>JAPTHN010000001.1:146265228-147546021 GCA_026936325.1 Platynereis dumerilii | reverse complement strand
CGTGGCTTCACAGACTGGTCGTGTGTCCTTAATTGGAGGTGTGTGAGCAGCGCCACCACCGGCCAGTATAATCATCTAAGTACTATAAAAGTCAGGTCCAGGCCCTCGCCAGGTCATTTCGTTCTCACGACCATTTTCGGACAGTACAGGACACTGCAGTGGATAGAAGGTGGGAAATTGTATATTGTCATTGCAATATGCAACTTTTTAAAGATTTCATTGATGATTATTTGCTGATTTCAATCTTAATTGTTGCAGAATTAATTCCTTGTCCATTATTGACATTATGCACATGTCATCATTGATTTTGTCAAACTGAAGTGTTCAATTAATGTGAGGAAACAGAACACGTCAGTATTTAATTTTACATGTACCTCATAAGTTTATGAAATATTTAATATTTTGACGTTCTTGACAACTTCAATCACGATATTCCATGCACAATATTGCAGCAATTAATTGATACAGTTTTCCTCAGTGTTATCCATTGCATAATTTATGCCTTCTTTGCTTTATGTGTAATTAATTGGAAGATAGATTATTGGAAAGCTCAGCAAATTTAATTTAAGATTATTGTATAAACTTTGGAATACACAAATGTAAAACCCTGTGCAGTAACTCGTCAGAAAAATTGCTGCTTGCCGTCTAACAGGAATGGAAGCTTTTACTGTGCCAATTGACAATTTTCTATGAGATTTAGTGAACAATTTTAGGCCCTACTTGAAAGTTTATAATACCATATTGCTTTCTGACATGTCTACAATCTGAGTGTCAGACTCAAGGAATCTTACCCTTTATACATACATTTGTTATTATTTCGATAGTATAAGGTTGTGTCAATTATTTATTACATGACCACGTGCACTGTGCAAAAGCCATGCTGATTTGCCACAATCAGTCAAATTAGGACATCATAAGAACTCGTTGCGCATTGTGAGATATGAGTTATGACTGTTGCAGCAGGACAGGCGTAAGCTGAGAAAGTTATAAATGAGTTTTGTGGTCTTAATGTGTAAAAAAAATTAAATTTTTCTCAGGAATGGATAATCATGGCCTATTTATCTCAGTATCAAAAGTTGTCTTCAAAAGATTTGCTAATGAAATTTGTAACTTGTACTTTGTCATTCAAAAAAGTTTTTTTCTTCGATGGTAGACAATTAAACTGGACTAAATTACCTAAAATGAAGTGTATTATTATAGTATCCAAAATGGTGAAATTATTAATCTGTGGAAGGAATTCATTGAAATGTGACAGGTCAATTGCAAAGTTTTATTCCACAAAAAAAAAAATAAAAATAAACAATGGAAGAAAGGAGCTATATACATTTTGAAAGCACAGTGGTCATGTAATGAAACAAATTCAGCATTTATTATCATGCAATTTGAAAATCTATTTTCACTCGTAAATTCACATTGACCTCGAGCTGTGCCCTTGTTGAATATGAATTTCCTTGTGCAAATGGATGTCCATATTGTACTCATATTATTCCTTATTTGTTTTTATTTCCTCGTGTCTTTTTAGTTTCTAACCATTAAGCCTTTCCAAAATTTCAAAAAAGGTAGAAACGTATACCTTGCCTTCCACTTCAAAATGTATTTTGATAATGTATTTTTTAACTCAGTAATGCAATGTATAATAATAATAATATTTTTATTGAGGCCGTAAAAAAGGTTTAAATTATATTGACAACACAAACCACATGCAGCATACATGCATGTACTACTGTATCAAAGGAGGTGTTGGTTGTGGTTTTGAAAAATGTCAACCTGCTGTTGCAGCCTGCATGGTGGGCTGAACTTGTGGGATGCAGTGATCACCTCACAAGTGTCCCGATGAATACTTCACATACTCAGTAGCATACTTTATGTTCTTCAGTGAAGTTCAATGGGTAACATTCATATTTGTGGATACATTGAGAATGTCATCAGAGAAATTGTGTAAACTAAAAAAGAAAGAAAGAGATTTTGTCATTTTTTAATGCAGACGGACTTCTCTGTGTTACTTGAAAGTTGGGCCTTTTTTTGGACCTTTCCTAGTTACAGTGTTGGACAGCAACTTCAGACACCCTTTGCCTCATTTGTGTGGCCTTCTCCTGTCCTAATTAGCCTACCAAGTGCATAATGCAGGAAATAAACCCATAATCGTCAATCCATCATCTTTGGATTCGGACACAAGTTGTGCATCTCCAAAAAGCCATTTGTCTGAATTGCACCTTACGTATACTATACACCCAAAAATTGTCTAGTTCTCAGACAATCATTTAGTGAATAGCATTCAAACAACCATTGTACGAAACTGAACATTCACTCTTATGAGTGTACTTGGAAGACAGTTCTCATTTCCCATGCATTTCAGATGGATGTTCATTTAATTGAAATCTAAATATGTGTCTCTTTTAAGAGCAATATTCTTTGATGACTCAAAATATTGTATATATTTGTTTTAATCATATTTGGTGTTATATTCTAAGCTTCTTGCGTGTTGCTGCAGACACACATGAAACATACAACGTATGCTCAAGCCTAGAATAGCATTGTAATTTCCATTTTTGAACAAGTCATTAAGTGAATTTTGAGAATTCATGAAAATTCACTTAAAGACACTCTGCTCTTTACATCAGAGTGCTGGGACAGTGCAAATTCCTAGGGAATTGTCATAACAATCAGCTATGAGTCCTGACAATTGCAAAACAAGATATGTTATACATAATGTATAACAATTATTTGAATATTACATGATGCAATTTTACAATAATAGCAGAGACAATGTGTAACAGACAGGACAATTTGAAATATTGCGAAATTAAGTGAAATTTAGTATTTCGTTGTGATAACAATACGTATTTTGCAACATACTTCTGACGTCTGCCTCATATATGTTGAGTTGTATATATGCAACCATACATGAATTAAATTAATTGAAACCATCTCTATGGTTAGTTGCCAGGTGACTGTGTCAGTTTCCCTGGAATATCTTCTTTAGCACTTTCTTAGTCTATTGTTGCTGACAAATGATTTCTTAGTATATATGAATAAGTAATCAAGAAACACAATATGTTTACAATAGGAGGAAAATCAGGAGGTTTAGGAAATGCACAGAGAGTAAGACAACTCTACGGTAAAGCAGATGGGATAATCAGGATTTATATTCTATATTGTTACAAGTTACAATAGGCAAGAACATCGGCTTCTTACAGCTGTTAAGAGAAAAAAAAACCACCAACGGGCAATTCCTTAAACTCAGATTTACAGATTTGGCACTCTAGCAGCTTGTGTAGCCCTACCATTAATATCTCAGCTATTTCATTGTTATATAGGGATGAGGCCAGGTTATAGGGGTATCAGACAAGCCACCAACCAAAGCTCTAAGTGCAACAGGAGCTGAGCTACATCAAAATATATAGCGTCTCGGACGTACATCACACTATGTACGTCAGAAATTCTGATATTAATTGTGATGTAGCTCAGCTCCTGTTGCACTTGGAGCTTTGGTTGGTGGCTTGTCTGATACCCCTATTACCTGGCCGCATGCCAGGATAACACTGAAATAGCTGAGATATTAATGGTAGGGCTATACAAGCTGCTAAAGTGTCAAATCTGAAAATCGGACTTCACGGAATTGCCCCAACTGTAATTTTGCTAAATGAAACAAAAAGTCTTTTCCCCTACATGTTATACCGGGCTCAAGTTTTGTCTATTTTTCAGGACAGGTGAATTTCTTGTTTTTGTTTTCATTTTTATTTTTTACAAACACCTCATACATCATACATATTGACAGATAAACTGATCTAAGTCCGTTGTTTGGTATTGTGGTGTATGAGGCAGCATGCCGTAAACTGTTAAAATTGCTTACGATGTCTCCGCTGAAATGAACATGACTATATATACCAATATACCAAAAATTATGTGTGTGCAGCCAGTTACTTCTCTGAACAATTAAGTCCGGCCAGAATGATGGATGGTTGAGGGAGAGGAAGCACAATTTTCACTAAACTTTATATTTGGATAAATTAAATAATGCAATTCAATGAGTTGTGCAACTTAGCATGGTTTTCACGAATGTTATCAGCTCCCATGTCCATTAATCTTAAGAATTTGGCAGAGGAATTGTGCTCACAATGTGCCATGTAGACTGTAGAGTGACTGACCATTGATTTTAGTTGCGCACATCAAATTTAAATGACAGTTATGACGCCTTTATGTCCTTCAGTCACAACCTACAAAGTAAGGAGGTTCGTGCAACACGAAAGAGGCCCTGAAAGCAAGCGGCACTGGTGACCCCCTCCCCCTCAAAAAAAGGTAATTGAGATATAATTCGTAAAATGGGCCCCAAAATCTGAAATCTTTGTGAAACACGGATGTAAAGCCTCAAGCTGTCACCAGTTTAATCAGAAGAGTCATCGCGTTATGTGTGTGTAATTTTGAAAATTTTGCTTCCTCACCCTCTACATGTTGTATATATGCACCTTGGCTATATTACAGCAAAACACTTTGATATAGAATTAAAGTGGACTGTGGCACTGTGAAAATGGCACTTCGTGTGTCATCCTGCTGATGATTTGTCATGATCAAACCCAATACTTTCAATGTTAATTTGATTGAAGGAGACTTATCCCACTTGTTGGTGACAGCCAAACGAAAGGATTATGCATCTGATTTTCACTCTCAAATTTGTTATGAGAAGTCAAATGGCTTACTCTTGATCATGACTAATCAAAACAGCCTCTATGTTTCCCATGTTGAAAATAGAGAAGATGACACTTCATCGGCTATCATGAGTCAAGAAGTGCCATTTTCACAGTGCCACAGTCCACTTTAATTCTATATCAAAGTGTTTCACTGCAAGGACAGAAGGAGGACACATCAATGATGCAAAATATTATGGAAACTCCTTCCAACAAATAGGTGATCTGTGTCACTGCATGATTGCATTAGGTAGAATTCAGGTCATTGCAATTTCACTAAACAATTGGATATTCTCCTCTTACGTAAATTTTGTATAAATACAGTGTATTGTTATGTTTAAGGTATAAGAAGTTTGCATTATGATCTGAAACATTGCTAATTTAACGCAGAACAGAGATTCAGACATTTAAAAAAAAGTCTGTTAATTGTACAGAGAATTATTTTGGTATTGTTTTTAACTTGAGAAGATGAAATGTATCGAGATGAAATGTATCTGTCTAATGAATTTTGTGCAATATTTCATTATAGCTTCACGAATCACTGTCTTTTTCAGCTCCATGTCAATTCTAAAGACACTCAGCATTGCAATAGATGTTTGCTGTTCCATTTACCTTGTGTTTGTTTCATCTTCATGTTCATTCTCAAATGCATGTCACTGCTGTGTCTGTCTTATGAGCCCAACACATGAAATATTATGACCTTTAGTTTTATGTGGTGATACAGAGCATGCCTTGTCTTTGCAAAGGTCTTTTGGACATCTTATTGTTGTCTAACACCTTGATATATATTGCATGACGTCAAAGAAAGAGCTTGAAAGAATGGAATAACTGCCACTTCTGATGGCCATGTAACATTTACATTATAGGTTAATGTGTGGGGTTTATTTACGTCACGGGTTAATGTAGATAGGGCAATGTAAATGGCGAATAAGCAGCAGTGAAAGGGTTGGTGTTGTTTTGATATCAGTGGGATTATGGAGAGGGGGCTGGACTGTGCAAATTCTTTAAAGGCGTCAGAAGCGACAGGGTAGAAGGGAACAAGGAAAATGAATTAGTGTGTGAAGGCCTCCTCCGGAGAGGGATATGGATGACCGTGGAAGGGAAAAATCCTTCTCAAGTGCTGCAGAAAAACGCCCGTCTCAGATGCAGAGCAATGGCTGCATTACATGTCTTCAGCTGTCCCTCAAATCTCTTCCTTCGTAATAGTTGCATTCCATGCACTGCCTTCTAAGGGCCTTCTTGGGACACTGTCATCTTGCTTAGCTTTCTTCGCATGCATTGCATGGGGAGGGCGGGGCTTCAATCTGGATGTATCTATGGAGGTCCGCCTACTGCCTGCTTGCAGCCTGGCTATTAAAGAGTTACAAGTCGATCATCATGCCCCAGGCCTTCTAGGAACGGAGACCCTCACAGAGGCCATCTGATTTGCATATTTGACAATGACCAGCGTCCATCACCATTAGCAGAACGGTCCTCCAAATGCCCCAGGCCCTTTTCCCAGCAGACCGCTACTGACGGGCCAAGACGGCCCTTAAGTCCTAATATTTTAATCAAGTGAGACAACATTGGGCTATTTACTTGCCATGATTGTCACACAGTGTCCTCTGTGAACTCCCTACATGGCCTGTTCATTTTCTCATAAGAAGTCTGTCATTAATGTCCATCACTGCACTATAACCATGTGAAGAGGGCTGGCTCAGTGCATGTGCCATAAACCTGTACTCACTGCTCTGCCTTCTCTGTTTTACTATATTTTGATGAGAGCAAATGTTTGGCATTGATCACTGTGACAGTGCTTACATCGATGTAACAAATGTAATCACTTGAGCTACTTCTATTCTGGAGCATCGGGAGTATCGACTCATCTGCAGACTATGAAAATTAAAACGCTGCCAACTGTAAGGACATGACTGGTACTGGGGCTCTTCTCTTTTTTCAGCTTCTAATACATCACATGGATTACAAATGTCGTGTGTTCTCTTGCAGATGAGGCTGTTCCTTGCACTGACAGTGATTCTGGTGGGTGCCCTAGCAGATCGCAAGCTCAAGACAGGTCTGTCAAATGTCTCTGATTCAGTTTCAGTGATTCATTTCATCTCAACATTGAGTAAAAAATCTTGTTAAAAATGTAATTGAAACTAATAAAACTCAAAGTAATCAGATATTTCTTCCCATGGCAACATGGCTGATTTAAATTGATATGCCAATTAACATGCTGATTCAGCTTAAGTGAATTATGAAGAGGCTTCCTTGATATTTGGAATAATAATTGGTGTTTTATGGGAGTTGTTTTTGTGTGTGTTCAGCCAAATGTGAGCGAGACGGCATCTACATTTTTGATGAGTTCAGCCTTGTCATGTGTAGCAATGGGATCGGCTACCACCAGCCTTGCCCGCCGGGGACCAAGAACTCCGGACTGTCCTATGGCTTCGGTTACACCCACACCCACACAGTCTTCTGTGACGTCAACCTGAACGATCTAGCGCACAACCATCCGATAGCTCCGCAGCACCACCCCGTGGTGATGGCATCCCATGAGGTCTACTCTCACCCAGTGGTGCAACAGCCAGCACCACACCACCCGGAGGTCACCGCCCACAATGTGGTATATGAGCACCACCAACCGGTGGTCACCCATACCCACACCACTCACCAAGTGGTGCATCAGGTACCACACCACCAGGAGGTTCATCCACACCACCAGGAGGCCACCCCACACCACCAGGTGGTCTATCACCAACCCCCTGTGCACTACCATGACCCTGCGGTGCACCACCAGCCCACCACCAACCAAGTGGCTCCACAGCAGCACCACAGCACCTTCCACGAATACAGCTCAACTGGGGGCAGCAGCAGTAGTTCCAGCGGTGGTCTCATTCCCGTGCCCATCGAATCGCGGACCCATTCCACAGACCCTGTTTATTACCATTCTTCCACGTCCCAACACAATTCTTTCTAAATTATCTATAGATCTATAACAATGCCTGCAAAATAAGAATCACAATGAGATTTAAGCTTTAAATGTGGTTCAGAATCACAGACATTTTTCATGTTAGCCTAATTGATATTGGCAATTGGCTTAAAACTAATCATGTGGGTCATTTTAGCATGTTAAAGGAAGAGAGGTTTGGAGGATTATGTTGCATTGAGTTGTTTGTAAGACCCTCTTCATTTGCAAACAACTTTATGGCCGACAAAGAAGCGCATAAGCTGGTTGAGAGTTTTTCTTTCTTTGCAAGTTTGAGGCGCACAATTCAATAGCTCGTGGGCACCGAGTTGGTTCCGCTTTTGTGGCAGCAGAGCCGCAGATAAATGCAGTAGAACTGCTAAGTAAGATTTCTAGGTAGAAAAATTAAAAAGAGTCCTCCTCTCTCTTCCTTTTTCTTTGTTATTTTCTTATTCTGCAAGATGATCCCCTTCTCCTGTGCCTTGTATAAACACGCGCTGATGCAACATACGATGGCCGGCTTATCCAAAGCCTTTTCTGGACCAAAAACCCCCAGAGTGGATGTGAGACACCGACCATCTGGACACATATCAAGACCTTGGCAACAGGAAAAAGAGTTCCCAGCCTCCCCTTTTTTAACGCTTAGCCAACTTTTTTACTCTGAGATGTACCATGGACACACCAATAAGAAATCCAATATTTTTGGTTCATGTGACCTTTATTGATGAACCTGTTATCGTTCTTATAACCTGATAATTATGGTCTGTTAGATATGTGATGTTATTGAAACTGATGCCTTTTGTTATGATATTAATTTATTCATAAGCTTTGATGATTGTGTAAATAAATGGCTTTGTATGAACGTTCGATGTTAATGATTATATGTATGCGATATAACAAAGGACAGGTGTGTTCGGGTCTTCTCTTTATGTTCATGATCTTACAACTGACAAAACTGGCAACAGCAGATCTTTTCTTCTTGTAAAATGTAAGGCAGATTTCAATCTGGCAGGGCTATTCTGGTTTCTGTAACTCAATACAAGCCTGGTGTCTCATCCCAAGAAGCTCCAAGACTATGGCAGGCTTCAGCTCCTTTCAAATGTGCCAAAGGGTGGGCATAAATAAAGTGCAGTGTCTCAAACAAGGGACGTTTCTTACAACGTGCAGATCAAATGTCAATTAAAAGAGGAAGAAAAAAAGAGGAAGAAAAGAAGAAGAGGAAACAAGAATACACAAACAGCAGACAGACATTGATGAATCGGACACTTTCTGCAAATTCAGCATTTGACAACGCGTGCAGCCACTAGGCGGAGTGATTTTATGAAGCCATCTGGTGGATGACGCTGCAGCGAGGGAATGGCTGCATAGAATGGAGTAGAATAGAATGTGACACAGAAACTTACACAGAAAATTTCTTCCCAAACAATGAAGAAAAATCATAATTATAATTGAACACGAAAGGTTAAACATAATTATACATTTTATAAGGCTAAACAGCATTACAATAGTTTCATTATTAGTGAAAGAGAGGATCGTTTAACTGTGAAAATTGTCCTTCACTAGTCATGATGCTGAAGTTTCATCGCCATATAGTTTCAATATTATCAATTTCACATACTTAAGGAGACCTCTCATTGGTGACTGCCAAATGAGAGTAATACAATGACATATGGATCTTATTACATTTTATCATTTATCACAAGGTCAAAATGCCTCCTCCAGATGATGAATAATAAAATGGACCGAGTGGTTCCCATGCTGATAGTATGATCATGACAACTATCATGACTCAAGAAGGGCTATTTCACAGTTTCCAAAACAAGTGTAAGACATACATTTAGGAAAAAAACAGACAAATTTCTAACATTGTCTTTCAAGAGGTAATTTCATTCTACATCAATGCGAGTTGAATTCACGAAAACATTTTGCTGTGAAGGATTTATCCGATGCAAAGTATTTACCACGTCCTTGAAACAGAGACAAAGTGAGAGATATATTACATGAATCTAATAATGCTTGCAACACATTAAATATTCTAAAGTAGGAAGCCGGGCAACAAACAGACATGTAGGCCTACATTGTGAGGTGAATTCACTCATTATGTGATCAGGTGGCGCAGACAAAAGAAATGTTTGAGAAGAGTTTCCAATTGACAAATAGCTTAGCCATCCTGTCATCTTTTGGCAAACAGTCGAGTTGCAGGGTGAATACTGATCAATGCTAATTATTCCAATTCAGTGAATTCAGAAAACAATAGGCCTAGAGGTGACCTACTGGGGAGTGCAAATAGTCTCAGTAATCCAAAGCAACCAAAAGGCCTAAAAACTTGCTTTCAAGTTCCCACGTATATGTATCATAATTATTTGACTTAATATTTTTGGGAGAAAGGAAGGACTGTTTCACTGTGAAAACAACAAAGATGGCATGCAGTTTGTGAACCATGATGCTGAGGACCTGTCTTTTATATTCAATATAACTTTAATCAGTAATGACAAATCAAAAGGTCTCCTCTTGACTGGGACTATAGTCAAACAGCCTCTATGTCTGCGATGCTGAAATTAAGATCACGACATGTCATGCATTCTTCATACAGTTTTTAAAAACACATTCACATTAAACATATTGATATACTCGCGGGTGTATTGATGTTAAAACCAACATGTACATTTTGGTTGATGATAAAGCACAGCACATGGAGTATGATCTTGTACTCAGTGATATTCAGATTTTTCGTCCTTCGGCATCTCCGCACTGCTATATCTGGAAGAAAGAAATGAAAAAATATATCAGATGTTTATACGTATACATTTGAGTTTCCGGAACTATGAAGCTTGCACCATTAGGAAATGTCATAAACAATGTTTTGAGATACACAAGGGTGACATTTATTTGGACAAAATCATAGAGTATCCTTCGAAGGAGGAACAAGCATTATCTTGCCATCTGCATGGACAAGAGCGAACAAACAACAATTTCAAGGTTGATATCCAAACATGTTCTTGCATACATATCACCTAATATGAACCATTTGTATGAGATGTCAGTATATTTCATTGTCAGGCTCTAGAGCAACACACACAGGAGTGTAGAAAGGTGAAGGTGTGTTCCATCAGATGGAGCACTCTGACCCATCACTCTGCAAGATAATAAAAAAGCATAAAATAGCCCTACTTTTCATTTGAATCTCTTAACAAAAGGTCATTTAAAAACATAATTTAAAAACTTTTTACACAAACACAAAAAGCATTTGCCCAGACATTTTTCTTGGATTTATTCTATATTTCTGCATTGAATTTCAAGTTTCAAGAAAATCTAATGTGTTATTTTGTTGGAAGAGATTTAGATTCCGAGTTAAACGGCCATGGCACAAGAAGAATCAAAGACAGAATTAAGTAGTACAGCTTAATTGTACTATTGATACATCCCGGTACAAATAAGAATTCGAAGATGTAAGCTTTGATCTGTTTCACACAGATTCACACTCAAGTTCAGAGGGGTAGACAATGAATGGTTTGCCTGAGAAAACAAATAATCCGAATTTACGTTTCATAAAAATCAAGTTGCACCAAGAAAATCATACAACCCAAGTGGCACACAACGTAAACACAACGTCTTTTGTGACAACGAAATGTATGATAGAAACGATTCTGCACAATGTAAATGCAATGTTGATTTTTACAAATTGGTGACAATGTTGCACTACAAAGTTGCACACTAACATCATATTGTGTTGATGACATGGCATATATATAGGGATAAGACCTCACAAGGTGTGTGTTCAACTGTGTTGGTACTGATGACATGGTCAGCATGACCTCCCTCAATAAAATGCATAACACATACATATATTAAGTCTGTACAATACTTTGCACACTGTACCAACATCATCATGCACCATGCACCATGAAATATGCTGCCAACTACAAATTGTGTATAATGCTGAGAAAAGTTACACTCATCAATTCAAATATATAGTTAAAAACTTGGTGAACTTGGTACTGACATTCTTGTTTCTCAATAATCTATTGATAATTATATTCTTCTTTTTTAAAGAGAGGACTGTTTCACTAAGCAAACAACTAAGACGGAACTTTTGTGAACCGTGATGCTGATGACTTGTCATTTAATCTCCGTTATGTTCAATATCACTTTAACCAATGATGAGACATAAAATCTCCTCAAGATGACGACATGCTCGAGTTCAGTTCATGATTTTGTGGACATTTTCTGTCAAATCTCAGCAATAAAACAACTTTTTTTAGTTGGATATAGCATTATTGAACCGAACCAAAAGTGCTGCTATGAAAACCGGTTCGGGAACCGGCCAGAATGTACCAGTATGGCCGGTATTTATCAAACCGGTGTAGTGCCCAAGTACTCATTGACATTCACATTTTTCCCTCCATCAGAATCTCCACACTGCGATATCTGGAAGAAAGATATGAAAAATTATATCTGATGTTTATACATATGTCACATGATGATATGTGTGTTTATCTGAGGTTCCGGAACTATGAAGCTTGCACCATTAGGAAATGTCATAAACAATGTTTTGAGATACACAAGGGTGACACTTATTTGGACAAAACCATAGAGTATCCTTCAGAAGAGAAAGGAACATTATCTTGCCATTTGCATGGACAAGAGCAAACAAACAACAATTTCAAGGTTGATATCCAAACATGTTCTTGCATACATATCACCTAATATGAATCCATTTGTATGAGATGTCAGTATATTGCCATTGTCAGACTCGACAGCAACAGAAATGAAGAAAAATCTTCAATAAGGAATATTGGAGGTGAAGGTGTGTTCCATAAGATGGAGTAATCTGGCCCTATCACACTACAAACAACAGCAACTTAAAACACATACATGTATGTTAATTGAATCTCTAAACAAAAGCTCAATGAAAAACTTCATTAAAAATAGTACAAAAATACTGAATTTCTTTATATTTTTCGTGGGATTGGTTTATATTTCTCAGAAGATATCTGAATTTCTTTCAGGTTTCAAGAAAATCTAGGCATGTGTATCCTTACCTGTACATAGTGTTATTTTATTTGCAGAGATTTAGATTCCAACTTGAATGACCATGGCTCAAGAAGAATCGAAGACAGAATTAAGTAGTACAGCTTGTACTATTGATACATCCAGGCACAAATAAGAATTCGAAGATGTAAGCTTTGATCTATTCACACTCAAGTTCAGATGATTAGACAATGAATGGTTTGAGAAAACAAATAATCCTTTTTGTCACACAGTTAGGCCTAAGAAAGGCTACGCTCAGAATTTACATTTCACGAAATTAAGTTGCACAACGAAATCACACAATATATTACAGCAACAGAAGGATGACTGATGACATATATATGATTCTTTGAAGACATCAATGATGTCACATCCTATCTTTTAGAGGTCACTGGTGACATTGATTGATGGTTCGACTCATTCACTGACTATGCAGATGACATGGGTTGTACAATATATGTATCAGTGTATAGTGATATGACCTCATGAGGGGCATGTTGGTGCTGATGAAATAGTCAGTATTGGGACCACACTTACTAAAGCGAATTGAGCACAAGAGAGGTTGCAAAAATCTGTGCAGTAATGGTCTCAAGATCGATGGTCAACAGCAGGAAATTAGGTCATGTGGGTCCAGCTACCTATCAATGATTTAGTTCCAATTTTAAAAAACATGACATATTCATCTTCAAAAGTGTCTTAAAAATTCAATTTTCTCCAGTAGTATTCACTGTACCTATCATTTTTATGGAATAGTTAATTATTAGCCTTGAAAAGCTAAATTAGATTATTAACATGTGATTCATTTCACTTCAAAACAGACAACAACAAAACATGACAAAATTAAAGTTACGTAATCTTTTTAAACTGATGATTATGCAACAGTGAGCAACTGATCTATATGCAAATCATGTTATTGTTCTTTTATTACTATTATACTGATATGTAATATTGTGTAATATCAACAATCAAGCATACACTCAAATTGTTCACTATCTATCTGTCTATCTATCCATCTATCCATCTATCCATCTATCTATCTATCTATCTATCTATCTATCTATCCATCTATGGTAACTCTAAATGTGACCAACCAAAAACTTTTAAGTGCTGCGCGAATTTCATGGCTGTGCCATTTACATATAAGCTATGTAAAAGTATAGCATGGCAAGTATAGGAGACATTTGGGGTAAGTCGTGCCGCCAACGTTTGGAGTGAAACGAAGGAGTGAGTACATAGGCCAGGCCTAAGGCAATGTCGCCAACTGTGTACCCAATGTGTCGGCATCATTATGAGCTATTATGCACCATGAAAATATAATGATGATTAGAGAAGGTACACTCATAGCTACTCATCAATTCAAATTTATTGTAAAGTATTTGGTGAACAAACTAAGCAGAACAATCTTCCCTGTCATATGCCACAACTTACCCCCACAGGGTCAGGTTATGGCACTTAATTAACTTTTTTGAAATGCCAGCAATCATCTCCCCAGTGGTCTGATCACACGTCAAAGCTTATAATTAGGATGTTTGGCAAATTGAAATGAAGCAAAAAATGGCACAACTTCCTCCAGCTTCCCCTAGGGATATGAGAAACCACTCACCAGATTAATTTCCGATTCTGATTACGGCTGCGGCTTCATGAATACGACTCCTGACTCTGACTCCAGTGCCCTAGATCATATATTCATTCCTCATTCTTAAGTTGCTGGATTTCACTTGAATTACCCGACTGTCCCTAATTTAAGTGTCAATGCTAATTGAGAAGGCCCCATTTAAGCATGTAACTCCCGGAACTCCTTGACGTCCTGCAACTCCCGCTATGTCCCACTAACTCCCGCTAACTCCTGCTAACTCCCATAACTCCCGCTAACTCCTGCTAACTCCCGTAGCTCCCACTAACTCCCGCTAACTCCTCCTAACTCCCGCTAACTCCCGTAACTCCCACTAACTCCTGCAACTCCCACTAACTCCCATAACTCCTGCCAACTCCCACTAACTCCCGCTAACTCCCACTACCTCCCGCTAACTCCTGCTAACTCCCGTAACTCCTACTAACTCCCGCTAACTCCCGTAACTCCCATTAACTCCCATAACTCCCACTAACTCCCGTACTTCCCACTAACTCCTGCTATCTCCCACTAACTCCCACTTACTCCCCCTAACTCCCGCTACCTCCTGCTAACTCCCGTAACTCCCATAACTCCCTGAAGTCCCAAATGGAGGCTCCGTTTGGGAGTTACATGCTTAAATGGGGCCTTTGAGATAACAGTCGACGAATGTCAAGAGCTCACAGAATTGGACTGAAATATTCCTTGTGAGGTCATATCCCAGTACATGCTACGTTAAGATCTATGACTACTAAGCAATTTGTGAGGTCATATCAGGACTATACTCACAATGCTATAAAAATAAGTCACCGACTGAGCATCAATGCGGTCACAAGTAACTCAATGACAAATTAACAGTTCATTTCAATGCAATGGATAGGGCCTGTTGTGAGGTCATTGATGACTGCTAGCAGTAGAATGTTAGTTCTCGTTATTTGTTGACTTCAAGTTGCAGATAGGTGCTATGGATTCCTCTGACATGCACTTTAAGCTCAACTCACTTGCAAACCTTGTGAGTGGCGATTACTTGCCATACAGGGCTACACTGTCCATATATCACATATGCTTGACATTCACATTTAACCATGGTCAATTTGCCATTCTCAAAGTTGTTGTTTGTTTTTCATTTCATGTATCGTTTGTATGGAACACCAGAAATGCCTAGTCATCATGACTACTCTTTCGGCATTGGTTAGAGATATACGTATACACTCTAAAACGCGATACGTTTCAACCGCGACGTGTTTTGTTCATCCCTAAATTTTATGAATCAACGCAATATATTCCAGAATTTTTGTTTTCCTCAAATGCACCAGCGAGCAAATGGAGAATTAGATTAATGGCTGTCAAAGCAAGTATGACATCACTATGGCATGCAGGGATTGAATAACTTATTGCGTAAAAATGTTATCCAACTTCCCTATATGTCATCCTTATGCAACAGGAAGTTTGACAGGTCTTCTTCCGGTGAAGCAATGAGAATAATACCAGACAGCAGAAATGAAGTTTCTTACAAAGATATTGCCATTTCACTCTTTAGTTTTGTAAAGAAATAAAAGAATTGAATGCAAGACAGTTACTTACATATAGACGAAGTATGTAGACAGAAATGAACTGTACCAACTTTCTAACAATCCTTAACTAAAGGAGTTTCTCTCCCTCTTTTTCAACAAAGGAAAAGACTTATACTCAGTGACAAGTAGCCTATAGTAGTGATATCCTATAAACAAAACAAAATTTAAATATCAAGTTTCTGAAATAAAATCCTTACATGCATATAGTTTCTCACTGATAGTTTCTCATTTAACCTTGAATACAGTTTCTTCTCCTAACTTCGACGTTTCTGATACTCTTAACTTCTTAACTTCGACATAAGCAACAAAAGAAAAGCACAAAGATCTCAGCTTCCATTCATGCAGCGTGAGGCTCATTTCGGAATTTATGGAAAGAGATACATCCCCTTCTTTTTGCTGTTTTTTCTTTCTTTTTAATTCAAAAGAACTAATGTCTGTTGCGTGCTGTTTGACAATTCCTTCTTTGAATTTCAGACAACAAATCTCAAAGGTGCACAGACCTTCATATTGAAATCCATTCTCCGTTGCCATATTGTCTAGATGTTGTTGGAGATGCGAAATCTGCTTGTGCTTCTATGCATGGTGTATATCACATATAGCGTATTCATAACAATGATGTTGTCCGAAATCTCAGTCCATTTATGATATAAGTTGATATATATATATATATATTCTAAACCATAATATATACACTCCAAGTATACTGACACAGTCCTGGTCACAGTCAGAGCTTGTTTTCTTGTACATGTCGTTCTGGAAAATCCACGTGTGATGAAAAGTTGTGCAATAGTGAAAATTATCAATTCATATTCATGCGCATTTTGGATTAGAGGGCAGATAGGCCCTGGGGTGTTGCAGACATGGAGTTGTAGAACAAAACATAGGAATGCAAATACAGGGAGATTGCTTGATGCGTTTATTAGAAGTCAGAGGTATAAATATGAGGTGGGAGAGTTGGTAGACATTCATTCTCACTCCAAGAGAACTCAACACAAGCATCAACTACCATGAAGACCTTAGCAGTACTGTGCCTTGCCTTTGTGGCTGTCTGCCACTGCCAGGATGATGGAGCCTATGCCCCTGTGGAAGGAGAGGAATATGACACAGTCAAGAAACAACAAGCATTGGAAAAGGAAACTCCCAAAGTGAGAGATACACCTAAGGGAACCTTCCTCTACAATGGAAAATACGGAGGTAAGTGTCACAACATAATTATTCTGGGTAGAAATATATTACTCAATTAGAATTTTGTTGTATGATATTATGGACTATTGGCCTGAAATAAAGTCAAAGGCCTTTGATAGAGATTAATTTACTTCACTTGATATTGTAGCAAGATATATTTTCTTAATGCAATGCAGTCACATAATCATTGCTCCAACCGAGCAATAGTTACAGAGTGCCAGCATCTCAAGATTGTAACAGTACACTTCCTCTCCAGGCCCCCTCTTCTGGCCTCCTGTTTTTTTGCTGTGATTAGTTACAGGGATACTGAGGGATATCATGGAATTGCCTACCTTGTTGTCACAATGTTGTTGGATCAGTGTTGTAACTGTTATGAACAACTGAAAATTTCTTTCATAAAATCAAAATTAAGTAATGAACGGTGGCCTATAACACAAAGTACTATACATATACCTAAAGTTCAAACTGACACTCATCTTCCTGTCAGTTAAGTACCAGAAGAAAATATATTTTGCCTCTACCAATATGAGTCAAAAGGTTAAGTTCATATAAAGATAACAAACCAGCTCATCACAAGATAGGCTTTAAAGAATTTGTTTCTGTTTCAAAAAAGATGTTCACACCTTGACTTTCAAATTATAATTTACCTTTAGAAGTGCAGCCTACTTCATGTAAATCTAATTCGCTAAAAGACCAAATGAATGCATTTTAACAAATAGTAAATTTTGAATTTTCAGATGGATGCGGCAGTGATGGACTTTACTATGGAGATGAATCCAGCTATGTCATCTGCTCTGGCAGGAGGGCCTACGTCCAGCCTTGTGGAAAAGATTATTACAACTATGAATATGACTTCTACAGCCGCAGCCAGCCTTACCACACCAACTCTTTCTGCTCAGTGAGACGTCCATACTACAGGGCTTCCAGAGGATACTACAGGGGCCCTGGCTACCACTTCTAATCCGCCCAGACAGCCAAAAATGACCTTTCTTCATTTTCTGATTCCTGAAAGTTGCTGATGCTGATACAAGCTTTTACCACCATGCGTTGTTCAAGCCCACTGCGCCATCTACTGTAATGCCTGGTGCACAGATAGCATTTCAGGAACTCATAAAAGACTGCTTCATCATACTCTATGCAAAAGATAACTGCTGCACTGTCCATACTTGCGCAATTAACTTACAATGTAGCTTGATTCAATAAAGTTAACCGAACTGATGATGTGTCTTTTTTCATGTTTGCTTTATTATATACTTTCAATTTCAATCATAATATTCACTTTTAATTAATTCTGTTGTTAAGCTTTGTTAGAGCTCATGTGTGAGTTGGTGCTTTTTATTTTGGTCAGTTAGATTGTGGCTCTGACTCGGAGTTATGACTCAGGACTGATTGCTTTGACAAGCTAAAGTCGATCCACTCTCAACTGCGGACTCCCAAAACGGGGAACCTCTTGACTGATCAATGTCTTGTTTGATAATTAGGTTTTCAATTGATTTGGAAATATAGGCTATATCATGACGTAATCATTGTGAGGAGTCTATGATTGTGAAGATTAGACATCCATGTATATATAAAATCAGTGTGACTTATATTACTAAATCATTATGAGGAGTTGCAATTCAACCTTCCAAGCCCACAGTGTTGATCTACACAAGGTTGATGACGTGAACTTGATTATGGCTAACCTGCTGAAGAACAAGGCACTCGCAACAGCAACTCACAACATATTTGCCTACCGTGTCGGAAATTCTACTTCCCCCAGAGAAGGCATGAACGACGATGGCGAACACGGTGGTGCTCGCAAAATCTTAGACATTATGAAAGAAAATGACATCACCAACAAGATCGTGATTGTCACTCGTTGGTATGGTGGCACCCACATTGGTAAAAAACGTTTCGATGCTATTGAAGAGTGTACAAAGAACATCTTAAAACTGTAAACTTTGTATGCAAATTGCAAACTTTCAACATCACTAACTCCAGTATCTTCATCTATTGTAAATAGTATACCAAATATAATTGCTATTGTAAAATTATATATCATATGTATAATGTCATGCTCTACCATTTGTCTAAATGTTGTCCCAGAATTGTCTTATACAATGTTGCATTATAAAACAATGCAGAAAATGCATTATATCTTATAATTCACTTAACTGCTATCACAATATTATATTATATGTTAAAATGCTATCATACCACCTCACTAAATATTGATCGTAAAATGATGAAAACTGACTTGCAGAATGTTGATATTTATATTTGCTTTGACTCAAATTTTCTATCAATCATGTATTTGAAATTCAAGCCTTTGCTTAAAAATTCATCCATGTTCACCTGTTTGCATCCATGTTCATATGACCCCATTACTCTTCACCCACTGCATATCTTTGACTTCATTATATTGTTTTTCTTTCACATTGTACTGTAACATCTGGTCTTATGGACCCATTAGATATTGTTCAAGATCCTGACCCAGATAGTATAACTTTATTCCAAAATTCGCTCTACTATGATTCTGATACCTTTTCCAATGTAGTTAAAGACAAAAATCCAATTGATCATTTCACACTGTTCAACACCAATGCCCGAAGCCTTTTAAAACACAAGTCAGAGTACGAAGCCTCATTCCAAGTGTTAAATGCTCATCAAAATTTTACTTTTGACATTATTTCATTTACTGAAAGCTGGCTTGATGATGAATTAGAAAATATGACACATTTTGATGGTTACACAGCTGTTACAAAGCACAAAACTCCTAACAAAGAAGGAGGCGGAATAGCTGTATTTATAAAAAACACTGTTAAGTTCAAACAGAGAAATGATTTAAACTTCCCTACTAACAGATTAAAAGCATATGATGGAATATTTCTTGAAGTATCTAACCAAACTCCAGGCTCAAATAATATTCTAATTTTTGTAATATACAGAACACCCAGCCAAAATAGCATTCCTGAAATAACAGCTGATCTCAATGACATCCTTGACAGAGTAAGAAGTGAAAACAAAACTGTGATACTAACAGGTGACCTAAACATTGATTTACTCAAACACAAACAACACAATCAAACAAACCAATTTATTGACATGCTAATCTCAAACAACTTAACACCAAGAGTAACAATGCCAACACGGATAACACATTCCTCTGCAACACTCATAGATCACATGTTTTCAAATATAGATTCAGACAAAGCAATAGCAGGAACTTTAAAAACTGATATCACCGATCATTACAGCAATTTCATTTTTATAAAATCTAAAGTTGAGTCTCATACTTATCCAAAATACACTACATACAGGAAGCAAGATAAAAAATCAATAGAAAACTTCAATACAGCTCTAATTAATACCAACTGGTCACATGTGACTGATCTGACTGATCCAAATGCAGCATATGAAAAGTTTCTTAATACTTATAGCAACTTGATAAATATACATTTACCAATAGTTACAAAACCTTATAATAAGTTCAAACATAGAAAGCAGCCATGGATGACCATTGGCATACTGAAATCGCTTAAGACAAAAGAAAAACTCTATCTCAAAATGATAAACTCTAAAAACCAGCCTCACTATGATCTTAACAGAAATATTTATACTAAGTATGTAAACACTTATAAACGAACCTTAAAACAAGCCAAGATTCAGTATTGGAACAACAAATTTGAATTTGTCAAACATAATATGAAACAAACCTGGAATAACATTAATTGTGTCTTAAATAAATCCCAAAACAAGCATAACTTTCCTGAAAAATTTAATTCGGATGGAATAGATATATCTGATGAATTTGAAATTGCCAGTAATTTTAATAAACACTATACTGATATTGGCCCTTCTTTAGCTCAGCAAATACCTCCCTTCCACGGGAGTGCTCTTGATTACCTACCAGTCAACAACAACCCCAGTAGTTTCTATTTCGAACCCTGTACCCCATATGAAGTTTCCACCATAATAAATTCTCTTAAACCGAAAACTAGCTGTGGGCACGACAACATTAGTACAAAATTAATCAAGCAGTCCTCGGATGCAATAATACTACCCCTGACCCACATAGCTAACATATCCATGCTACAAGGTATTTTCCCTTCCTCAATGAAAACTGCTAAAGTAATCCCTATTTATAAAAAAGATGACAAAACCAAATTCATTAATTATAGACCTATTTCTCTTCTCCCAAGTTTCTCCAAAATAATAGAAAAAATAATCCATAAAAGAGTACTGAAATACCTTTCCCTAAATAATATATTATCATTGTCTCAATATGGATTTCAACCTAATATGTCTACAGAATTTGCAATATTGGAATTACAAGACAGAATAGTTAAAGCAATTGCCTCAAAAAAATTCTGTTTAGGTTTCTTTATTGATTTAACCAAAGCTTTTGACACCCTCGACCATAACATATTAATCTCCAAACTAAATCACATAGGAATTAGAGGATCCGCTCTGAATTGGTTCACTAGTTACTTAACAAATCGCCAGCAATATGTCTCATTTAAATCAACCTCTTCAAATAGACTCTTGATAACCTGCGGGGTACCACAAGGATCCATCCTAGGCCCATTACTTTTTCTAATATACATTAATGATTTGGACAGGGCCCTCATTAAATCAAATAGCATACTTTTCGCAGATGATACCACTCTCGTATTAACAAATAGTGATTTTAAAACTCTCATTCAAGATACCAACCGTGAAATTAACACTCTCTACAAATGGTTCTGTCTAAATAAACTATCCTTGAATATCTGTAAAACCAACTATATTATCTTCCAGAATCAAAAAACTATTCCAGTTAATAATGGAGAAGCCATAAAAATCAATAATACAATCATAAACGAAGTAAATCATGTTAAATTTCTTGGAGTAACTTTTGACAACAAACTAAATTGGAAAATTCATCTGACTAATAAATGTAAACAAATTATAAAAGTCATAGCAATCCTCGCAAGACTAAAAAATACATTGCCAACCCAAATATTGAAAACCATATATAATTCGTTGATTTTGCCCCACTTAAATTATGGAGTCATAGCCTGGGGAAACATTCAAAATAAAGAAATTAAACGATTAATCACACTCCAAAAAAAGGCAGTTCGTCACATACTAAACAAACGCTACAACAGTCACACAGCTCCTATCTTCAAGAAACTAAATATTCTAACAATAAATGATATTTTCCAAAGCAGTTGTTGTAAATTTTATCTAAAATCTTTAAATAATATACCACGCCCGTATCTTCAGAGCATGCTTGAAACTAATAATCAAATTCACAGTCATGAAACAAGACAACAACATAATATTCACTACATAAATATTAAATCTTCTCATGAAAAGCAATCCTTGAATTTTAAAATTTCCTATACTTGGAATATGCTTCCGAATGCTATTAAATCTTGTACGTATTTATCCCCTGATTCATTCTCCAAAAAGTTAAAAAAACATTTTGTGTCATTGTACGAAGAAAAGTGCCATATTCCTAACTGTACTATATGTCTTAGGTAAGTCCCTGGTTTTGAAACTACCCCCTCCCCAACCCAACATCCAACCCATCCCTTCTCCCTCAATCCCTCCCCCACCTTGGCTTCCCTGACAAAATACTTACTGTTGGTCGATTTTGAAATGGTTTTATTATTATCCTCTCTTTTCTTTTTTCCTGATTCTATCTGAATTTTGAATTTTAATCTGATGGTTTCCTTGTTTTTTGTTGTTGTTTTTTTTTTCAATATGTATATGTTTAGTGTATGTTATATGTATCAGATACATGTTTTGCTGTAAAATATTGTTTGGTAGTCTTTGTCCTCTGCTATTTCAAGTTCAAGGCTTTATCATGTCTTAATAGATTGTATTAGGTATCTAACCCCCCCCCCCCCGAATATGACGAATTTATAACATTGTATGTTTAATTTTTAGTAATTGTGATATCATATTTATTTATTCTTTGTATCATTCCTTCATCAATCAATGCCCATATCATTTCATCTCATTTCTTGTCACCTGGGGTGCCCAAAAAACAAACTCTCGAGTTTCTCTGGGCATCCCTCCAACATCATGTCATCACCCAGTCTAATTTAGAAATAACGTGTACATGTGATGTTGGTGAAATAAATTATCTATCTATCTATCTATCTTAATTCATCGATGTTTCTCACACTGAGTCCCTATACTCAAGCAAATGTCTCAAGATAACTCTTGGCTCGAACAAGTTCCTTCAAAAATAAAATCCATGACTCCACGACTCTTGACTAACAGTCACTCCATGCAGACTCCCGACTACGAAGAAACAGTGCTGCCTGTAAGTAAGCGAAATGGATGAAGTTTTACCGTTGGGTCAACGATGAACATCCTCAAACTAAACTGCTTGTGCAAATGATGCTTAGCAAATGTGAAGAAAACGTATACGGGGTCATAATGCATGAGCAAGATGTGGTCATTAGATATATTAATATTTTAATCTGTTTAGAAATATCAATTAATTACTATAACAATATATTTATACAGTCAGATTGTCATGTTTAATTTTTAAATGTTTTATATATATGTATTTTAACCGGAAGCTCATCCCCCATTTGGGTATAGTAATTATTTACTCGGGTGATCTTCCATCAACTTATAACTTGTATTTACTTTTGTCATGTTTGAAAATATTTTTTTGTCATGTTTTGTACCTGCACAAGTTGAAAATAAATATTCATTCATTCATTCAAACATAGGAAGATATTAGAGGCATGTGGGATATAAAAGTCCGCTAATTTCATTTGCTCTACAAGCAGTTACATGTGTCAAAATCTTTGGAAAGTAAGTGCACCCCCCCCTTCCCACTGAAATATAACATTGGCATTGTGTTTCTCTTGCTTATATGAAAGAGTTTGAACCATCCTAACTCTGAGCAGAGCAAATAAAATTGGCAGCCATTGTTATACCACAAGCCTCAAACATTCTCATTTAAGAAAGTAAAGACACAATATGTTTTCCTTTCATCGGATGAATATAAATGCTTCCACGAGCAGTTTGGCTCAGGATGTTTAGCATTGACCCCATGGCAAAAACATCACCTGTTTATTACAAATCTAATATCAGTTTGCCATGTTCTTTTCAACTTCCACAGTACTGTGAATTAATGTAAAAATGCGCCTGAACCAGCGGCTTCGTGCCAATTGGGTGCATTAAATAAACTCATGCTCATGCTCAACTCATGTGATGTCAGTATAAATCCACAAGAAACTGCTAAAATGTTGGTCAGCACTGATCATTCTGTTTGATGTTTTGAAAACACCCAAAAGTTTCTAATCTCTGCTAACATGCTCCAACTGAATAAACCATCATGTAAAATTACACATGTTTATCAATCCATTGTTATTCACACTTAGCCAGTAAGCCAAATTTGTTTTAAGCAGTTGAAATCAATACTTGAGCTGTGGTCTCAAATTCTCAAAGCAAGTGCCCAGATAGTGATGTCAGTATTGAGATACTGACATCATCTCTGCATATATTCACATGGGACATGGCACACTAATATGAGATCTGTAATAACTTACAGGTGCTGTGTGAGCGAAACAAGTCACACAACAATGTGTCATTAATTGCACAGTTGTCAAAATTGAATTATGAATTGATTTCAATTTCACAGATTTCACACTTTTGAGAGCTCCTTTAACCAATTTTGCAATTTGTTTCGAACAGATACCGTGATGGATTTGACAGGAAATTGTTTTGGAGAGATTTTCAGTGAGGTTTGCAGCGATTTATTGATTCTGAAAACAGTAAATCATGTTGTTGACGGTTGCAATATTTTGGTAAGGCATTTGCTGTATTTGGAAAAATGCTGGGTAATTGAAAGAAAAAATACACTGGAAATATCAGAATGTTGGATCGCAGAAGAAGAAAAGAACTGATAATCAGATAAATACATTCTTGATCAAAATACTGGAATAAAGTTTTCGTTGCCATCCATTATGACTGAAACTTGTGGCTGGATGTGCAGAATGGAAAGCTCGCCACTACCTCGTATCTACTCTTGTTTCAATAGGAAATGGTGCCTAATGATAGGAAACACTTCAGTTGAGACTCTTCGGTTGTTAGTGATAATTCCCAAGCCCGCAGAGCACCACAAATCCTCAGAAATCTGGAAAATTGAGTATTTGCCGTAGTTGGCAACTTCACCTGACTTGAACCAAGATAACACCATAGGTTTTGGACCATTTTGTGCACATGAGGGAGGTTTAGTCAACTGCTCTGAACCAGGTGCAAGTGACTTTACTCAAGAATGGTCATATCTGGTAATATAAAAACAAGTTGGTGGAATCCATGTCATAGACAAATGAAGGCTAAGTCAAGCGTATGGTATCCAACATGATATTATGTTGTTTTTCGGTTGTACACATCAAGATTAAGTTGAAATTTTATGTCTATCTTGTCGTGCTATTACGCCACTTTTGTCATTTTTCAATAAAAATGATACATTTTTCTGAGCCACCAAAAAAAAACGTTATAAATAATGTTCAGCCAGGTAAAATAATTTATAATTTAACAAAGGCTGATACCTTATTCTAAAGTTTGAGTAACAAATCTTTGCAGTTCCATTCATTCAATGCTATTTTTAGAATATTGCCGTCCAGGCATTTTATGAAAATTCAAATTATTCCAGCATTTTAATCAAGATAGTAGATATATAGCACGCTGCCCTTTAACCGCGCCCACTGCCCAGTCAAAAATGTTCCCATTGCAGAGATTTTTTTTACATTTTTTCCTTGTTGTATTTCCTGAGTGCTTCATCATGTCTACATTCTCTTCTGTTCTATTCAACACTCTCTGGTTCCGCATGCTCTCAGATTCCATATTTTCTCAACAGAGGTAAAAAATGGTTTAGCAAAGAAGCAATCATCCTCTTAGCTGCTTAGTGGGCCCCTTATATATTAGTGAAGGTATGGCTACTCCATCTGGGCATTAGGGCCACTTTAGCTGACTATGAGACTATTTGGCTTTCACCGGATGCCACCGGATGCCACCGTTTGCCCTTGTTGCGTCATACCGGATGTCATAGTCACTACAGGATGTTGTAGTCTGACAGGATGTTGTTAGGAAGTGACGGAGAGTGGTGAGTGTCGCTTTTCAGACTGCCATCACCAGTCATTGTCACCAGCCATTGCCAGTCACTGTGGAAAATTGCTGTGATCTGAGCAGCAAGTTGCTGTGGGATTTTCAGCCAGGCGAACAAATAGGCTTATTTTTCGAAAGGTTCATCTGTAAAATAGCATGAATAGCATGTCAAATTTGAAAAATATTCATTTTTAATGGGTTATTTAAAAAAAGAAAAAAAAACCTGTGTAGGCTTTTCCATCCGAATTACAAGTAGCAATCACATGTATAGGTCCCTGCAGATTATTGAGTTGGGGCCCATCCCTTGATTAAAAGCAACCGTGTAAGTTTCATCTATCTACAGCCATGGCTGTAAGTTTATGCTCAGTTGCTATGCTTCACCATGGTGCTATCATTGTGACCAATCACAAGAAAGCAAATACTTGCTCAATCTTCATCAAATTGTCAGGAATTATAGTCTGTACAGAGTAACAGGTGTTCTGATAAATTTGGTTGAATGAAAGAATGTTATATAATAACTATAAAGCAAAATGCAAAATTAGTTGCAAAATATAAGCATATAATCAGTTCTGATGTAAAATGTCATTTGCATGATAGTAATAGTCGCCAAAGTGTCTGGATGTTTTTGGCACACACCAAGCTAAGTATTCATGACAAAATCGCAATTAAATCTGCAGATTAAAAATTTTTAAATCGGATTTGCTTGAAGTGTATTTAATTACAAAAATTTTTAATTTCTCAAGTAAGGATAAAGTGGTAAAATTTTTTCTTCTGATAAAAAATTCATTTGTTTTATTAAATTCTATATCTATGGTAAGCATCTAACACAATTTTATGTTCAGATAAGGTGGTGTTCTATCGTTTTACACCTTTTTAGAATTTGACCATATTTAAAGCCAAAATGGTTTCTGAAAAATCTGACGAGAAAACCGTGAAATTATGTATCTATTTGTAATTTGTCATGAATGATTAATTCATGTGTACCTAACACATTCAGACACTTTGGTGACTATTACTATGAAATATAGCATCAGAACTGATTATATGCTTAAATTTCCTCTAATTTAGTATTTTGCCATACAGTCATTATGTAACATTCTTTCATTCAACAATTTTTTATCAGAACACCTGCTACTCTGTACAGACTATAATTCCTGACAATTTGATGAAGATTGAGCAAGTATTTGCTTTCTTATGATTGGTCACAATGATAGCACCATGGTGAAGCATAGCAACTGAGCATAAACTTACGGCCATGGCTGTACTGTATATGGAATGCACAAGATCAATCACTTCTTTTGACTGCGATTCGGGTTAGCATCATTTCCCCAAAACCCCAACTTTGATCATGACCATTCAAAATTTCTATAGTGATAGAGCTGTGAACCTACCCATAACTGCCACCATCTCATTAATCTGGATAATTATGGTGTAAATACAGGGGGAGCTCTGAGTCATCGCAGCTCCCCTGGTGGCAGACAATATCCTAAGCCAAGAGTCACACACGAATAAACCGAATGTCATTAAGCCCTTCCCAGCTGGTCATCTCTCAGGTAAAATATCTCCATTTGGCTTCGTTTGCCAGACTGCCGGTGCTTGAAGGTATTATTCAAGCACTTCACCGCGTGGCTTCCTACTTGCACAGAACATAAAGGATAAATGTGACCATGCATTATAAATGATAAACGTCATGCAGAATGGACTAGATTGCCCTATACCAGCCCAAAACTGGTTTATAGTAGTGGGTACTTGAAAGGTGACATGGTCCAGGATGGAGGACGCCTGATTTGCATACATATTGGGGCAAAGCCGTTCCTTTTAAGTAGATGCCATGCATTTTCATTCAAATTTAAGGCGAATAGATATTTAATTGAAAAGGTCCAAACAAACAACTGATAGTATTAGGCCCGACCAGCTGTTTTTTGGGGGGGGGGGGTAGCTATGGATATTTGTTTAACAAAAAAAAAGAGACAGGGTGTTCAGCACATGGAAATAAAAAAAAAGTTTGTTTCCACCTGTAGCTAGGGTACCGTAATGTTAATATATTCCGATAAAAAAGTTTGTCGCGATTACGTATGCGAAAAAATTGTTCGTCGACGTGCCGCGAACGAAAAAAAAAGTTTGTCCCGGGGGTAAAGTCCATAGCCCCCCCAACTATTGTCTGGTCGGCCCCTTAGAATTTTCGGATAACTGCCAAGTCTCGAACCGATATTTTGTCCCTACCGTTCCTGTCCGGACCGTGGTACTGGACTGTACGTCTGAGGAAAGCCTATACCAAAGGCAGGCTATGACTGTCATACTTTGTGAAGTTTTTACGAACATCTTTGGCAGTGCTCGATTGCCACCAGTCATTGTCGCAGCTAACAGCTTGACACTCCAAATGCTCCCCCAGCCAACCTGCCTGTTGAGTAGTCTGCACTGACATCAGCTGTTAGCACTGCAGGCAGTTGGCGAGCAGTCCCCATGCAGAGGGCAGCACGATAGCACCTAACAACCCACGGTGCCAATCTCAGCAACTCCATGAGTTTCCATGCAAGTGCTAGGCAAATGCTAGGCAAATGCACACACGGACACATGCATTATGGAAGGTGGCAAATTATGTACACAGTTAACAAACCCTCCTAAATAGCAGGAGCTCGTGTTTAACACTCGTCCACATCCGAGGGAGGATTTTATTACTGTTTGCTCCAGGTGAGTCACAAAGTAACTGTAATTGATGTCCTCTTGCAATATATATATTGTACACGTATATGTCTATGCCTCTAATGGGTTCTATATCTCATGTTACAAAATCTATATGAACTGATGAAACATCATGCTTTACGACCTGGGTCCCTTGCACCTGTATTCCTTGATGCAATCTGTGCAAGCCACACCTGAATTTAACGAAGTCAAATGCCTCAGTTGTATTGAAGTTCAACAGAAAACACTCCTTTTGAAACTTAAAACTGTTTATAACAACTCTATAATTCAACATCAGCGCATTGACCAGGAATATATTCCATCTCTATTTTCTGCTCTACTAGCTGAAACATTAAGCAGCATATTCTCTTGAATTTTACAAAATCTCCAATGACAAAAGTATTTAATGCCTTTAGGCACATCAATTCAGAAATTGTTTATCACAACTTCACGCTTTTACTGTTGAAAGCTTTACATTGACGTAGAATATTTATTTGGAATCCCTCTAACCACAACTTATAATTTTTAAAAGTTATATTTACCATCCTTTTCCCTTTGAATTTTGCAAAATCTCCAGTGACAAAAGCCTCTGGACACATAAACTCTGAAATTGCTTTTCACACTGCGTGGTCTTATTTTCCACACACATTGAATGGCTTTGAAAATTTAAAGGCTTTCGTTGAAGAGTATTCAAATGGTTTTGAATCGTTTTTGAAAGGGCTTCTTAATTCACAAAATGCCCATGGTTTTCCTTAAGCTGTCTCGAGAAATTTTGAAATGTTTGTCACATTTCTGTGATTGATCACCCCAACAGATCTATAATGCATGGCGACAATGAATTCAAATATTATTTTGATTCTGAATTCTGAAGTATCTCTAGCCATTTTCCAGAACAGACACATCCAGATAAAGTTGAAATAGTTTGCAGTTGGTTTGTCACATATTTCTGTTGCAATGGTTTATCCCACTAGCACATTTTAAACTTTAAAGATGACCTGCTTCAAAAATGGTACATATGGAATGTTTGAATGTTTATGTCATATTTGGAACAGGATGGGAGTTGCCAAAAAACATTTAATTTTGTCATATTTTACTTGTGACACATTTGAAATGGGTTGTTGAATCAGGAATTTCAAGGACAAAACTACACATTTATGTACTATGGACTTGTTGTACTATGTCATGAATTGTCATCATTTAATTGATTCATACATCTAACATGCATCGACATGGCATGGACAAGAAGAAGGAGGATGTCAATATTTGGTTCAGAAAGGTTGTGATTGGTGACGTCATATAATATTAAAGCTTGGACCAATAACTGTGCGATTGTTCCATGATTAAAGTATGGGTCACATGGCCTGACATCCAAAACTGATCCAAAATTGACAAAGCAAAATAGTAATCTGTCTGGTATAATACACATTACGCAGTCATACAAAGTTTTAATGGTTTGGAAAAGTCAGAAAGACATTGGTGGCAGGAGATTTTATTTCTCATTTGAAGTTATATGAGTCATATATGGAAAGTAACCCAACACTGATGCTAGCTATATTCCCTCATTATCTGCAGTAGAAAAAGTTCAAAAACTGTATCCCTTGTAATATGTTGTCGGTGATAACTCATGGCTTTTCACAGCATTTTATCGGAAAATTCAATCATTGAAATTATTAGATCTTATCTGTTAAACCCAGTTAGCTCTAACAACAGAGTCGATATCTAGATTGCTTAAATTGGAATACCATTGACTTCCTGCAAGCATCATGGAAAACCAGAACAGAAATATAACGCAAATGACATTTTACATTCATTCGTTAAGTCAGAAAATATTCCTCTAAACTAGAATGATGGATTGATAATATGATTGAGTGAGACGGTTGCACAATTTGTTTGAGCTAACATAGCTTGTTATTGCGCTGCCCTGGGGGTGCCCCCCCTTGGGCAAGTCCTTGGTTTCGTAAGCAAGCTTTTTTGCACACACTGAAATGTTAACATTCTTGCCCCAATTTTCTGTAAAAGCTACTTGGCACCTGCCACTACTTTCAGAGCCCTTCTTCACTGTATGTTACGTTACTGTCATAAAGTTTGTCCCCGAATCTTTAAACTAACATTTAGTGCCTTTATTGTGACATTTTGAAAGTATTTCTTGCCCAGTTCTACACACACACTCCCCCAGTGTGGCTATGGCTGCATTAGCCTGGTCTCCTGGCCTGTATGCATTCACATAGCAGGGCACAGGACTATGGCTGCATCACAGTCATCATTGAGGGGGGGCACTCGCTTTCAATTCAGTGAGATTTGTTTTACAGCTTTTTGGGTTCCTATGATATAGTGGGGCTCTACTGGACTAATAAAATGAATTGAACTCACTTAATTCTGAAAAACATGCAATTGTGTTGATTGGTATTGTTTCATATCACCCCAATGTTGTGAATTTACCAGTTTGTGTTATTTTAATGCAAGTTGAATTCTATGTAGAATTGGCAGATCTAATCTTTAATTTCAAATGTAAGCACAATGATTTTTTTTACTTGATTTGTGCAGTTGGTCTATGTCAGTGCTTGCTTGTACTCAATTAATCTCAACAGGAAGTTTATTGAAAATGGTGCAATCATAAAAAAAATCTAATGGACAATATTTCATGTGACATGTTATTTACTATTAGCTGACAATGATAAGAAAGCCCAAAGAAAAACATACCTTAATTCATGTTCACATATCAAGTATTCCCTTAGAAGTGAAAAAAGCAGGTCAGCATATACTCTATACTTCAAGAATGTCCATTTATCACATGGAACTATGTGTGAGAAACATATAACACCTTGTAGCAGTCCTGTTTGATGTTAACTGTAAAAGTTAGCTGTTATCAACAACTTGTTTATACTAAACTAGAAATACCCATTGGTAAGAAGCATTACAGAAATGGATGTATTTGTAATGTAACAATTATGCAAAAGAGTACAATTAAGGTAGCCGTATGGTTGATGAGTAGGGGTTTATATAATGTTGTGATTCAGTTGGCAGTTGAATAAGGATGTTAAGGAGTGGTGTTAAAAGGGGAATATTTGGAAGGGTTTATTGAATGGTTCATTTTGAAATGACAACGGTGTGAAAGTTCGTAAGAGCACAGATATTGTTGAAGAATAATTATACTATTGACACATATGTGGGAGTGCAGTAGCAATGAGCCAGTGATGAGTTATAAAGTTATGAAGCATGTGAAGCATGACATTGAAAAAGGAAGCATAATTCAGGAGTGGTTTGATCATAATAATTGATTGTGCTGCGTTGATAGTTGTTTTGATGGTTATAAAAGTGGTACTGAAGCCTACTTGGAAGACTGGAAGGAGGAGAAGAAGTTTTCTGAACTTTTGAATGACTTGTCATGACAGATAATTGTTAGTGTTTTGCATTTGCACCAGAGGGCAGATATACGTTTGTTTATTTTGGTAGAAAATGAAAAAAAAATCAACTTGCATATAAGCATCTGAATTTGGTGAAATAATATGGCTTTGATAGCGGTTTAGAGGTGTACAAAGTATCACTGCAGTACTTGGAAAATTGGAAGCAGAAGAAGAAGTTTTGGGAATCTCTTTTCGTGACTTGTCATGACAGATTCATGCAATCCTGGATTTTAGACAGAGGCAAATAAAATAGTAGTCAAGAGGTTGTTTGGCCTCATAAGAAGGATAGTATATAAAAAGAGGGGTAGGTGGATAGTTCCAGTGAGTGGGATGCCTGGGAGAGACGTTAGCAGTGCACAATGCTCAGGTCATGTCAGCTGAAGCTTAGTTTGAATGTAAGAAGGATTTGTCCTAAAAGCATCCTAGTGCCAGCTAGATCCAGTGTTTACAAATTTGGTAGAAAGAATGCAGGAAGGAATGAAGAAAAGAAGGAATGAAGGAAGGAATGAACAAAGGAATGTACAAAGGAATGAACAAAGGAATGAACAAAGGAATGAACAAAGGCATGAAGGGAGGAATGTAGGGCATAATCACGAAATAAGCCCCACACCTCTGACGGAATGAGTGGCAGCCTATGCTTTTCAATGGTCTCGCTCATTCCGTTATCAGAGGGCGAGGGCTATTTTGTAATTATGCCGAATGTAGTGGGGGAAGGAAGGGAAGGCCTCGAGATAGATAGACAGATAGATAGACAGCTAAACACATGGATAGATAGATAGATAGATAGATAGATAGATAGATAGATAGATAGATAGATAGATAGATAGATAGATAGATAGATGCAAGCAACTCTTAAAAGTGCTTGCACGTTTTTTTTTTTAAGGAATAGCAGTGGTGCCAATCGTAAACAAGAGAGCAATAACAAGCTGGTAAATTACTCCTGGGCAGAAAGACAGGAGAGTAAAATCAAAGACTGGTGGATAGTTTGGGTCAGTGGGATGGCCAGGAAATGTGTATTTAGACAAGACAGCAGTGATCCTGTGAGCCAAGATTTGACTGAAATATTACGCGGAAGGATATACACTAACTACAGATACATGTGTGATTCACCCTTAGGACTAAGTCTGGGCAGCGCAACACTCACCGGTTTCCGGTTATGACATTTCTAGTTTTAAGTTACGATAACAAGATTATCTAAACTGAAAACAACAAGCTATGTCAACTCAAAGTAATTGTGCAATCATCTCAGTCGATCATTTAAGCTGGCTCGAAACTTCTAATTTTACTGTGTTGTTAAATCTTGTGTAAATATGAAAAAGACCATTCCTTGGAAAAAAAATTAAACAACAAACATGTGACTGAAAATAATGAGACAGCAAATCAGTAGAGGAAATTAGCTGGGGCCCTGTGATTAGTGTTGAAAGGGTACACTGTATGGGCCAACCATCTGACAACACTATAGTGTCTCACTGTCTCACTGTCTCTATGTACCTGTTGCGCTAAATATACAGGGTGAAAAAAAGCTACCATGGAGGATGAAAGCATGTAGAAGCTAGCTGGTCTATGGCCAACATGAATCCATATATCACATCGCATGCGGAAGCTATATATCTCCCAGGATACCCTATAACAAAATATAATTTGATCATGCAGTTGCTTGGCATTTGACCAATGACCAATGACCACCCCCATGAATACATTATCTGAACAACATGTTCCATAGACGTTTTTTCCATTGACCTTTTACCATATGTATGTGCACCACCTAAAACCTTCACGTGAAAGAGGCTCTAGAAGAAATGCGGATATATATAATGCCTCCAGAATGATGCTATCCTAATCACTACTACTGTTTTATGGATCACTGATTTTGAACGTGGTTGCCTTTTTCACTCGGTGACTTTTTTCCAGGAGGTTTGGTTAGTTAGGTTAGGTATAATACTAATCGCAGTAGGTTAGGTATAATACTAATCGCAGTACCCTTGAGGGTACTGTCATCAGATCTTGTTCGATGATCAATGATATATGTACATATGATACAGTGACCTCGACGTCAAGTGAACACCAGAAATATGGATGGATTGAACTTGTGATGAATAAAGGGTATATATAGATGAAACAGGTAGATATTTACAATATATACAGCTTGAATTCAATCTTGCTAATTCTTTTCTTCCAATCAGCAGGAATAGATTGTTCTTTACATTTTCTAACTTGTGTGAGCTAAGGCCTCTCACGATGGCTCCACTCACTATAAGCTTCATTTAAGCAACTGTGATATGGTCTTACAGTATTTATAATTAATCTAATCTAAATTAGGTTAAGGCCTCTCACGATGCCTCCATTTGATTTAATCTTTTCAAATTCCATAACAGTAACCATTCACAAAACATCAATTCAGCTGTCATAATTTTTAGAGAACTGAGGCCTCTTATGATGCCTCAGCTCTAATTTATGCTAATTTGTTAATTATCTGCTTCCACGTCATATAGAATTGGATGGTTTTTCCAGAATGTATCCAAATGATTTTTAAAAGCGTTAAACTAGGTGCAATTACTACCGATTCTGGCAGATTGTCCATATCTTGGGTATTCTAACCCGGAAGGAGTTTTTTTTGTACATCCAATCTGTTAGCCCATTCTTGAAACAGTGTAAGTTGATGTCCTCTTGTTGGAATACTGGAAATTTTTGAAATCTATTGAAACTTTGGCATCGTAAATTTGACGAATATTTGTGTATGCCTCGATTGCATGCATCCTACGGAATCTTAAGGTTGGAAATTTTAGTCCTCTCAATCTTTCAGGATATGAAAAGTTATGAAATCCGTTGATCATGGTGGCTACTCTTTGTACCGATTCTATCTTCCAGGATAGTTATATTTGACAGAATGACCCATGCTTTTAGTCAGTTTCAATATATTGCTGATTTCAAATCTGTTCTTTAGCTTAAGGCTTTAGTTGGTTTCAAGGATGTAGAAATAAGGTGTTTGTTACAATCTCTGGCAAAATAGGTTTACTTCAAGACATGGACAGTGAATGCATCTTGCCTGTTGCTCAGTGCTCGACATTACGCTGGTGCAACTGACTATAAACCAGCCCAGTTAAGAGTGCTTTAAAGTAGAGATAGGAGTAAATTGCTTCAGTACATAGAGCTGTGCTACTGTTATACTACATTAACCACCCAACTGGAGGACCTGGGCAGGCAGCTAATTCATGGACAAGTGCCACTTGGAGGTGTTTACCTGCTATATTTCCTTTCTTTCAATCTTCCGGGCACCAAATCCCAGGATAAAGCCCTCAGAGTCAGTTATCGCTTTCACAGGCAGTATACAACTTGCTCGTCTGCACAGTGTTATGCATCACAACAAAGATGTGATGGTGCAGTGAGACATCTCACTCTGACAAAACAGTGAGAGTACTGGAGACACCATGCTGCCCTGCTGCACTCCTTTTTGGAGTGTTCAATTTATTATCTGTAACTGAGACAGCAAACAAACACCCATCTCATTTATGAATATGCCTCCAAGTTGCTTTATGAACAGGCAAATAAAGACTGATTCTTGTGATCTAGCTTTCTGACGCTGTTTGGTTTGATGGACAGAGTCTGGCAGTGAATTGCTCTTGGAACAATCTCCTAAATTTGAAATATATCCGTACTCACAGAGGCTATCTTAGCCTATCTACTCGAGTTACATTTCTTACCACGTTCTAAAATCTTTGGTATTGAGCCAGTAAGCACTTTCCCAGGCAGTAGACAACTTGCTTGTCGGCAGTGTTCTGTCTTACAACCAACCCATGCAGATCAAGTACTTCCTCTTCAGGTCTTGCTGGCCCTTGACTTGGAAGTGGCGATGCATTTCTTGCAGCCTCTGAGTAAACAAACGTGGCCTGAAACCCCTAGGAAAAGCTCAGCAAATGAAAGGAAAAGACATTAGCAGCTTCCCACTTTATCACCCAGATTTATGCTCTTCATAACATTAACGTAATCTTTATTTACTTAACCCAGGGGCAGTGTGGGCTGCAGTTCCATAAAGCCACTTGTAATGAAGCTTCTTTATTATCTCATGGTCCCACAGAGACTCCTATATATCAAAATAAGTAGAATAGAAAGATTTCAATGTGAAGGGAAAGTTAGCGTCATCTGAATTGAGAGTCTATTCTCAAGGGTGGTTAACACGACAAAGGCTCGCAATGAGATGAAAAAAGAGAATTATGGAATTACTTTATGTGCCTTATGAGATATCCAAAATTGCCCAAGAGACCCAAATTATGCATAGAATTCATGTATTATTCAAAATCGCATATATCCTTCTACAGGTTTCAATAATTAAAAAATATGGCAGTTCAGCTGAATTCGAAGTGATCCTCTATGGTGACTTCATTAATATATCTATTTTATCTATTATACTGTAGTTCCAGAAGCGAGTGAGGATACATACAACTTAGAGTACATAAGTAACAAAAGGCTGTAAAGGGGAAAAATGTTGCACTGGCACTAATGAAAAGTTCTATGCACTGAAGGATTGTCAAGGGGAAATAGTAATTTAATTTAGTATTCATTCATGTGCTATTCACGAATCAGCAAAACCATAAATACAGTTTTAATTTTCAACTGACAAAGCGGTCTTGCCTAATGGTTTACATCATGGATAGTTATTCAATACTGCAAAATTGATCTCTGGATTTAGATGCATGTTTCTGACAACCCGCTTCGGAGAAATGTTTCATCCTTGAGTATATATCTCCACTTCATTTTACAACTGTCTCCGCTTAAAATAGTCGTACTGGTTGCTAATACAAGCAAGGTTAAATTCATTAATTTTCTTATTAGGTGCATGTTTACCATAACTACTTTTTGTTAATTTTGAAACCTAGGCTGCCGGATAAGAATGCACCGGAAGAACAATTACAGCAACAAAAAGATGATAAGTGAAGTCAAAGAAGACCAAAAGTTTCATTTTTAAACGCAGTCCTCAATGAGTAACATTACAAGGTCAATGTTTTGCAATAAACCTAGAATAACGAGACTGTCACTGTCAGAGTGTCAGTGCTCCAACATTGTCTCTTACAGTCATGGTCTTGTTCTTTCCACAATCTCCTATAAGAGTGAACTGCTTCTCTGCGAATGATGCTTGTGATGTGTCATGATCATATACCATTACTTTCAATAGCACTTTAATTCAAGGAGACTAATAATTTTAGTTGTATTTTGATGATTGACGAATGGCAGGATTATGGGTGAGACAGGTCAGTTTGATCTAGACTAATCAAACACCCTCTGTGGTTCCAATCTATTTATTTTGATAATGGCATATCAGCTGTAGACCATGACACACAAAGTACAAATTCCACTTTGGAACAGCCTCATCCTCTAATGAAACGGTTGCAAACTTCATCTTGGATTAGCCATAGAGTTAGAAGGGGTAAATCCATGGATTAGCTTATGATATTGCAAAGGTTTATACGACACTAAACAGTAGTACAACAATGTACTGGTATCACACAGGCCTTACAGGTTGTGTAATATGAGGATACCATTTCAACCTGGTGTGGTGTAGGATTAAAGGCTAAGGCTCAGAGATGCCATTCTTGCCACCAGTAGCCAGTGATGGAGAATGGCTGCTGAGGCAGAGCTGAAGCAGAGATGAGGGATGAGGCTGGGAGGGGATTCCGGTGATAGCTTACTCTTATCTGGAAGGCCCGCTGAAGCAAGCACGGTGGCCACTCCCAGTATCTTGTGCCTGTTCCTTCGGCCAGGCTCCGGGCCACAGATTATGTGGTCCTCTCAATTTTCTGACATCAGGCTGTTATCATTCTTCTGCATTCATGAGGATTATTTGTGATGAAGCTTCATATGCTCCCAGAATGAACTTTTACTACAAGGTATGGGATTCAATTTGACATTGTGTTCTTATTTCTAAAGCCTTATGATATGTCGCAATTCATATTCGCCTTTCATTGTGGAAGTAAAAGGTCAAACTTCTTGACTTACTAACATATATTTCTGATTAACTTTGGAACATTTGTTTTGGAATATTTCTGTGATGCGGCAATTGATATTTTATGGAGGTTTGAAGTTTGATTAAATTTTGAGATTGGTGGGCATGTCAGATCATGTTCTCAGCTTCATGTCGCAGCTCTCCAACAGCTGACCCAGTACAACTGACCAATCGCAAGACCTCATGATATATTGCTCTTGAACTTAGATTGTGCTTCTTCGTATGGATGCAAGTGAGAAATTACCAGCACCACCTATCTTTGAAATAGTAATCTTTCACATTTCTCACAGTTGTCACACCTTCACTTGGATGTTTTTGTTTCCAATGTCCTGTCACTTTGTATAATCTGTTGTCTAATATCGCGGAGCTCAGGTGTTGATGCTTTATATTACAGTCCTTGTCATACTTACGTGGAATCTCAAGTTTTTTTTCTATGCTGTTGAACTGTGATGTCAGAGATGACTCTATTCTAGCATTGCAATATATGTAAATTAACTACAAGCTGTGATGTCATTTCAAACTGGGTCAGATTCCCCAGCTTCTAGCCAATGTTGATCCTCCTGAACTGAGCGTCACAGTTTCAACACAGTGTCAGAGTAAGAGCTTTATGAGGGATAGCCCCTACAACTACGTCATCCCAGCTTGATAACCAATGGGCTGACCGTAAACTATGTCATCACAGTTCAAGCATTGATATATTGAAGGAAGCATTACATTTTTGATCCAAATGATTTATCACAGCAATCACCAGTCTAATCCTACCAAATGGCAGCTTTGTGAGCATTCACAGAAGACAACTGTTATAATCCCCATAGAGTTGTTTGATAAATCTACAATGTACAACTTTAAACTTTGATGGAAGTTGGTATAAACAGAAGGATTGACAATTTGTTTGTAAACACATGGCTTATGTTATGTATATTTGTTCTGGTAGCCCATTGGCTGAGAGGCTGTGATGTCAAACTTGCATGGGTTTTTCCCAGACCCAATTTTAACTCTGACACTGAGTTGAAACTGTGATGCTCAGTTTGGTGGATTGGCATTGGTTAGAAGCTGGGGAATCTGACCCAGTTTGAAATGACATCACAGCTTGTAGTTAATTTACATATATTGCAATGCTAGAATAGAGTCATCTCTGACATCACAGTTCAACACCATAGAAAAAAAACTTGAGATTCCACGTAAGTATGACAAGGACTGTAACAACAATTCAGCTTCGCTGTTAACAATAATACCAAACAGGTACCTGAAAGGTTGATTAATAAAGTATAATATATATAATATACTTGGAAATGTTATGCCAATGTTAATGGGTCCCATGACTAAAATTTATGCAATGACTTCTGTTCTGTTGACAATGCTAAGTTCTTTCTGTAAAAACGGGAAAGATTAGTTTGTTTAAGTTTTTCTGCAGCTGACAATTTCCTGAATAACCCTTGACGTTAATGGTACTTTGCTTCTTCTATTTTTGTGCCAACACCTGCTTCCTATTCCTGTCATTTATTAACACCTGTCTTGAGCAGTTGAAAGGTCAAAGGGGGCAGCAAACCACTTCATCTGAGTCTAATGCTGACATATGCTCTGTACCATAGAGACGTAGGTCAGACTACCAGTCAGGAAGGATTTGCAAACTGCACACTAGAGCCAGAAAGCTCGCAACACTAAGAGTGCATGGATCTTTGTACAGTAGTGAATATACAAGCGATTCCTTTTGGGATTGATGTATCTACCGTTCCTATCTTTTACGCAGTGAAATGAGTGGTCTGTCATTTGGAGACATGTGACCTTTCTCAAATGAGTGGTCAGACTCTTTCACAAAGCTGTGTGTTGATAACATGGCAAATGTAGAGTATTTGGTACCACACTTATTGGACATGAGTCCTCAAAAAATACAAAGTGTAACATGTTGTATGTCATTATAGGGATATGACCTCACACTTAGGATCACTTCGGTAATCACTCATATTTCCTGGGCTGTACCCCTAAGTGGGGGGGGGGGTGCTGATTTAATATGACAAATTGTTAATAGGCTGCTTCCAAGAGTTTGCTGTGAATGTCTGCGTCACAAAGTCAGAGAGATCTGGCAGCCAGAGGCGTAGGTCACAGTCTGTGGCCAGAAGCAAAGCCAAAACAGGGAAATAGCTGTCGACAATTGATTGGAATGACCACATAGATGCCACGGAGTCCCTGCCTACGAATGTCCTGCTCATCTGATATCAAATATCACAATAATGCTGCTCGGCATGCATTATATCCCCGCAAATGAAATCCCAGCAGCATATCCATTAATCATATTTCATATGTACAATCTATTTCGTTACACAACAACATCATTATGATATCATGTGATGTTAAGTCACCAAGATTAATTGATACATGTGGGTGTTGTTTCAAATGCTGCCGAACCCATGATCAAACGCGGTTTTTAATTGTGTTGCGAATAGCGTCATGGATGCAGGGCATTGCCGGTCACTCAACATGTAAAACATGAAGCCCCCCAAATAGCAAGTCATTATGGAACACAGAGCTCATTTAATTTTTCCAGACGAAAAGTGAAGCCTTGCGCGTTCCATGCTTAACCGGCCAAGTGCTACGAAGCCATTCACAAGAGTCAAATTAGATTGATTTTTTCGACGTGGTCTCAAAATTTCTATAATTTACTCAATAATGAGCTAAGAGTGTTCCAAATTACAGCAGCAGCCAACAACTATGCATGCTGTACTAGCTCTGTACCAACTCTCCTAATCCAAGCCATGTTTCCAGTAGAGTTATATCTCAATTTATCTTTCTACAACCACCTACAAACTCCAGCTTCAAGCAAAGGAGGTGATGTTTGTAATTCCACAATCCTGATTTCCTTGCCCCTGAGGTCATCCACAGGTCCTGTTCTATTCATAGTTATTATCTATGGATGTATTCTGAGTTTTCTCTTAGAGATTAGATCACCCGTTGCCAGAGAAACAAACTACAGGAAAATAAGGTATCTCATGGACTAATACCCCTATTAGTCCAGTAGAACTTGGGCAAAATAGGGGATAACCGTACCACTAAGAGGGTACAGCTATTTTATTGTCGTTCTTGAATAAGTGGAATATGGTGATTCCAAATCTGATATTCTCTTGTTTCTCGACCTTGAGCATTTTTAGATATTTTGGTTTCCATAGCAACCATTTTGGTCATTTGGATATCATACTTATAAACACTTATTTGTCCATAACTTTGTTAATCTTGATTGGAAATATGTCATTTTTACACAAATTGTTGTTTGGAATAACGCCTCTCTAAAATATGTGAAATTAACCGGATTGCAGTTTTCACGAAGTTGCCATGGCAACTGATAACACAAAAACATTGCAATTTTTGAAAACAGACTTCTGAAAGTTGTCTTCTGTGGCAATATTATTAGGTAAAGGCAGAAAATTAACATTGACAAAAAAAGTCAACTCTATGACAAAAAGTATTATTAAGAAAAATTTGAAACCCAGCAGTAAATAAGGTTGCCATGGCAACCAACATCCCAAATAGCAATTTTTCTAAAAATACCGATAAATATTGAAATTGTCTATATCTTGACAAGTGTTGTTGGAAACTACTTCAAACTTGGCATCATTATGTATTATTTGCTCAGCTTCATTATATGTGTATTTTTGGTTGCCATGGCGATTGTCATAACAAATGAAACTTCAAACGATATCAGCTGAATGAACCTGGGCCGGTAGAAAATAAAATGAAATTTATCATACTTAGATGATGCTGATAATAATCAATTTTGATACCACATGAAAGGTAATATTCCCAAGAGTTGAGGAATGAGGTTGTTTCTATATTTTGCTGAGAGAACACAAGCATTTCCATGGCGACAAATCTGAAAGAAAAGGCATGAACTCCCAGAAAAACCTTTAAAAGTGAATATCATTTGATGTATGCACACTAGAAAAACCGTTTTAGTGTCCAAATATATTTTTTCAGGCATGCCGGTTTCAATGGAGCCATGCCTATATTTGTAGGGGGTCACCCTCCTTTGCATATTCAATTGTCCTCACAACAATATTTTCAATATTTTTGATAATTCTTTATATAAATACAAAATTAAGACTAAAACATCTGTTTATAAAAAAACATTGACTGATGAAATCCTCAATTTTAATTTCATACTGCAAATAGTGCCCTTCTATGGTTATTATTTACAAACCAAGATACATGTATCACCATGGCAACAAGACATTTGTTTTTAAGTCATGCTACCAGAATACCTGTGTGGCTTATTTTAAACAATTTTAGTTTCCAAAGGTTTCTTTACGACATCTAAGCAATCTTAATTTCCAAAGGTTTCTTTATGATATCAAAGAACCAATTTGTAGATATGCTGGAAAGGTTGATACACAAATTTAAACAACGTGACCAGTCACATTAAGTGGGAGCCATCCTATTTCATCAAAACGCTCCTGAAGCTTCCCATTTCAAGAAGTTTAATTAGTTTATTCATAAATCAAATTGTGCACTATAAATTAATGCTGTTAATGCTATAAAAATTCACTTTTCCTTCAAAGCAACTGGCTTACTATATCAGCTTCTTTTCTTATTTCTCTAAAATTGTGAATAGTGATGAGAGAAGCCAGCAAATAACACAAGGCAACAAATAGAAACATTGTGATTTTTCAGTATTTGCACCATGTTATGTAGAGGTCATTCATGCCAGCTTCAATATGTCCCTACTCTTACTGTCCCTCAGCCTTGTATCTCACTGCGTCACTGGCAGAAACTTTTGTCACTCTGTTGAAGTGAAATTATTTATCAAGATTCAGCTCAAACAACCCAAATAAATGCTACCATTCTAGTTTTCACATTACATATTAATGGGTATGAGTATATCATACATTACACGTATGCCCACATAATATAATTTCCCCAGTATAGGAGGGGCTTACCAAAAGTTTTGTCCCATATGCCATAACTTTTGTTAGATTTTGTGCAAAAACATGGTATTTGGATCAGATAATATTGAGGGAATTTGAAAATAATCCTGAAAAAATCAGATCATAGAAACAAAAATAAATTGTTGCTTCATTGCTATGGGAACCAAAAGTCATGAAATGCATCCCAGGGCATGTTTACAGACATATGTTCAGTAAATCATACCCTTAATTCATGGATGCTTTACACTACTCCTCCCAAACTACTCATTGCCCAGGACTAAACATTTGCAAGCAACATTATTTCACGCCATACAACAATCATAAGTTGGTCTGCTTTCTCAAACTGTTCATATTATGCCTATACCTGTGCACTTAGTACTCATTTATGCACGACTATCAATAGGCTATTCTCCAATGGTGATGGTTGATTGATGATTCTCCCTGGACTCCGAAGACGGAGCCATGAGCCAAGTAGATCACTGGCCCTCAAGGTCTCGCTCCTGAATGCTATCTTTCTCAGCTCATCACAACATGTATACTTCCTTCAATCACCATTTATCCATCATCCTTTTCTTAGTCCCGTTTCACGGGTATTACGCTAGTCTGGTTAAAATGTGTTATTATTTCAAATTATATAGGACAGAACACATATTGAAAACAATCTTACCTTTTCACAACTTCCTTAACTATGACTTTGAGACTGTTTAACATTTCCTCTTACTTTTTATCCATTTAAAAAAGGATGTCACATAGTCTTCAGATTGAGGTCAGTTTTAGCGTTGCGCATCCTTCTTGTTCTTGATGTTTCTAATTTGCGCAATTTCAGTTCAGGAAATGCTTGTACCATCTTGAAATAGTTCAATTATTCACACTATCTTCCTGCATGTATTTCTGAGAAGGCCTGTACTCTCTATGCTAGTTTTTAAAAAAAAAGTTGAAAAATTGAAGTAACTAAATGAATGATGGTAAATAATGTGAGATATCAAAACAATATTGTTTCCATTGTTATGTATAAATAATGTCACAATTAGCCTTGCATATATATAAAATTAATATACTTCATTTAAATATGTAAAGACACCAGTACTGTGTGGGTGTCAAACTCATTTTAAGTGATCACTGCAAAACCTGGGCCACGTTTCATGGTTTCTGGTTTCTATGGCAACAAATTAAGCATTTATTTTTATCTCCATGATATTATTTCCTCAAGATTACTTGAAAATTACCTCAAATTTATCTAACCAAAATATCGTGTGTCTGCATTAATTCAAACAAAAGTTATGGAAAGTTGGGCAGAACTTATGGAAACCCCCTCGTGTGTATCCTACCTGAGATGTAGCACCAATTGCAATAGCATCAGATTGCTTTTTAAAGGAAATGATCGGAAATGCAGTGTGGCTGAAAAAAAGAGTTCACTTGTGCCAGGTGTGGTTGACTATGGGCTTCACTGCTTTCGTGAAATTGAATAAATTCTGATTCACAAGGTCATGTATTTCCAGAAATTTTGGTTTTGGAAATTGATAATCTATGAGTCCAGATTCATAGCCTTGTGTTAATACATGTACTGATTATGTCTTGGATGTTATTTTGACATGCTTCCTGATCTTGCCATAAATGGTGTAAGGAAGCCATTGCAAATTCTTTTCACATAAAGTTTATGATGGACCAGACCTGGTGATCCAGGACAAAAAAGGAGTCTGGTTGAACAAAAACGCCAGATATGTCTCAGACTCATCTTATTAACTTATATGGCCTTGATCAGAGTGTCACCAAGGGCACAGGCCCAAACCAGATTGAGATTTTTCTGGACTCGGTCACTTGTGTCGTGACTTTTAAGACTAGACTATCAGGTACAGTAATGGGCCTGTGGTCTAAGGGTTATTTCTGATGGATTATTCTTAACTTGTGAAACATGCATCTGCTTTCCGAAAAAAAAATTCATATTGGTCCTACCTAAAAATGGCTCATATGACCCAAAATTACCAATCCAATGACTTCAGCTGCTTTGTTGAACCTCTGAATACAACTGGATGTTGCGCTTTCTGTGTATATAAGGATAAGGATAGAATAAGGATAACCTTATTTGTTGATTGTGAGATTAGAATAGAGATTCAATTGTAAATGCTTTTTATATTTTCAATTTTTTTAGTTTTAATTGGGGTAATGGAAAAGTTTGACATAAATATATTGAAAATTTTGTTGTTTTCGTATTAGGAAAGTTGAATATGCAAATGATAGTGACCCCCTACAAATATTGGCATGGCTCCATTGAAACCGGCATGCCTGAAAACATATATTTGGACACTAAAACGGTGTTTCTAGTGTGCATACATCAAATGATATTCACTTTTAAAGGTTTTTCTGGGAGTTCATACCTTTTCTTTCAGACTTGTTGCCATGGAAATGCTTGTGTTCTCTCAGCGAAATATAGAAACAACCTCATTCCTCAACTCTTGGGAATATTACTTTTTATTTGGTATCAAAATTGATTGTTATCAGCATCATCTAAGCATGATAAATTTCATTTTATTTTCTATAGGTCCAGGTTTAATTAGCTGGTATCGTTTGAAGTTTCATTTGTTATGACAATCACCACGGCAACCAAAAATGCACATATAATGAATCTGAGCAAATAATACATAATAACGCCAAGTTTGAAGTAGTTTCCAACAACACTTGTCAAGATATAGACAATATCAATATTTATCGATATTTTTAGAAAAATTGCTATTTGGGATGTTGGTTGCCATGGCAACCTTATTTACTGCTGGGTTTCCAATTTTTCTTAATAATACTTTTTGTCATAGAGTTGACTTTTTTTGTCAATGTTAATTTTCTGCCTTTACCTAATAATATTGCCACAGAAGACAACTTCCTGAAGTCTGTTTTCAAAAATTGCAATGTTTTTGTGTTATCAGTTGCCATGGCAACTTCGTGAAAACTGCAATCCGGTTAATTTCACACATTTTGGAGAGACATTATTCCAAACAACAATTTGTGTGAAAATGACATATTTCCAATCAAGATTAACAAAGTTATGGACAAATAAGTGATTGTAAGTATGATGTCCAAATTACCAAAATGGTTGCCATGGAAACCAAAATATCTAAAAATGCTCAAAGTTGAGAAACTAGAGAATACCAGATTTGGAATCACCATATTCCACTTATCCAAGAACAACAATAAAATAGCTGTACCCTCTCGGTGGTACGGTTATCCCAAGGTTCTACTGGACTATATAGTCTTTGAATACAACTGATGCCTTTCGGTGTAAACTAAAACCACACTATGTATACAAGAAGGGATCTCCTCGATAAGCCGCAATGGCATCTATGCAGGCATCATGTTTTGCCAAGGATAAATTTGTGTGCTTGGTATTAGGAAAATGCATGTCTGTAGACCAGTATTTGTAAACAGAAATGAATACCTGGCATCGTTACATTGGCAAATATCTTCACTTGATATAGACCTGTTACTGGGAAGCACTACTTTTTCTGGAAAGTATCACTTCGGCTATAGAAAAAAGGCTGAAAACAGACCTGGCTTCAAAAAGATAATATGAAAAACAGAGAAGAAGATAAAGAGAGCTGCAATGATTACAGAATATCCATGGCAAATTGCTGTATGAGATCATACGATTAGGAGATGATAAAGGGAGGCTTGCAGAGCTAAGCCCTGCACTCTAAAAAATGTCGGGACAAAATTGGTTTTTTAGATTCAAAATGGTTTTTTGAAAAACCAAATTTCAATGCAAAACCAAAATGGATTTTTAAAAAAATCCATTTTGGTTTTTTGCATTGAAATTTGGTTTTTCAAAAAACCATTTTGAATCTAAAAAACCAATTTTGTCTGGAATTTTTTAGAGTGTGGTGTGATGGGAAGGGCCAAAGAGCTGTTAAGGAAACTTGAACGTCTCCTGTTTCTAATTGGGCCATTTCCATGCCATCCTGTGCTTAGGAAGTGAGGGTTGGGCTCGCAGCAGTGTGTAATTGCCTCAAGGTGCTAGTATTGGCCGGATTTATAACAATCCTAAATCAATTTGCCATCTTATAGGAATTTGGAAGACGTCGATGGAAAGCCTGCTCAATTTGTTCAGCTTTGGTTCAGCCAAAGACCACAGAGTGCGGTAATGTGTGACTTCTCTACACAATTACTTCATGTCATAGTATAGGAATATATATGTCTATTCCAGGATGTGGTACCAATGTGCCAGAACATCTAACTCCTTTGCTCCTAATAAGAACTTGAGGAATAAATATGAATAAGAGGACGATCATATACTGACAACTTCATAACTATTGAAGAGACAAATGCCTCATTCTTATAAATGAATCTAAATTGCTAATGCTTCCAATATTCAAGTACTCTGTTCTTCTGATAGATAGTGTGAAGTCCCTGTTAAGTCGAAGTTGGTCTGATTGAACTATTTGCATTCAATAAAGAGACCATGCCACTTCTTCTCAATTAAATCTTGGTTAAGTTTGCTTGAAGGATTTTCCACATTACTGTTGACGGATTGTCAAACTCACATCATAAAACTCAAGTTACGATATGCATATAACTTGCGGAGGCTTATTAGGATTCAGCTTTGTAATAGCCTTTATTCCTCATGGTATTGATATGGCAACCTTGCATGATACACGGGCTCATTAGTCGGGCCATGATGTTTGACAGGAAGTTTCTAGCCCAGGGAGAATATAGGTCTTCCCAAGATACACACAAACAGCATAGGAATGGGCTTCCTATGTTGGCCATTAAGAGGATGCAGGGCCAAGCAACCCTTCTTAGATGCCCTTCTATTGATTTAGTGCCCTTGGTTACAGCCCCGGGGGCTGCTAACAAGACGCAGCATGTCTTTTCGACTCCCACCTGAATTCCATCCAATGTTCTGGGTGTCAACTGGGACAGAATGTCTGATTAGCCACAAGCTTTGTAGTGTAAACCAAATTGCGACACTCCAGATACAAAGCAGGTTGTTAGATAAGCCCCCGCACTTACGGGACTTTATCACTCTGTTTCATCACTTTTTAATGTCCCCGAGCAATACCGCAGGCTTCGCGGCTGACTGTGATGCTTTGCAAAAGGCCATTCAAGGAGGACTGATTCAATTGGCTGGCCAAGTGCTTTGATCTCAAGCTAATAGTATCTGCATGTTTATCTACTGTATTGAGAAAAATGCTTTTGACCGTGTCGGTTGAGAGTCCCTTTGGACAAGTGTACAAGAAAAAGCTATTTTCGTAAGGCGAGCTTCGCTATTTATTTTGAGATGATATAGTCAATTATATAATGAGTCCATTTATTTAATCCAAAATGATAGTATTATAATTGCATGAATTTATATCGGCTTTGCCCTGATTTGCAACATGTGCTAGAATGCTCGTCAATGTATCAAATTCTGTGTTGTAGTATTAAATAAAAAGAAAATAGTCAAGTTTCAACAAAAACATATATGTTTCATCTACACTGTTTCAAGTCTTATACTACTTGTCTGTATCTAATATATGATCAAAATGTGTATTTTCAGGTTGGGATGAACGACTCTAACCTGGTATATCCATCAGAGCTGCACTTCGTACATGATGTGGATGATGTCATGAACGGAGTGCAAGAGATAAATAACTCTTCAGAGGTCATTGACAGCGACAGGTTGGTGACCCTCGGCAGAGAGATCCGCCTTGCTTGCGCATTCCTCCAACTAATTGCCGGCACATTCGGAAACATCGTCTCCTTCCTAATTATGACCCAAACAGCAATGAAGAAGACCTCGGCCGGAGTGTATTTCGCGAATATCGCAGTGGGAGACACTATCTTTCTCTACCTTGGATTATGTTCCTACATCTTCAAGTATTTCCACGACGTTGCCTTCCAGGAATTACATCCCATGGTCTGCAAGTTTGCACGCTTCACTCAGTTTATGAGTGGTGACATGAGCGTATGGCTTCTTGTCGCTGTCACTGTAGATCGCTTCGTGGCAGTGGTCTTACCGACAAAGGCCAATAGTTTCTGTATAACTAGAAAAGCTCGGAATATTTGCATCGGAGTGTGGATAGCAGCAATATTGAAGAACCTCCACATATTTTGGACACGAGGCCTTGAAGTGTATGAGCCCAGAGAAGGTGTTCGCTTAACCTTCGTCTGCGGCTTTCCGACTTATGCTCATTATCGTTTTGAAAGATTTTTGCGGCCTTGGATTGCCTTGGCCACTCTAGCCATCATTCCAGCAATTTTAATACTTGTGCTCAACATCTGCATTATTAAAGCTTTGAAAAAACAATCAAAGATGAGAAGAGAAAAGCAAAGACCGGAATCATCTAATCACTTGATAGATCGAAAGAATGTTCGACAAATGACTCGGATGTTCCTAGCTGTGTCTATAGAATACCTCATCCTAGTGCCTCCCATTTACCTGTTTCTCATCATAAAGCCATACTTGAACCGTCAATCGCCTCAGTTTGTATTTGCACAATCTATTATTTATGCTGTGCAGTACGTACACTATTCAATCAATTTCTATTTGTGGTGCCTGTCTGGTCGGGGCTTCCGAAAGGAGGTCCGAAACCTGTTTGGTTGTGAATCGAAGAAATCGCAAAAATATATCGAGATGAATTCTCGGACTTTAAACCTTTCCAAATGTGATCAAGATAAAATTAATAATGCAAAATAAGTATTTTTCTATTTTAAAATTGTCATATTTATGTATCTAATAAATCTTATATATATTTTGTATTATGTGGTAATTAATCTATATTTGGATATACTTTGTATTTTTCATGTCATCTTAGGGGTAAGTGCCAGGCTGTGTAAGCTGTATCAGGCCTTTACATTGATTGCTGTATTGACACAAACCTATATTTGTTCAGTCATGAGTAATTGCGCATTGACGTTTGCTATAGGTGTTGGGTGTTACAGCAGTTCCAATGAAAGCACTTTGCAATCTGAGATTTGTGATTATAGGCATGCGGTAAATGGGAGACACAGCTGCATGGTTGCTATACTCTCGTTTGTAGGGTTACTTTGCATGGTAATTACGTCACTGCAACATTCCACTTGAAATGCATCCCTCAACTTGGACCTGTGAATAGCAAATCAAGTGACAATAATTGAGGCAATTTCCTGGAGCCGGTGTGTCGAAGATCAGTTTACCAACACAGACAAGCCTCTGAACTGTTCGCATTAATCTTAACTTCAAGTTTGCCTTTGCAGCCACTGCAGGAGTAAATATTTGTAGTTGCATGGAACATAATTTGTTACAAATGTTTGCAAGGCATCAGTGCTGAAACAGGATTGCAATTTTAAGCATGTGCATGCTATACTCTGCATCAAACCATGGAGCTACAAGGGTTCAAATTATTTGTTAAATCTGTAAATCGAACACTTGCAACACCATTAACTGTCACATATGGAGTGTTCTGATAAGTATCATTAAATCCTTGCAAATATATATATGATATAGAGGATGACCATCAAGGACAAGAATAGAAGGGGAATAGAGACTAATGAAAAATATCAAATGGGCGGAGCCTGGTAACAATAAAGTTAAACGAATCCCAGATGTCCTCCAATTCTACTCAGTCTCATGAATCTGTACAATCAAGTCTTATCAGATTAGATTCATCCCAAACAGCTGTTCCATTGAATTTAATCTGAGTGAAAAGTGAACAAGTCAGTCAGTGCTTGATGTTCTTGGTGTGCTGAAAAGCTACACAATTAATTTCCTCAGATTGTAGCAAAAAGATGGATAAAGATATTATGTAATTTATGTTGTTATATTGACATTTTATCTATAGATGAATTACAGATGAAAATATTACTTTTCATGTTTAACCAAATGATTCCAAATGTAGGGGGTTGAGCAGCATTAATTGCTGTGGACGTAGATCTGTGCTGTCTGCATTTATACCGTATCTCCTCGGTTGCTATAATGGCATTGCACCCTGTTGAAAATATTACAGCCAGGAAATTTTATATGCAAAAACAGTGGACTGTTTCACTGTGAAAATGGCACTTTGTAACTCATGATAGCCGATGAAGTCTAATCTACTCTACATTAAACATAGGAAACACAGATCAATACAGGACATAACGCCCCAATCATCCATCCATGCAATTTCAAGCAAAGTTTTCCATCAGTTCTATTTGGTATATCTGTAAATCATGCATTTGCAACACCGTTAACCATCACATGGAATGTCCTGATCTGTATCATTAAATCCTTGCAAATATTTAGTGGATGAACATCAAGGACAAAAAAAGAAGGAATATGGAGTTATGCATCCCAGTCGAGTAAAAAAAAAAAGAAGCTAACTTGCTTGGTAGCAATAAAGTCAAACAGATGTCTTCCAACACTACTCAGATTAATGAGTCCATGAAAGCAAGTCTAATCAGATTAGATTCGTCAAAACCAGCTGTTCCAAATATTACTTTTAATCTGAATGAAAAGTGGATAAATCAGTGTTTGATGGTTTGGATGTGCTTTATGGAGACACAATTAATTTCCTTGGAATGAGGCGAAAAGTTATCTTCTGAAAAGATCATTAAATCCTATTATGGCTAATGGATAAAGACTTTGCAATATTTTAATCACATTGTAACTCTTCATGCTTTTAGGACAGATCGATAAAAGTTGTAGTGGGAAGCAAAGTGTAGCACAACCTGCTCCACATGCATGATATTACATTGAATATATGTATTACAAGAGACAGATAGTTTGAGTGAATGTCTTCTTTTTCAAATCTACCTGTGTAAAAATGTGCAAACAGGTTTCGCAACTGATCGAAAGACAATTCCATTTTGTTTGCTGCATTGCACAAGGCAAGCAATTTTTTTTATGCAAAGTGGTGTCATTTTTGTGTGTTAGGTTTGCACATACAGGTCTGCATTCATAAGTAGCTTTAAGTCATTTAGCTAATTTGTTTCTTATTCCACGTTACATTTTAACCAATTATCTGAGATTGAATGATCACACGTTGGGATAAGAGCTTTCTGCAAGATATGATTGTCAACCCACACAATATGCTAAAATAAGCCTAAAGAGTATTTGGCAGACATATAGACATATGAAATTCCTGATATTCACCTTATACAGATGTCTGTTTATTGTTGGCAATGAACACACAACCAACAAATGAGTTGGGATGCATGATCATGTAAATGCAACTGGAATTTTAAACAAGGAGAACATTCTGCTTTTTTTCAAGATGGGACAATAGATTGGCTGCTTAACAGATGAACTGTGAAATAACTATTTCATAATCAGTCAATTCTAGTTGTTGCCACTTCAACATTCCCCTTGAAATGCATCTCTCTATTTGGGCCTGAATAGTAAATCAAGTGACAATAATTGAGGCAATTTCCTGGAGCCGTGTGTCGAAGATCAGTTTACCAACACATACAAGCCTCTGATAACTGTTCACATTAATCTTAACTTCAAGTTTGCCTTTGCAGAAGTAAATGTTTGCAGTGGCAAGGGACGTTGCTTGTAGCATGCAGTTGTTGTCAGGCTAAAAACAGGATTACGATCTCAAGCATATGCTGTACTTTACATCAGTTCCATTTGTAGATCTGCAAATCCAACATTTGCAACACCATTAACCATCACATATGGAATGTCCCGATCTGTGTCACTAAATCTTTGTAAATACTTAGTGGGCGAATATCATGGACCAAAATAGAAAGAATATGGAGTTTTGTGTCTAAGCCAAACGAAAAAAAAAGTCAGATTTTGGTAATGATAAGGACAAAAAACTTCAGATCTGCTCCAATTCTACTCAGTCTAATGATTCCAGACGTAACATCTTATCAAATTAGATTCATCACAAACAGCTGTTCCATTGCTTTTAATCTGGTTAATGAACAAGAGAAATGGGAAACTCATTATTTGATGTTATGGAATGAGTGTTATTGGATAAAAAAATATGTGTGTTATAGGAGAAAAAAGTACACAAAGTGGAAAGGTATAATTAAAACTGATTATTAAATCCTGTTATGTTTAAAGGTATTGTACAGTAACTTGTAATTGTGGTTTACTGCTGAATTCTATTCCTCTTCATACTGAACTAAACAATTCCACGAATGGGTGTAAACTGAGCAGTTATTAATTCATATTAATACAATATTAATGGTTTGTATTGGTTATATCCTCTGGGTTTATCTTATTATCTATATATCTTTCAGCTCATCTTTAAACAGCAGCTTCCATGGCATGAGCTGCATTTGAACAACAGTATTAGCCTGTTGTAGGGATGTACTTTATTGTTGGAAATAACTGAAATGAATTCAGGTTGAAACAACAAAAGAAAGAATCCTGGAAAAGCACAGGCAAGAGACAACATCTTGCTTCGTCTGGATCAGTTTCAGGAATAACATTGGCCCAGTTATGTAAGATGAATGAAAACCAGGTGTGTCTTATCTATATGTGAAAATATTTTCATTTGTGCCAAAGAATCTGCTAGAGATTACATGCAAATTTCCATCATTCAAGAAAAAAATTAACATAAGTGCAGAATATAAATTGTAATGTTGTGATTTATTCAACTTGTACAACTTGCACCACTGTGTGGTACATATACATTGTATGTGACATTAGTTTATAATAAATGCATGATCTATCTTTTTCAAAATAACGATTAAAAAATGCCATTTTAGTATTTCTATAGATGCACAAAATGACATACTTTTGCAAGTGACCGAAAGAGGCCGATGAATTCTAAAACACATTAATTTTGTATTATCAAAACTCGTTGAAAGACAATTGAATTTTTGTTTTCCTGTATTTCACTAGGCAAGCAGTTTCTGGAGCTAACTGGTGTAGTTTTTGTGCCAAGTTTCCTAGAAAAGCACCGGTGTTAAAAAGTCAATTTACAGTTGTGTTTCTTATGCCATGTATCATGCTTTAAACAATTATCTGAGAATAAGTAACAATGTAGCGTCACGGATAGAGATTTCAACAAGCTCTTATTCGCAATTCACACAGCAACCAAACAGGATTACAATTTCATGCATATTCCATTTACAACATTTTCATGTGTTACAACAGTAAATGTAGCACCATTAACAATGTACGGAATGTCCTGATCTGCAATATTCTGTATCGGTAAATCCTTGCAAATGTGCACTGGGTAAACATGAAGGACCAAAGCAGAAAGAGTATATATGGAATTTTGTGTCTGAGCCGGAAAAAAAAAACAAATGGGCAATGCTTAATTGGTAACAATAAAGAAAAACAATTTTCAGATCTCCTCCAATTCCTCTCAGACCAATGAATCTGTACAATTAAAACTCGTCAGATTAGACTCATCACAAACAGACGTTTCATTGCCTTTAATTGGAATGACGTGTAAGAATAGTTAAAAGTCAGTGTTTGATGTTATGGCATGTGCTTTAAGGGAGCTCTTACTCTAGACAATTAAATTCCTTGTTGCAGGCATATCTGAAATTATGCTTGTTTGGATTGGACTGGTTGATGAAGTGCTCTCATTGTTCATTAGATTTATCATTTTAAAATTATATATAACCATACCTGGAGGTGGATGTACACGTCTAGGAGGACCAGCACATCATATTTGACAATAATAATGGACTTCGCAAAGCACAATATCTGTGATATTGAAAGCCATTTGGTGTTGTCTCTTAAAAATGTGTAGAATATTCTCAATAAAGCATGCAATTTCTAAATCAGTGTCTAGCATTCAATACAATTTCAGTACAGGTATCAATATCAGATGTTAAACCTTACTATCATATCATATAATATGCAATACACTGTTAAAACGTAAGGAAAACTGGCTATTCTCTTGGCACTCAATGAGCCACTCACCGCAATTGTGCTCTTTTAACTCCAAACTGCAATTCTGCATGGCAAGCAATAGGAATACAAATTGTTTAAAGGTATCAATGTCAGAACTAAACACAAGAAAAAACAAACCAGGAAAATTAGGGGGAAGAGACTGCACCTTGTTTCTGTCTGGATCAGTTTCAGGAAATGTTTTTTTCTTTTGCAAGAGGAATGAATATACCAGCTGTGTCTTATCAGTCTTATCTAAGTGAAAACATTTTCATTTCTGTCTGTGGAATTGCTTTGAGATTATTTATTTTTCCTCATCCTTAACCAGGGAACACGTATACAATGTGTATACAATCGTGTATATCATGAAAACAACCACGGAAGACAAAATTTGGCACAACCACAGACAGAAAAATAGGGGAGAGCGGGGCACAGTGAGACACTTTTTTTTATTTTCGAGTGTTCCAAAATGTTGGCAGTAACGAGTTAAATGAGATCAGGTCTTCATTATAGGTATTGACGTTGGGTATATAGTCAAGTAGTTTCAGGTTCCTACCTTTTACAGGTTTGGAGAAATTTTGAGTTACGTCCATGCTCGTTAAGTGTCTCACTGTGCCCCGTGGGCGGGGCACAGTGAGACAGCAGGCGGGGCACAGTGAGACAGGGCATCTGCTGCCATAACCGCGAATCCCCGGGACCAGCAGGATTGTTCCATCAATTGTTGCTACAGAAACTACTGTACTCTTATAAAAGCAGCTGGCTAGGTGATTTTTTAGGTCCGTTTTTGAGCATGTTTCAAACTTCATCGCACAGGACACATGCACGACTTATTTAACCTGCCGCACCTGTTACATACTAATCAAAATTCATTCTGATGCTTCTCTTAGAATATGACTCACTAAAATCAGGAGTTTATTGCAGGCATTTTGTTTTTAATAGTGAATTGTAAGCTATGCCTTACATTCAGGTCGTTTCGAGTGTATTTTACCATGTCTCACTGTGCCCCGCCTCTAACTGTCTCACTGTGCCCCCACGCAGCTCTCTTTATAAAACTTTGAATCCTGCGGACCAGATGCCTGTATTGTGGTTCACTATGTCACTAAACTAAGGCAAATAATCAAGGTTTGAATTCCTGGCAATTGATTTGCGTTATACCATTTTTCTTGGGAATTATAACAAAAAGTGTTTAGCAAAATTATTTACTTTTATCGGCTAAAAACCTAAATATTGAAATTCCACTCTCGATATGCTGTGTAGGCATTTCGGATATAGGTCAGACTCTCACTTACTTACTTTTTTTACTATACAAAAGAGGGTTGATCTGTAAACAGTACCAGCTAGACGCAACGGGCTTTGTCTCACTGTGCCCACCGTCTCTCTGTGCCCCGCTCTCCCCTGCTCCTCCGGCTGCCGACTTTCACGTACTTTAGAAATTACAGAAACAAAGTACTGAAATTCTTATCAATTCAGGTTTGTTTTCCCATTCTGACACTGTGTTATTGAGATACACAGTGGAATATACTTGTGAAATATAATAATGTATTGAGACAGTGCTGTTTTTAAAATGAATGATTCTTAGAACTCAATAACCATTACTGTTTATTTTGATGCAGAGATTAACAAATCTATGACGTAAGCCATGAAAAAGGGCATCTTACCATTAAAGCCGTGCTGCAGATAAAATTTATCTGTTGGGAAATCATACATTCTTCTGGTAGGATGTGCCTTGGTCCTCCAAATAAAATGCAGTAAAGAGCTGTTGGTTGCTTCTAGAAGGGCTAAATTTGGTGAATTTATGTTGCAGTAGACAGTTAGTCAAAGATAGAAAACTAAAATCAGGCTACTTCATGGCCCAGAAGCTGCCAGAAACATATATCATTTTAGATCACCAATACAGTTGAGGTCAAATGTATTCATACAGCAGGGGCTGCTGTTTTCAAAGTTATGTGGCATCGTAAAATCTGCCTATATCGGAATGAAAACACTTCAGATTATTTGTTGTGATTGTTTTTCAACTCATGGCAGTGAAAAAACCAGAATCAAATATGATTTGCAGTTGTTAAGAGGCTCTGAATTCAAAATGTCCAAAATTTGGTGGGTCAAAAGAAATCATACACTTGGATTTTTCTCCAATATATGCAAAATAAGCATTGGTAAACCAACTAAACAATGGAAATTGATGTCAGAAATTGATGCCTCTATGCCTGATTATGTTTTTTAAATTTTTGAAATGCAAACTGTTGACTGACCTAATTTTTCTCAAGGGATGTGATAAGTTACCTACTTATATATATCATTTCCATTTTTCAAAACTTATTTAAAGGAAAAGGCATGTGGCAAATACATGAAAAGGTGAATAATTGAGTTCAAATGGCCAGGAAACAAATTGCATGCAGTATCTGAACAATTTCACACACCAAGGTCTTCCATATACACCACCAGTCCACCACGATAAAGTATGTGGAAAATTGGTCAACAGAATCACTGCACATGTGGGAAATGGATGGAGGCTGTCTGTCAGACAATGAATTTTAGTCAGTATGGTATTAAACAAACAGGCCAAATTAACAATGAAAGGGCTCTGTGGAGAATTATGGACACAGGGGACATAGCTGTCAACAAGTACTAACAAATGAACATTGCACCAACATGACCTCTAAGAGGTCTTAATGGAAAGAAGAGCCAATGCACAAAAGAAAACATCCAATTTCACCTCTGATAACTTCATGAAATAAGAGAAAGATTTTTGGGATAAGTTATGAATCTCGACTGCACTTGAAACCAGATGAAGTGTAATTTTTATTGCATTGGAGGCCATCAGGCTGGGTTGAGGCAAAGTGTGTTTGACAATGCTTGCCTACAGCTCTGTCCACTATGCCTGTAACTCTCCACAGAACTCCTATTTTGTTAATTTTGGGGTGTGATCCACCTTTTTGACCAAAATGCATTCTTGTTCTACAGATAGGTTCCATCTCTTTACTATTATGCAATGATTCTGTTGACCGATAAGGTGCAGAGCCCTCAATGGTCATCTAGCTGAAGACATTGGCCTGTTAAATTGTTCACATACCACATGATATCAGCGCCCAGACTCTCTGAATTTGATTGCCATTGTTTCGATGTATTTTCTGTGTGTTTTTTATCCGTTCAAATTATTTAGAAATTTTAAATAAAGTATGTGAGCAGTAACTTATCACATCCCGCCGGAAAAAGTAGGTCAGTCAATTTGTTGCCGTTCAGAAATTAACAAAACCTCATAAGACATAGAGGCATCACTTTCTGACATCAATTTCCATTGTTTAGTTGGTTTACCAATGCTTATTTTGCATATATTGGAGAAAAATCCAAGTGTATGATTTCTTTTGACCCACCAAATTTTGGACATTTTGAATTCAGAGCCTCTTAACAACTGCAAATCATATTTGATTCTGGTTTTTTCACTACCATGAGTTGAAAAACAATCACAACAAATAATCTGAAGTGTTTTCATTCCAATATAGGCAGATTTTACGATACCACATAACTTTGAAAACAGCAGTCCTCGCTGTATGAATACATTTGACCTCAACTGTAAGTCATGTCTCATGGAGACAGCAAATCTCATTAGATTCCTTGGTGGCAATGAACACACTGTACAAACGGACAGACTTAACGGCAGTGATGTGACGATTGCGGCAGTCAACCTAATAGTTCCTTTAATATTATGCTTTGAAAATTTAACATTTGATACTTGCATAGTCTAGATAGTTTAACTTGCGTCTCTTGATGATACTGGGTACACAACATCTTCACATTTCAATGATTTATCAAGTTATCAAAGAATAAAAAAATAGCACAAATTTCCACACTGTGACACGATTTGCGGTTAATTATTTGATACCAAGATGTTAGAAGTTACATGAATGTGTTCCTAATATTGTTGGTCATTTTATGCACACTATTTCATAAATGTCTCTCTAGTCAATCACCCTTAAATTAGCAAAATTTGAATGCACTATTGCAATGCGCTGAGTGAAGTCTGCCTTATTTGGCTGTCCTATCAAGATGTGTGTGCAGAAGCAAATTTTTAAATGCTAATCTAGTGCATTAATAAAGCACATAGAAGCTTGAAAATGATCTTATAAAATGCCTTGTATTTTTAGCTGTAAACCCCTTCCACAATTTTCCCGAGTTTTTCATTGTAAATAGCTAAAAAGTGAGTTACAAAGACAAAAGTGAGACACCAGTTGGTAAACATAGTTCAAGATGCCTGGGGTTATTTCTAATAGAATTTTTCGTTCAGATAAATGTCCCTGCAATCATTCCTTTCATTTAACATCATAATATCAAAGTCACTATATGTACATTGTTATTTTTAATCTTTTAAAATATGTTCACTACCATATTTGCCTGATAACTGCCGTTGAGTCTGTCCGTTTGTACAGCGTGATGAATGGCCTGTGCCTTTGAAGGCTTCACCCTTCAGTACTATTCAATCATTAGACAGCTGGTCAGATCCCAGCTTCATGTGTTAATGCTTCACATATATGGAAAAGAATGAGGACATTTCCATCAAAAAATTAAGTGAAACCTTGAAAATATAGTAGCTCTATGATATAACACGTTTCAGATGATCAGTTTGTCACTTCACTTCTATGTCCAAAACAAAAATAATGAGGAATAACAGCTGTTTTACGTAGGATGGAAAAAACGAACATTGGAAGCCTAGTGACAAACCAAAAAAGTAGTAATTGGATAACAATTCCACTCAGTCTAATGATTCTGTGAATGCTTGACATTTTCTGGAGAAGCAATTCATTCCCCTGTTGCAGACATAATATGAGGATTGAGGAATATATGCAATTAGCCTGTGATGGAGTGGATGATGAACGACTCTCCAAGTGTGAGAAAATTAGAGGTGCTATCACTTAAGATGTCTGAAGGAGGACGGATTAAGTCTCCCAACAGGATTAGCACATTACACAGGGTTCTTTTGGGATTTCTGGATCACAAAATTTCTGTGAATTGGAAGAACCATTGAGTGTGATTTCCGCAACGTAGGCAGAATATTTTTCTTCCTATAGTATTGATTGCCGTATCATGTGCATTTTGCAATGCCTCTCATATTTGAACCAGTTTCACACACTGAACAAACTTTAACCGAATGTGTCCATATCAGATGCAGACATTTTTCCCTGGTCGGAAGTGCAGACAATTGTTAATTTTCGCCTAGCACAACTCTTTGCGCTTAATCTTAAAACATTGTTTGCAAATATTATTACAGTACAGTTGTGTGACTTGGGTTGAGAAGTATCCAATAAGCACTGGTTTAGAACAAATTCTTTGGAGCTCTGTCCAGCAAGAGAGCTGAATCCACTCTTTATACATTTATAGAATATATTTTTTTTAATAACAAGTATGATCTTGTATATCATATTGCCTCAAATATGAACTGCAATTCTGGCCAGTAGGAATTAATATTAGTTGGCATAGTTGAAGTTTTCATCATAGATTGTAATACCAAGTTAAATTTGCCTACAAATGTACGTCAGCATGCTAGGTTTATTGAATCGTTCTAAATTAACATTGACAAATGACATTCCATTACCAGGAGGTGTCAAATAAATGAGGTGCCAAAAAATGACACCAGCTGTAAAACAGAGCTTTTAGTGCATCTTAACATTAAAGTGGTGCTAGATAAGGTTAATGGACATCTGTTCTGAGGGAATTAATCACTTTGAAATGTTCTGTAATCTAACAAGAGCTTCTTGTTGCTACTACTGTGCAGTGGTTAATGCTGAAGCTGAAATGGGTAAATGTGGTTGCACTGTCAGCCATTATTATCGTTTTCATAGATATGTGTTTTTCCAGTTTTCACTTCGCTTTTTCTCAAAACTGTGATGTCACAGATTTAGTTGTATAACTTTGTATATTACAAGCTAATATTTCAAGAAACTGACGAAATGCATTCACACATGAATTATGTATGTTTAGCTTGTTTGGCTTTAAACGATAAGCTGCTCACCACTGCCTTTATGTTGTGCAAAATGGCATCAGGTTGTGCAGAATCTTACTTGATAAAATCGAAAGATTTAGACCTAAATAAATTTGAAATGGATCATAACAGTGATGCACTTTGATAAAGAAAAAATGAGGATCAGTGCACTGTGAAAAATGCACTTCGTGATTCATGATAGCTGATGAAGTGTCATCTTCTATACTTTCAACATGGGAAACATTGAGGCAGTTTGATTAGTCATGATCAATAGAAGGCCATTTGACTTGTCAAAACTGATTCCAGAGTGAAAATCAGATACATAATCCTTTCGTTTGGCTGTCCCCTTAAATCAAATTAACATTGAAAGTATTGGGTATGATCATGACAAATCATCTGTATGATGACACACGAAGTGCCATTTTCACAGTGCAGCAGTACACTCTTTTTCGGTATCAAAGTGCATCGCTGTAAAGGTAAATTTGTGAAAATAGTATTCAATTTCAAAGGTTGCTCTCAAAAATGGGGATGTGTCAAAACGAGTAAGAATTGGCCAATGCCATTTCATTGATTTGCCTGGCTACATGTTTGGGGCTATCAGTATTTTTGAAAGCGACAAAGGAAGCTGAATGCCATTCATATACACTGTGGAAACTACCCATACAATCCCTCTTCTGATTTAGACTTTTTTTTTCTGATCATATAAGAATCAATGCATCCGTAAGCAAATTTCTGTAACACTGATTCGATGGCAAGCAAAATTCTGTTTCCAAAGTTTTGCCTGCAGTGTACAATGACTAACAATCAATGTTACAAAGTGAATTGAACTTGTGAAGACGAGTGTCTTGTGCAAAACAATAAAGCTGGCTTTGTTTTGGAAACATTGAAGCAGAGACCTTCTGGCAAGGTGTAACAATCGCCTTAGACAGAAGTTGTTTTTTGTTGTTGTACACAAAAATAATACTGCTTGGCAGTTGTATTTCCTTTGTCATAAACCGTGATGTCAAACTCTGAACTGATATGTCACAGATTGAAGACCAGACCAACCACATCACAGATAACCTGATGATGTAACGTTTTTTTTTTCTTCAAAAAACATGTAGTTATATGAAAACGATAATAATGAATCCATTGGAAACTATGATCAGGCAACCCCAGGGCTCAATAACTGGTCAACCTGCCAGAAAGGTCTTCCCCTTTTGATAAATCATAATTCATGCTCTGTGGTGACAGCAAATGTCAGTGGATTCTAAAGATGAAGTGAATACTGTCTGCCCTTCGGCCTTCACCCATCAATGCCATTGGGCGATTAGTCAACTTGTGAGATCCCAGCTTTTCATGCTTCAGAGATGAGGCAATGTGTTATCTTATACGAAAAATCTGTTATGTTATTCCAAGATGGAATAAGCTGCATGTATTACCCAAATTGAAACCATGGCAGGTACCTGCCATGTTGAAACATAGTAATATTGCAACATAGTATAACCATGTTAAAACCGACTCAGAACAGATCCTTTGATTACACATCCCCATTTTGAGCAAGCCTCTCTTTCTTTCTCATCAGTGATGTTGGGCTGGGATTAGACCAGCTCATGAACATAGGAAGAACTTATTGGTCGAGTGCAAGCAGTCTTTGAATTGAAGTATTTTAGATTCGGTGAATAGATGGATGGAAGGACCCAGTCGAGATACTCTTCATTCTGACTCTGGCACTCACACATGCAGTCAACATCTCCCACTTTCCTCAGTCATCAATACCAGTAATGAAACTGCATGAAACAACTTCATTTTTCAGCCACATGATATTTCGTGACAAAGGAATACATAACTGTAGTTTTGAGCAAAATAGGGCATTTTAAGATCATTAAAATACAGTGTTAATAAAACTCAATGCTTAAATTGAATATGAGCTGTTGCGAGCTGATAAAACCTTCCAGTTGGAGGGTCATTAGGACTTTCCATTTCAATTGAATTTCGAATTACATGAATTTCTTGAAAAACTAAAAACTTGGTGCAGAAAATAATGTTTATTTTAAGAAAAATGTATTATATGCCACTGAACATAAATACTGAAATCTTAATTTAAATTGCAAAATTATTAACAACGTTGTGGTATATTGACCACTGCACAATCGAAGCAAGATGATTGGTCAATACCCAATCCTGGCTATCCAATCAGAGAATAGGTAACTAAAAATTCCATGTATAATTGCTGTACCCGGGTATATTGGCACATCCTCAATGCCCTCCTTTAAGTGCAGCTATCTTAGCCCAGTTCTGGGTGTTCACAAGGGACAACATATTAAGGTTACGATTTATGACTTTTGATTGCTACAATAGTGAAATTAATAAAAGCAACATTTTTACTCATCTGAGTTATACATAATCATGCCTGGATGTGCAAGTACACATCTGAAGAGGACAATCACATTATATCAGACAATAATAGATTTCGAAAAGTACAATATATGTGACATCGGAAGCCATTTGGTGTTGTCTCCTATAAATGTGTACAATATTCTTCTGTTTCATTTGTATTGATTGCAATGACGCATGCAATATCTAAATATGAATCCTATGATAAAACCCAATGACAGTGTAGTTCACAGCTATGAACATCATGAGTGTCAGGTCTGCTCTGAATTAACGTGAGTCCGAAGGAATCGTACTTTTCGAAATCCATTATTGTCTTATGTAATGTGCTTGTCCTTCTCAGGTGTGTACTTGCACATCCAGGCCATTCTCCCGTGGTCAGAGACTCCCTGGGCAGCCGAGCTTGGCTTGCCAAGTGAGCCTCTGACCTGGATGGCTGCAATTAGTGTGGTTATCAAGTATGCATGCGAAGGAGTGTGTTCGCACCAATCAGAGAGGCTGTTACAGTTAAGGCTGGACAACTCATTTGCTTACTGTTGATAGCTGTTGTCTGCTGATCTGTTGTTGTTTTAGGCTTCCTTGAGCAGCAGCATTTAACCTCACTGGATATTCTTAGCTTCAACAGAATTAAGGGAGGAATGAAATGAATTATGTTTGGGAAGTATAAAGCTGAAAAGAAGGGAGAAGGCCTAAAGGAGGGAGGGAGGGAGGGAGACTAGATAGATAGATAGATGGATAGATAGATAGACAGATAGATAGAGATAGATGGATAGATATAGATATATAGATATATAGATATACAGATATATAGATATAGATATATAGATAGATAGATAGATAGGGCTAGATAGATAGATTTGATAGATAGACTTGATAGATAGATATATAGATATATAGATAGACAGCTAGACAGACAGATAGATAGATAGATAGATAGATAGATAGATAGTCAGATAGTCAGATAGATAGATAGATAGCTCCTCACAGAAAAATAGACAAGGAAATACGAGGGAGATATATTCTATCTACAATAAATATAAATATCTATCTCAAAGACATTAAAGTGATTGCACATTATTTTTGTGTCTGCTAAAAAACTAAATGCTTTCTGCACTTGCACGTTTTCTATAGCATCCCTGGAAGTGTGACGGGGCCTTTTTAACTAACACTCCCAACAACATTTGTTTAATAAGCCTGCCTATAAAGAATCTGTTTTTTTTTTTTTCAGCAAACTAACCTAAGAAAGAAATTATCTATAAACCTTTATACCTCCCCCGTCCCTCCCTGCCCAGATCTAATGGTTGCTCCCTAACAACTGGGCAGTGAGCTTTTGCACAGAAATGCGTTCTGAACATATCATACTTGGTTGGACTGAGTAAATCACTGCCATTGAAACTATCTTAGAAGCAACCAAACAACCAATCAGATCAGAATTAAATGCATGGATGATAATGACTGACATCTGAATTGTTCACAGTTATAGTGCTCATCAGTCATTTCACAGTTTATGCATTTTTTCAGATGACAGTTTCTTGTTTTCAGTTTGTATGTTTTGTTTCATTGTTCAACATTCATGGATTGCTTGCATTGGCATGAAAGTTGTCTTCTGGTTGGCTGAAACCACTGGGGCATGGCTGATCTAAATGTGACTAAAACCACAGGAAAAACTATCAACAGAGTCAAAGCCTCGCTGTGCCAGCTCGCACAGTGGGCTTTGACATTGTGAAAATGCATCCAGGCATAATTATGTATAACTCAGATGAGTAAAAATGTTACTTTTATTCTCTCATTGCTATCATGGCATTATTTCGACCTCAAACTGCAATTCTGGCAAGCAACAGCATACCAAATTGTTTAAAGGCACACTGTCATGCAATTTTTTTATTTCTTGAGCACTTCAAATGTACTATTTACAGAAACGCCAGAGTGATCGTTTCGAATTTATCCCAAGATAAACCCATGAAAAAAATTATTTTAGTTGCTGATTTTGGCCAGATTTTTGGCACAAGCAAAAGCGACTCCTGTTGGAAGAAACTGAGCAAGCCACATAGGACAGGGTAATGAATATTCAAATAGATGACTTGTTGTGACCTCTGGAAGCATGAAAGAACTGTGAGACCAAGCTGTGAAATATTTTAGGAACAAAGAGATGAAGCTTAAAAAGCTGACAAAATAACACTTGAGACACAACTGACACTGTGGAAAATCATGCAAATGCTTGTGGGAGGTTCCATCGAGTAGCCAACTGTCAATCAATGACAATCATAGTTATTCTGATTACCTGATTGGTTGATTCTTGACATTGGTAAATTTACTCCATATATTTGCCAAGTCCAGATCGCATCTTATGATGGCAGCAACTGATATTTTAGAAAGATAAAAGCTGATAGATAGGCCTATATACATTGTCAATATGGACAAATACATGCTGAGTTTCGGGTCTCAACCATATTGATAATTTCAAGGTTGAGAATATAAGATAAGCTGAGATTAGATAGATCAGATGATCAATAATTATAGATAGATAGATAGATAGATAGATAGATAGATAGATAGATAGATAGATAGATAGATAGATAGATAGATAATGTATTTCACCTGAAAGCTGCAGGGGGGGGGGGGTGTTGGGGGTTGCTTCATTATTTATATTACACATTTAATTACACATTTTGCGACCTGGTCTTGCAAATTATGGCCCAAATTAGTCACTGCTCACTCTGAAAACCTTGAGAAAATCAACCAATCAAATTTCAGGCATGGTTGAATGATTGAAAGTTGTACATTGTTTTATTCTGTTTGCTTTTATCAGATACTGACATTTTCACAAATAAAAGCTTCATTCCAGTGTTGCTAAATCACAGCTGGTATTGTATCAAACAGTGTATCTTAAAAGTCCTTGTTGTCTATCACAGGCATGTCAGGTGAACAAAATAGCAGGAGAATATTTCTGAAATTTGTTCATTTTATTGGAAGAGAGGGGGAGGCCCACCCTACCCTACGTCACTCATCAGCTGACTGAAGATGCTGAAGGGACACAAAATATTGGCAAAATCCCAATTTCATATATTTTTACTGATCTACAGTTAAACCTAATTTTTTTTTAGTTTGGCAGGATGCACTTGTAGTAGCCTATTCTTTCATAAGAAAAAATATGAACAAAAGCGTCATTTTGGTTACTGTTGTCCTTTAAGGTGGCTCGATACTCGTGAACTTTCCAAGATAGGATTTCTTAAAAATAGTTTAAAATGATCCAAAATATAGTTTATAGCAAGGATATATCAACAAAAGTGGTCGCTACCAGCCTTTCTTTCAAAATATTTGAGGTTATGTAAAAGAAAGTCAGTCGACGCAAACTTGAAAAACTCAAGTTTTTTCTTAATTTTTTTACTGTCAAGTTTTCCCTGCCATTCAGTGGCCATTCATCCTATGTTTTTAAATGAAGCATGGAATTAAAGAGGACAGTTTTATGGAAAAGCTGATTAAAATTCCAGAAAGATATATTTAGTTTAAAGAACTTTTCTGGGGGTTCGGATCAAAAGTTATGATTTTGAAAAAAAAAAAATTTTTTAAGAACAATGGCGCAAAAAAAAAATGACGAGATAGGATTTTTTTTTTCTGTGTCATTTGCTTCCAAATGAAGTTAGGAACAATATAATGACACAGACATACGGCCCTATGGGCCTGGAAATTGATATAAACATTTATTTGTGTTAAAGAGTCATTTTTGAGAAACTAGACATGCTTTCGGAAAATCGCCTACAAAAATGTTCTACTAGGAGTAGAGAGCTGAAAGTCTGGCAGCTTATAGTCATCTTCATAGCGCATCTTTTGCTCAAAACGAGAAGTCTCTAAACCCAACAGAAGTGGCGCAAATCGCAAACGAAGCGGCCGACGCACGAAATTCTCAGAAGTAAAAAAGATGCTGAAAAAGTGTCAGCAGAGCTCTACTGCTGTGGTGACGTCACGAGAGATAGGGCCTGCCTGGCTGCGCGTGAATGTGCGTTAACAACCATTTCACATGAGTAGCGAGCTACCTTAAAGGGGTGTAAGAATGAAACACAAGAAGCAAAAACAACCAGGAAAAGTAGAGGAAGAGACAACACCTTGTTTCTGTCTCTATCAGTTTCAGGAAACAACTTTTTGCAAGAATACCAGCTGTGTCTTATCTGTCTTATCTGAGTGAAAATATTTTCATTTCTGCCCAAGGAATTTCTTTGAGAATTTTCCTTTTTCCTCATACTGATCACAGATACAAGTACAATATGTACAATGTATATTATGAAACGACTCCATAATGCGAAATACGGCAAATCTCCAAGCTATCACAATCTCTTTTGGCTAACAACTTTCTCCTGTTTGTAAGAAGGACTCTACAAAGCACTGAAATTCTTGCCAACACAGGTCTTTTTTGTCATATAGCATTATTGTATTACAGTCCTTGTCATACTTACGTGGAATCTCAATTTTTTTTTCTATGCTGTTGAACTGTGATGTCAGAGATGACTCTATTCTAGCATTGCAATATATGTTAATTAACTACAAGCTGTGATGTCATTTCAAACTGGGTCAGATTCCCCAGCTTCTAACCAATGCGAATCCACCAAACTGAGCATCACAGTTTCAACTCAGTGTCAGAGTTAAAATTGGGTCTGGGAAAAAACCCATGCAAGTTTGACATCACAGCCTCTCAGCCAATGGGCTGCCAGAACAAATATACATAACATAAGCCATGTGTTTACAAACAAATTGGCAAAGCCTTTTGTTTATACCAACTTCCATCAAAGTTTAAAGTTGTAAGTTAGCAAGTTTGTAGATTTATCAAACAACTCTGTGGGGATTATAACAGTTGTCTACTGTGAATGCTCACAAAGCTGCCATTTGGTAGAATTAGACTGGTGATTGCTGTGATAAATCATTTGGATCAAAAATGTAATGCTTCCTTCAATATATCAATGTTTGAACTGTGATGACGTAGTTTACGGTCAGCCCATTGGCTATCAAGCTGTGATGACGTAGTTGTAGGGGCTGTCCCTGATAAAACTCTTACTCTGACACTGTGTTGAAACTGTAACGCTCAGTTCATGAGGATCAACATTGGCTAGAAGGTGGGGAATCTTACCCAGTTTGAAATGACATCACAGCTTGTAGTTAATTTACATATATTGCAATGCTAGAATAGAGTCATCTCTGACATCAGAGTTCAACAGCATAGAAAAAAAAGTTGAGATTCCACGTAAGTATGACAAGGACTGTAAGTGGAATTCAATTGTGATATGTAATTATTGAGAAAGTGCTGTTTTTAAATAGTACTCAATACCCATTACCGTTAAACTGGATGCAGAGATTAACAAATTGAAGTTGACGTCAGTCATAAATGAGCATCTTAACATTAAAGCTTTGGGCTACTATAGATAAAGTTGAGTTGATAGACATCTTGTGTGATTCACAAATCGCTAAATCTATATATTTATAGTTCTGTCTCTTCTTAAATTGGATGTGTCTTGGTCCTCCAAATAAAGTGCAGTACACATTTGCTGGTGCAGCAATGGTGCTGGAAGGACTGGCTGAATATCGTTAATTTATGTGGTCAACATCATATCAAATTAAAATGTTTAGTTAGTGCGGAAATTTAGTTCGAACAAAATAGTGTGATTTGATGATGAGACTGAATAGACATTAATTGATGTCTTCACAACTTACTATCCATACATTGTAGCTGGATTTGTTTAGTAAGAATAAAACTGATGTTGATTATTCTTGACCTTGGAAGCAGGCAGTTTATAAAAGTAGAAAAACAAACCAGAACTGCATGCAGATAAAACTCTTAACTCAATGTCTATGGTGACAGAAATGCATTGGATTTCTCATGCAGTGGCAATGAATAGAATGCACCCTTCAATGCTTCACCCTTCAGTGCTATTTACCCTTCAGTGCTATTCAATCATTAGTCAGCTGGTCAGATCCCAGCTTTAAACCTCCATGCTTCGCAAATGAAAAAAGAGAAGAGTGAGGAAAGTCCACATGTGTGAAATCTTGAAAGTATATGATACACAGTGTACCGTTTGCTCTATGTGAAGCGACCCAGTTAATCATAAAATCTTAAATTTTAGGCAAGAAACCAATGTAATCAAAATATACATGTAATATAGCCAGTATGATGTATTTATGTATTACAAATCCTGATGTGAAATTTTAAGCTTTAATTATTTAACGATCAAAAGATTTGGTGATTCTAGTAAAAAATGCAATAAAATATATACTAAAACTGCCTAATCTCCCACAAAACATAACTGATTGATTCCAAAATTTTTATGTGCATTGCTTGTACTATAAGACAGCACACTGGCTATAAGGCAAAGTTTATTGTTTGCTCTATATATGAAAACTAGCAAAATGTAAACAAAAAAATCGTTAATTAGGTCACTTGGTTTGTACACAGTGGATAGCATCATGTGTTTTAAAATGTTCAGTTTGTCAATTAACAACAATGCCCAAACCAGAATGAATTAGCTGTTTTGTGCAGGATTGAAAAACGAACATTGAAAGCTTTGTAACAAATAAAAAAGAAGCAGTAATTTTTTAACAACTCCCTTTATTCAGTCTAATGAATCTTTGAATAGTTGACATTTTCAGGAGAGGCAATTCATTTCCATGTGTAGACATAATATGAGGATTGAGGAATATGTGCAATTAGCCAGTGATGGAGTGGATAATGAATGACTCCCAAATCAGGAGAAAATTAGAGGTGCTATTATGTAAGATGTCGAATGAGGAAGGATACGCCCCCAACAGGACTGGCACATTGCATTCTAAAAAGACATTAACTCTCTTAGGATTTCCGGATCACAAAATTTCTGTGAATTGGAAGAACCATTGTTCAGCATAGGCACTAGGCAGAATATTTTTCGTCCGAGTATTGATTGCAGCAACATGTGCATTTTGCAACGCCTCTCACTTTTGAATCAGTTTCACACACTGGACAAACTTTAACCGAATGTGTCCATATCAGATGCAGACATTCCTCACCCCCAACGAAAGTGCTGACAATTGTTAATTTTAGCCAAGCTCTTTGTGCTAAATCATAAAACATTGCATGCAATATTATCACACTGAAGTTGTCTGACTTGGGTTTAGGAAAAGATTCTTTGAAGCTCTTTTCAAAAGATTAGATGTATGTGTAACAGAGAGCTGAATCCTTTGAGCTTTTCAAATTTACAATGCACCTCATATTCATTCACATTCATTCATATTCATTGTGGAACTGAAATTGAAACTCTTTGAGATATAGCCAAATTAAACTTTCCCAATTCATTGTGTCCCCAGTCCCCTAATTGTTAGAGTTGAAAGTTTTCATCATACGTGTAGATTGTGATATCAGTTGGATTTTTCCTACTATATCAGTGTAGATTGTGATATCAGTTGAATTTTACCTACTATATCAGCCTATTGAGACACTGAAGTATTCTAGATTAACATCAGCAAGACTGATAAATGTTACCCCATTACCATGAGGTGCTAAAGAAATTAATAGAAGTTGACACCATCCATGCACAGAGCTTTTAGTGCATCTTAACATTAAAGTGGTGCTAGATAAGGTTAATGGACATCTGCACTGAGAGCATTAATCACTTTGAAATGTTCTGTATTCGAACATGAGCTTCTTGTTGCTGCTATACTATAGTGTGCTCTGGCTGATACAATTGATGCATTGAAAACTGTTATCAAACTACCCAAGGGATACATAACTAGTCAAACTTGTCCGAAAGATATTCCCCTTTTGATCAATCATAATTCATGCTCCATGGTGACAGCAAATGTCAGTGGATTCCAACATGGAAGTGAATCTCATCTGCCATTCACCCTTCAATGCCATTTGGCTATTAGTCAGTTTGTGAGATCCCAGCTTTGCATGCTTCAGAGATGAGGGAATGTGACTTTATGTGAGGTACCTATGAAGTATCCATCGCAAAATCACGATAACTACATCTTGAATAATAACAAACTTGTTCTATAACAGTAAAAAGTTATTTTCAAGCAACAGTGTATGGTGTATCTCTTGAGATGTATTGTCATGTTTCAGTTTTCTATCTCTTCAGCGAAGCTCAAACACATATCTGGCCACCTTTCCTATCAAATTATCACTAACGCTTTTTTTTTATTAGGGAAAAAGTTAAATAGATCTATAATTCTAGATGAAGCACATATATTTACAAGTAGTAGACAGGAACTAGACAGAGTTCTTAGATGCCAGAAACACCAGCATACAGTGTCAGTGTTCCTAGTCATTGTATTACACGGTCAATTCCACCGTGACTTTGGGACAATCAATGTATTTTCCACCTTAATAGGAGTCAAAATGTAATAGAACGAAAGAGAGGAAGATTTTGATGTTATGACATTTTGTTGTTGTGCCCATGAAGTTGCAAAATATTATAAAAACATCCCCAGAATTTGATTTTTAGTTTTGATATGAGGTCAAATATGCTCTTGTGACTGAAGGGACTTTTTTGACCACCGTTTTTTGTGAGTTTGCTGAACATGTAATTACTATCTCAGTTCACATGTCACAACTTATTGTCATAGTGCATTGTAAATGTATTGAGATAAGCTTTCAAATCAGGCCCACATTTAGACTGGTGGATCAATGGTTCTCCAGCAGTGCCTCATTCATTCTGTGACTGATGGGACACCTCTTTGTGACTGATGGGACAGTATCTCAAAAGTATTTAATAAACGTCTTTAGATTCAAATTATTGGCGAAATATAAGGTTAAAGTAACGCAATGATCCATCAGAAAAGAATGCATTGTCAATTTAATACATTTAACACAAAATTATTTTAGTGTAGGTCAAGAGTGCACAAAAAAATATTCATAGATATATCTCGATTGTTCAAGGTGTAGCAGTAGTCCAAATGTGAGTCCGGAATAAAAAAAACAGCAGAAAATTGGAGTTTTATATTGGCAAAATGACCAAGTGGGCAAATGTTCACAATACCTTTTTTTTTTGGTGATTAGTTATGGTAAATATCTAACTATGTTCCAAAATTTGTGGATGTGTCTCAGTCCCTTCATACGAAAAAAACAAATTATTCTTGAAATGGTTGTTTTTTTATCCTTGGCACAGTTTAAACATGTGCAATATGCATATTATGGTCTATGCTATGGGCTTCCAATCATCTAGAGTGTATTTTCTAGGCTGGAAAAACTTGTCAGAAACATTTTTAGTAACATATCTATGAAAGGCCTAAATGGGAAACCAATTTGTTTGTCACGTCTGTAGGGAGACAGCTTCCATGCTTCTGGCACCAGATTTACTGAGTAATTGCAATCCTCTTTAATCCAAGCCATCCTTGAACATAATCCTGTATTTTTGGTTCCTGTGAATGCAGTATGGTGCATAGTCACTGCATGCATCTTATTTTTGAGTTATTTCATGGATATCATATTGATAAGAGGCCATGTTTCTGGACTCAGGTTGGCTGAATATTTAACTTGTATTCCACATGAACTTACCAAACAGTTTGTCCTTATATTCCTATTAGCATTAATAGACCCTGCCATGCAGTTCAGCAACAAGTTATTCATCACCAAACTTTTCACCATGCTCCAAGTAAGATTTTTGACTCAGGGTCAGGATTTCAATACTTTTTCGCCATAAAAATTATTGGAAATTAGAGAGGACAATCCATGTGTCACTTTATACAAAATAATAATGATTAAAATCAACAAAAAACAAGTAATTCGGTGCATGTGGTCAATTTATCATGTTCGAATGTGACTGAAGGGACAATGTTTACACACCATTCTTCATACAAATGAGTGAGAATAATCTTCAAGACAATTCATGCCCAGTTATCTGTCACTATGTACTAGATAACAATGAAAAAAAGTCTGCCAAAAACAAATAATTCACTGAGTGAGGTCAATTTATTATGTTTTGGTGTGACTGATGGGACAATGTACCAGCAATGTCTAACTTAGATGAAGTGTGAAACCTCTTCAACATTAGTGTTAGTAAACATGTTTTCAAAACAACTTCTGAGTACCTTTGCAGGCATAAAAAACATGACTTTGCTTTTCTGCGATGTATGTGTGATCAGTATGAAGATAATAAGCAACTGCTTCTTTCAATTTTGATTTTTGCCTAAAATTCTGAACAGATTTGAGGAAAATGTTGATTATTTCAAAACGGAACACCATATGAGAAAAATTTAACTTGTTTTGGGCAGTAGAGACCATACTGGTTTGCTACTGTGAATGATTTGACGATCACTAAGATTTAAAAAAATACTTAAAGTGGTACACTTCTGTGGAATTGACCACACAAATTTGTGTACTACTGAAAGAAAGAAACCCATCTGGTATTACACCGCTCGTCAAAAGACAATTGTATTTGTGTGTCAAAAGTGCTTTTCACTGGGGATTCCCTGACAGCAAGTTTCAAGTAAACTGCAAGTATAATCACTTAACAAAATTAGTCTACTTATATGCACATCACACATGTTGTGGTAGAAGATTATCTGGAGCAGTTTTCTGAATTCAAAATTCAATTGACAGCTTCATTTCCTTTTCCAGGTGATGCCTGAAGCATGCAATTATTTAATAGAAAGGCTGTGCAAGAAATCCAGATGAGTTGGGTGACACGGAAATCAGCTACTATGAATGCAACAGACCTTAATGGAGGAAGCACATACTTCTATTAGTTTTCGTTATCTTATATCAAGATGAGTAACTCTCTGTGATTTTCCATAAAAGTATGTAACTTCGCAGCAGCTGTAACTATGTTACATAACATACTCAAATTTTATATTCAGCATAAGCTGGTTTTCTAGGTAATCACTTTGGGAAATTAATGTGGTTCTCATTTCTCTGTACCAAAGAGTATCTTTTTTTTCACATGATATCATTTAATCAGTCACCCATTTATCATCATTAAAACATTTTCCACAGGCACTTTTTACTCCTTAGAGCTCTTTGCAAATTGGCAGTCCACTGGAAAAATTAATTTTCATATTTTAAATTTGCAAACTGGATTTGCCACATTATTGACAGTTTTCTGTTGGTCTCCTAATCATCTTATTTGATGAAGTACCTAAAGTAATTTGATTAGTTTGTTTATTGTCACCTATGCTGCAGGATATGATAAGCACTTAATCAACTGACTAACCATAACTGACAAAAACAAAACATTTTTAAGCCTGTGACATCACACGACCAAGTTAAATGTTGATTTTGAAACTGTTGGGGCCGCTGATCAGCAAACAGCTCTAATATTCTTGCAAACATTCACATCTAATCCATTCATGCAACCAAATGTCAGCTGAGTGCTGCATGGCATCTACCCTTCACCTTCAGACACTCCTCTGTCAATTAATTGTCAGCTAGGCAGATCCAAGCTTTACATCAGAGACACTTTAAGAAGGAGAGGTATTTGATTTGGAAAGGTCTGATCTGAAGCATTTATCACATGGTTGTAATATTACACTTTTTAATATGTCAGAACTATATTTCTCAATGGGAAGTGATTGACAGATTGCTCTCCGCGATCATGTGCTAATACCTACAATGAGTTTTAGCACTGTATAATCCGCTAATACAGAGGGAATGCCTGGACATAATCCAACGAGTTGATGAAAATATTGTCTAATGTGTCCTGGATGTGTCTAAATTCATTTGATATATTAATTGTTACTTAATAAGTACATTGAGATAAGACTCAAGACTCAAGACTCAAGACACATTTATTCGCCTATGAAATACATGTCCGTTTTTTTTTTTTTTAAAGTAAACACTTTTCATTAATAGGCGGGAGATCACTCTAAGACAAAAATATTGTCGCTGACGAGTAACCACCCTGAGTGGAATTGACTGCTGAGAGAACCATGCATACCATTATACAATTTTTATAAAATTCTGTATGAGAAGTTATTGTTATTTTTGAAATTGATTGAGGAGCAAATTGAAAATAATATATAATTAATGATGACTATAATTAGTGATAGCAAAATTACATAAACATCTTAGGATGTTCGAGCATCAACAATATCAAAGAACACCTTTTTTCTCACTCTCTTTTTTTCATTTTTTTTTATTATTTTTTTTTAGCATAAACATCAAAGTACTTCAAAATGTAATTAAAAAACCAAAAAAACCAAGTATATCATCTGGTATTTTTGAGGCGTAATAAGACCAATATATATATAATAAGCATCCTTAGAATCAATTTGCATATATCACAAGTAACTCGGGAGGAAACTCACATGCATATTTCAAAAACATCTTTCAATGAAACTCACATGCATATTTCAAAAGTATAGTTGTATGAAGCTCACTTGGTCAGTTCAACGGCTCTACAAGACCAAAATAATATCGTAATAATCCTTAGAATCAGTTTGCACATATCAAAAGAAAGTTTGGATGAAAATCACATCACATGCATATTTCAAAAGCGCCATTTAATGATACTCACATGCATATTTCAAAGTAAAATTATGTGAAACTCACTTGGTAATGTCAGAGGCATTGCAAGACCAATATCTATCAAAAGGGCCTTAAAATAAATATATTATAGGTAGTTTTAAGAGATTTGTCAATACAATGAATATCATGAACTTTAAAATATCTATAATAATATCTGTGGTAGTTATGCTAGACAGGGGTGATAATTATGCAAAAGTACGTACTCCCTAGGCCCAATGTGATGTTTCAGTATTCCACATTATGTATGGGATGAACTGTATTATTCCCTAAATAAAGCTCCTCTAATTTCCGGACTATCTGGGAAACTCACCATTGCATTGAAAATATGATAATGTATTAGTTCTGTAAATGTATTACATATGTATTCTGGCAGGAAATGAACTGTCTTCAACAATGGTGAAGTGTGATCTGCAATTGATTTTTGGGGGGCAAATTTTGTCTTGCCGCTTCAAATGTGTTTCTACAGTCTATATACCAACAGCACCTTTATAAAGAAAGCTCTTACAGTATTGTTGAGTGTGGTCAATCCTAGACTAATCAGATACAAGTGAATATGGTAATTACTTAGCAGAAGGTGTTGGTCTACGAGACTATATTACAGTTATTATTATGACTGCCCAGTTGTTTTCACCTGGCCAATATATGCATTCTCCTGTGCCGAGACTCCCTCCTTGCATATACTTTGGAATTGACCAATATTGTATTTCTTTTCATCTGCATATAACAAACTGCAGCGTTTGATATTAAAAAAGTACCAGTAGAAGAGCTATTACTAAAATCTCTATACTCATTTTGATATATGACAGCAATGATGACTTCTTTACTGTGGGACTCCAGCCTGATCACAGCAAAAAACAAAAGTCATATTGCTTGGAACGTGCAGCCAAAAGGTTGGCCAAAGAGTCGGTGGCAGACAGCTCATCTCTTTTTTCATTCAGTCAGAATCAGACTGTATTTTGCTGAAAATCAGCTACCGCATTTTCTAGCTTGAAGCGCATGGATGGCTCATAAGATATCTGAAATGGCTATGTCATAAGTTCATTACCCTCGGAACGTATACATATTTTAAAACCTGCTGCTCAATAGTGTTCCAAACAAGAAAATAAATTTGAAATTACAGTAATTTGATGACTCAAACTCAAGGAAATTCCAATCAAAATAATTTTGAATGAAGTTTGGGGAGGGTTTCCCCATTACAATAAAATACCAATTGGCGCAAACACAGTTGCAGGCAAAGGTATTCATACAGCTAAGCATTCTGCACATGACTGATATTTACTCTTGATTCAGGGTTGCGAGGAGAAAAATTACACTTTTAAGTCATTGCTCTTATCAATTTTCATTGTCAAACAATGCAAACTTAAGCATACCTAAAGCTCAGGGGGCACACAAATGTAAATGTTCAGCAGGACAAAAGTATTCATACAGCTCGAACAGGCTGGGTATAAAGTGCATCAAAAGCTTGAATTTCTGTTCAAATAATTTGTAACTTTCTGTGGCTTCTTCGAATAACCTCCTCAGCGGTTGTAAGTGTTTTTTGTGTGTTTTTATCTGTGTTGTGTGACCCATACCACCCTATATCACTGGTATCATTTTACCTTTAAATGTATGTGACATTTCTCAAAAGATGGCAATTAGGCCATGAAAAATAACATCGCTTCAAATGGTCCGTCATAGTTTTCTTTATGCAATAGGTTGTGTCTGATGTAAACTACAAGAATTTGCATTTGGTTTTACAGGATTTAGACAAGGGCACCAAATGTCTAGTGAAGTCTTGAAAGTTTTGCCCATTGAAATAGCATTGTGCCTTGGCCAATTTTGATCCTCAGTCGTTTGCATCATGTGCAAAACATCACCTGCATGCATAAGTTAATTTTAGTCCAAATGAGAGTTGGCACTAATGAATACAGCAAGCCATGAAAACAAATTCTACTGTGTGTGAGCATTCAGTTTGGCTACGTGAGCATCTTTGCGGAAGTTTCATATATATCAAAGGTAAAATGATACCACCGATATAGGATGGTGTGGGTCACACAACACAGATAAAAACACCCAAAAAAGCACTCAGAACTTCCAAGGAGTTTATCCAAAGAAGCCACAGAAAGTTACAAATTATTTGAACAGTAATTCAAGCTTTTGATGCACTTTATACCGAGCATGTCGAGCTGTATGAATACTTTTGTCCTGCTGAAATTTTACATTTGTGTGCCCCCATAGCTTGAAAACAGATATATGCTTAATTAAGTTTGCAGTGCTTGACAATGACAATTGATAAGAGCAATGACTTGAAAGTGAATTTTTTCTCCTCCCATCCCTGAATCAGAAGTTATGAGCAGAATACTTAGCTGCGTGAATATTTTGTCCGCAACTGTACAAATGAAGGACATCTCGATTTTGAAGAACTTTCGGACCAGAAATAATTGTTTAAGGTTGGAAAACTGCCAACATTGCTGCTGAAGGATCAATTTGGTACTTGGTGTCATCACTAAATGTGGCTCATTAATCTGAAAGAAAGAATTATATTTAGCAGTAACTCTTGGGGCCCTGAAGTAGCTCCACCAGTAAAGATCAATTGGTGACTGAAACTGCACATGAGGCACTTGCAAAAGTAGCATCAGCTGGGCCAGCTGGTTATTGATAAGATATAAGCTTTTTGGTCAATAAAGGACTACATCCATATCTCAATGTTTACTACATAGTAGATATCTACAGGGGATACCAGGGTTAGTTGTGCCACCAGTGGCGTATTTGGGGGGGGGGCCATGGTGCCATGGCCCCCCCCCTCGGGCCAAAAATTAACATGGAAGAGATAGGAAATGCCGCTGAGCGCCCCGTATTCACCCCCCCCCTCAGGCCATTTCTAGATACGCCCCTGTGTGCCACCCACTGTTGGGGTGAACTGAAGAACTGGGTAAAGAAGGTAATGCCATCATATATATACCCACTTGGTCAGCATTATTAAGCACCAAGAAAAAAAAAACTACCAAATATAATTGTATGAGAAGCTACACTCATAAATTTAATTTAGTTGCTGAAAACTTGAAGTGCCGAGGACAACATCCTTGTTTCTCAGTCATTTGGTAGATTATGTCCCTCTGGTAGGATTGAGTTGTGAGGTATGTCTAGACAGTTTTGCTGTTAAATTTCAACTTGCATTGTTTTTTTTATTTTTGCCAACCAATTTTATCAAGAAAATCAACTTGGTGTAAGTTATGCCTTTAGGAGTGGGGTGACTTGTGCCAGTGGTATGACATAAGATTTAAATTTTTTAATGATCTTTTTTTGTCTTCATTTAACGCAAGGCCTAAACATGTTGTTAAATGACTTATACTGACAGGAACATGTGTTTTAAAGTGTTCTAGCACCCTCTAAACAATAAATAATTCTAGTTTTTTCAAACATCTTTAATTTTCGCATAAAATGGCTTATAAAGGTTTGATTTGTTTCATGTAACATTTCAGCCACAAGTTAAATACATGATTCAAATGATCTATCTGAAGAAACAAGTGAAATACAATGTTTTTTTTAAATAAAGAGGGACAACTTATCCCATCATGCGGCAAACTTACCCCACCACTGGGGCAAGTTGTGCCACTTGACCTACTTTTTTCAAATGTCCACCATAATCTTCCCAATGGTCGGACCACCTGAAACTTTGGTCGATTCTAAACAACGTATTATTTTTTGATATCTCACTCTTAGATTACATGATTGGAAAATCAGCCTGAGGCAAAAAATGGCACATCTTACCCCAGTCCCCCCTATATCTAACTTCATATAATATTATGGGTGTTGACTGTTGAGGTGATTTGGTGAAGATTATGTCAGTTCTTGATTTTTCAAATCAGTGAAGCAAACATGGCATATTATTTTAAGGAATTTGTTTGAGTTTTATGGTGACATCTGAAAACTATTTCTCTACAAGTGCATTAAATTAAGCAAGAATAATTTAGCAAAAATATCATTTGAAGTTTTTAAATCCTTCTTTCTCATGTTTAAATATAATGTTACTACAGTGCTGCCTGTAAGTAAGTGAAACGCATGATATTGTGCTATTGTGTCAATGCTAAACATCCTCAACCAAACTGCTTGTGCAGGCATGAATTCTCATCCGATGAGAGGAAAATATATTGGGTCATGAAGGCCAATATGTGAGGCATGTGGGATAATAATGGCAGCCAATTTACTCTGCTGTAGTTGGAGTTAGGTATGGGTCAAAGTCTTTGATAAGTAATTGAACCACCCTTCCCTATTTAATAACATTGGGCCTGTGTTTCACTTACTTATCAAAGGCTTTGACCCATACCTAACTCCAACTACAGCAAAGAACATTGGCTGCCATTATTATCCCACATGCCTCATATATTGGCCTTTATGACCCAATATGTTTTCCTCTCATCAGATGAGAATTCGAGCTTCCACAAGCAGTTTTGCTTGGGATGTTTGCATTGATGCAATGGCACCATTTCCTGCGTTTCACTTACTTACAGGCAGCACTGTATCATTGATTATCTAGCCTGGTTAGATTAAATATGCTTTATAACCCCTGAGTTTTACATTTTGGAATGGGCAGAAGAAACATGTGTGATTATCCTTTTTTCCCACAAATGACTGAAAATTCCAAATTTTGCCAACTTGTGACACCGGACCAATTTGATTTCATCCCCCTTCGCTTTTTAAATCTTAAAATATTCTCAAATTTAAAAGTGCCGACATGTTACATGTTATGTAAATGTAGGGGAGAGTGGGGCACAGTGAGACGGCGGGCACAGTGAGACAAAGCCCGTAGCGTCTAGCTGGTACTGTTTACAGATCAACCCTCTTTTGTATAGTACAAAAAGTAAGTAAGTGAGAGTCTGACCTATATCCGGAATGCCTACACAGCATATCGAGAGTGGAATTTCAATATTTAGGTTTTTAGCCGATAAAAGTAAATAATTTTGCTGAATGACTTTTTGTTATAATTCCCAAGAAAAATGGTATAACGCAAATCAATTGCCAGGAATTCAAACCTTGATTATTTGCCTTAGTTTAGTGAGATAATGAACGACAATACAGACATCTGGTCGGCAGGATTCAAAAATTTTATAAAGAGATCTGCGTGGGGCACAGTGAGACAGTTGGAGGCGGGGCACAGTGAGACATGGTAAAATACACTCGAAACGACCTGAATGCAAGGCATAGCTTACAATTCACTATTAAAAAAAAAATGCCTGCAATAAACGCCTGATTTTAGTGAGTCATATTCAAAGAGAAGCATCAGAATAAATTTTGATTAGTATGTAACAGGTGCGGCAGGTTAAATAAGTCGTGCATGTGTCCTGTGCGATGAAGTTTTGAAACATGCTCAAAAACGGACCTAAGAAATCACCTAGCCAGCTGCTTTTATAAGAGTACAGTAGTCTCTGTAGCAACAATCGATGGAACAATTCTGCAGGTCCCGAGGATTGGCGGTTATGGCAGCAGATGCCCTGTCTCACTGTGCCCCGCCTGCTGTCTCACTGTGCCCCGCCCACGGGGCACAGTGAGACACTTAACGAGCATGGACGTAACTCAAAATTTCTCCAAACCTGTAAAAGGTAGGAACCTGAAACTACTTGACAATATACCCAACGTCATTACCTATCATGTGGACCTGATCTCATTTAACTCGTTACTGCCAACCTTTTGGAACACTTGAAAATAAAAAAAGTGTCTCACTGTGCCCCGCTCTCCCCTATATATTTCACTCTACCATGTTTGTTTAATGGCTTGACCCAAGCTCAATTTTAATATCATGTTCTAGATTTTGCCATGGCATCCATATGTATAAATATGACCCACCAAAAATCTGGCACATTTCAGTTTCCAGCCTTCCCAGAGCACATAAAAATTTATCCAGGACAAGTGAGTACAAGATTTCTGCATATGCTTTGATTTTTGTCATATATATTTTCTCTTATCATTTAAAGTTCACTCTACGAAGAGATTTTCAGAACCACACAAAATCTTGTTCAATAAAATTGTATTCAGGAAACTTATAATCTTAGCTGAAAACAAAAGCTATGTTACCTCAAAGGTATTGTGCAACCATCTCACTCCATCATTTAAGCTGACTCAGTTCACCCAATTTTACAGTGTATCAGTGATTTTGACCTTTTCTGTAATTCTGGATAATCATCAATTGCTTAAACCAGTTCGACAGCAGAAGAGCATCTAGTAAAACTAATATAAAAATGAATAGGCTATGTTTTATACCCAGCAGATGTGCATCACTTATACATGCTGATAAATGTACAATTAGCCATTTCTGAGATATTTAGGTGATATGACATGTAAGATGAGCATCAAATGTATGGATCACTCAGACACTCACAGCAATTTTGGCTCAAAGCAACAACAATTCTCAATTTATTGGCTGTTTTCATTTTTGTCAAAATAAGTTGAACACCTCTTGTATTCATATGAATTTCCTATAATTTCAGGTAGAAGAATAAACCAGGTGACATGTCCAACTACAAACTAGTATACTTCAATATAAGGGGCCGTGCTGAGGTTATAAGAATATTGTTTGCGAAAAATGGAATTGAATATGAAGACGAGCGAGTTTCATTTGAAGGAGATGGCGAATGGGGAGATGAATGGCCCGTATACAAAAAGAAGAATTTGTCAAGTATGTTCATGTTTTTTCTTCTCCCAGTTACTGTCATCCTCCCAAAGAAGGACTCATTTACACTCGCACGGCTAACGGGCTCAAAAATCGCTGAAGATTTGTAAATATTCTAATCCTTCTGTAAGCTTTTTCCGGCATGATTTAAGTAACAGTTTTTTGGCTTACTATAAAGAAAATAATTCCAAAAACAAACAGACAATGAAAGTATTTTCCAAGATTCATAGAGCTGAAGCATAATATGCTTATCTCAAAATTTGTATGCAAAAACTCTTTTCTGAAGCCAATTTTAACCAAAAACAAACCAACTTGCGTAAAACTCTTCTCAAGCTCTTGTTGCTAACACCATAATTTGTTGTTGTTTTTTTTTAGGTATTGACAAACTGTCTCAGTAAATATGTTTCTATTGCATAATTTTACAGCTTATTTAATATTAAATGAGAATTTTCTGAGAAGCTCTTCATATTTTTTGAACATAGAAGATTAATATATTTATGTCCTGTTTTCCATGCAGAGTTGCCGATGGGTACAGTTCCTGTTCTAGAAGTTGACGGAAAACTTCTCTGGCAGAGTCCTGCCATCAGCCAATTTTTGGGGAAAAGATTTGGTAAACCAATAATTAAACTGTACTGAGTGAAATACTTTTGATTTTTGTTCATTTTTCTAATGAATTTTCAACACTTTGAAAGCAAATTAATTTTATCAATATAAAGGCCAACATACCTCCATATATGCAGAATAAGTTCTCTTTTTTAATTTAATTCATTTTATAATTTCTATAATTCAGGAATGTCTGGAAGCAATGAATTTGAAGAAAGCAAAATTCTTGCCATTCACATGACCATGGAAGATGTTGTGAAGATTCCTTTTGATATTTATGAGATGCGGAGTGAAGAAGAGAAAGTTAGTAATCTGTTCCAATTTTATTTGTATATCATTAAAATTTAAGTCACATTATCGGTAACTAAAGCTTCATAAAAAATATTTATCGCATCTATGCAACAAAGGCCCTTGTTGAGATCATCAGCCAAGGATCACCGAATAATGACATAATTGACTAACTTAAATGTACACAAAAAATTACTGGTACATTTACTATCTTAAATTTACTTCACCATTTGTAATCTTGTTATCACTGCAAAAGATACTTATCTTTTTATCTTTTTCTGTTGATCTACCTTACCTTTACTCTGATAATTAAATATATTTATCTATTTTTATTCTCCAGAAATTCCAAGCAGGAAAATACAAGACTAAGTTGGCAGAATATCTTGGGCACCTTGAAAACTCAGTTGAAGGAGATGGCTACTTTGTTGGGAATAAGGTTAGCCTAAGAGCATCATTATGCAACCACACTTTTTTATGAAATCTCCTTAAGGAATTAAGCTATATTTGGTCATCCTTTACACATAATGATATCTGTGCCATTGGGCAAATATCCTGTCAATTCTGTCAAAGCATATTTGTTCTCTGAAGAGTAATGTTATATTAGTAGCTTCCGGGAGTGAAAATATTGGCATATTTTTGTAGAAACATTCTAGAAGTACTTTCAGTAATACATCCTGTCAGTTCCACTTCAAGCATGTCAGATGCATGTCAATCATGTCAGATGTACTTCAAACATGTCAGATGCACTTCAAGCATTTCAGATGTACTTCAAGCATGTCAGATGCGACTGTCAGTCAGAACGGCGATAAACCAGAACAGCTATTCGTATATTTACAGACAATACCTAAACGGTGATGATCAAAGTCCAAAACGGCGATGACAATTTTAGTTAAAAAAGCAACTAATAAAAAAACGTCTGATATCTGTTACTTTGAAGCAAAAAAGTTCAGATCCATAATATTTGTTACTTTGTAGCAAAATAACGTAACATTTTTGTTGTCTGATTTGACATGTTAAAATGTAGCTAAAACTTAGTAAATGGTAAAACTTGATAAAACATAACAATAAACGTAACTAAATGATCTTTTTGATAACAGAAACAATGTTGGATAACAAAATGTATTATTTTAAAGTAAAATTACTAAGTTTTCAGTTATTTCTACTGAAAAATTAGTGCAATAGCCGTTCTTGTTTTCTAGCAAAATTTATCATCGCCGTTATGGTAAAGATACGAATAGCCGTTCTGGTTTATCGCCGTTTTGGCTGCACACCGTCAGATGCACTTGTATCATGTCAGATGCAATTCAAGCATGTCAGATGCACTTCAAGCATGTCAGATCAAATGCACTTCAAGCATTCATTGAGTTCACACCAAATCATAAAAGCATCAAAGAAAATAAATTTTCTTTTTGTGCTCCAGATGATGGTGGCAGACATAGCTTTCTTTGTGTACAGTGAAGTCTTCGACCTGTGTGAAGCTATCTATGACTGGAAGGACTATCCTAAACTCTGCAAAGTCATCGCAAATGTAAAATCAGATCCCAAGATTGCTGAGTGGCTAGAAAGGCGTCCTAAAACTGATTTTTAGCAATGAATTTGTGAAATGTATAGAAAACTCCCGATATTCAGTTCCCATCATCATAGACATGCAAAACTTGGTTGTATATAATATAAGCTATCACTACACGTAATGTATTAACATTTGGTAGATATTGGACAATAAAGGTAGTTGTATCTGTCCATGGCGGTTTAATAATTGCTTACAACAATATTGTGCTGAATAATTGCAATGCTTGAGACAAACCTGAGTGGACCAATTTTGTTTCATTTCAGTTTAGATTGAAATAAATCACAGTTATTCAATATTCTAATCCCATCTGGCAAACTATTGAAACCAGATATCATATAATCAGAAAGAGATTTATAATTCAGTAAGAGTGAAAACAAAGTAATTCTACAACAATTATATTCAGTTTAATGAATCTGTCATACTTGACTTTGCTGGAGAGGCAAGCCAGTTCCCAGAATAAGACTGTAATATGAGGCATATATAATGTTAATTTTTTTCGTTTGCTGAAGAGGATGATGGATGACTCTCAAAGTGGGAGGATATTGTAGATTGGAGGTGGTCTTCTTAATGTCTGGATGAGGAAAGATAAACCTCCCAATAGGACCAGAACATTATATTACGTTCTCTTGGGATCTTTGGAAAACAAAGCGTCTGTCTGGAGGAGAAATTGTGTGTGATTTCAAAGTTTGCAGAATATCTTCTTCCTTGTATTGATGGCAGCAACATGTGCATTGTGCAACGCCTCTCATATTTGAATCAGTTTCACACTAAACAAACTTTGAATAAACGTGTCCATATCAGATGTAGACATTTTCTCCATCGCCATTGCAAACCATTGTTTTAGAAATGAGTAACAGCTCTTTGTGTTCAAATTTAAAAACATCACAAATATTTAACTGCTCACTTCATTTTAGCCCTGCCTCATCAGGTTCATGACAGACATAAGGACTGATTTTAGCATAAGTATCAGTACAACATTACGGTTACCAGAGTCGAAGCCTATGAGAAGTAAATGTAAGTTATTACAATCAAACCATTCCCCTGAAAATTGTGATATCTGAGTAGATGATTCAACTAGATCGAATTATGTGTATGGCAATTCCTGCCACTGATGTTTAGAAAAAGATGGAAGAAAAATAAACTAACAAGGGAAAGTTTTGGAAAGAGATCACACCCTTTTTCTCCCTGGATCAGTCTTGGAAAAACATTGGCTAAGTTATGTAAGATGAATGAGCCAGCCCATCTTATCTCTGTGAAAATATTCTCATTTTTGCCAAAGGAATCTCTTGAGAGAGTTTATACTAGTTCTGTATTTTATAATATGTAATGAGCTCCTTGTTGCTATATATACTTCTGATTGGGGAAATAGCTGAATTGAGTCAATGGCTGCATGCAGTGATTGGTTGATCTGTTAAAAACTATGATCAGGCCACCTCAGGGCTCTATAACTGGTCAAGTTGCTGGGTAGATATGCCCCCTTTGATCAATAATAATTCATTCGCCATGGTGACAGCAAATGTCAGCGAATTAGTAAGTGGAAGTGACACCATCTGTCGTTCACCATTCAATGCTCTATTTATGATGATGAAGAGTTAGAAGTGCATGTATTCATTTATTTTATCCGTCACAAAAACATGAAAACTGTATCTTGAGGAATATATATATTCATTAACAGTATATATCCTTATTTCTATAGATTGTTTGCAAGCAACTGTGTAAACTGTATGATCTTTAGAGGTTTGTTATCATGCTATGGTTTTCTATTTTTCTGCAGAGAAGCTTAAAAAGAAGCGTTCATTCGATTAGATTCACATGAAAACATTGGGGTCTGGGGGAACAATGTCTGATTTGATAAGTAGGACCATTGATCTGTAGGACTCAAGAATTAATCACGAAAGAATGACAACGCAATGTCACATATCTGGTAATTTGGCCGAAATAGAATATCATGAGAAGGCTTGGGATTTTCTGAGAGGCAAATCATTTCCCTGTAGCAGGTAATTACAATAACAACTGCATATGTTGGATTCGATGAAGTGGTACACCTAGAGAGTTGGAAAGCTTAAATTGTCTATATTTCTGGGCTACTATGTCTGGAAGGGAAGTTAAGGATACTAAGAAGATCAGCATATTGTATTTGGCACACTCGGAAAACACACGAGATCAGAAGACATAGTGTGATCTTCTCCACCTCCACAATGCTTCTCATCTTTAAATTGGTTTCAAATACAGAACTTCAACATAGAATATGTATAAAATCTCACCTTCTCATTTAAAATTCCTCTAAATCTGCTCACCGGCGCTCGCCATACTTAACGGCAATCATATCAATCATTTAACCTCTGGTCATGGTCGGAGCGGGTTTCGAACACACATCCTCATATAAATGTGTTCACGGCATGCAGGCATACTAACCTCTGTGTCATGGAGCTCTCATTTAACATATCTGGCATATGGTCCTCAGAAATAAAAATGCATGAAATGGAAATGCATGTGATTTCAGAAATTACAAGGAAACTCAACAGGAAACATTGAAAAGAGACAACTTCTTCTTTTTGCCCGCCAGTGAATCATTTTCATTAAAACAATGCCTAGGTTCTCCCATAAGGAATGACTGCCATTTTAACTATATTTATTTTTGCCAAAGGAATTTTTTGTACGATACACATCATCGACATAGTAAGAAGATCTGTTTTTGTGATCTCATGTATTTGAGCAGGTGTTCAGTACAAATCAGAGCATTTGTCTTTGGCTCACTTGTACTATGTACAAATGTACATTTACACTTCTATGGAAACAGGAGAAGTGAATATAACATGACATGCCCTAAAGGCTGCGTACATAGCTTTGCCGATCGATCTTTGACAGAGACCAATGAAATTTTTCAGAATTCTTAAAATATGATATCATAATGAAAGTTTAAAAAGCTATTGTACGGTATGCTTGTACAAATGTTGGCTGTAAAATCAGCTGTGCCACTTTAAAAGCAGTCATCATCAAACAATAGATAAAAGAAATAGGTCGATTACGGTAGATGACCATCATGCATCTTGAAATATATTTTTCTTCATAATATTGCAAGAGATATTACTTCCCTGTCGACCCTGGACAAAACTATATATTAAGAGCTAACAGAACCAAAATCGAAAGAACCGTCACTTATACTTTTGCAAAGAAGAATTAAGGCACCAGGAAACCAATCATAAAGTAAGTATAAAAACTCTATATTGTTTTGTTGTTGTTGATTTTTTTTCTTCAGACCCATCAAACTCTTTATTGTGATAATGTGATATTGGCAGTTGCTTGTTTGATGATATATTCAATAAGCTGCTCAAAATAGCACATTAATCGCAAATTGTATACCAAAATCAGCTGTTGAGTTAGATTGCCCACCTGTATTCAAAAGATGATATAGCGCTGTAAGACCAAAAGACAATGAATGAGAAGACCGTAGTAAGAAAAGTGATTTCTTTGAGCCACATACTCCATCTTGTAAATAAGGTTAGTGAATCTTTGATTCTTTTCTTCAGCACCATGCTAACAAACCTAATAGTGTGCTAGTAAAAACAGTAGACTAGGTTTACATACAGTGCATACTGCATAGTGCATATTATATGGCCAGTCTTGACGAAGTAGTTTAGCACTACTCAACAAAGGATAATTGAATTTGTCTCCTGACTTTCCTTTGTCAGCATCTAAAACAACAGTTCCACAAACTTTACTTTTTGCCAGTCATGACCCATGAGAGCAGCCAGGTCGTTGACATCTCATCTTTGGTATACGTTTTCCTGGAACAACTACAGTGTTGCTGTGTTTATGTATGACAACCATTTGGTTGTTTTGTGGTTGCAACATCTGGAAATGATTACCAAATGCAGGCTAAAAGCATTTGATAAGAAAATTGGATGAATTCTGCTGAAAGTGTATGACTTGTAAGAGGTACCACAAGCTGTTGACAAGCAAGATCCGGCAGGTCTGAATCAGTTTTTTATTGGTTCAGATTGGAAAAAACAGATAAAACAAATAAGACTGTACCTAAGAGTATGGAGTTGTTGTGTTTATGTATGACAACCATGTTGATGTTTTGTGGCTGCAACATCTGAAAACGATTACCAAATGGCAGGCCAAAGCCATTTGATAAGAAAATTGGTGGAATTTTGCTACTGGCAAACATTCACATTTATCATGACATATAATGTCGCCTTTAGAAGAGCTACAGTCAACACAGAAATTATTTGCACACTTTGATTTTTCATCATATTTCACATAAAAATTTCAATATGACACTGAAAGCTGTCCTGTGTTTCAGAGTAGTGTTAGTAGGTTAGGATCACATGCATTTCATTTTTTACCAAAATGTATTTTTTTGGAAAACTTGAAAAAAGTTAATCACAAAGACAAAAAATTATTTGCACGCTTAAGCACATTACCAGAAATAGCATTTCAAAGTTGATATTTCAATTATTTTTCGAAGAAACAATGTTGTTTATGGTATATTTGGCATGTTTACACCAATCAAACATTATTTGGGGTTCGCAGGTGGAATTAAAGGGGTTAGAGTGGGTCGGGGCAAGAAGCCCGGGTTAGGTGAGAAGCCCCCCCAGGGTTATTTCTAAACTTACATTTTTGGTGCTTTTTCTTATTGATAGGATTGAAGCTAGAAGCTTTTTAGGTGACGTCACAAATTTTCAAGGCATTCAGCACCAAACCATAGTCGTAATTAAAGAAACAAAAAAAGGTGCATGGTTTTTGTAACTTTGATTAATTCTTTGAAAGTGGTTGTCAGAAATAACTTTGGAAATTTTAAAAAGTATAATGGATATCTGCATTGCTTCACTTTATGACCATCACATAAATATGATTTGGATCATGTTTTTTGCATTTTAGCTCAAAATATAGAGGTGAAATTAAAATATGTGGGTTTGGGGCGAGAGGCCCCACATGGTATGGGGCATGGGGCCCCCTTCACTGAGGCCTCGAAGCTGCTTCAGGAACCATTTAATAATGTGTACTTTACCTTAAATCTTGACAGAATAGCTAATTGAAATAGAAAAAATGTTGGCCGAAATTGAAAAAGGGCAAAAAATATTAAAAAATAAACTTATGAACAGAAAAATTCTGAAATTCAGAAAAAGTGAATAGAAGGCCTTAAGAATGATAGAAGAACCCCAAGAAATAACTTTCAAGCTGAATGCGCTCGCAAAAAAAATTTCCATAGGATTATAATAGAGGGGCTTCTTGCCCGATGGGTGGGGTAAGAAGGCCATTTTAATTTTTTTACAAAAAGGGCCGTAACTGCTTTATTAAAATTGGTAGACATTCCCTTCACTAGTTATAAGTAGAGTTAAGTGAACCCTTCCTGACAGCATAAGCATTCAAATAATCGACCACAAAAAGTAGGTCAAATCGCTCCTCGAAGTTAAGGGTGGCTGCATGCCCCGCGCTACTCTACCCAAGGAAAACACTCAATCACATGTTTTTTTCTATGTATGGCTATGAAAACAGATGACGAAAAAGAAAATCTGATGAAACTGAGTAATTATCATGTCCATATGCCAGAAGGAAATGATTTGGCAAGCTTTAATTGATTTCTTTGTTCAATATATAAACACAAAATGCCAAAAAGAGTGACATTGGTGGAACCAACTGCAAAAATCTTAATTATAAGACATACATTTGCCCTTATGGACTATTTTGACCGTGAGTGGTGCAGAATGGGTTTTAATAGCACAGGGATATTATCAAGAAAGTAGTTTTCACTATATCATTGCTATCAGCCAGCCTGCATCTGGCATGTCTGCACAGGGTGGCTCATTGGAGGCCATTAATGAATGAAAACTTCACATCAAATTAAAATTTATTCACTATTATTATAATTTAAGTCCTAATTATTCAATAGGCAAGCTCAATGAGTCTTTGATAATCAATGCATGATCGTTTGTGGAATATGCCATACTTACAATTAGCCCTGGACCCGTGGGCTAACTCTCAATATGGTAAATTCAAATAATAATCTTGTTTAGTATGCAAATATTACGGGAAAAGACTCTAAATATTCTGTCTTAATCATTATTGGTTAGCCAGTGGCTAATTAAATTGGTTAGAGGCTGATTATCAGCTGTTTCTCAGCTCAAATTCACCACGAGCGCTGTTTTCTGGCATTTTTTGGTGGCATATAGAGCAAAGTTCTTCACTAAAACCTGCATGATTAACCTTCTTATCATGATTTGACTGTGTTTAAGGACTTTACAAGTCAATTTCATGAGTATTGCTGCTTCTAAGTCCATTTTTATACCCATATGTCGGAGAAAAAACATGCAAAACAGTGGACTCCTCACATAGAAAGATGCAGTGGGAGTTTCAATGCTATTTGAGTTCCATTTGCTTGGCAACTTTGCAGCATGTCTATTGTCTATCACCAGATGGCTCCCTATCAGTATCTAAATTTAGTACTCAAGCATTACCATGCAGTGGAATCAAACTCTGGACCTCAAAATTAGAAGGCCAGCGTGCTAACCAGTCAGCCACTGAGACATACAACATTGAAATTGGAAAAAATCATGACACCAGTCGGCATCATAACATTGTGGAATCTTTAATTGTGACTTGTGTATCATGACAAGTAAAATGTAGTTTTCCAGTTGCAGACCAGCAAAAAATAACACAGAACACTGTCAAGTGCTAAGCAAATTCTCATTTGAAATTAGTGGGGGAAAAACATGTCATGTGTTGGTATGAAACCCTGGGACTCACTATTAGAAAGCCAGTGTGCTGTCCACTAGAGCCCTGCGCGGTCAGACCGCAATGCGGTCGCCCGCAAGGACCGCAGCCCGCGGGCCGCGGCGGCGCGGGGTGGTGCGGTCACAGTTTCCTTGACCGCATGCGGTGCGAGGCGGTCGTGGTCAGGTTGAGACCTTTGCGAGGCGGGCGGTCATGGTCATACTTTTGGCCAAGAGGTCGTGGGGCGGGGCGGGCAATCCATGCGGTCAGAATATGACCGCAAATGACCGCAAACTTCAGAATCTGTCAGTATTTTCTGTTAAATAGGTATATATATTTTTTAATTTAGGGAAAATATAGTGATATAGATGACATTCAGTAATTGGCATATTTTTGCATAATTCCTAAACTTGAACATATCCGTTTATGTAACATCAACAATATGTGTAGGCTTATTAGTAAATGAAATTTGTTGTTCTTTTTGAAAATTAACATCCAAAGTTATTGGACCTTCATCTGTTCTCAGTCATAAGTATAACAAAGTAAGAAAAATCTACCTTTTGCATTTTTGCAGAATTGTGGAAATATTCTAGAAGAGAATTGCATTAATAACATTAGAATGTGATATTAATAGGCCAACATTCTTAATAGACAAGAAGTGTATAATATAGCTGCATAAGGGTACCTATTGTTGGACCACCATTGTTGTCTCAAGACAAAGACAATGCAATTGGGTCAATGCCCCTATAACAAGTGGCAATTCACCTAAAGTTTGAGAAATCAAGATTTAGTGTTTTAGTAACCTGGTAGAAACATTAATAATAACATAAGAATAGCACACTAAACCATGATTTTATAGGCATGTAAAATATGAAATATTTTATTTTTACAGTTATTGTATCAATACCCCCACATAAAATGGGAATTCCCCTAATTTAATGATTAGAATACAACCTGGTAATAATAAGTACAGCCTAACAGGTAATTGTAATTATGCATTAATTGTATACCATGGCCTTCTTCTTTTCAATGTTATTTTTTTTCCACAATCAAGTTAAGCTAATTAATAAAACTTGATTTCTCTTCTTTTTTATAAAAGCCTGTTGTTAAAGTGTTGGTTCTTACACACCTGTAGCTAGTGGAACCAATCATACATCTGCTATCACCCAGTGCTTGTTCAAACAGTGTCATTCCACTTTTACCCCACAAGGACCAAAATTTAATAATTACTTGCAAAATAGTGCAATTAGGTATATTTTCAATATTATAAAAAACAAAAATAAATATATATTTGTTAGTATTAGGTACATGAATGACTTCAACCATTACATACATATGAAAATCTTAGATTTTAGTACAGTGAACTGAATAAGATGCATTTTCAGATTAACAAAGTAAAAGTGAATGGTACACTTTCTATTTTTAAGTCATTTAATTTCAAACCTTTAAAACTTGTAAATAAAACTTATTCTCTAGATAATATCTACAGAAAAAGACGACAGAGTGAGACAAATCTGTAGACTGTAATCGTAAGTCATCCATTCAATGTTTCATCATTATATGATTAGTTTCATATATATTCTTAGAACAAAGGACCCGAGTCACAAAATATTTTGAACTGCGGACATCTGCGGACATCTGCGGTCATATTGCAGTCAAGCGGGGCGGTCGCGGTCAAGCATACCATGTCCGCATGCGGTGCGGGGCGGTCGCGGTCAGGCCTCAAGCATGTGGGGCAGTCGCGGTCACGGTCAGCTTTTCAGCAGTGCGGGGCGGTGCGGTCGTGGTCAAGCTTAGTCCATTGCGGGGCGGGGCGGGGCGGGGCGGGGCGGGGCGGGGCGGTCGTGCTTTTGGGTGACCGCGCAGGGCTCTACTGTCCACTCTGCCACTGGGACTTCCTGTCTGTGCAATGGGAAAAACATCATGAGACCAAATATACATCTCAACAACTGTGGAATCTTTATGTGAGATTTTCAAGCACAGCAGGAAACGGACCTATAAGGCAAGACTGATTTTAGAACATTGAAACTCAGCAGAATGCAATAGTATCATGCCTATTGGGGTGCGGCTCCTGCTTTGGAAGATACAAGCCTTTTCAAAATCTCAAGGCTTAAGTCAATGACTGTGAAGCTGATGTTTCCATTTTATTGCACTGTGTGGAAAACCTTAGTGCTCGTCGGACAACACCTGTAATGCAACCTGTGAACGCCAAATAATGTCAGATTGATATCAATGTGTTAGAGATACTATAGAAATCATTGTTTGTTTGGAAAAATAGGAGAATCATCTTCAGTGGCGTAACTGGGGGGTCTGAAATGGGGGGGCACCTGGGGGGGCACGCGATTCTCTGGGGGGGGGGCACCCGCTATACTAATTGTATATTTTAGCCAGAGTTGGAAAGTTCATATGGGGGGCACCTGGGGGGGCACAGGTCCAATATGGGGGGGCCTGTGCCCCCTCGTGCCCCCCCATAGGGACGCCACTGATCATCTTTAAAAATGTTGTTTCTGGTAGTTGGCTCAAGCGTGCAAATAATTTTTTGTCTTTGTGATTAACTTTTTTCAAATTTTCCAAAACAATACTTTTTGGTAAAAAATGAAATGCATGTGATCCTAACCTACTAACACTACTCTAAAACACAGGTAAGCTTTTCGTATCATATTGGCATTTTTCTGTGAAATATGATGAAAAATCAAAGCGTGCAAATAATTTCTGTGTTGACTGTACGGGAAATCTGCCCTTCACCCTTAGACACTACTCTGTCATTTGTCAGTTGGTCAGATCCCAGCTTTACAACAAGGACAAGAAAGAGGAAAAGGTGTTTGGAAAGGTTTGATCTAAAGCATTTATAAAAAGGCTGTGAACATTGACTTTATATAAGCCTATACTTTGCAAAAACATTTTATCAGTTGCCAACAAAAGCTAAATTGGTAAGGTATTTACAAATATATTTTCAGAGATCATATACAGTAAGATGGGAAATGTTAGCACAATGAATCTGTGTACTGCAGATGAGATAACTCGCAATGTTCTGGTAATTCGTAGACATAGGTCGAATGTGTCCTGCACGGGTCTAATTTCATGTGACAGAAATAACTTGAAACAAATGAAAAGATACCAAAAGTTTAGTTAGAAGTGTCTTTTTTCTGAAATTCTACTCTTGTCTAACGGTCCCAGAAAGTTTAGTCATGAATTTGATATTCCATTTTGCCCCAAATATCTAAAACATTTATTCTGATGTGACTTTGCTGGTGCCTCTGTAACATACTCTAACGCTTACCAGACTGGGCTGTTCTAAAAAAACAATCACCCAGTACGATTGTTACATTATATGAAGGTTCTGAGGAACATAAATGGCCCATTATAGGCAGTTAGCTAAGGATGCACATTGATGGGTTTCAGGTGGGCAATCTACCTCAAGGGTTGATTTTGTATGCAATTTGTGATTAATGTACGAGGGGTGTTCAGGAAGTTCTGACCAATTTTTGTAGCGGACCCTTCTTTTGACATATTTGAATGAAATTTTAATGGTACAAAATTCAGGTGTATAGCCATTGATTCTGAAAATATTACGTCCGTAGCCAATGTTTAACTTACTTTTCTGTTGCCATGGAAACGACACCTAGGGGTAGGCAGCGCAGCTAAATTTGTCATACTAAAGTCAACAATTTAGCTGTATAATCACCATATAATTTATTGCATATGCACAATTAATTTTGAACATAGATGTTCATCAGCAGCTTCCCAATTTTTCAAAGTACTCTCCGTGGCATTAAACACATTTTTGCATCCTTTCAATTCACCTGGTGAAGCAATTTTCAAAGTCTTAACACAGAAAAGCACTGGAAATGGCATGTCACATGCCCTGCTTTGCAGCATATCATTCACCTCTCAGCTCATCTTTTAGATTAGGGAATAAATAAAGGTCACATAGTGCTGAATCATCATCGTGGTATCTTGAAATACTGTCCTGATGATATCCTGGGTTTGTACACCATTCATTCCGGTGAGAACATTCAATTTGATTTAAGGTCTCTGATCGCGTTTCGGGTCCATGTAAAATGCTCATCCAAAATCACTCTTTACGGTGCAAAAATCAGGTTTAAATTGCTAAATAACGGATTGGTACAACATTGTAACATCATAAAGATACAATCACAATTGTCAGTAGGCCCAGCACAGGTCTACAGTCCTTCTCAACATAATTTGACACTAGATTTAAGGGAAAATATAATGCCAAGTTCACTAGAAAAATGAGCTGCGCTGGGTGCCCTATCTTGCCGTTTCCATGGCAACAAAATAACAACTTAAATATATTGTGTCCCAAAGGTGCTTGGCCACTTTTTGCTTTGATACCTCAAAATGTATTCCTGAAAATTTGAAAGCTCTAGCTTAAATATAAGCATCTCTCAGAAAAATTGGTCAAAACTTTCTGAACGCCCCTCGTATGTTATATTAAGCACCCTACTGGAAGGCATCAAACAAGCAGATTTATATCACATTGTCACAATGAAGAGCCAAGATTGATGGGTCTGAGAGAAAAAGACCAACAACAACAAAACACAAAACACTATGCAGTTCATTCGATAACGGTCTGTCAGCTCTTTATAGATAATTTTATCAATGCGCTTAATTGGAACATATCAATATTTCCACAATTTTATGAAAATAAAAGCTTTGAAGTGGCCTTCCTGTTGTCTGACAATGTGGTAAGTAGGAGTCATGTAATCATATCCATAATTAATTTCCATTTTCTGTAACAACGAAAGTCTTCCATCATAAATGACTATTGTTTATGGTGATTGTTAAAGTGACACAACTATTTTACAGCCTACAAGTGGAAAACATAGTATGTTTGAAATACCATCCAATAGTTAAACTTCCTTATGATATCTGTTTTTTTTAATTTCAAGAATTTCGCAAGGTTCATCGGTTTCTGTCACAGATCGGCCTGCAAAGTCATATACACAGCCCCTAGGGCATGTTGTCATGTTATATTCACTTTCCAAAGTTTCTATGGAAGTATAAATGTACAAGTGAGCCAAAAACTAATGCTCTGATATAAACAAAGCACCTGCTCAGATACATGACATGGCAAATACATATCTTCACATGATATTTTGTCTTTCGTACAATAAATTCCTCTGGCAAAAATGAAAAATAGTTTCAAAAGAGTTAAGATGGATAAGACACACCTAGCAGTCATTCATTTTGCTAGAACTTGGGAAATGATGTTTCGTGATAATGATCAACTGGTAGACAAAAAGAGGAAGTTGTCTCTTTCAGTGTTTTCCTCTCATGTTTCCCCATCATTTATAAAACATCATGCACTTCCATTTCATGCATTCTCATTTCTAAGTAGTGTGTGCCTGAAACTTTCACTTAAAGTCCAGAGGACTTTTAAATAAGAAGTTTAAATATAACATATATTATAAACTGAGGTTCTGTATCTTAAAATAAATTCTCAAATATAAGAGGCAATTAGCCAGTGTGGTTGTTACCATAAGATTTTATTACAGTATATATTTTCTTATCTCGCGTATTTTCCAAGAGTTATAAATGCAATTTGATGATCTTCTTAATACAATGTATCTATATTCAGCCTCATCCAGACATCATATCGTATCATAATTACCTAGGAGACATATTATGCAATAATACTCTTAAGTACTACATCCTCCTGTCCAACATATTCAGGTGTAATTGTAATTGGCCTGCAACAAGGAAATGAATTGTCCCTCAGAAAATACCAAACTGTCATGTTATAATTATGAGTATATTATCTATTTCTGTTACCCCTTTCATGAACAAGAAGATATCCATGCTGTAGGACCAATAGACAATGAATATAAGAAGATTGTAAGAAAAGTAAATACCACAACTTAGACCTGCGATTCTGGCATCTATTACATATCTAATTGTCATACACGTCATATCTTAGTGCATCTTTCATTCTTTATTTATTAAGCACAACGTTTACAATACCAAGTGTATACAAATAAAAAGGAATTTTATGATTGTTCAGGCCACCTACAAAACAAGACAAAGTTTACAAAAATATGGCCAGTCGAAGAAGAAGTTATAACTCAACAAAAAAGACAATTAAAGTTGTCACCTGCATTTCCCTAGTCAGAATCTATAATCTAAAACAAAAGTTCTGCAAACTTTACTTTTTGCCAGTCACGACTCACGAGCGCAGCCAGGTCATTGACATCGCATGTTTGGTATGAGTTTTCCTGGAACAACCCAAGTGTAGCTTGTTTGTGTATGACAACCATTTTGTTGTTTGTGGCTGCAGCATCTGAGAATTATTACCGAATGGCAGGCTAAAAGCATTTGATAAGAAATTGGAGGAATTCCTCCTGAAAGTGTGTGATTTGTAAAAAGCACCTGAAGGCAAGATGCTGAGAGACAAGATCAGGCTGGTCTGAATCAGGCATTTTTTTGTTCCTATTGGAAAAACTAACATAAAACCACATACAACAAATAACACTACCTTAGTGTATAGAAAGGAAATAAGACAGAGAAGCACTGTAGGACATTCAGATTTTACATGTAACGGAGAGAAGAGACAGCCGAAAGTCGATTGACAGCTTGGTTTCTCATTCCGTGTAATGCCTGAAGCAATTACCAGGAGAAGAAAATGGCTGTGCGATGTGGTTCAAGCACTCAGCTGTATATGGTGATGTGTGCAAAAGCCAAAGCTGGATATATAATCTATTATATTATGTAACGTATTCACATCTAGAAATCTGTATATATAATATGTAAATGGCACTGCCATGAAATTCGCGCAGCATTGTCATAGAACAGTACTGCATTATTTTCAACATTCCATGCAGAAGGCCAAGGTATCTTTTTAAAGGACTGGGCAAATTGGCAGATAGATACACTGCAAAAAATTCCCGTTAAATTTTACAGTTAAATTAACTGGCAACTTTGTTCCAGGTCTAAGAACTGTAAAAGTACTAATAAACCTGAACAGGACAATGAACCGTAAAATGCAGATTGGTACATTGAACTGTAATTTTGCAGATTCAACAAAGTGATATTACGATATAATGTACATATATAAAACAGTTTATTTAAAGTATATTTTACAGTTATATCAACTGTCAATCATAGAATGTAAAGAATGCAAGGAGCTGTACAATTTACTGTAAAAATACGGATAGTATGTGTTATTCTTACTTATTGTTGTGAAACAACAGACTTAGCATGTGATTTAACTGTCGCATAGCTGTAGGGATGTACCGAAGCTGGAATCAGCTGAGAGAGTGAGAGAGCCTCTGACTCCAAGCTCGGCCTTGCTCATCTCTTGCTTGACAGCAGGGAAGTAAGTCCATCAATTATACCCAGCAATTAATTCGCACACGTTTCCTCACAAACCATAAATTTGATGGATATTTTCCTAGGGAACCAGGTGTCAAGTATGTTGTATTGGTGCAGACTGCGCCTGGGTTATTTTGGTTTTAATAGTGTCATTCTTTAGATCACATCATAAGACTTACACAAATGTCAATGTCATACATAAATATAACAACTTCTGCATAATGACAGCATCTTTAAGATCATATGAATGAGGATGTTCCCTTACCTTCAGATAAGTTATAAATTAAGTTTGATTAACAGCTGTGTAAAGCATATGTTATAGATGGCGCCACATGTTCCGTGGTTGAAGTCCATGCAATCTCCTGTTTATAGTTCCTAATCTGACCAGGTGTATTGATTGTTTGGCCAATTCAAATGTTTTGTCTGCATATTACAAGTTTCCAGTAAATTAACGGTTGAAGTAATTGTTCATTAACGTGAACTGAATGTTAAATGACATGTTGCAGTAAATTTATCTTGGAGCCATTTCGTAACTGAAAAATAACTGTAGATTCACAGACAAAGTCTGTTTTAAAAAAATACTGATAAAATAACAATAAATTTACGGTTCTTTTAGCCAGAAAAACACGGTCATTTCTTACAGTGTATGTATGCATATAGATTAGATAGATGAGATCAGATCTATAGATAAGATAAGTTAGATAGATAAATAGATAGATAGATAGATAGATAGATAGATAGATAGATAATTAGATTAAAAACAGATTCCACTAAATTGTTGATGTTACATAACTGAGATCAATAAAACCATAGCTATTCAGAGGTGACTGTTTACCATTAGACTGTTACATAATTTGTTGATCGTTAATGATAGTTAATGAAGGTTATATGTAACCTTAAGTGTTGTTATGATTTCTTACTTGGAGATCTATTTAAGTCATTAACATTTGTTACACAGGGCCGGATTAAGGGTCTGGGAGGCCCTGGGCACAATCAGGCACTGAGGCCTCCATCTTGCCATATATTTATGATGTAAAATCATAATGTACACATACTTGCGTTGCGCGCAAAAATTTGGGAATATGTCATTTTCCTGAGATTGCCAACATTGACACATTTTCGTGGTCTATCAGTTACACCCTGCTCGTTTCGAGGGTACGGGAATATACACCACGAAGGACTCCATACACCACGAAGCCGAAGGCTGAGTGGTGTATGGAGGCCTGAGTGGTGTATATTCCCGTACCCTCGAAAAACGAGCAGGGTGTAACGGTTTTATCCTCTGTCAACCCCCTTTTATCAACTCCAGGAATTTTGTTGTCAATGACCAGAAAGTCGCGAGCTGAACAATTGTCCATAAAAACGGCATTGTAGCAAAGGAATGAGTGCCGGACATTTTCAGACCACCCAGATGAATAGCCATAAAGCTGATCAACATGCTGCAACTTGAATTTCGTGAATCTGACAATTATTGACGAAGCTGTTAGGTAAAATGCAACACAGTGTCAGAACATATTTTGGGCCAACTCTCTGGAGTAAGTACATGACATTTCGTGACGTCATTCAACTGGGATGACGTCACAAGACCCTAGCAACCATTGTGACATCATTGTTTTTCCTGTACACCCTGTCTGGTGAGCACAGAAGGGGTGTACGGTCTCATACACCTCGGCTCTCAACCAATCAGAATCGAGGATTCAGACTGGACTGAGGATAAATGAAGATATATTCCACCCACTAGGCTACTTGTACCCATTATCCAAAAACAATAACTGCCGATTAGACAAAATTCAAAATATAACAATCTTCAGGCTTATTTTCAGTGACTGTATTACAAATCCATTTTCGATAAATGGTTACAGATTACACAAGCTGGTTTCAAAGATGAATTTGAAATCTTTTTGTTTGATGATGCCAGGAAAATCACAGGTGAAACGTAAACAGGCCTTTAAAATAAATGGTTGACAACAGGAGGAAATTTGATTTTTTCAAAAGTTTAAGCCTGAATATACTTCACAAATGTATTTAACAATTAAATTGCTGTTTTTGTATCGTCTCTGTCTGTTTTTATCTTCTTGGAGGACTACTGAATTTAACATAATCCAAAGGCCCTATTGAATACAATTTGATTTTCTGGTAAAAATGGCTGCAGTCCAAAAACATGAAAGAACATTCTCAAACTGAAATTGTGAGTTTTTGCTGGCTCAAACTTTCTGTAAAGGATATACTAACATCCTCCATAAGAATAGAATATGAATACTATATTCATGCTGGCTTCTCCAGAAGGGCCACAATTTGAGGTGGGTCTGTAGTACAGTTGAGGCCTGCCTCGATTTATTCAGGATACAAAAAAATTAAACAATCTTGAGGTATAATTGGCAACACTCTCTTGCACTTCGGTCGAATTTCCTTGAAGGGGCCCTTATTTATTAGGAAAAAGTGCCTAACCAGGGCCTCTATGCGAGTTTGGCCTTTATCACACATTAAAATAATATGATGAATGTGGTCATCATTCGTAATCATCAAGGCTTTGTGGTGTGATGCGGTATGTCATCGGAAAAGTGTATGCGTATTTGTTCTTGACTTTCAAGATTTTTTTTTCACTTTTTTTTTGTGAGGCCCCCCTTGCCATGTGGGGCCCTTGGCACAGTGCCCACTGTGCCCTATGGGTAATCCGGCCCTCCATTTGTATTGACATTTAATTTTTATTTAATTCTTGCATTCAGGTGGTATGGAAATAATTATTTCCAATGTTGATACACATGTTTATTTAAATCCCTGAAATATGTCATTGGAGGTTGTTATAGGACAAGACTGAAATTTTAAATCTATTTTGGAATTTATTTAACAAATTTTAATTATTTACCAAACTAAACTGTGACTAAACTACTAGCTCCACTTTTATGGCAACTACAGGCACTTCGTGTTCAGACAGTCACTGCAGACAGGAGCACCACACAGAATGAGCAGTCCTTGTGCTAAGTGAGCTTCGCTCATGGCTGCCTTCATATTAACTGCGCTCATATTAACATGGATCCTAATTTATTTTCTATGCCGTTGAAGTGTCAAACGACGACTCAGAGTCACAGTTGGCGTCCATATTCTCAAGCATTGCAGTATATGCAAAACAGATACCAGCTGAGAGGTCATTTTATACTGGGTCGTACAGTGTATTCCCAGCTTCTATCCAATGAGAATCCACCTTAACTGTGCATCATAGTTTCAACATGATGTCGATGTTAAAATTGGTTGGAATAGCCCCAGCAAGCACAGTATCACAGCCTGTTGACCAATGGGCTGTCAGAACAACTGCGCATCACAGAAGCCAGTTGTGTACAAAAATTGTGAAAATCGTTTGTTTATAGCAAGATCCATCGGTGTTTAAAACTCTAAATTAGCAAGTTTGCATATTAACCCAACAATTCTGCTTGGATTATAACATACGTATGTCTATTGTGAATGCTTGCAAAACTGACATTATATAAATATAGATTAGACTAGGGATTTCAAATGATAGACTATATTGGGATGAACACGTATGTTCTAATGACTGGATAATTATATGGTTTTATGCAAGCTAGGAATCGAGAGTAGATACTTAGTAGGCTTCAATAAAAAGATCCTTTACTTCTTCACACTAATCCCAGACAGAACAAAAAAGCTATTGTCTGTCTATTCTTGGTAATAATTCTCTATTGAAAGCAAGTTAAGCTCAGTCATGAAAATGCCTTGTTGAATTTCTTTCTTTCAAGAACACTAACACGGTAATTTTTCTTGTGAAACGAGTTTTGAGTTAGCTGATCCAAACCAGTCTGTGTTAAACTGTAACTCAAACCAACCCAGAGTAATGTAATCAGGCCCGTTATAAAAACATTCTTGGTTGAAGCAGTGGCTTTAAATAGTGAAGACTAAAGGATTTCATCCATTAGTGAAAGATGTCGGAGAAAATTCATTTAAGTTGACACCAGCACTTAACAAAGTAACTTGGATCTAACCACTAAAGCAGAGGCCTGATAGGATTAATTCAGTCAGCGGTTCTGAAATTTTGAAAAGATTACATCAAGAAGGATCAAAGCTATTACTAGGCGAAGTTGATCACAGGAAGAAGGAAATGTTCAGGCAAACTTAAAGGTTCTCAGAAGCTCTTGGGAAGATATCCCCTTTCCAGATGATCATTACTCTTGTTTGATTGTGATTGTCGGTGGTAGTAAATGTGGCCTGTCCTTCACCCTTCAACAATTTTCTTCCATTAGTCAGCCGGTAAGATCCCATATTAACATCAGAGGTGAGAGAGGCCAGAAAACACTGGGGATATAATATTTTAGACATCACCAAGATACTTATACCATGAGAAAAGCTGGAATCTAACTGACAATTTTACATGTCAGCGCCCAGCTACAGATAACTTGGTTTACAACAGGAAACAAACAATCAGATTATTGTTTATTTTGTTAAAAGGTATAATAGAAGAAGCATATAAAACAACTTCAGTATTTTTTTTCTTTGTATGGTCGCTGAAAAACCATTACACCACATACAATATTAGAAGCAAGAGAACCTGCTAAATTCCTGCTGAAGACGTGGGTGATTTTTGCTGGAAGCACATAAAGCAAGATAGTGACAGATAAGATCAGGCTGATGAGTATCACATTATTTTTCTTTATTATGGATAACCCAACATTTGATAATATACAACAAATAAGACTGTGCCTTGGAAAATACAGAATAGCTGGAAGACATTTGGATTGTACTTGCAACAGAAAAGAGGCGAGACATCCAGAAGTCGATTGACGGCTTGGTTTCCCATTTCGTGTGATGCCTGAAGCAATTATCCTGAGAAGAAGTGGCTATACAATGTGGTTGGCATTTCAGAATCTGCCATCAGGTTCTCATGAAAAGCCGAATGATTAGCGTGCTGGTGCCTACAACAACCCACCGTCTATCTCGTTGACATGGAGAGATAGCTTATTATGGTTATGAAAAAATAAGTCTGTCATAAAATCATATAAATACAATGCAGCAAACTTCGCCAATATTATGGATGTTGGTTGACCTTCTAAGCTATTAGGGGCCGACCAGATGATCTTTGGGGGGGGGGGGGGCTATGGATATTTGGTGAAAAGAAAGATTGTCTCCCACTTGACACTGAAAAAAAAATGTTTGTTTAGCGTATGGAAACTAAAAAAAAAGTTTGTTTCCACCTGTAGCTAGGGAACCGTAACGTTAAAATTCCAAAAAAAAGTTTGTCGCGCGTGCGCATGCAAAAACATTGTTCGTCGACGTACCGCGAACGAAAAAAAGTTCGTCCCATGGGTAAAATCCATAGACCCACCCAAACTATCGTCTGGTCGGCCCCTTATAACATGCAGAGAAACAGGTATCATCTATGGATATATAGAAACTAATTGACACTTTCATTGAACAGAGTCGTATAATTTTGTCTATTGTGTCAGTATCAACTCAAGTACTCAAGTAGGGTAGACGGACAGTTTTTGTTCTGGGTTGGTGAATTATCTTCAAGATGTATAATTATGAATCAGATCATGCTCTTATACATGTACAGCAATTGTGTCGGCTGCATTGCAGTTCCAATCGCTTTTATTCGAAGGTGGTTTACAGCACAGATTGCTCAGGGTCAACATTCACATCCATTGATGACAGTGATACGCCTTAAAACACTCCCTTGCCATTTGTCAGATGGTCAGATCCCAGCTTTACATCAGAGACAAGAAAGAAGGACAGGTCTTTCAAAGGGTCTTATCCAGGTATTTAATAGAGTAAAGCTTAAGGCTTGTCAACAAATGCAATGGCATTCAATCAAAAATAAAAGTCTGACACCAAATAGATATTTAAATGAAATCAGCTGCGTAAGAGATCCGTCTGAGAATGATTCAGCAACAATGAAGTTATATTATATACATAAAGGGAATCCTCTTATAATGTCCAGCTTCATTTAATTGTTGGCAGTCAAATCGTGATCAGAAATGAATATATGCTGTTTATGATACAACCAGTTGTAATGAATTCAGGAACATCAATTACTATCAATAACCAAAAGGAACTTGTCAGAACATTTACCAATCCGTATATATCAATTTAATGCATGAAGAGTGTTATTTTTATGTTAACAAAAATAATTTATTATCATGGTTTGATTTATTTATTATCATGGCTTGACTAGTGTTAATTAATTTAATGAGAATGGCTGTGCCATCTTCATGCTCATGCTGGCTCACCTGTAATCACTGGCCCATGACCACTTGGCCACTGGCCAAGATTTCAAATCCAACTGCCCATTGCAGCCAAAACCATGCCAGGAGCAGCATGTCTGTAATTTTATCTGGTCTAAATCAGGTGTGTGCCCTTTAAATATCTCATTTATTTCCTAGTCAATTTATTAGATTTCAAATGATTGAATAGATCATGTATACAGGGCCGGATTACCCATAGGGCACAGTGGGCACTGTGCCCAGGGCCCCACATGGCAAGGGGGGCCTCACAAAAAAAAAAGTAAAAAAAAAAGCTTGAAAGTCAAGAACAAAAACGCATACACTTTTCCGATGACATACCGCATCACACCACAAAGCCTTGATGATTACGAATGATGACCACATTCATCATATTATTTTAATGTGTGATAAAGGCCAAACTCGCATAGAGGCCCTGGTTAGGCACTTTTTCCTATTAAATAAGGGCCCCTTCAAGGAAATTTGACCGAAGTGCAAGAGAGTGTTGCCAATTATACCTCAAGATTGTTTAATTTTTTTGTATTCTGAATAAATCGAGGCAGGCCTCAACTGTACTACAGACCCACCTCAAATTGTGGCCCTTCAGGAGAAGCCAGCATGAATATAGTATTCATATTCTATTCTTATGGAGGTTGTTAGTATATCCTTTGCAGAAAGTTTGAGCCAGCAAAAACTCACAATTTCAGTTTGAGAATGTTCTTTCATGTTTTTGGACTGCAGCCATTTTTACCAGAAAATCAAATTGTATTCAATAGGGCTTTTGGATTATGTTAAATTCAGTAGTCCTCCAAGAAGATAAAAACAGACAGAGACGATACAAAAACAGCAATTTAATTGTTAAATACATTTGTGAAGTACATTCAGGCTTAAACTTTTGAAAAAATCAAATTTCCTCCTGTTGTCAACCATTTATTTTAAAGGCCTGTTTACGTTTCACCTGTGATTTTCCTGGCATCATCAAACAAAAAGATTTCAAATTCATCTTTGAAACCAGCTTGTGTAATCTGTAACCATTTATCGAAAATGGATTTGTAATACAGTCACTGAAAATAAGCCTGAAGATTGTTATATTTTGAATTTTGTCTAATCGGCAGTTATTGTTTTTGGATAATGGGTACAAGTAGCCTAGTGGGTGGAATATCTTCATGACCATGAAAATGTGTCAATGTTGGCAATCTCAGGAAAATGACATATTCTCAAATTTTTGCGCGCAACGCAAGTATGTGTACATTATAATTTTACATCATAAATATATGGCAAGATGGGGGCCTCAGTGCCTGATTGTGCCCAGGGCCTCCCAGACCCTTAATCCGGCCCTGCATGTATAGATTATAAATGTAAGTATTTTGAGAACTATTATTTAATGAGGGTTTTACTTGAAAATTTCCAGGTCACCTGTCAGTGCCATGATGTGTATTGGCCAACTAATGTCAAGTTTATCAAGTCAATGAGGGTTGTGATGTTGCCCCATAGTTTCTTGTAAGTTGCTTTTAGCCATATTTGATAATGTGAATTTAGAAACTTGTTTACTTGAATTTATGCATTTTTACCATATTTATTTTCCACTTATGATTTATCTGTGAAGCTTAACAATTATTTATACAAGGTATTTATACTGTGATATTTATTTTATTTGTAGATTTACCACATTGAACACGTCAATTACATTCTGCTTTGTGCGTAAATAAAACTTGTTGGGGAAATCAAGTCAACCGTTACGTCATTCTTATAGTAAATGAGAAACTACAGTCCCACCCTCCAAGATGAATGAAGCAGAACAAAAAGCTGATGCCTCCAAGAAGAGAGCTGCGAAGAAGTCTGTGCTGGCCAAAGAGATCAACACCATTATGAAACTTGTCAGATCCGGCATCAAAGACGAGGTGGAAGAACGCCGAGGTCGTCTTAAACAGAAGTACGCTGCAATGGAAGAAGCTCATGACGCATATCACGATCTACTCACCGAGGAGGCCGAAATTTCCACAAGTGAATCGTGGTTCGATAAAGCAGAAGATAGTTACATCACCGCGTTGGCTGCTATGAAGGACCTCTTCGACAACAGCGCTAAATCAACCGAGGTGAGCTCAATTGAAGATAAAGTCCTAAAGATGGAAATTTCTGTGGCCAATGAACTTGCTAGTTTTATGAACTTGCCGAAGCTTGAAATCGAAAAATATAATGGCGATCTACTGAAGTATCATATTTTTTGTGCCACTTTTGACGAAGCAGTCGATAAGAAAACTATGGATGCCAGTGTAAAGTTAACAAGACTGTTACAAAGTACCATTGACAAAGCCCATGATGCAATTTCTCACTGTGTGCTTATTGGAGGTGAAGCAGGCTATCAACAGGCACGAGAAATTTTGAAGGTCAGATTTGAGGACCCTTACATAATTGCTGACATAGTCATCCGAAATTTGAGGGATGGAAGTAGAATTAAATCTGCACAGGCCCTCCAACAGCTGTCCGATCAACTGAACGATGGTTACTCAATTTTGAAGAATCTTGATAAGCTTCAAGAAATAGATACTCATGGTTCCATTTCTACAATTGCTGGTCGCTTACAGTCCCATCTCAGAAACAAGTGGCGCCAAAAGGCAATGGACTCGAAGAGGGATAAGTCAGGATATCCTCCATTTGCTGAGTTTGTGAAGTTCGTGCAATTTGCTGCTGAAGATGCTATGGATCCTGTGTACGGTCAGGACAGCACTTCGTTTTCCCATGCTGTGAAGGAGGACAAGAAAACCGTGAAAACTTCATCTTTCGTGACATCAGCTGGTCCAGAAAAGCGCAAGCAGAAACCCTGCAATTTGTGTGGTAATGCTCACCGTCTGTTCTATTGCCAAACGTTTAAAGAAATGAAGCCCAAAGAGTCTTGATCTTGTTCACCAGCGTAAATTGTGTGAGAACTGTCTACTTGACAATCATAGTGTTGCTAATTGTCGAAAGCAATCTGTGTGTTCTGTGCCGGGGTGTAACGCTCGACACACAAAATTCATTCATGTCAGTGAAAGTGGTAAGGATGATGGTTTTCGTGAAGTTGTAAGCAATCAGACGAAGGTTAATGACAATGTGAATGTAATTGTGCCTACAGTTCCGGTTATTGTAAATGACGGAAAAGAAGTTTCAGCACTGCTTGATACAGCGTCCAACAGTTCCTTTTGTTCCAAATGGCTAGCCGATTTGCTTGGATTGAAGGGCAGTGATGTAAATTATGTCCTTAACACTATGAGCAGGGAAGGTGAAAGAAAATCTGCCAAAGTTGTCAGCTTAAATTTGATGTCAAGAGATGGTGAAGCTTCTCTCAAATTGTCCAACGTTTTATGTGGTTGACAGCATACCTGTGAGTTCTCCTGCAATTGATTTCGCTAAGTATCAGCATCTTCAAGATTTGAGTATTGTCAGTGGCGATGTTCACATATTAATTGGTCAAGATCACAGTGAAGCCCTTGTCCTTTTGGAAACTCGGCGGGGACGTGGAGGTGACCCTTTCGCTGTGAGAACAATGTTTGGTTGGTCTGTGAATGGCCCAGCCCTTACTAACAATCCCGTCTGTAGAAGTGTCACCAGTCATTTTGTTGTGTCGTCTGTGGAGGCAGACATCAATCGGCTCTGGGATATCGAGAGCGACGTCTGCACAACCGATGGTCAGAAGACATCTGAGGCCGACCGTGATGTACAGAAATTGTGGGATACTCAGGCGAAACTCGTCGGTGGTCATTATGAACTGCCCATTCCGTGGAAGAACGACGTCCACCTTCCGAACAACATCGCATTGGCAGAAGCAAGAATGAAGTCACTGTGTGTTAAGTTGAAAAAGGGTGAACTGTTCGAAAAGTATGATTGTGAAATTCAGTCTCTCATTGACAAGTGTTACGCTGAACGTGTGCCAATTTATGACATTAAGAAATGTGAAGCTTGGTATTTGCCTCATCACTGTGTGTTTAACAAGAAGGGAAAGTTCAGAATTGTATTTGATTGTTCGGCAAAGTTTCAGGGTGAATCTCTGAATCAAAAATCTCACCAAGGTCCTGAGGTTAACAACAAACTTGTGCATGTACTGTTACGGTTTAGAGAGAATAGTGTTGCGTTCATGGCGGATGTTGAGTCCATGTATCATCAAGTGCTAGTACCTGAAAGCGATAGAGATGCATTGCCTTTCTTGTGGGTCGATGAAGATGGAGCGTTCAGCCACTATCGCATGACAAGACACTTGTTCGGAGGCATATGGTCGGGGAGCGCTGCAACGTACGCCTTGAGACGAACTGTTACAGATTATGGTGGAAACGACAAATCTGTGGACGACACGATTTTGAATTCGTTTTATGTTGATGACTGTTTAAAATCTGTGAACTCTTGTGATGAAGCTGTACATGTCATAAATGGTGTAAAATCCCTTTTGCAGAAGGGCAGCTTTCGTCTGACAAAATTTGTTAGCAGTGATCTATCTGTAAATAGCCAAGTTCCAGAAGAAGACCGTGCCAAAGAGTGTAGAGATTTGGTACAAGACTGTGAAAGCAAGGCATTAGGTGTCAGATGGAACTTTCAGGATGATGAGTTTTGGTTCGATTTAAATGTTGAGGATTGTAAAAAGGTTGATGGAAAGAAAATGCTAAGCATAATCTCTACCATGTATGATCCTTTAGGCATTGTATCTCCTGTACTTATTGCTGGAAAGATTCTGTTGCAAGACGCCACACGGCTGAAGCTCACTTGGGATGAAGAAATTCCATTGGAGATGCAGCGATCCTGGACAAGCTGGCTGGAGAGTCTGAGTGATCTGAAGAGGCTGAGAGTTCCACGGTGTGTCAAGCCTACAAGATTCAACGATTCGTTTCACGAACTGCACCATTTCAGCGATGCCAGTGAAAAGGCCTATGGAAGCTGTAGCTATCTCCGAAGTATCAACCAGAAGGGTGAGATAAACACTGCCTTGGTATTCAGCAAAAGTCGGGTAGCACCCATCAAAAATGTAATGATACCACGTCTAGAGCTTCAAGCTGCTTTATTGTCTGCTCGGATAGATTCCATGTTACGTCAGGAAATGAGCATTGATTTGGCCAGATCCTATTTCTGGAGTGACAGCGAAATTACCTTGAAGTACATCAAGAACAGCACTAAGAGATTTCATGTGTATGTTTCTAATCGAGTAGGTGAAATTCGCAGATTGACTGAACCAGATCAATGGCACCACGTCTCCGGCAAGGAAAACCCAGCGGACGTCATATCTCGAGGTCAAACCCTTGGAAACATGGACAAGCGAAAGTGGTTTCGAGGACCAGATTTCATCAGGACATTCAAGTCGGACTGGAAGTCAACCAAAGGTAACTTTGATGCAGCAATATGTCGTGATGATCCTGAGGTAAAGAAAGGCCCAGAAGCAGGTGTTGTGACTCATGTTGCAGTTACGGATTCTCATCCTCTTGACATGTTGATTGAACATTTCTCAAGCTGGACTAAGTTACGACGAGCTGTAGCTTGGTTGTTACGTCTGAAAGACATTCTAAAATCAAAATGCAAATTGAAGAATGAAATGCTGTCGGTTCAGGAGTTCAAATCCGCAGAAATTGTCATCTTGAAACATGTTCAAGCCAGCTCATATGATAAAGAACTGAATAATCTCACACATGGTCATCCAGTCAATCAATCCAGCTCACTTAATGATTTGTGTCCTATGCTTAGCAAGGAAGGTCTTTTGTGCGTCGGAGGAAGACTTCGCCACGCTGAGTTACCTGATTCCACCAAATTTCCAGTCATCCTGCCACACAAGAATGAGCTCCCGGAGAAAATTGTCCGTGAAATTCATTGCGAAGCTCACCTGGGTGTAGAGTGGACAATCGGACTTCTGCGACGAAACTACTGGATCACTCGGGCAAGGTCTGTTGTCAAAAGAGTAATCAACTGTTGTGTCAGATGCAAGAGACTCAACGCTTCATTGTGTAACCAGATGATGGCAGACTTACCTTTTGAAAGAGTAAACCCTGATGTTCCGGCCTTCAGCTACGTTGGACTCGACTGTTTTGGTCCTTCCTCAACGGATTTCGACGTTTCATAGCTAGAAGAGTACAGCCGATGACAGTGTGGTCCGACAACGGCTCGAATATATCTGCTGGACAAACGGAAATGGCCAAGGCATTCCGTGAAGTAAATCAAGAAGTCATCCAAAATTTTGCTTTGAGTTCAAAGATTGAGTGGAAGTTCAATCCACCAACGGCCTCTCACATGGGAGGAATCTGGGAAAGACTGATCCGAAGTTTGCGAAAAGTTCTACTGAGTCTTCTATTGGATACCAAGCAGAGACTAACTGATGAGATATTGAGGACTTTATTCTGCGAAGTTGAGTCAATCTTAAATAATCGGCCTATCACAAAATTAAGCTCTGATCCTTGTGATTTGGCTCCTCTCACTCCAAACCACCTGCTTATGATGAGAGATGGCCCGAGAGGTCCACCCGGTTTGTTTTCCAGAATTACAGAGAAGACAGAAGTGGTCCAAGGAGAAGAGGAATTTCAAGGTCAACGACCTCATCCTCGTTCGCTACGAAGGAACTCCAAGACATCTCTGGCCTTTGGCACTGGTTGAAGAGGTCAAGGAAGGAAGAGATGGCCTTGTGAGAAGTTTAAGGCTCAAGACCAAGTCAACTACACTTGTCCGACCTGTGACCAAGGTGGTCCTACTAGAAGGAATTTAAAATATGATTATGATTTAAGACATGATATGCTCAAATTGTATTTATTGTTTGGTATGTGGCGTTTGGTTAGCAATCAAAAATGTAAAAAAATTATGAAATTATTTATTATACATATTGACCCCACTTGTGAACTGTATTTGTATGATTTTAGACATTTACATTACAATTATCATTAAAAAAACAAAAAAATTATGTGTTGGCACGTCATAGCCGGGGAGTGTTATTTTTATGTTAACAAAAATAATTTATTATCATGGTTTGATTTATTTATTATCATGGCTTGACTAGTGTTAATTAATTTAATGAGAGTGGCTGTGCCATCTTCATGCTCATGCTGGCTCACCTGTAATCACTGGCCCATGACCACTTGGCCACTGGCCAAGATTTCAAATCCAACTGCCCATTGCAGCCAAAACCATGCCAGGAGCAGCATGTCTGTAGAATTTTATCTGGTCTAAATCAGGTGTGTGCCCTTTAAATATCTCATTTATTTCCTAGTCAATTTATTAGATTTCAAATGATTGAATAGATCATGTATAGATTATAAATGTATGTATTTTGAGAACTATTATTTAATGAGGGTTTTACTTGAAAATTTCCAGGTCACCTGTCAGTGCCATGATGTGTATTGGCCAACTAATGTCAAGTTTATCAAGTCAATGAGGGTTGTGATGTTGCCCCATAGTTTCTTGTAAGTTGCTTTTAGCCATATTTGATAATGTGAATTTAGAAACTTGTTTACTTGAATTTATGCATTTTTACCATATTTATTTTCCACTTATGATTTATCTGTGAAGCTTAACAATTATTTATACAAGGTATTTATACTGTGATATTTATTTTATTTGTAGATTTACCACATTGAACACGTCAATTACATTCTGCTTTGTGCGTAAATAAAACTTGTTGGGGAAATCAAGTCAACCGTTACGTCATTCTTATAAAGAGTATTTGGGAAGGCTACAAAAACACCTTCTCCTTTTGCACAACTGAATACCTCTTCGACATTGGCTTCTAGCAACTTGCACATGGTCATGAAAAGGCTTGTTGTTTTTTGTTGTGCCGTTTTTTTCTTCAATAACACAAACACGGTCCTTTTTCTTGTAAATCGACTTCAGTTAGGCTGCAGCACAGCTCTGTTTGTGTTTCCATGAGTTCATGTAATCAGCCTTTGAGATTCAAAAATAAATTATACTAAGGAAGTTTTAAAAATGTCATTGTTGTTTAAGGCTGATCTTTCAGTGTCTTGAAGCAGCCTGACCAAAGAACGATAGTATACTGTAAAAACAATGTTTAGGTTGTAAACACATGTAAACATGTAAATGCACTAAACATGTTTTAGTTTGTTTATTTCCTAAATGCTTATAAAACTTGATGTATACTTGCAATATCCATTATTGCGAAAGATGCTAGAGTAAATTGAGTTATAGACACTAATATGAAGCCAAAAATTGCTAATAATTAATTGGCCAGTAAATAATTTGGAAAAAAAAAACATTTGCAAAAAAAGATGGATCGCGCTGTTGTTGCTTCTATAGATGTGGCAAATATGGGCATGAACACTAGGTACCGGTAGTTGAGTTTCGATACATATACATAGGCTGGTCAGGAGAAATTAGGGCTGTAATTGCTACTGCTAAAGATATTCTTGTTTCAATTCATAACATTTCGTCTGCTGCGTTTCAGTGATTCAGTTCCAAGCTTTACATCAGAAGAAGGAACAGGCCTTCATAAAAGTGATATAATCAGTCTTTCCTCTGTTGTTGTAGGAACATACAATTGGCCTATGTTGGACAGGATGATGAATGACTCCCAAAGGTCAGAAAATCAGAGGTGCCATTCAGATAATTGTCTGGAACAAAGTCTGGATAAGGAGAGATGAAACTGCCTCAGAGGATCAACTCATTCTATTTGACACCCTGAGATTTCTTAAATTCTCGGGAACACCAACTTGTGAGATTGGAACAGACATGATTTCATCTAAAAGTTGGTGCAGTTTTCTCTTTTTAAGACGGGCCTAATGTTCTCACTCGCATGTGCCTGTCCATCCATCTGTCCTTCTGTCAGCACGATCAAGGAAAACAATCTCAATGGATTCAATTGAAACTCGCCAGGACTGTTTTATTCGCCACAAGGAAGAATTGATTAGATTTTGGTTAAAATCCATGCAGCGGATATGTCACAATCACCAGATACAGCTTTATGTTATATACAGACACTCATAACTACCTGGCCTGCATTAATGCATACAGAGAATGCATCATGCATCAGTGATCCTTAGATATTAATAGCGCATGAAGCAGTTTCCCAGAAAAGTCTGTCTTACGGGCCTAACAAAGATGGAGCCACTGCCTGCTTCTAGAACTAACATCGCAGTTAACAAATGATGGTATTAACATGGAATAATGTATTAATTATGTAACAAATGAGAAAAGGACACGAACCCCCTTTCTCCTGGCAGCAGGCCTATACACTCTGCAGAGCGCATTCTGTCAGAATATTGAATATTGCTAAGGGTCAGCACAGCCTTTTGTTATGTGGTAAAACCATATTTACTACAATGTTAGGCTTTAAAAAATGCTACATGCAACACGCAGCAGATCTATATTATGACTTGGGTGGTCTATATTCTTTAAATTTCCTTTTATTTCGTCATCGTGCAAGGCAGACTGAAAGCATTTGATAAGGGATGTATGTGAAGAGGCCTTGTGGCAACATGCTGACGGACAAAACCTTGTTCCAACAGAAAATAAGACGGAACCAGCAGCATGAAAATAACAAGAGAGAACATTACGAATGCAACCAAAGAACGGAAAAACAGCCAGATATCGATTAAGAGCTTGATTCGCTGTTATAGGCAGCGTTTATAAATATTGCAGATTTTTGGGAGGGTGCAAGAATTTTTCCATGGGCCTATGGTCTAGTTGGTCAATTGATCTTGCAGAGGAATTTTTTGGGAGAGTTCATCATTTTGGTTAGCGCTACTTGATAAAATCAGTTTCAGTGACTTAGACAATCTTCAAAGCAGAAGTTTGAAAACATATAAGATAAAATTAATTTTATCTGCAGTATAATTTTTTTTTTTGCATTCATTTGTGCTTATTAATGCATAATCAGGTATAATTTCGGAAAACAAGTTAAAAGATAATTCAATCATTATAACAAACAAGAGACAATACAATTATGCAGTTACGCATTTGATAAAAAAACTACACATGCAAAATATTTGAAAATATCATACAATTACAGTTTGCAAATGGCTTCTCGAACAAGAATATTAATCGATTTGGCAGAAATTTTAATACAGTACAATGAGTACATTCGATTTTTATAAGATCAGAATTTGAGCCTAAAATCAGGGAAATATATTTAGCAGCAGCTCTTGGGGTCCTGATGCAGCCTCACCACCGATGATCAATTGGTTACTAGAACTGCACATGTGCCACATGAGCCAGTTACAAAAGTGGCATCAGCTGATCAAGCTGGTTCATGATAAGAATAAGGTCATTGTTGCTCAATAAAAATAACATCCAAATTTCATAATAGTACATGTCGATCCAACCCCATATGTGGTACCTCGAGCATTTTGAGGTGACCTAACACCGGCAATTTTAAAGACTGTTAAGGTCAATGAAAATGGTTCACTGTGCACTAACGAGGGGGGTACCCTCGCCATCAGGGTAGCCATTACTACTGTCGATTCAAAGCTTTTTTCTGTCATCCTGAGCTTATTTCATCAAATCAAAAGCCCATATTTGTCAAGCATACAGTTCAGATGTTAAACTAACCTTAGGGCTGAACTTCAATGTGTGATTACCCACAGAATTACCAAATTTTGCAATTCAAATATATCGTCAGGGTGAGGGTACCCAAAAAGCTTCTCGAGGGTACCACCATTTTCAAATATTCTCATGGTGAGGGTACCACCTAAAATGACTGTTATAGAAATGTCTCTTTTTTTAACCTTTGCGACAGTGTGATATAAAGAGCAATCAGTGGCGTCACTAAGGGGGGGCTAGGGGGGCTGAGCTCCCCCTAATGGAGCATTCAGCCCCCCCCCCAACAATCATAGGCCAAAAAAAACGGAGATTGTATGATACTGGTAGTGAATGATCCCAATGAAAATACAATGTACACAGTATGCACCATTTGATTATCATTAATTTAGCAAATTATCAGTTTATCTGATGAGCAGAGATCCTAGAATCTTTGGATTTTGAGCAACTTTGGTGCGGCTCGCGCTTTACTGTTCGGGCCTCTGAAAACGCTTCTAAACTTTTGGGCTTCAGCCCCCCCCCCCAAAGTTGCATTTCTAGTGACGCCACTGAGAGCAATGGTGATGTCATGAGATATCGAGAAAAAATAGAGTAGATACAATAGACAAACAGGTTGATACACAAAAGTTAGGAAACATTGTGTTGCTCGTCATTGAATTGGTCTTATACAATTCTGATTTTGAATACATGAATTATTATCTCATCAGAAAAAATATACCATGATCGGAAGAGATCCAAACGTTTTGCGGGCAGTGAAGATAGATAAATAGACAGATAAATAGACAGATAAATATATGGATAGATAGATGGATAGATGGATAGATAGAGAGATAGAGAGATAGATAGATAGATAGATAGATAGATAGATAGATAGATAGATAGATAGATAACTGTAGAATGTTGATAATATAGATATCAAATCAAATCACATTTATTTAATCTCGGTGTTACATGTACAACAGAATACATTGACTATTATTACAGAGTTATAACTGGGTAAAAATAACAATCATTGGTAAAATCACAGATGGCATGCTGTATAAAATCAGATCGAAATTGATTAAAATTGTCCGAATCGAAATTAATAGTTCAAATTAAAGATTAAAATTTTCTAAATCGAGAATCGATATTCAGGAAATTTATTAAAATTATAGTTCTTGCTCATACTATGTATGAAGTCGTTTTCAAGTATGTGGCCTCTGCCAATGTAGATATATCTATCTGTCCATCTTTCACTTTCTGCCAACTTCACTCCCTATCTGTCTATACATGGTGAATCTCAGTTTAAGAAAGTTTCACTGTGGATGGTACTGTTTTGGCAGAAGGCTTTTTGCGCAACAATATACTCAAGCAGCTGACTCCAGGACAAATAAATTGAATTATATTTAATTACTGTCGGATACACAGAATTTTGAATTGGACTTTTAAACTTTATGGAAATGGACTTTACTGTGAAAAACCCAAGTGAACATTGAACATTTTGGTATTAAACAGACACTAGTTGATTTTTTTTTCTATTTATTCATTTGTCATACAGAAGTACGTACTTTGTGATGAGAAACAACATTAGATAAATATTTACATACATACATACAATACATACAAAATCTCTTTCCCACAGAGCACACAGGGCTGCATTTGAATACTTAGTCAGTAAACTGGACAGTCAAAGACAAAGAAAGACAAAACACAGTAAACTGGGAGGATTCAAGTTATACAAGTTTATAATGGTATGGCTTGCAATGCTATTTAGCCATATGCAAGAGAGTGGAGTCAAATGCATGGAAATGTGTATAAGTATAACCATGAAGTTAAGGGCAGAAAAATTTAACATTTTTTATTTGAACGCAAGAGGGCTGCGTTTTGTACTGGTTTTCCAAGCAACATAAGTTAATTCGTGGACATATATATTTGCACCACTATCCATCAGTATGCATCAATAAACAGATTTATACAAAATAATTAGAAAAGTATGACATAAAAGGCAAATAAAACCATTAAGAATACAAATAAATTAATAAAGCCATCAATGGCTAAAAACAATATATTATTTGTCATTTTATAGCACCATTATATAATATTTCGTTTTTATTATTTTACTGATAAAATTTGAGCTAGACTTCATGACAAAATTTGGGCTAATTCCTTATTTATCATAACAGATTGGTCAAGCCCATTACATCACTCTTGTTATTGCAACTATGTTCTTGATTGGAATTCCTCATTGCTCACTTCAGAATTGCAATCATGTGCAGCACATGCTGTGATCTTGGACAACAAGGAGAACATTGAATTAGAAGATTCATTGACTTGCCTACCCCTGTCTAAAACCATTGGCTCTGCTTGTGTATATGTCTTGCATTACCCTCACCAATGTTTTTGGAGGTTACCCTCGCCAACCGGAAGTGACCCTCGCCCAAATCTTGCAGTACCCTCGCCACTTCCGGGTTGGTACCCTCGCCATTTTAGGTTGGTACCCTCGCCATTTAGGTTGGTACCCTCGCCCTGCCATTTTTCGTTTTTTGTGGTACCCTCACCTCGAGTGATTTCTATTTTCATAAATGTCTTACTTCATCTTGCACATTAGAAGTTGACAATTGGCAATCATTCTTCCCACAAGTAACTAAAAACACCTTCAAATTTTGAAGGCCTCAGTCCCCCTAATGTGTCTGCAATTTCAGTTTGAAATCACGAATCGACAGTTGTAATGGCTACCCTGATGGCGAGGGTACCCCCTTCGTTAGTGCACAGTGCAATGTATTATGCTCCAGGTGTGCTTTGGATATGGTCCCCAATCACTCAACCATGACAGCTCCCAAGGTAATGCAGTGAAGGAGCTACTGAGCATAAAGAGGGGCAAATATATACTTAATTTGTAAATTGTAGTCACAGTTACCTTTGCTGTAGCATGAGTATCCTCCTAATATTGGAGGTAAATTTGGAGGGTACTCCTGCTATAGGGAAAGTATATCTGCACATGAGGATTTCAACCATGCAACGATTTTCCTCAAATCTCATTAGTTTTGCTAATTACAATTAATTAGTTAAAATCGCCATGTGGTGACACTGCTATCCCAGTTAAGGTTTCGTAAAGTCTCCATTTGTGACCTTAGTATTTCACTTACAGTTATGAAATTTGCTACAGATATTGGCCTGTGGGTATTGGTTGGGAGTATGTTGAGAAATCCAAGATGGCTGCCATTTTGTGGCGGCCATTTTGCCAGCCATTCTTGAACTGGCCACTGTGACCTTAATATTCCACTTACAGCTATGAAATTTGGTACAGCTATTGGCCTGTGGCCATTGCTTGGGAACATGTCCAGAAATCCAAGATGGCTGCAATTTTGTAGTGGCCATCTTTCTTCATTCTTTAACTGCCCGCTGTCACCTCAATATTTCCCTTACAGATATGAAATTTGGTACAGCTATTGGCCTGTGGATATGGATCTAGAACATGTTGTGAAATCCAAGATGGCAGCCATTGTGTTGCGGTCATTTTGGCATCTTTCTTCATTCATGAACTGACAGCTTTGATCTTAATATTTCCCTTACACTTATGACATTTCATGCAGCTATTCACCCTTGGGTAACTGTTGCTTGGGAATATGTCATGAAATCCAAGATGGCTGCCATTTTATGTTGGCCATTTTGGCAGTCATTCTTGCACTGCCCGCTGTCACCCTAATATTCCGCTTACAGATTGCCCACAAACCTGCCTGACTGCCATTTATGTTATCCTTTATCACGGGTAAATGCTAGTTTTTTTATGATAACCCATCCAGCATTTTATGATAATCCATAGTTTTGTACTTTTGTCTCCAGTACTACCACGCAAATATCACAAAGTTCCATTTGCATCACGCATAACAACAATTATTTCTTTGTTCATCCTTTTCCCGACCTTAAATCTGATCATGTAATCTCCAATTATCTAACGGGCATTCGAGTGACATATAATGGAGAAAGAGAACATCACATTAAACTTTCCAATCAGGGAGGAGTTTCCTCACTCAAACATGAGTTTCCTCACTCAAACATGAGTTTCCTCACTCGAACATGAGGCCCCCCTTTCAAAAATAAATAAAACTTCATATAAATATGAAGCTGAAGTGAATCAATGGTTTGAAGGCCTGAGTCATATTCCTGAATTCGCCACAGCAGAGTTTTTGGTAGCCAAGCCAGTAACTTGAAACTTGGGATGACTTATTCTTTTCTAACTGCACAGCAATTCTCTATTTGATGCATTAAAGCGAAACAAAAACACTTTTGTAATACTTCTATATCAGACATATAAAGATATACTGATATTTAGTGTGAAAATGATGGATGTTTTATCAGCTGCATGAGAACAGTCTGTTATAGGTGGCGCCACATGTAGCTTCGCTGGTGCATGTGCCATCAGGTCCCAAACTGTTTCCAGCAAACTCAATGCTTTATGCCTGGTAGGAGCTGGTAGGCTGGTACAACAATTAGCCATAACCATAAATAGGCCTACTATATATTTCAGATTTATTTAGAACTCTTATTACTGTAATATTGGGTGAATAGGGACAGATTTGGCACTTTTCCTGCCATCTATAGCATTAGGGTAGGTTGATTTCGGAACTTCACTATTGGACAATTTGGGATAGTAAGATTTTCATATCAGAAGGCTATATAAAAATTTGAGGTCTCTATTAACTTGAAAACTTTTTTCAGGAAATGACATTGAATTTTTTACATTTTGAACATTTTTCGGTTGTTCCGCAAACTCGCGGTATCGTATAACTTAGTCATTTCTCATCATACAGTAATACAATCTACATATTTGAAAAGATCGCAAAAAGACCTACAATTTGAATACAAACATGAAGGGTTTCCGATAATTTTTCATCTGCACTTCTTATAAAATCTCACAATTTTGAGAAAGAAAGTCAGATCTGATGATTCAAAGCAGTAATAAACAGGAAATTACTTGAAAAAAGTTTTTACTAGTCTGGGTTATACTCAACCCTATATGTCTGTCTACTGGATTACACTTTCACAAGTTTTGAAGGTCTTACAATGAGCCATATCGGAGGTATTGGGGAGGGACAGTTTCATTTGGCAAACCTATGAAACTTTGCCGAGTTTTCCAGCTGCACAGTTTAATTTTTAATAAATCAAACCTCAGAAATAAAATGTCAATGTGGTATTGATGCAAAAAAGTTAAAAGCCAACATCAAGCATAAAGCTAGGTTAAAATTTGAGATGTTAGTCTTCATATGGCACTGCACACAAAAAAAACAAATAGTATTTTTTTGGTCTGAGCAATGATATTATTTTTGAAATGTAATATTCCCAATCCAAAAGGCATGATGTGTTCCGTAAGGCTCCAGTGATGACATGCAGAGCTGTCTAATAATCTATCAAGACCTCTTAGTTCCATTATAGAAACTGTAGAAACTGCAAAGAATTGCTTAAATAATTTTTATAGCACTATACCTTAATTTTCAAAGCAGGGAAGTTTCATGTTACAACTTCCGCACACCAGTACAGAAATAAACAGTTTCCAATTAGGTGGTTGTTCTATTTGAACTTCCTTCTTGGTTAGAATGATGCCCTGGGTTCCATTTCTTTCTCTTTTTTTGGACATTATAATACTGAACCTGATTCTGAAATGACTCACTGACAAAATCTGATAACCTGATAGCTGTTGTCAATTAATATTTACATGTACAAGTTCTTAATTTTTGTGATTTTATACGGGATAACTGTGAAAATCATTGAATTGACAAAGGTAACTATATTATAGGTCTGGGTGCTTTACCTAAGATCACTAATATTGCCAGATATCTCTACAGCCAATGGAGTTACATTTACACCTATAGTCGTACTTTGATTGGCAAGTCAAGCAAAAAATTAAAAGTTATCAAATTGTGAAGTTACTTGTGCCTTCAAATTTGGCCTAGACCATTGATGTTGGTATTCAAAATGAAGGTCTGATTGAGCCCAACCATACCAGTTCTATTGCCCTATCTCTTAAATTGACTAAGTTATTCCATACCGCGAATCGGCAAACCTATCGAAAAATGTCTAAAAACTCAGAACTTTAAATTGATTTCCTGAAAAAATTATTAGAGTTAGAGACCTGAAATGTTGAATATGGTCTTTTGACGTGAACATGTCACAACTTGTCGAAGATTGAAATTCAGAATTTTTTGGAAAATCAACCTACCCTACTATAGCATAGGCACAAAGCATTCCAATAATTCTCAGTATCGTCTCAAATTATGTTCAGGCTATAGATTTAACTATCCCTGAGAGCATTATCTGATACCTATATTTTTCTTGGGTTCAGGCTGAAAAAACCACTGTCCCAATTCACCCCTCACTTTGGGGTGAATCGGGACAGAGACTAATCTCAATAACCTATACTTATAATTTCTGTAAAAACACAGGCAGTGTTTGTAGCACTTTTGTGTAGGATTACAGATGGCATCAGGCATATTATACATTTGATTTGTGAAAGGTGTCACAAATATAGAAACTGAGGTTGACAGTTTCATGTTTGTTCCAGTAAGCACGAAAGCATGTTTCAATCTACTTGTAAAATGAATTTTATAGGCTCTATATATTAGACTTTCAGGGCAAAGGAGTGAATGATTTCAAGAAAATCCATTGAGGCTTGAAAAAATTATCAATAAGGCGATTTGTTTTTGAAACAAAAGAACTTCATAAGAATCTATCCAAACGAAAAAAATAAATGTATTAAAGGAAAATAAAAGATAAAAGATTGAACAATTTTTAAACAATCTTGATTAAGTTAGGGGGGACGTTTGATTCATTTTCTGGTTGAATCACTAAGTCTTGTAGGGGAGACCAGAGCAAATTGACCCCTTCTAAAAAGAATGGGTGTTCCTAATGGTCCCCTGTATGGAGCAAAACGGTCCCCTCCACAGGCCAAAACATTTTTTCGGGGATGGGGGAGTGACATTTATACCATTATAACTGTCTTGCTGGGACAACATTGAATTTCGAAAATATTTATCTCATCATCGGCCTAAATTGTTCCGCATTTTTGCCTCATATCTCAGTGCTTCCCAAATCATAGGGAGGGGGGCTCCTCCCTTTTGGTAAAATTGAGAGATGGGGGGACTGCTCTTCCAGTATTTTTGGATCTTTCTTTGACTGCATTTGTATAATATGATGTTGCCATGGGTTGCCCTTTAAGGCCATTTTTAAGTGTTCATAGTGATCAATGAATTTTTGCTTATAACAATATTTATAACCCTTGACAGACTTTCATTTGAGGAAGGGACTGTAACCACTCAGTCAACCAAGTTTGCAACCATTTAATCAGGCCATTGGCACTTAAGCTACCGACTTTGAGTTCTGATAGATTGGTTTGTTATATATATCAAGCAAAAATTCATGACAGAAATGAAAAAATATGTCTAATTGGCATATGTTTTTAAATTCTCATTAAACGATACCTTTCAAATAGTAGACAGAGTTTTCTCCATGAGTAGGGGAGACAGGGGCACATTGTACCGCTTTTTTGTTTTTTGGCTATCAATCAAAAACTTCTCTAAATATTTGAAAAATCTGTTTACTGACTGACTTCTGAACATCTAAACTACCCTTATGCCAAACCAAGTTGATCTACCTTCTATAGTTGTGGAGAAAAATGGGTTTGAAAAATATTTTTTTTGTGGTTCAACTTGCCCCGGACCCGGGGCACGTTGGACCGCCATGTGGGGCATGTTGGACCATGGAATAAAAGTCTAGGAAAGTAGAAGAAAGTAAGCAAACACCACATTTCATTCTCACAGATCACAACACACACTTGTGTGTCATTGCCGAACTTCTATCAAACTAAGTCTTTACTTAAGTGGCGATAGTTTCAATTATGAGACTAGATCCCCCATATTTTAAAAAGGGTAGCCTAGCCATTGAGACTTGAAAAAGTCACTTTTTATGGCAAAAATCAGGAAACCTGAAATAAAACTCACACTTTTCCTTCAATGCTCATGAAATTTTTTGGCAAGAAGGCATACCACTAAAGGTATCTTCATCGGGGATTTGGATAACTGTGCATGTTTTATAAAAAAAACATTGGCAATGGTCCAACCTGCCCCTGTCTCCCCTACCGTAAGAGAGTTTATTTGCTAATGCCAAAATGTCTAATATATGTCAAATCTGAAGAAGAGCCTCGAGTTCAGCTATAAGTCCACTTTTTCTAGTACCGTAATATGGGGTGAATGGGGACAGATTTGGCACTTTTCTTGCCATAGCATGGGCACAAAACCTCCAATAAATATCAATATTGTCTCAAATTATGTCCAGGCCGCAGATTTAACTATCCCTGAGAGCATTAACTGATACCTATATTTTTCTAGGTTTCAGGCTGAGAAAACCACTGTCCCAATTCACCCCTCACTTTGGGGTGAATCGGGATAGAGACTAATCTGAATAACTAGTCCTTCCTACCCTGTTTTATAGATTTATAATTATGAATAAACATTAGAAAACATGTTTAGCGCCCAAAAAGTCACTCTTACTAAAATTTGAAGTCTATTATGTGTAGAATATTCACTTTTTAACAAAATGTAATAAATCACTGTAAATTGACAAAAATGTTGTTATCTGCTAATTTTACAAGTGATGAATAAACTTGGACTAAATCCACAACACATGATGTCACTTTCAACAATTTAAACACAAAATCCATGAAAATAAGCTGGATTGAAAATTAGTAAGACTTTTCTGGTCAGCTCCGTAACTCTGCCATTCACTTGGATCCGAACCCATGACTAGTCAGACAAAATATCATATCTCAGCAACTCTTTTGGTCTCTTAAAACTGTTTAAATCGATTTGGATTATAAAATCTTTATTCTTCTTCCTTTATTGATATTATATCGCATCATTTTTTATCAAGTTCCAAAAGTGCATTTTTATCACAATTTTGGCAAAGTTTGACACTCCCATAGTCCCATAGCATTTCTGCAAGATAAAAATAGTTTTGCAGCATGGTAGCACTGCGTCCAACATTATTTTATGACATTACATCACTGATTTCGTTTCTTGAGTTATTATTGGGGGCCGACAATTACACTAAAATAACTCTAAAACTGAAAGTGCATTAGTGCTTGTTGAATATATATTCAGTGCAAAAGTACCTAAGTTTGTGATTTTTTCCGTAATTGGCCACAACTATATACCGTAATATGGGGTGAATCGGGACAGAATTGACCATTTTTCTCTCCTAGCATGGTCACAAATCAACTCAGATACGAAAATATCAGGTCAAATTGTGTCTGGGCACAATATCTCAGAATCCCCAAGACCTTGAAATCGTAGCTTAAATATCAGATGCTTAAGGCCCAGAAAACCACTGTCCCAATTCACACCACACTATGGGGTGAATCGGGACAGTCCATTATTGTCACTATCAATACTTCCTACCTTCCCTAAGTGATTGTATCTTGTGAGTAAACATTAGAAAACATGTTCAGTATGCAAAAAATATATTTTGAGAAAAATCTGAAATCAATTTCGTTAATATTATAGTGATTTTAAAAAATTTGATAAATGACAGAAAAATATGAAAAACTATTGTTTTCTGCTCATTTAGCTGGTGATTGTAAATTCTGGACTAAATTCACGATAAATGATACCAAGTTCAATAATATTCATTGAAAGACCATGCTAGTACATTCAAATGAAAATTGGTATGGTATATTTTGATTATTCCCTCAAACTTTGCCATTGACCTGGATCTGAACCCAGGACCAAACAACGTAATCCCTTACCTGGTCTACTATTCTGGTCCCCTGTGGCCGTTTTAAATTGAAAAGAAGTTCCTTAGAGTTATTTTGGCTCTGGTATTTATACTTTTTATGGTACAAGCAATGTTTTGACCACATCACGAAAATGTTAATTCCACAGGCGCAACTTAAAAGTGCTGCAGCTCCGTCGTGCCTGCAGGTAGAAGTATAAAAAATCGCCACAATATTAACTAGAATGTATTGTAAAATTGTGCCAAATATCTTATCCCTAAGGCAAGTAGAAGTTGGTGTTTTTTGAAGGAATATATTGCGTGTCTGTTCTGTCCCGATTCACCCCAGTGTCCCGATTCATCCCATATTACGGTACTTGAAGTTTTGTGAGAATTTTGTGTCTGTATCTTTTATAGTCTTTGTGGTACAAGCAAAGTTTTGACCAGCTTTTGAAAATGTAAATCCATATGAATCATTATTGGAATATATACTAAAATCGTGCAAAATATCAAGTCCCTGCAACAAGTAGAAGTGGTTGCTATTTGAAGATAAAAATAATTTCCTGGCTTGTCCCGATTCACCCCAGTGTCCCTATTCACCCCATATTACGGTATTGACAACAGCCTTGCCATTCATCAGATCCAAGTTTGATGATAACTGGAATTCACATGTTCAAGAATTAGGAAGCCAAACTTCTGACAGTACTGATGTGTATACACAACCTTAGCTGATACTCACATGCTCTGTAGCATTAAAATAAATTAATATAAAATCATAGTTCAGAAAGACTCGCATGTTTATACCTTTATACAGGGATTCTTCAAAAATGTCACACCAAAAATATTGTTTGAGTTCATTGGAAGAGAGGTCCTACAATGGACCATGAATTCCTGATATTTATACAGTTTCTATTCTCATATTCCATTTCTTTAAATACTCCGATAAAAAAAAAACTGAAATACGCCTATACACATTCACTCTAAATAATCAAACAATGTACAAATCATCAATAGCATATTATCATATTTCCTTTGAGACTCTGAAACAAAAATCTAGGGACAACATTGTCATATCATTTGTCAGTTTCTATTGTTTTAAGATCATGCTATTCTGGGTCCATGGAGGTGGTTCCGTCAGTAGTGCACTGGGTCCCGGGTTTGACTCCCATTCTGGCTGGGTAATGTAAATCTCTGTTGGCCAGCACTTGCAATGATCCTTTGCCTTATTCCTGTGTCCTGCTCCAAGTGCATAAATACCGAACATAAAGCTTGAATCATCCATCATCCATGGTAAATCTGACTTTACTCTGACGAGAAATTGCCAAGTATAACGCATAATCTACACTACTAATTGATTCTATAAAATTAGTTGCACATTAAATCTTTGTTTTCTCATCAACCAACCTAAGCGCTTGAAATAGGCCTGCATTGATTGTGTTAGAATTCACACTTATAAAGCAATAATTTCAGTAGTCCACCAGGACTAATAAACGGACTAATAAATAACTATGCAGACTCAAAGTACTTAAAAAAATTAACAAGTAAATGTCTTTCTTTGCTCAATTATTCCTTCTATTTTTCATAGGATATATATCAATCATGAAGTCTAAATGCATGTTTCCTGACTTGTACTTGCAGCCTGGCAGGATTCACAATGGATTTGTGGCTGCTATCCTGGCAACCTTCTTTATTTCAGTGATGGCCATCTTGGCAGCCATCTTGGAATTTTTCATGATCCACACTCTCAAACAATCCCCATAAAACATTTCCAAGTGAAATACTAAGGTCACAGTGGACAGTTCAGCAATAACTGGCATCTTTTGATAGCTATTTTGGAAGCTATCTTTTGAAAACTATCAATTGTTCTTGACCTGTATCCTCAAGCAAGTCTATGTATGGCAGAGTTCATAATGAATGATCAAACCAAGAATGGTGGCCATTTTGTAGAAGATATCTGGGATTTCGTCAAATATTATTGAACCACCCAATTAAATGATTCTCTTTTATCAAATTTCAGAGCTCTAAGTGAAATACATTGGGCAAATTAAGAAAGGTGGAGTTTTGATAGCCGTCTTGGATTTCTCAAAATATTCCCAATACACAACCACAAACAAATCTCTAAACCAATACTAAGCTCACAGGAAACATTAATATGTGGCAATATGATGCCTAAAAAGTATGGATGAGAAAACAGATAGAAAGTTCTCCTGAAAAGGGGTATTGAACAATTTCAAGATGGCAGCCAAGATGGTTGTTTGCCTTTTCTCCGCTATAATTAAGATAAATACATCTTACCTTTCTCTGTTCTCAGCTGTTTAGATTGGCAAATACAAATGAGTCCCCTTCAAAACTGATTTTATGTTCCTCTTAGTGTTTCTGTTCAGTGGTGCGAATGAAAACAGTGAGGGATATTATCAAATTGTGATAAAACAACACCTTGGTGACAATGCATGAGGAATATCAGACATGCATGTCTGTACATATTCTTAAAAGTCAGTACTTTCACAGTTTACAGTTGATAACAGAGATGTTCTGTTGGTAATGTGCCAACGCAGAAGCGTCTGTAAGCATTACCCAAGTTACAGTAGTGAAACAGATTTTTCTGTAGCCTAACAGAATTTTCTGTACTACGCAAAATTTTTAACAGTGTAAGTGAAAGCTTGATATTGTGCGATTGCATCAATGATAAACATCCAACACACTGCTTGTGCAGGCATGAATTCTCATTCAATGAGCAGAAAATTTATTGGGTCGTAAAGGCCGATATGTGAGGCATATCGGATAACAATGGCTACCAATTTTCTCTGCTGTAGTCAGAGTTAGGTATGGGTCAAAGTCTTTGATAAGTAAGTGAACCACCCTTCCCTATTAAGTAATATTGCCATGGGCCAGTGTTTCACTTATATTATGAAATCTGTCCTACTTCTTGAAGTTAAAAAATGCATAAAATGTTCGTTTCACGAACTGGGTGGGTTTCCATGTGATTTGAAGCTATCAAGAGCAAACAAGCGTGGACAGCAGGAACCGGTCAATGTCTGTGTGTATATTAATACTTATACAGGCCTATTAAAAGCTCTAGTTTCAAAATGTCTGTGTTTTTACCTTCAGCGAACGAAGTTCGAAGAAGGTATTGTAATCACTTGGGTAAAAATGTTGTCCGTCCGCCGGGCGGGTGGGTGGTCGGGTGGGCGGGCGGCGGGCGGATAGATCGTTTCCGGGCCAGCACTCGGCCTCTATTGAGTTTACATGGATGAAATTTGGTACAAATATAGCCTGTATGGTCTTGTTGTGCCTTTTGATGGTCTAATTGATATATATTCAATACCTTTTGAAATAATTGAGAAAATATAAAAATTATTTTTGTTCGTTTCCGGGCCAAATCTCAGTCACTATTGCATGTGCACTTATGAAATTTGGTACAGATGTGGCCTATATGGTCTAGTTGTGCCTTTTGATGGTCTCATTGATGGATATTTTATACTTTTTGCAAATATTTGGAAAATAGAAAAACATGTATTTTTTGGTTCTTTGGGCTGAGACTCGGTCACTATTGCATGTAAATGGATAAAGTTTGGTATGCATATGGCCCATAAGGTCTTGTTGTGCCCTTTGAAAGGTCTGGTGGAAAATATTAAATGCTATTTGAAATATTTAAAAAAAAGAGAAAAAAAATAAATTTTTTGTTTCTGGCCCAAGACTTGGTCACTATTGCATGTACATGGATAAAGTTTGGTGCACATTTGACTTAATTATTTATGTGGTATAGTTGTGCCTTTTCATGGTCTGACTGATACATATTCTATACTTTTTGTAATATTGAGAAAAAATATTAAAAATACTTATTTTCTTATTAGAGCCAAAACGTGCCCACTATTGCATATACAGCATTGGACAAGTTAATAAGTGAGAATGCATTCTTTTTGGACCCTTTTCTGACCACAATTTAACATGCGCTAAATGGCATAAGTAGATTGAATACCATAAAACTTCTGAAGAGTAAAATCATCCCTTTCACAGGCAAAGTGTATGCTAAAGTTTCAAAACTTTCTTTTTGTCTCATGATTTCCAAACATTTTCATTCAAAGCAGTGGACTGGATATTAGCCAGCAACCATGCTTTGTGAAAGTAGTTTGGCGTAGTAATATGGACAGCTGTTGTGTGACCTGATATGGTGATCTGTCCCAAACAGATCAAATTATTGTTGACCCAATTCGATTTTCCAGGGACTGTCAGCATTCTGCTGCCACTTGACAGTCCCGAACAGAGACAGCATCTGCAACTAAAAAGATTCTCTCCAGTGTTCTGAATCAGTAAATGATTTGAAAAATATCTTGTACGATCTTTCGTAGTATCTATGGTGGATGGACGGATGATTGGGGCTTTATGTCTTGTATTTATGCACTTGGCAGGCTGATTTGGACAGGAGGAGGACACAGCAATGAGGTGAAGGATGATTGAAACAACCGTCCAACATACGTACCCTGCAACAAGCGATTGGCAGCCCAGCATGCTACCGCTAGACCAACCCTCCCCCATATTTATGGTGAATGATAACCAAGGCCACAATGTCGCCAAATGTACAATAACCAGTTAATGTTTGTTTGTAGATCGTCCAATGCATAGGCTGCAAAGGATACATCAGGTTACTGCTGAAGTTTCAATTCATTTCTGTATGCTGCTTGTCAGTAATTCAGATCCCAGCATCACATTAGATGAAAAGTTTTGCTCAGAAGAGTTGTCTTTAAAGGACCGTTTCATTTTCAGCAAAATTTGCAAGTCTCCTTCTTAACAAAAAGAGCAAAGCAAGAAAGTCTGTCTTATCATCTTTATGAGCAAAATTCTGTTGCATATATGTATACTGGCCAGACATTTTGGGCTAAAAAATATCCCTCTTCCATTGTTGCAAACAGATATAATTATTACAATTTTACTGGATGATGAATGACTCCCAAAGTTCAGATAATTAGAGGTGCTATCACTGAAATAATTCTTGAAACAATGTCTGGATGAGGAAAGATAAACTTCCCAAGGGTACCAGGACATCTTATTTGAAACTCCGGATTTCTTGGATCCCAGAAAACATCATTTTATGTTATTGGAAGAGACATGATTTGATTTCACAGTTTGCGTGGTTTCTTCTTTCAGTGTAACTAAATGTGAAACTTCTTTTGCATTTCATCACAAAAAATAACTGTAAAGGTTTATGTATATATATATACTATACGTCATAATGTATATCAGATATGTTGAGTCGACTATTGTTTAACGTAAGCACAACTTTGGCGCGCTGTTGTGGTTAATTAAACCAAATTGACCTGAATGAAGCTCCAAAAATTGTACCATGTGAAATTCAGCAGATATGTTTGGACTTGTGCGGTCTATTTTCTTTCAATGTTTCCCTTTTTCTTCGCCCAATGCAGACTGAAAGCATCTGATAAGGGTTGTATTGGATATTTAAGAGGCTCCAATGGCAACATGCATGCAGACAGACAAGACCTGGCTCAAGTATGATCATTCAACTTTTAGCGGGATAAAAATTGCTTACCAAGAAAGCTTTCAACTACACTGTAGTCTTGTTCACTCTGGATGTGATGCCTAAAGGTGTCGTTTGGCATCACCAGGACTGTTGTTTAATGTTGTTGAGTTTGGCCCCCCCTCCCTGCGTGATGGCGTAGGAGGTTAGTCCAAACTGGAGGCAAGAAGTGGCGTCCATTGTCACGATTTAACGATGGTCTATGAAGTCTGATGTGGATTGCTTCTTTCACGCCACGTTCAAACCATCTAGGTTCCACTGCAAGCACCTTTGTGTTGGTGATGTTAACATTATGATCCGGATGGTCTTGGTGTATGTGTTTCAACACTTCTGACGTTGTACTGCTTGGCCGTTGATGTTCCTGGAATCGTGCCTTTAGTGACCTCTCTGTTTCCCCAATGTAACTTGCTGGGCATGCCTCACATGAGATGTGGTATACGGGACCCACTATTCTCTCTTTATCAAAAGACCTGGCTCAATGAGAAAATAAGATGGTGCCATCAAACATCGCAGAGATATGAAAAACATCAGGATTCCAACAGGAAGGATGGCAAACAGTTTAAAAACAAGTAAATAGTATGGCTTGATGTTATATAAATATTGATTACTAATCTTATATTTTTTTATTTAAAGCAATATTTAGAAGAATTTGTAGATATTTGGAGGTAGGCAATACGTTTTGCATCATGCCCCTTGACCTTGCATAGGAGTTATTGAGATTAGTTCATCATATTGGTCAGCACCAACCTGACCAAATTGATTTTCATTGACCTTGACAGTCGTTGAAGTGGCTGGTGTTAAGAAATATCGAGTAACCTTACAATGCTCAAGGTAGCCCGATTTTAGGTTAGATTGACAGGTACTATATCACTTAGAAATGTGGATGATATTTTTATTGAGCAATGAGCTTGTACCTTATCATGAGACAACTTGAGCAGCTGATGCCACTTGTGTAACTGGCTCGTGTGACGCAGTTTTAGCAGCCAATTGATCATTGCTGGTGAAGCTGCTTCAGGACCACAACATTTTTCTTTTCAGGTTTATAAGCAATTTTATTGATGACACCAAATGGCATTGAATTCCCTTTAGCATTGATGCTGCAATATTGATTTCTATATATGGCATTGGTTTAGCCTTCAACATTCCTTAATGATCAAGCGCCTTCAAAAGGGGTCATCTCAAAAAGTTTTTGCTATGGCGACAGTGCAATAAAAGTCTTAATTCAGAAAAAACTAATTCAGATATGATTCAATCATGATAAAAAACAAGATTCATTCATGCAGTTAAAAAATGTGCATGTAAAATATATTAATAGTAAATATTATATATTCATTTTAATTTCTGTAAGGATGGGTTGAGATAACAAAAGGTACGGAGTTTGTGTATTTTTTTTCTCAGCATTCATTTCTGAAGTATGTAGTTCAACTCATCCCAACAATATATGAAAGCAAGCTTCAAGTCAAACTCAAAACTAATTAGCAATTGAGGAATTATTAATCAAAAATGAGGAATTTTAGTTGCTACTTTATCAGATAATGAGAAAACTTCTCCAAATCTAATTATTTTGATTGGGATCTTCTTGAGAGTAACGAGTTATCAATTTATGAAGTTGTGATAGTACAATTAACTGCTGTAGTCCAGAGCTGAAAAAAGTATACTTGTTCATCTGAGGCATTCCCAAACCAACAGACAATGGAGAAAGATAAAAGTTTCATCTCTTTTGATCCTATATATATGATCCTAGGAACATTTTCCAGGAGCAAGGGGGTAGGGGACGGGTATGAAACTGACAATTAGTCTAAGGATTGTAACATAAGGAGCTTGTCATTTTCGTTAGTTAGGTAAATCGTCTTGAATCCCAACAAGGCAACTGGACATGACTCTTTCCCACCGAAGTTATTGAAGATCGGCAGTCCATCCCTTACGAGTGTCATTACAAGGCTGTTCAACAAAATCATCAGTGATAAAGCGTTTCCGTCCGTCTTGAAGAAGGCTGAAGTCTCTCCAATTTATAAAAGTGGTGACAAATATGCAAAAACTAACTATAGACCTATCAGCATTCTGCCTAGCTTAAATATTGTAATAGAGAAATTGATTAATTCGCAAATGTCTATTTATACGGATACTATTTTTAATAACAGAATAGCTGCTTATAGAAAATGTCACAATACACAATGCGTCATCTTAAAAGCTGTTGAAGATTGGAAGTCAAGCCTCGACAATCACAAGTTTGCTGCAGCAGTCAGTATGGATCTAAGTAAAGCCTTCGATGTGCTCCCCCATGGACTTTTATTGGCTAAATTGAATGCCTATGGTTTTGACCATAATTGTCTAGCAATATTTCAGAACTATTTAAGCAATAGGTACCAACGTATTAAGATAAATAATGATAGAAGTGCCTGGTGTAAAATTAAAAAGGGTGTACCTCAAGGATCTGTGTTAGGCCCTATATTATTTAACTTATTTATTAATGACATCTTCTTCTTTGTTGAAAATTGTCAAATATATAACTATGCAGATGATAATGTTATTTCATATCACGCAGAATCTGTTCAATTGTTAAAATCTGTTCTCGAAGTAAATTTATGTAATATGCTAGAGTGGTTCACCTCAAATGGCATGAAAGCCAATCCTGATAAGTTTCAGTTAATATCCTTTGGTAATACAGAACTAGGTAATCTATCGGTCAATAACACTGTTATTCAAAGCCAGTCATGTATAAAATATTTGGGAGTTCTTATTGATGAGAAAATATCTTTTGCTAATCATGTAGAAAATGTCTGTACTAAAGCCAGTCGACAGGTCAATGCCTTAATGCGATTAAGCAACACTCTCGATCATGAAACAAAATTATTATTATATAATGCTTTTATATCGGCCAATTATGAATATTGTCCAGTTGTATGGTCCTTATGTAACAAAACACTTTTGAAAAAACTGTGTAAAATTCAGCATCGAGCTCTAAGATTTGTTACCGGTAACTTTGAAGCAGGCTATGAAGACTTATTAAATGAATGTAAATCTAGAAATGTTAACTCCACTTTTATTTTCAAAATTGCATTAGAAATGTATAAAATAGCCAATAACCTACTACCATCCTTTGTAAATGAACTCTTTCGAACTCACGGTAGCAATTATTCTTTACGTAGACATAAAAATTTCATGCTAAAATGTCCTAATACTACCACTTATGGAAAACTATCTCTCGTCTATGTTGGGGTCAAAATCTGGAATCAGCTGCCTAATAATGTAAAAGAAGCTGGAAGTCTCGAAGATTTTAAAATTTTAATGCAGAAACATGTTTTACCGAGTAGCATTTGGTTTTATGTTAATAACAACTACTCTGATTCTTTTACTTAATGTGTTCCATGTTTGACGTTCTTAAAGGATTTTATCTTGTTTTTATTTATTTGTACATAGTGTATATATTCCTCTAGTCACAAAATAGCACTGGTTGCTAGTGTTTTATTGTTTTATTTCATGTGACTTTAAATAAAAATTTGTTATTGTTGTTATTGTTGTTGTTATTGTTATTGCTATTCTGAAACGCGTAATTTTGGAAGATGTACAAGAGCATATACACCAAGACCATATCTTCTTTATGTTCTGTCCTTGAGTTTTCCACGAGCTATTTATCAGGAGAAACCGAACACCCGGCTGTCCTTTCAATAGATGGATGTCAGATCAGTGAACTATTCGTCCAAGAATCAGTCTAGCAACATTTTGTAATCTTTCTTGGTCATCATGCTTATTATTTTGTGCTTGACCACGTACAACTTGTTTTTGCACAGGGAAAATGTTTGGATCCCATTCTCATATGTAAGGTTCATAAATTTTGCAGAGCCAGCACCTGATACATTGGTAATTTTGTTGCAGCCGCTAATCAAAAATTGGCTCTTATTTTGGGCTTTGCATGGGTTCTGAATCGAAGACATAGGCGTATCGGAGGGGGGGCAGGGGGGGCGGTCGCCCCCCCAAAAGTTTGGGAAACAGTAAGATTCGGGCAAAAAGGCTCAAAAATCTGGGCAGATGATTAAATAAACACTATTGAAAATTAATGACTTCTAACCAATTTAATTTGAAATGGTACTAAAACTAGATCTTGAAATTCGGGCAAATGTCGCTCGCCCCCCCAAAAATTGCGCGCGCCGTACGCCTATGATCGAAGACATCCCTAAGCCTATTCAGAAAAGCTTCCGCTCTATCATTCAATACGGTTAAGCCATTCATCAGCTGGTCAGATCCCAGCCTTACATCAGTGATGAGAAAGAGAGAGGGACTTGCTAAAAAGGGGTTGTGTAATCAAGGCATCTGCTCTTAGTGAACTGGTGTAGTACCATTAATTTTACATGATTTAACAGGCTATATATATTATACAGTTACCGCACAGCACCGAGTGCAATATAGACCACTATACATGACTTGTAAGCTTGGGTAATGGATTTTATTCAAAGATATTTATATTATAAACTCAAGCAAAATTCAATGGTATTGTTGTTTTTATGTAAACAGAAAGATATATACAAGAAAGGACAAATTGCCACCCACACTATCGAATGCTTAAAGATTTCTCTTGATGTATTATGATGAGTTGCCCTGCATGAAATTCTGTAAAGAAGAGGAGCTTAGTTGAGAAAAATTATGTGATGTTTGTATCTAAATAATCTAATAGATTGGATCGAAGAATGTTATACCTCCCAAAAATACCAGCATGTAATGTGCATATAGGCCAGACTGGAGATATAGAGCCAACAGTATTAAGACAGGAAGGGTTATTTTCTTTCAAATCTGTTTAATGAGTTTTCTCATTTTGATTTGTCATGACACATGCCTTTTATTTCAATGTTGCTTACAATTTGTGTTCAAGATTAGGTTAAATAAGAATTGAATGTACTAGGATTTCCTGACATTTTCTTTAAGTATAGAATCAGTAAAGGATAAAGAAAATAACAGACTTCAACACAGGCCTGTAGAATTTGAAGTCTGAACATGCTTGAAGTATTCAAGACTTGTGTGGTCGTTTTTTTCTTTCTTTCAAAGTTTCTTATTTCCTCCGGTAAAGTTTTCTTTAGTGCTTTTGTGAATAACTTGCCATACAGAAATCATCATAAACATATTAGCGTTGTGTGAGGTCTCTGCACTTATCAATCTGAAAGAATTTATTTAACTAAAATTAGTATATACAGAATGTAATTTTAATATGCAACCACATTGAATAATAGTGCCTGGTTCAATACCTTCGGGATCGCAATACCTTTTTTTTCTATTCTTCCAATGCGAAACAAGGATTCTTTTCATTTGTTCACCATTTTTTGGTTATTTTCCAATAATTAAAAGGGCATATAATAGCATATGCGGGGGAATTTTAGCATAGGTACCTTTTAGAGAGTGGCACAATCAGACACATGTTTTAAAATGGCACCAGCAATCAGGCGCAAAGCTGTCTTATGATCTGTTTCAAGAAACAAGGACTTTAATTTGCGGCTGAATATTTTTTATGCTGAGTATTTGAGTCAATTAGAGTACTGCATTGTGACAATGTCAACACTGATTAGCCTTTCTTTTTTAAAATTTTCCAAAAAAAAGTTTACTCAAGTTTAAGCAAAAAAAATCAAAGCATTTTTCATCCCCCCCCCAATTATTATTTCCCCATATATATATATACATTTTCCTCAGTGGCCTAATGGTTATAGCAGTTGATTTTGAATCCACTGGCCTGAGAAGGACATGGGTTCGACTCCCGGTCCTGGAACTTCATTGGAGTGAGTTGGAGGTAGTTGTGGCCAGGGGAGGGTGGCCACTGTGTAGGCAGGGGTTCACCCTCCTGTCTGGTGTATAGTGTGCAACGAAAATACCCCAGCCAGACTTCAACTGGATTGCTGGACAATGGATAGATGAGCCAGACCACGTCAATGGATGGACCATAATCAAGACCATGTCAAATGAAGAGGAGAGTGCATGAAGACAGCAGAACAGAAGAAGACATTGTCCGATTGAATTGATTGTACATGCACATAAATTAATATATATATATATATAGTCTATATCATTGAACGCGCACTGAAAGCTATGCTGATTCTGCGCTTAGAAGCATCATAATAATATAAATAAAAAAATAATTTTCCTACTTCACCCACCTTACTCTATTTTTCTAATTTTTTTCCACGGCATTTTCGTTTCTCAACTTTCCCCAAATTGCTATTTTCCAGAATTTTTCCATTAGCTATAAACAGTGTGTGAAGAACTGAACTCAAATTGGAGGCAGATTATGATTTGTGTGGACATCTTGCATTTTACTGAACATTCAAAGCAAAGGAGGGTGTTTTTTATTCTTGTCACGATTGCGACACTTTATGAATATTGCAGAGCCAGCACCTGATACTTTAATAATTTGGTTACAGCCGCAAATTGAATATTGAAACTTCCTTCAGGCTCCATATTCTGCAGCAAGAAACATTAATATTCAAAGAGTGCTTATAGCCCTTCTTTCAATACCCTTCTGCCATTCATCAGCTGGTCAGATCCCAGGTATTCCAGCCTTACATCAGTGATGAAGAAGAGAGAGGACTTCAAGAAAGGAGGGTTGTAATCAAAGGATCTATTCTGAAACTTCAACATGGTTCTACTATGTTACCAAACAGGTTAAACTGCATCTCGATCCCTCGATTCCGTTAGCATTGATGGTGTAATATATACACTTCGGCATTATTTTGTGAGATGGACATTACAATGATAACCGGACAAACAAAAGTTTTTTCACTTTTTAAGATTATAATTTCCTCTGCTTTTCTCTGTATAGATTAGCATTGTTCTGGAGAATCATATATCATATATCAAAAAATGTTTATATTTAAACTAGTCTTAAACTGGACATTTGCTAACAATAAATCATTTAAGAAGCTGTGTAATGCTGTAAGCTTGGGAATTAGCTAATATTCCAGAGCATGATGACAAGTAGATTTTGTTTTAATAAATAATTGTTCAATAAGAGGACTTGGAGCAATGTAGATCATTGAGAGATGTCATTAGATATCTCAAAGCTGTGAATAATTCTAACATAAAGGAAGTGACATTCTAGACTCTTCTTTATAAACAACAAAACTTGGACTAATTTTTTCTTGTTTGTGGAGTATTATGTAATTCTGCTTCCTCTTCTGGGCTTATTTTACACTGAGAGACAGAGTTGGATATTCATTATTCACATCAGGGGAAACCAAACTCTAGAGTTCCATAGATCCTTGCCACAGGTTATTTTCTTGACTACTGAAGCAGAAAATCTTTGACATGAGGCAGCTTGCTAAGTTGCCAACACTCTTGCAAGAAGGCTGCTTAGGTGCAATGGAACTGAAAGGGCATTCACTAATCTAAGCAGTGATTGAGGAGCAGGCTACCAAGTGGAAAGCATTCTGAAGACATTAGTACAAATTATGCTACAACTGAAATTTGCAATGTGAAATGAGACTCTTCAATGAAACCTGCTTAAATTGTACTACACTAGTTATATATGAATCACTCAGAATCAGATATAACAAATGAGACGGTTATTTAAAGAGTAGATCACAGAACCATCCATAGATTTGATTATACATGTACGATATACAGTGTACATTTCATTGCTTTCTCTTACCTTGTGCCTTAATTTGCGTTTTATTCGGATGAGCACTGACAAGTCCCACACCAAAAAAAAGAGTAGCCGCTCCTCATTTGCAGAAGGAGGTATTACACATTGCAGGATAAATAAAATAATCTCACAAAAAATGTAATTAGTACATAAATAATCTTAAAAATTTTAATTCATGACATTATGGTAAAGGCACATATAATTTTCTAATTATCTGCCTATACCATTTAACTTATGCAATGACAATAGCTGATCACCAGATGTATTTTCTATTGATGGTCAATGAACTTATAATCAATTATTATTCTAAACAGTGTCACTGTTGATGGGTTGATGTCCAAACTCCTGTTAAAAAAATAGAAATTTGGTAGAAGCCACTTATATGACTAACTGTATATGATTCCTAGCTATCATAATCATGTAAATGTAAATGTAAATGTAGCATTTTTTATAGTCCATTACACCAACGAAGTCAGTCTAAACAGACTTTACAATTACACCCTTGGCAGGCCTGTTCAAGCATGAGCCTTTGTCAACTCCCCGGGAGTATACAGCCAGGCAGCCGTTTTCGGCACACACACACAATGCTAAGCCACTCTACAATCACCATCACTGCCTATTGCCAAGTACCCATTTACACCTGGGTGAAGTGAAGCAAAGAGTTATGGAGGATCTGCTCAGTTCCTCCGTGCCATGGTTGGGAGTCGAATCTGCAACCTCTCAGTTACCAGGCGAACACCTTATCCACTAGGCCATGGCACCTCTAAATCATGGGCTTAGAATTGCAAGGCCACCATGCCCTCTTTTGCAAAAGATATCATGAAAAAGTTTTAATGTCAGATAAGTAATCTTAGCCATGATGCCTAAATAATTGATGCAGATGACCAATGCTTTATCTTAATGAGACACATGCGCCTTCTCAAATATACCTCTCATCTCAACTACTTGATACCCATTCATTGACAGACCTGTATGTGGTGGACATGATGGAAATATTTTTTGTAAGAAAAACGTGCCTGATATGGTATGTAGGCTACATGCTTGTGATAGATAGTCGTTAACACAAGAATATAATAGCATAAAGGTATGAATGTTGAATACTTTAACTGCAAAAGGAGCTAAAAGGCAGTCTTGCACATTTTTGGAAGTGATTTAGATTGGGTCTCCCATTTCATGGCATACTTGAGCTTAAAAGCCTTCCATAAATTTTTTGACCTAGAGTATAGTATACAATTAATGGTCGAAGCTAAAAAACAGACTTGGTAACTTATTACAAAGTGAAGTTAAAGCAAGTCAGTCCGCAAATTTTTAGTAAACTTAAATTAGCAGTTATAGATCATAAATTGATAGATTTTGAGCATAGTATATACACTTCCAAGTAACATAATTGTGTGTTTTCCATATTTAAGTGAGTTTAATTGATTGTAAAGCCGTGAATTACTAAATGAGAGTCCTGCAATGCTTTAATCGTAAACAAAACAAGGGTTTTCCTAGGCATGAAAAAATGTATGTTTGTCAACATTTTTAAAGGAATTTATCTTCATATATTGGACTGAGAATGACATTTAAGCTAATAAGTTAGAATAGGTTTAGTATGCCTGTAATCTTTCTTTTGGACATCATTTTAATCTGGCGACATACTAGATTTCAGTAGCAGATACATTAAATGCTTATTGCTTATTCAAGGATTGTATATTTTCGAAAATATGGAAAACGGTATCTTCCTTAGTAGCCCTATTCCAAGAGCTCCCCTGTGCTTTTATATCTTCTTAAGTTTTAGCGTCTATTCCTTGTTTTCCCATGAGCTATTTATCAGGAGAAACCAGAAACCCAGCAGTTCCAAGAAAGATGGTTTGTCAGATTAGTGAAGTTTTTGTCAAGAAATCAGTCTGGAGAAGTTCAGTTTCCTTTCTTTGACTGCAAATTCATTTTTGTGCTTCACTCTAAAAAATTTCAGACAAAATTGGTTTTTTAGATTCAAAATGGTTTTTTGAAAAACCAAATTTCAATGCAAAAAAGCAACATGGATTTTTTTAAAAATCCATGTTGGTTTTGCATTGAAATTTGGTTTTTCAAAAAACCATTTTGAATCTAAAAAACCAATTTTGTCCCGACATTTTTTAGAGTGTTGGCCATGGTCATGCATTCAATACATATACATATGTGCCTGTGAAAATGAAAATTGTGAAAATCGATCCTCAAACTCGGCTTGACAATATTTCAGTTAAATGTAACCCTGTGTGTGGCATTAAAATCAAATACACGAATATATGATAGACGCCTGCGGCCCCACGCCCATTGGTATTTTCAACAACAGCGTCAGAGCTTTCAATACGAGTGTGACATCATGCTGGTATCTATTGTTACTGAAGGGTGGGGAATCTGAGGATTGATTCCCTTTTTCTGTTCTATTTGCAAGTTTAAGTCTCTCCTATAACAAATAATATACACATAACTTAGCTGAAACATGAAGTGATCTTCGTTCTTATTACTTACTGCAATAATTATTTGTTCTGTTTGGGTGCAAGCCTCTTGATACCATCTGGAGAAAAATCCTGCTGTTTGAAGGAGACAGCTAACTCATATTTTCATGGAATTGCTATAGCCGCTGCCCTTGATTGCATCACTGACTGAAAAACAAGTAATAATAATAATCTATTGTGTGTTTGCACAAACCAAAATGCAAGGAAACCTCAAAAGCTGTCATACTAATAATTTTTAAAAACCTCTGTTGGTCTTCCTCAGGACATCGACAAGCAGTGAAACAAAGAAGCTGAAGAAAAGATACATCCAAAATGACAGTTTTTCTATTACAGTCAACAACAAACTTACTATGAGTGCTGAGGGGATTCAACACATTCCTAACTTATAAATGTGCTTTTAAAACTACCTATTTTCCATGATATTTTTTAAAAATATTAAACAATGTTGAGTTTGGTGCACATGGATAATTATTTCAGCTCTAGAAGAACGTACTTTCCACTGGTGCCCAAGTGGAAATCCATATTTAAAGTGTTCTAGATTAATCTAAATGTGTGATATTTCGCTGATTGAGAACTTCGATGAGAAGTGGTTTATTCCCCAGCACTGCCCATTGACTCTTACCCGGATATGATTAACTGCCATATAACCTTATAAATTGGCAGATGAGGAAAATCTTAAGATTACTTTTGTGTGCATAATATGATGATGACAAAGAATGGGGACAAAGAAAAATCTGATTCAGGCTGGCTGGCACAGGCAATGCATCAGTAACAAGTTTCATATCACCCACTAATGTTGTCAGCTTCGCATCAAATCACTGTTTTTGAAGAAGCAGCCGACATCCTTGGTCATCAGTTGGCTGGTTCATGCTGATCAGCTCTGATAGTCTACTCAGACTAAACAGACTCTTTCTCCAAAGCTTCCTGCAGACAATCTTCTGGTATCATTTTTAAGGGTTTCAACTTTTAAAAAATACCATAATAATATTTCATTAAACAGCTGGAGCACTCTTTGGTTTGTATAAGATTAATTAGTTTATATAAAAGACTTTAGGAACTTCTTTATTTAAATGGTCTTATGTGCAGTAAAATAGTAACTTTTTTTTAAAATTTTAAGTAACAAACTAACAACCCAGATATATCCATAAACTCAACCCAATTATAACCCTAAAACAGAAAATGACTTCAATCTGTTATCTATATATATCAGGATTTTCTGCTCTTTTCAAATCATTATTGCAAGACATCAGTGACCTGCTAAATTAGTTATATCAGCAAAAGACAGGGCTGAAAGCCTCAAGCCTTGTTAAAAGGAATCAGTTATTTCTGCTGAAACTGTGTAAGATGAAATGGCATTCAAATATAAGATGGGAAATAAATGACTTGAATGATGTATATATTATTCTGTTATTTGTCGATAAGCCGAAATGATATTGCAAAGCAAATAAAGCAATGAGCTATAAGCTTGATAAGAGATGAGGTAGAATAGTTGGAGGATACTTGGACTGTAGCGTAGAAGAGGAGAGACGACCAAAGTAGATTGACAGCTTGGTTTCCCATTCTGTGGGATGCTTCAGGTAATCATCTGGCAATGGAGAGTATATGCAATACAGATCGAGCCTTCAGCAAGCTGCAATTATGTCAGTGAGTCACATAACAGCTATATGTACTTGATGATACCTCAAATTAGTACACGAAGCACAGAACTATTTTTCTGTATTGTGAAACACGATATTGTCTCTCTCCTCACTGTCCTCATGATGATGATGATATTATTTACATAGTAATGGCACCAAGGGAGCTGCCTCCTGCCCCCCCCCCCATTTTTTCTTTAACATTATGAGAAGTAAGAGAAAAATAATTAAAAACGTGTTCTTAGAGATCACTGGTTTACCCACTGATGTGAATTATCATCGCACTCCTTCGCAATACAAGTGCAGAAAATAAATATCTGAATGTGCGAACTTGCCAGAGATCGAATTGCCTATATGGCAAAACAGTGATACGCATGCACGTTTATTTCGGTTTTTTGCATCAAAGAATGGCATGACAGAATGCACTTAATCCAATTAAGAATGATTTGTATAATTTGTGTCCCAGGTGAATGTCATAGATCTTGTCCTTGCCAACTTGAAAGAGAATCACATCTCTGGAGTTTCACTGCATAAAAAGCTCTTTTTCAAAAATACTTGTGCATCTCGATGCATATATATGCATGCGTAGCTTTCTTTTAGACAACTAAAAAAAAACTTCAATTACAGTGTAACTGTGGCTGACCGTCAGCACACTTTCGGGAGATAACCCAGAATATGCTTAGTAATTGCTTATGCTGTCTTAACCATCCCACATGTTGCTTCACCATCTATATGCTGAGGAGAGAGACATGGCTCACAATGATGTCAAATACTTCTGCTTTGTGTATCATTTGGATTATTATCAAGTACATTTGCATGTAGCTGTTGCTTGAGCCCTTGCAGCTTGCTGAAAGCTGACTCTGTGTCACATAGTCCCTTGAATGCCTGTATCGTCTCCAGATGATTACCCCAGGCTTTACATGGAATAGGAAACCAAGCCATCAATCTACTTTGGTCTGTCTCCTCTACACTACCTTACAGTCCAAGTATCTCCAGCTATTATGCCTCATCACTTGTCATGCTTGTTTTTCCTTTATTGTTGTTTTTTTTCTCATCTGTGTCATTATAGCTGTTTGCAGATTGGCAGTCCAAACAGCTTCAAAATTAACTTTCAGGTTGGTTGTGTATTATCACTGGCTTAAAAATGTATTGTTTCATTTGATTGATTCAGTGCTTATCATATCAAGCAGCACAGGTGACAATAACAAACTAATTAAATGACAATAGAAAACTGATAATGATGAGCCATTTTGAAAAAATAAGAAAATTACTTTTTCCAGTGGACCGCCAATCTACAAAGAGCTCTTTAGAAGGTTCATCCACTAGTTATATCATAACAAAATATACATCATTCTTGTCATTTGTCTCATGATCCCATCTCTTTGCATTTTGCTTTAGATGTCCTATTTTAATTAGACTGATTCCAACAGGAATCACATAAATCCCCTTAATATAAGACTGGGGGTTTGTTTTATACCGGATATCCACAATAAAGTTGTCAACCTGAATATTAATCCCTCGTACAGCAGTTTAATTATTTACAGGGTTTTTTTTTCCTGGAACATGTTATTCTGTAAGACAGAGTAATCAAATTATTTTAGATGTCATGTTTTCCTATGGACTAACAATTTGAATTATGACAATGCTTCTGCTCGGCGGTTCGATTTTTTAGAGATGCTTGCTTGCTTGCAAGCAGCATCTCTATTGTGGGAAGAAGGCTTTGAAACTTATGACAACTGCCTTGGTCATGCTGTTTCATCTCTGTCATTAAAACTTTGCATACAGTCTCCATAGAATTTTATCTTGTGTTGATGAACTTTTGGTGTCTTTCTGAGATGAACAAATTAATAAGGAAAACAAACAGGCTGAGTTTCTGCAGATCAAAAGTCAATCACCAAAAGTAGGTCACAGGCCAGATACCCTCCAGCAGGTCTCAGTGACAAATACCCTTGTGCAGGTCTCACATGCCAGATAACCTTGTGCAGATGACAGGCAAAGGGTTAGATACTATCATGGACAGTCTATCTACAAACATTTCTTAAAGTAGGCACGTGATTTTCATATCTACTAGATCTACTCATTCCATTTGGAGTATTTGTAACCCAATGCCTTGTAAATTGGTAAGTATCCTTTTAAAGAATTATTAAGTTCTTTTATGAGTGTTTTAAATTCTTGCAGTTGACAGAGCAGTCACTATCATTGCACCAAAACATCAAATAGGAGTTAAATCAGATTTATTTTAGTAAAATTAAATTGTGAACAATATAAATGTTAGAACACTTTTTATAGTGGCCGGCATCTTATCACTTTCCCTTGACAAATTCATATATTACTAATTGACAATGGCATAATTCCAGTATGGTAAAGGTCTCCTTTCTGGAGCTCAGGACTATTTGACATCAAGATGCATCCCTATTCAAAGACTACTTCCGCTCCATCTTTCAATAGTCTGTACCCATTCATCAGCTGGTCAGCGTTACATCAGTGATAAGAAAGAGGGATTTGCTGAGAAGGGTCTATCAAAGGGTATAGTAGAACCCAAATCAAAGTACGACAACCCCAGCAGGAAGGAAGAATCAGCCGCTACTTTACCCTTTCACACCTTTTGGCTCCCTCCAAATCACATTCTACCTTCACCAAATCACTTCCTACCTTTTAAAATTGCATTAAAGTTACATTAAATCAATATACCAATTTAAACTCCATCAACCCCATTGTGTTTGACTTATTTTAATACTGTGCCCTTTGCTGATTGCTATTACATTTCCAACTATCGTAATAGACCTCTTAATATGAGGTATTGGAGTAAAGTTGTGATGAGGTAGTTGTAAGGAGATTTGGGGTGGAGAGGAGAAAGGAGGGCAAAATAGATTAATAAAGGACTTCTGGCAGACAAATTTCTTACTTTATTTTTGGATAGTACTTCACACTCTTGATCAACATGCAGGAATAATTGGGATATTCAAGGTATCAGACTTCAAAATTCTAAAATTGGTAATTGAATGTGTGTAATTGCAAAGATTTTTTCTTTAGACAAGCCAACTTATCTGGACCAGGTGCAAGTGGCTTTCACTGAAGAATGGCCATATCAGTCAAAAAGAAGCAAAAAAAAAAAACAGGTGGGTGGAATCCATGCATATGAAGGCCGAGTTCAATGCATGTATTGTGAGGTTTTTTGGTTTGGTTGTACCCATCAATACTAAGTTGGCCTTATTTGCATGTGTTGAAATTTTGTTTGTGGTGTTGAGCCATGATGATATTTTTGATTTTTTTCTGTCTAGAAATGATCAATTTTTCAAGGTCACCCAAAAAAATGTTCAAATAGTTATCACCAACTTAAAATGGTTTATAATATCATTCATACATAAACCTAATGTTTGGGGAAAAAGTCTTTCTAATCTCACACATTCATTCACAAATTTTAGAACTTTGAAGTCCTGACACCTTGAAAAAATTCAAATTATTCCAGCATTTTGATCAAGAGTGTATGTTCTGAGCCCGCCTATATTTTACAAGCAGATAAAACGTGCACCTTTCTTTCTTGCAAAACACTACCCAAAATAGTATACTGGTACATGATACAGTTGGTCATAACGTGTTTGCAAATTTTGGCGTAAGACATATCAAGGATAAAAAGATCAACCTGGGATCAAAGAATGCTGTTTCGATTTTTCAAGGAATGAAACGTATAGGTCTCCAAAAAAATTCAATCAGCTCCAAAACTAATTGATTTCATATCTGTCAGCCTTCATGGCTGATGAATTTATTTCAGGGCGTGAAGGCATGTCGCTGTTTTTCAATTTTAAAGAAAGTTGAAAGAAAGTAATTTGCCAAATACGGTGGAGACTGCTGACGCAAACATTTTGGGACTCAGCTGCATGCCAATGCTTTCTATGCAGCACTAAAGCCCTCGTTTGTTGCTCATAACCTGTTTGTTTTATTGCTACTAGAGCATTTCTGATGAAACTAATACACCCATAAAGCCAAAAATAAAATATATATATATATTACGCAGAAGATAGTAACAGAAAAATGTAGTTTGAGCAGAACATATTTCTTTATAATTACACACTTCAAGAAAGCACAACATTTATGTTGATTTATTACATGTCTTATATGCAGGCAATAATATGTTAACGCTAATTGGCAAACTTTTGACAATGACAAGACTTTTTGTTAAGTGCTAAGGTAAGGATATTCACCAACAGTGAAAATATTTATACTCCCTCATTGGTTGACATGTATAATACAACCAAAAGTGAGTGAGTGAGTGAGTGAGTTTGTGTTTTACGCCCCATCAGCACCAGTATGGGCTATTTAGAGGCAATAACACAACCAAAAAAAATTATACCCAAGCATGAAGGAAAAATCAGCCATTACTTCTACTGTTCACACATGTACCCAAGAATCACTTCCCACCTTCTTATATATATATACTTTTGAAGTAGCTAGAAGAAAAGCAACACTTGCTTATTGAAAAGAGCTGTAATAACTCTGAATACACAAATGCAAATTATGCTATTATTTGTCATGTAATGACTGGGTAGCACAATGTTCCAACTTACAAATTATGCCGTAGAGGAAATTGACTGAAAACAGAAAAATACAAAATCATAAATAAACCATTTTCCATTAGCCCTTACGAGAATTTGGGAATTGCTTTGGGCTAAAAGGCTATGACCCAGTTCCAAAAAATAATTCTCTTACACAAGAGCTGAATTGTTTTTTTATTCTCTCATTGACTTACGTTGCTTCTCATGAAGTGGCTTGAATAAATAATACCCTTGTTTATTGTTATTGTAGCCTTTTATAGAGACCCTTTTCATTCCCTTTCCCTTGTAGTTCAAGTTATTAAACCCAAGATCTCATGGGATTATGTAAGCCTATTTTGTGCTTATAAATATGTTATAAATCATGGATGGCTTTTGTGCTACACCAGCATGTGTTTTGCTTGGCTACTGTAGTTCAGCCAGTTCGGCGCTTGCTGAACATGTTTGCATTCAGTAACAATAGTTCATAACGAATTAAATCTTTCTCATTGTACAAACCGATTCAAGATAAAAATTGTCTATGCATGTCTAGTCTACGCATGTCTATGCCTGAGCGCAGTAAAGACAGTCCTGTGGTGAAATGATTTGACGCAAGAATTCTTATCAGAGTCAACAGAATAATATCATGTAATCTGCCAAAGCAGAAGACAGCGATAAGCATTTTGAAATGACATGCTGACAATACTGTTGAATTTTTTAATCGTTTTCGCCAATTTTTTATACCGCCGCTAGGGTCACCACAATTCCCAGCGTCCTCCGTCCCATTTTTGAAAAATCACAAACAGATTTTTATGTGCGGTGTCATGCCATACATGTGTGGCGCTTGCGCTCCAGAATGATGGTGGCGAGTATGCAGGTCACATGATCAAAAAAGACAATGACCAATCCCGCGATTTTGAGAGATGAAAGACTACCATGATTTTTCAGTACGCACCTGACTATTGTGGGAAGGATCAATTTGCTCTCGCTTACCAATGGAAAATATTATATTTATCAAGCAAGCAACAACTGACGATTATATAAACAGCAAAAAAGCGTAGAATGATCTGAACACTTTGCAAAAATTGTGACTTCTTTAAGCCAGTTAGTTCCCGCTGGTAGACAAAGCTATAAAATATGGTAAGCACATCTCTCATCATCTTTTCATTTGAGAATGGGGTGACAGGATGTACTTAATCAAGTTCTTATACATGAGTGTGATTTACATAATCTGGTTCCAGGGAAAATGCCCCAGCTCTATTTTTTCTTGCCAGCTTGAAAGGGTCTTACAACGCCTTTATTTCCACAATTTGGGAGTTTTCCTTCCAGAAATGACAAAACATGGATATATTTAAATAGTCCAAAATGTTTCCGGAGATGCATTTCCTCAATGCTACAAACAATTATACTTCTTTGTGTGATAATTGGGCTTTTATCATCAGAACGCATGTAATTTAGCTGTTGCATGAGTCACTGATCGCAGTTTGCTGAATGATTCTGTACTGCATCTTTCATCCTTCTCCAATGATTACCAGTGGCTATACACGGAATAGGAAACTAAACCACCATCTACTTAAGGCTGAGTCCTTTCCTCTCCCTACAGAGTCCAGGTATACTCCAGCTATTTTGATTTTTCTCTTATGCTTCCTCGGTGCCGTATTTTTTTCTCTTCAGTGTTATTTGGGCTTTTCTGCAAATAACAAATTATGTACATCAGTCTTGTTATTTCTTTCAAATCTTTTCGGCTGCATCTGCCAATTTCAAATTACACACGCCATCAACAGCAATCACATCAATTCCACTGAATGGGGATTAATGCTTTTAGCTGTCCGGATATTAAGGATGTTGCTGCAGCCAACCTGAATGTTGTACTTTGTTAAATTAGCAACTACAAATGTTTTTATTGGATTGCACATTAATGCTCACATGTTACATTTTGTATTTCCTATCAATAAGTTTTAGGGTGATTGCCATCTTGAGCATGTTTGGAGTGCAACATATTTAAACCGAAACTGGAATGTGTAATGAGACAAAGATAGCTATTAGCCACCAAGGACAAGAAAAATATTTAAAAGTATGAATTAACAAATATAAATAAATACTATTCCGATGTAAGTAAGGTAGTTAAATAATTTTTGCGAGTTTTGACCCCGATATGAAATGGAGCCCTCACGTGTTAGGTTTCCTTCAAAGCAGACTTGGTTGTGTCATCTATTGTGACTGGCATCATCATTTCTTAATATGCTTTGATATAAACTGATCTCACTAGACTCATTTTTGCAAGATTCAAACCTAATAAAGTTACATTTCCTCTAACTTTATATATCCCTTAAAAAGTCGATTCCTCATAGTCCTCAAATTGAGATCACTGTTGGTGTTTCGCCGACTTTTTGTGCTTTACGGTCACTTTTCCATAAGTTCTGTCCAATCTGTCATAACTTTTGCTAGATTAACTGCAGAAAGATGATATTAGGGTCAGTTGATATTGAGGTAATTTGCGACTGATTCCCAAAATATCAGATCATAGAAGTAAAAATAAATTGTTTATTTGTTGCTATGGAAACCAAAAGTCATGAAATGCGACCGAGATCTTGTTAACAGACACATGCTAGAAATATCTTGTCAAAATGTGTGATTATTACAAGAGATATAGAACAGAATATTTTCAAAATATACATAGCCATTTCACAACTTCCTAAACTAAAGACTGCGACCCTGTAAATACTGTTTCTCATAATTTCTAACCATATTTAAATAAGATACCTCAGTCCTCATGTTAAGGTATGTTTTAGCATTGTCCAGTCTTCTTTTCTTAGGTCATCCAACATGTGTTTTCTTCATTCAGAAAAAGGTTATTCAACCTCTATTTGGTTCTGTCACTCATACTGTCTTCCTTGTATGTATGAGAGAAGGTTCTTACTCTCTCTAGTAGTTTTTATCCAATTAAATTGAAGAAATATTACAGGTATATAAATGGTGTCATCCAAATCCAAAAATTGCTCATCTCGTAAAAAAATTAGAAACTGCACAGGTGACGGTAAAGTAACTGAGATGTGACGATGATAACAGTTTCCATTGTTATTAATGATTTTAGAAATAACTGATTGTATTTCATGAAAGAAATTATGAATACACTTTAATTCAATAGGTCAAAACAGAGATAATGTAAGCAGGTGTTTAATTCTTTTTCAGTGAGCACTACAAAATCTGGGCCGCATTTCATGACTTCTGGTTTCCATGGCAACAGATTAAGCATTTATTTTATGTATATGATCTGATCTTTTGGGTGCTATTTGAGAATTACGTCAGTATTATCTCACCCAAAAATCATGCCTCTATATCAAATCTAGCAAAAGTTATGACTAGTTGGACAGAACTTATGGAAAACCCCTCGTAAGATTAATACGAGATAAAACGTGCCGGATGACAAAATCATTCAGGGCATGCAGCCAAGAGATATCATTGTTCATCATTATCCTCCATTGTTATAACTTGAGCATCAAGGAAGCGTTTTGGCAATATACTTCATGAACATCGACAGGGCCATGAAATTTGGATTGGGTTCATTTGATGGCCTTGCAATGGATCTCAAAATACATATTTCCAATGTATAATATGCATTACTTTTTTCGATCATTATGCAATCATAATCATTAGAGTTGTCATCAAATTCAGTGAGTCATTCACTATCATTGCATGGTTACATGCAGCCTTAAATTAGGCTTTTGTACTTTTTTAGTTGGGATATCCACAATGTCTCTTCCTGCCTGAATATTCTTCCCTGTTACAGCAGTTTTCATTATTGTAGATTGCAGCTTTTTTTTAGTTATTCTATAGGGAAGAGTTATTACTAATTAGATCATTCTCTCATGTTAAAACACCAAATATGTACCAAATAAGATTCATTGTGAAAAATATAATGGTTAAAATACAAGGTGGGATCTTTTTCGTTCTCATTACATCTGATTGTGGTCATCACTTCGATCAGGACTTCCTCTATGCTCAGTGCCACCAGCTGGTTCTTTTATATTTTGGTTACTATAATTGATAATTGGCAGAAGTCCAGTGGAGTAAAGGTTTTTTTCAGTGGGCCTGCAGATCATTAGGAATCAACATGTATTCCTATTCAAAGACTTCCTCCGTTCCATCTTTCAATAGCCTCTTCTCATTCAGCAGCTGGTCAGATCCCAGCCTTAGCCTTACATCAGTGATGAAAGAGGGAGGCCGTAGGGTGCATCAGCCGCCCCATGAAAACTAAAAAATAGAGCTAGATAGCTGTACCTTGGCATGAAGTTGTGTTTAGATAGCCAGATGAACATACTAAAAAATCAGCTTGATCAATTAATATTTAGGGGTGCCTCCGGAAGCATATTTCCTAAGACATTTTCAGGAAAAGTTATGTTTCCGTAGAATCGCGGTTTGCGATATCTTGACTTATATAAAAGATAAGACATATTTGGATTCTGCAGAAAATTTCCTTCAAAATGAATACCTGGAAGCCATACTTTTGGTGAAACAATGTTGATGCCATACTGCAGGATTTGTTTTTACTTGGAATATTTTATACGACTTCACTGATAGGTGTCCCCTTCTTTGGAAAGTGTTTCGGATCAAGCTCTTCTTGGGCTCAGTTGTGCCCCTATGTGTACAAAGTTCCTACACCAAATTTCAGCCAAATCCATTAAGGTTTAGACACCCCCCCCTCAACTTTGGAGGGCCCTTTGAGGCACCAAAAAATGACTATTTTTGAGCATAAAAAGTGGCTATTTTCCTGCCTGAAATCAGTCAGTGCCACTGAAACTGGTCAATGAGGTATTTTTGAGGGTGGCAAGTTCATCCATAATGATAATGCATCACCCAGAGGTCAAGATGATGTCATAACATGCTATGACTGGTCAATTCAGCCCTCGGATACCTAAAATTGGCTGTTTTTGAGCATAAAAAGTTGCCATTTTCCTACCTTAAATCAGTTAATGCCACTGAAACTGATCCAGTAAGGGTTTCTGAGGATGCTGAGTTCACCTATGATGATAATTAATCACCTAGAGGTCAAGATGACTTCTTAACATGCTATAATTGATCATTTCAGCCCTGAGATTACAAAAAAACTTGCCTGAAATTATAGTGCCAAGAAGATGGGTAAATGTACATTGTACAATTGTGCATAATTTCGCAAATTAATGAAATATAAATATTGTCTGAACAGTGAAACATTCTGTATTTTCAGGAAAACCAAAATTTATGGAGTATAGCAGGGACTATGTTTAGTGAGACTGTCAATGTACATAATCTGCACATGTCTAAGAGGATCTATATCGTAGAATTAATGTGTAGTCACAATTCCATGACATGAATGGAAGCTATTGAATAAATTTAATAGGGCCTAATTAATAATTAATTATCTAACATTTTCACTATGTGGTGTTTCAAAAAAGGTATAGTGACATGGACCCACCTCTTTTCGAACAAAAAGTATCAGGGCCAGTCATCATAAGGACCAAAAAAAGTGGGACTTATCAAGACATAGCAAACTTGTTTTTTTTTTCATAGTCATAAAACGTTTGTCAAGATCACATCATCATGAATAATTGAAATAGCTCTGAGAGATAAAATGGAATACTGAGTAAATTATTGCTTAAATTTATGAAACATAATTAATATGAAGGGAAAAGAAAAGACTAAGTACCATGCAGTCATAAAAACAGAAACTTATGTACAACAGTGACGTCATACATAATTATCGAAGTAGAAGCATATCTTGCAGTTCATGATCACCATAATGTTGACGGAAACATAGCTTCCAGGTATTCATTTTGAAGGAAATTTTCGGTAGAATCCAAAAATGTCATTAGTTTTTTTCTATCTTATATATTACTCAAGTTATCGCAAACCGCGATCCTACGCAAACGTAACTTTTCCTGAAAAATTCACTGGAAATATGCTTCTGGAGGCACCCCTAAATATTCATCGATCAAGCTGAAATTTTAGTATCTTATTTTGTGTGGTAAAACACAACTATGGACTGAGGTACAGCTTGATTTGTTAATGTTGGGGCAACTGATGCACCCTAAGGGAGGGCCTTGCCGAGAAGGGTGTAATCAAAGGATACGTTCTGATGCTACTCACATGGTATAGTTATGTTATAAACAGGTAGAATGTACATCTCCTTGCAAAATATCAGCCAAAACCGATCCTATTAGGCTTTGAAGATAACAAACATAATTAACATAATCAGAATTATAACAGCTCTTTCAATAAGCATGTGTTGCTTTTCTTCTTGCTACTTCAAAAGTCTATGAAGACAGGAAGTGGTTCTTGGGTACAGGTGTGAAAGATTTTTCCTTCATGCTGGTATTAATATAATTTTACCTTTTTGGAGTTGTATTGTACATGTCAAACAATGAGCGAGTATCAACATTTCTACTGGTGGTGAATATCCTTAGCAGTTAACAAAAAGTCCTGTCATTGTCAAAACTTTGTGAATTGGCATTAATATATCATTTTTCCTGAAACGGTATGTCTTGAAGTGTGTAATTATGAAGAAATATATTCTACATCTACTGCATTTCTCTTTACTATCTTCTGCATAATATCAGACTTTTGGCTTTATGGGTGTATTAATTGCATCAGAAATGCTCAAGGAGCAATAAAATAAGCGAGTTATGACCATGCAACAAACGAGGGTTTTAGTGCTACATCTAATGCATTGCAGCTGATTCCAAGTAAATTTGAGTTTGCATTGTATGTGGCAAATTACAACAAAAACCAGTGCCTGACCTTCATGCCCTGGAATAAATTCATCAGCCATGCAGGCTGACACATTTGTAATTAATTAGGTTTGAAAGTTGTTAAATTCTTTTAAAGAAGCATTTCTTTCCTTGGAAAATCAAAACGACATTCTTTGATCTCAGGTTGATCTTTTTATTCTAAATATGTCATATTTCAAAATTTTCAAAATGTAGGTAAAAACTGCATAATACTAGTATGCTATATTTGTTGTGCAATGACTAGGTGGCACAATGTAACAAGTTCCAACTGACAAATTATACCATATGTAAGGGAAATTGACTAAAACAGCAAAATACAAAATCATGAATAAACCATTTTCCATTAGCCCTTTCGACAATTTGGTAATTGTTTTGGGCCAAAAAGGCTATAACCCACAGTTCCAAAAAATAATTCTCATTATGTATAATGGCTGAATTGCTGTTTTCTCTCAGTGACTTACTATTGTTTCTCTTGAAGTTGAAGTGGCTTTAATAAATAATAGCCTCATTTACACGTATTCTTATTGTAGCATTTTGCAGATACCCTTTTATGCCCTTACCCTAGTAGTTCAAGTTATTGAACCCAAGATCTCCTGGGATATTGTAAACCTATTTTGTCCTCATGAATACTTAAATCATGGATGGTAATTGCGCAATACTGAATTGCGTTGCATCAATTGGCTGCAATTTCAGGCCAGGCGGCGCTTGCTGAATGAACATGTATACACTCGGTAACAATAGTTGATAACTACTCTTTCTCGTTGTACAAACCGATTTAGATAAATATTGTCTATGCATGTCTATTCCTGAGCACAGTGAAGACAGTCCTGTGGTGAAATGATTTGACGCAAGATCATGGAACTCTTATCTGAGGCAACACAATAATATCATGTAATCTGCCGAAGCAGAAGAGAGCGATAAGCAGTTGGAAATGACATGCAGACAATACTGTTGAATCTTCGTTTTCGCCATTTCTTTATACCGCCGCTAGGGTCACCACAATTCCAACCGTCCTCCGTCCCATTTTTGAGAAATCACAAACAGATTTTCATGTGCGGTGTCATGCCATAAACGTGTGGCGCATGCGCACTAGAACAATGGTGGCGAGCATGAAGGTCACATGATCAAAAATGACAATGACCAATCCCGCGATTTTGGGAGATGACAGACTACCATGATTTTTCAATACACACCTGACTAGTGTGGGAGGTGTGCTCTCGCTTACCGCTGGGAGAATATTATATTTATCAAGCAAGCAACAACAGACACTTATACAAATAGCAGCAAAGCGTATAATGATCTGACACTTTACAAAAATTGTGACTTCTTTTAGCCAGTGGGTTCCCGTCGGGGAGAAAAAGCTATAAAATATCGTAAGCACATCTCTCATCATCTTTTCATTTGAGAATGGCATGACAGGATGTACTTAATCAAGTTCTTATACATGAATGTGATTTACATAATCTAGTTCCAGAGAAAATGTCTCAGTTCCATTTTTCTTGCCAACTTGAAAGGGTCTTACAAAGCCTTTATTTTCACAAGATGTTGGGTTTTTCTTCCAGAAATGACAAAACGTATATATATTTCAGCGGTCAAAAATGTTTCAAGACACGTATTTCCACAATACTACAAACAATTCTACTGCTTTGTGTGATAATTGGGCTTTTATCATCAGAACGCATGTAATTTAGCTGTTGCATGAGTCGCTGATTGCATCTTGCTTAACGGTGAATCTGTACTGCACCATCCATCTCCAATGATTACCAGTGGCAATACACGGAATAGGAAACTAAACTTCCAATCTGCTTAAGGTTGTCTCCCTTCCTCTCCCTATAGAGTCCAAGTATCCTCCGGCTATTTTGACTTTTCTCTTATATGCTTCCTCGTCGTATTTTTTTCTCTTCAGTGTTATTTGGGCTCATCCGTAAATAACAAATTATGTAAGTCAGTCTTGTCATTTGTCTCCCAACCTTTTCGGCTGCATTTGCCAATTTTAAATTACACACGCCATCAACAGCAATCACATCAATTCCACTGAATAAGGATTAATGCTTTTAGCCTGTCCGGATATTAAGGATGTTGCTGCAGCCAACCTGAATGTTGTACTTTGTTAAATTAGCAGCTACAAATGTCTTTTATTAGATTACACATGAATGCTCACGTGTCACTTTTTGTATTTCCTATCAATACGTTTTAGTGTGATTGTCATCTTCAGCACTCGAATGTGCAAGGAGACAAAGACAGCCATAAGCCTCTAATGACGACCAAATATCTAAAAGTAATTATTAAACAAAAAGTTCCCGTGATAAAAAAACAACAATTCTCAGAAAACAAATGTTTTCCCTGTATTTCTTTATTTTTTAGGGCTTGACTGCCTTTCCCTAAAAATGAGTTTCTTTTTTTCTTTTTTTTCTGAGTTTTTTATTATTGGTTTACTTTTGTGCCATTGGAGCTAAATTCTTGCCTTAGTATATCAGTGTGATAAAATGTTCACACATTAAATTATATGCATAGTATTATGAAATATGATACAACAGCAAATATAGTGTACCCATAAATGTGATGGTATCTGAACTCTCGGTCACGATGTGGTGTTCAAATTCACCCCGAAGTGTGTTGCAAGTCAATATCATCTACTTATATTATGATATAGATATTATTTGTTGTCGATCACTTCAAATGGCTTTCAATCAGTTTTTGGTGGATTTTTGAAACATTTAAGTGATATTGGAATGAGGCAGGTATGAGTATCTATGAGGCAAGGCTCATTCAGTTCTGTACTGTTGTAGGCACAGAAGTTTACACGCTATGGTAACTTGCGAAAAAAAAGTTTGGTGAGTTCATATCATCAAAATCAATTTTTTTAAATCCAGTCGCAACGATTTTATGCAGAAAGAAACTAGACCTTAGTACAATATAATCAGAAGTAAAATACTTCCTGTATCTTATATAACTTTGCATTTACAAAGGATCAATATTTTTCAGAAATGTTTTCAAAGTACCAGCTGTTCAAAGTCACCCCGTTGTACGGTTTTTTGGTGTTTTTTTTTTTTTCAGTTTCTTTTAAGTATCATTGTAACCCAAAAATACTTAAGTTATATGGTAAGTGCAGTTATAATACACACCAATATTGTCACTAACTCTTCCGAGCTTGTCTGTTTTCATTTGCACAAGTTGCACTTTCAACAGAAATCCATTCAATTTTGTAAAATGAGGATTAATGCTCTTAGCCTGTCTTTTGCTGATTCGCTCCGGATATTCAGGATGTTGCTGCCGCCAACCTGAATGTTGTTCCTAGTCGAATCGTTGTCAGTCAGTCAGCTTCTTTTATATTTTACGCAGTTGTGCAATCCATCATGCCCCAATTTGCAAATATTATCATGATAAAGTTGTACTGTCAAGTAGGCCTGTAAGTAATTCTTTTGGGGAGGAAGAAAGCCATGTTGCCCTGAATAATGGATGCAGATGACCAATGCTTTATCTTGATGAGACATGCACCTTCTCTAATGGTCTCATCTACTTAATATCATTCAATTACAGACCTGTGTGGACAGTGTGTGGTCAACACGAAGGCATGAAGGGGAAGCTTGCCCTTTCTGTCCGATAGGCTTCAGGAACAGTATTACTAAATATGTATGTATACGGTGAGTTTATGTCTAACTTGACACTTTTAAGAATGTCTTGATATGATCCTAAAGATATAATATTGTATTATATAATGTATGAATCAGTATAGTATTACTATCCCCTCATTTTCAGAATCCATATTATAGGTGGTACTTAGAATGATCACAGAAGGAAATCCTGCATGCGAACAAAAAATATCAATGGGAATACTCTAAAAGACAAAATGAAACAATTTATTAAATAACAAATTCCAACATATGATGTATTCAAAGCAGCAATTGGTTTTGAATCCATATCAGATATACATATTAAATGCTTACTCAACAAGAGCATATTTTGGTAGATATGCAAAAACAATATCCTCCTAAATACCAAGATCTCCCCTGATGCTTCAACACCTTCTCATATTCATAGATGCTCTTTCACTGTTTTCCCATGAGCCATTTATCAGGGGCAACCAGACACCCTGCTGTTGTCAGAAGGTTTGCCAGATAAGTGAAGTTTTTGTCAAAGAATTAGTCTTGAAACATTTTGTATTCTTTGTTAGTCCTCAGTCCTCACATCTATAAACTATACAACATAACTTGTATTTGTTTGACCTTATACATACTCAATATAAACTTCACAAAATAATATAAACACTTTTGAATAACACTAAATACAATCAGGTCAGAAGCTTTGTATGGGCGATGGCGTACTGGCATTGAAAATGTGGAGTTCTCTCTTGAACAATTTATCAAAGAAAACTGTATATTCACGAAAAGCAGAAATGGGGCTTAGCTAATATAAGTAATATTCGCACAGCGAAACGGCCGCAGGCCGTTTCACGAAGCGAAATTGAGCACAGGAGAGCATAAGTTGAAGCATGTATGACAAAGCAACTTACAGACAGTGAGTTATTCATCTTGTCAGATGCATTTCTTAAAACATAGTTTACCTCAATTTCCATCTTCAGTAAATTATAGCAAGGAGTCTTCTGCGAGAAAAGTGAATTAAAGTTCCTAAAAGTTACAGGTCCAGTTAAGAAAAATAGATGCCCTGAGTCAACTTTAACAAACCAGTTACGCTCAGAACAAGAAAAGTACCCTTAAAAAAGGGTACTGTAGCGATCTTACCATCAACCTGAGGGTGTGTGGCAAGTAAAAAAAGATTTTAATATCTTAAAGTAGGCATTTCTATGAAATAATTACCCTTAGAAAAATTCAAAGCCCCTCCCCTTGTTTAATGAAAATATTATAAAACCAAGGATGTGTAAAAAAAAAAAAGCTTCTGTTATGAAAAACCATCTGTTTGGATATTAGCATGTTAATTGCTACGTGCACAGTGTACATGTTTTTCCTGTACCAGGGCAGAAAAATACCCCCCCCCCTTCAAAAAAAAAAAAAGAATCTGCCACTGGTTTGCCGTGGTCACTGGAACTTTGCATCATTTCAGCGTAATGCGCCGAAAGGCTTTTTGCGACGTTAATATTGCAAATAGAGCAAAATGCACAAGTGCATTGAATTAGGAGGGGTTTACTTGATATATCCAGGTTTTTAAATTTTGAAAATCGGGTGTTTATTAAGGTTTGTAGACCAAGTTTTGTATTGGAAATGATGTACACACTCTTTGATGACGTTTTACACGCTAAAAGTATCGCCAGAATGATTTCCTAACCTTGATGAATCAATTTACTGTTAAGTACAGAGTGGGTCGGGGCAAGAAGCCCGGGTTAGGTGAGAAGCCCCCCCCCCAGGGTTATATATAAACTTACATTTTTGGTGCTATTTCTTATTGATAGGATTGAAGCTAGAGGCTTTTTAGGTGAAGTCACAAATTTTCAAGGCATTCAGCACCAAACCATAGTCGTAATTAAAGAAACAAAAAAAGGTGCATGGTTTTTGTAACTTTGATTAATTCTTTAAAAGTGGTTGTCAGAAATAACTTTGGAAATTGTTTAAAGTATACTATATATCTGCTTTGCTTCACTTTATGACCATCACATAAATATGATTTGGATCATGTTTTTTGCATTTTAGCTCAAAATATAGAGGTCAAATTAAAATATGTGGGTTTGGGGCGAGAGGCCCAAAATGGTATGGGGCATGGGGCCCCCTTCACTGAGGCCTCGAAGCTGCTTCCGGAACCATTTAATTATGTTTACTTTACCTTAAATCTTGATAGAATAGTTAATTGAAATAGAAAAAATTTTGGTCGAAATTGAAAAAGGGCAAAAAATATTTAAAAATAAATGTATGAACAGGAAAATTCTGAAATTCAGAAAAAGTGAATAGAATGCCTTAAAAATGATAGAAGAACCCCAAGAAATAACTTTCAAGCTGAATGCGCTCGCAAAAAAAATTGCCATAGGATTATAATAGGGGGGCTTCTTGCCCGATGGGTGGGGTAAGAAGGCCATTTTAATTTTTTTACGAAAAGGGCCGTAACTCCTTTATTAAAATTGGTAGACATTCGTCTTACTAGTTATAAGTAGAGTCAAGTGATCCCTTCCTGACAGCATAAGCATTCAAATAATTGACCACAAAAAGTACGTCAAATCGCATCTCGAAGTTAAGGGGGTCTGCATGCCCCGCGCTACTCTACTTACATATAAGTTTTTTTTACAGGTTAAGACATCGATACAAAAAAAGCTGCTTATGACTCTTTTGTCCAATGCATATCACTAGCTTCCATTGCTTTGAGGAAGTAGGCCATGTCCTCGTAATTACGGGAAGGTCAAGGCAATTATGATAAGATCAGCTTGAACTGCTCTGAGTCTGAGTGATGGTCTTTGAGATTAAAACACAGATTCCATTTGAAAGGCTCTATACAACCTCTCGGAAGCAATAGTTGTTTTGGCATATAGTTTAAGCACGCATTCTACCACAATCATGGTCACACAACCTATTGCTTTGGCAATCACATTTCAAGTGTGGACTCTGTTGACCTGAGGTGCGAAACAGGTGATTATTACAAACAGTCAATGCCAAACAATGCTAAACAAGATAATCCAGCCTGCTATTTTGTAACAGGGCCTCTTGAAACACTGTCAGAACATAAGAATATTTGTCAGAGACATGCGCTTTTTGCCAAGGAATATCTTAATTGGACATTTTAACATCCATTTATCGACATGGAACTATCTACTTACTAAACCTTCATTGCAAGGGATATACCTGGAGAGGGCAAATTAAACATATTGCCCTGTAGACGATAAAATGCAAGGTAAGAGATTGAAATTCTCCCAAAACCATGTCAACACAGAAAACTTTGCCAATTCACCTGGCAATTTTGAAACCCTTTAATTCAGTATCAAAGAAATCTGAAGGTGTACTTTTGCATAGATATAGCCAATAATGACTACATAGACAGTTCTGCATGGTGTTATGTTGCTGACAACAATTAGATTTATAGCAATTTGGCTTTTTTTGAGACATGTGCTTTTCTCAAGACATTGTTATGATCAAACAGGAAGTGCAACAACAGTGCCACCTTACCTACACATGCACAATACATGCATATCTTCAGTTGGTGTGGTTCCAGGTTTGACCAAGCTTCAAGGTTGTTTATTCAACTAGTGCTGAAATTAGAAACTGTTCAACTGTCTGGTCACTCGTAAAGTATTGTACCAACTTGGTTTTGTTGTGAGGCATATTGAGTGTTGGCATGATGAATAACTCACTCTCTGCAAGCTGCCTTATGTCACACATTTTCTGCCTCAGCAACCGAGAAGACAAGGAGAAAGCTGTAACAAGAGATTTATGGCGGGCTGTCACTGGTTCTCCATGATGGAAATTTGTTCATAACACTTGCAAATATGTACCATGAGTAAATTTCTTTGGCTATGCATTATGGAGAGTTCTAGAAGCTTTTGTTGGATTGTGAAGATTGCAGTTAACCACAAATTGTGAGGGTTCTGGCTGACAAAGATGATGTTAGAATCCAAAAAAGAAGTACTTAAATTGTTTAGACCCCATGTGCCTGTTTAGTTTCCAACGATATACCTTTATCTCTGAGTTATTGCAAAATACACCATAAATCACTATTTATGAATGTTTATTTTTACTGCACCTGACAGGCCTCAATCAGCTTGAAATAATTTAGTTGAAATCTAGCATCTGCTCCATTTTGAACTAGAATGAGCGCTCAGAGATCGCATACCTCAGCCTGCCTTCAAATTAAGACTGAAGCTGAAAACAACTTTCTAATTCATGATATCCTTCATCAATAGTATAATCAAGTACTTTATAGAACATTTGTTTTTTTTCTAATTTATAGTAGTCCTATATATTTTTAAAGGTTTACCATATCAGATAAACTGTTTTCAAAGGGCCCACTGGAGCTATTAATGGATGTGGCAGTCAATCAATGAATATACATGTATTATATCTATCTGTCTACCTATCTATCTATCTATCTAGCTATCTATCTAACCATCTATCTTTCTATGTCTCTATCCATCTGTCTGGTTTTTTAAATATTTCTTAAAGAATTATTTGTCATTTTTTCCTACAAAGTATGAAGAAGTAAAAAAAATCTTCCAGTGATAGTATAGCTTCTATGCAATCGATATGTCTGCTGAAAAATAAAAAAGATCTGAAGCCAAGATAATTGGATAAGCAGCCATTAATTGCATTTGATGATGATTACACTGACCAACGCCAATCAAGAAGCAGTGACAATCTGTAGAATTCTCTAATTAACTAGTTTCAATGAGGATTCACAATTACTGAACAGACAGTAGAAATATATTACTATCTGTTGGTCTGCTAGTGCTAAAATGACGTGTATACTATTAAAGAGCATGTAGCACGGTAGAGGCCTAATTTCGAATCTCTCTAACTGTAGCCCCAAAAATTCTCCAATATTCACCAAAATTCAATCAGGTATTGTGTAGTACAAATGAACACATCGTACCAAAGGAAATCTAAATCCATTGAGAGTTGTAGGCATGAGTCGATTAACAAACACACAAACCCACAAGCAGAGATCCCGAGTAATTAAGAGTCAAAATTGCAAAACCTGAAATTCTTGTCTCGTGTATTAGATTAGATTATGTTGACAGGGTGATACCCAGCATCTTTTTGGCTTGTCTCCATCTGCATTTCCTTTGAAAGATCCCCTCACAAAAAACTAGCATGGGATCTTGCTACCATTTAACTCCTTCTTACATGGAAACTTGACCATTACTCTCCGAAAATCTTTTTTTTTTCAGCTGAAGTTTCAAAGTTTTCAAAATTTGGCCCAAAATGTAGGCTCATTTAACTGCTGCATGCTCTTCATATTTGCAAGCTCATCTAACTGTTACAGGAGTCCCAAAAGCAGCTTCTTGAATGCTGAATCTTATCATCCTTTAGCAAAGTTGTCCGTCTCCAGATAATTACTTCAAGCATTACACAGAATAAGCAATTAGATTGTCAATCTACCTTCTGCTGTCTTTTTCTCTCTTAAATCCAAGTGCCCTGCAGCTATGCAGCCTATGCTGCCTTTGATGTTGTCATTTTGTTTTATACTTCTCTTTGGTGTCATGTAAATGTAGGCTTACCCATTAATTAGAGAGTAGATGCCATTGTCTTCATTTTATTCCTCAAGTCATTACATTCATCATGATCATTTAGATGTAAGAATGGAGGAGTTATTTCACTACAACCAGTCAATTGACTTATGGAGCCCATCAAGCCCTTTCTATTGGAAAACATAGACACGTTTCTGAAGATTTGCATATTCTTCAATTGCAGCTCTACCTTCACTTCTCAAGGTTTATTTTCACAGACTCATATACGGCATTTAATTTTAAGTAAACTCTGATCAAGGAAAAATGAGATTTTAAACTTTGAGCTGAATTAATACTTCCTAGGCACAGCTGCATTATATGTTAAACCCACAAGGAAAACCAATTCAAAACCATGGGATTTTCATAATAGAACATATGAATTAAATATACATGAGGCAGAATGGGTTTTCTTGGTGCAAGAGTATTTCATTACCATATACATGTATAGCAATTTGTACGGACTATATTCATGTTAGTATTTTTAGTACTTTTTGGCACTCTGGAACATGGCTGGTGAGACAGGACCTTCTGATTGCTTTTGTCCTGTGGAAACAGAATGTAAGAAAGTGGCAATTTTTGCTCTTGAATTTACTTATTCAACATATAATAACAAAAACCTGTTGCCTATTACGTATCTGTCCAGCTTTAGAGCAGCCATCTTGGCTGTTCTGGCCATCACCACAGCCCACAGACCTGTTGACCTGACTCTGTAATATAAGAGCTCATGGCTTGGTGTTCGTGGAATACAAATGAAGAGGTGATAACCCTAGTAAATACTCAGTGTTACAGTGTTATAAAGCGGCTCTCGAAGGCATCAGCACAAGCCTTGACAAGGTACAAAACTGCATAGACAGCATCATGAGACTTATCGGTGGGAAGTCCATCACTATAAAGTATTACAGTACGCCCTATAATCGTTTTCATGGCGAGTTCTGATGTGTAAATTTCCAATTTACCACTCTCTTGCAAACTCTATGTGCCGGTTACATTTTCTCATTCATTGAGTGTAAATCTTAGATGCTAAGTTATGGGTTGACAAGTAGCAAATTACTTTTAGCATTTTCTATAAAGCTATATACTGCATGCACATTTCCACAAGGAATTGGTTATGTTGAGTTTTACGACTTAAATAAAGAAGAAATATTTATATGATTTAGTCTTGATTGAACATGAATCTAAAACAGTTCAAAGTGTTCCCGGAAGTATCCAAGGACCTGAACTACATATGGCAACCGGTAAAACCAACAACAGATGACACATTGACACCTTGTGGATGCTCAGTTTTGGTGGATCCACATTGGCTAGAAGCCAGGGAATCTGACCCAGTTTAAAATTACATCACAGCTTGTAGTTATTTTACATACATTGCAATGCTAGCGCATAGAGTCAGCTCTGACAACACACTTCAACAGCAAAGAAAAGAACTTGAGATTCCACGTAAATATGACGAGGATTGTAATGTCAGCAGCTACCGCAATGAATACAAAAAAGTGCCACTTTACGGCAGAAAACCAGTGTTTATACAGCGCACTCTTGTTTTAATGGTAACTGCCAGCGTGTGAGTTTACAGTGTATGTTTCTGAAATAGGGAACCAATAGGGACTTCGTTCTGCATAAGACCTGATGTTTCACCCATTTCTTTAGATAAGCCCAAAAAATTCAAAATTGTACATGCCCTGAATCAAAGTACACTTTAAAATGCAGAATTTTAAGTGTTAGTATGGCGTGTATGGGCCGCATCGTCTTCTTTACTTTCTCCGTAGTGGGCAGCACTACTTGCCCTGAGGCACAACTTACGCAAGTTCGTAACATCAGTTATTTGTTCAATTTTCTCATGTGGAAGACTACCTGTTTGTAACATGAAGTTTGTTAGGTTGTCAAGGATATAAAAAAAGTGACTGGTCCTGAGTGTTCTGTATATGCAGACATAACACATACTGTACATGTATAACTCTCTGGAAATGTAGCTGCTGTCAGAGTCTGTAATCTATCAAGAACTAACAGGAAACCCCTGAGTGGATTTGACATAGACCATCAGACTTGGTAAATAAGAACAAATTGAAAAAAGGAATAATAAATGGAAACTTAAGGATATGCTTCCTCTCTAAATACATCACAAACTAAAGACTGACTGAACTGGTTGTAACACCACCTTACTGCCCAAATATTGCAATTTTGTGTATAAGACAGACACTTAAAATGGTAATTACTTCCATATAAATCTGTTTACTTTACAATTGCTAAAAGACAATTATATATAAAACATTCTAGTTACATTCCTGCTCATAAATATGGGATACTTTTTTGGAAAAAAAGTGTCAAATAAATGTAAATGTCAGAGTGTGAATGTAAGCAAGGTCCACTTTAAAGGTCAAGACATCTTCTCTAATCACTCTTTAAAAGACTCGTAAAACTACATTTTTTGCAGGAATTTAAAATTTTAGGTTTAATGCACCTCACCCTAAAAACCCCCTGAATTTCCATATTTCATGCTGCTGTAACTTTTCCTAGGGTTAACGCTGCAGCATGCGTTTTAAACTACAGCATGTTCTTCCCTTTAGCGGTCATTGGAAGCATTTATCATTCAATCAGACCATCATGTGCTCCAGCAGAAGTTGCTAAAGTTGTCAATTTCAATGGAGAATGTCAAAGTTTTCCATATTTATGAGCAACGGTGTATATTAAACCTCTTGAAATGGCAACCGAAGCCGGGTTTTTAGTCTCTCTCGACTCGGTTTGAGCCCATCTGCAATCGAACAGGGTGAGCGTGCTAATCACTTACTGCAGAATCACATTTATAAATGCCCTGATTGAGTCATCATTGTATTCAAAGTCTCTTTGTAGGAAGTGCAAATGGTCCACTACACATAATTTACACGTATATAGATAAGTACAGAGAAAGCAGTCCTCTCAGTAAAGTTGTGGCCAGTCACTAGGGTTAATTGATGAGACAACAGTCAGCAGGGTGTCCTCAGCATATTGCACATTTACCCTGTGAGATGAATTTTCTTGCCCAGCATAGACACACATTGAAGGGCTGCCAATTCAACACCTCGAGTGAATGATATCTAGCTGGAATGATGCTCATGAGGGTTGGCCTATCAATAAATTCAGTTGTAAATTGTTCACCATCTGGAAATTGACCCCGGGACTTTTGGCTGAGCAGGCGTAATGCTTTGACATGTACCCTATAATTGAGCTAGCTGGCTAGCTTACACTAAATTTCCAATAGACTGACAGTACTGTAGCATCTATCTTCATATAAGGTCAGACATAATTGATCTTTAGCTTCTCGGATCTTCTCGAGGCACTTTTTCTAAGGCCAGTCGATTGGACAAAAAAAGGAAGAACCTCAAATTTTTATTTTGTCAATAAATAAAAATCATGGTTAGATCTTTTTTTAGAGGGAGATAAGCTGTTGGGTCTTTCAATCAAATAAGCTAATTTTATTTTTCTGGCCTACAGAGCAAATAACAGTCAGTCATCATAGCTGTTTTCATAATGTCACACTTATTTAACTGTAAATCTTAGAACACCATGGGCATAGTTTCATAACATCATGAGTATGGCCTCAATACAGCAAAGGCCATCATAATAATCTTGATTGACCATCGGCAGCATCACATTCACCTTGCTTTCTTCGGACCGATCACATCATAATTCGCATGCAGGGCCTGCCACTGATGGTGGCTGACAAGGTGGCCGATATTTGCATGGGTCAATTGCATGTTACAAGCAGGATTGAGCCATTTGTTGTGCTTTTTGCAAGAGATAACAAGCATACCTAATTGTTTCACCAAAAAGAAACAGATTTGGATATTAAAATGTTCTTTCTCATGATCAATTATGTTGAATTAATAGAGGGAATTATGTTGAATTAATAGAGGGAATTATGTTGAATTAATAGAGGGAATTATGTTGAATTGAATATGACATTTGTAAGACAAATCTGAAGAAACATAGAAAATGTATTCTTATCTGACAGTTATCATGTCAGTTGTGTGGCTAGGTCATGTAACAGAAAAGCAAGTACCAGACCTTGGGACAAAGAAATGAAAGTGTGTATCCCAGTACAATACATGTATGCTTGCACGCGTAACCAATGAAGAAAGAATTATTGGTCTTTTCCATTCACACTAGAAGCAACAGAAGTGACCTATATAATCTTTGAAATTGCATACTGAAATGCTAATATCATCAACTTATATTTTCGAACCTCAGTCAGCCAATCACATGCCAATATTTCAGGGCAATAATTCCCATATTCTTTGTTGTCCATTTATCGTCTCCTGTTTGACTGTTTGTCTCATGGTATAAGCTGGTTATTCACCATGGGATCAGGAATATGTGTTTATCTCACCTCGAGCTAATGCCCTCAGGTTATAAATGACATATTCCCTCCAAGGTGTTGAATAACTATTACTGATCCTTCTTTAATCTGGTAAGAAACAGGAATTTCTAAAAACAATAGAACATATAGTCCCAAATAATCGAAAACTATAACAATGTTACAATTAGTTTCAGGGGTGGGCGGGGGTGCTTGATAATTTTTTAAGATTTGCTGGGCAAGTTGGTTTGTATGCTTGTAGAATGCTTCTTGAATGCATTACATCCAGCATAATGCTGGCTACTGTTGGCTCCATCTCAACGCAATTAATTGCTTTTGGTCTCGAACAGTATCAGAAACCAAGCTGTCAATCTACTTATGGCTGTCTCTCATCTTCTCCCAAGAAAATCACTAAATATTCTCTGTGTCCTCAGGCAATTCAGTCTTATCTCTTCAGTTTTGGGTTGTTGTCTGATATTCATCGGAGTAATTTAGCCTTAATTTGATCATGCAATCTAAACCTTCCCATCATTATCTTCTTGATTGTGTCTCAATGTGTTTTGTCATTGAATACCTCTTTCAAAGTTTTTGGGAGAAAAAAAATAGTAAACAAAATGCAAATGCTGTCAAATTTCTTAAATCTTCATTGATCAGACATATATAATGTGTCACCTCGTTATTTGGGAGCTAGAATTCTCCCTTTTGCCCGATTTCCCCAAATTAATTATAATTTGTCACAGCCTGTCTCCTGTACTTTTACATTACAAACAATTTATAGCCGAAGGGTTCAGCGGTTCAATTAATTTCGGTCACCCTGAAGTATCAGTTGTGAATGAGTTTCAATTAATTTGCAGCATCATTGGCTTGTCAGGGTTGCTAAGAATAAATGACGTGTTTTAGAACAGAAGGTTCATTGACCTCAATGCACATACCATACAAATCAAATAACATTCATTACATGCAGCCCATCACTAATTGTTACCATGCATTATCTTTCACCACTCAAAATTTGCATGTTTGTCTCACATGCCATTGCATCTTGATTTGCACCTCTTGTGTTGCCAAGACCAGGGGTCCTGATCTCTCCACAGGTTCCTTGACATCATATATTGGCAGAATTAAGTATCCAAGTCCATCATTCTTTCAGAACATCGTTTGCATGACAGAGGTACAATGTAGATTGCTGCTGTGATACATGCGTTGATTCTTTCCTTTGCCGGTCTAACATTTGTCAAAATCAGTTCAATATCCACCAGAAGCAAAATAAGGTTTTCAATGCTTTACAGATATTCTGTAATTGCATTTAAACATTGGTAAGCAATTAAAGTAGATTTGGAACAATTATTTCTTTTCAAAATAATAAATGTCAAAGAATTGCATTTTCATAATCATTCCCAGATAGTTGAAACAACTTTTAGGCACATTTCTGCAATCACTTTCATTTTCATGTCTGTAAGTTTGAGAAGGATCGCCTTACAGAGGCAGGGTATAATTACATGACAAAGAAGAAAAAGTGCAAGCTGTTTATTTCAGGCAGATATACAATGATGTCGGACAAAGAGTTAAGAACAAGGAAGGAACACACATTAAATACCTATAAATTTTCAAGAGGCACTAGTATAGGTTATTCACCATGGGAGAGGGAATATGTGATTTATCACTCGAGGGCTTCAGTTGTGATAAAAACATTTTCCTGATGCAATGGTGAAAAACCAGCTTAAATAGGTACCATGAGACAAACAGTCAAACAGTCAAACATGAGATCATAAGTAAACAACAAAGAATATGGGAATTAACGCCGTAAAATAATAGTAGATCTATGTGATTGGCTGACAGAGATGTTGAATGGTATGAACCTAATTCAAGTAATTGTAGAACACAGGGAAGCCCCTTCCTCCGAATAGTTTAAAATGGCCTTTTTGAATCATCAGTAATGCAGATGATAGAAGAGCTCCGTGGTCAAGAGGATATATGATAGGTTTCTCAGGATTACGATGTAGGTTTTTACTCCTCATCACTTAAGCTGATTTATATTTTGTTTCCATGGAGATCCGGGGAGGAGGGCAGCTGAATATGAGTTTCTCCGATTTTGCGATGATTTTGTATGGTCTGAACTTCTCTATGTGGCTTCCTTGCTTTCTCATGAGCTATTCATCAAAGGAAACCAGACACCCTCCTGTCATAAGAAAGATCAGTGAAGTTTTTGTCAAGGGAAGAGTTTGGAAACAGTGTCCATTTTTGGTCCTCGCCGTTGCAGAAATGCATTAACTAAATTGCATATGCTGGGTTATATACACATTCAATATAAACCTTACAAATATGTTTTTTAAAAGCTTCTACAAGTTACATAAGTATAAATTGTGAGCCAGCTTGAGACTTCTGAGCAGAGTGTAGCCGATAGACCACAAGAAAAAAGGTTTAACACAAAGACATGGAGGAAAAAACACAATAATTTTGATTGACAAAAGCTTTCAATGCATACCAGTTTTTTTTATATATATACATATCAATTATTTTACTTAGCGACCAGGAACCAAGTCGCCTTAATGGCAGATTCTCCTTAAAACTCATAATTATGGCAGAATTAAGTAATGCAGACATACAACTTATACTATAAGCATAACTCTACTAAAGAAAACGCTCTTCAAAGAAGAGGTTGAAATAAGACAAGCCCAGTGCCAATGTACCATATGCATTAGTGATATGATATCTAGACAATTTAACATGTCAGGGAGAAAAGCTTCGTACAGAAATTTCGGAAGCCATGACATGAGCAATGCATATCAGATATGACAAAAGTGAGCAAATTTGTCGCAAAGCACTGTGTGTTACTTACATAGATGTCCGCACCCAGGACAGTTTATGTTAGATGTTTAAAACTGTTTAAAGTTATGAACTATTGGCACTACAAGGTGTTAATGCACTGTACATTGTCTTACGCGCTACTTATGTGATATCTATTGCACATTGAGAGTTAAAATGATCTTTTAATTGATGTCCCAATGTGCTCTGGCTGTGCCGGGCCGGGGCACATTGGGACAGTCATTTTTACGACTCTCTGGCTGCAGAAGGGTAGGTGCAGTCTAGTTTATTATGCCTTGCATTTGAGCTCAATAGTATTGGTGATACTCATGCAAACTTCTGAGTTCTTCAGTGCTTTCAGCATTGAGCAAAATTAGTAGATATTAAAAGCGTCCCAATGTGCCCTGGTTCCCCCTACGTTATTGCACTAGACTTGTTTTATTGGGTATTGAGTGTTGGCAGCCATGCAAGCTGCCTCCTGTCACACATTTTCTGCCTCAGCAATCAAGATGATAAGAATAAAGCTGTAACAAGAGATCTATATGGAGCTCTGTCATTGGTGCTCCATGGTGGAAATAACACTCAGCAAATGTGGACCATCAGAGTTTTCTATATAAATATCTATTTTCATATAGCTTTAAAGCTTTAAGAAGATATATTTGCAAACACACTTTTATAAAGAAAAATTCTTAGTTAAAATAACCAATGACTTCAGCAATATTTTTTTAGCCACTTGAGCTCACATAACTTTTGCATAAGTCCGTAATGGCAACTTTTAAAATGCTTAATCTTATTATTCTTTTACAGAGCCATCAACTTCCAGATAATCACTTCAGAAATTACCCAGTATATAACACTAGGCTGTCAACTGTATTTCTCACTCCAAAATCAAGGTGCCTATATATTCTGCCTCTATTGATATCAAAATTTTTTCTTCCTCTCTTTTGTATCATGTTAGTGTAGGGTTACCCATTTAATAAATGTAATTTTCATCATTTCCTTCCTCATGTCGTTGCTTTCATCATATGCATGTATATAGGTTTGCCATTTACAACTTCAAACAAATTGGACATATCCAATTTAGAAATTCAATGGAGAAGTTATTTTACTAAACCATAGTTAGTGACTCCAACTGATTTGAATGATCTGATTGGTCTCCACTCTCCAGACCCCAAAGCCTACTTTGCGCTATTCAGACTATTTTACAGCAAATTTCACTATTGTCACAAAAAAAACCTGTAACCTGTTATGTCCCTGTCTAGCATTAAGTGTAGATGTAGCCATTTAAGCCCCAGTGTTCTGGTAATCATAGGGCTACCAGAGACCTTTTGACTGGTCTGTAATATATATAATTTCATGGCCTTGTGGTCATGGAATACCAATGGAGAGGTGATGACCCAAGTAAATACTCACTGCTACAGTATAATCTCCAAGGAAGCAGTGCAGAGTATAGAACTAAGATATAATTGTCTGGTATCCATTATATGGCATACTTTTGCATTTATTTTCCTTTGCAAATGTTATAGGCTTGCAGAAATATGTTCCCACTTCTCCAGGTGTAAATGCTGTGTGAATAGTGTGACTACTAAATTATTGAGTCAACGATTTTGATTTAGACATAACCTTTCTAAGGCAAGCAGATTTTTATTCATTCAGGCTTAGACCGTCAACAATTTATTGTAGAAGAAATCGCTATCGTTCATCCTTTGTTCCATCAGCTGTTAGATTATTAAACAGCCATTAATTCAATTTCATCAAATCTACTTATCACTTTTGTGTTGTACCTATTTAGTTTTGTATTTCCATTCACATGTTATGTCCTTTGTTAAATTTGCATGTATATTATATGGATATGTCAAAACAAGGTTCACGCAATTGCATGATTAATAAAGTATATCGTATCGTATCGTATCGTATCGTATATATATAGCCCTACATCACATGTATCAGACGCTTTCACAATATATTCATTAATTAACATCCATATAGTCATATATATATATATATATATATATATATATATTCTGCACCAAAATTTGTGAGCCAATCAAGTGAGCCGAGATCAATCACGTGCCACGCCAATAAATAACGATATTGGCGTGTGGAAAGTGTTATTGGCGCCTGAAAGCTATATTGGCGTCCTCAGTACGCATGCACTTGAGTCATTGCAGCACCAAGCCCTGTCAATTAAAAACAAAGGGCATAGTCATGAAGCTTTTCATTGTGTTTCCTCATTCCAACCAAATTCTCGATTGTCATTGAAGGATGAATCTTCTATTGTCAAGATGCTTATTGCAATCAAGGGTAATTGACCAAATTCTAATTGAAGTGTCACATCTGAAGTAAAACCATTTGTAGTCAACAGAAATCAATCCAATTAAACAAGCAGCAAAAACCTTGTTTTTTTTTAATCATAAAAAAAATTTAAACATCAAAATAGTATGTGGTCAACAAAATTAATTTAAAAACGTTTTTTTTTTTCACAAAGGGATTAAAAGACTTAAAAAATAGCAGTCTGTTTTGCATTTAATAGAATAAAAAGAAAAAAAAATTCATGGTTATGATTGATAGATGGATAGATAGATAGATTTATGATGGATAGATAGATAGATAGATAGATGGATAGACTGATTGATTGATTGATTGATTGATTGATTGATTGATTGATTGATTGATTGATTGATTGAATGATTGATTGATTGATTGATTGACGGATAGACGGACAGATAGATTGAAAGATAAATAGATTGACAATAGATAGATAGTTGGCTTGACAATTTTCATTCTGCTTGTTTTAAAGAGTTTCAAATATAAAATCGTTTTTTCTTTCTTTTTGGCCAATCTATGAATGGCAAATGATAGTTTCTTGGTGGAACATCTATCTAAAGTTATATATATAATAAATTAATGTTATAAGTATAAAGGTCAATCAAAATTAGCTAACCATGTTTTATTGTACAATGGTTTACGAATCTCAAATTGGAAACAGGCAACTCTTTTACTTACAAACACTTATAAGCCTAAAAATTTTGGAGCAGAATATAACAAATAGTGGATGTTGAGTCGACCAATATTGAGTTTTATTGGCCTCAGCAGGTAATATTGGTCTCGGCCTGCGGCCTCGACCAATATTACTGCTTCGGCCAATAAAACTCAATATTGGTCTCCTCACCATCCACTATCTATATAATATATTTCAAATTTAGGAAAATGATTACATGAAAATATGCAATTACTTGGATTTTCCTCTAACAAAAAAGAAATTACCTCATGAAGCCGTATAACTGCTAAAGGCAGTCTATTCTAATGAGAAATCTGCAGCTTCCTGTCTTCTGCAACGGCAATGTCTTATTCTCTTGAAAATGTCGTTGTGACTTTTTATTATTTCTGAGAAATTGCTTTTGCCATTTTCTATTGCGTTAGTGAAAAGCAAAATATTGTCCATGCATGCCTTGTCTGTTTCTACGCTTCTTTTCTTTATGTCAAATTCATACATTTTATTGTTGACCTTTTAACACAACGATTATGGCTCAATCTAACAAGACCCATCACCTTAATCATGGTTGACCATCACCATGCATGCCTTCTTCAGTTCAGACTGATCAGATAATAATTTACTGGGCCTGCCACTGATGGTGGCTGATAAGGCTGCCTATGCAGTATGTACAAAGGCAATTGCATTGTTGGTCATCTTAAACCAGTTGTGGAGCATTGCCCTGATGTTGGTAAATCTCTATGGTAACCAGCATTCCTAAAGTTTCTTCACAAGGAAATAACGATTTTGAAATTAATTTAAAATGTGAATAGTTTGTCTCACAAAATGCCCTTATGGAAAAACGACATTGAAAAGAATAATCAATAATAAGTAACTGAAATAAATGGAGTTCATGAATAAATATTGTGTGTCTCTATTTTCATCTAAGTTGTCACGTCAGTTTCGTTGGGTCGAATAACAGAAAAGCTCAATCCTCGGGCAAAGAAATATATATGAATAGCATGTGCTCGCATGTTGAAGTATCTGATTTTGCCATGCCAACTTTGGATGATCTACAAGGCCAATTGCAATTGAGAAAGAATGATTGATCTCTCAGGCATTATATAATTACAGGAACATGAAGAAAAAGTGAAAATTGTAAGTAAAGAGTCGCAATGATATAGGACAGGGAGTTAAGGAAGAAGAAGCAACATTGTTCAATGCCTTTTAATTTTCAAGACATACTGTAGAACCTATACTTGTTGAACCCTGGGAAGACCATTTTTCTGACTGATTCAAATTATCTTATTGCATCATCAGTGTTGTACATGACAGAAGAGCCAAAAGGGTCAGGAGGATATATGACATATATCAGGATTTTGATTTGGGTTTTTATTCTGGATCTCAAATCTCTAAGCTGATTTATTTCTCATTGAGAACTGGGAAGGAGGGCAGCCTGAATATGAGTTTCTCTGATTCTCTGGTGATTTTGTTTGTTCTTATCTTCTCTATGCTCTTTCCTTGTTTTCTCATGAGCAATTTATCACGAAAAACCAGACACCCCCAGTTATAAGAAGTATAGTTTGTCAAATCAGTAAAGACTAAATTGTGTATGCTGAGCCTTATATTCACATACAAGGTTGACCGCGCAAATATAAAAACGCTTCAGCAAGGGACAAAAACCATTAAAAAACACTATGTCAATTATTATGACCAAACTTGAGACTTCTGAACAGACCACAAGAATAAAATCCTTGAAAACACGGAGGGAAATAAAAACATACTTAACATTAAAAATGGCTTCTCTGTATTCTGGTAAACATAGGCGTATCGGAGGGGGGGGCAGGGGGGGCGGTCGCCCCCCCAAAAGTTTGGGAAACAGTAAGATTCGGGCAAAAAGGCTCAAAAATCTGGGCAGATGATTAAATAAACACTATTGAAAATTAATGACTTCTAACCAATTTAATTTGAAATGGTACTAAAACTAGATCTTGAAATTCGGGCAAATGTCGCTCGCCCCCCCAAAAATTGCGCGCGCCGTACGCCTATGCTGGTAAATATTTTCAAATGGAGGTAATATGTATTGAAAGTTATTTCTGAGCAATAAAGTGGTTCATTAACTCCAGAGATCATTAATGACAGATCCTCATTAAAGTTCAAAAGATGGCGGAACAATGTAATTCAGACTCACAACTAGCCATGAATATAATTCTACCTAAACTGGTGCTCCTGAAAGAAGAGACGAGGATGAAATTCCATTAAGATACTTACTCAGGTTGGTTAATGCACTTTTGCTTTTTTGGACAGAACTGAAATGCTCTTAAATGATGCTCAATTAAACGCAATTGTGCAGTTTTACTCCAAATTTTCGGCATCAGGAGTCTACTAAAACATGTCAGGGGAAAAAAAAAATTTTTCGGGGGGGTCACTGCATCTTTTAATAGGAAAAAATGCTATTTTTAGCTTAAAATCTGATAAAAACACTAAAATAGAGGCCGAGGGATGAATTTAAATAGTAGAAATGCAAATAAGGTGTCAAATGAAAGAAAAGTTAGCACTATATGATCCTGGAGGCGCTTTTTTGAATTTTGGTCTGAGTATTTTTTTATTCCCAATAAAGATGCCAAAAATGGCTCAGTTTCAACTAAAACCCCATGGAACAGGGATTAAAATTAAAATTTCAAAAAAGCGCCCACATCATCTTATAGCACTGCTTCTCTGCTTTCATTTGACACCTCATTTGCCTTTCTACCATTAAAACTCATCCCTCGGCCTTTTTTTGAAGTTTTTCTTCATATTTTAAGCTAAAAATAGCATTTTTACTATTAAAAAAATACAGTGCCCCCCCTGAAAAAAAAATTTTTTTTCCTTGACATATTTTCTTTGAAGCCTTATGCCGAAAATTTGGCTGAAATACACAGAACTGCCTTTAATACAGCAGCATTTGAAAGAATAGCAGTGTAGTCCTAAAAAAGCTCAAAAGTGCATTAACCAACCAGAGTAAGACAAGACCTGTACCTGTGTACTGTATGAATTATAGATATGATATCTCGAAAATGTATATAACATGTCTGGTAGCTCCTTGCAAAATTCCTGAAGACTGAAATCGAGCCATGACCTGAGCAATGCATACCAGCTATGACAAAATATCACCCTCTGTAAATCTTCCTGTCATTCATGCTTCAATTTCACTTCAATAGCATTTAATAAAAAAAATGTTATTACGTTTCTTGGCAGTTAAATTTTGATGAAATTTCGAACTATGAAGAGAGTAGGTTTAGGGTGTTGTAACCGCAGAAATTTCATCAAATCAAATTAGATGAGATGTCCTCATAACACTGTCTTTGTTTCCTTGTTAATGTTGAACAATTGGTAAAGAAGTAGATTTCTCCGCAATAACCCTTCCTTCTCTATCAAAGCTTTTCCCAATAACTTGACAATTAAATCAGTTCTCAGAACATGGAAATAAAAAATCCTTTTCAAGAATGAAGCTTGATTATCCCAAGGTAAGCAGAAAAGTCAACAGCATTTATGTCAGTGAGTACCATTAGCTTCGTAATCCATTGCTTTGAAGAAGTAGGTCATTTGCTGATAATCAATGATAGGTCAATTCAATTATGATATAATCAGTTTGAATCACCTTTTCTGATGGCCCGCCGAGATTTTTTCTGAAAGGCTTCATGCAACTTATGGAAAGCATAAGTTGTGCCTGGCATTGATTTTTAAAACACATCCCATATTCGTTTATTAGCCTTATGTATATTTTCTGTTGATGTGGTTCCAATTAGAGCACATTTCGAAGCCGTCTATTCCATCCCTGCTGATATTAGAAACTGTCTGATCAATCTTTACATTATTGCACCCAACCGGTCTCATATTGAGTGTTGGCAATCATGCAAGCCGCCTCCTGTCACACATTTTCTGCCTCAGTAGTCACGACAACAAGGAGAAAGCTGCAACAAGAGATCTATGGAGCTCTGTCATTGGTGCTCCATGGTGGATTAACACTCAGCAAATGTGGACCATGAGTGTTTTCAATGTATACCTATAATACGCAATTACGCACTGTGTCTATCCATAGAGCTTGAAAGCTTCAATGATATTGCTTACATACTTTCTCAGTAATAGCCAAGGACAGCATATTATTTTCTCCACTACCAATAACTTTTTGTATTTATTGAAGCTCATGAATACAACTTTTGCAAGAATCATTAATGGCAGCTTTTACATTGCTTAATCTAATCATTCTTTTACGTATAGCCATCCACCTCCAGACAATTACTGCAGTAATTAACCAGAATAAAACATTAGGCTGTTAATCTAGTCATATCAACTGGCTGTCTGTTTCACTTTCAAACCAAGGTGCCTTTATATTAATTATATTATGCCTCTATTGATGTCATCTTGTTTCATTCCTCTCTTTTGTGTCACATATATGTCGGCTTACCCATTAAATACAGAATAAATGCCGCTTTTGTCATATCCTTACTAACATCATAGCATTCATCACAGCCATGCACAGGTTTGCCATTTATGACTACAATCAAATTGGACATCTTCCATTATTTTAATTTAATTGTAAGAATGGAGACGTTTCTTAACTAAACAATAGTTATAGTGACTTCTATAGTCTCCAGAGCCCATTTGGCCAGCTTCATGCAGTCATACAAATTCGGGGTGTAAGTGGAGCTCTCCTTTTCACTGCTCTCCAGTGTCTGGGCGCACAAATAAACTTTTTCCGGGAACACGCCGCCATTTTGTACCATTGCGAAGTGGATGGACGCTTGGATTCCGGGCTCCAGGACAGTTCTAAAACCACTAAAACAATCCGGATTGTATCGCCGAGTCTTAATTGGAATGTTTACCGTGGATTACAACCATTATCCAGTCAAGTTACCACGTATATCTTCAGTTATGGTGGGATGAAGGCAGCAAAATGTGGCGGGAATCGGCCTGACAGATTTCATCAGGCGAAATATCCTTATTAATCACAGGTATGTCTCGTAAAACTGGCGGGATCCATTGATTAGATACAGAACTCGAATTGTTTGGGCTAATCCAGTGATGTCAGGCTGATTAAACGCTGTTATGAACCTTGGAAAATCCCGGTCCCATTGAATTATATAGGCCGACAAAATGGCGGATGTTTCCGGAAGTAGTTTTAATGTGCGCGGGGACACCGGAGAGCTGGAAAAGGGAGAGTTCCACTAACAGAGCGAATAGGACAGTTTTATAACAAACTTCAACACCGATGCGGGGGTCCACCGTCACAAAAACCCGTTACCTACGATGTCCCTGTCAAGCTTGACATGTAGATGTAGCCATCAAAGCCTCGGTGTTCTGGTCATCATTGTACTACCAGAGACCTGTTGACCTGCCTGTACTACGACATCTCATGGCCTCGTGTTCATGGAATACAAATGAAGAGGTGATGACCGAAGTAAATACTCACTGTTATAGTGTCATAAGGCAAACTCTCCAAGAAAGCTGCAGGAATCCGTGCAGAGTAAATAACTGAGATTTAATTCTATGATGTCCATTCATACAGCAGACCTTTTCATAAAAAAGATCACGTCGGAAATAATACTTTAGCATTTGCCTTCCTCTGCAAATATGCTAGCAGTGATAATTTCTCACTTATCTGGTTGTTACAGTCCTTGTCATACTTACGTGGAATCTCAAGTTTTTTTTCTATGCTGTTGAACTGTGATGTCAGAGATGACTCTATTCTAGCATTGCAATATATATGTAAATTAACTACCAGCTGTGATGTCATTTCAAACCAGGTCAGATTCCCCAGCTTCTAGCCAATGTTGATCCTCCTGAACTGAGCGTCACAGTTTCAACACAGTGTCAGAGTGAGAGTTATATCAGGGATAGCCCCTACAACTACATCATCACAGCTTAATAGCCAATGGGCTGACAGTAAACTACACATCACAGTTCAAACATTGATATATTGAAGGAAGCATTACATTTATGATCCCAATGATTTATCACAGCAATCACCAGTCTAATCCTACTGAATGTCAGCTTTGTGAGCATTCACAGTAGACAACTGTTATAATACCCACAGAGTTGTTAGATTTATCTACAAACTTGCTAACTTACAACTTTAGACTTTGATGGAAGTTGGTATAAACAGAAGGCTTTGACAATTTGTTTGTTAACACATGGCTTATGTTATCTATATTTGTTCTGGCAGCCCATTGGCTGAGAGGCTGTCATGTCAAACTTACATGGGTTTTCCCAGACCCAATTTTAACTCTGACACTGAGTTGAAACTGTGATGCTCAGTTTGGTGGATTTGCATTGGTTAGAAGCTGGGGAATCTGACACGGTTTGAAATGACATCACAGCTTGTAGTTAATTTACATATATTGCAATGCTAGAATAGAGTCATCTCTGACATCACAGTTCAACAGCATAGAAAAAGAACTTGAGATTCCACGTAAGTATGACAAGGACTGTAATGTGAATGTCGAGAATGCTAATCATTTTGTTGACAATCTTTATTCAGACATAGCCTCTCTAAAGCATGCCGATTTTCAATCCTGCAGGCTTATGTATGTAGCCCTATAATGTATATTTCATATGTTATGAAATAATCTTCATAATAAGCATGCATATATATATATAGAATATTCCTTTCAAATTTAGAAAAAAGCTATATTCAATATTCTGAGTAAAATTATTACTTGGAAGTATATTACAACATGGATTTTCCATGAAAAAAAAAAACACTATTACTTCACAAAGACATATAAATCCATCTATTCTCAGCAGAAATCTGTAGCCTCCCGTCATAGTTCTGTCTTCTGCAAGAACAATGTATACTGGTACTGTTTCCTATACAATTGTATGTATGTTGTGTATTTGATAGTAGATTTTGTATTTGATGCTACCTATAGCAAACAGTACCAAAAATGTCAAATCACTTTTTCCATCTTCTGCTGTGAATGCAAAATACATTCTCGTTGCATGCCTTGAGCATCTATTTCTATACTTCTTTTTTTTAATGTCATATTCATTTTATTGTAAAATGACGGATATACTTCTCCCACACAGTAAGCTTGCTCAATATAAATAGAACCGACTGAACCGTCACTAATCATGGTTGACCATCACCATGCTTTCTTCAGTTCAGGCTGATCCCATCATAATTCATTGGGCCTGCCACTGATGGTGGCTGATAAGGCTGCCTATGCACAAAGGCAATTGCATTCTAGGATCGATTGAGCCGTTTGTAGAGCATTGCCCTCATATTACTTAATCTCTATGGTAACCAGCATCCCTAAGATTTTGAAATAAAATTTAAAATTGCATGTGCAACGCTAAGTGTCATGAGTAATCATTATAATCTGGTACAAATGATGAATTCAAGTAGTAACTTTAAAAAATGGTAGCGTAAATCGTGTACTGTGAAAAAAAAAATGCAGCTTATAAAGTTAGAATTCCTCATTTAGCCAGAGCTCTCAATTAATTTTCAGCAGCATTGCATCATAGTACTGTACAGTTCCATGATTGTATTGTCAGAGTTTCCAAGATTGAATGAGGCATTTGACCACAGAAAGTTCATTCACGTGAATGTACATACCATAAAGCTCAATAGGCTAGCATCAGCCTCAAATCAAACTAAAAATCAACAAAATTCATAAAATGTAATGCATCACATACTGTTTCCATGCATTTCCTTTCAATGCTGTAGCATTGCGGTTTGCATCTCCTGTGTTGCCAAGACCTGGTATCTCCACAAGTCATCTTATAATGGCGGAACTAATTATCCGGTTGCATATTCATTACAGAACATCCTGCACATGGTATTTCTGTCAACTACACTTTCTAGGAAATGCCACTGTTTTTATTGTACACATTGTGCCCAGATACTTGCAAATTTAAAACTCACCTGCAGCAAAATCAGAATGCTCGCCATGTTAAAACTGCTCTTGCATAATGATATTTTATGCAATGTTTTAAAAGGGGGGGGGGGATTCTAGAGAACAATAATCATTATTGCTTGTCAGAATGTCAGGATAAATGTCACAAACCAAATTTCTTAATCATTCATAAATTTTAGGAAAACTGAAACTTTTGTTCTACTTCAGTGAATATAAATGTGGCACTCCTACATGTAGCAACTAATGTATGGAATCCCGATTTGGTGCTTGCCTGAATTTGAAAGGTTGTATTTTATGATGAAAGATGCCAGTTGGGCACATATGATGCCAGACTCTCAGCTGCATTACTTTCTAAAGTTGGAACTACAGTAATTTCAAGGAGCATTGACCTAATTAGAAGAGAGGAACTTTTTTACAACATCACCAATGATTCAGATGATGGAAGATCTGAAAGGGTCACATAAGCCAGGGGGATTTATGACATATCAGGTTTATCAGGATTATGATGTTGGTTGTTAGTCTCCATCCCAAAAAGCTGATTTATACTTTGTTTCCACTGCATATGGGAACTGGGGAGGGAGGCATATATGAAATACCTACAAACATGCAAACATGAGTAAAAAAATACCTTGATCTTATGCTGCATTTATGATACCATGATTTGGCTCAAGATGCACAGAGATTATAGGGATAATAGTAAGTATTTATTGACCATAATTTGAACATATATACAGTGATATTTACATTTTCTATTTACAACAACACAAATTTATGGCAGGCTGACGCCAATGCAGGCGTATTTGCCTTTATCAACTTCGCAATTATTTACAATAAAATTATAATGTATTTTTTTTAAAAAAACAGAAAAACTGTGAAGCATTATCCGCAAATTCATGCATAAACAAGCCACACATACATTCATTATCCACATTTAGAACTTTTCATCATCTAACACATTATATACTTAATTCACTTTTCCATAACATTCACCCATATTTATATAAAATTAGGGATGGTTTCAGCCACGTCCCCAAACAAAATTTCTTTTGAATAGTTTTTAAAGTTAAAGGTGTACCAAATGGAGAAGAATGCTAGACAATGTGGAAATTGTTCATAAGATAATCTTTTACCCTTTTCTTATATGTTTGAATGCTGCAATTTGTATCAATAGCGTAACTTATCTGATTCCAATATTTTACACCTTGGAACTTGACAGATTTTTCATAGAGACGGGTCTTGCACAGAGGCACATGAAAACTACTTGATTGACGCGTTTGTCTTGGAACAATGTCAAAATTTAGTGTGAACATGTCTGTAAAGATATCTGGTAGCAGGCCTTTCAGAAACTTCCACAGGAAAATCATTATACGCTGGATGTATACATGTGAAAGTTTGAGAATTTTAAGGTTTTTAAAAATTGGTTCTGTGTGAGCACAATACTCTGATGATGACATTATTCTGACAGCCTTTTTTTGCAATTTAACAAGTAACGATAAATGACACTGCGAAGCACTTCCCCAGACCTCTATACAATATATGAGGTGCGGATAAATCATGGAATAATACAGTATATTCAAAGTACTCTTAGGAAGAACTTTTCTTGCTTTACACAGGATCCCAATTCCTTTTGATACCTTATTCTTTATGTATTGAATGTGTTTGCTCCAGTCTAATTTAGGATCAAGGATTACTCCAATAAATTTGGTTTCTTCAACTTTTTCTATACTGTGGCCATTTATCAGTAGTTTAGGTGTAATGGCTAAATGACGATTTTTTGGTTTGAAAATCATGTACTGCGTTTTAGATAAGTTTAGTGACAGTTTGTTAGCATTCAGCCAATCAACAACCTTTGATATTTCACTGTTCATGACTTGAATTGCGCTTTCGACCGATTTTCCAGAAACAAAAATGTTGGTGTCATCAGCAAATAGTATAGGCAATAATATCTGAGAAACATTCACAATGTCATTAATATAAAGCAAAAATAGCAAAGGGCCTAGGATTGATCCTTGTGGGATGGAGCAACATCAAAAGTAGTGTGAGATATTGCATTAGCATAATCTAATATATATACTTTCATGAACCAGTAAGTAGATAGCCGATCATACATTGGCATTGTCACTCCCTATACATTATACAATGTGTTTCTGTCTTATCAGCAGTGCACGATTTTTGTAATGAAGGTCTGCTGAACCTGAGTGTCTGTTGTCTCATGAAGCAGACAAACCAACCTTTTGGTAACCTGTGTAATACACACAAATCTTCACATATCACACAAAGCTTGTTCAATATCGGTCTATGTCATTTGTTTGTAGGCAATTTTCAAAGTTAGCATCCTCAATATCCTCTTAATGATGATAATTTGTCTCAACCTGTCTTATATACCTCAAATAACTTCGAATTTATCACAAGTTTGACCACTGACTATTCGACGAAATTCAATCACCTACAGAAGTATATGGAATGAAAGAGTTCCAATTAATTTCCTGCATCATTTAGTTGCTTCGGCTACTAAGATCGGGTGAGATATTTTAATGCGGCGACGCAGGCGAGGTCATTGACCACAATTTATATACCATGAAGCAGTTACAGTTTGTCACATCAAGCATTGAGACAGAAATTTAGCATTGTTTGTACAGCCCATAAAAATCAACACAATGACATAGGAGGCTCAGAAAATACCAAATTGGCTAGAACTAAGTCTGGGCTGGCACTGCAGTGCACTTTCATGACGTCACTGCCTATTGTGTGTCAGATTGGCAGCATCACAAATGACAACATTCTCCGAAATTGGACTGCATTTTCCATATATTGGCAAATATCGGACAAAAATTGCACCAAATCAACATAAAAACGTGATATTCAAATTACAATACAGCTAAGCTATACACAGGTATGTGTTTTTCTCCTGTGGGGTGTGTGGTTGCTGAGTTATCTCGCAAAACGTCTGTCCTCTGCTTGACGTGACAAACTATAGGCCCGCATCAGCTTGTCTTTACCACCTCAAATCAAAGACATTCATTACATTTCCACGTGCATTATCTTTCAATTCTCATTATATGCATGTTAGTCTCACAAGCTATTGCATTTGTACCTGCTCAGTTGCCTAGCAAGACCAGGTATCTCCACAAGTTCATTGACATCTTATAATGGCAGAACTAATAGTCTTGTTCCGGATTCATTACAGAACATTCTGCACACAATATTTCTGTCAGCTACAATTTCTGGGAAATACAACCATTAGTATTGTAGACAATGTCTATACAGTGTGCACTGATTCTTCCAAGTTTGAAACTCACCTGTAGAAAAATCAGAATGTCTGCCATTTTCAAACAAAAATTCATTAACGACATTTAAACAATGGATGAACAAGAAAGATAAAATAATTATTTCTTGCCACATAAATGTCACTAAATTAAATGTTCTTAATCATTCATAAATTGTTGCACACAACCTTCAGATTTGTGATGTTAAAGTGCATCTATGGCACGCCTTGAAATTGTTACATCATCAACGATCCAAATGATAGAAGAGCCCATAGGGTCAAGAAAATATGACATGTCAGGTTTATCAGGATTATGATGTTGGTTGTTATACTCCGTCATGACTCCATGTCTTATTTGTGCTTTGATTACACTGAGAATGGGGGAGAAGCGAAGCCTGAATAACATTACATGTGCTTGCACCTGCAGACAAACCTGAGGAAAAATATATTAATTATTTATGATAGTATGACACCAGACTTTATAGATAAAGAGGCATCGAGATTACAATGATAATGTGAAGAGCAACATCAAAAGTATTGTGAGAAATTACATCAGCATATCCAACATACTTTCACTAAGCAGCATGTAGATAGCCAAGTATACAACAGCAATGCACTAACACTCCTCAAAGAATATTTTCTGCTGTCCGTATTGAAGAACAAGTAAACTTAAATGTCTATTGTTCCATGCAGCAGGAAAACCAATGCTCTTCGCTGTCTTTTCTGCATAACCTGTGTAACAAACGTAAATCTTAACCGAATCGCACAAATTTGTTCAATGTGGGTGCATTTTTACATGTGTATGTTTGCAGCTTTCATAGTTAGCATGCGTTGGAACTAAAATGGCAAGCTTTTGCCTACAACCTCAAATCAAATCGACATTCATGACAGGTGACACATCACAAATTGTTACAGTAGACAAACTTCGAGTGCTTGCAAGTGACTGGTTTAGTATCAATGAGGTCACTAAAGCTGTTGCTTCAATCTTTACCATTGAAACTGGTGGCTCTTTCACTGACTCATAGGACTTCTAATGACATGTATAGATGCAGCAGTGACCAACATCTGGCTCAGTGATGTGTATCAGAGCAATGCTAAGTGAATGGGCAGTAGAACAGTTGTCATATGAAGTGCAGTCACTGAGTCATAAATCTGACCAATTTGACAATAATCATTGCTCTCTTCATGAAAGATGTGGTGTTGACACAGTCAGTCAACATGAAAGCTTATCCATCTGAATTGCGATAGTGAGTTATAAATCATGGCAGAAGTGTGACGGAATTATATGCATGCTTGTGTCTAAGCAGGGTTTTTGTGTATATAAAATGTAGCAACCTGTTTGATGAACAAGGGAGCTACACATGAAAGCCAGGGGCATCCCTCCATTGCACAGCTCGTTTACACTTGCCCTGCCAATTAGTTCAATAAAATTCTGAAGTATTCTAATCCTTCATAGCTTTTTCTGGCCTGAAATATCTATAATTTAGATAATTGTTTGTTTTTCCTCAAAGAAATATTTGGAACAACAAACAGAAAACAATTAAACATTCAAACATAGATACAATTGCTTTGAATATCTCAAACTGTGAATTCTGTTTGTCACACCAGAGGAAGATTAATCTGTTTGTTATAACTTTGCTAAAATGAAGCACTTGTGGTCAGGATGGCCAGGAGCAGCAGACGCCAAGATCAGCTGGGGATCAGTAGCATTGACAGTGGTCAAGCTCTGTTGATTGCAGGCCTATTACTCAGAGAGACAGGAGTGAGGTCACTGGTGAATGCTATGACACCTATCACACAACATGGTATGTATGGGCTATGAGTCAGTCACACGTTTATGAGGTATCAAAGTTATGGTCACTTAACATGGCAGGGATAGGGCTGTGATGTCAGTAACAGCCCAGAAGTGTATTGCATGTAAACACTCGAAGTTCGTCTACTGTAACAATGTCTTTCAACTCTCATGTTATATACGCATCTTTGTTTCACCAGCTATTGCATTCTGAATTTCTGATTTGCGCCTTCTGTGTTGCCAAGTTCAGGTATCTCCACAAGTTCATTGACATCTTTTAATGGCGGAACTAATCATTATCTTGTTCACATCCGTTATACAATATCATTTTACACAATAATTCTGCATGAAAGGTTGCAAGGTTCACAGTGTAAAGATCAGTTATCTTCTCTAATACTATCCAGTATGCCACAAAACCAATATTTCCATAAGTGCAGTTTGTGACATTTTCGACAGTAACCACGACGATTTAATTAAACACAAAAGTTCTGAATTTAGAGATTCGTAAATGTTCATGACTCTACCTGAATGCAACTACTAGAAGTGTTCAAACTTTCATGTTGATACTTTAAGAGGAAGTACTATTTTTAACCTTTTTGGAAGTGTTCGTTTTTAAGTGTGAGCAGTTCACATGTACAGATTGATTGCTTTGGCCATTTTCTTATGTCATATATTTGTTGGTAAATGTCTATTGGTCGTTAGTCATAAGGAACATTATCGGCCATTATTCTTCTTTCAGACATTGATCAATGGTAACCATCTCTTTTCTGGTGTCTGCTTGCAAGAATTATATCAATGTAACTCTATCATCATCATGCATGTATATGAGAAATGTCAAAGACACATACATAATGGATATCTACATCATCAAAGAGAGCTGAAGAGATTCTTTATTTGCAACAGTTCTAAGGCAGTGGCAGATGCATCAAAGAACATAGGGACAAGGGGGAAAAATCTTTATTTGTAAGAAGCCTCTGTGATTAGTAATCAAGTAGTGATGCAAGCGATCCATGAAATGAAGATTGCCAGTAGATGCCTCTTTGCATGATCTGTAAGATTCACTAAACAAGCCATGTTTCCAGTCTTTGTAGTATCTATATTCTATATATGTAATATTATTATGTGCCAGTCAAAAATAATATCTGAATTCAAACAGCCAACTATACATTGTGGTTTAAAAAGTAAAACAATGATTTCAAGTATGGATCATAACAGGGAACATGCACATACATTTACTATATCTCGAATTGTTGCATCCTTGGTTTGAAGAATCATTTGGAAAACCACAGCTGCAAAATCCAGACTAACAATGCGGGAAATCACAAAATATGGTCAAGGGAAGAAAGCAATTTCCAAGAAGCAGCAACATAACATTGACACAAGAAGTTGCCTCACAAGAATTTGTCTAACAAGAGCCTTGTTTGCAACATTTGACCCTTTGCGACACCATCAATGATGCAGAAGACGGACCAGTGACGGGGTCAAGAGGATTGTGTTCAAAGACTGATATGTTCAAAACTAAATAGTAAGAAGATTTTGAAAGACATTAAGATTCTCTTTATTTTTATGTCATCCCTGTTTTACTACCATAATATTATTGACTGTATAGTGTATACACTTGATACTATATAAACTATTGACTAACGTGGTCCTCAATGTCTACATATATTTATATCATTTTCAAATTCAACTTACTTCTATGATGGTTACACCCCCGGGATAGGGTGCTCCTTCTACCCCCCAAAATTGAAATTTTTTCTGGATCCAACCTTACTTTCTTTTGTTGGTGAGGTTATCAATGTAGACCATTTTTCTTAAATTTCATGAAATTTGAAGAATTCCTAGGTGTAGCACATTGCAATTGAAATTTTGTCGTTTTTCATAATTTCGACAGAAAAGAAAACAAATAGCCAATCAAGAGATAACATGGTTTGCATGATAAATCAGATTTAAACATACATAATGAAGTACAGACACCATTTGGGAAAGATAGAGGTCAGCTAAGTACTGGGTACCACTTGCCAGGATCATCAATATGATAGGTGTACATCATCAAGTTTGCGCTGTTTTCTGTGATTTTGGCGATAATTCAGGAATTGTCGACCATACTTGTAGTTCATTTTGAAATCTATCTTCCTTTCTTGATCTTAATAATCTGTTTCCGATTTTACCCTCTCTCTGCACAGTCATTTGTAACGCTAAAGGTACTAGAGATCTTTTTCCCTGATATGCATCTGTCATCATATTGTCATTCAGAAGGTTCGGATGTGTACATCAATCTCCAAAAAGGATGGTCCAATCTTCATTAAAGAAACAATGTGCATGCCATAAGTCTGCAACCACTAACCCACAGTTTCATATTTTCCCTCAATTCAGGAAAGGAATTCAAGGCTTTTGATGTTGGACATTTTATGGTTGCTTTAATATTTCTTGCACTAACTTACTGTATGTGTTTTTCTCATCAGTACGCAAGTGATCATCAAACAGTGTCAAAGCGATCATGTCAGGAACAAGAAAACAGAGATGACGTTTCAGTACTTTCAGCTCAGCTTCCCAAATTGTGGAGTGAGTTGTTAATGACTTGATAATATTATTGCATATAGTATGAGGTTATTGCTTGGGTTGCAGTTGAATTCAACCAAGGTGCATACACAAATACCTCAAATTTGACGAATCATTTAATTTTTTGCATGCTGCGAGCACCGGCAAAAGCCTGGAGTCTTATAATTGTCACTATTTATTTATAATTGTCAAATAAAGACATGACTCTATTCAGGCGACAGCTAACTAGAGTACATAAGAAGCTTTGCCATCCAAGTTGCACCCTCCTTTTCTAGTCATTGCTAGTCGCAATTGAAGAGTAGAAATACAGCAAGACAAGATCAAGTATCAATACATCATCAGAATTAGGGTACCTTCTGAAGTTTTACAAAAGGTCTGCCACAATCTCTTTCAGCTCACTGTGGAAAGGCTGCAAACCACTATCCACCATTGACAATGAATTTAAATCACCGAATGACATTTTTTGGGGGAATTTTCTCCTAATTTTGACATATAATGGTAAACATATTCATGGTCCTGTGCCAAGCCAATGTGACAGGAGTCTTCCCTCTCTTGATGTTTTATTTCAGGAACACTTCAAATTCCTCATAGCATTAAATATTCCCAAAGTCATCTTATTTGGGGCTGAAAGGAAATATGTGCTCTCTCACAGAAAGATAAAACAAGTTCAGAGTATTTTTTTCCAAATATCTTCCCTATAAGCTATGAAGCTCAACAAGACTTGCTTCCTTTGGGAAGAATTGTAGACACAGTTTCTTGTAAAACAAATACCTTGATCCTAGTGTCTTGACATGACTAAGGCAGATTTCACGAAAAGTGCTCTTAAAAGGTACCTTAAACTTTCCAACCCTTTTGTTATCTCTCTGTTGCTTCCTGAAGCAAGTAAACCTATTACTAAGTACATCTGTGAGGTAATGAATAAATATCAATAAAATATTCCTCAAATATATAGGTTTTTCCTCTTAAAAAGGTATTTCTTTATGCCTCATGAGGACAATTTTGGACGACCAAACTTACCAGTGATCAGACATGCTTACTTTGGCACTCTGTGGAATCGGCTAAAACCAATTCAGGAAAATGTAATGGTATGTGATTGATCAAAAACATCTTGAAAATTATTTTGGAACCATTTTTAATTGTCTTGGTCATTATAAAACTTGAAAAAAATGAAAAATAAAAAAAGACTGCTAATGTAACTCGATTCCGTCTCAGGACACTGAGGTTACATTAGCAATTTTTACATGGAAATTTTTCTGTGTTCTCGCTACTTATGCCAATTTAAAACATGAAATTATAATATTTTATTGAAAAACGTGTCTTATTTGCCTATTTACATCACCAAAAACATAAACGACTTGGTGTGGTACCTGTTTCTTTATTGCTAATGTAACTGCAATTTTGCCTCCGTCCATTTCATAGTGTTACATTAGCAAAATGTGTACATAAAAATTACGTTAAGAAACACATGATTAGATCTCAAATTTTTTCTGAACTGAAAGCCAGGTCTCCCAAGAGCAGGCCAGGGGTGGTACCCTGCTGGTGACTTCATTTATATTGCAGTATGATCACTGGTAGGGTGCCTCATTTCAGAAAAAGTTTTAAATATCCCACCACCTGGTATTCCATGGTGTTACTTATGTCAGAATACAAGTCCGTGCCAAATTTCAAGAAAAAATATTGATGCTCTAAGGTCCCTCAAGAGCTCTGAAGATAACAGGGTTAAAATTAAGCGTTTTTAGCGATTTTCGTCAGGTGTACATGTTTCTATTCATAATCTATTCATTGTAACAGTACAGATCATGCAAAATGGCAGTGTTTGTGAATCTGGAAATATAAAAGATGTATTTTTAAACCCTAAAAATAGTTTTTATGGTAATATTACCAATATTTAAGTATTTTAATGTGATTTTAAGCTAAAAACCACCCACTTTAATGGCAATATCAATGATATAAAGTAAACCGTGCTAAACTCCACCTCAACAAACAGTCTGGGGGGTTCAATTCTCGAGTGGGGCAAATTATCTCAAATGTCAATCAGACTAGCCAAGAAGTAAGGACAGATCTTCACATGTTCATTTGCTGTCAACACAGTCATGAATGAATAAGTCCTTCGCAAAAAATTAACTATTAAATATTTTTTGTTCTTCCTCCGTTGTAACATTTTTCCTGAAATTGCTAATTTTTTGTGTTTCAGGTTTCTCAGGAGCATTTAATGCAGCGAGTCAAAATACTGTAGCTCAGCCATTTTACAGGACTATGCCACAATTTATTTGTCCTGTGTAGATTGAGTGCATAGACAAACACGTTTTGTGTACAATGCAAGTAATAACATGTTTAAAACTTCTGGGACTGGCTGTAATCTTCCATATTGATACTTCAAGGTACAATTACCAGGTTAACAGAAATTCAAAAGGTTGCAAAACTCTTGGAATTTTTTAATGAGTTCTTAATGCTTTATAAATTGAGGAAAAATGTTTGCAAGGTAATGTGGTCACAATGATTCAACTCTATTGTATCAGAACTGATGAATTTAGTATAAAAGGTTCTCAGTCTGTATTAAAAACCCTTGTTTGATTCAAGATGTTAAACTGATCTTATTCTAGGGCATTGAAAAGTCAGTTGTCTGCCACACATCATCTGTTCAAAATGATGATGATACCTTTCATGGAATGAATTAAGAGCACATGCCGGACACTATCTTCTCTTAATTCATTATGACAAACTTTTCAGAATTAGAAATAAAGGTTTTGTCCAATAGCCATTGGCTGACTTGAATATGTCATGTCTTGCATGGATTACTAATACTTTAGTACCATACTGGCCCGATGCGCAATCGCGCATGCATGTAATAAGTTTGCTTGGTCACACTGAATATGACTACAGTTAAGTTGCCATGAAAGCCATGAAATATTTGTCTTAAAGCATAATATATATATTATATGTTTGCAAAGTACAGGGTACAAATTAATGGATGTCCAAAACAAGTATGAATGAGTTGTATGTTCTGCACTTTGTTTCCTGCCTTGAATGTTGTCGTCCCTTGTTATTCTGAGATGGACATGCACAAGATGCTGTCATCTTCCTACTGTTTGCAGGACACAGACACAGATCAATTGTGAAATGACAGAAAGCTTGTTTTTTTGACATAATCAATGTTTGTGTTGAAATGAAATACAAAGCTACTGTAACAGATAAACAGTACTTGATTTGCAACAAAAAAAATTACAAAAAATTGTGGTTACTTGTCAGGTCTTGGAAGATGAGTAAGCAGGAAGGAGAAAAGGAGGGTTTTAAGACTTTTTGAACTAGTTGATTTCTATCTATTTAAAAGATTCGTTTTGCACAGATATGAGTCAGTGTTGATATTTAGACACATTAGTGACTGCAATGAGTTCCACAAACTTGTATTGTTTTATTTTTGTAACTTTTTGGTACATTTTGCAACTATTTTATTGAAATTTTACTAAAGCGAACTACAGATGGAATATTTAAGTGTTGCAGAGCCAGTCAGATGACGAGGCGTCTGACTAATTCTATCATTGCCTGAATTTTGAGTCTGATGCCTCAGTATTATATTGGTACAGGAGTCAGGTGCATGCAATGTTTTGCAATCTGAAAATTTAGTAGATTTGTACAGACATTAGGCAGTCAATGAAATTATTTCAAATTGCATCAGTGATTCAGAAAGTTCAGACAGAATTGGTTGAACTTGTTACAGAAATGAGTTGGATATGACTTCAGTCATATATTTTAATTTTTTGTGTCAACACAGGTCAAGCTGTCAAACAGTCTGATGTGAGTGTGGATATTAAAGAATCACATTGAGGCCTGGTATCTATAATGGAGCCTCCCGGACTCCTAAGGGTATGAATTAAGTAGAACTGTTCCAATTTGTACTGTATATTAGTGATATTTCCATTAAAATGGGCGATTTTTCACTTAAAACCATTGTAAAATACTTCCATACTGGTAATATTGCCATAAAAATTATTTTTGGGGTTAGAAAATGCATCTTTTTTGTTTCCAGATTTACAAACATGGACATTTTGCTTGATGTGTGCTCTCACAATGATAACATTATGAATAGCAACATGTATACCTGACGAAAATCGCTAAAAACGCTTAATTTTAACCCTGTTATCTTCAGATCTCTTGAGGGACCTTAGAGCATCAATATTTTTTCTTGAAATTTGGCACGGACTTGTATTCTGACATAAGTAACACCATGAAATACCAGGTGGTGGGATATTTAAAACTTCTTCTGAAATGAGGCACCCTAAATTGATCAGCATAAAAAATTCCGTCCTACATCATTCATCGTTGTTACATTAGCACAAGGCCATATTTTTAGCTACTCTGACCTACAAATCCAACAGAAAAGATTGTTTACCCATGATTTTATTTAATGGATTGACACAATAAAAGATTTAGATTTCAGTTTTTTTTTTGTCCTGCCAGCTATCCTCAGAAGAAGCACCCTGAGAAAATCTGAGAATCTGCGAATTGATTATGTCTGGCCTTATCAGTTTGTGCTAATGTAACTTGTGGACAAGTTGTGGTAAGTCATTTTGCAGCTTTTTCGTGAAATCTGCCCTAAGAATGCTGGGCAAAAAGACTATCCCAAGGATCAGCTGAATTTGCTGATTGACATCTTTGTAGGCCTTAAAACTTCAGATATGTCCTTCACACTTCTTTTACCATGTGAGGTACTGTGCAGCTGGTCACATTACAAAACTTTAATTAAGTGCCTAATAGTGTCACAAGTAAATGATTTAATGTGTAAATTAAACACTGCATCTTGAAACTCTTGGCAACCTCTTATTTTTCGACTCATTTAAATGATCGAAATTCTAGTTTCCATCAAGATACAGCCTTATTTTGATACAGGCATTCAAAGAAGTGAAAAAATTTGATTTCTAACAAAGGTTACCATGTAATCAGGGGAAAAATAATTTAATTTGTTGTATAATATGCTATATATAATAACCAGCCTTGTTATCACCAATTAATGATAATATTATGACATTATGAGATGACGCAATTAGTGTTGCCACCTACAGTGCCTTCCTGAACCTAAGCTGAGCCTTTAATCTGATGTTAAATTTAGAAATGAGTAAGATATGGATGGAAAATGCTGTTTTGACACAGAAATCTTCTTAAACAATATTCAAGGCTATTTAAAAAAATATGATAGATAACCTAGTAATTCACAAGAAATCGCACAATTTCAAGGAAATTTGACAAATTTCAATCCAAATGTGCAACACCTAGGCATCAATAAAATTTCTTGAAATTTGGCATGATTACTTCTATTGACTAACCTCACCCACAAAAAGAAGTATACGGGGTTCTGAGCAAGTTGGGGCAAAAGAAAGAAGCACCCGGGACTAACATCTTCATGCCTGTAAAGGCAGTGTTGTTAAAGGGACTACCCTACCTTGCAGCCCTGGGGGGGGGGGGGTACTTACTATGTTCAAGTGTACACCTATGCTCGGCTCAGTAGGCCCCCTTTTTCAACTTAAAATTTCCTAGAGTTGGGTCTAAAAATCTGACATAATTCCTAGAGTTGGCCCCTAAATTTAAATGGGAACTTTTATCGAATCGCAATGTTATTTTTCTGTGAAATGACGGGTTAATACCTGGGAAAAACAGGCAAATACCATTGTGACGACAAAAAAAATCCTTGAGTAGGGGTATTTTTGCAACTACCGACCGCCTAGCACCGGGTCTGGTCGCCGAACTTCCAGCCTAGGATACGTATCAGAAAAAATTTTGAGTACCCCCCTAGGCTTGCAGCACAAAATTTGTCCCATGCAGATTTCAATAGAAAACACTCTTGCCAAGAGATTGTCCATTTGTTCTTGGTCTTTGGGAACATGCACAAGAGATGTTGAGATGAAATGGCATTGCAGATGAGGCTCTGCCATTTTATGAGTGTTTATGGCGGACATCGATGGTCTTTACCATCAAGCTTCAAAGGAAACCAGGTACAGCTTAATCTGAAACACACATATTGACTCAGCCCCTGTCATCTGGTGGCTCTGCATCCAATCCCTTAGAGTCAACATTCTCAAAAAGACAATTCGATAAAGCAAAGACTTTGTGTGGAGAGATGGGGCATGCCATGTACACCGTTCCTCGAACATAGAAGGCTACAACTGTCCACATCATCCTGACTGGGATTACCCTGACAACTCAGACTGGACTAAAGAGTATTCAGCAACAAGGGTCTGTACGCATCACTCAAGGCTCTGTAACACCCCCTCTGCCAGTTTTTTACCCTTTTCACCCCCTCCGCAAATGGTCTTGGCCAGTAGATTTAAGATTACAGCTGTCCATCAAAAGATACAGAGTGGGGTGATTTGGCTGGGGAGTGGCTAATGTGTGAACAACACGTCTCTCATTGGCTGACTACCCCTGTCTATTTTGAAGTTCAGTAGATTTATAACTTGGCCTATATACAGTGAATCTGTGGCTGAATTGTCAAGGCCTGCCTATGTCAAGATGGTCCACATTTGCCTCAGTGGACCATTACTTCTGATCCAACAAGTCTGCATGGGTTCGAACCCTGGTTGTGGAACCTGAAATTTTCAGTGGACCTTCATGCATATGAGCAAAATCCCAGCTGGATGTCGTTCAGATGAGATGTTAAATTGGTTGCCCCTTGTATCGGTTTCTTTACTGGCGAGTAAAAGATCCATGAAATGGGATAAATGTGAACATGTTGAGGACTCCCGCTCTCTCTCATATGTCATCAATCAAAACTCGTTCATGGGTGCCCAGAACTGGGCTTAGAGGGCTGCACTTACCATATCTATCTATATATCTACAGGACATACGGGATAGAATATCTTCTTTCAAGATATATTGATCATTTGTACCAACAGAATGAGAATAAATTACTTTTATTACACTATGTATTGGTAAACCCAATAAGATCTTATTAGACAAATTAGCAATAAATTAATATATGGTGGAGAGATGAACAAGAATTGAGGATTCATCAGTCAATTATTAGCCTGTAAAGTTTTATATAAACTATATATATATACATCCAAGAAAAGCTGGGAGCATGCGAATCATGTTCTATTGCCATGATACTGCCAAGGTCCGGTCCAAGGTTGACAGTGAGTCAGGTTTTACAGCCCAATATATCTATTGGAGGTAATGGAGCGTCAGTGTATAAGACTAATGATCAGGTGACATGCTAAACAATTTACCAACAAGGTCAAAAGGGGCAAAAGACATTTTGTTTGTTTATGTAGAGAGGGCATCATGCAGTTCAGCTAATGTGGAAGGAACATCGCTGGTGTTCTGTTGAAAAACTCCTTACATTTTCCTGAGTCACAAGATATACATGTAATCCCATCCCAGTAGTTGTTCTTAATTCATCAAGCTAATGGTAAACACAGTGAGAAAGCTGACAAAAAGAATGGACCTTGCACCGGATAATGATGAATGGAGAGATGACTGGGGCTTTATGTCTTGTATTTATGCACTTTGTGGGCCACTTAGGACATGAGGGGGCCACATCAATTGGGCAAAGGATGATTTAAATTGATGTCTAACATAGTATATGTTCAAGTAGATCGGATCGAGCTGGATTAGAAAATTTAAATCTCAAATTTCCCAGAAGCAGTGTTATACATTTTCACACGAACACCGGAAGTTGCCTAAAGAAGGGCTATACTCTGTTTGAAATTACCCTTGCTATGGGATCACTGATGCAGAATACTAAGCAATAACAGTCAAGAAGATTTATGACATTGTCAGATTTATGGGGTATCAGATGTTTAAAGCCACATGTATCAGTACGTGTACACATCATTATTTTACACTCATAATAAGAAACATTGACATTTTTGCCTATTTCTTCAATAATATTACTGCAAAAATATATATGCATGATGCTTTCTTAAAAACAGACCTTACTTTGTATTTTTCCAAAGCACAAAGTTAGCAGCTTGAACATAAGCAAACTGTTTTATTCACGCACATTTGACAAAAGAACCATTTTGTTTCCCAGAATTGGTCTATTTGTTTTCGTCTTTGGGAATACAGGAAGATGAAATGAAAAGGCATTAGATATGAGGCTTCACCATTTCATGTCTGACTGACATTGGAGGTCCAACAAGCTTCAAAGGGAACCAGGTCCTGTTTCAATCTGCCCAGACAATCTGTGCACATACATGTATTGACACATCACCAGTAGCTATCCCTGTTGGTTCAATCAAATCGCAGTGAGTAAAAATGTGAAAAAAAAGCTTTTCGAAGTCAAGATGGTTTGATTGAACAGAAAGGAGCATTCCACTTCTCGCACATAAAACAGCAAGAAAATCCACCAGAGTAGAAAGAATATATCTGCAATATTGTTTTTTTTTTTCTTGAGGAGTGGCATATACTCAATGAAGAAATAAAAAGGAAAATAGCTTCCAAGTTGGACACGTAAGTATTCTATTGTTTGTTTTAGGACATATTATATCTGGCTACTTGGCACCACAGAAAATATGATGCGCGTTAAATATACCAAGCACACATTGAGAGAGGACTGACTCAATTCAAATCAAGAAAAACACAATTCTTACAGTAGACGAACTTCGAGTGTTTACATGCAATACACTTCGTGGCTGTTACTGACAACACAGCCCTATCCCTGCCATGTTAAGTGACCATAACTTTGATACCTCATTTATAAACGTGTGACTGACTCATAGCCCATACATACCATGTTGTGTGATAGGTGTCATAGCATTCACCAGTGACCTCACTCCTGTCTCTCTGAGTAATAGGCCTGCAATCAACAGAGCTTGACCACTGTCAATGCTACTGATCCCCAGCTGATCTTGGCGTCTGCTGCTCCTGGCCATCCTGACCACAAGTGCTTCATTTTAGCGAAGTTATAACAAACAGATTAATCTTCCTCTGGTGTGACAAACAGAATTCACAGTTTGAGATATTCACAGCAATTGTATCTATGTTTGAATGTTTAATTGTTTTCTGTTTGTTGTTCCAAATATTTATTTGAGGAAAAACAAACAATTATCTAAATTATAGATATTTCAGGCCAGAAAAAGCTGTGAAGGATTAGAATACTTCAGAATTTTATTGAACTAATTGGCAGGGCAAGTGTAAACGAGCTATGCAATGGAGGGATGCCCCTGGCTTTCATGTGCAGCTCCCTTGTTCATCAAACAGGTTGCTACATTTTATATACACAAAAACCCTGCTTAGACACAAGCATGCATATAATTCCGTCACACTTCTGCCATGATTTATAACTCACTATCGCAATTCAGATGGATAAGCTTTCATGTTGACTGACTGTGTCAACACCACATCTTTCATGAAGAGAGCAATGATTATTGTCAAATTGGTCAGATTTATGACTCAGTGACTGCACTTCATATGACAACTGTTCTACTGCCCATTCACTTAGCATTGCTCTGATACACATCACTGAGCCGGATGTTGGTCACTGCTGCATCTATACATGTCATTAGAAGTCCTATGAGTCAGTGAAAGAGCCACCAGTTTCAATGGTAAAGATTGAAGCAACAGCTTTAGTGACCTCATTGACACTCTGAAACCAGTCACTTGTAAGCACTCGAAGTTTGTCTACTGTAACAAAGAATAATTGGTCACAATCAAATGGCCAATGATGTAAGGTTCGCCAATAAAAACTTCCAAGTAACAAGTGAGAGTTTCATATATATACAGTGTATTATGCCACCAGACTTGGATAAAGTACGAGGGGCGTTCAGAAAGTTCAAGGCTTTTTTTCAAATGGATACTTATTTTCAATCTACAACTATGAATTTTTCACAGCCAAAATTCATTGGCTTTAGTGGTTTCAGTATTAACTGCCCCGAGAAGCTGAACTTTCAATTTCCATGGCAACCACAGAATGACTTGAAAATGTCCAAATTGTCCAAAATTTTAGAAATCCATTCCAAATATGCTGAATTTTATCCTGTGAAAAATTCAGAGTTCTAGATTGAAAATAAGTGTCCATATAAAAAAAAGCCTCAAACTTTCTGAACGCCCCTCGTAATTGAATCGAAAGGCATTCCATTTTGGTTGTTTTGCTGTTCTACAAAACGAATGCTTATTGTGATAACACTCATCCATATTGTACTCTTCAAGAGGATGAAGCCATATCCATGATTTGGCATTACCCAATTATTTCAAATGGAACATGACAGACAAAAGACAAGTGATTTCAAATTTCATTTCAATCTGTTGTTCTTATCGAGATTCTCTTGAGCAAGATTTGCATGCATTGGCCAATTCCTTTAACATAATGGTATGGTAGAACCATGCACTATGGTATAATGTGAAAAACAAAAGATTTTAATTTAAAAACAAAATAATATCACAATATAATTATGATGCCTTGTACAGAACTCATAGGCCTACTTAACTGACACTGTTGTGTAACCGCTACCACATGAAACTTCTTCCAGAATTCAATGTGCTCTGTGAACTTTTACTTACAAAAGAAATATTGACACAGTCTGGAAACTTCCCAGTCTAATGCTCCGTGTCAAGCTGTCATCATGTTTGACAATGGCTCCTGTCTCATTCAGGAACAAAAAGAGAGTCTTTTATGAAGAATAGGAAAGAGTCTTTCATCACCATATTATATGAATGTCTATGGAAAGTTAGATCAATGGCACTTTAATTCTGACTCACACTTGTACCTACTGCGGATCAATGTAGATCTAAAGTTCTATTCAAGATCCAAATAAATTTGATTAGATTTTCTCAACGTCAATGAAATATACCCACATGAAATGCTTCCAATATTTTACCTGAATTGGTTTGGCACAGTGAGAATTAATTTCTTTCAAATCTGAATATCAACCTGAATTGTGTTACTGCTGCAAACATGAAAAGGCTAATCTAAAACAGGAAAAAGTTTGCCCCAATGGGCTGATCTGCGTTGCAGCAACATTGTGAGAAGGTTGCAATTTTGGTGAAAATGATGTTGAATTTTATAGTAGAAACGATGTCACAATATCGTGAAGCAATATCAAAATATGATGTTAGCTTGTGACATTGTGGCCCTGTAACACTGGTGTATACCATATATTTGTATACGATACAATTGGCCATGTTGGGTTTACGTTGTATGCCTCTTGGGATTAGATAGTTGAAAAATGGCCTAAAAGAGAGAATCTATCAACAGCAAGCACATGTAACATTTATATAAATTCAGAAGGCCTTCACTCTACATCCTCGGAAAGATAGCAGCATGAGAGTCCTGTGATGATACTGCCGAGGTGTCATGTCAAGGCGAGGTTGACAGTGAGTCAGGTTTTACAGGCCAATATATCTATTGGAGGTAATGAAGCGTCAGTGTATAAGACTAATGATCAGGTAACATGCTATACTATTTACCAACAAGGTCAAAAGGGGGGAAGACATTTTGTTTATGTATTGCAGTCGATGCTGTCCATGCAATGTGGAAGGAACATCATAATTTTTCTATTGAAAAGAAGCTCCATTTCACTGTGCACTAACGAGGGGGGTACCCTCGCCATATGGGCAGCCATTAAACTTCCCACTTCATGATTTCAAAGTGAAATTACTAAAAATGTAAGGGGTCTGGAGGTCTTCAAATTGTTAAGATAGGTTAAATGGTTATTGGAATGAATCAGTGCCAAGTGCCAGACCCAAACATGCAAGATGAAGTAAGATATTTAAGAAATTCGAATTCTCTCGAGGTGAGGGTACCGCAAAAAACGAAAATTGGCAGGGCGAGGGTACCAGCATTTTGGCGAGGGTACCAACCTAAAATGGCGAGGGTACCAACCTAAATGGCGAGGGTACCCGCCCGGAAGTGGCGAGGGTACTGCAGATTTTTGGCGAGGGTCATTTCCGGTTGGCGAGGGTAACCACCAAAAAAGGATTGGCGAGGGTAATGCAAGATATTGACTGAGCAATCAGAGCAATCTGAGCAAACAGTCTTGAAGAAAAAGCAATGAATCAGCTTATCAATAGATAACATCATGTACTGACACATGATTGCACTTCTGAAGTAATTATATCAATCAGGAACTCCAATCAAGAACACAATTGCAATACCCTGCCAATAAAGGATAATCTTAAAATTAATTAACCCCTAACGAGAAAACAGTTGCACAATAATTGGCTTACCCATTCTACCCAACTGTGGAAGTTAGTACAATGTGTATTTAACATATTTAGGTATATATACAAATTAAAACAAATGGGTACAGAGTAAGAAAAAGCAAATGAATCAGCTAATTAATTTGCTCTTTGTTGTGGAAGATCACAGCATGTGTAGATTCTCTGGGTGAGCATGTGCTGACACACGATCACAATTCAGAAGTTAGCAATCAGGGATTCCAATCAAGAACATGATCGCATGCCCTGTCAATATAGGAAAATATTCAAATTAATTGACCAACTCTCACTCACAGGTAAGGTAAAAACGGCCCACTGCACTGTATTGCCCCACTGTGGAAGTCTCGAACTGTTGCTTTAACTACATGAATTTGTATATATATAGTTAGTTAGATGACTATATACACAGTGAGACCCTCATAAAGCTTTGAAAAAGTAAGAAATTCACCATTGCTAAAACCGTTATTAAACCTCCCAACTCTAAGATCTGACCGGCACATTCATTAAACTGAGAGTCAAACTTTTTCTTATAATCCTTAATCAGCATGGCACATAATCACAAATTTAGTATCACAGTTTATGTTTCTGTATGTATGTTTGCTTAGATGGTGGAGGAGTTGCTCACAGACAGAGAGGACATGAGTCATGCTACAGTTTTCAAATCCAAGAGAGTTCAAAGTGCCCTTCTTCAAAGTAATACCATCCACAGTGAAACTTTTTAAAAGTGATTATGGCTTCTTCCTGTATTTGGGTCTATTTTGCATGTTTTTTATGGGCACTGTGGCCTATAAAATTGTGATGACCAAACACAGATGAGCTGATGCGTGGTAGGCCTATTGTAAATCAAAATGGGATCTGCTTCAATATTATTAATGAAAGTAGATTGAGAGAAACATGACTGATAAACTGAATGAAAATTAATGAGTCAGATTAAGTAATCATCTATCTATCTATCTATCTATCTATCTATCTATCTATCTATCTATCTATCTATCTATCTATCTATATTGCTCTATCTGTCTATCCATAGGTGCAATCCGTGGGGTCAGGGGGCTGCAGCAAATAGCAAGTCAGAGCAAATTCTAACCAAAATCAGGGCAGATCAACAACCGCGGACAGTCGCCGGACACATTCATAACATGTTTAAAAAATCAGAGCAAAATAGTGACAGGACCCCCCCCCCCCCAAATGGCCATTCCATATGCCTATGTATGTATGTATGGTATGGTATGTAATATGTATGTATGTATGATTTGTATGTATGTAATTGTGATAGTATCGATCTATCTATATATCTATCTAATTTTTTTTGTCTTTCTTACCAGTCTTATCTATCTGGTAACATCATAATTGCTGTTTATGTCACACTTAAACAAGGGCTTACAGCAGATTCACTTAGTACATATATATATATATGAGTTGCTATGGATATTTTTATCACTGTCTAGCATTTTGAGCCTGTTTGATTGGTCCATGTACAATAAAGTGTCCTCTAAATCACTATGTTGAACGTAGGCACTGGGTAACCATGAAAAATTAACAATGCGGCTTCAATGAACGGCTGAGTTTAGTCAGGTGTAAGATTAGTAGGAAAAAACTAACACCACCAAACATGTCATAGGACTCCATATTATACGGTTTTATGGTATTCAAATTAGTTTTATGCAATGTAATTCAGTCCCTCAACCAATCAGATGAACTGCATTTGCTACGATTTTCTGCCATATTTCAGAAACTCAACAAAAACGAAATATTTATAGAGCCATCATATCAGGTGGTACCCTCACCTTGACAATTATTGGAAATGGTGGTACCCTCGAGAGGCTTTAGTGGTTACCCTCGCCCTTACGATGTATTTCAAATCCAAAATCTGATAATTCTGTGACCTATCACACGTCGATTGCTTGCCCAATGGTTAGCTTAACATTAAAACTACTTGTTTGAAAAATATAGGATTTGGATTTGCCGAAATAATCTCAGGATGACAGAAGATTACTTTGATTCGAGTGTTGTAATGGCTGCTCTGATGGCGAGGGTACCCCCCTCGTTAGTGCACAGTGCATTTGGGAGTTATAATGCAAATCATGCTGTTTTTTTTTTTAAAAAGGAAAGAGTAAATTTTGTTTTTGAGATTTATAAAATGTGGTTATCAGGCAAATTACTAAGCCAGAAAAAAGCAACTTATTGATGATCAGTTGTGGTTTTGCCTTTTGAGACATAAATGACCAATGTTAAACAAATATGTCAGGAATACATGTATACTGAATAACCTAAAATTGGATAAAGACTTTTGTTGCAACATTAGCCATGTTATAATGTTCACTAGTAAAACTAAAACATATCAGCTGATCCTATACATATATTTTGCCGGAGTCATAAGATCCAATCCCTTTCATAGGTTTTAATGCATCAACCAAACGGTTATCAAATCAAATTCAACGAGGCTTATTTTGAAATTCTTTGCAGATTAATTAAAATAATACTGCTGCAAATATAAGTATATATATGCATGACAATTTCTAAAAGCAAACTTTACTTTGTATTTTTTTAAAGCACAAACTCAACAGCTCAAAAATAAACCAACTGTTTTAAACACACAGATTTTTCAAATGAATCACTTTTTTCAAGAGATGGTCTTTTTATCTTGGTCTTCGGGAAATACAGGAAGCTGAGATCAAAAGGCATTAGATATGAGGCTTTAACATTTCATGTCTGGCGGACATTGGGGGTCCATCAAGCTTCAAAGGGAACCAGGTCCTGTTTCAATCTGCCCAAACAATCTGTGCACATACTGACACATCATTTGTCCCTGTGGGTTAAAAAGCTTTCAATCAAATTGCAGTAAGTAAAAATGTTAAAAAGGCTTTTTCAAAAAATAGCAATAAAATCTATCATATAATTGAAGAAAAAAAAAGAAGTAAAGTTTCCAAGTTAGACAATGCAAGTATTCTAGTGCTTGTTTTATTAAGACATATAATATCTGGCTTCAATTATAACACACATATTTAGTATTCTAACCACGGCTGGCCATGTTACTTCTAACAAGTGCCGACCATGTTGCTTCTATAGGCGTTTTCATTTAATTGCCATCATTTCAATCATAAAAATATAAGAAAAAACTTTTTTTTTTTTCAAAACGAATGCCTATATATGTTGACAATTCTCATTTTTATTGTACTTTTCAAAAAGTTGAAGCCATATCCATAATGTGGCATCACCACATTTGTTCAAATGGAACCTGTCAGATAAAAGACAACCAATTTCAATTAATTCTTCTTACTGGGAACCTCTTGATCAATATTGGCATGGGTTAATCTCTTTAATGGCGGAACCGTGCACATGATAAACTATGAAAAACAGAATGCTCTAATATTTTTGTTAAAAACCAAATTATTATTACAACATATAATGCTTTGTACCGACTAAGTCTTCATACATAACTGACTCCATATTATCGTGTAACTGCCATATGAAACTTCTTCCAGAGTTCAATGCACCGTACTCTGAATTTTTACAATATTGACACAGTCTGAAAACTTCCCAGTCTGACGTTCCATCTCAAGCTGTCATCATGTTTGACAATGGCTCCTGGTTCATTTCAGAACTAAAAGAGTCTTTTGATAAATGATAGGAAAGAGTCTTTCATCACTAATTCACCATATTATGGGAATATTTGCGGAAAGTAGGAAGTAGATCTGGGTTGGATCCGTTCATCAATAACACTTTAATTCAAATCAAGCTTGTGCCATTGATAAATGTAGATCTGACTATCATTTAGACAATTGCATTGTTGACTGGTTATCCAATTAAACTAGATGATATTTTCTCAACATCTGGCTTCAATTAAATATATCCAACAATTTGCCCGACAATTCCGACTGTTTCACTGATACAGTGACAATGCCGTAATTACTACATATAACTCCAGATGAAGTTTTCATACTAAACCTAATAGGACTTACATCGATATGGCATAAATCGATGCATTGGAAAATCTGTATCAATATTGTATCGATACAACACGGCAAGTTTCAAAAACATTATTTCCAACACATTTGGCGTATTTATTGAAGAATATTTCAAGAAATCCAGTTGAATCCACGTTGTTTACATGAAAATCGCACAATCATTGCTCTGTTCTCGTCTGAAATCTCGCAAAAGAGACCACTAGATTCAATATGGCCGACATAATTGACGAAAATTTAATTGGATAACCAGTCAACAATGCAATTTTCATTATATACATAATAAAATGCTGGAAGCATGTGAGTCATGATCTGATAGTACTAAGGTCCGGTCCAAGGTTGACAGTAAGTCGGTCTTATAGCCCAATATGTCTATCGGAGGTAATAGACCGTCAGTGTATAAGACTAATGATCAGGTGACATGCTAAACCAATTACAGCGAGGTCAAAAGGTGCAAACAGCATTGCATTTATTTGCAAACTTGCATGGGTGACATCATGCAGTCCAGCCTATCTTGTAGGAAATGTGGTATAGTTCTTCTATTAGAAATAATTCAATAATATTCCTTCGCAATATCAGACAGTTATTTGTTGATAGATCTATGTAGATCTTGTCATATTTATGTGAAATCGAAAGTTGTTTTTCATGATTTTTATTTGTGATGTCATGTGAGGCCTCATTGCCGTGGCTGGCATTCCAATTCCCAAGTATATACGTAGTGTATAAGTTACATAAGTACCAATTACAACCATGCAGCTGTGATGTTATTGTACACCAGGTTGGATTCTCCGACTTCCAGCCAACGTGAATCCACCTTTTTTAACTGTGCATCACAGTCTGATCGTGATGTCGAAGTGAAAATAGGGTCCGGAATAACCCCTGCAAGTGCAGTGTCACAGCCTATCAGTCAATGGGCTTTCAGTAAAACTATGAATCACAGACTACTTTGAAGTGAGCCGTCGTTAAATTGCGCTAGCCGTCATTAGCGTACTCAGCCGCCAATGTTGAAGTAGGCCGTCAATAAAATGAGTGCGGTTGTGATTATTTGCCATCATAACGAACTTTTAGTTCACCGCATTTACGCTAGGTGGCCGGGACGTCGTGGAGACGACTTTCCGGGCAAAAATATGGGTTTTGCGGCGGACGATCAAAAGTTGTTCCTCAGCAAGTCAGACAGGTCAATGATCTATCAAAGTGCAAAGAGGTGAATCGGTTTATGGCGGCTGACTTCAGTGTAAGGCGGCTGACTTTTTATTCACAATCATGGCTAATAATATGCAGATTCAGCTCAGATTAGATTCAGAAACTTTATGTTTACCATGAAAATAATTTGAAATCAACATTTCAATCTTGTATTCTGCTTATTTGGCCAAGTTGGCCAAGGAGCCTTGGAAGCAGTGACTATGTTAATTTACAACTTATAGCCCATCATGAATGAATGTGACATGATAAGTTGAATTTGTGTCACTTATGCATAATCCAAAGATTTAGTTAAATTTACATCAGAATATTTGTTTAAAGCTTTTCTTAGAACAATTCGTAAATGATGTAAAGATGTGGTTATTAATGTTTTAATATTGTAGTTTAAAGAAAATTTGTTGTAAAAGTTACTTTTGAAATGTTTTGATGACTTGTAAGCCCAGGTAGGGCTGGGTGTTTATTTTTTAAATAAAGAATTTGTCTGTCTGCCTGTCATAAAGTTCAATTCTCACAAAAAGGATGAATGAATTACAAAAAAGTGAAATTCACCAAAAAAATGAATTTATTTTACAATAATTTAGTACTTATGCAAAACTTGATGAATCTCAATATAATATTTATATATATTCAATGCGGAAATTGCGCATAATAGCAGGAATTTTAAAATGATAATTGCAAAACATTTTCTAGATTTATACCTTGCACAAATTTGGGACTGAAATCACTCCTTTTGCAACAACAGTCATGAAGATATGTACAATAATCGTATATTTGCAATAATTGTGAAAAATGTGCAATAATCAAAGAAAGAAATGGGGGGGAATAGCAGAAATTTTTACTTTTTATCATTACAAGAAAAATTTAAATTGTTGATGTCCAAAGATTTAGTTAAATTTACCGCAGAATATGCGTTTAAAGCTTTTCATAGAAGAAGAAGTTTGTTGTTTAAATAATGTAAATATGTGATTATAAATGTATTGATACTGTAGTTTCTAGAAAATTTGTCGTTAAATTTACTTTTGAATTGGTTTGATGACTTGTAAGCTCGTATTGTGCTGGTTGTATATCTTTTACACAGGTCAATAAAGTATTTGTCAGTCTGTCTGTCTGTCTGTCTGTCTAGCTGTCTAGCTGTCTATAAAGCCCCTGTGCTTCATATAAACCAGAGGGGCTTCGCACAGGATTTACTGGTCATAATGTTGAAAGTTAAAAAATTGCAAATTAAAAAAATATGTATTATTCTTTCTGGTCGGACTGGCTTAAAGGTGGTTTAAAAAAAAAATCATGCTTCTCTCTCCTTGGACTGGCTTAAAGGTGGATTCAAAAATAGCTAGGCATATTGAGTGTGGCCTGGCTAAGTAGGGAATTTTGTTGGCTTTCCAACCTATATGGTTTCATTATGGCGCAATGGTTATGAATACTCAGCCAGCAATGTTGAAAGTAGAAAAATGGCACATTTTTCAACAAAAAATGCATGCTTCTTGGTTCTGAATACTCAGCCCTCAATGTTGAAAGCTACAAAATCGCACATTTTTAAGCCAAAAAATGACGGCACCTTTTTGTTTGGAGTGGCTTAAAGGTGGTTTCAAAAATGGCTAGGCATATTGAGTTTGGTCTCACTAAGTGGGGAATTTTATTGCCTTTCCAACCTATATGGTTTCATTTTGGCCTAGTTGTTCTGAATACTCAGCCCTAAATGTTGAAAGCTACAAAATCGCACATTTTTTAACCAGAAAATGCCTGCGCCTTTTTGTTTGGACTGGCTTAAAGGTGGTTTCAAAAATGGCTAGGCATATTGAGTTTGGTCTCACTAAGTGGGGAATTTTGTTGGCTTTCCAACCTATATGGTTTCAATATGGCCTAGTTGTTCTGAATACTCAGCCCTCAATGTTGAAAGCTACAAAATCGCACATTTTTTAACGAAAAAATGCATGTACCTTTTTGTTTGGACTGGCTTAAAGGTGGTTTCAAAAATGGCTAGGCATTTTGAGTTTGGTCTCACTAAGTGGGGAATTTTATTGCCTCTCCGACCTATATGGTTTCATTTTGGCCTAGTTGTTCTGAATACTCAGCCCTCAATGTTGAAAGCTACAAAATTGCACTTTTTTTAAACAAAAAATGCATGTACCTCTTTGTTTGGACTAGCTTAAAGGTGGTTTCAAAAATGGCTAGGCATATTGAGTTTGGTCTCACTAAGTGGGGAATTTTATTGCCTTTCCAACCTATATGGTTTCATTTTGGCCTAGTGGTTCTGAATACTCAGCCCTCAATGTTGAAAGTTACAAAATCGCACATTTTTTAACCAAAAAATGCATGTACCTTTTTGTTTGGACTGGCTTAAACGTGGTTTCAAAAATGGCAAGGCATTTTGAGTTTGGTCTCACTAAGTGGGGAATTTTGTTGCCTTTCCAACCTATATGGTTTCATTTTGGCCTAGTGGTTCTGAATACTCAGCCCTCAATGTTGAAAGCTACAAAATCGCACATTTTTTAACCAAAAAATGCATGTACCTTTTTGTTTGAACTGGCTTAAAGGTGGTTTCAAAAATGGCTAGGCATATTGAGTTTGGTCTCACTAAGTGGGGAATTTTGTTGGCTTTCCAACCTATATGGTTTCATTTTGGCCTAGTGGTTCTGAATACTCAGCCCTCAATGTTGAAAGCTACAAAATCGCACATTTTTTAGCCAAAAAATGACGGCACCTTTTTGTTTGGAGTGGCTTAAAGGTGGTTTCAAAAATGGCTAGGCATATTGAGTTTCACCTGACTAAATAGGGAATTTTGTTGCCTTTCCAACCTATATGGTTTCATTTTGGCCTTGTGGTTCTGAATACTCAGCCCTCAATGTTGAAAGCTACAAAATCGCACATTTTTTTACCAAAAAATGCATGTACCTTTTTGTTTGGACTGGCTTAAAGGTGGTTTCAAAAATGGCTAGGCATATTGAGTTTGGTCTCACTAAGTGGGAAATTTTGTTGGCTTTCCTACCTATATGGTTTCATTTTGGCCTAGTGGTTCTGAATACTCAGCCCTCAATGTTGAAAGCTACAAAATCGCACATTTTTTAACCAAAAAATGCATGTACCTTTTTGTTTGGACTGGCTTAAAGGTGGTTTCAAAAATGGCTAGGCATATTGAGTTTGGTCTCACTAAGTGGGGAATTTTGTTGGCTTTCCAACCTATATGGTTTCATTTTGGCCTAGTGGTTCTGAATACTCAGCCCTCAATGTTGAAAGCTACAAAATCGCACATTTTTTAACCAAAAAATGCATGTACCTTTTTGTTTGGAGTGGCTTAAAGGTGGTTTCAAAAATGGCTAGGCATATTGAGTTTGGTCTCACTAAGTGGGGAATTTTGTTGGCTTTCCAACCTATATGGTTTCATTTTGGCCTAGTTGTTCTGAATACTCAGCCCTCAATGTTGAAAGCTACAAAATCGCACATTTTTTAACTAAAAAATGCCGGCACCTTTTTGTTTGGACCGGCTTAAAGGTGGTTTCAAAAATGGCTAGGCATATTGAGTTTGGTCTCACTAAGTGGGGAATTTTGTTGGCTTTCCAACCTATATGGTTTCATTTTGGCCTAGTTGTTCTGAATACTCAGCCCTCAATGTTGAAAGCTACAAAATCGCACATTTTTTAACCAAAAAATGCCGGCACCTTCTTGTTTGGACTGGCTTAAAGGTGGTTTCAAAAATGGCTAGGCATATTGAGTTTGGTCTCACTAAGTGGGGAATTTTATTGCCTTTCCAACCTATCGGGTTTCATTTTGGCCTAGTTGTTCTGAATACTTAGCCCTCAATGTTGAAAGCTACAAAATCGCACATTTTTTAACCAAAAGATGCATGTACCTTTTTGTTTGGACTGGCTTAAAGGTGGTTTCAAAAATGGCTAGGCATATTGAGTTTTGTCTCACTAAGTGGGGAATTTTGTTGCCTTTCCAACCTATATGGTTTCATTTTGGCCTAGTGGTTCTGAATACTCAGCCCTCAATGTTGAAAGCTACAAAATCGCACATTTTTAAGCCAAAAAATGACGGCACCTTTTTGTTTGGAGTGGCTTAAAGGTGGTTTCAAGAATGGCTAGGCATATTGAGTTTGGTCTCACTAAGTGGGGAATTTTGTTGGCTTTCCAACCTATATGGTTTCATTTTGGCCTAGTTGTTCTGAATACTCAGCCCTCAACGTTGAAAGCTACAAAATCGCACATTTTTTAACCAAAAAATGCATGTACCTTTTTGTTTGGACTGGCTTAAAGGTGGTTTCAAAAATGGCTAGGCATATTGAGTTTGGTCTCACTAAGTGGGGAATTTTGTTGGCTTTCCAACCTATATGGTTTCATTTTGGCCTAGTTGTTCTGAATACTCAGCCCTCAATGTTGAAAGCTACAAAATCGCACATTTTTTAACCAAAAAATGCCGGCACCTTTTTGTTTGGACCGGCTTAAAGGTGGTTTCAAAAATGGCTAGGCATATTGAGTTTGGTCTCACTAAGTGGGGAATTTTGTTGGCTTTCCAACCTATATGGTTTCATTTTGGCCTAGTTGTTCTGAATACTCAGCCCTCAATGTTGAAAGCTACAAAATCGCACATTTTTTAACCAAAAAATGCCGGCACCTTCTTGTTTGGACTGGCTTAAAGGTGGTTTCAAAAATGGCTAGGCATATTGAGTTTGGTCTCACTAAGTGGGGAATTTTATTGCCTTTCCAACCTATATGGTTTCATTTTGGCCTAGTTGTTCTGAATACTCAGCCCTCAACGTTGAAAGCTACAAAATCGCACATTTTTTAACCAAAAAATGCATGTACCTTTTTGTTTGGACTGGCTTAAAGGTGGTTTCAAAAATGGCTAGGCATATTGAGTTTGGTCTCACTAAGTGGGGAATTTTGTTGGCTTTCCAACCTATATGGTTTCATTTTGGCCTAGTTGTTCTGAATACTCAGCCCTCAATGTTGAAAGCTACAAAATCGCACATTTTTTAACCAAAAAATGCCGGCACCTTTTTGTTTGGACCGGCTTAAAGGTGGTTTCAAAAATGGCTAGGCATATTGAGTTTGGTCTCACTAAGTGGGGAATTTTGTTGGCTTTCCAACCTATATGGTTTCATTTTGGCCTAGTTGTTCTGAATACTCAGCCCTCAATGTTGAAAGCTACAAAATCGCACATTTTTTAACCAAAAAATGCCGGCACCTTCTTGTTTGGACTGGCTTAAAGGTGGTTTCAAAAATGGCTAGGCATATTGAGTTTGGTCTCACTAAGTGGGGAATTTTATTGCCTTTCCAACCTATATGGTTTCATTTTGGCCTAGTTGTTCTGAATACTCAGCCCTCAACGTTGAAAGCTACAAAATCGCACATTTTTAAACCAAAAAATGCATGTACCTTTTTGTTTGGATTGGCTTAAAGGTGGTTTCAAAAATGGCTAGGCATATTGAGTTTCACCTGACTATATAGGGAATTTTGTTTCCTTTCCAACCTATATGGTTTCATTTTGGCCTAGTGGTTCTGAATACTCAGCCCTCAATGTTGAAAGCTACAAAATCGCAAATTTTTTAACCAAAAAATGCATGTACCTTTTTGTTTGAACTGGCTTAAAGGTGGTTTCAAAAATGGCTAGGCATATTGAGTTTGGTCTCACTAAGTGGGGAATTTTGTTGGCTTTCCAACCTATATGGTTTCATTTTGGCCTAGTTGTTCTGAATACTCAGCCCTCAATGTTGAAAGCTACAAAATCGCACATTTTTTAGCCAAAAAATGACGGCACCTTTTTGTTTGGAGTGGCTTAAAGGTGGTTTCAAAAATGGCTAGGCATATTGAGTTTCACCTGACTAAATAGGGAATTTTGTTGCCTTTCCAACCTATATGGTTTCATTTTGGCCTTGTGGTTCTGAATACTCAGCCCTCAATGTTTAAAGCTACAAAATCGCACATTTTTTAACCAAAAAATGCATGTACCTTTTTGTTTGGACTGGCTTAAAGGTGGTTTCAAAAATGGCTAGGCATATTGAGTTTGGTCTCACTAAGTGGGGAATTCTGTTGGCTTTCCTACCTATATGGTTTCATTTTGGCCTAGTGGTTCTGAATACTCAGCCCTCAATGTTGAAAGCTACAAAATCGCACATTTTTTAACCAAAAAATGCATGTACCTTTTTGTTTGGACTGGCTTAAAGGTGGTTTCAAAAATGGCTAGGCATATTGAGTTTGGTCTCACTAAGTGGGGAATTTTGTTGGCTTTCCAACCTATATGGTTTCATTTTGGCCTAGTGGTTCTGAATACTCAGCCCTCAATGTTGAAAGCTACAAAATCGCACATTTTTTAACCAAAAAATGCATGTACCTTTTTGTTTGGACTGGCTTAAAGGTGGTTTCAAAAATGGCTAGGCATATTGAGTTTGGTCTCACTAAGTGGGGAATTTTGTTGGCTTTCCAACCTATATGGTTTCATTTTGGCCTAGTGGTTCTGAATACTCAGCCCTCAATGTTGAAAGCTACAAAATCGCACATTTTTTAACCAAAAAATGCCTGCACCATTCTCTTTGGAGTGGCTTAAAGGTGGTTTCAAAAATGGCTAGGCATATTGAGTTTGGTCTCACTAAGTGGGGAATTTTGTTGGCTTTCCAACCCATATGGTTTCATTTTGGCCTAGTTGTTTTGAATACTCAGCCCTCAATGTTGAAAGCTACAAAATCGCACATTTTTTAACCAAAAAATGCCGGCACCTTCTTGTTTGGACTGGCTTAAAGGTGGTTTCAAAAATGGCTAGGCATATTGATTTTGGTCTCACTAAGTGGGGAATTTTATTGCCTTTCCAACCTATCGGGTTTCATTTTGGCCTAGTTGTTCTGAATACTTAGCCCTCAATGTTGAAAGCTACAAAATCGCAAATTTTTTAACCAAAAGATGCATGTACCTTTTTGTTTGGACTGGCTTAAAGGTGGTTTCAAAAATGGCTAGGCATATTGAGTTTTGTCTCACTAAGTGGGGAATTTTGTTGCCTTTCCAACCTATATGGTTTCATTTTGGCCTAGTGGTTCTGAATACTCAGCCCTCAATGTTGAAAGCTACAAAATCGCACATTTTTAAGCCAAAAAATGACGGCACCTTTTTGTTTGGAGTGGCTTAAAGGTGGTTTCAAGAATGGCTAGGCATATTGAGTTTGGTCTCACTAAGTGGGGAATTTTGTTGGCTTTCCAACCTATATGGTTTCATTTTGGCCTAGTGGTTCTGAATACTCAGCCCTCAATGTTGAAAGCTACAAAATCGCACATTTTTTAACCAAAAAATGCCGGCACCTTCTTGTTTGGACTGGCTTAAAGGTGGTTTCAAAAATGGCTAGGCATATTGAGTTTGGTCTCACTAAGTGGGGAATTTTATTGCCTTTCCAACCTATATGGTTTCATTTTGGCCTAGTTGTTCTGAATACTCAGCCCTCAACGTTGAAAGCTACAAAATCGCCCATTTTTTAACCAAAAAATGCATGTACCTTTTTGTTTGGACTGGCTTAAAGGTGGTTTCAAAAATGGCTAGGCATATTGAGTTTGGTCTCACTAAGTGGGGAATTTTGTTGGCTTTCCAACCTATATGGTTTCATTTTGGCCTAGTTGTTCTGAATACTCAGCCCTCAATGTTGAAAGCTACAAAATCGCACATTTTTTAACCAAAAAATGCCGGCACCTTTTTGTTTGGACCGGCTTAAAGGTGGTTTCAAAAATGGCTAGGCATATTGAGTTTGGTCTCACTAAGTGGGGAATTTTGTTGGCTTTCCAACCTATATGGTTTCATTTTGGCCTAGTTGTTCTGAATACTCAGCCCTCAATGTTGAAAGCTACAAAATCGCACATTTTTTAACCAAAAAATGCCGGCACCTTCTTGTTTGGACTGGCTTAAAGGTGGTTTCAAAAATGGCTAGGCATATTGAGTTTGGTCTCACTAAGTGGGGAATTTTATTGCCTTTCCAACCTATATGGTTTCATTTTGGCCTAGTTGTTCTGAATACTCAGCCCTCAACGTTGAAAGCTACAAAATCGCACATTTTTAAACCAAAAAATGCATGTACCTTTTTGTTTGGATTGGCTTAAAGGTGGTTTCAAAAATGGCTAGGCATATTGAGTTTCACCTGACTATATAGGGAATTTTGTTTCCTTTCCAACCCATATGGTTTCATTTTGGCCTAGTGGTTCTGAATACTCAGCCCTCAATGTTGAAAGCTACAAAATCGCAAATTTTTTAACCAAAAAATGCATGTACCTTTTTGTTTGGACTGGCTTAAAGGTGGTTTCAAAAATGGCTAGGCATATTGAGTTTGGTCTCACTAAGTGGGGAATTTTGTTGGCTTTCCAACCTATATGGTTTCATTTTGGCCTAGTGGTTCTGAATACTCAGCCCTCAATGTTGAAAGCTACAAAATCGCACATTTTTTAACGAAAAAATGCATGTACCTTTTTGTTTGGACTGGCTTAAAGGTGGTTTCAAGAATGGCTAGGCATATTGAGTTTGGTCTCACTAAGTGGGGAATTTTGTTGGCTTTCCAACCTATATGGTTTCATTTTGGCCTAGTGGTTCTGAATACTCAGCCCTCAATGTTGAAAGCTACAAAATCGCACATTTTTTAACGAAAAAATGCATGTACCTTTTTGTTTGGACTGGCTTAAAGGTGGTTTCAAAAATGGCTAGGCATATTGAGTTTGGTCTCACTAAGTGGGGAATTTTGTTGGCTTTCCAACCTATATGGTTTAATTTTGGCCTAGTGGTTCTGAATACTCAGCCCTCAATGTTGAAAGCTACAAAATCGCACATTTTTAAGCCAAAAAATGACGGCACCTTTTTGTTTGGAGTGGCTTAAAGGTGGTTTCAAGAATGGCTAGGCATATTGAGTTTGGTCTCACTAAGTGGGGAATTTTATTGCCTTTCCAACCTATATGGTTTCATTTTGGCCTAGTTGTTCTGAATACTCAGCCCTAAATGTTGAAAGCTACAAAATCGCACATTTTTTAACCAGAAAATGCCGGCACCTTTTTGTTTGGACTGGCTTAAAGGTGGTTTCAAAAATGGCTAGGCATATTGAGTTTGGTCTCACTAAGTGGGGAATTTTGTTGCCTTTCCAACCTATATGGTTTCATTTTGGCCTAGTGGTTCTGAATACTCAGCCCTCAATGTTGAAAGCTACAAAATCGCACATTTATTAACCAAAAAATGCCTGCACCATTCTCTTTGGAGTGGCTTAAAGGTGGTTTCAAAAATGGCTAGGCATATTGAGTTTGGTCTCACTAAGTGGGGAATTTTGTTGGCTTTCCAACCTATATGGTTTCATTTTGGCCTAGTGGTTCTGAATACTCAGCCCTCAATGTTGAAAGCTACAAAATCGCACATTTTTTAACCAAGAAATGCATGTACCTTTTTGTTTGGACTGGCTTAAAGGTGGTTTCAAAAATGGCTAGGCATATTGAATTTGGTCTCACTAAGTGGGGAATTTTGTTGCCTTTCCAACCTATATGGTTTCATTTTGGCCTAGTTGTTCTGAATACTCAGCCCTCAATGTTGAAAGCTACAAAATCGCACATTTTTTAACCAAAAAATGCCGGCACCTTTTTGTTTGGACTGGCTTAAAGGGCCACAATCATGGACTTTTTTTATTCGATCTATTAATCAAACCTTATTTTTTATGTGCATTGACACAGTCACTCATACATTTATGCAAACAAAAGTCCAATAAAGCAGATATTCATTCTTGATCTTTGGCCTGAGAGATGGCACAATTAAAAGCGACCCCTTGTGAACTATTGGCAAGGTGCCACGTCAGGCTGGGCAAAAAGTAAACAAAATGGCAATTAATACAATGCAAGAGATGGCAGCAGCTTACAGTTGATGACCACAAGAGACCAACAGATACAGGTATGATTGCCATGCATGGCCAGTGGTCACTCTTGACTGACTGGGCTTGAGGAGGGGGGGACCCAGCCTTACGTCATGCAAAGTGAATGAGCCAGCTGACTGGCAGTCCACGAAGAAGGTCCGAAACCACTATTTCACAGGTCCTTTGCAAAGTGTATACTTTGCAATTTTTTTTTAAAACTATCTTTGTGTGTTTACAAGACTCAATTTTAGCAATGAAAGGTTTTTTATTGAAATTCGGGATTTGATGAGTGTGTGCCTTTAAAGGTGATTTCAAAAATGGCTAGGCATATTGAGTTTGGTCTCACTAAGTGGGGAATTTTGTTGGCTTTCCAACCTATATGGTTTCATTTTGGCCTAGTGGTTCTGAATACTCAGCCCTCAATGTTGAAAGCTACAAAATTGCACATTTTTTAACCAAAACATGCCTGCACAATTCTGTTTGGAGTGGCTTAAAGGTGGTTTAAAAAATGGCTAGGCATATTGAGTTTGGCCTGACTAAATAGGGAATTTTGTTGCCTTTCCAACCTATGTGGTTTCATTTTGGCCTAGTTGTTCTGAATACTCAGCCCTCAATGTTGAAAGGTAAAATATCGCAAATTTTTAAACAAAACAATGCATACATCTTTCTGTTTGGACTGGCTTAAAGGTGGTTTAAAAAATGGCTAGGCATATTGAGTTTCACCTGACTAAATAGGAAATTTTGTTGCCTTTCCAACCTATATGGTTTCATGTTGACCTAGTGGTTCTGAATACTCAGCCCTCAATGTTGAAAGGTAAACAATCGCAAGTTTTTTAACAAAAAAATGCATGCTTCTTTCTGTTTGGACTGGCTTAAAGGTGGTTTCAAAAATGGCTAGGCATGTTGAGTTTGGCCTGACTAAATAGGGAATTTTGTTACCTTTCCAACCTATAGGATTCATTTTGGCCTAGTGGTTCTGAATACTCAGCCCTCAATGTTGAAAGGTAAAAAATCGCAAGTTTTTTAACAAAAAAATGCATACATCTTTCTGTTTGGACTGGCTTAAAGGTGGTTTAAAAAATGGCTAGGCATATTGAGTTTGGCCTGACTAAATAGGGAATTTTGTTGCCTTTCCAACCTATATGGTTTCATTTTGGCCTAGTGGTTCTGAATACTCAGCCCTCAATGTTGAAAGATAAAAAATCGCACATTTTTTTACAAAAAAAAGCATACACCTTTCTGTTTGGACTGGCTTAAAGGTGGTTTCAAAAATGGCTAGGCATATTGAGTTTCACCTGACTATATAGGGAATTTTGTTTCCTTTCCAACCTATATGGTTTTGTTTTGGCCTAGTGGTTCTGAATACTCAGCCCTAAATGTTGAAAGGTATAAACTACTGGTCAATCACTTGGTCAAGGGTTTGACAATTTCAACTTTGATTCCTGCTCTGGTCCAGCATGGGTCACCTAGATTTGTGTTGGACAGAACTTTTCAATCATCCTTTGCCTCATCCTTAGTGCATAAGGACATGATACATTCATAGGGTCGGAGTAGCCTCCTCAGTTTCAGCTGATAATTATGTCTCCTCTGAGTGCCCCCCCCCCCCCGTATCCAATCGACCTCCCAGTTCAGCTTTCCCCTCCCCCCCGCAGGTCAGATGGCTCTCTGACGCCTTAAATTTAAATCTCCACAGGACGCCTTAAATTTAAATACATGGCTACAAGCACAGGGGCTTCTGAACCAAGTTTAAGTAAATAATAATCATGTACAGTGGTTTAGAGTCCCCTGTGGCTACAAGGCCCCAATCATCCATCCATCCAATGGCATCCATGCATTAGGCCTAGTTCCTCTTTGTCTTCAGAATGCTCCAATGTCCAAAGGGGAAATAGTGCCGTGAGAACACAGAAGTGTCCTGAGGAATAAACAAGTGCCCTACGGAAAAAAAGGGTGCACTGAGGAGAAACAAATGTGCCCCGAGGAGAAGCAAATGTGCACTGAGGAGAAACAAATGTGCCCTGAGGAACACAAATGTACCCCGAGGAACACAAATGTGCCCTGAGGAACACAAATGTGCCCTGAGGAACACAAAGGTGCCCTGAGGAACACAAAGTTGCCCTGAGGAACACAAAGGTGCCCAAGGAAATAAAAAGTGCCCTAAGGAACACAAATGTGCTCTGAGAAACAAAAATGTGGCCTAAGGAACACAATAGTATCCTGAGTAACACGAGGGTGCTTTATTAAGGAACACAAGTGTGCCCAAAGGGGGCTATAAATGCCCTGAGGAACACAAGAGCTGAGACAAATAAATTTGTCTCAGACAAGAGTGTCTTGAGGAACAAGAGAGTGCCCTGACAAACAAAGAGTGACATGAAACGAAGGCCACACTAAAGAAAAAGAGTGTGTTCTAAGGAACACAAGAGTGCCCTGGGGGACATAAGAGTGCCCTGAGAAAAACAAGAGTGCCCTAAGGAAAAAAATACTGCTGTTAGGAACACAAGAGTGCCCTGATGAACACAAGAGTGCCCTGATGAACACAAGAGTGCCCCAGGTGATGAACACTAGAGTGCCTCAGGTGATGAACACAAGAGTGCCCCAGGTGATGAACACAAGAGTGCCCCAGGTGATGAACACTATAGAGTGCCCCAGGTGATGAACACTATAGAGTGCCCCAGGTGATGAACACAAGAGTGCCCTGAGGAATACAAGAGTGCCCTGTGGAACACAAGAGTGCCCTGAGGAACACCTTGAATGCCATGAGGAACACAATAATCTATCTATCTATCTATCTATCTATCTATCTATCTATCTATCTATCTATCTATCTTTCTTTCTTTCTATCTATCTATCTATCTATCTATCTATCTATCTATCTATCTATCTACCTATCTACCTATGGCACATTTGGGGGGGGGGAGTAAGTGTACAAATTAGCACTGTAACTCCAGTTACTGTATCCATCAGATGCGATGCTGTCGCAACCCCAGGATCGCAACTTGGTACACACTGCAAACCCTGCCTGCCTATATGTCTCAACCCCCTCGTTAAAAAGGGGTGAAAACAGGCCCTCTCCCCTCTTCCAGCCCTCATTTTTAGCTGCGACACCATCACGACTCAATGCACACTTGGATTAACTTGGAAAACTCATTAATAAGCTATTAAAACCTGTGCTGGCAGCGCAGAATATCTAGCACTGCTAGATATTCTGCGACAGGATCGCAAGTCAATTAAACACCCAAGCAAGTCAGTGCACACTGGCAGAATTGGGGTTGCAATATGATCGCATGCGATCCCATCGCAGAAATAATACACTTAGTGTGCATTGGGCATTATGGATAGACAGGTTATTATCACTGCAGTTCAGCTTGCTGAAGCAGTGATATAGTTTTCCTTGGAAAGAAAACTTACACACTTTGGAAATTTCTTGACAGTACTGCTTCACACTAAGGTCACTTACAAGGTTCCCCTTTCAATATGTTTCCCAAGATGCCCCATTTCAATGTGTAGGCTTACAAAATGCATTGTCACTAACTTCACTTTTCCATAAATGGGTAAAATAATTGTGATTTTCCCTGAATATTTCTCCACTGTCATTTCTTCCATGGTCCTAATTCAGCCCCCTCCTTTTTGATACACCCTCTCTTACCTCAATCATGAATATAAAGCCCGCCCCTTCTCCAGGACTGCCCAATCAGGGCTGCAAATGGCTCATTACCATAAGCCTGTCACATGGTTTTGTTTACATCAGCACAGGTGGCATGCAGTAGGACTTTATACCGAACTCCACCTTGTGGAAAAATTTGTAAGCAGGTTTGGGACAAAATCTGTGCTGAGAAAAAAAATCTCCAATGTCGATCTATTTCATTATGTTTTCAGCTTTTACATTTTTTTTTCTTTAGACTTAACAGGCACTAAGTTTTTCATCTATTGTGGCAATAAACGGAAAACTAGGAATTTACTAATTTTGGCTATTTTGGCTATTTTAGCAATACTTTTTCAAAAATCTGTCTTTTGAGTCAATGACATATATCACATAGACCCCTTTTATATAAGTAAATTATAAAATATATTCTATAATATTTTTCAGTAGATCACTATAGATGATAAAACACAAGTTTAATTTTTTTTATTTCAATCATTGCATTCTCAGTACGCATTTTTAATTTTAAAAACTAGCATAAAACACATGAAGACATGAATCCTACTATTAATAGTATCAAGCCATATTTTGCAAAAAGAAATAAGTTTTATGGTTGGTTACCTGATCACATAAGGGGGAGATCATTTAATAACCAGGGGGGGGGACGCTTGGGCTTGGAGTTTCTTTAAAATAAATAATTTCTTGCTCAATTTTGGTGAAATAAATAAATAAGTTTTGGCCCTCCACAATCGAAACATGGCAGTGCTGCTAGTAAAACTGAAAGACAGAAAGTGTCACACCAACTGAAGAATGCAAGTCAAAACACCAAGAATTAACTTATAGATATATTCTCTCTTGAATTTTTCACACTTCACTACTTTTCTTTCCTGGGGATTCATTATTTTGTTCAGTCAGATTAGTTCAATTTATCAATTAGGCTTCCACAGCTGTGTGTGTCAATTTTGAAACACACACAACTAGTATATTTTAAGCTACCCTTGATACAAGGCTGAATGACAAGAAGCAGCAGTACTTCATTGGCTCCTTCCAAAAAGGTGTGTAAAATAACTGCAGTGAATCACACACTGCAAGCAGTTTGTATGAGAGGCACTGCACCTAATTGCTGCAGTGTATCCCGTATCCATTAGTGTTACTTACGCTTTTCCTATGCCCCTATCATGTTGACCTCTAGTTTCTTTATATTTGGGGTAATTTGGATAGATAGATAGATAGATAGATAGATAGATAGATAGACAGATAGACAGATAGATAGATAGATAGAAACGCTCTAGTAATACTTATTATCGTTTTCATAGCTGTGTGTTCTTCTGAAAACTTCGTTTTGCAGTTAAACCGTGACATCAGAGGGTATCGGTGAATGTGATTGGTCTAATCTTCAACCTGTGGCATATCAGTTTAGAGTTTGACATCACAGTTCTTGACAAAGGAATCTAAAACTGCCAGGCAATGTTATTTTTTTGTGTACAACCACAACAAACAACTTCTGTCTAAGCCGAGTGTTGCACCTCGCCTGAAGAGTCTCAATGTTTTACAAACAAAGTGTGTCACTGTTTCTCACAAGACACTGGTTATCACAATTTCAAATACTTGAGTTGAACAAATTTAGAGACTTACACTGGACTAAACAATCAAAAGTTATGGTACATCTTGAAGAAAGGGCTTCTTACTTCAAGGGTATACATATTGACCTAGCCTGTTCCACTGGCTCATAATCTAGAGTGTATGCTGGGCTGTGGAACAGACTAATATTGAGCACTGCACTAGAAATGTAGCAGCAATCAAAGCCGGATGATTGGTCAATACGAGGGAGGGGGGAGTGGGGGAGGCGGAAAAGGACAAGGCAAAGGGCCTCCCTGGGGAAAAAGTTAATGGCGGCTGGTCTCCCTCCGTGGCACCTCCCTTGTCTGAGCCCCCCCCCCTTTAAGAATAGTGAATTGAAATAGTATTGTATTTCAGTGTAATTAGGGTGCTGTAGCTACACACAAAATAGATATTTGCAGTTCAAATTCAGTATTTTTGAAGCACATTCATAGTACAAAAGGAGCACACAGCGAGCTTGAACAAACTTTGGGGTTTAAACAATTGACCTAGAAAACAATTAGCGCAGTGATGTAGAGGAAGGTCAGACGAACATTTTGATGTATCAAACGAAAAAATCTATTGGGAATTTTTTGAGATATTTGAGTTTTAAACTTTTTATTTATCACACCCTATTGTTAGCATGGAATCTCCATCTAAAAATGATCAAAACTGCCCATTTTTCCTGTTAGGTAATATCTAAGATAAAAGTCATTATTCAGAAGTAAAAATATGCAGTCATTGCCACAAGAGCAAGTACATACGACTTCATTCAGACTGACAGAGTGTGATAAACCTGTAACAGTAACATTTCTCAGAAAATTTATAAAATATGTTAATTTTCCAGCTTGTCGTCAGTTTCGTCATTCTGTTGAATAATTGTAGTAGAATCTGCCTCACTTTTGAACTCTACGGTGTATTATTGAGGTTTTAATGTGTTTTTAAAGAAATTTCACCACCGTGAAACAAGTACTTTTGCAACCATGTAAAGTGTAGCCAATGTTGAATGAATCATCAGAAAATGCATAGATAGAATGTTTGGAAGCATCTAGTTAAGTATGGAGTAAAATACTTTGACATTGCAGTCTTAATGTGCAATAGTTGTACATGTTTTTATTAACTACATTTTCACATAATTAACTGAATTTAATGCTATTTTTGATGTTCTATACGATTAAAGATTGGTTGATTTAGGATGCCAGATAACCTACATCAACATTAAACACCCAACATCCATTTTAAGTACTCAAAATACATTAAGCATGAATATTACTGTTTATTTATAGCTTTTAATCTTATTTTTGTCTTTTTGTTCAATTGCAAAGACTTTTCATGTAATATCAGGGGATTCAATTTTATAGTGAAGCAGATACTTACTAACATTCTATGCATGCATTGTCTGATAATTTACTCAACTTTGTCTATCCTTTTACATTGTTGTGAAATGCTTGTTTCGCGGTGACAAAATTTGTGATAAAATGCACAAAACACTCAACAAAGCCTGTTAAATGAGATGATGAGACCAAATTTTCTAAGATTATTTACCAGAATTATGTAACTAACACAACCTGCTATTGCAAAAATTTTCTCAGGCCTTTAGCCAGAAATGTTAGCTGTTATAGGTTTATCACACCCTGTCAGTCTGGATGAAGTGGTACATCCTTTCTACAGAGACAATGACTGCATAGTTTTACTTCTGAATAATGACTTTTATCTTAGATATTAATTAACAGGAAAAATGGGCAGTTTTGATCACTTTTTAATGGACATTACATGCTAACAACAGGGTGTGATAAACAAAAAATCTAAAACTCAAATATCTCAAAAAATTCCCAACAGATTTTTTTGTTTGATACATTAAAATGTTCGCCTGACCTTCCTCTACATCATTGCGCTAATCGTTTTCTTGGTCAATTTTTTCAATCCCAAAGTTTGTTCAAGCTCGCTGTGAGCACATTTGAAGTGCTTGAAATTATTATAATGATGCTTCATTTATACTCCCATATGCAAATCCATACGCTTCAAATATGCTCCCTTGCAGGGAGTACAAAAGGAGCATACCCAGAGGAAAAAAAGAGTATGTTCACAGCACAGAAACAGCACAAAATCGGTATAACCCATATTTGGTATCGGAGTACATTAGAAGCACAAAAGAAGTATATTGTGCAATGACGATTTGCACAGTTGAGAGACTTTTTCACACAAATTTGGCATTTGCAGTACAAATGCATTATTTTCGCAGCATATATACAGTAGAAAAGGAGCACATCTGAAGCGCTCGAATTATCTAAATTATGCTTCATGTATACTCCCAATATGCAAATCCATATGCTCCAAAAATGCTTCCTTGCAGGGAGTATAAAAGGAGCATACTAGCTGTGACATGCTACCAGGAAGCAGTTTTGCAGTACAATCGCAGTACATTTGAAGTATCTAAAAATCAATGCTTTGTTAATTTTATAGGCCACATATAATATCAATTCCTCAGCCAGATCAATGTAACTAGGCATCACCAGCAGGCACTTCGATGGTTTAAAACATATCTTTATCCCAGGAGCTGCTAGGTGACTGTCGAGGGAAAGTATTCCACGGAGAAAGACCTTCCTTTTTCTGTCCCTCAAGGTTCATGTATGGGGCCTGTGCTATATCTTGCATATGCAAGTACACTGAAGGACGCCGTGCCGCAAAACATCAGTTTGCATGGATATGCAGATGATCACGCTGTGAAAATGTCCTTTAATGTCAAAGACCCCCAAGCAGAGATGCGTGCAGTTACACAACTTGAACATTGTGCAGATAAGATCAATGACTGGATGAATCAAAATCGCCTGAAGATTAATCCTGCAAAGACTGAATTCATAATACTTGCATCAAGGCAACATCTGAAGAAATACAACACAACTCAGCTGAACGTATGTGGAGCACCTTTTGAGAGATCGAAACAAATAAAATATCTGGGTGTTGTCCTGGATAACAACAGGAGTTAAAGCTTGGTCGTACATCCCCTTCAGGATCTTGAACATTTCCACCATATCACCACGTAAACGCCGGAATCTCAGGGTTGGGAGTTGTAGTTTCTTTGACCTTTCCGGGTAACTCAGGTCCTTAAAGCCCTTTAGTTGTTTAGTTGCATGGCGTTGGACACTTTCTATCCTTTTCATCATGTCGCCAGTTTGGAAAGGACTCCATATGCTTTGCCTGTATTCAAGTGTAGATCTAACCAGGGCCTTGTACAATGGGATAAATGTGTCAGGGGTCAGGTAGTGGATGGATCTTCGTATGATGCCCATGTTTCTGTTGGCTTTTTCACTATGCTGTCAATGTGTCTACTAAAGCTCAGTTTGCTGTCAATGGTGATGCCCAGGTCCTTTTCCTCTTTGCAGGTAGTGAGTGGTGTCGGTGGTCCTTCTCCTGGGGCTAGAGCTAGAGGTACTGCTCTTGAATCTTGGTGGTGTCTTGATATAATCAGGCGCTTGTACTTGTCGGGGTGGAATCTTAAAAGCCACTTATTAGACAGTCTTGTAGAACATTCAAGTCTTGCTGCAGTAGATCAGTCTCTTCATTTTGCGGAGTTTTCCCTATCTTGAACAGCTTAGTGTCGTCCGCGAACAAGTAGACTTGAGATTGTAGATCATCAGGTAGGTCATTAATATACATGACAAACAACACTGGTCCAAGAACTGACTGTTGGGGTATCCCACTTATAACTTTTGATTCAGATGACATCATGTTGTTTACACGGACTTTTTGGGAGCGAACATGACCCACATGTGACTGAATCTAAGCAGCCTAAGTCATAGAAGTATAAATTCAGTAGGCCTACATGGAATGTTCAAATGACAGTACGTGATTATTCAAATTGGTTCACAAGAAGTATAAAATCAATATATAATTTGCATAGAAGCACAAAATCAGTATAATGGAGTACATTTGCAGCGTGGGTCTACGTACTGCTTTTGGACTGCTTTTGTACTTCCTCGCTGAGAAGCTGTCTGCTTTTATACTCTTTTTTCCTCTGGGCAGCAATGACAGAGTTATAAAACATTTCTAGGATGAGTGAGCTAACACAAAACTTGTTCATCTTTCTAAGACAGTACAATCTGGGGTTGAGCTTTTTGTTAACATGTTCAACATGGTACTTCCAACATAGCTGATCATCCATAACCAACCCTAGATAATAGTAGATATTTATATTTTAGTAGATATTTATATTTGTGGGTTCTTTCAACATTCACTCTAAATTGGAAATGTGGAGAACCTAAACAAAACCTAAACATTCAACATTCCTGCTTTGAGGGCGTTTATTGGTGTTTAGCTTTTTTGTTATAAAAACTTTGTTAAGCCAAATTAAACAAGCTGCGTAAGCGACTGCAAAGGTACAACCTAAACAATTATGACAAAAAACATTTAGTTTTAGCATTTTATTTGTTTAGAACACCAAACAAAACCTAAACAGTTAGGTGTATACTGTATAGTCTAAACAACCAAGTGTCTAATGCCTAAACAACTAAATGTTGACAACTTAAACAAAATCTCAACAACTAATGTGCGTACAAAATTCCCGCTTTGAGCGCATTTAAAAATACGTACAAAGCTAAATGCTAAGCAAATTTACTAAATTGCTTACGGGACACATGTCCCGGCTGCAAATTGACACTGAACGAGTTCCAAGAAAACACAGCAGGAGTAATTAATGAAACTCTTTAAATGCTGAGATATCTAAAATACAAAGCCCATGAAGATCAGTGAGTGTCTGACAGCTTTTTTTTTCATACGGAGTGCAGGGGTCCTGCGCAATCTTGTTCAAACTTGAGTATCCTGCATGCACTCTAAAATTGCGGTTACACCAATTATGTTTGCCATATTGTCTATATATGTATAAGTTACTAAAATATTATCCAATTTTCACAAAATGTACCATTAACATATCATTTGCATGTCATTTGAATGAGTCTTGAGTCCAAACAGTGAAAAACGTTTCTTACGGGACGTTTCTTACGGGACGGGACACATTTCTATTTTTCTTAGCATTGAGCAGAAAAAAGCAGCACAGAAAACCAAAACAGCACAAAATGGTTTGCTGTTGAACAACAAGTTAGCACAAGTAAGAAAGAAGCTGTTCTACCATTGTATCATGTGCATCTGAGCCTTAGAATCTACCGTTTCTTACACCCTTCAATGGGACACGGAAAGAAAATGTAACTTCATTCGGTTTTCTACTAGTTATACGTTTATCTATTTCATATTGGACAAGCTTTTCAGCTAGTATGGACTATTTGGCAACAAAAAGTAACAACTTTGATGAATTATATTGCATATGATGAGTACACAAAAGACAATAGAACCATATCATTTCGGGACACGGAAAAATTTCATGTGACTCCGATTCGGAAATTTAACTACATGACATTTCATTGGCATTAAAACCAACATATATCATATCTTTTCATCTGTGGGGCCCCATACGTTGGTAAAATCGAGATTTCAGCTTTGAATACTCATGTTGGTGGAAAAATTTCAAAAATAACACCCTTCAATTTCTCATGTCACAAATTAGATGCAAATTATGTCAATATTTGGAGACTAATTTGTCCGTAAAACAATACCTTTTAAAGATAACTAAATAAAACTTTCAGGTTATGCTCAGGGCATCCTGTGGAGAATTTGTTTGCAGAAACTGTCATTTATTTCTGATAATACAGCAGCAAGAAGGCATTACGTGCTTTACTAGCTCTTGTCCCGCGATAGTGTGAAACAGGCCAATATTAAGGCTGGAGATAAGAGGAGAATAACATCATGTATCAAACAAGCCAGCCGAGTAATTGGTACCAAACTTGTTTCCTTTGAGGAGTCAGAGAGTAGACTGACAGCCAAAAAAGAATCATGAGAGACACTAGTCATCCACTATTTGAAATTTTCATGAAGTCAAGAAGTCAACGAAGCTTTACCCACCAGCAAATACAAACAGACACAAATCAAGCTTTGTGGTCAGGGCCATGAGACTCTTTAATGATAAACACCACCGTTGAGATGATATATATCGAACTCTTGTTTGCCATGTGCCATTTTTCTATTTTTGTATATTGTAGCTTGAGTGAATGCGAAGTTATCCCATGTGGATTTAATAAAGTTGACTTGACTTGACTTTGCTTGACTTGAGAGGTTAACATAAATGTTTTATTGTATTTTTTGAATGTCCAAAATACATAGTCCAGATCACAATATGTATAACACAATTATAACATACAACCAAATGACTGCATCAAGAAACTGAGAGTAGCTGAATCTGATCTTAGAACTGAATCCAACTGAATGTTTAAGCTGAATGAAACCGAATGTCGGGTCTTGTCAGAGATTTGCCTTTTATATTAAGACCTAGTCACTGACTCGTTACCAAGATTTCCATGGCGGTTCCTGGTAGTGACAAATGATGATTGCTTTGCACTAGCTCTCCAACAAGCAAACCTGACTTACAATGCATTTCATATATTTTCTATCACTTACTTTACTTATTTAGAATAACCATTTTACAGTGAATTCCACAATATGACAGTTCTGAGAAGCGAGAGCTCAATTTCAGGTTTTCTGATTTTTGGCACAAATTGTGACTTTTTGAAAGTCTTGATTGCCATGTCATCTATCCTAAACTAGGGATCCAGTGACATTAGTCTCATAATTCAAAACTATCACCGCTTTTAAATGATTCTTGTGAGTTTATATTCCAACTTGTCATTGATGCATACACATTCTCATAAGAAGTAGAGACGGGGCAGGTGAACCAGTCACAGTGCCCCTGAACAAAATTTAAGATTAAAAAGAAAAGCGAGAAAACTAAAAACACAGGGTTTTAGTAGAAGGTCTGAGGATCGTTTCAACGCAAAACGAAAAAAATCTGTTGGGAAAACTTCAAGCTATGAGCCGTAAAATTTTTGATTTATCACACTCTGATGGCAGAGGTGCAATGGATGATGTGACTGAGTGTGTCCAACCTAAATTGCTCAAAACATTAAATCATAATATTTCTGACCCATATTGTCATTCTAGGTGAAAGTGTTTCTTTTAAAAGATCAATAAAATATGAAATTCTTGCCCCTGCTACTTAATTGGGGTGTGACAAATCATTCACAACATTGCCATGGATATTAACAGTGATCAATCTGGCTAATCAGCATATTTCACAGCCCTGAGTGTCTTAATGATTTGATAATATCGATAGTATAATAGTATATTGTTATTCATATTTCAGTTTGAACACCTGACGACTCTAACTTTAGTACTAAGGGACCGTTCAGAATTTATGACTGGGGGGGGGTGGGAGTTTTGTTGGAACTTCTCGTCAAAAATTGATACCCCCCCCTTGAGTTTCATGCGGATTTTTAGTACCCCTCCCTTAGGTTTCACAGGTATTTTTAGTACCCCCCCTCGCAGACAAAGCAATACACACATATATACATATATACTATTATACACGGCCACGCGTGCAGATTCGCGTCATTTCGCGGACTCTTGCGCGTAAAAAAAAAAGGAGTTTATGCGTGCTTTTTAACATTTTTTCATTGTTAAAATTTCTTACCCCCCATCCTTGGAAGTGTTGTCAAAAATTAATACCCCCCTTGAAACAAGAGTGAAAAGTTAGTCCCCCCTCGGCCAAAACTCCCACCCCCACCCCCAGTCATAAATTCTGAATGGTCCCTAACAACACATTTTTAGTTGCTCACTCAACTGTTTCGTTTGCTCTGATTAGCATTCACTCTCACTTGATGTGTTGAAGTGAGCAGTCATGCTTTCTCTTGTTGTGTGCAGCAGTTATCATTCTTATTAGATTTTTGTTGGTTTTGGTGTGTGGATAGGTGCACAGTGGGTTTTTTCTCAGGCTATCTTTGGTTGGAAATTTAGCATTTGTACCATGGACCGCTTTGAAGCAAGGCAGAAAGTCTGCATCATTTGCTATAGAAAGGCCACAAGAAAATTGAGTTCCACTAACATTGAGGCAATTCAAAATTTTGTGTTGAAAACTTCAACCCCCTAAATCCTGATTTGCCGTGCGGTATATGCGCATCATGTCATGGAATGCTCACTAAAAGAAGATAAAGATAAAAGATAAAGAAAACTTTATTTAAAGTCGGAATAGCAATTACAAACAAAAAACACAAGCAGAAATCTGCTTTTTACCGACATGTAATATATACAGTATATACAAGCATAAGATATTTAAAAACATTAAAAATTGGGTAAAAGCATGTAAATGTTAAAACTTGAAAATTATCGATAGGCATAAAAGAAACATATAATACATGATCCACATCTGCAGGTATATTTATAATTACGAAGAGCAGTTTTTAAGCACCCAAGTTTATCACAGTCTTTTATGGCTTTTGGCATTCTGTTCCAACATATAGCACCATTTACTCTCAGAGAATTAAAACCAAACTTTACTGTTTCATAGTTTGGAACCACTAACACGTTTGTATCTCTCAAGTTGTGATTTAATCTCTTTCTAACAAACATATTTTCCTCAAGAGGTGGCGACAATCCATGTAAAATTTTATACATCAGTTCAATCAAAACATCCTCTCTCTCTTCAAATAACATTTTACGATTTGACCTTTTTAGCAACTCATGATACGGACTCACAAAATCATTATACACTGTCCGAATTGCCCTTTCATACATCTTTTCTAACTTCTTATCATTTTGCATTCCACAGTAATGAAAGACAACAGTACAGTAGGCAAAATTAGATTTGACAAAAGAGTTAAAAACAGACCATTTTGTTTGAAGACATAGCATAGTAGAGAGCCTAGACATGGCATTGACCTGTCTTGCAACTTTTTTGCAAAGATTTCTAATATGGGGAGTAAAAGTTAGACTTCTGTCTAAGGTTATTCCAAGGAGTTTAACTTCATCCTCTGATTTTATTACAGTATTGCGAAGTCGCATTGTGACTTCTTCATGCTGGTTTCTACCAGTGAGAATGATCAAATTGAATTTATCCGGATTTGCTTTCATAAAATTTTGGTCAAACCAAGTCAGGGCTCTCTCTGATGCTAGTTCAAGATTTGACACAAGTGTTTCTATATTAGAGTGATGACATGATAGACTATTGTCATCAGCATAATTAAAAACAGTGCAATAATCATTTAGATGGGTCAAAAGATCATTTAGAAATAGGTTGAACAGAAGCGGTCCAAGCAAGGAACCCTGGGGAATTCCCCTCTTCAATTTAAGCCAAGAACTACATGACATGTCAATCTTGACACGTTGTAAACGGTCTGACAGATAGCTTTTTACAAACAGACATGCATTCTCATGTAAACCATACGCACTTAGTTTTGCTAGTAACAAACCATGCGGAAGACAATCAAATGCCTTAGATAAGTCCATCAATAGGCAAGCTACATATTCTTTACAGTCTAAAAACTTTTTCCATTCTTCAATACACTTTATGATTACATTGTTACATGAAAACCTTTTCCTGTAGGCAGACAACATATTTGACAGTATATCATTGAAATAGTGTATCAATTGGTCACAAACACAACTTTCAAATACTTTGGACATGCTGGTTAACACACTGACTGGTCGAAAATTGTTTTTCTTCAGAATGTCTTTACTTTTGTGAACTGGCGTAACTTCTGCATATTTCAGCTCATTTGGAAAATGGTTCATGGTAAAACACATATTGATCAATGGTGTAAGAGAGTTACTGATCATGTTGGATCCCAATTTTAGAAGTTTGGCAGGAATGCCATCATAGCCTGTGGCTTTGTTTGTTTTAAGACTGTTTAGAGTCTTTTTCACTTGCTCAGCTGTTACTTCTTGGAAACAGAAAACTTGTGAGGTGTTCACAGTTTGACGTATTGTAGTGACACTGATATGCTCTTTGTAGAGGTCATTCACCTCTTGCAGACTCAACTCATGGATATCAGCTGTTTCTTGGAGATCGTCAGCTACATTAACAAAGTAGTCATTAAAAGTCTCAGCCACAGATTTCGGATCAGTAAGGAGCACATCATTATCAAGTAGAGATAAGGTCTTGTCTTGAGGTTGACCATTTTTGAAAAAAGGTCGTATAACTTTCCAGAATTCTTTTCCAGAATAGTTTATATCCTTGTTACATTTTTTGTTGAAATACTCTTTCACTGACTGCTTCTTTAACTTTGTAACAAGGTTTCGTTGAGCTTTGTACTTCAGCCAAGCACGGTCAGATTTTTCCTTGTCGAACTTGCGTTTCAGCATTGCCTTGACATTGACAGCACGGCGCAGCACACAAGGGCTTCCCAGCATATTTGAGTCTGTTACCATTAGATATCAGGGGAATGCAAATAGAATGCAACCTCTAACTAAATGGCACAATTTGCAATGATATGAATATGCTAAAAAATATGCATTAATGCATGCTTTAGTTACTTACTCACCTTCACTCTGAGAAGTGTCAAAACTATGTTCTGGGATGTTTCCGTTGAGATATCAAGCCAAGTAACTGAGCCAGAAAAGTTAGCAGCTGGTGGATGACACAACAAAAGGAAGTAGTTGACCCAAGGTCAAGGCAATTATATATATATATTTTTAAGGATAGTAAAATTCCATAGACTGGGGCTTCTGAGGCATTTTATAACACAAGAAAGTTCAATAAGTAGTTTTAATGAATTAATAAATAATGTTATGAGCTTGATGCCAGAAATTATGTCAAGATATACTTTCACTTTTGCTAATTGACCCAGTTTGTTGTCTAAATTATAAATTGTCACCTCAAGAGGATCAAGTTGTTTCTACCTGAGGAATTTGTGAAGCTGTGAATGACATGCTCAACAGTTTGATAATCAATATGCCATTGTTTTCTAAACATTCTGACTGACTGAGTGGAGTAAAACTGTTAGAAACTCATGAAATAAAGTAACCTTCTCAAAACAATATTGCTCTGTCCAAATAAAAATGAAATACAAAACTGTATTTGTCATAGGCCTACATATCACTTAACTGTAGAACAATCAGAAATATTTGTAGGCCAAAAGTAGAATTAAATAGGAAAAAGGTTATCAAAGGTTTGATAATTGCCAAATCTTTTGCATAAAAATACAAGCCACGGTCAAAATGTTCACTATCTTGGGGGAAGGAAACAGCAGGGCAGTACCATCATGCTGCAATATCACATTTTAAAATATTATATAATTTCTTTCAGTCCATCAAAGCGCCCTGCAATATTATGTGATCAAAGAAGCTACTGTTGAGTAGGGTCACCAGGAGGTGGTGCCACCTACATTAGGATAGTTGAATCATTACAAGTACTCAGTAATGCAATACAAGTTATAAAAAAAAGGACAGGCTATAAATTTCTATCAAAAACATTTTTTGTCACAATATCATAACATGAGAAGGTTTAACAGAAGGACCTGGACATTCTCCTCTTAAAAATGATGTGACATATGAATAAAATACACAGTACATCTGTACTACATGTTATCGAATTTGCAAATAAGATTGATGGAAAAGTGATTTCAGGCAAGTGGGTAAATAGTTAATCAAATGTTGAATGTATTTATTTGGATTTTTTTCCAATTTTAGTTAGAAAGCCTATATATATTAATGTTAAAAGAAATCTATTCTGTGGGCCTGACTCTCTTTCAGATGAGTATTATTGACGAAATTGGATAGTTTTTAATGGTTTGATAGTTGTTTGTTGCTGTTTCTTTTTTGCACAGACAACAATCACAATAGGATCAGCAAATGCCTCATCAGTGATACCAATTGAATGCTTTGTCAAAGCAGTCAGTGGAGCATGACATGCACAGTAATATGGACAATGTTTTCATGATATTTGACCCAGAAAGGGCTCAATCATTTATGAAAGAATCAATTGGAAATAAGTAGTTAACCAGGATTATTGCAAAAAATCTTCAAATCCCCCAGGATTCAAATACACAAATGGACCAGATGAAGCTGAAACTGGATTTTTTTGGCAGATTTTGAATATATCTATTTTTCTGTGCCTGGGAATTTTCTGCAGACCACTTCTAATCTTGCAAGTCTGTTCTTGAAGGCTTACCTAGCAATGGATTCAAAATGGACTTGAAGTATTTATAACTCTTACAGATAGCAGACTGGCCTGCAAGTCACACAACTAACCAAAGGTGAGGTAAACTTTATTCAGATCAAACATTTGACACAATTTATTGAGGCTGAGCATATTATTTTGACTCTTTGTTAGCCATGGTCAATGAAGCATGGCATTCTAGCTTCAGTCCCCTGGTATTATATGAGTAAGTCCTCAGCTGACCTGAGCATCCAAATGCTGGGAAGCCCTTGGCAGCACACCATTCATAAAAGGAGCTTGTTCTCCACGGACTGTCTTCTGCTTGAGGGGTGCATGCTCATTAACAATAGAAGCAAGTAGATGATTATGAGACCAGATTGCGTCATCTGGATCATCGAAAATACTGGCAACTTGAAAGGGTGCAGTGCTCAGATCTTGTTTGTATGAGGCTTCACTGAAGTGTTTATAAGATCTATAAATTATTTTCCTGATCTTTCTTTCAGGGACATGATACCTCATAGAGACTCCTACTAAATTGTGGAAGTCACTTATAGCAGTGTTCCTTCACCACATTAACATAATCATATAGGCACATAATGTCAATAAGCTGGTGGTTTGCATTTGTAAAATCCACATTGAAATCACCCATTAAGATCACATCACAGGACTCCGACAAACATCTTTGAGACACAGTGTCAATGACCTCTACTAGATTTCGTACATGAATAGAGGGCGGTCTGTAGAGAGTCACCACACATATCTTATTGCTTTTAAGCCTGAGTTCAACAATAATAATCTCAATTCCATTTAATGAAGGTACAAGATCCGATCTGATACGGTGTGGCATGGAAGATGACACATAACAGGCTAAGCCACCTCCATTACCGTTTCGATCCTCTCGATAAACTTTATAATTTGGTACATCGAATTGCGAGATAGGAAATGATTCATCCAACTTGGTTTCGGCCAGAGCAAGAAAGTCAGTACATCCATTATTTAGGATTTCACATATTTCTGGAAATTTTGAGCGTAATCCATTTATATTTAAGTGACTCATAACAAAACGCTTCCTAGCTTTCTGTTTGAAATTCACCATTTCAGGTAAGACAGTGATGTTATTGCTCTGACAATTTGTAGTTTCATCTTGGCATTCCTGGCTGGTCTCCTAGTGTTTTGTCATCTCAGCACAAAACTTCTGCTTGTGGCCCAGCTGCATGCACTGTCGACATTCCACAGGTTTTCTGAAGCCACAGGTTGCTGCACTGTGGTTGTATTCACAGCAGTAGTCGCATCTGGATCTTCTATTGTTGTCCTTCTGCTGCCCTCCTTGGTCCTTGTAGCCCTGGTCCTTCCGTTGTCTGGAAGACTGGATACCCCAGCGTGAAGTCCTTCCTTTGGCAACCCTCCAGAAAGGATGGTCGAGATCCACATCATCCATCACTTCTCTGGATTCCGCATTATGCTGTATGGAGGTGTGAGGGGACTTCCCATCTCCTGGTCGCACAGCCTTTACAGTAGTCTTGCCTCTCTGTTTCCAGCTCTTGGTAGCATCCTTTTTGTGTTCATGCCTTATTTGGACTTTAAGATTCTTCAACAGTCTGTTGGTGCCCTGTCTGGAGAGATGAACGCCATCAGCAGGAAGCAGATAGCCATCATTTATCGAGCCATCTCTCAATTTAAAGGATGGTCAATTTAAAGGGGAACAAATGTGTAGACTTGCCAGTTCTGACTCGTGGCCAGTCTGTATGCTCGTGTAGAATTTGTGTAGTAGCCAAGTCAAATGGTGTTGCAGTGAACTCTTTGAAAAAGAGGCGAGGGAGGCCAGCTGCCTCAGAATTGCCTAAGAAAAAGTTCAAGCTTTGCACTAACTGTTTCACAATGTTGTACCAGGGATGTAGCCATAATCAGATCCAATGCAAAAGCAAGAAAATGAAATTAAGCAACACATTTGTTCAAATGTTCTTCCAGATGACTTAACTAAGCAGCAATTTGCATCAACTGTGCTGAAGGAATTGACCAGTGGTGGGGCGAAGACTGTTGAAGCATGCGCATGTATACCAATAATTGCCTGTAAGACAATACAAGCGTATGAAATTCGAATTTGGAGATTGCAGAAGAAGAGCTATTTTGCTAATAACACACAGATATGGTGCAAACGCAATCTAGTTGACCTTGTACATCTCGCTTATTTTGATAATGTTCTGCCATGCTAAATATTTTCTCTTTCATAGTATTTGCATATTTTGAAGAAATTCAAAACTAGTGGGAGCCTATGGCAGATTTCACGAAAAGTCTTCTCAGAGGGTACCTTAAACTTTCCAACCCTTTTGTTGCCTCTCTGTTGCTTCCTGAAGCAAGTATGAGCTAAAGAATAAATATCAATAAAATGATCCTCAAATATGTAGCTTTTTCCTCTTAAAAATATATATTTTTTATCCCTCATGAGGACAATTTCGGACAGCCAAACTTACTGGTGATCAAACGTGCTTACTTTGGAACTCTGTGGAATCTGCTAAAACCGATTCCTGAAAATTTAATGATATGTGATTGATAAAAAACATCTTGAAAATATTTTGGAACCATTTTTAATTGTATTGGTCATCATAGAACTTGAAAAAAATGAAAAATAAAAAAAGACTGCTAATGTAACTCGATTCCGTCACAGGACACTGAGGTTACATTAGCAACTTTTACATGGGGATTTTTTGTGTTCTTGCTACTTTTGCCAATTTCAAACATGAAATTCAAAAACTATATTGAAAAACGTGTTTTATTTGCCTGTATACATCACCAAAAACATAAACGACTGGGTGTGGCTTTTTTTATTGCTAATGTAACTGCAATTTTGCATCTGTCCATTTCACAGTGTTACATTAGCAAAATTTGTCTATGTAAATTATGTTAACGAACACATGCTTAGATCTAAGTTTTTTTCTGAACTGAAAGCCAGGTCTCCCAGGAGCAGGCCAGGGGTGGCACCCTGCTGGTAGTTTCATTTATATTGCAGTAGGATCCGCGCAAAAAATTCCGTCCTCCATCATTTAACGTTGTTACATTAGCACAAGGCCATATTTTTAGTTACCCTGATCTACCAATCAAACAGCAAACAGTGTTTACCCATGATTTTATTCAATGGATTGACACAATAAAAGATTTATATTTAAGCTTTTTTTTTGTCCTGCCAACTATCCTTAGAAAAAGGACCCTGAGAAAATCTGAGAAGCTACGAATCAATTATGCCTGGCCTTATCAGACTTGTGCTAATGTAACTTGTGGTAAGGACTTTTGCAGCTTTTTGTGAAATCTGTCCTATTCCAAAGTCACATGACAAATTCCAATAAGAATGCAACCATAGCAGTGATCACAAACTGTTATACATTGTTTGTTACTATGTGTGCTTTTAGCTGTTAGACATGAAATAAAAATATATAAGAATCTGCAACTTATAGAATTAACAACACCCAACAATAACTGTGAATTTTGAGAAAATGTTTTTCATAGTCAGCTGTCAAATTTGATAGAATATGTGACAAATATAGCACAACACAAATGTCCAGTGCATTTCTTGGATTTGTCATATGCTAGTATATGGATGGATTAACTCGATCTACAAGCCCTGATATACCATGTCTATCAATGACTGGTACTTCGTGTGTTGAAGTCAGTACCCTATCAAAGCCTTTGAAAGTGGCAGTTGAGCTAAATGATAGTGATTTACAACTCACCGCAGATGATGTAATTTCCATGCAAATCAATGCTAACCTTTCCAGGTTTTAAAGGACATCAGGCTTAAGTTTGGGCGTCAAAGTGTAGAAAGCAGAGTTAGGTCTATTCTGAGTGAAAGAAAAACAGTTTTGGAGGATAATTATTATTTTTTTTGAAAGGAAATGGTGGAGTTTAATGACTCTAAAGACCCTGCCTCTTCTTCCACCATTTGTGTTTTCTAATGACACCCAGAAATTTATTAATAGAATTTTGTTATTGATGTTTGTCATGAAGACAAAATAGGCTTCGACGATGGGAAGCATGTATTAAAACTGACCCTGTCTGTCTATGATCCAAACAATAGAATAACAATGCAGTCTCTTCCTCAGACTCGGGTAACCAGAGCAGAGGGTATTGGAGCAGGAGCAAAGTTTCTTTATACTGGGGTGAATAAAGTATTCATTTTAGCAGCTGCTCCAAAAACCCCTGAGAACTATTTCAATTGCAAAATGTTTCTCGAAAAAACCCTCATCAAAAATGTCTAGTTTCACTCTGCAGCCGACTTGAAGATGACCAATATCTGTCTTGGACTGATGACACATTCTTCAATGCATTCATGCCATTTCTGTGAAGGAATGAAAAATGTTTTTGATGCCCCATCAAGGACTTTTGAATCAATCAGTGAAAATTACAGACAGTGGCAACAGGAAAGTGGCAAGAAAACCTGTCTGAAAAATTACAATAATTGTTCAAATGAGCCTCTTCTCCTTGGTGATCATGACACCACAATTCCTGTTATCAACATTGTTCCTCCTCCTGCTCTGCACATTAAACTTGGTGTCGTCAACAAGTTGTATTCTGAGCTGGAAAAACAATTTCCCACACTCAATGATTGGCCTCAAAGCCTATACATAGTACGGGAAAATTACCATGCAGCACACATTTGAAGAGAATTAATGTAATAGACTTCTACAAAACTTAGATATTCTCTCAGCCATGTTGCCATGCAGGAAATTTTTGAAATGTTTCTCACTTTTCGTGATGCTATGCATGCATGTTTTGCTTCTGGAACAACTGTTAGTGTATACAATCCAATTAAGATATTGTGGAATTAATGTTTTCCTTTGTGAACCACACAAAACTTGTGTGCATAAAACACCAAAAAGTGGAGTGAGGCGTCAGAATCGAAATGCAGGAGACCTTAAGAGTCTGAGTTGTAGTTCAGGAGACCTAAGGAGTCAAGAGTCAGGGTCGAAATTTAGGAAGCCAAGAGAGTCGGTAGTCGCAGTCGGTTCAATTGATACCCGACTCCGACTCCGAGGTCCATACCAGTGGGATACCTATACAGGAATGAGGAGATGGAGGACAACCACTGGGATGTATACCCCTGTACCAATGGGATACCGCTGCACCAGTGAGATACCAATACAAGAGTGAAAATACTGAGCACAGCCAGTGGGATGCTCACACCAGTGGAATGCACATGTAAGAAAATCCTTTTTTTATAGGGGTCATCCTGCTGGCTATCCTCTCTTGATTCTTATATCCCACTGACAGGAGGGATCTGACTGGTTGTCCTCCATCTCATTCTTCTATGGGTATTCCACTGGTGGTGGTGGGGCTGATATGAAGGAAATCCAGTGGGCGTATTCAAGGGGGGGGGGCATATAGAGGTCAGAACATTTAGATCTGACCTATTTTTAAATTCCATCTGTTGCAATTTTAGTGTAATTTAGTTTATCTTAGCAGGTGAGCCAACAACTCTAATGGGTCAAGAATATAAAGCAGTGGACATATCTGGTGGTCGGCTTTGATGTAAATATATGGAACATCAAGACTTGCGATTGTGTCAATTGTTCTTCGGAAACGGCACTTTTATTAAAAGAATTGAATTTAATTGCCTTTCTTCTGAGGCACTATTTTTGCATCCTTACATTTTGCTAAAAGACAAACCAAAATAGGTTGCATGTTTGGAGAATGATGGTCATTTTTAACCCAGAAGGTTATGATAAAGTTTTTAAATCAATGGAATTAAGATTCCAAAAAATCAGTTCCTTGCATATTGTCCAAGTTAAATAACTATGGTATCAGAGGATCTTCATTAGATTGGTTACGCAGCTACTTAGAAAACCGATGCATGCAATTTGTAAATTATGCTGAAAAGAATTCTGAATATAAAAAAGTATAATGTGGTGTCCCTCAGGGATCCATATTAGGGCCTCTCTTATTCATACTTTATATGAATGACCTTAGCGCAACTAATCACAATAGCCAAATGGTACTATTTGCTGATGATACAAATTTACTGTACACGGGACAAAATATAAACACACTAACCTCACACATAAATTCTTCCCTTAATGGTATATACAAATGGTTCTCAACTAACAAATGATCTCTAAATGTTGAAAAAACTAACTTTGTACTGTTCCATGGAACACGACAGACAATCCCTGATTTTCCTTTTCCAATTAGAATAGATGGTAAACCAGTTAAAAGAGTACCTGTTGTGAAATTCTTGGGGACATTTCTCGATCAAAACATGAATTGGACAGAACATATCAAAATTAAATCTAACCAAGTAGCAAAGGTTAATGGTGTGCTGTGCAGGCTGAAGCATCAACTACCCCTGAATATTCTAAGGACTATATACAATAGCCTGATACTACCACATTTTAACTAGGGCATAATATCATGGGGGAACACAACCAGTAGGAAATTCAAACGATTAAAAACCCTGCAAAAGAAATCTGTGAGAAAAATTTCAAATTCAAAATACATTAGTCACGCAGACCCGCTTTTCAAAAAGTTGAAACTTTTAAAAATGGATGACATCTTCAAATAAAGCTACAGCAAAACCTATCATAAATTAAGCAATGGCTTAATGCCAATTTACTTTCACAATGAGCTTGAACTCAATAGTCACATCCATTCCCATAGAACCAGGCAACAGAATCTCATCCATACACCTAACATCAATAGTGAGCTCCTAAAGCAAAGCATTAATTTTAAGATTCACATTGTTAGAATGAACTTCCCAGAGAATTAAAAGACAAGACACATTTATCAATTAATTCTTTTTCAAATAGTATCAAGAAGTACCTTCTATCTCACTACCAATATAGTTGTAATAAACCCGGTTAGGTTGTTATGTATGCAGCAACTGACTACTGCTATTGAAATTCTAATTGTATACTCATATAACTTACAACTTTAAGTGTATACATAATTTATATTGCTTAACTAATCACCCCAATCGCATAACTTGACTGCACCCATATTTCCTCTTATATTAAGAATTATATAGCATAATGCACCATTTTCACTTCATTATAATTCATGCATTACTCCTCATCCTTGTATTATATCCCATTCTCATAACTCTATTCATCACAGGGGGTGTTCCGATAACAGTTATGTTTAACTAGTGGGACACCTCCTTACCATACACTTGAATTGTAATATTGATTTTACTTTACTGATGGAATGTGTGAATATGTGAAAGTGCATTGTTGTATATCCTTTCCCTGTCCATAGTGTGTCAATGTGTGTGCCTTTTGCAGACATGAAAATTGTGAAATTTTAGGCATGACTTTGGCCTTAGTGTGTCAATGTTGCTTGAAATTTCCTCACTCAGAAAGGAAAGGAATGTGGGCAAAAACCTTACTCTGGTGGCCAGACACATTTTTGGAACCAGCAAGCCATAGTGTGTTATGTTGATTTTATTACTATAGATGCTCCCAGGCCAATGTGTGTTTTGTTGATTCTCTACATCAGAGGACTAAATTTATGCTACAAATGCTCCCAGGCCATAGTGTGTTTTGTTGATTTCCTTGCCATAAATGCCCCCAGGCCATTGTGCGTTATGTTGATTTTACTGCCATAGATGCTCCCAAGCCAATGTGTGTTTTGTTGATTCTCTACATCAGAGCACTAAATTCATGCCATGGATGCTCCAAAGCCATTGTGTGTTTTGTTGATTTTTTGCCACAGAAACATCCTGGCCAGTGTGTGTTTTGTTGATTTCTAACATAGGAGGGCTAAATAAGTGCTATGGCTGTTGCCAGGCCATTATGTGTTATGTTGATTTTAATGCCATAAATGCTTCCAGTCAGAGTAAGTGTTGATTTTGAAAATAAGATGACTAAATTTGGTGGATGCATGTTTAATTTCAATGTCAGAATTATACCATAGCTGCAATCAAGCCAGTGTGTGTCATGGTAATTTTTACATCAGTCAAATTAAACAGTGTTTGTGACTCATGGGGCAGTGTCTTCTCCTTGACACCAAGGCATTTTTTACCAGACCTCTGGTGTTTATAAGTATAATTGTGCTTTCTTGCTGAAAACTAACTAAAGGCAATCTTCATCGATTTTATAACCATTTTAAAGAAGTTCATCTTCATTTACCTCACCTAGCATGGCAATTAGGTCAATGATTAGTCAGAATATGTTATGACTGAAATCTCTCCGTAGGCTGTGGATTTGACAGCTTTATATTAACTTCATGGTCATTTGTATGAAATAACATTCTATATAAATATCTAAATAATGATAGAATAAATCAATTACTTTTTGATGATCAGAAACTATCTGCATCTTCAATGGTCCATCATTATTCTCATAACATTTCTGAGAAAGACAAAATAAATAGAAATATACATTTGTGTAGGAAATTCACCATGTATGTATTTTTTGGTATGCAGAAGTATTACACTAAAATATGATCAATGCAATGATGTATATTCTATGTTTAAGCATCTGATTGAAGTTAATTTATAGTATATTCCCCTCTGTAAATTTGAGCCCACCCCCCCCCCTCCCTCACCAAGACCTGCTAGTTACACCACTGGTGCACTATAGGATTATATAGTCTTACCGGATTGTCATCTTGCATAATAATACATTTTCAGAAAAAATGAAGAAGCATGTTATACATGTAGTTTATTTTTTGCACTAAAACACAATTTTATTTTCTAAGAAATAAATAGTAATAGTATAATAATATTGGATTGTGCCTGGCATTGTAAACCACAGAAGAATGAAAGTGAATAAGTTTTATATACCGAAGAAAACTCTAGCATAAAAGAAGTATGCCTGCAAAAGGTCTATCTGCAACTGGGCCAAGCCATGTAGGTTAGTCAGCCAATAAATCTCAAACGCATTTCAGAAAGACACATGTGTGAGTGATATTTGACGCCACTTTACTCCTTTCCTAAACTATATCTTTATTTTGTCTTATCAATTTAACCTATTCTACCTGCCAAATTGACTTTACTCTGATTGTCAGGTCAATAAATTCCTTTATAAAGTTAAAGAAATAATTGTTCATGCCAGGCAAAACCCTTGTTTTTATTTTTTTTTTACAAAATATTCAATCAAGCATTACAGGGCTCTCCATTAAGTAATTTTAAGTTATAAAATTATTAAATTTCACTTATTTATTGAAAACACATATTTCGATTGCTTGGGGTGTATACTATGCTTTAAATCTGTCAGTTTATGATCTATGACTGTAAATTAGATTTTATATAGAATTGGCTGACACATTAGCTTTAGAGTTATTAATCAGTGCAGACAATTATGGTGGATATCAACAATGACATGATGTTCAGTACTTGGGATTCCTGCAATCAACAAAACACACATAGGACAAAGTCAGACCTGACAACATAGACACACTATGGCTGGCTGGTTGAGCAGCTGAGAAGAAAATCCTGGCCCTGCACAGACCAACAACATTGACACACTATGGCTGGCGGGTTCAGAATGAGTCTGGCCGTGGAAAGGATATATGAGCGGTATGTGTGGTAAAAACAAATAAACATTTGAATCAATCAATCAATGCACATGTATTTAATAGAGGGGCTGATACTATAATGAACAATAGTGTTATTGGTGTGTCTGTAGGAATCTCCAGTGCTGTATTCAATTATGCAAAAAACCCAAGGATAAGAGTTTCACACGCTTTCCTGCAACTTGACAAATATTCCAATCCAAAGTAAAAAAAAAAAAAAGTTTAAAAACATTGCTTGACACTTTTGTCGTATCCTGATTATGGCGCAGTCCTGTTCTAGATGCTCCTTCTGACTGAAGCCTTACACAAGCAATGCATTTGATGATGTTGAACATGGCTGCATATTCTGTTCCTGTTTGCTACATTGCTCTGGCAAGGTCAACAAATTTTGTGTTATGCTGAGATGCTCAAATAGAAGCTTACCGAAGCTCTAATGAAAGATTTAAATCAAATGTCATCAGGAGCTTAGCAAATTCATTTTTCTGTTCTATAGCACCTGATGGAACCTCTGGTTGTGCTCAGCTTCTTTAACACTGTACTGGAGCCAGATGTTACAAGTTCTTGCTCAATAACTGAACATATTGACGCTCAACTAGATGTAATAGGCCATGTTCCAAGAAATGATGACCTTTGACTTGAGTTATTTATTAGACCTTCATCATAGTAATTAGAGTATCTTTTCATGACAGGAAATTGGTTGGTATTGCCACCAGACAATAAGTCCAGACATGTTTACAAGAAACAGGAAAATAATACGTAGCCATATTTAATATCATAAAATCCATTGCAGTTGTTAGTGATTCTGTTAAGAGGGGCATCATGGACATCAAGTATTACTGACTGAAACCAGTCTGATATATAGGCAGACAAATGCAGTGAGGTGGCAGACTGATGAAACCCAAGTAAAATTTGCTGTGGGATTGGCTTCTAGGGTACTAAGAAAACTGAATCCAGCAGAATCCAGCAGAACTGTGCTAGATTTCCACAGTAATACACGTACACGTATGCACAGATGTGAAATGCACTTCCGGTGAAATGTTGTCTTCAGTGGCTCAGGATGGCACTCTTCTGGAATGCATTATGATGATGTCCCATTGACATGAATTAAGATGCAGCAGTTCAAGAAGACACTTCAGATACCTTTGTAAAGATTGTTTCACCAATATAAGTCCAGATTTTGCAATTGTCAAAACGGATCTTACAATGACAGTTTGTAAAACTAGTTTTTTCAATGGATTGAGAAAATTCTGAGAGCTTATGCGAGGAGTATATAATTTCTTCCTGCAGTTCTGCAAAAAAACTGCAGAATTCTGCAGTTCTACAAAAAACTGCAGAATTCTGCAATTTTCTGCAGAATTCTGCAGTTTTTTGCAGAATTCTGCAGAAAATTGCAGAATTCTGCAGTTCTGAAAAGATTCTGCAGTTCTGTAGGAAACTGCAGAATTCGTCAGTTCTACCAGGTAGCAGTTTGTGGAATGACCTCTATCAAAATAAACTTCCATGGACATTTTGCCTCTCTGCTCGGCCAATTCTCAACCAAATTTCATTCCGAAAAAAGTTTCAGGTACCCTACAACCAGGTCTATAGACTGCAGTAGTCAGTCTTTGTCCGTCGTTGATCTTTTCGCCATACGATACATTTTTCGGCGATCGGTAAGCTCGCAAAAATGTCATTTTATAAACTGCTGACAGTGCTCTACCAAAATAAACTTCCATGGACGTTTTGCCTCTCTGTTCGGTCAATTCTCAACCAAATTTCGTTCAGAAAAAAGTTTCAGGTACCCCACAACCAGGTCTACAGACTGCAGTAGTCAGTCTTTGTCCGTCGTTGTTTCTTTTTGCCGTACGATACATTTTTCGGCGATCTGTCAGCTCGCAAAAATGTCATTTTATAAACTACTGACAGTGCTCTATCAAAATAAACTTCCATGGACGTTTTGCCTCTCTGTTCGGTCAATTCTTAACCAAATTTCATTCAGAAAAAAGTTTCAGGTACCCTACAACCAGGTCTATAGACTGCAGTAGGCAGTCTTTGTCCGTCGTTGTTTCTTTTTGCCGTACGACACATTTTTCGGCGAACGGTCAGCTCGCAAAAATGCCATTTTGCAGGGTCAGTGTAAAATGCGGACCATGCAGATGAAGCAGACCATTTTGCAAGCTGCAGAATGCATTGCAGATGAGCATCAAAACCCCAGACCCCCCCCCCCCCACTCAACCCCAAACCGCAACCAACGTTTTCCTGGGTAGTGGCAAGACCCTTGTCAAAGAGGTCTGAACTTAGCAGATGCATTGCAATTTATGAGATGCATTAATAGTACCAGAGGTTCACAAATACTGCATGGAGCTGCAGAACTGCAGAATTCTGCAGTTTTCTGCAGAATTCTGCAGTTTCCTACAGAACTGCAGAATTTTTTTCAGAACTGCAGAATTCTGCAATTTTCTGCAGAATTCTGCAGTTTTCTGCAGAATTCTGCAGTTTTCTGCAGAATTCTGCAGTTTCCTACAGAACTGCAGAATTTTTTCCAGAACTGCAGAAGTCTGCAGTTTTCTGCAGAATTCTGCAGTTTCTATTGCAGAATATGCAGGTGCAGGAAGAAATTTAAGTGTACTGGCTTATGCCCGTCATCATCATGATAATATACATGATGGGCTGTATAGATGTGTTCAAATTATTGCCTATGGATTCTAGAAAAAGTAAGCAAAGCTGTGTCAGTAAATTTCTAAAGCATAATATAGTCACTAGGGTGGCCTAAAAATGTACAGGAAAATTTTTTTTTCTGAAATTCACATCGCATACCCCCTCATTTTAGGAGAAATGGTGAAAAAAGCACCTTGTTAAAATTTCATGAAAATCAGTCAAGTCTAAGTGGTCTCTCAAGGCCCCTCAATTCTCACGAAAAAGAAACATTTCAACCATTTTCGCCAATACGCGGTTAGCCAAAACTTTGTGAATTTTTAATGAACAACATTCTAATTGCCATGGTTGGAAAGGTATCAAAATTAGCTTCAATTTGCATACCAACATCAATGGTGTAGGATGATATCTTGGCTCCCATGGACTCTTCAGCTGACAGCGCTAATGTGCGAAAGTGTTTACTGAATGATCAAACCTGTTCAAGAAAATATTTCCATTAAATTTCACTGTCAATTAACATCTTCTTATTCTCCAAAAGGCAGGATGACCCGATAAAACATAAAACTTTTTTTTTTACCATGGAGAAACCCGCTTTATGAGCTGTAAAGTTTTAATGTTAGATTTTGTCAAAAGTGCTGAAAACATCGGAGAGTGGCTGTTGCATTTCATAGTTTAACTTCATAAGAGTTAAATATAGGACAACATAATTTATATCATGTGAAACATAAGAATATTGTCTTTCAAGTGGTACCCATCATGGTGCCCTGTAATAAATTTGGATGAAGATATGAATTTTAAATACTACAATTCCCCCCTGCTATTTTATGAGTTTGCGACACACTTCAACATAAAATTTCATCACTCATAAACCGGGCATTCCCATGGTCAAAAATTTTTTTTTTTAATATTTGGTCATTCTGGAACTGGGAAAATAAGAATCACAGCAATTTACAGCGAAAAAAAATAAAAGACTGGCTTTTATCAGGATCGGTCGTTCTGCAACAATTTCATTCACGAAAAGTGTAAACTGAAGAGACCATGGGAGTTGAGATATTATCTTAGACCAATAATGTTGGTATGCAAATTGAAGCTCTTTTTGAGCCCTATCCAACCATGGCATTGAAAATGTAGTACTGTACAAATTGACTAAGTTATGAGGAACCGCGAATTTGCGAAAATGGTTCAAATTTTCCTTTTTGCTAAGAATGGAGGGGCCTTGAGAGACCACTAAGACTTGACCGATTTTCTTGAAATTTTTACAGGGTGCTTTTTTCACAATTTCTCCTAAAATGAGGGGGTATGCGAATAGAAAATCAAAAATTTTGTTTTTTGGGCCACCCTAATAGTCACACACCTTACAGACATATATTTTCATTTAGTATGCGCATTTACGTATCTTTACTGTGTTAAGAATGAAAAGCGACCCATTGCAGATGTTAAATTCCATGGCTACCACCTCTAATTGATACATATGTTAGTGTATAATGAAATGCTCATGTCTAAAAATCCCTTAAACACAGGTTTTGGTGCTTTGCATTAATCAACTACAGGAAATTCCGCCAAAACAGCCAATTTTATGTAATCCGACGGCTGAATTTTCCAAATGTTGCTTGTTATGAAGTAAGCATAACCTCTTAGTGATTCAGTTTCATCATGGGTGACTTCAGCACCCTCAAAAACCTCCACTTGACCAGTTTCAGTGGCATTAACTGATTTCAGGCAGGACAATAGCCACTTTTCATGCTCAAAAATAGTCGTTTTCATCAAATTTGGATAAGAATTGGTTAATCTAGACCAATTCTCCCGATGCCATGCCAAAATCTCAAGATTTTGAATGGGACGACCACATGGCTCCCAGGGCTAGTAAACATAAGGATTATGTGATGTATATTTGTTCTGGGAGCCCATTAGCTGAAAGGCAGTGTGCCGAACTTGCATGGGTTTTTCCAGACCCAATTTTCACTCTGAAAATGAGTTGAAACAGCAATTCTCAGTTTGGCGGATTCTCATTGGCTGGAAGCAGGGGAATCTGACCCATTTTAAATTGACATCACAGCTTGTAGTTAATTTACATATATTGCAGTGCTAGAATAGAGTCATCTCTGACATCACAGTTCAACAGCATAGAAAAGATCTTGAGATTCCGGGCAAATATAACGAGGACTGTCAAAAATCTGTGACTTTTTACCTTTCAACATTGAGGGCTGGATATTCAGAACCATTGGGCCAAAATGAAACCATAAGGCTTAGAAAGCCAACAAAACTCCCTATTTATTCAGGCCAAACTCAATATGCCTAGCCATTTCTGAAACCACCTTTAAGCCAGTCCAAACAGAAAGATGAATGCATTTTTTTTGTTTAAAAAAGTGCGATTTTTTACCTGTCAACATTGACGGCTGAGTATTCAGAACCACTAGGCCAAAATGAAACCATATAGGTTGGAAAGGCAACAAAATTCCCTATTAAGTCAGGCCAAACTGAATATGCCTAGCCATTTTTGAAACCACCTTTAAGCCAGTCCAAACAGAAAGGTGTATGCATTTTTTTGTTTAAAAATTTGCGATTTTTTACCTTTCAACATTGAGGGCTGAGTATTCAGAACCACTAGGCCAAAATGAAACCTCATAGGTTGGAAAGGCAACAAAATTCCCGATTTAGTCAGGCCAAACTGAATATGCCTAGCCATTTTTGAAACCACCTTTAAGCCAGTCCAAACAGAAAGGTGTATGCATTTTTTGGCTAAAAAATGTGCGATATTTTACCTTTCAACATTGAGGTCTGAGTATTCAGAACCACTAGGCCAAAATGAAACCACATAGGTTGGAAAGGCAACAAAATTCCCTATTTAGTCAGGTGAAACTCAATATGCCTAGCCATTTTTGAAACCACCTTTAAGCCAGTCAAAACAGAAAGAAGCATGCATTTTCTGGTTTAAAAATGTGTGATTTTTTACCTTTCAACATTGACGGCTGAGTATTCAGAACCACTAGGCCAAAAAATAACCATATAGGTTGGAAAGGCAACAAAATTCCCTATTTAGTCAGGCCAAACTGAATATGCCTAGCCATTTTTGAAACCACCTTTAAGCCAGTCCAAACAGAAAGGTGAATGCATTTTCTTGCTAAAAAATGTGAGATTTTTTACCTTTCAACATTGAGGGCTGAGTATTCAGAACCACTAGGCCAAAATGAAACCACATAGGTTGGAAAGGCAACAAAATTCCCTATTTAGTCAGGCCAAACTGAATATGCCTAGCCATTTCTGAAACCACCTTTAAGCCAGTCCAAACAGAAAGGTGTATGCATTTTTTGGTTAAAAAATGTCCGATTTTTTACCTTTCAACATTGAGGGCTGAGTATTCAGAACCACTAGGCCAAAATGAGACCATATAGGTTGGAAAGGCAACAAAATTCCCTATTTAGTCAGGCCAAACTGAATATGCCTAGCCATTTTTGAAACCACCTTTAAGCCAGTCCAAACAGAAATAAGCATGCAGTTCTTGGTTAAAAAATTTGCGATTTTTACCTTTCAACATTGAGGGCTGAGTATTCAGAACCACTAGGCCAAAATGAAACCATATAGGTTGGAAAGGCAACAAAATTCCCTATTTAGTCAGGCCAAACTCAATATGCCTAGCCATTTTTGAAACCACCTTTAAGCCAGTCCAAACAGAAAGGTGAATGCATTTTTTTGCTAAAAAATTTGCGATTTTTTACCTTTCAACATTGAGGGCTGAGTATTCAGAACCACTAGGGCAAAATGAAACCACATAGGTTGGAAAGGCAACACAATTCCCTATTTAGTCAGGTGAAACTCAATATGCTTAGCAATTTTTGAAACCACCTTTAAGCCAGTCAAAACAGAAAGAAGCATGCATTTTTTTGTTTAAAAATGTGTGATTTTTTACCTTTCAACATTGAGGGCGGAGTATTCAGAACCACTAGGCCAAAATGAGACCATATAGGTTGGAAAGGCAACAAAATTCCCTATTTAGTCAGGCCAAACTCAATATGCCTAGCCATTTCTGAAACCACCTTTAAGCCAGTCCAAACAGAAAGGTGAATGCATTTTCTTGCTAAAAAATGTGAGATTTTTTACCTTTCAACATTGAGGGCTGAGTATTCAGAACCACTAGGCCAAAATGAAACCATATAGGTTGAAAAGCAAACCAAATTCCCTATTTAATCAGGCCAAACCCAATATGCCTAGCCATTTTTGAAACTACCTTTAAGCCAGTCCAAACAGAAAGGTGAATGCATTTTTGTTGTTTAAAAATGTCCGATTTTTTACCTTTCAACATTGAGGGCTGAGTATTCAGAACCACTAGGCCAAAATGAGACCATATAGGTTGGAAAGGCAAAAAAATTCGCTATTTAGTCAGGCCTAACCCAATATGCCTAGCCATTTTTGAAACCCCCTTTAAGCTAGTCCAAACAGAAAGAAGCATGCATTTTTCTGTTTAAAAATGTGCAATTTTTTACCTTTCAACATTGAGGGCTGAGTATTCAGAACCACTAGGCCAAAATGAAACCACATAGGTTGGAAAGGCAACAAAATTCCCTATTTAGTCAGGCCAAACTCAATATGCCTAGCCATTTTTGAAACGACCTTTAAGCCAGTTGAAACAGAAAGGTGTATGCATTTTTTGGTTAAAAAATGTGCGATTTTTTACCTTTCAACATTGAGGGCTGGAGTATTCAGAACAACTAGGCCAAAATGAAACCATATAGGTTGGAAAGGCAACAAAATTCCCTATTTAGTCAGGCCAAACTGAATATGCCTAGCCATTTTTGAAACCACCTTTAAGCCAGTCCAAACAGAAAGGTGAATGCATTTTTTTGCTAAAAAATTTGCGATTTTTTACCTTTCAACATTGAGGGCTGAGTATTCAGAACCACTAGGGCAAAATGAAACCACATAGGTTGGAAAGGCAACACAATTCCCTATTTAGTCAGGTGAAACTCAATATGCTTAGCCATTTTTGAAACCACCTTTAAGCCAGTCAAAACAGAAAGAAGCATGCATTTTTTTGTTTAAAAATGTGTGATTTTTTACCTTTCAACATTGAGGGCTGAGTATTCAGAACCACTAGGCCAAAATGAAACCATATAGGTTGGAAAGGCAACAAAATTCCCTATTTAGTCAGTCCAAACTCAATATGCCTAGCCATTTTTGAAACCACCTTTAAGCCAGTCCAAACAGAAAGGTGAATGCATTTTCTTGCTAAAAAATGTGTGATTTTTTACCTTTCAACATTGAGGGCTGAGTATTCAGAACCACTAGGCCAAAATGAGACCATAAAGGTTGGAAAGGCAACAAAATTACCTATTTAGTCAGGCCAAACTGAATATGCCTAGCCATTTTTGAAACCACCTTTAAGCCAGTCCAAACAGAAAGGTGAATGCATTTTTTTGCTAAAAAATGTGTGATTTTTTACCTTTCAACATTGAGGGCTGAGTATTCAGAACCACTAGGCCAAAATGAAACCATATAGGTTGGAAAGGCAACAAAATTCCCTATTTTGTCAGGCCAAACTCAATATGCCTAGCCATTTTTGAAACCACCTTTAAGCCACTCCAAACAAAGAGGAACATGCATTTTTTGTTTAAAAAATCTGCAATTTTGTAGCTTTCAACATTGAGGGCTGAGTATTCAGAACAACTAGGCCAAAATGAAACCATATAGGTCAGAAAGGCAATAAAATTCCCCACTTAGTGAGACCAAACTCAATATGCCTAGCCATTTTTGAAACCACCTTTAAGCCAGTCCAAACAAAAAGGTGCCGGCATTTTTTGGTTAAAAAATTTGCGATTTTGTAGCTTTCAACATTGAGGGCTGAGTATTCAGAACCACTATGCCAAAATGAAACCATATAGGTTGGAAAGGCAACAAAATTCCCCACTTAGTGAGACCAAACTCAATATGCCTAGCCATTTTTTGAAACCACCTTTAAGCCAGTCCAAACAGAAAGGTGTATGCATTTTTTGGTTAAAAAATGTGCGATTTTTTACCTTTCAACATTGAGGGCTGAGTATTCAGGACAATTAGGCCTAAAATAAACCATATAAGTTGGAAAGCCAACCAAATTCCCTATTTATTCAGGCCAAACTGAATATGCCTAGCCATTTTTGAAACCACCTTTAAGCCAGTCCAAACAGAAATAAGCATGCATTTTTGTTGTTTAAAAATGTGCGATTTTTTACCTTTCAACATTGAGGGCTAGGCACTCAGAACCACTAGGCCAAAATGAAACCTCATAGGTTGGAAAGGCAACAAAATTCCCTATTTAGTCAGGCCAAACTTAATATGCCTAGCCATTTTTGAAACCACCTTAAAGCCAGTCCAAACAGAAATAAGCATGCAGTTCTTGGTTAAAAAATTTGCGATTTTTTACCTTTCAACATTGAGGGCTGAGTATTCAGAACCACTAGGCCAAAATGAGACCATATAGGTTGGAAAGGCAACAAAATTACCTATTTAGTCAGGCCTAACCCAATATGCCTAGCCATTTTTGAAACCACCTTTAAGCACGAGCCTTCTGATCATTCAATTGATAGACATGAACACTTCAGAGTAAGCAATTCCAGTCATGGTCTAGTGGTCACAGTGTACTCAGCATGTTGGAAATTCATATTTATAAGCATTTCTGGACTCCTCCAATCACCTCATTCAAAAGAATATCATAAAAAACTTACTTGGAAAGAGCCTAGTGTTTGTAAGACATTGGGAAGTAATCCAATTTTCATGTTAAAATCCAAGCTTCAATGCAACTGACTAGAGCCTATGACCAAAGTCAGCTGAAAATGAAAATAATGATAGCTCCGCACACATAAGGTCCAGGCACCAAAAAATGAGCAAAATGAATCTTCTATATTTTGAGTATATAAAAATGATATTGTTTCTGCATTTAGATTGACATTTATTTTGGTGACATTCGCAATTAAGAAAAATGTAGGAATAAGGAGAAGAAATTTTAAAGGTCACATGACCCCGCAGTCAGAGGATCCGGAGGGATCGAGGGATCATTAATTTAATTTGAATTTATTTAATCAAACATAAAAGTTACATTAGTGGAGTTAATTTCTGTACTTAAATTTATAGTTACTTTGGTGACATTTGCTATGAAAATTATTAATTTTTTTTCCCCTCATTAATGTTCACATAGTATGCAGTGCACATTACCGTGCTATTTTTGTAAAAGAGTGATGTACAGATCTGCATGAGATGCACGGGCTCAGATATCAAGAAATAGACAAAGAGGTATGGCCGTATGAAGGCTTGTGATCAGATGGTTATTTCTAGATTTGGTTAGGCCTATGAGGACATTAAACTAAAGCAAGGACGGCATACGCAGGATACTATACAGAGGAAACCTCCTGGTGAGTACTGAGTATGTAATTATTTTAGTTTAAGTTGGTGGCGCATTTTTGGTTCATGATCATCAATGTCTGTAAAACAAACTTTTGCCAATTATATGCTTTGATGGATGAGCTGCTTCAAATTTGGCCTCCACAGGTCGGCCCATTTCACTTCAGATAGCTGGTACAACCATAAATGCGACAAAGGAAAAATAAGTCACTCACAGGAAATATAACTTTATTGGCGTTGCAATCACTATTGGAATTTATTATATATATTACCGCAAAACAGAAAAAATGTTCTCCCATAACAAGATATATTCACAAGTAGGCCAAAAGACATTTTCAGCATAAATCTGAATATTTGAATTAGCAACATTCCAGCTAAATGTTGTGACATATATATTTCTATTTTAACTTAATCACAATTATTGATTCTTACTATACATCTCATACAAATGAAAATTATGTATCTATGTTACTTTCAAAATACTTTTATGATTTCAAAAAAGCTGAAATAAATGCGGATTGCAGATAATGGAAAAATTTGCAAAAACTATGATGCCATCTTGCTGAGCAAGATACAATTTGAGCATTATTGACAGACCCATAATTATACTTTTTTGGATGTTTCCAATCATATAAATATACAGTCTTGGAATTAATAACTTATGTATTGTTGCATCCAATATGTGGAGTTCATCAGTATATCAGACTTTTCATCTCAGGTTGATTGATGAATATCAATATCAAAGGGCACTGTTGTCTAATGCAGCGATGTCACATCCCACTGCGCAGGGCTTTAGATTCTAGTCAAGAGTCGGAGTCGTGGAGCTGGAGGCTTTTTAATGGAGTTGCAGTCGGAGTTGGAGTCAAGATTTCCAGGTGGAGTCATGGTCGGATTTGAAAATTTGATAGGGGATTCATGACTCCTAATCCAATTAATATAATTTATAAAAACTATTTTACAAAAACGTGAAAAACATACCATTTTTTACACAAAACTATTTCAGCAAGTGTTCATGTGCCAAATCCCGTGAAAACTTTGTAGAATTAATTTCTCACCCCTGTTAACCACATAATATTTGTGTGCAATAATAGCGATAAGCGGAGTGGGGAGTCGGAGTTGTAATTCAGGAGACCTAAGGAGTCGGAGTCGCTTTTCTAATTTTACGCCAAAGGAGTCGGGAGTCGCTTCACTTATTACACATCTCCGAAGCCCTATCACTGTGTCCACTTTATGATACATGGCGGCGTCATCCTGGAAATAATAATTATAAATATTTACTAATTTTGTACATGACACATCATCAGATTAAATTGCATGAATAATAAAAATTCACTTCTTGAAATAACCAAGTTGTTTCAGTTAACAGAGTTTGTATATCTTTTAAAGTGTGTCTGTATTGTTAAATAATAATTATAAATATTTACTAATTTTGTACATGACACATCATCAGATTAAATTGCATGAATAATAAAAATTCACTTCTTGAAATAACCAAGTTGTTTCAGTTAACAGAGTTTGTATATCTTTTAAAGTGTGTCTGTATTGTTATTAGTATAATCATATTTGACAGAAAAAAGTGTATATTAACATTTTAAATGTACCTGGTATCTATTTAAATCATTGGCAATGGTGTTTTAAATCTATTTCCACTGTAAACCTTCACATACTAGTACTTTAGATTGAAGATTCAGGATCTGCTGATATAATGGAATTCATGTATTCAGACAAAATTCTAAAGTTGGTCTTCTTTTATCTACAATCTAATGAATCTGTATACAATTTACATCATTCCGTAATATGAAACACACATGTGTGAAAATATGCTTATGGAACAATTTAGGCATGACTGACACAGTTAACATGTTTGGCTTCCCTTGGGAAATTTTTATGCATAAAAATTATTCAGTTGAGTCGTAATGGTGCACTTGATCACATGGCGCCCCAAAGCCCACTATAAAATCAGTTTAACATTACGATGATGCAGATTTTCTAAACCTGAAATATATCTCATCCTAAACCGGTTGAGGTATATTAAAAAAAATCATAGATGTGCAGCTGATACTACTATAATTACACAGTATAAAAGTTTAGGAATTAAAATAGACTAGATTTCCTTAATATTGCAATAATTTCATTTGTAGGAAATAATGGTGAACATCACAGAATCTGAAGCTGGTTGTTATATTCCAATGACTAAGTGAAGAAGAAAAGTTCCCTAATTTTGAGGCACGTTTCAAGGCATTTCCACCAGATGGCAGCACCAGATTGATTCAGATGATTTCTGCTGGTGTTGAGAAAGAAGTTTTAAGATTGTGTTGTCTAAAATAGAATGATAAAAACTTTTCACAAAACAATGAACAGTAGATATGTGCCCTCTCAGTAGATTACAACATTAAAAGTTACAAAATTCATTTTAAAAAATCCATTAAAACTAGTTGTATATAAAAAAAAATCCTTCTACAAAAAGACCACACCAACTGTACGACAGACAACACTACAACACAGTGACGGAAAAAGAAAATCTTCTTCATGGGCTCTTTGCTGGAGCAGTAGCAGCCCGAGATTCCAAATCTTTAAAGCTGAAATAGGCGGCTACTGGAGCCTTATTTTGGCAAAAAAGAGCTGGAGGACTGAAAGAGGGAACATGATCACGAATTTCACCACTGATCATTCGGTCAGCTGTAGCAGGGCAGAGCTTCCCCAGTTTGTTTTTAAGGGAGCTCAGCTCCCCCAACCTCCCCCGCCATTTCCATCACTGAGTGTCACCCAGGAAATGATGACATATGTTCTGAAGTTTTGCACAAAAGATATATCAGATGGTCTAAATTGATACAAATTCAAAGAAAGAATTAATGGAGAAAATTGCCACATTGGTAAAAAGGCAGATGTCACCTGTTTTTTAGGCATGGAAGCTGACTTGTGTGCTTCAAATCGTAAATTCGATGTGCCTTTAAGGGCGTTAATTTTTTACCTTGCCCCAGATCGGCCCGACTTTGAATTAATTAATTTAAATTGAGCTAAATTTGCCTTGTAATGGAATAAAGTACAGGTTTCAAATCTGTGGGAGATGCACATATCTGTTGGCAGAAAAATGTCTATCTACGGAGTTTTGCTTTGAATTTCATTAGTATTTTAGTCATGAAAATTCATAAGGCTCAATAATATTTTTATATTGTGCACCTTTCTTGACCAAATTCTGGGATGGGCCAGCTAGGAGTGTTTTCTCAAAATTTCCCAAAAAGTATTTTTATGATCAGGTTGGATTTTCACACGTTTTCCAATATTTCTTGATTTTAACCTTGTCCGACCTATCAAAGGCTTTGAGCAAACTTTTAAACAAATAACCAAATGTTTACATGTGACTGTTGTAATAATGTGGTAATTGCTTTGGTCCTTCAAATCAGGTATTTGAGGTAGTAGTAAAATAATATTCTACTTGCAGTTGCAGTTTTGGACCACTCTACAGTTTGAATACATCACACGGGTTTCATGCCGTTTAACTTTAGAGCTTTATAAGACTTAAGAGTACTTTCTTTTCTGATTTTGAAGCATGCAATAGTCATGTTATCAAATTGTAAGCCATAATTGGCAATATACTCACATGTTTTTTTATCCCTTACCTATGTCAACTTGATGAGCATGTAGTCCATTGAGGTTGCTGAGTATGTATATCTTCAGGCTTTATAAATGAAGCGCAGCCAAACCAAATTATGTATGTTGCATGGTCACATCTGCAAAAGCAATTTTCAAACTACACCTACAACAAAAACAAACAATAGAGAAAAAAAATTGGTTGTGATGCTTTGAATGCTTCATAACAGCTTATTGAAATTTACAGTTCATTTAAAAGAATGAATCATTCTGTATGACAGGTTTAAAATTTTCAGAATTTGCTATCTTTTGTTCGCATGTTTTAATGATAGATACTTTTTTAAAATGTGTTGCTTTTTCTTAACATAAATGAGAACTTGTTTTATTAATGAGACTTAAGAAAATAGAATGATCCATTTAAGGAACAACAGAAACCATACCGCAACATCCATCATTATATTTGATGATGTCAAGAAGGTGTGCGCTTGTCAGAAAATGCCCCTTTCTCAGTAGCCCTAAATTGCATTGCGCCTCTCTTCTCACAGAAAATCATGTTGTTGATAAATCCTGCTGGAATTAAAAGCATCACTGAATCATTTGCAAAACATGAATAATATTCAATATAATATTATGCTAGGGCTAATTTTCTTCCAAACTTTACTACTAAAATGCCTGTCACTTACATGCTGTGATAAAAACATAAAAAAACATAAACTTCAGACATTTAAAAATATTTTGGATATAAACCGGTGGATGGAATCACTGTGATGAAACAGTTTTGTTCATGGGTTTTCTGATTTAAAGACCATTATTAAAATTATAAAACCTCAATGGGTATTACTTGTGTTTTCTGTACTTTATGAATGAACTTGGCATTGTCCAATATAATTTTTTGTATAATAATATCGTACTGACAGTTGATCATGTTGATATACTCACTGAAATTGATCCATCCTGGCATTGTGCAGGCCAAAAGTACAAATAATTCTCAAAATGTGTGTCTTTCAGCCAGTGCTATTGTTGCACCTATTTGTAAATAAAGATAGAAGACATGTGAAATAAATCTTAACAGTTTATCAATTAGAAGACAAATGTTGTGCTCTTAATGGCAGGTTAGATTGTTGAATGTTGTTTGTGACAGCTACTGGTTAGTTGGATAGATCAACAAAACAGTTTGAATCAGCTTACACAAGAGCAGAATTAAATGTCAGCTGATTAGCAATAACTGTAAATTAAATATGCTCAATCATCCTGAGAAATAAAATTGAAAATTCAAGCATTTTTAATAGAAATTTAGGCAGTTATATATACCTATGACAACAGGTTCACAAAAAAATAAAAGCATGATTAAATTACAGCTTGCTGAAGGAATTTACTGTCCATTAAAATCTTTAAAAAATAAAGACAACAACCACTTACTGTAATATTGTTTTCCATAATTTCCCATAGCCTTTTCACCTTTCTCAACAATGTGGTTTATTTCCAGTGCTGGTTTGACATTATATATAGTAGGAATGCTGTGTCCACTGGTACTCTTGCACTTGACCAGCATGTTTTCAGTGCCTGACATGCTGGGATCAAATGATCCTCAGTCATGCTTGACGGGTGTGGCAGCACTGTAGCCAGTATGCAAATTTTGAAAGTGAAGCTTTTGTACAATTTTCAATAGTTGCTTAAAATTATCCTATGGCAATTTATAATTTGTTAAGCTATATTCAATATATGAAAAGGTAAAAATATGGAGCTTTAAAAAAAAGTTAATAAATAATTTGCCTTTTCCTGACCGACTTCCTGACCTGCTCACTGACTCCTGTTTTACAGGAAATGAAATTGGTCATAGGCTCCACCAAGTTGACGAAAATCACAAGAATAGTAAAATATTATGCAAAAGTGGGAGACTTTGAAGTATTTATGAAAGGCCCAGGTGTGCAAGGTAAGTTTTGTGAACAGAATGCACTATTGCACATATTTGAAAACCATGCCGCTACTGCAAGGGAAGCATTTTGTTGACTGAATCGGGCGACTCTCAGCAATGGAATCGCATGCCCTTAAGTGTTTTTGTCTCATTCTTGATACATCCGCCCATGCCTTTAAGCCAGTCCAAACAGAAAGGTGAATGCATTTTTTTTGCTAAAAAATGTGTGATTTTTTACCTTTCAACATTGAGGGCTGAGTATTCAGAACCACTAGGCCAAAATGAAACCACATAGGTTGGAAAGGCAACAAAATTCCCTATTTAGTCAGGTGAAACTCAATTTGCCTAGCCATTTTTGAAACCACCTTTAAGCCAGTCAAAACAGAAAGAAGCATGCATTTTTTTGTTTAAAAATGTGTGATTTTTTACCTTTCAACATTGAGGGCTGAGTATTCAGAACCACTAGGCCAAAAAATAACCATATAGGTTGGAAAGGCAACAAAATTCCCTATTTAGTCAGGCCAAACTCAATATGCCTAGCCATTTTTGAAACCACCTTTAAGCCAGTCCAAACAGAAAGATGAATGCATTTTCTTGCTAAAAAATGTGTGATTTTTTACCTTTCAACATTGAGGGCTGAGTATTCAGAACCACTAGGCCAAAATGAAACCATATAGGTTGGAAAGGCAACAAAATTCGCTATTTATTCAGGCCAAACTGAATATGCCTAGCCATTTTTGAAACCACCTTTAAGCCAGTCCAAACAGAAAGGTGAATGCATTTTTTTGCTAAAAAATTTGTGATTTTTTACCTTTCAACATTGAGGGCTGAGTATTCAGAACCACTAGGCCAAAATGAAACCTCATAGGTTGGAAAGGCAACAAAATTCCCTATTTAGTCAGGCCAAACTGAATATGCCTGGCCATTTTTGAAACCACCTTTAAGCCAGTCCAAACAGAAAGGTGTATGCATTTTTTGGCTAAAAAATGTGCGATATTTTACCTTTCAACATTGAGGGCTGAGTATTCAGAACCACTAGGCCAAAATGAAACCACATAGTTTGGAAAGGCAACAAAATTCCCTATTTAGTCAGGTGAAACTCAATATGCCTAGCCATTTTTGAAACCACCTTTAAGCCAGTCAAAACAGAAAGAAGCATGCATTTTCTTGTTTAAAAATGTGTGATTTTTTACCTTTCAACATTGAGGGCTGAGTATTCAGAACCAGTAGGCCAAGAAATAACCATATAGGTTGGAAAGGCAAGAAAATTCCCTATTTAGTCAGGCCAAACTCAATATGCCTAGCCATTTTTGAAACCACCTTTAAGCCAGTCCAAACAGAAAGGTGAATGCATTTTCTTGCTAAAAAATGTGAGATTTTTTACCTTTCAACATTGAGGGCTGAGTATTCAGAACCACTAGGCCAAAATGAAACCATATAGGTTGGAAAGCCAACCAAATTCCCTATTTATTCAGGCCTAACTGAATTTGCCTAGCCATTTTTGAAACCACCTTTAAGCCAGTCCAAACAGAAATAAGCATGCATTTTTGTTGTTTAAAAATGTCCGATTTTTTACCTTTCAACATTGAGGGCTGGGCACTCAGAACCACTAGGCCAAAATGAAACCATATAGGTTGGAAAGGCAACAAAATTCCCTATTTAGTCAGGCCAAACTTAATATGCCTAGCCATTTTTGAAACCACCTTAAAGCCAGTCCAAACAGAAATAAGCATGCAGTTCTTGGTTAAAAAATTTGCGATTTTTACCTTTCAACATTGAGGGCTGAGTATTCAGAACCACTAGGCCAAAATGAGACCATATAGGTTGGAAAGGCAACAAAATTCCCTATTTAGTCAGGCCAAACTGAATATGCCTAGCCATTTTTGAAACCACCTTTAAGCCAGTCCAAACAGAAATAAGCATGCAGTTCTTGGTTAAAAAATTTGCGATTTTTACCTTTCAACATTGAGGGCTGAGTATTCAGAACCACTAGGCCAAAATGAAACCATATAGGTTGGAAAGGCAACAAAATTCCCTATTTAGTCAGGCCAAACTCAATATGCCTAGCCATTTTTGAAACCACCTTTAAGCCAGTCCAAACAGAAAGGTGAATGCATTTTTTGCTAAAAAATTTGCGATTTTTACCTTTCAACATTGAGGGCTGAGTATTCAGAACCACTAGGGCAAAATGAAACCACATAGGTTGGAAAGGCAACAAAATTCCCTATTTAGTCAGGTGAAACTCAATATGCTTAGCCATTTTTGAAACCACCTTTAAGCCGGTCAAAACAGAAAGAAGCATGCATTTTTTTGTTTAAAAATGTGTGATTTTTTACCTTTCAACATTGAGGGCGGAGTATTCAGAACCACTAGGCCAAAATGAGACCATATAGGTTGGAAAGGCAACAAAATTCCCTATTTAGTCAGGCCAAACTCAATATGCCTAGCCATTTTTGAAACCACCTTTAAGCCAGTCCAAACAGAAAGGTGAATGCATTTTCTTGCTAAAAAATGTGTGATTTTTTACCTTCAAACATTGAGGGCTGAGTATTCAGAACCACTAGGCCAAAATGAAACCATATAGGTTGAAAAGCAAACCAAATTCCCTTTTTAATCAGGCCAAACCCAATATGCCTAGCCATTTTTGAAACAACCTTTAAGCCAGTCCAAACAGAAATAAGCATGCATTTTTGTTGTTTAAAAATGTCCGATTTTTTACCTTTCAACATTGAGGGCTGAGTATTCGGAACCACTAGGCCAAAATGAAACCATATAGGTTGGAAAGGCAACAAAATTCCCTATTTAGTCAGGCCAAACTCAATATGCCTAGCCATTTATGAAACGGCCTTTAAGCCAGTCCAAACAGAAAGGTGTATGCATTTTTTGGTTAAAAAATGTGCGATATTTTACCTTTCAACATTGAGGGCTGAGTATTCAGAACCACTAGGCCAAAATGAAACCACATAGGTGGGAAAGGCAACAAAATTCCCTATTTAGTCAGCTGAAACTCAATATGCCTAGCCATTTTTGAAACCACCTTTAAGCCAGTCAAAACAGAAAGAAGCATGCATTTTTTTGTTTAAAAATGTGTGATTTTTTACATTTCAACATTGAGGGCTGAGTATTCAGAACCACTAGGCCAAAAAATAACCATATAGGTTGGAAAGGCAACAAAATTCCCTATTTAGTCAGGCCAAACTCAATATGCCTAGCCATTTTTGAAACCACCTTTAAGCCAGTCCAAACAGAAAGGTGAATGCATTTACTTGCTAAAAAATGTGCGATTTTTTACCTGTCAACATTGAGGGCTGAGTATTCAGGACAATTAGGCCTAAATTAAACCATATAAGTTTGAAAGCCAACCAAATTCCCTATTTATTCAGGCCAAACTCAATATGCCTAGCCATTTTTGAAACCCCCTTTAAGCTAGTCCAAACAGAAAGAAGCATGCATTTTTTTGTTTAAAAATGTGCGATTTTTTACCTTTCAACATTGAGGGCTGAGTATTCAGAACCACTAGGCCAAAATGAAACCACATAGGTTGGAAAGGCAACAAAATTCCCTATTTAGTCAGGCCAAACTCAATATGCCTAGCCATTTTTGAAACCACCTTTAAGCCAGTCCAAACAGAAAGGTGTATGCATTTTTTGGTTAAAAAATGTGCGATTTTTTACCTTTCAACATTGAGGGCTGAGTATTCAGAACCACTAGGCCAAAATGAGACCATATAGGTTGGAAAGGCAACAAAATTCCCTATTTAGTCAGGCCAAACTGAATATGCCTAGCCATTTTTGAAACCACCTTTAAGCCAGTCCAAACAGAAATAAGCATGCAGTTCTTGGTTAAAAAATTTGCGATTTTTACCTTTCAACATTGAGGGCTGAGTATTCAGAACCACTAGGCCAAAATGAAACCATATAGGTTGGAAAGGCAACAAAATTCCCTATTTAGTCAGGCCAAACTCAATATGCCTAGCCATTTTTGAAACCACCTTTAAGCCAGTCCAAACAGAAAGGTGAATGCATTTTTTTGCTAAAAAATTTGCGATTTTTTACCTTTCAACATTGAGGGCTGAGTATTCAGAACCACTAGGGCAAAATGAAACCACATAGGTTGGAAAGGCAACAAAATTCCCTATTTAGTCAGGTGAAACTCAATATGCTTAGCCATTTTTGAAACCACCTTTAAGCCAGTCAAAACAGAAAGAAGCTTGCATTTTTTTGTTTAAAAATGTGTGATTTTTTACCTTTCAACATTGAGGGCGGAGTATTCAGAACCACTAGGCCAAAATGAGACCATATAGGTTGGAAAGGCAACAAAATTCCCTATTTAGTCAGGCCAAACTCAATATGCCTAGCCATTTTTGAAACCACCTTTAAGCCAGTCCAAACAGAAAGGTGAATGCATTTTCTTGCTAAATAATGTGTGATTTTTTACCTTTCAACATTGAGGGCTGAGTATTCAGAACCACTAGGCCAAAATGAAACCATATAGGTTGAAAAGCAAACCAAATTCCCTATTTAATCAGGCCAAACCCAATATGCCTAGCCATTTTTGAAACTACCTTTAAGCCAGTCCAAACAGAAATAAGCATGCATTTTTGTTGTTTAAAAATGTCCGATTTTTTACCTTTCAACATTGAGGGCTGAGTATTCGGAACCACTAGGCCAAAATGAAACCATATAGGTTGGAAAGGCAACAAAATTCCCTATTTAGTCAGGCCAAACTCAATATGCCTAGCCATTTATGAAACGGCCTTTAAGCCAGTCCAAACAGAAAGGTGTATGCATTTTTTGGTTAAAAAATGTGCGATATTTTACCTTTCAACATTGAGGGCTGAGTATTCAGAACCACTAGGCCAAAATGAAACCACATAGGTGGGAAAGGCAACAAAATTCCCTATTTAGTCAGCTGAAACTCAATATGCCTAGCCATTTTTGAAACCACCTTTAAGCCAGTCAAAACAGAAAGAAGCATGCATTTTTTTGTTTAAAAATGTGTGATTTTTTACATTTCAACATTGAGGGCTGAGTATTCAGAACCACTAGGCCAAAAAATAACCATATAGGTAGGAAAGGCAACAAAATTCCCTATTTAGTCAGGCCAAACTCAATATGCCTAGCCATTTTTGAAACCACCTTTAAGCCAGTCCAAACAGAAAGGTGAATGCATTTACTTGCTAAAAAATGTGCGATTTTTTACCTGTCAACATTGAGGGCTGAGTATTCAGGACAATTAGGCCTAAATTAAACCATATAAGTTTGAAAGCCAACCAAATTCCCTATTTATTCAGGCCAAACCCAATATGCCTAGCCATTTTTGAAACCACCTTAAAGCCAGTCCAAACAGAAATAAGCATGCAGTTCTTGGTTAAAAAATTTGTGATTTTTACCTTTCAACATTGAGGGCTGAGTATGCAGAACCACTAGGCCAAAATGAAACCATATAGGTTGGAAAGGCAATAAAATTCCCTATTTTGTCAGGTGAAACTGAATATGCCTAGCCATTTTTGAAACCACCTTTAAGCCAGTCCAAACAGAAAGGTGTATGCATTTTTTGGTTAAAAAATGTGCGATTTTTTACCTTTCAACATTGAGGGCTGAGTATTCAGAACCACTAGGCCAAAATGAGACCATATAGGTTGGAAAGGCAACAAAATTCCCTATTTAGTCAGGCCTAACCCAATATGCCTAGCCATTTTTGAAACCACCTTTAAGCCAGTCCAAACAGAAAGGTGATTGCATTTTTTTGCTAAAAAATGCATGATTTTTTACCTTTCAACATTGAGGGCTGAGTATTCAGAACCACAAGGCCAAAATGAAACCATATAGGTTGGAAAGGCAACAAAATTCGCTATTTAGTCAGGCCCAACCCAATATGCCTAGCCATTTTTGAAACCACCTTTAAGCCAGTCCAAACAGAAAGGTGTATTCATTTTTTGGTTAAAAAATGTGCGATATTTTACCTTTCAACATTGAGGGCTGAGTATTCAGAACCACTAGGCCAAAATGAAACCATATAGATTGGAAAGGCAACAAAATTCCCTATTTAGTCAGGCCAAACTCAATATGCCTAGCCATTTTTGAAACCACCTTTAAGCCAGTCCAAACAGAAAGATGAATGCATTTTTTTTGCTAAAAAATGTGCGATTTTTTACCTTTCAACATTGAGGGCTGAGTATTCAGAACCACTAGGCCAAAATGAAACCATATAGGTTGGAAAGGCAACCAAATTCCCTATTTAGTCATGCCAAACTCAATATGCCTAGCCATTTTTGAAACCACCTTAAAGCCACTCCAAACAAAGAGGTACATGCATTTTTTGTTTAAAAAATGTGCAATTTTGTAGCTTTCAACAATGAGGGCTGAGTATTCAGAACAACTAGGCCAAAATGAAACCATATAGGTCAGAAAGGCAATAAAATTCCCCACTTAGTGAGACCAAACTCAATATGCCTAGCCATTTTTGAAACCACCTTTAAGCCAGTCCAAACAAAAAGGTGCCGGCATTTTTTGGTTAAAAAATGTGCGATTTTGTAGCTTTCAACATTGAGGGCTGAGTATTCAGAACCACTAGGCCAAAATGAAACCATATAGGTTGGAAAGGCAACAAAATTCCCCACTTAGTGAGACCAAACTCAATATGCCTAGCCATTTTTGAAACCACCTTTAAGCCAGTCCAAACAGAAAGGTGTATGCATTTTTTGGTTAAAAAATGTGCGATTTTTTACCTTTCAACATTGAGGGCTGAGTATTCAGAACCACTAGGCCAAAATGAAACCACATAGGTTGGAAAGGCAACAAAATTCCCTATTTAGTCAGGCCAAACTCAATATGCCTAGCCATTTTTGAAACCACCTTTAAGCCAGTCCAAACAGAAAGGTGAATGCATTTTTTTGCTAAAAAATTTGCGATTTTTTACCTTTCAACATTGAGGGCTGAGTATTCAGAACCACTAGGCCAAAATGAAACCATATAGGTTGGAAAGGCAACAAAATTCCCTATTTAGTCATGTGAAACTCAATATGCCTAGCCATTTTTGAAACCACCTTTAAGCCAGTCCAAACAGAAAGGTGTATGCATTTTTTGGTTAAAAAATGTGCAATATTTCACCTTTCAACATTGAGGGCTGAGTATTCAGAACCACTAGGCCAAAATGATACCATATAGGTTGGAAAGGCAACAAAATTCCCTATTTAGTCAGGCCAAACTCAATATGCCTAGCCATTTTTGAAACCACCTTTAAGCCAGTCCAAACAGAAAGATGCATGTATTTTTTTGCTAAAAAATGTGCAATTTTTTACCTTTCAACATTGAGGGCTGGGGTATTCGGAACCGCTAGGCCAAAATGAAACCATATAGGTTGGAAAGGCAACAAAATTCGCTATTTAGTCAGGCCTAACCCAATATGCCTAGCCATTTTTGAAACCACCTTTAAGCCAGTCCAAACAGAAAGGTGTATTCATTTTTTGGTTAAAAAATGTGCGATATTTTACCTTTCAACATTGAGGGCTGAGTATTCAGAACCACTAGGCCAAAATGAAACCATATAGATTGGAAAGGCAACAAAATTTGCTATTTAGTCAGGCCAAACTCAATATGCCTAGCCATTTTTGAAACCACCTTTAAGCCAGTCCAAACAGAAAGATGAATGCATTTTTTTGCTAAAAAATGTGCGATATTTTACCTTTCAACATTGAGGGCTGAGTATTCAGAACCACTAGGCCAAAATGAAACCATATAGGTTGGAAAGGCAACCAAATTCCCTATTTATTCAGGCCAAACTTAATATGCCTAGCCATTTTTGAAACCACCTTTAAGCCAGTCCAAACAGAAATAAGCATGCAGTTCTTGGTTAAAAAATTTGCGATTTTTACCTTTCAACATTGAGGGCTGAGTATTCAGAACCACTAGGCCAAAATGAAACCATATAGGTTGGAAAGGCAACAAAATTCGCTATTTAGTCAGGCCTAACCCAATATGCCTAGCCATATTTGAAACCCTCTTTAAGCTAGTCCAAACAGAAAGAAGCATGCATTTTTTGTTTAAAAATGTGCGATTTTTTACCTTTCAACATTGAGGGCTGAGTATTCAGAACCACTAGGCCAAAATGAAACCACATAGGTTGGAAAGGCAACAACATTCCCTATTTAGTCAGGCCAAACTCAATATGCCTAGCCATTTTTGAAACGACCTTTAAGCCAGTCCAAACAGAAAGGTGTATGCATTTTTTGGTTAAAAAATGTGCGATTTTTTACCTTTCAACATTGAGGGCTGAGTATTCAGAACCACTAGGCCAAAATCAGACCATATAGGTTGGAAAGGCAACAAAATTCCCTATTTAGTCAGGCCTAACCCAATATGCCTAGCCATTTTTGAAACCACCTTTAAGCCAGTCCAAACAGAAAGGTGAATGCATTTTTTGGTTAAAAAATGTGCATTTTTTTACCTTTCAACATTGAGGGCTGAGTATTCAGAACCACTAGGCCAAAATGAAACCATATAGGTTGGAAAGGCAACAAAATTCGCTATTTAGTCAGGCCTAACCCAATATGCCTAGCCATTTTTGAAACCACCTTTAAGCCAGTCCAAACAGAAAGGTGTATTCATTTTTTGGTTAAAAAATGTGCGATATTTTACCTTTCAACATTGAGGGCTGAGTATTCAGAACCACTAGGCCAAAATGAAACCATATAGGTTGGAAAGGCAACCAAATTCCCTATTTAGTCATGCCAAACTCAATATGCCTAGCCATTTTTGAAACCACCTTTAAGCCAGTCCAAACAAAGAGGTACATGCATTTTTTGTTTAAAAAATGTGCAATTTTGTAGCTTTCAACATTGAGGGCTGAGTATTCAGAACAACTAGGCCAAAGTGAAACCATATAGGTCAGAAAGGCAATAAAATTCCCCACTTAGTGAGACCAAACTCAATATGCCTAGCCATTTTTGAAACCACCTTTAAGCCAGTCAAAACAAAAAGGTGTATTCATTTTTTGGTTAAAAAGTGTGCGATTTTGTAGCTTTCAACATTGAGGGCTGAGTATTCAGAACCACTAGGCCAAAATGAAACCATATAGGTTGGAAAGCCAACAAAATTCCCCACTTAGTGAGACCAAACTCAATATGCCTAGCCATTTTTGAAACCACCTTTAAGCCAGTCCAAACAGAAAGGTGTATGCATTTTTTGGTTAAAAAATGTGCGATTTTTTACCTTTCAACATTGAGGGCTGAGTATTCAGAACCACTAGGCCAAAATGAAACCACATAGGTTGGAAAGGCAACAAAATTCCCTATTTAGTCAGGCCAAACTCAATATGCCTAGCCATTTTTGAAACCACCTTTAAGCCAGTCCAAACAGAAAGGTGAATGCATTTTTTTGCTAAAAAATTTGCGATTTTTTACCTTTCAACATTGAGGGCTGAGTATTCAGAACCACTAGGCCAAAATGAAACCATATAGGTTGGAAAGGCAACAAAATTCCCTATTTAGTCAGGTGAAACTCAATATGCCTAGCCATTTTTGAAACCACCTTTAAGCCAGTCCAAACAGAAAGGTGTATGCATTTTTTGGTTAAAAAATGTGCAATATTTTACCTTTCAACATTGAGGGCTGAGTATTCAGAACCACTAGGCCAAAATGATACCATATAGGTTGGAAAGGCAACAAAATTCCCTATTTAGTCAGGCCAAACTCAATATGCCTAGCCATTTTTGAAACCACCTTTAAGCCAGTCCAAACAGAAAGATGCATGTATTTTTTTGCTAAAAAATGTGCAATTTTTTACCTTTCAACATTGAGGGCTGGGGTATTCAGAACCACTAGGCCAAAATGAAACCATATAGGTTGGAAAGGCAACAAAATTCGCTATTTAGTCAGGCCTAACCCAATATGCCTAGCCATTTTTGAAACCACCTTTAAGCCAGTCCAAACAGAAAGGTGTATTCATTTTTTGGTTAAAAAATGTGTGATATTTTACCTTTCAACATTGAGGGCTGAGTATTCAGAACCACTAGGCCAAAATGAAACCATATAGATTGGAAAGGCAACAAAATTCGCTATTTAGTCAGGCCAAACTCAATATGCCTAGCCATTTTTGAAACCACCTTTAAGCCAGTCCAAACAGAAAGATGAATGCATTTTTTTGCTAAAAAATGTGCGATTTTTTACCTTTCAACATTGAGGGCTGAGTATTCAGAACCACTAGGCCAAAATGAAACCATATAGGTTGGAAAGGCAACCAAATTCCCTATTTAGTCAGGCCAAACTTAATATGCCTAGCCATTTTTGAAACCACCTTTAAGCCAGTCCAAACAGAAATAAGCATGCAGTTCTTGGTTAAAAAATTTGCGATTTTTTACCTTTCAACATTGAGGGCTGAGTATTCAGAACCACTAGGCCAAAATGAAACCATATAGGTTGGAAAGGCAACAAAATTCCCTATTTAGTCAGACCTAACCCAATATGCCTAGCCAATTTTGAAATCCCCTATAAGCTAGTCCAAACAGAAAGAAGCATGCATTTTTTTGTTTAAAAATGTGCGATTTTTGACCTTTCAACATTGAGGGCTGAGTATTCAGAACCACTAGGCCAAAATGAAACCACATAGGTTGGAAAGGCAACAAAATTCCCTATTTAGTCAGGCCAAACTCAATAAGCCTAGCCATTTTTGAAACCACCTTTAAGCCACTCCGAATTGAAAGAAACATGCATTTTTTCATTTAAAAATCTGTGATTTGTTACCTTTCAACATTGAGGGGTGGGGTATTCAGAACCACTAGGCCAAAATGAAACCATACAGGCCAGAAAGCCAACAAAATTTCCTATTTTGTCAGGTCAATTTCAATATGCCTAGCCATTTTTGAAAACACCTTTAGGCCAGTCCAATCGGAATGACGCATGCTCTGTTTTGTTCAAAAATCTGAAATTTCTCACATTTCAACATTGAGGGATGGGTTATCAGAACCCTTGGGGCAAAATGAAACCACATAGGCCAGAAAGCCAACAAAATTTCTTATTTTGTCAGGCCAAACTCAATGCTAGCCATTTTTGAAACCACCTTTAGGCCAATGCAAACAGAATGATGCACACCCATTTTCGATCAAAATTTGCGATTTCTCACATTTCAACATCGAGGGTTTGGTTCTCAGAACCAATGGGCCAAAATGAAACCATATAGGCCAGAAAGCCGACAAAATTTCCTATTTTGTCTGGCTAAACTCAATATGCCTAGCCATTTTTGAACCACCTTTAGCCCAGTCCAAACTGAAAGATGCACGTTTGTTTTTTCTAAATCTACGATGTGTCACTTTTTAACATTTGCTTGAAATAAATAATGTGGCTTTAAATAAATAATGTGGTTCCTTAACAAGCTGTTGCTTGATTTAGGAATTAATATACATGGACTAGGCACACTTAAATAAAATAGCTGTAATAATTGTATATCATATATTTCCCGCAGAAGCGAACTCGATCCATACCTCCCTCCCTCCTAGATATCCAACGGTCGCCCCCTTAATGCAGATGCAGTAAATCCTCAATAGATTTTTTAAACCAAATTCTAGGGTCGGGGCAGCAGCCAGCGTCTCCCTACCGCCACCCTAGATTAAGGGGCAACCATTTAATTTCCAGGGGGAGGGGGAGAGGGGGGGCTCAGAGTTTTCCTCGGAATGTTTATTTCATGGTAACGGTGGCAGTAGTTATTTATTTCAAGCGCACAAACTCCCCCGAATATTCACTCCTATTCATGAAACGCCTTGTTAAGAAATACCCCAAGCAGAAATTATTTTAATATTTCAAGACTGCTGAAACGCCTTGTTAAGAAATACCCAAAGCAGGAATTATTTATTTCAAGACTGCCAAACCATGTTTTTATTTCACCAAACTGAGCAAAAACTATTTAAAAAATAAATTCCAAGCCCCCCCCCTTGAGATAAAATGCCCCCATGCAGTTAATAGTTCTGTCGTGTCCCAGCTGACAAAACTGGTGGTTAACTGAGAGTTATCACGTGATTGTGCCCCTCAGTTATCACGTGGAAAACTGATAGGTTATTGCAAACGCTAACCACGTGATTTTCTCACCAGTTAACCACGTGATTTTCTGGGGGCAATCTTCACCAGTTAACCACGTGATTTTCTGGGGGGCAATCTTCACCAGTTAACCACGTGATTTTCTGGGGGGCAATCTTCACTAGTTAACCACGTGATTTTCTGGGGGGCAATCTTCACCAGTTAACCACGTGATTTTCTGGTGAATATCTTCACCGGTTAACCACATGATTTTCTGGGGGGCAATCTTCACCAGTTAGAATTATTTGAGAAGAGGCAAAATCTCCCACCGGTTAACTTAGCTCCTCATCAAGCCAGTCAACTCAGACTGTTTCAAGCATTATCTTGGGCTTTCAGTAGCTGTGGGGCTGAAGTAAAAGCCACAAGAACTTGCTGAAAATTTGTCACAACCAGTGTGATGCAGTGTGGCTCTTTTCAGTCTTCTTAAGGGCTACCAGAATCAAGGATTGTAGTCAAACTTGATTCACATTTTGGATGACTAGTCTTTAGTTATAATATCCAATATGTGCTCCTTTTTGAGCTAATAAGCATCATTCTACCATATACTGTGTATCAATCCAGATTTAGAAATCTTAATCATTTGTTTAATTAGTTTAAACTCAGTTAAAGTAAACCTAGTGCAGAACTCGGTGCACAGCTGTGTTTCTAGTACTGGTGGCTCCATCTATATTTCTTGGGGGCAATCTTCACCAGTTAACCACGTGAAGAAAAACACGTGATAACTCTCAGTTATGTCATGAAGGTGGTCAAGCGTTAATCTGGTGACATTCATCACGTGGTTATCCCGTGAAAATGTTGGGGATAGACCCCGAAGTCGACTCTATAAAGTCGAACAGTGAAGTCATAGTTAGGTTCCCAAGCAGCAAGTTTGAATTGTTCAGTCTGGTCAAGTCAGACTGAGTCAGCTAAAGTCAAGCCATAGTTGCATAACTTAGCCAATTTTCATCTCACAGAAATGGTTTTGGTACCATTCAAAAGGGCATAAAGAGCACAAGTATTTCTAACTATTATAGTACTTTTGTAAAGTCTATAAAACATAAAAACTCCCTAAAGATTGACACATTTGTGTATTACACAATAATCCGTGTCCGAAAATGTTGAAATTTCCGACGTTAAAAGTACTGTTGAAAAATATTTAACAGATGGGCCCTGGGATATTGCACCAAGTCAGCTGAACTTTGTTGAAGTCAGGGTTCAACAACTTAGCTGACTAGTCAGTTGAAGTTCTTGTAAAGCAAGTCAGAGTTTTAACTCTGACTCACTTCGGGGTCTAGTTGGGGAGTTTTTTCACGTGAAGAAAAACACGTGATAACTCTCAGTTATGTGGTGAAGATGTTGAAGCGTTAATCTGGTGACATTCATCACGTGGTTATCCCGTGAAAATGTGGGAGTTTTTCTCACGTGAACAAAAACACGTGATAACTCTCAGTTATGTCATGTTCACCAGTTTCCCCCGTGTTTATCACGTGAAGTTCACGTGCATTGTCAGCTGGGGTATTCTCCTATGCAGTTTTTATTTCTATATTATGACAATATATAGCATATCAACATGCCTGAAACAATTATTGATAATTCAACAATGTTCAACAGTCGTTGTCAATGACCAGACCATTGTAATTTGTTAATTAATAAAAGTTTTAGTACTGTAGTCTTTGCTGTCTGTGTAGTTGTAGTTAATATGAAGTTCTGTATTTCACAGTATTTGTTGCTGTTATGACATATTTATGTATGGCTCAATATTCATATGAATATTGAAATATTGATCTCTTTCTGTCAATATATTCATTCATTCATTCATTCATTCGTCTTTGGAACTTCTGTGTTTCTGTAGACCAGCTCAAACTACCACACAATGTTCAACAACAAGTAATAAGGAAGCGAAAGTGCTGCACAACTGCAAATGATAGCCTGCAGATAGATTATATCCTTCAATTTATTAATTTCTGAAGCAGTCTGCAAATTGTTGACCCATTTTATTACTCCAGCAATTAGTTCGTCCCGCAGCGCCACCTTACGATTTTGCGGTGAAACGGAACTCTCCGGGACATCAGATAGGCTAGTAGTGCAGCCAGCATACTTTACCGCTAATGGCGGCCAACATTGAGGGCTCATTTCAATGTGGTGAATCACAGGGCTTTAAAAAATTGGGAAAGCGTTAAGTTTATAACAAGGTCCATTTGGCGTTTAGAGTTGTAAATTAGCAAGTTAGTAATAGATAACGCCCTCGTTTGTGACAATATGCAATATATCCGAGGGCTTTAGCCCGAGGATTATTGCATATTGTCACAAACAAGGGTGTTATCTAACTTATACTACTAAGTACAAAACAAATTAATTTAAATCCCTTTGTTTGCCTTCAATCCTTCTTGTTTGACAACATTTCATTGTATTTGTTGCACATTCATGTTCCTCAGTTCATTTGAAGGTTGGCAGCCCTGAAGGCAACAGGTCAGAATTCTTTGTTCTCAGGAAATAATACAATGCATTAATTTTGTAGATAGAAAGATAGATTGGAAGCTAAGGTCACTTTGGGGAGTTCGAATATTACAGTCTCTTAGCAAATGTTATTTTTAAATTATGAAAGACATTTTGAAAAATAACAGAAAGGAAGGAGCAGGGGTACGGGGGCGGCAGCTCCCGAAATAAGAAAAAGCAGGGGTTCGGGAGCTTGCCAAATGGGGCCAAAATTGTTGGTCTGCTGCTCCGCTATTTTTTTTGTCGCTTACATATCCCAAATGTACTGTTTTATCAAGTGACCTTAAATTTGATCATTATTTCAGATAATCGTATTTATAAAAAAGAGTGAATATAGCCTTTTTATTGAGACCAGCTACACTTGATACAATCTTCCTCCTTGTTTACTGTCTGTGTTGTTCAGTTTTAATCCTTTGTCGGTCAGTTTTGTTTCAGTGTTTCCTTCAATTTTGTCAACTTGTAGTCAGCCAAGCATGCAATATCATGGTCAGGTGTATGAGCTGTGATATGCATTATATCAGAGCGAAATCCTGCCTTCTGATTGGCCAGAAAAAGCAAACAGTGGTATTTAAGTAATAGATAACGCCCTCGTTTGTGACAATATGCAATATATCCGAGGGCTTTAGCCCGAGGATTATTGCATATTGTCACAAACAAGGGTGTTATCTAACTTATACCACTAAGTACAAAACAAATTAATTTAAATCCCTTTGTTGGCCTTCAATCCTTCTTGTTTGACAACATTTCATTGTATTTGTTTCACATTCATGTTCCTCAGTTCATTTGAAGGTTGGCAGCCCTGAAGGCAACAGGTCAGAATTCTTTGTTCTCAGGAAATAGTACAATACATTAATTTTGTAGATAGAAAGATAGATGGAAAGATAGATAGAAAGATCGATAGATAGATAGAAGTAGCACAATACATTAATTTCATAGATTAATTTTATAGATAGATAGATAGATAGACAGGTAGTTTGATAGACAGATAGATAGATAGGTAGGTCGATAGTGCAGCCCTCTCAGCCAAGGTCTCTTTGGTGAGGCTGATTATTACAGTCTCTGAGCAAATTTTATTTCGAAGTTGCGAAATACATTAGAAAAATAATAGAAAGCAAGGAGCAGGGGTTCGGGGGCAGCAGCCCCCGAAAGAAGAATAAGCAGGGGTTCGGGGGCGGCAGCCCCCGAATTAAGAAGAAAAAATAATTCTTTGAGCTTGCCAAATGGGGCCAAAATTGTTGGTCTGCTGCTGCGCTATTTTTTTTTGCAGCTTGCCTATCCAACATGAACTATTTTATCAAGTGACCTTAAATTTGATCATTATTTCAGATATTGGTATAAAAAAGAGTTAACAGAGTATTTTTATTGAGACCAGTTACACTTGATACAATCTTCCTTCTTGTTTACTGTCTGTGTTGTTCAGTTTTAATCCTTTGTTGGTCAGTTTTGTTTCAGTGTTTTCTTCAATTTTGTCAACTTGTAGTCAGCCAAGCATGCAATATCATGGTCAGGTGTATGAGCTGTGATATGCATTATATCAGAGCGAAATCCTGGCTTCTGATTGGCCAGAAAAAGCAAACAGTGGTATAAGTACATTAATCAAACAACTTCACTGGGATTACAATAGGTCATTCACCATAGGAGAGGGAATATGTAAAGGTTATTCACCACGGGAGAGGGAATATGTGATTTATCACCCGAGGCCTTTAGGCCGAGGTGTGATAAACACATATTCCTGATCCCATGGTGAATAACCGGCTTATACCATAAGACAAAACTGAAACTTGTCATTTGTTGCTGTGGTTTTTTCACAGCTTCACTTATTATTCTCCCATGGGAGGATAACTGGACAACAAAGAATATGGGTTTTATTTCAGTGAAATACTGGCTCATGATTGGCTGACAGAGGTGTCGAATGGTATAAATGTGATTTGTTACCAAAAGGCTTTAGCCCAAGGTGTGATAAACACATAGTCCCGATCCCATGGTGAATTACCGGCTAATACCAAGAGACAAACACTCAAACAGTCAAACATGAGACGATAAGTGTACAACAAAGATTATGGGAATTATCGCCCTGAAAGCCTAACAGTGCTCAGTTATGTACAATGACAGCTCTCACGATGTCATTTGACATGTAGATTGGAGTGAGGATTGCGATTGCTGAGAAAAAAGCGACCGAAGAAGCGGGGAAGGAAGGAATTCACAGCTTCCTAAAGCTGTCAGGATCAAGAAGAGCCAAGTGGAAAGGATAAGGAGAAGGCATCAGCTTAGAAATGGAACGCCTACGTTCCAAACAAATGCCAAGCAGACAGAAATTATAAATGCAATGAAACAAACCATTGTCATCGATCAAGCTTCAATTCACCTTAGCACTTAATAAGCTATAAATAAAATCTAAAGTTTGATTCAATATTGAAACTGTGATGCATTTTTACTGACATCCCATTGGCCAAACAGCTGTTTGCATGGGCGATTCCAGACCACATTTTCATCTGCCATCATAATGAGACTGTTATGCAAAGTTCAGGTGGATTCCTCATGGATAGAAGCTGTGGAATCTGGCCAAGCCTAATTCAGAAATGACATCACAGCTTGTCCTTATTTTACACTGCAATGCTGGAGAATAGGCATGCCAGCTGTGACATCCAGTCTTCACATGACAGCACATTACAAAAATTAAAAATAGCATGCAATGCATGCACCGTGTCCTCGAGCAATTTAATAACCCTTATAACTCAATGGGATATGATCATTACATTAACACATCTCTATAAATTGTTAAAAGTTGCATTCTATCTATAGGTCTATCAATCTACCTATCAATCTATCTATGTGTCTATCTATGTGTCTATCTGTCTATCTGTCTATCTTTAGTAATTGGCTGAAGCATAAATCTCAGGTTGTGTTGCACCCCACTTTGTCTCAGGGCGGAAGGGCCAAAGGGAAGAAGAAGAAGATGCTTCTCAGAAATCGTCTGCTGAGTAAGGAGGAATTTGGGGGATTAAAGTTAACTATTTAGAGCAGTGAGACATAAGATTAAAGACAGGGCATCTAGTGCAACAGTGTAAACACTGGGCATCATAATGGCATCATAACTTTGGGTTGTTCTTGCATCTGTGAAATGCTTTTCGATGGCATCATAATGGCATCATAACTTTGGGTTGTTCTTGCATCTGTGAAATGCTTTTCGATCCACACCAACTTTGATATGACAATCCCATTGATGACGACAAAGGGCCCGAGGCCCTGCTCTCAGACACAAAAACTAAGACAACAGGTACATATAATTTTGCAAGTGAATTAGGCCTCAATCCTATCACATTCGATTAAGCTTGTATCCTGATCGATTACATGTAGATCAGGTCACCAAGAGATAAGATGACAACACTGCTTTCAGTGACTCAGTTGAAGAGAATATCAAACAAACCCGTTAATCGGCAGGATAAGTCCTGATAAAGAAACAGTGATTCACAACTTGATTATTATCGTTTTCATAGCTATGTGTTTTTTGAAAAACTTCGTTTTGCAGTGAAACCGTGACATCATCAGGTATCTGTCAATGTGATTGGTCTAATCTTCAATCTGTGACATATCAGTTCAGAGTTTGACATCCCAGTTAATGACAAAGGAATTTAAAACTGTCAGGCAATGTTACTATTTGTGGACAACAACAACAAACAATGAAGGTCTAAGCTGAGTGTTGCACCTCATTGTTTTCCAAACAAAATGTGTTGCTGTGTTTCACAAGACACCCGTGATCACAATTTCAAACAACTTTTTTTGTAAGTAATTGCAACTCTCCTTTGAGGCTAAGTAGTCTGTTTGGTTCAGTTACAGTGCATAGTGAAACATACATCATCCATGTGTCACTGCAATTTGACAGTTTCCTGAAATCTGTGCTTGTAATAAACAAAATTATTCAACTAATCTCCGACATCATAGTTTTGGAATGAAGCAAATTGCAAACTTGAAAAACATGTAGCTATGAAAACGATAATAAATGTTTACTTGCACTTTGCAAACAATTAGCCCCAGCTCCAGTCAGTATAAGTGCACTGCAATGTAATAAGTTGTTCACACAATTTTGCCAGTGCAGCCATGACTGTTCGAAATATTAACTGAGGCTCCATTCTTGAGGTTAAAATGAAAATATCCATGCAATAACTGGAAAATGGTAGGCATTTACTCATTTCCAATATTGTAAAAAAAACTGGTAAAAAGGATGGAGCTTGCATTAGAGCTGGAAGGGAATGCAAACTTGGTTATTGCATGTGTGATAGTCAATGGTAAATCATCAAGTGGTGACTATTTTCAAAACTCAATATAATTCCTGTCTCCGGATTCCAAGTTAAAATGCCGAAGACTACATACCTGATTTTTTCAAAAATGGCATACATCAGGTTGAGCTCCTGAAGCAATAACCAACAGTTCCCAAAATTGTGTTTCTCATTTGATTTGCAATATTCTTGACATTAACTGGGACCTGTCTTATCCCAAATAAAACAGTAAAACTCTCAAAGAAGGGTCAATTAGTACATTTTCTGAAAGGAGTAAAACAATATTAATCCTGGAGGTAGTTTCCCACGAAGAGTGATTGTCTGTATTGTTCTAAATGACCCTTGGAATTCGATCAATTACTCAGAAGACCAAGCAGCAACAGGGTCAAGAAGAATATGGCATGGTCAGGTTACTCACGTTTATCTGGATTTAGATGTTCAAAGCTACGTATTGCATGCACATGATAAATAAGAGATATAGATATGCACCTGAAGATACATCTGCATGATAAATAATTTTGTTGCAAACATAAGATGAATGTTTCGGGGTACATGCTGATATATGTTCCTGTGCGTGAGTCAACGTTTCCAAAAAAAACTATTCAAAATCAAGATGCTGTGATTGAACCAACGAGAGCATTCTACTGCTCAAACATAAAACGGCAACAAATTCTGCCAGAATAGAAGACAACTCATTGACCATTTGTTTTCCATTTTCTCAACTTTTCAAATTTGGAAGTGGCAGTGGCAGTGGCACAGTAGTTGAAAAAAAAAAAGCATAGGACATTTTTTCAAATTTGACTAATTAAGTGATTTATTCTTTTACTACCACATATATAGATTTTTTTGGTAAATTGGAGTGTTGAAATAGATGCAGCGCCATGTCTCAGCGTTGCAACGCTTCGCAACGGTTTTGTTGTAGCGCATATTTCGCGCGCCTATTGTATTCTACTTCCTTCCGGATTAAAGTTGCGTTTGGAGAAGACGATCGTTTCTTATTAATCATCTTTGTTGGCGTGGTGGCAGCGTTAAAACGAAGACCCACTCCTTCAAAGTGTCGAAAAACGACGGAAACGAGGCATTCTTCATTTGTGTGTCGTCCCCCGTGGACATCGTCCCTCCAATCGCCAGTAATTCGCACCGGTAAAAGACATTATTTCTTAGCAGTGACGCTCACGAAGCACGTGGCTTGTCAACATGGCGACGAGCAGGGCCCCAAAGCAGTGGTCCCTGACCAAAACTGAAACCATTAACACATTCGAGTCATGGCGGCAAAATTTACTGTATACCCTAGCATTAGACAAGAACTTTGCCATCTTCCTGTCCAAAGAAACAACCTGGAAAAAGGCAGCTGCTGATGCCACAAGAGGCTTTAAAGACGATGAAGCCCCAATTGTTGAAAATGACAGAAAGACTGCCGTGCAAAAGAGCCAAATGTTAGACTTAATGTTGGGCCAGATAGCCAACTACTGCCCCATCATCGCTAGAAATGCTATCACCAAGAAGTCAACATCCTTAGATTGTATTTGGCAAACTATTCGTGCACACTACGGTTTCCAAAGCACGGGTGCACACTTCCTTGACCTAGGCGACATCAAATTGACAGCAGATGAGCGTCACGAAGACTTATACCAAAGACTCTCAGCTTTCTTCGAAGACAATCTGCTGGTAAAAGAGGGAGCTTTGACCCACTACGACGAAAAAATCACGTCTGATGAGGAAATGACCCCCACCGTCGAGAACACAATCGTCTACCTATGGCTACATCTCATTGACAAGGACCTCCCTAAACTTGTCAAGCAACGATATGGGACGGAACTACGCTCACGTACACTCGCCAGCATCAAGCCCGAAATATCACAGGCCCTTGACTCTCTGATTGACGATCTTCATGTGACCCAAGAGGCAAAAGTCCTACGTTCCGCACCTGCTCCTAAGTCGCAGTCCTTTAGGCAACCCTTCAGGCCCAAGAAGCCACCCAGAACCGCCAAGTCCTGCCCCCTGTGCAAAGCCAATAAACGGCCCGACAGCCACTTCCTAAGTGAGTGCGTTTATCTTCCAGACAGCGACAAACGGTTCATGACTAGGGCCCGACTCATCGCTCAGGTTATGGACAGTGATGACGACTCCGATGTCGAGCCCCATGATGCTGCGTATACTGAGCCCCAAGAGCCCTGTTTGGCAATCGAGCCAGCAGCCAGACGTGTGCAGGTACGCCAGTCCCCATACCTGGACGTATTTTATGGCTCTAAGACTCCTCGAGTAACAATCGATACTGGTGCCACCGCTAACCTAATCAGTCGCGCTACAGCTGAATGGCTTCGTGTCCCCATCTCAGCTAGTTCCCAATCAGCTGGTCAAGCTGATGGCATATCTCAGTTGCAAGTCGTAGGAGAAACAAACTTTGTTGTCACTAGAGACAGTCTCCGTTTGCAGTTACAAGCTCTAGTGGTGGAGAGCCTCGATGTCCCCATACTGGCCGGTACACCATTCATGGAAACAAATGACGTTTATGCAAGACCAGCAACACGAGAAATTCATGTGGGTACCTCTGTCTACAGCTATGGCTCCAAAGCTAGCAACCCCCCTGTTGCTAGGAGAGCTTGTGTTCTTCGCGCCCCCACACAAGCTACCCTGTGGCCCGGTGATTATATGGAAGTCTCCGTCCCCCAGGATTACTCCAAGCAGGACAATACGTTTGCCCTGGAGCCACGATTCGATTCCCCCTGCTCAACCAGCACCCCTACGGCCAGTTCCTGGCCAGCACCGTCGATGGTCACCAGCATCTCCGGATCAATCCGCATCCCCAACGACACGCCCCATCCCGTGACCTTGCGCAAACACGAGCACTTCTGTCAGATTCGTCCCGTGTATTGCCCCCAACAAGAGCAGCCCCCCCAAGACATGCCGCCCCAACCTGTCCGCCCAGTCCCGGGTAGACACACCCTGGTCTCAGTCGATCCCGACAGTCTCCTTACGGAGCCGCTCCGAAAGTCCTTTACCGAGTTGATGAACGACTATTCCGATGTCTTTGACTCCAACTTAGGTAAATATAACGGTGCCTATGGCCCCTTCCAAGCAGTTGTCAACATGGGCCCAGTCCAGCCCCCACAGCGTAAGGGCAGACTCCCTCAGTATAATCATGACAGACTTGTTGAACTACAAACCAAGTGTGACGAGCTTGAACACATGGGTGTCCTCATTAAACCAGAATCTGCAAATGTCACTGTTGAGTATGTGAATCCCTCCTTCCTTGTGAAGAAAGCAAACGGTGGCTCTCGCTTGGTGACCGCATTTGCAGACGTTGGGCAGTACAGCAAACCCCAACCATCCATGATGCCAGATGTCGACTCCACCCTGCGGCGAATTGCGCAGTGGAAGTACATAATTGCCACCGACCTCACAAGTGCTTTCTATCAAATCCCCCTTGCCAAGGAGTCATTGAAGTATTGTGGTATTGTCACGCCATTCCGTGGCATTCGCACTTATGCCAGATGTGCCATGGGCATGCCCGGCTCCGAAACTGCCCTTGAAGAGCTGATGTGTAGAGTGCTAGGTGACTTGTTGAAAGATGGCATCATTGCCAAACTGGCTGATGATTTGTACTGTGGTGCAGATACACCTGAGGAACTCCTGGAGCGCTGGCACCGTACTCTCTTATGCCTGCAACGTGCTGGACTCCGACTGTCCCCCCACAAGACCATCGTGTGCCCCAAATCAACTACTATTCTAGGCTGGCTATGGCAAGAAGGTTCTCTTAAAGCCAGTCCGCACAGAGTAGCCACTCTTGCCACCTGTGACCCCCCCGGAACTGTCAAGGGTCTACGTTCCTTCATCGGTGCATTCAAGGCCTTATCCCGTGTTATCCCCAACAGTGCAAGTGCCCTTTCCCCCCTTGACTCAATAGTGGCAGGCCAACAGTCCTCTGACAGAATTGAATGGTGTGATGACAATTTGAAATATTTCAAGACCGCTCAACATGTCCTCCTATCCCACAAGACTGTAACTCTCCCCCGCGCAGAAGACCAGTTATGGATCGTAACTGACGGTGCCGTTCGTGACCCAGGCCTCGGCGCAACGTTGTATACTGTGCGTAGTTCTAAAGTCCATGTGGCGGGCTTCTTCAGTGCCAAGATTCGGTCCAATCAGAAGTCCTGGTTGCCATGTGAGATAGAAGCCCTAGCTATCGCTTCCGCAGTCAAGCATTTCAGCCCCTACATCACCCAGTCTCACCTTACCACCCGTGTTCTTACAGACAGTAAGCCCTGCTCACAAGCTTACGAGCGTCTAAGACGTGGTGAATTCTCGGCCAGTCCCCGACTAACGACCTTTCTCAGCACAGTCGCTCGATACCATGTCACTGTCCAACACTTGGCCGGCTCCTCCAACATCCCCTCTGACTTTGCAAGTCGGAATGCCCCTGTGTGCTCTATACCCCAGTGCCAAATATGCACTTTCGTGCATCAACAGCTCGATACCACTGTGTACCGCGTCAGCCCTAGTGCTGTCCTCAATGGCACCGACAAGGTCCCGTACACAACTCGGTCAACATGGCTTTCCCTTCAAGCTGAGTGCAAAGACCTGCGTCGAACGTGTGCTCACCTGAAGCAGGGCACAAGACCTTCACGAAAAGTGACGGATGCTAAAGATGTCAAGCGATACCTTCAGATGGCATCTGTTGCCCGTGACGGCTTATTAGTTGTGCAGCGAAACGAACCCCTCAACACCCCACGTGAAGCAATCATTGTGCCCCGTGCCGTATTACATGGCCTACTTACATCCTTGCATCTGAAGTTGAACCACCCCTCCCGCCATCAATTGTTGAAAGTAGTACAGCGTAACTTTCATGCACTGGATCTACCTGCTGCGATTGACGAAGTTACCTCCGGCTGTCACCAGTGTGCTGCACTCCATCAGGCCCCCCACTTCGCCATCGAGCAATCGACCTCCCCACCCCCGGAGGTCGTTGGTATCACGTACGCGGCAGATGTACTGCGCCGCAACAAACAGTGCATCCTGGTGGTTCGAGAAACCGTTACGTCCTACACAATGACCACGTTAGTGAGTGATGAGAAGAGCAATACACTTAGAGATGCCCTGCTCCAGTTATGTGTTGAATCCATCCCGATTGACGGTCCCCCAGCTGTCATACGCACCGATTGTGCCCCCGCCTTCAAGTCACTTTGTAACGATGAGCTCCTGTTCAAACATCGCATTACACTAGAATTAGGCAACCCTAAGAACACCAACAAGAACCCAGTAGCAGAAAGAGCCATACAGGAACTTGAAGGTGAAATCATTCGTGTCGTATCTCACCACGATCGCATCAATGCCACAGCCCTCGCCATAGTAACGGCTCAACTTAACTCAAGAGTCCGCAGTAACGGATTGTCGGCTCGTGAGATTTGGCTGCAACGGGATCAGTTCACTAACAGTCAGATCCCAATCAAAGACAGGGACGTAATAGCCAGCCAGCATGACAGACGTATCTCCAACCACAATCCCAGTGAGATTTCCAAGGCCCATAACCACTCGAGAGCGCCAAGTGCCCCAGTCTCTGTTGGTGATATTGTGTACCTTTACGACGATAAGGGTAAAATGCTCCAACGCGACAGATATATTGTTACTTCAGTGGAAGGGTCCTGGTGCAATATCCGCAAATTCACAGGCCCTCAATTGCGCAATAGTTCATACAGAGTGAAGCGTTCCCAAATCTATAAAGTCCCTACGCACACCTTCAACCCTGTGCCTCGTCGCGAAGATGATATTATGGATGACCCTGGCGATGCAGCCGACGACGCTGGCTGCCAACCCTCACCCCCCCTGCCCCTGTCAACACTCGCTGCCCCGGACAGTCCAGGTGCCATAGTCGACCCCCCCATACCAATTGAAATTCGTGATCCCATCACTGTGCCCCCTCTTAACGCTACCAGTGTCGCTGACCCCCAAGACAATCCACCTACGGTCGATCCAGCCCCGCCCACCCCAGCAAGCGACATAGACTCTGCACCCTCCACCCGCAATCGTCGTCAACCTGCTTACTTGAAAGACTATATCACAGACTTCTGAGCATATCTTGTAACCTTGTGTATTTCAGTTTAATCAAATCTGATTTTAAAACTTGTCAATTTCAAGTTTGCCATTTTTGAATTTAAACTTGTCAATTTCAATTTTGCCATTTTTGAAAGTACTCTTGTCTATTTCAATATCAATTTTACTCATGTCAATATCAAATGTACACTTATCAATGTCACAATTATCAATGTCACAATTATCAATGTCACAATTATCAATGTCACAATTATCAATGTCACAATTATCAATGTCACAATTATCAATGTCACAATTATCAATGTCACAATTATCAATGTCAGTATCACAATTATCAATTTCAAAGTCACAGTTATCAATATCAATCTCACATTATCAATGTCAATTTCAAACTTATCAATGTCCTTGTCAAAATTATTGTTGTCAATGTTATGCTTTCCCATTTCCCATGTGTCAAGTAGATTGTAAACTGTCAGTTTCAGTCTTGTCAAACCTCCAGTCATTCACTAGTGTTTATTCTCTCTAGCAGATTTAAATACTTAACACTCCTATAAGTTACTGTTTTCTGGTACTATGTACATTTATACTCATTCTTTGTACCTATATCAAGCTTTAGCACTTAGTCTGTAGTAACTAAGTTACAGTTCCCTGTTCTATGTTTAATTTGTGTTACTTAGTGTATGAGTACCACCTTGCGTACTGTTTCGTATTACTCTTGAGTAGTGTTTCATGTTAACCACATATATCCGTTTATACCAGTTTACTTGTATTTTGTGTAATAATAGAGTAGAAAGAGGAAAAGTGGTAACGCCATGTCTCAGCGTTGCAACGCTTCGCAACGGTTTTGTTGTAGCGCATATTTCGCGCGCCTATTGTATTCTACTTCCTTCCGGATTAAAGTTGCGTTTGGAGAAGACGATCGTTTCTTATTAATCATCTTTGTTGGCGCAGACAGTCATCTCTTAATCAAGGGTTTCCAGAAGTATAAATTTATCAATACTGAAATGTACAAGCCAAATTTCAAAACTACAAATGAAATGGAAAGTAAGTACCCAATGATAGTGACATTATCAAACAAGTCTCTTCAAAATCAAACAAGGCAATTTGTTTCAAGAAATTGAAGAAAATAACTTTTTCTTAAACAAGTTATAGTTTCTGACAACTTGATAAGCTATTACTTCCTTCATTAGACTGGCTGCTATCTGATTTCCCCAGATAAATTGTTGAATTTTAATTGAACATGGCATCTATATTCTATAGTATAAGCCATCTACTACATCATTGCCAAGGCAAAGAAAGATATTTTTTCAATGGCATCTTGATTAATTCCACGAAGTACCCAAAATTATGTAGTAAGTATATATAGGCCCACGTCTCCTCATGAGGTTACAGGAAATCTCTCATTGAAAATAATTAGCTAATCAAGAATTAATTGTTTTTCTTTCGTATCCTTTATTATGTGTGGGTTCTGTGTTTATTTTCTCCTTTGATAAAAAGTAAACTTTTAATATTGATCAAATTTAATACAAAACAGGCCTGTTGAATAAGAAAAATCAATTAATTAGAAATGTCAATAAATTCGCTTTTAACAGATACGCTTTTGTTAATTTAAAGATAAAACATTTTGAAAAACCAACGTCACTTCCATTTCTCTACATGCCGTTTACACTTACACTTACATTGTAACATGGAGCTAGGTCGATTGCTAAGTGCCCAATGCCCATACATGTAAATTTTTTTATTGGGCTGCAAAGGAGAGCCACACTTCTCAGTGACATCTGTCCATCTTTCTATCTGTCTATCTGTCTATCTTTTTCTTGAACAAATTAAGAGCTGAATCAGTAAGAGCTGATTTCCAGCAGTCATTTACATTTTTAGGACCTTGAGTTCATTTCAACACCGAGTGAATTTTGAAAATGCAATTAAAGTTCATTGTTCAGCAAAATAGTATTCAGTGTTATTGATGATAATTCCAATTGTTATTATATTCCTTTCAAGAGGATGTAACCATCCATGATTTGGCATCACCCATTATTTCAAATGGAACTTGACAACCAATTTAAAATTTCATTTCATTCCATTATTCTTATTTCGAAATTGTAATTTGTGATTGACATGTATTGGTCAATCTCTTTACAGCATACAAATGACAAGTGCTTACAGAATTACCATGACATGTTCCTAGTGAGGTCATACCCTATCCATGCCATGTTATTCTATGTGACTCATAAGCAATTTGTGAGGTCATATTACCATCATATCCTATACTTTCAATGCTATCAAAACAAGTTCATCTGCTGAGTCACAGCACTCAACAATGAGATCACAAGTTACTCAATGACTCAATGACAAATTGACAGTTCATTTCAATGCAATGGATGAGTCCTGTTGTGAGGTCATTGATGACAACAAACAGCTAAAAGTAAGTACAGGTAATTCTTTGACTGTAAGTGTAAAGCTGATAAATGTGACACAAAAAAAATTGTCTGATAAAATCTTCCTTCATCGACCAAATTACACACCCACTACTTCTTCCAGAGTTCAATGTTTTTTTAATTTGTTTTTGTTTTTCCTCTCAATTTGTGGCTGAACTTCAAAAACACAATATTGACAATGTCTGGAAACATCCCACTTTACAGCTTCAGGCAATTGTCATGTCTAACATGCTCCTGTCAAAACTGAAGATTGTCTGAAAGCATCACAGAATTTTTTTGTGATGAGACTAACTCCAGGGTGAGTCCTAGATGACTAAAATCTTCACCCTATAGGCCTACAGGAGGAAATTGGGCCACAATACAGAAATCGAATAAGTTTATTTTTGGATAGTTTTATAGCGAAAGATAATATTGAGATATACTGCTGAGGTTCAGGATTGACTTTAACAAATGGACCTCACATTGGTTTCAATTCACCATAAATTTATCCAGTCCATTGAGAGTCATTACAGTGAGAGTAAGAGTCTTCCAGGAAAAGATAGAAGCATGAGAGTCATACACTCTTGGTCAAAATCACTGGCAACTTATTAAACAAATGCCTTGTTGTTTTTGCTACATAATATCTACACTCTAAGAACAAAAAGCACTCCGAAGTGCCTAAAAAGGTACACCCGCCCGTCACAAATAGGATACCCCAGTTGGTACCTCAAAATACCCAAATTAAATACAATGTGTCTTCTGAATACACTAATAAAAGGTTCTTTTTAGAACTTCAATGGGGTACTTCAGAGAACTTTATATTAAAATGTCCCTTATGCCACCTTAATTGGTTCTTCAGTCTGCCCATTAATTGGACTAGATTTGTTTTTCAGAATTCTTGTCTAGGTAGGCAATTGACAATAAACATTTCCCTGATTTGTGATAAAATGGCCATGTCCAGTGAGCAATGACCAGTCCAGCCACATTGGCCTCTTCTTTTTAAAATTGGCTCCTCCCTTCAAGTCTGACAATTACTGAGAGGAATAGAGCAACAGTCCATTAACATGTATTATGGGAAGGGGGGGATCAAGAAAATTTCGGACAGGGGGGAGGGTTTACAAATGGAAATGTACTAAAAATATAGGGATTTTAATATTTTTACATTGAAATATACAGGCTTAAGGGGGGGGGTTGATCAGATGGCATTCCAGAAATCTAAATTGATCAATATCATAAAGTAGGTACAATACAAACCGTATTTCAATACTACAACTTGAAAGATAAGAAAGTACCCAATGATAGCGATATTGTGAAAAATGTCTCTTCAAAATCAAGTAAGGCAATTTGTTTCAAGAAAAGAACTTTTTCCTAGACAAGTTATTGTTTCTGACAACTTGACAAGCCATTACTTCCTTGGTTAGATTGGCTGCTATCTGATTTCCCCAGATAAGTTGTTGAATTTTAGTGGAACCCGGCATCGTGTAGCCATCTACATCATTGCCAAGGCAAAGATATTTTGTTAGTGGCATCTCGATTAATTCCACAAAGTACCCAACATTTCAAATGAAGTAAGTATATATATATAGGCCTACGTCTCCTCAAAGAGGTTACAGGAAATCTCTCATTGAAAATAATTAGTTAATCAAGAATTAATTGTTTTTCTTTTGTATCCTTTTTTATGTGTGGGTTCTGTGTTTATTTGCAATCAAGGAACATTCTCCTTTGATAAAAAGTAAACCTTTAATATCAAATTTAATACAAAACAGGCCTGTTGAATAAGAAAAATCAATTAATTAGAAATTTCATTAAATGCGCTTTTAACAGATATGCTTTTGTTAATTTAAAGATAAAACATTTTGAAAAACCAACGTCACTTCCATTATTCTGCTGGAAAGGAGAGCCACACTTACCAAAGCTCAGTGACATTTTTCCATCTGTCTATCTATCTATCTTTTTCTTGAACAAATTAACAGTTGGATCAGTTAGACGTTTATGAAGGCATCCAACTTCAGTCACATTGCTTTCCAGCAGTCATTACTTTTTTGGGACCTTTAGTTCATTTTAACACCGAGTGAATTTTGAAAATGCAATTGAAGTTCATTGTTCAGCAAAATAGTATTCAGTGTTATTTATGATAATGCCAATTGATATTATATTCTTTTCAAGAGGATGTAACCATCCATGATTTGGCATCACCCATTATTTCAAATGGAACTTGACAACCAATTTCAAATTTCATTTCATTTCATTATTCTTATTTCGAAATTGTAATTTGTGATTGACATGTATTGGTCAATCTCTTTACAGCATACAAATGACAAATGCTTACAGAATTACCATGACAAGCATAGTACCCGTGAGAATGCACATGGTGAGAGTAAGTAGTGAGAGAGTGAGGTTTAGGTATGCGATGACTTGAGAAACATAGCATGCAGGAGCGAGACTTGAGTGAGATGGAAAATGAAATGAATCACAAATTACAATATTTTGTTACTAATTCCTGCAATATGGTAATTCTAGCAAAATGATGTTATCTATAAATTCCTGTAACTCTCTGGAAATGTTCTTCCTTCATAAGATGTTGATATGATACACTCATATAAGTTTCTAATTGGTTCAATAAGACAATATTTTCTTTTCTATATTTTGAATTTACAGGTAAATGTTATGTGGTTGTAAGGTTAGTTGGGATGTATTAGTCTTTTGTTTAAAAGAAAAAAAAAAACAACAAAAAACTATACTATACATGTATATATTTGTATCATGATGAGTGTGTGTGTGGGTGCAGCAAACGGGGCAACGTTCATCCTTTCACCTCATCCTCATGTCATGCTTGGCCCAACATAATCATTATTTTGATTCTGAGCCTTCATGTTCATCCTTCATCTTGTGTAACATCATTATGCTTATAAATACGTCACAACCACAATGTAAACCATTACTATAGTAATAAATATGTGAACAAAAAGGAAGCATTTAACAGAAGTTGCAAACCGAGTAATTGACTATTAACCATAGACAATGGTCAGTCTTTCCAGACACGGCCGCTCCCTGGCTCCCTCCCTCCATTGGAGTCCAGGGAAAACAGAACAACTGTTAATAGTACTACATTAGAGAAGATTGCCTGACTTTGTACATAAATTACTAATAAGTGCACTGGTATAATATGAAGAGTTTGAGAAACCACACCCACTTATGGTTGTTGTAAGACATGAAATAATGTTGCTAGCAATTTTTTAGTTGTGGGCATTGAGTAGTTTGGGAGGAGTAGCGTAAAGCATCCATGAATTAAGGGTATGATGTTCCTTGTGAGGTCATACCCTATCCATGCCATGTTATTCTATGTTACTCATAAGCAATTTGTGAGGTCATTATTACCATCATATCCTATACTTTCAATGCTCTCAAAACAAGTCACCTACAGAGTCACAGCACTCATCAATGAGGTCACAACTTAATCAATGACAAATTGACAGTTCATTTCAATGCAATAGATGAGGCCTGTTGAGAGGTCATTGATGACCACAAATGGATAAATGTAAGTAAAGGTCATTCTTCTTGTGCCCAAAAAATAGTCTAATAAAATTCCCCTTCATTGCACTCTCACACTGCACACCCACATAAAACTACTTCTGGAGTTCAATGTTTTCTGAACAAGGGCTTCCCAGCATATTTGAGTCTGTTACCATTAGATATCAGGGGAATGCAAATAGAATGCAACCTCTAACTAAATGGCACAATTTGCAATGATATGAATATGCTAAAAAATATGCATTAATGCATGCTTTAGTTACTTACTCACCTTCACTCTGAGAAGTGTCAAAACTATGTTCTGGGATGTTTCCGTTGAGATATCAAGCCAAGTAACTGAGCCAGAAAAGTTAGCAGCTGGTGGATGACACAACAAAAGGAAGTAGTTGACCCAAGGTCAAGGCAATTATATATATATATTTTTAAGGATAGTAAAATTCCATAGACTGGGGCTTCTGAGGCATTTTATAACACAAGAAAGTTCAATAAGTAGTTTTAATGAATTAATAAATAATGTTATGAGCTTGATGCCAGAAATTATGTCAAGATATACTTTCACTTTTGCTAATTGACCCAGTTTGTTGTCTAAATTATAAATTGTCACCTCAAGAGGATCAAGTTGTTTCTACCTGAGGAATTTGTGAAGCTGTGAATGACATGCTCAACAGTTTGATAATCAATATGCCATTGTTTTCTAAACATTCTGACTGACTGAGTGGAGTAAAACTGTTAGAAACTCATGAAATAAAGTAACCTTCTCAAAACAATATTGCTCTGTCCAAATAAAAATGAAATACAAAACTGTATTTGTCATAGGCCTACATATCACTTAACTGTAGAACAATCAGAAATATTTGTAGGCCAAAAGTAGAATTAAATAGGAAAAAGGTTATCAAAGGTTTGATAATTGCCAAATCTTTTGCATAAAAATACAAGCCACGGTCAAAATGTTCACTATCTTGGGGGAAGGAAACAGCAGGGCAGTACCATCATGCTGCAATATCACATTTTAAAATATTATATAATTTCTTTCAGTCCATCAAAGCGCCCTGCAATATTATGTGATCAAAGAAGCTACTGTTGAGTAGGGTCACCAGGAGGTGGTGCCACCTACATTAGGATAGTTGAATCATTACAAGTACTCAGTAATGCAATACAAGTTATAAAAAAAAGGACAGGCTATAAATTTCTATCAAAAACATTTTTTGTCACAATATCATAACATGAGAAGGTTTAACAGAAGGACCTGGACATTCTCCTCTTAAAAATGATGTGACATATGAATAAAATACACAGTACATCTGTACTACATGTTATCGAATTTGCAAATAAGATTGATGGAAAAGTGATTTCAGGCAAGTGGGTAAATAGTTAATCAAATGTTGAATGTATTTATTTGGATTTTTTTCCAATTTTAGTTAGAAAGCCTATATATATTAATGTTAAAAGAAATCTATTCTGTGGGCCTGACTCTCTTTCAGATGAGTATTATTGACGAAATTGGATAGTTTTTAATGGTTTGATAGTTGTTTGTTGCTGTTTCTTTTTTGCACAGACAACAATCACAATAGGATCAGCAAATGCCTCATCAGTGATACCAATTGAATGCTTTGTCAAAGCAGTCAGTGGAGCATGACATGCACAGTAATATGGACAATGTTTTCATGATATTTGACCCAGAAAGGGCTCAATCATTTATGAAAGAATCAATTGGAAATAAGTAGTTAACCAGGATTATTGCAAAAAATCTTCAAATCCCCCAGGATTCAAATACACAAATGGACCAGATGAAGCTGAAACTGGATTTTTTTGGCAGATTTTGAATATATCTATTTTTCTGTGCCTGGGAATTTTCTGCAGACCACTTCTAATCTTGCAAGTCTGTTCTTGAAGGCTTACCTAGCAATGGATTCAAAATGGACTTGAAGTATTTATAACTCTTACAGATAGCAGACTGGCCTGCAAGTCACACAACTAACCAAAGGTGAGGTAAACTTTATTCAGATCAAACATTTGACACAATTTATTGAGGCTGAGCATATTATTTTGACTCTTTGTTAGCCATGGTCAATGAAGCATGGCATTCTAGCTTCAGTCCCCTGGTATTATATGAGTAAGTCCTCAGCTGACCTGAGCATCCAAATGCTGGGAAGCCCTTGTTTCTGAATCAGTTTTTTTTCTTCTCAATTTGTGGCTGAACTTACAAAAAAAACAATATTGACAATGTCTGGAAACTTCCCACTTTCTAGCTTCAAGCGATTGTCATGTCTAACATGGCTCCTGTCAAAACTGAAGACAGTCTGAGAGCATCAAAGAATTTCGTGATGAGATGAACACCAGAGGGGATGACTCGATCTGCACCCCGTGTACTCAGCTAAAGACCTAGATAGGTTAAACGGGGGCACAATAAATAGAATAAGTTTATTTTTGATATATTTTAAAATCAAAGGGTTACAAACACTTTTTTATTGTGAATATGATAGCTTTATAGAGAAAGAAGATATTGAATTATACTGCTGCATGAGGTTCAGGATTGACTTTGACAAATGGACCTCACGCTGGTTTCAAAGCGCCATTTATACTGGTCACAGGGGTTCCTAAACCAATGAACATGTTCATGACGTCAACTTATTATAACATGTATTACTATAATGAATGTGCATGAACCTGGTTTAGAAGCCCCTGTGGTAGAGCTTGGTAGGTACCTAGTCCATTGAGATTCATTGCACTGAGAGAAAGTGTCTTGCAGGAAAAGATAGAAGCATATAGTCATACATTCTAAATTGATATTATATTATATTTTTGTTGCTTCCTCTCCTTTTCTTTTTGTATGCAATTGCCAACTCTCGGCGGATCTTGCCATGCCATACATCATCTTCATATTTTTAACAGCTCTACAGTGGGAGTCAGTGCCTCCTCTTGCAACTGGGGGGTCAGTGTCCCCCTCCTGCCAATGGCGGTCATTGCCCTTCCAGAGGGTTCAGCACCTACTCAAACCCAGGATCAGTGCCCCTCTCCTACAAGTGAGGTCAGTGCCCCCTCCTGCAAATGGGATCAGTGCCCCCCTCCTGCGAATGGCAGTCATTGCCCCCCCCCTCTTCCAGAAGGTTCAGCACCTACTCAAACCCAGGATCAGTGCCCCTCTCCTACAAGTGAGGTCAGTACCCCCCTCCTGCAAATGGGATCAGTGCCCCCCTCCTGCCAATAGCGGTCATTGCCCTCCCCCCTCTTCCAGAGGGTTCAGCACCTACTCAAACCCAGGATCAGTGCCTTTCTCCTACAAGTGGGGTCAGTACCCCCTCCTGCAAATGGGATCAGTGCCCCCCTCCTGCCAATGGGGGTCATTGCCCCCCCCTCTTCCAGAGGGTTCAGCACCTACTCAAACCCAGGATCAGTGCCTTTCTCCTACAAGTGGGGTCAGTGCCCCCCTCCTGCAAATGGGATTGTGGGGTCAGTGCCCCCCTCCTGCCAATGGGGGTCAATGCCCCCCTTCCAGAGGCCTCAGCCTCCTCAAAGTCAGGGTCAGCGCCCATCTCCTACAAGTGCGAGTCAGTGCCCCTCTGCAGATGGCGGTAGTACCCCCCCCCCTTCGTAGAGAACAGGTATTATGCTAGTTGTTATAAATCAGTCATTAGAGGTTGAGCTCCTAAAGTGATGACCAGTTCCCAAAATTGTGTTGCTCATTTGATTTGCAATATCCTTGACATAACTACGGCTGTCTTATGCATAAAACAGTCAAAGTGTCAAACTCTCAAAGATGGGTCGATTAATAAAATTTCCAAGATGAGGAAAACAGTATTAATCCTGGAGGTAGTTTCCCACGTAGAGCAATTGTCTATTCTTCGAATGACCCTTGCAATTCGATCAATTATGCAGAAGAACAAACAGCAACAGGTCCAACCGTCCAAGAAGATATATGGCATGGTCAAGTTTATCTGGATAAAGATGTTCAAATCTGTGTATAGGCCTACATGTAGTGCATGCACAATTGCACGTGTATGTTTTATAATAAGAAACATTAAGATGCACCTGAAGATATATCTGATAAAGGATATTGTTGCAATCATAAGATGTATACCTTCCAGGATTTATGCCTGATACTATGTTCCTGTGAGTCAACGTTAACAAAAAAGCTATTCAAAATCAAGATGCTTTGATTGAACCAACGAGAGCGTTCTGCTCCTCAAACATAAAATGGCAACAAAATATTCAAGAACAGAAGAAGGCCATGTGCAATATTTGAAAAAACAAACAAAGGAAAGTGTAAGTGTTTTATTACCACATAAATAGATTTTCCGGAATAAGACAGTCATCCCTTACTCAGTGGTTTTCAGAAATTTAAAATGATCACTATCGAAAAGTACAAGCCATATTTCAAAACTACAGATGAAACGGAAAGAAAGTACCCAATGATAGTGATACGAAACATGTCTCTTCAAAACCAAGTAAGGCAATTTGTTTCAAGAAAATAACTTTTTCTTGGACAAGTTATTCTTTCTGACAACTTGTAAAGCCATAACATCCTTCGTTAGACTGGCTGCTATCTGATTTCCCCAGATAAATGGTTGAATTTTAATTGAACTGGCATCTCGTAGCCATCATTGCCAAGGCAAAGACATTTTGTCAATGGCATCTCGATTAATTCCACAACATTATGTAAGTATATATATTATATAGGCCAATGTCTCCTCAAAGAGGTTACAGTAAATTTGTTACGCAAGTCTCTCATTGAAAATAATTAGTTAATCAAGTACTAATCATATTTCTTCATTTACTCTTTTTTTATGTATTGGTTCTTTGTTTATTTGCAATCAAAGAACATTCTCCTTTGATAAAAAGTAAATCTTTAATATTAATAAAATTTATACAAAGCAAGCGTGTTGAACATAAAAAATAAATTGATTTGAAATTTCATTAAATTCGCTTTTAACAGACATGCTTTTGTTAATTTTAAGATCAACTATTTCAAAGACCGATGTCACTTACATTTTTGTGCATGCCGTTTACACTTTACATGTTGATTACAAAGTGCCTAAATTCCTTATTGACCGTTTCAGCCTTAGAGGGCGGCATGCACTTACGATATCCGTCTAAAAGTGTCTATATCTTTCTATCTGTCTATCTATGTCTTAAGCCATGTACAAAGTATAAATGCTAAATGAGTTAGATAATTGTGAAGGCATATATATATAACTTTAGTTGTATTGCTTCCTAGCTGCCATTTAACAGTAACTACATTTTTAGGGCCTTGAGTTCAATTTTGAAACTTGTTGAATTATAATAAATGCAATTCAAGTTCACTGTTCTATATTCAGCAAAATAAATTTTAGTGTTTATGATGACAATGCTCATTGTTATTATATTATTTTCAAGAACATGTAAACTAACCATGGATCCCCAATTTGCCATTATCCAGTTATTTCAAATGGAACATGACAACCAATTTCAAATTTCATTTCAATTCAAGGAAGAGGAGAAAGAGACTAAGAGAGCACCACCCCCATTCATTGTTCTTATTACAGAGTTGTGAATTATAATTGACATGAACCAATCTCTTTAATATCAATAAATGTAACCAAAAAAAAAAGTCTAACAAAATCTTCCTTCAACAACCAAATTGTTGTCACACTGCGCTTGTATACAAGTAAAGTACCCTTCAAAAAAGGGTACTATAGCGACTTTGGCTGTAACTAGCTAAATTTTGAACAAAATGGCCCTTGGACATTCCAGGGGTGGGTTGATAGAATGCCAAGAAATACAATCAAGGATGTAAATCCATCCACTATTGGCAAAATGTGTATTTCCAAGAAAAAAGTAATAGATATTAAAATTAAAAGTTGGCCCATTGTAATACTCAATCAAAAAAGGAAAAGAATAGAGTTCAGGCTACTAAAAATTCATCTGATATAAAAAAATCTGTTGCTTTTTTTTCTTGATCCGCCCAGGTTGTATAATTAAATGTTAAGACTTATATGGCAAAATTGCAAACAAAATCAGGTCTAACTATTTGCAACTGGCATAAGTTTGATACCCTTTTCTGCAATACACAAAAATAAACCCAGCGCTTGGCCAGACTGAACTATGACTAAAGCTAATTGAGAATTACTTTATGAAGTGCAATCTGGATTCACACCTTCGTGTCAGTATTAATCAAATGTAATTTAGACCAAATTACTCTTTGCAACTTTCAATTGACTTAGATCTATATAGGTCTATTGGAAGCGCCGAAATTAATTGTACCTACAATAATTGACCCCCTCTTGAATTCAGCTCCGCCACAGCCCGGGGCCACAGCAATATACACACTTTTTGATGACGTTTCACACGCATTTTGTTTCACGCTAGAGATCTGGTAACCTTCCCATAGCTTATATTGTAATACACTTTTTATAAGAAACTATTTCTTACAGGTTGAGACGTCGCTATAAAAAAAATCACACCCATATACAACTTCTTTCCTGAGTTGAATGTTTTCTGAATCAGTTTTTTTTTTCTTTTCAATTTGTGGCTGAACTTACAAAAAACCACAATATTGACAACGTCTGGAAACTTCCCAATTTCCAGCTTCAGGCGATTGTCATGTCTAACATGGCTCCTGTCAAAACGGAAGACAGTCTGAGAGCATCAACAAATTTCGTGATGAGATGAACTCCACAGGGCATGACCAAATCTTCACCCCGTATACTCACACTGTTAAAAAATAATTGTCACATTACAGATATTTCGGGAAATTTTTTTTCCAGAGGTGTCAGTAATTTTACAGAAAACTGTTTGTGTGTATACTGGATATTTCAGTAATAACACAGGCAGTGTTTGTAGTGATTTTTCTGTAGGATGACAGAAAAATCAGTCATACAACAATGCCTTCTGATAGGTGTCACAAATACTAAAACTGAGATTGACAGTTGAATGTTTTGCTCCAGTTCACTGTGAAATCAAACATTAATCTGCTTGTAGACGTTTAAAGGTTCTATCTAATACTTTTCATCACAAAACGCTCTGGGACCTTACACAAAATCCACTGAGGCACGAAAAAAATTATGCTTGAAAAAACTGCATTAGGATGAATTAGAAAGAGAATCATTTGTAATAATAAGTTTAAAGTGGTGAAGTCTGTTTTTATATGTTTTCAATTTTAATCTTTCTAACATTTATAGCAGCTTGGTGGCTGAGACATTAAATTGGTGGTCCCTTGTATCAGTGTCTGCGCTGGGCAAGTAAAATATCCCTCACATGAGGTGAATGTGTAACAGGTTGAGGACTCCCACTCTCCCTGCCATCACATCAATCAACCCTGATCAGTGCCCAGAGCTGGGCTAAAGGACTGCACTTCCAAATATATTTTTAAAAAATCTAACTTGCATTACACAGTTGATATTGTCCACACCAGTTTTAACTTCAAGTATTGGACCTGTGTAAGTTAAAAGTAAATATAATAATAATAATAATAATAATATGGATTTATATAGCGCTAATTTCAGTAAACTGCTCATCAGCGCTTTTTCTGATCAAATCACTTGTAGGAATTCTGGAACAAATGGGTTTTTAGATTCTTCTTGAATATCAATAATTCATTGCAGATAGATAGATAAAATACCATTAATTTGACATGGGTGACAGGACATTATGCATTGACTTTATGTACCAAATGCAGTGGTTCTACAGTGTAAATAGAAAGATGTAGAGAGCATCAGATGTTTTATCTAAATTCATGTCATGACACTGAGGTGATGTAGGCCTAAATTCTCCCAAAATTTGAGAATCACCCTTACATGTAAATTTTATTGACGTAGTCGCATTACGTTGATACTTATATATTCTGTGACAAGATAACCCAGTATATCATCCATTCAACTCATTCCTATACCATAATTACTAAATTAGCCTACTAGCATAAATACACATCCTTAAGCGATACCATTCATGGAGGTAGTGTAATTTTCTTTACAAAAGGATGGTTTGCAAGCAGTTCCATGGTTTAAGAAATTGAACCAATTAAATTTTTGGCATTTTTCACATCCAGGATGATTAGCAACTTATCCATGTTAATTTTGGTTTCAACCCAATAAATATGTAATGGGATAACCAGGGGGAAATTTATAGTTGTTGTCCTTGACTCCTCGGACTTCTGCCTCATGATAGTATATTTTGCATGAATTGCATCTCAAATATTGCTGGATCTCCCTTAGACTGCATTTTTATACAAAATATGTTGTTGGCTCAACAGTCATTTGCAAGAGCTCATGGTGCTTAATTGATTTTTAACAATTCGCTTATTCATAAACCTCAACAGACTTTCAGTACTTTCCGTGAAGCAAGGGACTGTAACCACTCAGTCAACCGAATTTGCGAAAGTCACTGTTTAATCAGTTCGCTGGAAGTTAAGCAACCAATTTTAGGTTCTGACAGATTAGTTTGTTCCATATCAAACAAAACTTTATGGTAGAACCCATGCCAGTATAGTGATATCAGCCTTGCCATTCTTCAGATGCAAGTTTGATGATAATTGGAAGTTCACATGTTTGTGACTCCAGAAGCGAAATTTCTGTCAGTACCGACAACCACAACCTTTGATGATACTCACATGCTCCAAGGCATTTTTCATTTCTTATAAAATCATCTTTCAGCAAGATAAACATGTTCAAATCTTTATGACATACCTCCAAACACAGAGGCATTTATCATGTTATGTGAAAATATATTGTAAGACTTTATTGAATAATAATTCAGGTAAGTAAATATGAAATCAGGTTATTCATACAGTTTCTATTTCAAATCTATATTTTTTAATACTCTGTATATAAACTGCACAGTGCACATAATCATTCTCCATAATCACACAATGTACAAATCACCAATTGCATGATATTAATAGAAGTAATCTGAGAACTTGCAGCAAACTTGGGACAGCATTATCATATCATCTGTCGGTTTCTTTTGTTGTGTTGTAAGTTCTGAGTCAGGGGAGAAAGGGGGGTTAGCTCTGTCAGTAAGACGCTGAGTTGCCAATCGCTGGGTCCTGGTTTTAATTCACATACTGGCCAGGTCACCAGGATGTATGTTGGCCAGCAGTTACAATGTTCATATGCCTTATTCCTACGTCCTCCTCCAATAAATACTGGACATAAAGCCTCAATAATTCATTGCCATTGAACTTCCGTTGTATTTCTGAAAAGAGAAATCATAAATTATAATGCATACTCTACACAACTAGTCTAAACATGATTTATATGATAACTCTTTGTTCTCTGATCAACCAACCCAATCACTTTAAATAAGCCAGTTTTGACTTTCATAGATATGATACTTATAAAGCAATAATTTTGGTATTAGAGTAATTTTATAGTCTTTAATAGAGGTTTGGTTCCATTTTTAATATTTCCATGAAACTGCCTCAATTACAGCATTGTCAAAATACGTAAATTAGAAGTAAACAAGAGCAAGGGACATGGCAATAATTATATGCATTAATAAAGATTAGTGATTGTGGCACAACTGTCATGAGGTGGGTTAAATTGTGCCACATCATTGGCAAGTTGTTCTGCCCTGTTTATTAAGATAAAAACCTTGCATTGTACCTGTTAATTCATACCAATTACTTGTATAATATTTCGTCTAAGCTGATATATTACTTGAAACTAATCAAACATTGATGTCATGCACAAACAGAATCAAATGTGGCAAACACTGGAACTATGAGTTTCTTTGGAAGGTTGAATACAACTTTTGATACAAGCTTTTATAGTCTCGCCTGCTTCGCATCATGCTAAGGTGATAAATTAAAATCTTACATGGTATATCATACTAAATCAGTGCCACTCACATCATGCCAAACATCCAAGATAAAATTTGACAACACAGAATTTCAGACAGGCATATTCGAATTTTCAGACAGGCCTATCCCTCCTACAAGGTATCAGCCATGAGCCAGAGTGACGTAACCTAATTATCAATAATATTGCGCAAATGAGAAACATTATGTCCATCCTAACTCCTCAGCGCATCGTGACATCATCATCGTCATTAAACTTAATTTTTGAATGAATCTTTTTGCAGTATTATATTTACCAGCATAATAATGGGCACAGAGTGTCATCACCTTTTTTACTTTTTTTTTCATAACATACAACAATCGGTGCCACAACTTACCCCAGCCTCCCCTTTGACAAAGTTCAAATTTGTGGGTGCTGGTACTCAAATGAAGCTTTAAAAATAGATATGAACGATTTAGAAGTAGTCAATCAACAAAGCCTGTTACTGTATTTTTTAGAGCTTCATTAGAGTACCTGCACCCACAAATTTGCACTTGCATGGTAATTAGGTAAATCTAAAAGATGTAATTGCGTTACATATATCTCTCTCTAAAATAAAGAAATCATCTCTTACCTTTCATTGTTTTCAGCTGTTTAGATTGGTCAATAGGCCTACAAATAAAATGAGTTCCTCCAAAATTGATTTTATGATCCATTTGTATTTCTTATTCAGTGGTATGCTTGAAAAACTGTCACTGAGATTACTAAATTGTGATACAACAACACCTTATTAACAACGGACGAGGCATTTCACATATATCTGTACATACACTTGTAAAGCCAGTACTTGTACAGATGCACATGTAATAAAGTTCATTACAGAAATGTCCTGTTGGCAATGTGCCAACAGAGAACCGTCTGTAAGCATTACTGAAATGGCAGACGTCCAACAGATTTTTCTGTAGCCTAACTGATTCTTCAGTACATCTACGCAAAATTTTTAACAGTGCAGCTAAAGGCCTATAGAGGAAATGGAGGCAATACAGAAATCGAATAAGTGTATTCTTGCTATATATATCAAAGATGTTTCAATTTCGGTGTCACCAGCCATTTCAGTGTACGGTCAACTAGGCGACACCCATCAGTATCAACTAGGTGACAAGTAATTTGGAAATTTCATACCAGTGCAAACTAGGTGACAAGCAGTTCCAACTGGGTGACACAAATTTACACAGCACTTCCAACTAGGCGATACAAGTTCACAAAACACATCCAACTAGGTGACAATACATTTCCTAATTGACCACCATTGAAGGTGATCTGTCACCTGGTTGGTATCCCCAATAAAATATGTGTCACCTGGATGGTATCGGGGGGTATCTGCTGTCACCTAGTTGTCCAAAAAGTTTAGCCTAGTTAGTGGTGGTATGTCACCTAGTTGGTAATGTTGTAGCCTAGTTGTCTGTCGCCTAGTTGACCGGCATTCGCCATTTCGGATGATTTTTCCTTTTGTAAAATCGAATCAAAATAAAGTGTCTATTGTCTTTATATTTTCATTATGGATAGCTTGCTATAGAGAAAGACAAGACCAATGTAAGTGTCAACTACATGCAATTGATTCCAAGAAAACCAAACATGGAAGTAGAATGAAGATAATATACATGTATGATAAAATAATTATATTAGGGACCGTTCAGAATTTATGACTGGGGGGGTGGGAGTTTTGCTGGAACTTCTCGTCAAAAATTGATACCCCCCCCTTGAGTTTCATGCGGATTTTTAGTACCCCACCCCTAGGTTTCACGCGTATTTTTAGTACCCCCCCCACTCGACATACAAAGCCATACACACTATATACTGTTATACATGGCCACGTGTACAGATTCGCGTCATTTCGCGGACTTTTGCCCGTAAAAAAGTCAATATAAAATGAGTTTATGCATGTTTTTTAACATTTTTTCTTTGTTAAAATTTCTTACCCCCCCCCCTTGGAAGTTTTGTCAAAAATTAATACCCCTTGAAACGCGTGTGAAAAGTTAGTACCCCCTCAACCAAAACTCCCACCCCCCCCAGTCATAAATTCTGAACGGTCCCTTATTGAGTCACACTGCAGAGGTTCAGGATTGACAAATGGTTTCAAGTCACCGTGCATTTACCCTCGTCCATTGAGAGTCATCGCATAGAGAATAACTGTCTTGCAGGAAAAGCTAGATCCCATTTGAAGATAATCTTTGGTCAGACTCAGTCACTGTCACTGTTGGGATTCGAACCCAGTCAGCCTGAGGGTGGATAGTGTTTGGCTTGACTGCCTCAGGGCTATTTTTGGGACTTTTTCTCTAGTGGTAAGTTCGTGAACTATACCATCAGGAACTGCCCTCTTGTGAGTTGTGAAAATATCAAAAAGACACGTCGACTTCCGGTAAGCTAGTTCGGCAAACAGCAACCATGGCTGACGTTGTGAATGAAACTGCAGCTGCTCTCAATGAATCGGCTAAAAATGCCACAGCTAAAACCCCAGCCACCCCGGAGGGAATGGCGATTGCTTATGGAAGTCTCGTCATCATGGCCTTGCTGCCCATCTTCTTCGGTTCTTACCGTTCAGTCAGATATCACAAGGAACAGAAGGTAAAACATGATCAGCCGGCTTCGTGACAATCATAAATTTCCAAATTTCATTTTTCATTTGCGCAATTGTGATGTGTATTCTTCCTGTTCTCGGTGCTATTGTATTCTGCTGGACAGTAAACTCTTACTCCCTGGTCTTGATTGTGTGAGGCTAAATATTTCAATTGAAAAAGTCTGGCTTCTTGTCCAAACAATCAAACGAGCTGTGACAATCATGTTCCATATGGCAGACCTGACCACTTTCACATGTATGGTCCATGCTGCAAGATCATCAACAAAGATGATAGATCTATGTTACTTGTTAGTCATGACTGCCAACTTAACTTACATTTATTTAATTATTTCAAAAAATAATAAAATTGCAGGTTTCAACTTTCAAGACAACATTTTTGATCAAGGAACTGAAAACAAATACATACTGGTACAAAAAAGCTGGGTTAACAAAGTTAATAGGCAGAGTCTATACTATAGATCAAGCCGACTCGGCCGAATCGACCGATGGCGAAAATTTTCAATTTACCGAGCTCAACCAACCGCACAGTTGTTGCTATGGCCCCTGTCAATAGTAACTTGATTAATAAAGAGCAAACCTGGCAGAAATATTGCTCTTTATCGACCCCAACACTAGTGATAGGCCGAGATCGACTCTAGTTTGAAGTCAGTTGACTCTAGTCTGAAGTCACTTGGTTTGCAATGGCAAACTAAGTGCTTTGAATGAAAAATTTTAGTAGTATAATCGGTTCAAGTGAGCTGATGAGAAATCAAATTATTTGTGGTGTGTGCATGCTTTCACCTCACTTTTTGCACTTTTTGATAATCTGATGCCAATTGTTGATATATAGGCTTAAAAAAAAGAACTATTATAGTTATCACACTGACCAGTATAAATGATTGTAATCTAAAAGAAATGTGTACACTTGAAGACAACAGAATAGTTACCAGACATTGAGTGAATAAACCGACTGTGGTGGCATCCACCGGACCTGGAAAATGGTCAAGAAATTCCTGCCAGAAAATGAGAGATTAAAATTTGAAATTTGCCTCAAGTTTTCAGGGAAAACATATGGAATTTGGTATAACATGTGGTAATGCATGAAAAGAGCCTTTTATATTCAACCAAAATCTATTTACAAAAGTCATAAGTTTGGATTAGGATAACGCAACAGTAAGTAATGAAACATATCCTCTGAACAATCACTGCTTGAAAGGATTATATTATTTCATCACATAATTCTATTCAATTTATTTGCAGGCTTCAGGTGAAAAACCTGAGCGGATGTCAAACAAAGATGCTGCAATGTTTCCCATCATAGCCAGTTGTACCCTTTTTGGCATCTACGTATTTTTCCAGGTGTGTACACACTAGTAATTCACTATGAATGAGTGAATATTTGATTAATTGATTGTAAATTTGAAAAGTTTGCAGTTTTGTGATATCTAAACTGATGTGTTTCATTGTTCCGCAGATATTCTCTAAAGAGTACATCAACTTGCTGTTGACCTTCTATTTCTTTTGTCTTGGAGTTCTTGCTCTGGCTCACATACTTAGGTAAGTATTCCTTAGGCCTGTATGATTTTGTTTGCCAACAGGTGGCCAGGATAGCACATAAGAGACAAGTCTTTTTTCCAATGTATAGTATTATGTTAATTTATGTAACTACCATTCATGAAAGTTTTGAATAAGACACAAAGCAGTCTCGACTCTCTCAAGTTTGAAAAAATTGCCCTGAGTAGAAACTTCCAAAATTTCATAATTATTTCAATAACTCAGTGAAATTTTAACTCCCGTCTTGTAACATGAAAGCAAAACCTTATAAATTTGTATCTGTTGTAACACAATAGTATTCAAATGAGTGGTTAATGTACTGTATGTCACACTATATAGCCACAATTAATATTTGTTTTATGTGTAGCAACTGTTCAATTATTTGAAAATGTCCTTCAAATTTGCCATTTCACGTCTTACTATTATTTAAATTCTTGCAGCCCGTTGGTGAATAAATTGCTGCCAGATGCCTTCCCCAATTCCAACTATCAGCTCATATTCACAGAAGGAGAAGGCGACAAAAAGGAAGGTAAGGTTTCATCATTCCTCTTCTTAATTCATTACAGTTTGTCTCACAACATGCAAACTGGTGTTTGGTCTGATTCCTCCTCATCTACAGGTCACACAGTAGAAATACTCATACTCATGGATAGAAGAGCCAATTTGTAATTTATTTATCACATTTTTGTGATGTTTTGGTGCTTTTTTTGTCAGATATTTGACGCCGTCCGTGAGCCCCAAAATGAGACAGACTGTAATATTTTTTTCTTGTACAGCAGTGTCTGTAATTTATGGCTTGTGCATAATTGTATGTGCTATATCATTTAATTTTTTCTTAGAAATTATTAGATTTATTGATATTAAATAAGTTGTACTTAACTTGCAGATCTGATGAACTACTCCTTCGATCGCAAAGATCTAGTATGTCTTGTATTCTGCACAGTTGTTGGAGTGTGGTACATTCTCAAAAAGGTATGTCAATGAACCTAAAAGTTAGTTTTCGAAAATTTGCAGAAAAAAAACTTAAATAACAAAATTGATGTTATTTCCGATTTAGAGATAACTAATATATTCAAAACCTTCCAGGAGATTGCTCCTAGACCTCTTATATAAACAAATTAGTTTTATTGACTGCAAAAGTTCTGATAGTTGATCATAATTATGATCTCATCTTTGATTTCAGCATTGGATTGCCAATAATCTGTTTGGCTTGGCCTTCGCTGTGAATGGCGTGGAGTTGCTGCAACTGAACAGAGTCAGCACAGGCTGCATTCTGCTAGGAGGCCTCTTCATCTATGACATATTCTGGGTGTTTGGAACCAATGTAATGGTGACTGTTGCCAAGTCATTTGAAGCACCAATCAAATGTGAGTTTATTTTATTTTATTCATTCTGTAACTTCTCTTTCACTACAGGCTACAGCAGCCTGCTATAGTTGCGAGTGTCAGCAAACAGGCAACAACATTTCACTGATTCTGCTGCCTGATAGGTCCACGCTTACATGCATTTTTGGAACAGCCCAGCTCAGTTCTGCATAGTTCTGCCTATCGCGGACCTGACAGGCAGCTGTTTTAGTGACTTAGAAGCCAATGCGATACCCAAATTATGCCACTTAGCATGCTTAAGTTATGTCGTCGGCAAAAGGCAAAATGTCATACTGCAAACAGGGGCACAGTTTCCCAGACCTATAACACGATGATTGCAATTGCCATTGGCATACCAGAATCTGAGGATGAATCTGGGACCCTTGTTGAAGTTTTCTTAAAGTCATAACATCATATGAATGTTTGTTGGTTTTTTTTGCAGTGGTCTTCCCCCAAGATCTGTTAGTCAACGGCTTGTCTGCCAACAACTTTGCGATGCTCGGTCTTGGAGACATCGTCATTCCAGGCATCTTCATTGCCCTGCTCTTGAGGTTTGATGTTAGGTAGGTACAATTGCGGGGGAAAAACTGAACATTTGCCTCATTTTGAGCGATATTTTATAGGATTACAATGGTGAGCATTTGTTCTCAGTGCAACTCAAGTAAGAACATTCGATTGTGTTATTGTTATGTTTATTCATTGAACAGATGAAATATATAAATCTGTTTAGTGTAAAACATCAAGCATGATATTTCTTACAAGTTTGTTGGGGTTTAATTTTTTATTATTGTTTAAAAATATCTCATGTTCATGTTTGTTTTCTTTGCAGTATTAACAAAAACAAAAGGACTTATTTCTACGCCAGTTTTCTGGCCTACATCCTGGGACTTGGTGCCACCATCTTTGTGATGCACGTATTCAAACATGCACAGGTTAGAAACATTTATTATGTTATTTTTCTCATTGTAATGATTATGTGGAATGAAAGAACAAAAGTAGATCTATATATATATATTTTTTGACAACATATCACGCTTTTGATGTAAAGCTTTGAATTGTTGTGACTGAAAATCTCCAGCTCAATTATAACTTTTCATCTTTTTCGATTTCAGCCTGCTCTGTTGTACCTGGTGCCGGCCTGTACAGGACTCCCCCTTGCAGTGGCAGTATTGAAAGGCGAAATCAAACTTATGTTCAAGTAAGTTATTCAATCTCTAATGATCTGGCGTTTTTAGATAATCATAAACAATCTCTTAACCAAATGTGGACTAGTTTTGGTTGTGACTTCATTATCAGGCAGGTGAATTGCCTGGTTTATACTGTCCCTTTTTTTTCTTGGTCAGTGTGTTCCTATACATTGATCAGAATACATAGACCAATATTCTATCTCCTGGGGTGATCTACTACCACACAGGCTTAAATTAATTTTTAAAAAAATTCTGATGTGGCCACTATGCAGCTGTTCAATACTAAACGAGGCTTCTAATAATCTTGACTTATAGCTGAGCCAATGCATTGTAATTTGTCTTTGCTGGATCTTGCTTTAAAATTTTAGTTCATTAGTCTCAAACTTGGTGGGACCAAAAGATACATAAATTACCCTTTTTTGCCATTTTAAAGAAGGAAATCTATCATTTATAAAATTAGTTAGAAGTGACTTCATAATCTCCACTGAAGTTTGTGTTTTATATCAGAAAGACTGATTTTATGATTGATTTTTTGTTCACAGCTATGAAGACAACCCAGAGCCAGTAGAGCAAGACAGTGGCTCAAAGTCAAAAGAAGGGAAAAAAGAAAACTGATTCTGAATGACATTTTTTGAAAATAGGATTAAATTTGGCTATATACATGGATGTACAATTGTACATACATGCTTTGTATTTTGAAATTCCGTATTGTATTTTTGTAATGTCTGGTTTGTTAAACCATCAAATTTTGATGGGCATTGTTTCATCTCATTATATACTATAGATTTGCTATTTATTTCTCTATTAGTCTACATTTGATGATATTATCAGGAATTAGTACGATTAATAGCTATCTTCCACCAATGATTTTATTACATAGCCAATTTCAAACATTGAACCGACATGTTTAAAAAAATGTTTAAAGATATATAGTCAATTGATGTCCATAAATTATATTTTGATTACGTATGAATTTTGAAGTATTTTGTCAAGAAGTTGTACAAGAATGGTGAAAGATGCGCGTGCTCCTGTGAATGATAGATTTTGAGTGTGAAAGTGCGACAGGGTGTATGGATTGAACTGTTGTAAGTTAATTGTTAGTACTTTCAAATTATAAAGGGTTTTATTGTGCTGAATTTAGGAGTAATCCAGTCATGCATCTCATATTGTAATTGTGTAATGCCATATTTGTGTCAACCACCAGAAGTTTATTGATGAATGTTACTGTAATGAATATGGCTACAATATGTCTATTGTTGCAAGAATAAAATACAACTTATGATTGTATTTAAAAAACATTACCTTTTGCTTTTTCATGTATTAGTAAGTTTAACGTACTGTTTAGTTGATACAAACTATCCCAACGAGACCGCATGTGCATACATTTACATATACCTGTGTATTGATCAGCAATTTGTCTGCTGATCGAGTTCAGTGTCTAACAGTCAGTCTTGGTATGTGTTGATCTTTAGAATAAGAGTTCAGTCTTAACTCTTAAGATACACACAAGTTTACCTTCTCAAACTGTCTGGTAATCAAGATTTGAGACTCAGCATGTTGAAGCAATGGGTTGCTTAACTTCAGTTTGGTTGTTGTGGTTGAACTGGGTTTCTTATCTTTCTTTGGTTCTGTGGTGTGGCTGAATGGACCATCTCCGGGAATGCATGTAGTTGTCAGTCAGACATCTCATTTTCATGATTTTGAGGTTGAACCAGGGGTTCTAAACATGCATATATGTTAGCGTTTGACGCTCCCGACCAGTGGAAGTATTAATTATGGTGTATAGTTAGACCTCATGCGCTTTAACTATACCCTCTAAAGCCTTCATTTTGGGGGGGGGGCGGAACAACAATCTGATTGTTTTCTGCTTATCTTTAGCTGCTTAGCCGGTCGTTCTCAGCATGCAATAATGTCAATACAGTTAATAGATGAACTTAGATCCTAGCTTTTCCAATGGTAAAAGTATCATGGTGAGGTCTAATTGCAGACCATGGCTGCATAAGCAACCAGTTGGCTGGCAAGTCTCACCCAGAGGCGACAGACACTTAATCGATGACATCATTCAATTTGACAACCACGTGTATCTGTCATTTTGACACGTCTTTGTTTACATGAGCGATAAAAGGGCGCATGACACTTGACGCTGTTTCTTCGCTTCTAGAACAAGTTCTGTTAGTAAAACCAGAATTTAGTCGATTTCCCACGGGTTAAGATCATTTTCAACTATTTAAACCATCATTGCGTGTTGAAGAGATTACCGAGAGATTTAATACGAAACGAAAACTCCAGAAGGAAAGCCATACCGGCTGTCAAAATCATGGCTTCTGGAGATGATCTGGGTCCTCTGGAAACTTCTGTTAAGAACGTCATTGACCAGAAGACTCTGAAATGGATATTTGTTGGGGGAAAGGGAGGAGTGGGAAAGACCACTTGCAGGTAATTTGATTATTTGGTTACCCTGAGTTCCAAAAATCAGTGGGGTACAAAAAAATAACAGCTGATTCATATTTATTTCCAGCTGACACTGAGTGACTGATCAGTTTCACTGATTCATCATTCAGAATCAGTGACAGTGTTTACAAGCAATGAAAATACATACTTTCTTTCACAAAGTTTCACAAAGCAGACAATAATATCCCTGACAAGTGCAAGTGTTAACAATTGGTAACCTGGCAACATCAACTGATGCAGTGATGGTCATTTGCAAAGACTGATGAGTGATTGTGGGATTAATCCTTTAAAAGAATTATTTGACAATGCGTCCAAATGAATGATGCACACTGTTTACATGTAGTTTGCATCATGATACACCGCTAGTCACTGTTTTTATCCACCTATCTTCTGAAACTGATTTCCTTTCCATTTACAGTTGCAGTTTGGCAGTCCAATTGTCGAAGGTCAGAGAGTCAGTGCTCATCATATCGACAGATCCAGCCCACAATGTGTCTGATGCTTTCGACCAGAAATTCACCAAGGTCCCAACCAAAGTCAAGGGTTTCGAGAATCTCTTTGCCATGGTAAGGACACAGCTGTGGTTGCTACAACTGAGAGGGTTGGTCTAGTGGTAGCGTGCTGGACTGCCAATCGCTGGGTCCACGGTTCGAATCCAGCTCTTGCCAGGTCACCTGGACCACAGGCATTACAATTTCTTACAAAAAGCTCACATTGCTAAACCTATCCTGTATACAATACATACAAGGTTGGCAACTCCCTCAAGTTTCCTGGTTTGAGAATTCCTGCTGTAATGCTGTCTCAAGCAAGAGCATGAATTCTCAAACCAGGAGTTGCCAACCTTGTATATAAATTCAATAAGTGCAGTGACAAGCTTTTTTCTCAAAATGATTGTAATGCCTGTGACCTGGACCTATGTTGAATGGCTGTTTCAATCATCCTTCGCCTCATTGCCGTGTCCTCCTCCTGTCCTAATTAGCCTACCAAGTGCATAAATACAGGATGTAAAGCCCCAGACATCCATAAATTATTAATGTCATTTTGTCTCTGATAACTTGTTGATTAATGCATGTTTTCTCTTTTGCAGGAAATTGATCCTAATCTAGGATTTTCCGAATTGCCGGAAGAATATTTTGGCGAAGAAAGTGAGTATTGAGCAGTTCATTTGGTTCCCTAGTTTCTTCTCTGTAGCCTCATGCAATTTATATACTAAATTGTACTTGGTACTAAATGTTAAACACTTTTAATGTCTGTTAGATGAAATTTTTAAAAACAATTGACTAATGTCCTTTTCAGACACGTTTGGCATGGGACGCCAGATGATGCAAGAGGTGTTGAATGCTTTTCCTGGAATTGATGAAGCCATGAGTTACTCAGAAGTCATGAAGTAAGTTTAACTTTTAATTCAATTATTTTCTGTGAATATTTCATAAATGCAATATTATGCGTGAGCCTGTGACTAAATTGTGTATTTGTCAGAAAAAGTCCCTTCTGGAGTTTCAAATGGGAAAGGAAGTTCTTTATTTATAATAGTAAGAAATGGACTGTGCATGGTCAGTCTCCATGAGACTGCTTTATGTGTTAGGCAGTGCAAGCATTGCACTGCAGTCTCCGGATATTGGCCATGCAAATGAGCACAAGCAGCATGCAAATGAGTATGATATGGCAGAATGAACTTCAAACAAAATTGTTTTCTTTAAAGTGTGGGAATTTTTAAATTATTGGATAACAATGTAATTGTTTATAATTTTAAGTTGTCAGTCCCAACTGCTAGTTGTTATGTGACAATAGGAGAAACCAAACAAAGTGACATAACAAGTATTTGTAATTAATTATACAAGGTGTTTTAGGACATAAAACCCAAAAGAATAACTACTGTTTGTGAAAAGTTATGTAACCAGTCAGTTAAGATATTTGGAAAATAACCAGTAACAATTACAGGAATTCTCTTTGAAGTTGACTTGTGATACACTAGAATCAAGGAACTTGGCTGTACATGACGTGTGGTGGAAAGCTACTCATGTATGACCAATGTCCATTCAATTTTATGTGTATATTGGAGCTGAGAAGAAAACAGCATTTCTGACAGATTTTTTCCAGTTTATTTCAGTATATTGCAAAGGTATAAACAAAACAAAACTGTGATAATTTGTATATCACAAATTTGGAATAATTTGTGTGATCCCTGTCAATCATGAAGTAAAAGTGCATGTTTGATTGGTCAGAAATCATTGGTGGGCAGGGCAACTCATACCATTTATGAACAAGGATTGACTTTGACTTCACTTGAGCATACCAGATCGCATTTTGTCTATGTTCAATCAGCTCTGCATATTCTTGATTGTATAGACAGGTAACATAGACTGATTGTATAGACAGGTTACATAGACTGATATGTAGATAGATAGGTAGATAGATAGATAGGTAGATAGATAGATAGATAGATAGATAGATAGATAGATAGATAGATAGATAGATAGATAGATAGATAGATAGATAGGAAGATAGATAGATAGGAAGATAGTTTGGTAGATAGGTAGGCAGATAGATAGATAGATAGATAGATAGATAGATAGATAGATAGATAGATAGATAGATAGATGGATAGTAGATAGATAGATAGATAGACAGATAGATAGATAGAAAAATAGATAGATAGATAGATAGATAGATAGATAGATAGATAGATAGATAGATAGATGGATAGATGAATAGACAGATAGATAGATAGATAGGTAAGACATATAGGTAGACAGACAGATAGATAGATTGATTGATTGATTGATCGGTTGATTGAATGATAGATAATTAGATAGATAGCTGGACAGTTAGAGAGATGCCTTAATAGTTAGATAGTTAGATTGACAGATAAAATAATCTATCGATCTATAAAATAATGAAAACCTAATTGACTGATGAATGTGACAGTATGTTTACCGAAAGGTCTTGTGGTAGATCAGAATCAGTCTGCTTAAAAATATGCGGTCTGGACTTGTGAAATGTGGGCAATTTGATTCACTTTGTGAAATCATTCCCATCAACAAGACTGGTAGGCCTATTATGGTAGACAGCTTATTTCCAGTATTTCACTGTTTCTGTTTGTTTTTTACATTTTTCATGTTCAGTTCTCTCTCTTCATTTTTCTGTTAGTAATCTTTCATGCCTGAGCAGGCCTCATTTTGTATCTACCACACGTCATTTGTGCACCATACATCACGATCTTAAATATACTTTTCTTAATAAATCATCTTTGAATAATTTTTTCAGCACCAAGACTTTGCACCATCATTTCCTGATACAATGCCCACCAAATGCTACGCAAATATCCAAATTTAACTGGTTAGTTCTTGGACAGTCATCAAAAGCTATCAAAATACAATTTCACAAGCTTTCAATCTCCACAAGTCAACTTCAACGCGAATTCCTGTAAATGTTATGTAACCAAACAGTAAACATTTTTGGACAATCCAATATCAGAAGTCCCTCTGACACTTCGTGTCATCGGAAAAATAGGGACTCATGGAGTCTGGTGCATTGTGTTTTAAGTCATTCACACTTGGAGGCACAGCTGACTAGACCAGAAAGGAATGTATTTCCGGTCACAAAGGCAATGGTAGAACAAAACTGATGTATGATTATTTGTTAATATTGGTCTTCCAGTCTTATTGTCTCATCAACAGGTGATCACATTTGTTGTCCTTACAGGCAATTTAATTAGTATTCGATTCTATGTTCTTTGCCCACTAAATACATAGCATTTTTGCTTAATCTGATTGGTTGAGGAATACCAGAAAGTCACACAGTTGATATATTTAAAACATAGCAAGTCCCTGCTTTGCATTAATTCCTCACGGGCAACTGTGAATGACCAGAATCGCGTGGTAATGAAATCACCTGTAATTTTTTGTCTAAACCGATTCCTGTGCACTGTAGGTGTGAATGTTCTATTTTCCAGGTTAGTAAAAGGCATGAACTTCTCTGTGGTCGTCTTCGACACAGCGCCCACCGGTCACACCCTGCGTCTCCTCTCCTTCCCAACAGTCGTTGAAAAGGGTCTCGGTAAACTTCTCAGACTCAAGAACCAGTTTAGTCCATTCATTTCACAAGTGAGTATATGATTATTCAATCATTCTAAGATTCAACCTTGTATATATGATTCTATAATAAAACATTGAAGGAATTACATTGTACTAGAATATTATATACAGAAATATATTACAAGGGACAACAGTTTTCAATATATCTCATATATATATTTTTTGGTATACTACTCTCCTCTTACTAATCATTTATGAATTTTTTCCAGATTTCTGGAATGTTAGGTATGTCTGGTATGAATGCTGATGACATGACAAAGAAACTAGAAGACATGTTGCCCACAATACGACAAGTGAACGAACAATTTAGAGATCCAGTAAGTTGCTTTTACAGTTTGTGTTTTCTTATGAGTCATCCAATATTGCATGTTTATATTCGCTATTTTATCTTTCTAATAGTTTCTGGTATAAATTACTCTCTATTTTTAACCGGCCAAAGGCAGGTTATTAGAGGAGGTAATTTTTGGTGAAATGGGACTCTTGTCCACTTGTCCATGTGTAAATGTGTCCATGTCCATGTCCATGTCCACTTTTCTTGTCAACATATTTTGAATTGCCATTGCGACTTTAGTATATCACTTGGATTTACGAAATTTGGTACAGGGATTCCCTTTAGGGTCTCCCTCAGAAGTCTCAGAATTTTTTGGAAAAATCCAAGATGGCTGCCAAAATGGCCGCCAAATTTTGAATTGCCCACTGTGACTTTACTATTTCACTTAGATTTATGAAATTTGGAATAGGGATTCACTTAGGGGTCCCCCTCAGAAATTTTTGGAAAAATCCAAGATGGCTGCCAAAATGGCTGCCATATTTTGAATTGCCCACTGTGACCTTAGTATTTCACTTAGATTTATGAAATTTGGTACAGGTATTCTCTTAGGGGTTCCCCTCAGAAATTTTTGGAAAAATCCAAGATGGCTGCCAAGATGGCTGCCAAAATGGCTGCCATATTTTGAATTGCCCACTGTGACCTTAGTATTTCACTTAGATTTATGAAATTTGGTACAGGGATTCTCTTAGGGGTTCCCCTCAGAATTTTTTTGAAAAATCCAAGATGGCTGCCAAAATGGCCGCCATATTTTGAATTACCCATTGTGACCTTAGTATTTCACTTAGATTTATGAAATTTGGTTCAGGGATTCACTTGGGGATTCCCCTCGAAATTTTTTGGAAAAATCCAAGATGGCTGCCAAAATGACTGCCTTATTTTGAATTGCCCACAGTGACTTTAGTATTTCACTTGGATTTATGAAATTTGGTACGGGGATTCACTTACGGGTTCCCCTCAAAAATTTTTGGAAAAATTGGCTGCCAAAATGGCCACCATATTTTGAATTGCCCACTGCGACTTTATTATTTCACTTATATTTAGGAAGTTTGGTTTGGGGATTCGCTTAGGGGTGCCCTCATAAATTATGAGAAAATTTCCAAGATGGCTGCCAAAATGGACACCATATTTTGAATTGCCCACTGTGACTTTAGTAATTCACTTACAGTTCTGAAATTTGGTATAGGCATTTGCTAAGGGGTTTCCCACATCGTTTTTATGGCTTGCAGCAAACACTATCAGTCTGCCAATCACTGCTCAATGCAAAGCAATCCATGTAATATGTATAAATAACCCTCTTCATGATTTCAATCCCAAATATACAATCGCCAAAGGCCGGTTTTGAATCCATGGATTCTTGTTCTCGTATATATATCTGTCTTTCAATTTCTTGGAAACAGTATAACATAACTGTCTTTCATACATTGAATATGAAATAAATTTAATGAAAGTTATGGTAAAACCGTAAGTCCTAAAAAAACTTTTTAAGTGCTGCGCGAATTCCATGGCTGTGCCATTTACTTATTAACTGTTAATGGGGGAATCCCCTACTCTGCCATTCTGGGCTTATCCTGTTGATATTGCTTCTTCCGAATTTAATTCTTTCATGATCTTTCTTTGTTTTAATGCTCCGTGTTTTTCAGTTTTCATTCTGGATATCTCAATTGTGTCAAATTTTGTGAGCCAGTTTCCGTGGCAATTAATGTTAGACAATTTTTGCCATCGATCATTGTGTTGCAAAGTATAAATGAATTAATTCACACATCTTTGTAAACCAATGTCAAGTGACTCATGTCTAATTCAAATGACTTAATTTTTTCTGTTATCGCATTTCAGGATCAAACGACCTTCGTCTGCGTTTGCATTGCCGAATTCTTGTCACTTTACGAAACGGAACGGTTGGTTCAAGAACTGACCAAAGCCGGCATTGACACTCACAATATCATAGTCAACCAGCTGCTGATTATGAGGAAGCAAGAAAAACCATGCAAGATGTGTGCATCAAGGCACAAAATCCAGTCTAAGTATCTTGATCAGGTTCGTTAAAAGTTTGTTTTGCGAGTACTTGGAATATTGAGTGTCCTTTACAGAGTGATCAGCCAGGTTGCAATACAGGATGACTAATGCAGTGAGATTACAGACTGACAAAATTCAAGATTTTGTCTGTTGAATTGTGATTCCAATGGAAATCATTGTCACTTTATGTGCTCCTTTTAAAGTGTGCGCCCAGTAGAAGTATAGCACCTCAAGTTAAATGTTGCAGATTCTCCCTCAGTCCCTAGTGAGCTGGATGCTTTAAGTTCGATATATAATGGTTTATAAGAATCTGTTATAAGTTTATAATTATTATTCTCAAAGTCGTATTGTTATTTCAGTATAAAAAGTCATGAAACCAATGTTTTCATTTGTATCTTTTATATTTGTTGACAAGATTATCATGTTAATATTTGGGACATATATCTCTCAAGTGACAAATACTTGCCAAAACATTTGTTGATAATTAAATTTTTGCCCTGCTGTTCCTTGATTATCTGATGTCAGAATATGTGACAAACAGTAACCTTGAAATGTACCTATAATTTTTCTAACCGGTCTATATTCGCTAATACGTTATCAGAGAAATTGGGGCCAATCTCCAAAGTTTAGAACTTTTCTCTATAAAAGAAGGTTATCAAAATGTTTGAGTTACTCAGATATGAACAGTTGGGAAAGATGTCCTATTGTAAAATATTTTTTGGTCTAACTTTAAATAATAGATTTGGAAGGGATATGTGCATTGGAATTTTTTGTCACCGACTGACTTGTGCAAAACTGATAAATTCTCCATAAATATTTGTTCTTCCATATTTTTTAGATTGAAGACCTTTATGAAGACTTCCACATTTCTAAATTGCCGCTGCTTGAGCACGAAGTACGAGGATCTGACCAGATTTCCAAATTTTCAGAATATCTAGTCCGACCTTTCAACCCAGATGAGGACGCTTTTACACTCAGTACTACATAGGAAAATCACAAATTCATATTTATTAAATTGATTTACGACTCGGACACCCGTGCATTTGTTATTTGGAGTCTTACGTTATGGGTACCATTGCAATTGAATGTGTATTTAAATGTGAATCTATTGTCCTTAGAATTTTGTTGTACAGCTGAGATGTATCAGTCACAATTGTAGGGTAGTATCCTAATTTGAATTTTATTGATGCTTTTGTTATATAGTTGAATTTTTGTATAAAGATTCTCTTATCCATATTTTTATTCTTGACTTCATTTAAATTTTATTTCAGTTTTCCATATATATATGAGTCTGACAGATTATTTAATCCTCTTTGTGTCTCCTTGAAATTGGCTGTCTCTGAGGTCATTGTTCCTAAATGTAAGTTGTGTCACATGTTGCCCCGTGGTTAAGGCATCTTTCTCTTCTTCGTAGTTCATGAAAAAAATTCTTACAAATATTTTTAAATAGAGAGTCGTCTCAACTTCGATTCCAGTGGGATAAATGTCATTTTCTTTCCAAATGTGATTTCATAATACATGTAGTCCAATTTGTCAATATTTTCAATTTAAAGTTCTAACGAAATTTAGATTCATGAGTTGATAGAGCCATAAAATTTTCAACTTTTATTCTCGGTAACTTAGCTGGAAGCACTTTCGCACCTTTTTGGCAAATTTTTTGCCTCTGAGAGCTACTAAGGATAAAGAAAGTAAGATATGTGACAAAATACATTTAAAATAGTGTTATGATACAAGGGTTGAACTCTCTGCATGAATACATATTCTTTAAACCATCACCCAAGTGAAGGCACTCTACCCATACAATGGTGAAGCTCACTTTTAAATTTCTGTATCTACTTTTCGTCTTTTCCACGGAGCAGGTGTAAAATAGATAATCCCAAAGACCAGGGAAAATGATGAAAAAAATCTCTGCAGGGAAAAATCAAGAATTTGAAGTATTGTTTAAAATTCAAGGGAAAACACATAAAAGTTTCTTTTTACATGTGAAACAAGCCCTCTATCTTAAGCCAAAAATTGCCCAAATTCTGTAAAAGTCAGTTTTTGGATGCGGACTGGCAGCGGTAACACAACTATAAGCCCAAAAAAGTTTTGGGGCTTCACCAAAGTTTCCAATATCTGCGAAGTGTAAACATAGTGCTATGGTAAGCCTACTACATTGTATTTATTCGATTTCAATTCTAATTTATGAGACTTCATATCTGTATGAAACCTAGCTATGACCATTAATGGTGGCAGAGGCTTCTGAAAAGCCCAGATAGCTATTGATTTGGCAATTTCTTAATCCGAACCATTGGATATGTCAGAAAATCAGTTGGTAAATCTGCTGAAAATCATTTTTCCAAAACTTTGCAAATCTTCACCATTAGAATCATGACCAGCCGAACATACTTCCAGAAAATCTAAAACAGAAGGATCTATGGAACTACATGAGGCACATTGAAATGAAGTTACTGCTAAACTAGAAAGCCTTGATTCCAGACAAGCCTGAAAGCATTACACAACATAATTATTTGATAATTGGAAATTTATTAAAATATATACATTCGAAAATGAAAATATGTACATCAGTGCTGAATCATTGTAAAGCAAAACAACAGATATGATATATAGCGCTTACTATTAAAGGCAAATTCATTTTAATATCTAGTTTCAGTAATGAACTGGATCAACAGGACAAGAAATTACTTTAAGTACTTTTAAATACATTTGTATGTCCTTGCATAACTTCTCCAATAAAGCTGAATCATAAAAAGTGTTGCCTTAGAGTAGTTAATATCCAAAGGCCTATTTTGTGGACCTTTTAAAACATGCCAGGTGGATTATTTCATAAAATATCATAAAACATTTAATAATATCATTTCATAACAAAATTATAAATGTAAAAATAAAATTCATATCGCCAGCAATAAATTAGAACTTTTTAAAATACAATATACACTTCTTCACATAATTGTGTGTCACAGTGTGTATATTGACATAACACCAAAATAAAACATTTAAATTCTTATATAAAATCTTCATAAAAACAAAAGTCTATGCCATAATACTGCTAAAGTTTAAACATCCAGTAGAATCGGAGGAAATTTAAAGATGACATCTATTGATTCAGTGGCACTGAAAAAATAAATAGAAATTGTGATCACTAACTACTTTTATAAATATATTTGTCAGTTGTCAGCAAAAACAAACTATATATATATTTGGTATAAAAAAGTCTATAAAAGTATTTTATATGTACAATCAACAATACAATGTGTTTGCAGTATTTAATAACAATAATAATATAGTATGATTTTAAACAGCGCCCATTCCAGATTAATCTGCTCACCGGCGCTCACCATACTGAACGGCAATCATACCAATCATTATAGTGATAACTTCCGGAAATGGCCGGAGCGGGGATCTAACCCACATCCTCATGTGTGCAAGGTGGGCATGCTAACCACTGTACCATGGAGCCACACGTTATTATTTGATCTTCTGAGGACATAAAAAAGCTTACATAAAGTGAGATTCTATTTATTAATTTCGCAATAATAACATGGGCACCAATGCAACATAAGAGCACTCTTGCCTCACAATAACTTTGGACAATATTTTTGCTGCAGCCATTGAGAATTAGAGAGAGAGAGTACTGCAATTAAACTTGCCTTTTCTATCACAATTCCCTGTTTACCTCACAATTTTATTTTGCTCCATAATTTCAGGAAATTTGTTTTTTAAAGTGCATGCCCCACCGATGGAAATATTGTGCTAACGTTTTGTACAGGTGAATATTTTGTCAAGAAACATGTGAGTTTTTATTTTGTTCTGAATTTTAATCTATACAAATATTTTGTTCAAATTGTGACCACATTTGTTCAATTCTTTTTTATCTACTATGAAAATGTATTGTCAAAAATGTTTCCCATGCCAGTGTTTGACTCAATGCCCCTTTTCTTAGTGCCTTCCATTTGTATTGTAGTTGATGTACCAGTTATCTTTACATGAATCTCACAATAAGCCTAATTCAATAGACACAAACTGTTCTTGATTCATAAAGTCTATAATTTTTTCTGCATAGGATTACTATCACCTGGATACACCTGGACTACACTTTAAATCTGTCAATATGTGGGTGTACAACTGTTATTTATGAACACTACAAATCATGTTTGTGTGAAATTTTGTAATAGGTTTAACAACTTGCCAATCGAAACAGCACAATATCTGACAAATGCTTGAGCAACAGGTTAAGCAATACACGTAAACCCAACATATTTTGTTAACCCCACATATTTTAATTTAATATTCAAACTTACATGAAGGTTCCAAAGCCTTGATATCTTGAGCCTCAAATTTGAGTTTCAACCTCAAAATCTGCCGTAAAAGTTCCTCTCTGAAAGTGAAAAAAAAAAGTAAATTCATCCTATCCAAAAAACAAGTGCAAAACAGCTAGAGCTAAAAATTATAGGCATGTGAAACATGCCAATATGTTTGGAGTGAGATTTTTTCGTACTACAAAATGGCTAACTTTAATTTACCAAGAGACATGGCGAGTTAACATGGTTAATGCATTCACAAAATGCTGATAACATAAAAAATTCTGTCCTAACATCAACAGTTTGGCACACTGAAGCAGATAAATGACAATTCAGACCTTTGCAACATTGTAATTTGTAACGTTGTAGGCCTACTATTGTACCATAGTTCTGAAACGATCTGGCCAATTTCATTCTACCCTTACCTGTGAGAGGCATCCTGCATCCCAATCATTTCTAGTTTCCAATCTGTCAAGCGAACTAAACACCTTCCTGAAAAGAATTAGCAAAAGTTTATTGAAAAACACTGGTACTGAAGCAAATGCTGCTGAACACACCAGATCAGTAAAATTATGTAGAACTGTACATTCAAAATTGAGACTTTAAAAATTCTACAAGACTATCATGGCAGTTGTTATTCAAATTGTCTTATAATAAAAATAAGAACTTGCCACAACATCCTGAAAAAGCGACGAGAATTGGCAATTGGTAATGGTTATAGCATCTTTGTAGAAAATTCCTCATTTATAATTAAGGAAACAAAATAAAATTTTTAATTCTTTTTAATACTGAAACCGGGCTAGAATTTGGGTTCTGACCACTAAGAACCTCCAGGTCACCATGGAAACGGCGAACTCTAACAAGTTCAAAAGAAAAGAAAAGTAAGAGGGACTTGGACTACCAATGTCTTTTTCTTTCAGCCAAAAGGATGATGAAAGTGCTAAATAAAACCATGCAGGATGAAGTATGAAAGATACATTTAAAAGGAATATTCCAAAGGCAAGAAATAGTGAAATACCAAAGAAAACCCTTCAAAAAAATATAACCAATAAAAGTTTCATTCAGGAAAAGCCGGTCAGATAAATAAACATATTATCCGATTATTGCCCAAGACAATATTACCTGATTCAATTATAGACTGAAAACTAATAACAACAAAACCACAACAAACGTTAGTATGAAATTCACAACAAATGTGTACAAAATGAATAAATTTCAAAATAAAGGATGGACTTTTATAGTATATATCTACGATTTGTATTGCACCAAAACAAAATACCAATAATAAATGATTATGTACAGAAATTAAACCAAAAATAACAAAATTAACTTCCAAAGAAAAGGAAATTAAGGATTCCTTACCATTGATTTCATGTTGTCTCAATAAATCGCCATAGAGTTGATAGAGAGGAGCGCAATGTTTCCGTAACCATTTATTGACATCATCAGCATTCCAAAAACTAAGGGCTTTGTTTTTCGCTTTCTTTGGTCTTGTGCCATCTTTTAAGGATATCTGAAAATACAAATTATTCTTTATTCACGAAGAGGATAAACCAAGTCTTACCAAGATGCTGTATGCATGTAAATGCCTGCTTTGAGTTGAATGTCTCTTTCGTTTAACATGTTTAAGGAGTCCCAATATGCTCTTGACCTACAGGCTACAACATTTCACTGGTGGTGCTGCCTGTCAGGTCCATGCACACATGCAGTTTTGAAGCAGCCCAACAGAGTTCTGCTGAGTTCTGCTGAGCGCGGACCTGACAGGCAGCAGTGACCTAGAAGCAAATTCAATACCCAATTCGACTTGAATTTCATCAGTCTGCAGCCTCGCTCGCTCGCCTGTTTATACAGCAGACTGTGGTCAGTCAGCTTGACCTATTCTTCTTTTTCTCATTTCATTCTAAATCTATTGTACTGAAAAACACAAAATAGTCTGAGTCTGTGAGTCATTCACCAAGAACGTACAAAAAGGATCGAGGAATTTCCAAACTACTCCTTGTTAAGAAAGTATAGGATGGTCTTGACTATCTAACTTGTCAATGGATTTGAACAAATTCACCATGTAGGGGAGCCACTAAACTGGTCTTGGTTTTTGCATTGCAATTTTCAAGTTTATCAGATGGATTCAATCATAAGTAATTTCAAGTTTCCATTTCACAGCATTAGCGTTAGTAGAGACTGGTTTTATGCCATTGCACAATTTGTTGACTTACAGTTTTTTTTACTTAGCCATTTTTTTCCCTTTTTGTTCAATATTTACTCCTGTGGGACGATCATAAAAATATCCTATGAGGTGATAACCAGTTATCCAATCAAAAGAGACTCATTTAAAAACATTTCCTGTGGATTATGATAATAACTTATTCTTTACATTTCTTCCTGAGTCTATTTCCCCAACCGTGTTTATAATGCAAAATAACATTTGTGCAGGAAAACCAATTTAATTTTTGTGTTACAAATTATCAGTTGCCTAATTTCACTGTAAACTCGATTTATTGCCACATTGATTTGTGAGGATGGGCATTATGTTCTAATCGCAAAAACTAAGTAATTTTAAATGTATGACACCAACACATAAAATGAAATTTCCTGATCAAGTAAATTAAGTTTTAACAAAAAATTATTACATGTTGTTACTGGGCCACTGACACAATTAGCTCATGACTATTCTTCCTGCTTCAAAATAGATGAATGAGATGGTTTAAACCTGCTAACAATACACAACAATTTACACCAACCTCTCTGTCTATTTATTTATCTATCTATCTAAGTTGTCTATCTTTCTATCTTTCTATCTATCTATCTATCTATCTATCTATCTATCTATCTATCTATCTATCTATCTATCTATCTACCTTTCTATCTATCCATCTAAGTTATCTATCTATATATCTATCTATCTATCTATCTATCTATCTATCTATATATATCTATCTATATATCCATCTATATATCTATCCATCTATCCCTTTATCTATCTGTCCCTTATATATTTATCAGTTTGCAAGATCAATCTAAATCAGCTTATAGTTTGGACTGGCAGAGGTAACAAGAAGATTGCCATAAACTAGAACATAACATGTCTGATGACAATTAATGTTTAGATCATTCAATCTCTAAGAACAGCTGAGAACAATGCGAAATGAAATAATCTGTGTGCTATTTTAATGTAAAATAGCACACAGATTATTTCATTTGATTGAGCAGATACGATCTTATTCTTAGCCACAATTGCATGAAAGGCTTACAAAGCACAATTACAGCATGACATCATTCTTAACTCAAATAGAACCAAATTAACCAATCATAAATCAGCAATTTCCAATGACAACATATATACCTACAACCTGCAGCTATTATATTGTAGCTAAAACATAAATTGAAAATACCTGAAGCAGAGACTTAGACATGGCTTAAAGAGGAACCCCCTCAAGTTGAGTCAATTGGAGAAGTACAGGTGATGGGAAAGCCCACCTCTGCAGCAGCTAGCAGTGGCCAGCATCTTCATCACTGTAGCAGTTGCTGCTGCTGAGGCTGCTGCTCCCAAATGCCATCACCACAACATGAGCAAGCCAGCTGTTGTGGCTGACGGGAACCTGGGAACTATGAGCATTGAATTAAGTACTGTTATATCAGGCACTATGGACTTTGGTATTGTCTGTTAAACAGGGGCCGTAATATGTACCAAAATGTTAAAAGCTAATCAGCTAATTAACAGCCTATAATTAACACTTCCTGGGAGTATTATTTTGGAACTGTAGATCTAGACAGGGACCTCAAATCAAAGTAATACCACTGTCAAATATAATTAAGACATTGAAAAATATATGAAACATCATATTTCTTGTGCTGGGCACTTCCTCAAAGAACTCCACCAACCGCAACTTCCCCTATTTGCAGAAGTCCAATATTTTTTGCAGTTTGCATTTTACACTAATTGTCCTGAAAATTTGGGATACCTAAACCAACTAACTTGCACAAGTGCAAACAAACAAACAATGTACAATTACTACAATATATGCAGATAATATATGCAGATATGAAGTTTGGAGGTCTGGTTTATCTGGATAGAATATACAATTTAATAAACATTATACAGATTTCAAGGACAAATGTTTGCCCATGTATTTTAATTACTCATTTGATATTTATGGTTTAAAGAGAAATCCGCTCAACCAGTCTCAGTGCTACTGATGCACAAAAATGCTATTTTCAATTCCCAATATCTTGGTCCCCTATTTAAGCTACAACAGTGTAATTAATATATAATTAACTAGCAGGGTACCCGTCGAAAGGTGGGTATAGAGTGGGTGCATCGTGTGTTGCTCTATCTTCAAAACCTCATGCACTTGTGGAGTATTGTTGCCGCATATAATATTATGTAAAAATAAAGCATGCAATTTTTGTTTAAAAATCAAATGCCTAAGGGTAGCTCCACAGCCTTCAAATTTCAGCAGTCTTAGTGAGGAAGTGGCCGACCAAATCACGCGTTAAAGCCTTGATTGAATAATGATGTAGTTTATTTACCCAATCAGGACTTGTGTTTATCTGTTAACATCGACTCTTTTGTAATTGTTCATGGTTAATTGAAACAAAATTTACACCTGTAAACCCCATTCCTTATTCAAATAGCCTGGGCCATAGTTTCAATTGCCCTTTGCCTCATTGCGGTGGATTCCTCCTGTGCTAAGTAACCTAAAAATTATAGTGTGTAAATGCAGGACACAACAGGCCAATCATCTATCCATCTCCAGTCCATCCTTCTCCTTCTTGCCGTCCCATAGTTGTCACCACCTTGTGCAAAGTTCTGGTCGACTTCTCTCGTCCAATCATCTCTTACTTTTTCAGAAGCATTTCAATATTTTGAAGGAGTTTGAAATTATTCGGCCTTCACTTTTGAGTGATAGGCAGAAGTTATCTAGCTGAAATATAATGTAAAATAATATGCAGGCATGTTATAGAGCTTTTATAGATAGACTATCTATCTGGCAATGATCTGCCTGTCTGTCTATTTATCTATGGATATGTTGATCTGCCCATAGAGATCTTTCTATCTATCTATCTATGTCACTATCTGTCTGTCTATGTATGCATATGTATCTGACTATTTATCTATCCATTTATCTATCTACATGTATCTGTGGTTCCATCCTTCCTCCCATCAAAGTGAAACCACTCGCTGGGAATAGCTGCTGCTCTTGCTGCTGCTCCCACTGCATGGATATTGTGTTTTCGTTGATAAAAGTAAATATTAGAAAGTTCTGATACATTTGAAGCAATACAAACACAGTCTGGACATAACAGGACACAGTGGCAAAATATTGTGACTGTCAGTTTAGCCATAGCTGAGAACACCCGTGACAAAGGAATATGGGGAGGTGAATTTTATATATGTATATAGATATAATAGGAAGCCTCTATTAGTCAGCTTTCCCATCATAAAGCATTATACTATATGGAGCATACAAAGTAACTTTGTGGTAGACATTGAGAATTTCATATCACTTTTCAGGTTTACCAAAGAGTTCAATGTCCAAACCCACAAGAAAATTGTGGCAGACCAATGCACTCTAAAGAGTGCTACCATCTTGTTTACTACTTATTTTTTCCCAATGAAGAAATAATTACAAAGAGACAGAAGTAGGAAAAGACAGTCTTTTCAAGACTGACTTTATTGGCACATCGGAAAACAGAGGGAAAAATTAATAAGAAGCACAGTTCAGGCCTTTGCAAGTCAAATATAAATCAATTTCAAGCCAATACACAAAATGGCAAGGACAAAATCTTAGTTGCTTGGATAAATCGCCATTCATGCTTTTTTTTTTTAAATGTCTCATAAAATGGTCTATTTCAGTTTTGTTTGCCCACTGTAAAAATTTAATTTGATGTACCACGACTCTCTGCATTGGAAAACCACATGTATAGAAAGCAGTCTTTACACAAGTTACAGGGAATTGTGACTCCTAAATGCAAGGAGGGTGGTCACTTATAGCATTATGGACAGATGGATGAATGGGGCTTTACATCCTGCATTTATGCACTTACCATGCTATTTAGGACAGGAAGAGGATGAGGCAAAGGATGATTGAAACTACTGTCCAACATAAATCCCAAATGATCATGCAAGAGCAGAATCGAATCTGGGACCGGTTCATATCATTACACACTGATTGCGGAATGCTGCAATCCGAGAAAATCCGAGATACCACTATACAAGACACTGCAAAAGCGAAGGCCTCTAAACATTTTGCTCTAATTTTCTAGTATTCTTGCCATATTAATACTCACATTATCAGCCGAGAGGTTTCCGACTGAAGAGCTCTTCAGGGAGCTTCCAGGGCCTACGACATGGATGGTGGGAGGGTCCAAGGCTCGTGTGGAGGTGGCTTTTTTCAGGCCCGGTTTCTGATTGATATCATAGGAGGAATGATACATGGCACCATGCACCAGGAAATTGGAATGTAGCGGTGGACTTGCGAGTCTGTCCATGTCGGTGGATCTGTGTGAGTAAGGTGAGAATGTTATGAGTCACACACTGCATCAGACTGATTCTGATGGTTATATTATACTTATAAACATTTATTGAGATGACAAGCCAAAAATATGATAATTTCAATCAGCTGATTAGTCAAAACCAGAATGGACTTCTTTGGTAGCTTGGTAGAGCATTTAAAATTGAAATTGCAATACCTGACTTTCACAATGTTGATAAATATTAACTGACTTAATGTCAATGACAATGTATTGTGACATGTCTGTGACTGAGACAGTGAGTGAGAGCAGAGTCCAGACTCCAGTCTTGACATTTTGGACCATATCTTAATCGCCATAATTACACTTTAAACTCACCACGATTGATGTATGCTTCATCAGATTGGATCAGAAGAACCTCAAGAAGACATCTGAGGGTTGAGAGGGATGCATTTCGCTTCAAATATTGAACAAATCGTTAAAACACTGGCAGTTTCCTGGTCATGTCTTCTGACCCATTTGTTTTGACAGGTGAGGTGCGAGATTTACGAGAGATGGCGCATGAGTTCCTTGCAGGTGCGCCGTCTCGTGGATATTTTGCTCAACTTCAAAAATGACCTTTTCTGTCATTTGCATGCTTGGACCTGGCTGGACCTTTTGCAGCTGAGAGGATGTCTAGAGAAGTGCTCATAGTGCTTTTGTGAAGTGAAGCATTGAGGTAACTTACTTGATGAGAACTATGTAGAAAATCACTGGCTAAAGCCGAGTTGCTTGTCCCTTCATGCATAACTCAGGTCCTTTTTCAAGTTTTGACCCTTCAAGGACAGTTCAGTTAGTAACGACTTAATTTAATCAAATGTTGAAATGAGGCCAAAAAATTTAAGACTCGTATGAGAAAACATATCTATACATTACCTGATAAACCTAAGAAACTTTTTTTATAATTTAATTTTTAAAGGCCCTTTTTGTCATCTTCAACACGAGGTCACTGTGTGTCTGTATTTTTACCTGCATATATATATATATATATATGGCAGGGCTCCCAGTGGCCCTATATTTCCTATAAATTCCTATATTTCCCTATATATTTTTTGCTCCCTATATTTCCCTATATTTTCAAGGATTTTTATCGAAAATCCCTATAAAACCCTATATTTTTGTGGCATTAAATAAGCAATTTGGCTTTTCACACGTGAAATGAAAATTATGGTTACTGTTTAGCAATTCTTATGGTTCCAAGCATTTTTTAAATAAAAATTTCCGGATGCCAGCTTCTTCCTTGAGTGAACAAGCCGGCATATCCTTTCTCAACATTGCTCAAGTTGCGTTCATAGTCTCAGGATATGCCGATCGAACAGTCAGCCTGTTAATTTAATATTAATTTGCCATACGTTTGAAGCCATAAAGCCCTTTATTTTCCCTATATTTTTGTCGCTAAAGCCGCATAAAGCCCTATTAATTTCGTTGCAAATTTCCTATAAAATCCCTATATTTTTTGACGGGGCCGCTGGGAGGCCTGATATGGCCCAGAGGCCGCCCAGACAAATTTGTGTGTAGTCTGTAGATTATGAATTAAAAATACCTGGGTAAGAGGTGCCTTACCAAAACCAGAAAAAAATCTGGATGCAAGTGAGCTCGTATGAAGTCAGCCCACTCTTTTCTTTATAGGCCTAAACCTAAACGTTAGATGAATGGTTGGTCTATATTCTCAAATGACATGTCTGTATGTGTTAAATTTGTTGTTTTGTATGCCAAACTCTGTCAATACACTGCCTTACTGCATGCATTTAAATTAAGTTTATAATATAAAAATATCTAATTCTGCAATTCTACAGAACAATACACATAAAACTGCGGAGTAATTAATACATGCTGAAGCTCTAAACAAATTTTGGCTTAGATATCGTTGTTTTCCTAAAATGTGTAAAAACCGTGGTGTCTGTAACACAAAATTTAACTGCATGGTGCATAATTCACTATGGAAAACAGCAGATAGATTTAGTAACAAAGACCAGGGCATCGTTGATCAATGTAATATAAATTTAAAGATGAACAAGGCGGTTCACTGCAGCAACACTTTTATAAAATTAGTTTTGTCAAACAAAAGTGACTTTTTTATCATTGGATTTTTTTTTTTTTATACCCAAAGAAAAACCATTCTGACCACATAAGCTGTGATATTTTCTCGACAGCAACCACATACAATTAATTATTAACTTTTTTGGGGTTTTTTTTACATAGATCTAATTTCTGCTCTGGCAGTCCAGCTGGTGGACTTCTGTAATTTTTAAAAATATATCTGGAATATTTTCAAACACATGTTTCAATATTCAAATTGAAGTTTTCGATCTGATTTATCTAAGCAAGAGAAAGGTTTCTCTCAAAAAATGATATTTTTATTTTGTTTAGAACTATGTATTTTATGCAGTGGTATACCATGTATACAATTTGATTTGTTGAAAAGTTTTGCTGTTGCCCCCCTTTTTTTCTCACCATGTTTTGTTTTCGCTCCATATTAGTTGTTTTTTACAAACATGTGTCAACCCAGAAGGTTTCTTTTAAAATTCCCAACAATAGTGAACCACCTCAATCATCTTTTAAAAACTGCAAAGTTGGCGCAAGAAAGGCACATATAATGGGGCATAGTCATTTTTTGCACTGCACCTGTCTGAACCAATCAGAAGAGCCAGGGACTTCTTTACTCTATACTGATGGATGATTTCAACAATATTTCAAATGGCCCCTGGGAAGTATTGCCCCAAACCCAAAATAATCTCTGCGCAGCATCGTGTGTATGTGTGAGAACTCTAATACTCTCAGTTTTCCTACTTTAGGCCTAAATGGAAAAGTTGAAGCTTCAGATTGCGTTTTGTATTTAAAAAGTGACCCCCCAAAAAATGTAAACTTTCTTTGCAAGCAGACTAAAGTATTTGAATGTTTTGTAAGCATCATGCACATGATGAAAGGAGGTTGAAAATATCCAAATTATATCATGGGAAGAAAAAAGTTGACATACTTTTAAACTCTTAACTGACTTACTTTCTGTACTGTTTTGTAAATAGTTGTGTGATCCTCGCTTTTTTAAGTGTTTTTTTTTTTTTATTATATTTTTTTGTGTGAACTATTCTCTCATGAGAAACTTGCCTCCCATCAATAATATATAAATATATGAATATTTTGACTTTTTTTTTACTTCTGTAAAACTTGTTGTCTGGTGAAGTTGTGACTCCTTTTGTTGACACAAGTTCCAACATTTGAGACCTGATAGGTGTAATGGTGTATTTAATATTGTGTGTATGACGTGCCTCATTGCATGCTGACATTCATTATTCAATTAATAAAAATGAACAAAGAATCATTTATTGATTAGTTATTTTTACTTGAGCAATGGCAAAACAGACATATCATAACTATTATCAACTGTTTCAGAAATACTGAAGACCTTTAAAACAGTGGTGTAGTGATGTTTAATTATAAACGGATCTTTTACAAGTATAAAACAATTGTATATTTGGTACATCAATCGATGAAAGTATAGTATTGGAAAGCACTAAACTGAGTACAGAGATAATCGAAGTAATTAGACCACTCGTCATTAAAACAACAAAACAAATGCTTTGAGCTATATGAGTAGCTAATGAATAGATTTCATTTGTTTAGGAGCTTATTTAAACACCACGGAGCCCCCCCATTAAGGCATATGCATTAATATCTTGTAAACCAAGTTTCAAATGTACAGTTGTACAGTTCAACCGGCTATATACAATTCATACAAGAAAAAAGTTGACAGTAAATACTATTATTTACAGATTGTTTTGTAATAATTAGATAGTCTGGCGACACACAGATATAATATATATCAACACCCTTACCGTCATATTCATTCCTATAAAAGGTAACAACAAATATTTAGATCATAGCACGCTGATCTTAAATATTTACACACAAAAATTGTCAAATTCTGACCTATCCATGTACACTGGAGCAGGTAACAATATTTTTTTCTGTACACATTGGTACTAAATGTGCATGGTCTGTGTGCATACGAACAAGTGAGAAAGTTTTTTTCATTTTGCCTGACATTCATAATACATGATGATAGATGATGGATGAATTTGTTCACAAAGTCAAAATATGCAACCCAGAAATCTAGAATGAAATACCAGGAATGTTGAACAGGGAATTTGCAAGGTCCGTCTTGAGATAATAATCTTCAAACTAGACGAGACAGTCACGTTTGATGGAATGTGTTCAGTTCAGCCTTCGATAAAACGGCCTCTGTATGTTCGATTACTTAAATACAATTTACAGATACAGATATTTTCTTCACAATATGATTTAGTAAAATGTTTCCATGCACACAATCATGCTTGCAGTTATGAGTTTCTCCAGATTACTTAATATATGTTCTGATCACAATCCCAGCTTCCAAAAAAAAAATCACTAGAAGAGATCATGACGTTTAAGATGCAAATTTCTGCACAGGAATAAAATTCTATGAAATGTTTTAGCAGAGAAATGCATGATAAAACTGGATAGTTTGACAATTAAGTAAAGTTGTTAGCATTCACAAGTATAACAAACATTCTCATATGACAAACATTCTGACACATGTAACAAACATACTTTAACAAACACTCTTCAGTTTGAAAGGTTTGAGACAAGATCATGGTCATCACAACTCTAGATGGGACTGCAACCTCATTATTAAATGGTTTCATGTGTTCTTCATAATATAGTTCTTTTCTTTCGCTAGGTAGTTCTATAAATTTCATGAAAATATTTCGCTCTAATTCAATCGTAAGCAAAATATATGTCTATATCATTAAATCTTTCATGCTAAGAGACATTTTTCCAAATAATCGTTATCAAACTATATTTAATTTTGTTTGCTGACTGACTCAAAGAAATAAGGTAGACAAATATTTTCTATATAGTTTTTCCCTGCTGAACATTTTAATCTTCAAGTTTGAGTGATAGTTTGTGCTTACGTAATTTTCTAAATCATGTAATGATACTGAAATAATTTTAATTTCCTAAATTTCCTAGGTGTTCATTGTTCATTGCATCCTACCCTGACTGGCTTATGCAGTTTAGAAATGGAGTCCCACCCATAGATATAATACAGTAGTATATTGTTAGATTGGCCATATTGCGATACAGTATCACAAATTGCAATTATAACTATATATAACATATTTGTAACCATATATATAATTTATAGACAAACATACACAAAAAACATTCTGATATACTGGACGTCAATGTCAACAATACGTCACATGATAAGACCAAAGTTCTTCCTGACATCAGACAAACAAGTTCTTTTTGTTGCAATTGTTAATTTCATTCCAAATAAGGTCCTAACAATAAAACCAGCCTTTTTTGCAATTCGAAAAAACATTTGACCAACATTAATGATAAAGTATGACCAATTTACTGGACCAATAGCATTGAACAGTGTGTGATTTGAATAGCTGTAACATTTCAACATTTTTATAGTACCATCTGGAATACATCAACCATAGAACTCAACAATTATTGTTGCATAGAGCGACAATAGTAATTTCCTTTTCCATTGAAGTGCCCAATTACTACGGAACAATTTGAAAGAGCCAGATTTCTACAACATGCTTTGCATAGGGACTCTGAGGTGTGAGGTGTCTTCTTTTTCCTTTTATGAAATTGCAACATTTGTTCTGACTTTGTGAGCTCTTGGGCTGCCCAGGATTGACCATGAAAAGAACTTCTTGATTGCTGCGGGAAGCGAATAACATGAGAAAGCTGAGAAAGCAATAACCAATAATAATATACATGAAATATTTTGATATGAGCAACTAAGTGATGTACATTTGCTATAGATCAACCAATTTGAAGCAAACGACTATCCACGACTGACTGACTGGACCAACAAACGCCGTCGGCTTCATCAGACAGAAGAAAGACCAATACATATATATATATAGTGCCTGCAGGGTAATAAACTGACCATTTTCATTGACCAATGAAATAAGTGGACTTCTCAACAAGGACGTCTCATTCAATGCTTTGTCACATACAACAACATTCACATCTACATATATTTTACAGAAGTTGTAATCATATCATTTAATATCAACCTAGCATAATATGATATTACAATTAGCAATATGAGCTTTATCCACAGATTCATTACTGAGCATAAAAGAATGAAATGCTTAAGAAATTGTTGAAAGTAGAAGACATCTATCACTTGCATTCACATCAACAATGATGGATGTCAATGAATTCAAAATCATTCATGACAAAGAGGAATTTATATTTTAATTGTCTTTTACTTTTTCTTTATAGATTTTTACATCTTTGCGAAAACGAGCCGAAACTGACAGAATTTGACGAAAGGTTGCGACGGGGGAGTCTCATGTAACTTGATGTAAGTAAGTGTATTTTAATTCTCATTACCCTTTCAAATGTTCAACGGAGGCGTAAACCAATGAATTTCTGTAACTATGAATACAAGATCCGATGGACGAATTTCATGGATGATACCACAACTGGCTAAAATACAAAAGACAAGTCTAGTTACACGACAGCGGAAATCGCCGTCCATCAAATAAAGCTAAGCATGAACGAGGGCTGAGACATTGAGAGATGTAAAAGGTCGCAAAAAATGCAATGTTTAAGAATAATTACTTTGAGAAATGTTATAGATCATGACGCATATATGTTAATATATACTCTATACAACAGGAGCAATGTTTACCATTGAACTTTGTGTGTCTGAAAGAGTGTGGATGCAGGAGCGTGGAGCAAATGATGTGATGTGTGTCAGTGTGTGTGTGCCTAAGATTCAAGATGGGCATGAGCAACGACTGCTGTCTGGACTGGAATACGTATCCACTCACACATTAATGGAGGACCATCCTAAACGAAAACCAAACGAATCGCACCAGGATAATCCGGCGGCAGATCACAAAGCGTTAACACGAGCGAGAGAGCAAAAAAGTGGACAGTAAATGACAGCTGGAACAAGACTGGCTGAGAAGAGTTAAGATATAGTGAGCGGTTTGATGATATACATCTGAACAACTTGAGAGGAGGGATGGGTATTATACTTGAAGGCCTCTTGTGAAAGACTGGTCAGTTCCCAGCAAATGCTCGAGGTGGCAGCGACATGGAAACAACGAGATGTTGTGCTTCTGGGAGTGGTTGCCACATCGGGCGATGCAGAGTTGTAGCAAGGGTTCACTGCGATTTGCCTCCTTCATTGTGTAAGTGCTCTACTAGCGACTCTCTAATGATCCAAAGTACCTGATGTACCCATTTCAAGAATACCAGTAGGAATTGCCGTCCATATCAACCTCACCTCCTCCGTCAATATAATATATATTATATAATATTATATATTTCTCGGGTAGCTTCGTTATCGACAATTCTAACAACAATCTGGTTGAAGCTCCTACTCCTTTACAAACCAATATATAATTATTAAATTCCAACAACTGCGTTACAATCTCAAATCACGAAAAAAAACAGTCTTACAGCAAAGTGCTCAAGTCTCCATACAAAGCTGGATGCATGCAATGGCAAGAAATGAGGTGTTCGTTTGGCATAACTTTGGACTTGACGACGAGATGGGTGGGACCCTGGAAGCCACAGGGATAGATTTACAAGAAGCATCGAGACTGGACAAGCAGCGACTACTGGCATGGTTGAAAGAGACAGATGAAACCTCACTATCCGTACTTAAACAATGAATACATAGATGGAAAGGAAGGTCAAGAGTGCCAATTAAGTGAGAGGACCAATTCATTCTAAGAGGGTTTATGACTTGAACCATGGACAGCTGCGATGAGAGGAGGGAATCAGGGAGCAAGATCACACACACAACCGAGAGATGAAACTAACAAAATAAAGAGTTGATCTGCAAAGATGATTCCCAAACCCAGTTGGGTGATTTGCAATAGTGCTTACGAACTAACAACAAGTGACAAATGCAGCACATGAGGTAGCTCTACGATTTTCACCACTCCTGCCTTTTACAAATCAACTTTTTCCCCCTCCTACACTCGGAACGTTATAACTGCGCTCAAAAATATCAAATGGACAAAATGCTAAATACCTCGTACACGTATACTTGTGATAATATACGTTGTTGACTTCAGATTTGTGTGGCCCTGTAAAAATGTGTATCAATGATTTACAGAAATCTAGCTTTCAGTTGCAATAACAGAGCGCAGACTTGGGTACCCACACTAGCTTATGGCTGGCAGGTTGGCTTTCTATATATATAATATGTATAACTTCTTTGCATGTGCAAAATTAACAATTATATGAAAATTTCACAGACACACCAAAAACATAACCTCATTCACACTCCCAAGTAAAATATGGTTCTAAGGTTGACATGTTACATAGGTGGGGTTTTTTTTATGGTTGGGCAGTTTGGTGGAAAATTAGATAAAACATACATTATCACTCATACTTTGACATTTTTCAAGTTGTAGAATAAGTTAAAGGTTCTGAGTATTTGAGTATTTCTTCAGTTTGTGAAAATACCTCACCATGGGTGTGCTACCATAGTACCACTGTCAATTGTAGTGGACACACGCTTCGGCCACCTTAGGTAAGGATGACCACGTCTCCATAAACAAATAATGTCCATGCCTGAATGCATTTCTCCTTGCGACGCACATTCTTGAAAAACGATGGTGACTAAACTGTCTGGCAATTTGAGTGGATGAAAAGATATACAAATGAGAGGATGACGTCCTGCTCTTGATAATAACACGGCTTCACTTAATCCCGTTTGCCTGTTGATCAGGCGTAAATCAACAGCACCAACAATAACCAACAGATGCAGGGTGACCGAAAGGACCAGCAGACACGTTGCTCATCCACTAGCTAAAAGGGCTAGTGGAAAACACTTGATCGACGACTGCTTGGCCTTGGATAATGAGAAGGCAAGGGGCGTGGCCCGGCTCCGTGACGATCCTCAGCAACCATTGCTATGGCGACGATTCGCCATGGCAACCGATTGCCAGGATGTTATGGCGGCCATTTTAAGCGACTCCAGGAGACTATGGGCCATGTTTGCCATCATCGAGGTACTTCCTGAACAAACCAATGGTAATCCAACAGGACAAGAGCAGCCAGCCCTATACTTTGGTCGTACTCTTGTTTGGCGGAGGCGATAACGGTATCGTGTTTGATAACTGTCTACTATCGTTCGACTGTGGCATGAGAGCGGCTTTTACTGATCCAGAGTGTCGTTCCAACCGATAGGTCATCTCAGTGCCCTGTGAATAGAAACCACAAGATTAGTCTTCATCTGCGTTGGCTATTCATTGTTAAAAACAGTTATTGCATGGTATTCATTAATGATAATTGTATATTATGTTACTGTTTGAGACCTACTTGCTCTAATGGCAGTTGTATCAGTTACGGAAATATTTTTCCTTATGTATTCCATGTATAAATTTTTATTTTTAATGGTCTCTTTAAATAGAGTGAAAACTATGTGTTTCAAAGTACAAAGTTGTAAAAAGTTAGGAGTTATAAAAATGTATGCTCAAGTTGCAATGCCAAAATTGTAAGTAAAGAATATGGAAGTATTTGGAAAATTTTCATTCATGAAAAATACAATATTATCAAGTCTACTGTCTTATACTAGTTACAATCTAAATGTATTTTATTCAGTTACTATTACATTCTAATTCAAAATTATTTACAAACTAAACTCACTGTCTATTGTTAGTCTAATGAAAGGAATGAGGTTTGGTTGCTAGACTAAATATTTAGGTCTAAAAAAATATATGTTGGTTGGTGAGAAAAATCTTTCAATGCTATATTTTTTGGAATTATTCTGTCCATATTATGTGTTGAGGGTATATCATAAAATTTTCAAGAGTAGCTGTGTATACATATTTTTGTAAAAACATAATGTAATGGTCAACAAAAACAGTGTAGAAGCATCCGTAGTGAATAAAAAATCAAAATACTAGCAAAATCAAACGAGTAAAACAATGACAATGAAGTGAGAAGGAATATAATATAGGTGAAACAAGGAATGGTTTTGGAAAACCACCGGATCGTCACAGAACAGGAGAATGTTAACGAGACATTTTGACATGTGGTGTGTGTGTAAAGGAGTGGCTAGAAGCTAACACAGTATGTACACGTTAAACCAGACGTTTTCTTGCTATTCACATACCATGCAATAGAAAAAGCCAGCTTGTTGATCGAAGGACTTTGAATCATTCTGAATTTCATCGTTTAGAAATATTACTTCATCTGATATATTGGAATTTCGTAGTACTGAACAATTTTTATCTTCGTTTGTTACAATATTCAACAAGCTGCCTTCTTGCCTTATTAACCCTTTCTTTTGAATTTACTTTTTTACTTAAAATTATTGATTCATTATAAAAGTTTGCTCACGTCAATGGTGAGACATTATCGTTAAAATTTTGTGGTTAATTAAAAGTTAAGAAAGGGTTGTAAAAGTACTAGAGTAAGGATACCCACGTTGTTCACTGCACCAAGCTTTGCCAATGAGTTAATGATTTCTCACGAAAACAGAGTAATGATACTGATAATAAATCTTCCACAATAAAACAAGGAAGTTAATAAATGCAATATGTTGAGAACTGTCTTTCTTTACCAGTCAAGTGAGCCACTGATAACTAAAGCAGAAACAACAGTGAACTCTAAGAGCCACAACAACATCATGCAGAATTGAAACTGTTATTGTGTGTTCAGAGAGTACCAGAGGAATGAATTTTCAAGAGAGGTTAATACGAGTTATACAAATTTGATTAGTAGTATTGATAGTGAAAGGGCAAAGCGTTGGCAGAGTGGAAGACGTGGTTGCCCACACTCTACCTCGTCTGAGGACACATCACTCTTGGCACAATCTTTGCAGCCCGCCCAGCCCACTTTGCGATGCTTTGTACGGCGCCGACGGCCGCAACGTCGCCTGGAGGGGCGGGGCGAGCCGGGGCTGACGCTACGACGTGACGTCACCTCGATCAGTTGCTGCGTCTGCACAGGAGATGATGGACTGGGAGCCATCATCGGACAACCAACCCCGCTGACTGTTGAGTCTGAAACAAGCACCGTCCCAATCAGTGACCATCTCAACTAGGCTATGTGATGACTTCATTTATACCAAGGTATATATTAGTGATCAATACAAATGTTCATGCTGTTTTGCTTCTACAGACATATCAGTGATGAAATATAATGTGATATAAAAGTTCTGTGACAGTAATGCTTTCCATGTTGCCAGAACTTGTTTTGTGTTGTGTTTTGTTCTTGGCAAATGTTTAGCGAATTTCGAACCATGCATGTACATTTTTTACTTCATGTACCATCACATTTGTGATTAACATGTACTTTTTTTTTACCTGAGAGAACATCTACCTTCCTGGTCAAGAACTTAAACACTCATTTCCTGTCTGGTAATGATATAAATCAGTTAGTATTCACTTAATGGAGAACATTTCGGATCGAAATTACTTGATTCAGGCAACTTACTACATGTTTTGTGCGTTGGGGTATCCGCTGCTGACCACTTAGAATCAATGAATGTCTCTCGGTCACTGACCATGACAGCTTTGCCAGGATTGGACTTATTTCCTAGTGAGTTTCCAGTCAGACCGTTACTCTGTTTGTTACGCAATAATGTCACATTGTTGTTGGTGCTACTTCTCCCCGACGACCTTCCTCGCCGCAACAAGTGAGTAAGGCCTTGTCGCCATGAGGAAGTTCTCACAGGCTTCTCTTCCGTGTTGCTTCTTTGCAATTTCTTGCCACCTTTCTGCTGAAACAAAGAAAAACATGTCAGTTTGTTTCCTGCATCAATCGTAAATATATTCTACTTGTCTCGAGCTGGATGAAGAAATTTCTACCTCTAAAATAGAGTTTAAGTTTGGCATAGTCATGGAGTCTTGCTTCAGCTTCATTGGATGCTCATAATTCATTCTTACAGAGAATATATAATTTATATATTATTCTTCAGTTGTAGATGATTTACTCTTTTTGTCGTACTTAAATTAAGTTACTCCAGATAATATAAGTTGAGATAACATTTTAATGGATAGGTCAAATGAGTATTGGGACACGTACCTGTGAAGACTGTTGTGACGTGGTCTCTTCGTGACCCATTGTGGCCTTGTCGGCTGAAGAGCCAAGAAGACTGAGCAACTGCAGTTTACCAAACCGTGTTGTTGGACGAGGTATGAGCGACTTGCTGCTGGCTTTTTCTGATGTCATCACTTCCGATGTAGATGATGGTGCTACAACGTCTGTTAAAATATGCGAATCTGATAACAAAGCTTCCATCTGGCACTGTGACGCTGATTCTGAAAATGAAAACAAATTCAGGATATACTTCAGCTCAAGACAATAAAATAGCCCTAGTAGCCGTCACTGTCTCCTGATAAGCCATCCTTTCCAGCTCTTCCTAGTACATGTTGAATTCCGGGATGAAAGTCTGAAGGTCCCCTCGACAGAGCCATCAACAGTGATGTCGTCGAGGATCAAGAAGAAGAGGAAGGAGACGGTTTGACTTGTCATGGTTTTAAATCTTACAAGGTTCTTCAAATTGCCCTGGTATGCCCTTCAATGTCTTTTCTCAACTTCATTACTGTCTGTATAGATGACACTGCATTATATTAAGAGGGAAATTACATCATCAAACAATGTCGCTGATTGTTAGATTTGTTTCTGCATTTTTGGAGCTTCCCAAATGAGGATCCACATCTAACTTCTCTTGAGCATTCCGTCGTCTATCATAGTTACTGCAGCCAACTGTTTCACAAATTCACATTGATTAAATGGCTCACCTTTGTCCTTGTCCATAGGATGGACCTTGGCTTTGCTGCCTGTGGACAGTTTCTCCGTGCTTCCATCTCCCTGTCGGCTGCTATTGGAAGCACCACTAAGGGAATCTGACGATGCTGCCCCTACGGGGTCAAGCCTGAAACATAGGACTTCAATTTACCTTTCGCTCAAAATGACTCAAATTGTTTGACTACATATATTTACTCCTTATGATATATCGCTTAATGCTTACTTTATCATTCCACTGACAACAAAGATCTAAAGATGGCGTCATTCTTTGGTTATATCACAATATTAAACCCAAATGTGGTTATCAAAAACTTTTTAAAAATTCAGTTCTCACAATTTGATAAACATTACTATTACATGTCATCCTTGAGTATTGGTTGGAATAAATTTTGGGAAAAAAATCACCTCTTTATCCCAGATGTTCTGAAAATAAGTCTGTAAAAACATTCAAAAATAGCTACCAGTACCTACCACTAGTCAAAAATTGTCTTAATCTGTTTAAAGCTATATGTATTAGGTTAGTTAGGTTTGTCTAAATCTGATTGTTAACACTTGTAACAGGAAATGGAATACCATACCTCATGCTGGTATCTGGCACTTGTGTGAACACTCCATTACCAGAGTATCGTTTGCACTTCTCACGAGGCTTTTTACGTTCACTCTTGCTGTTAGGAGTCCGTTTGCCAGCAACAGTGGTTGACACAGCCATTCTGCCATGAGAGACGAGAGCTTTACGCTGAGGAATCAGAGGTTTATTATGGCAAAAGTCCTCATCGTCATCCTCATCGTCAGAACTATAATGATCCACTCTGCCAGTCGGTGAAGCGTGCTGCATAGTTTGTGGTGTCCCCACACCTACTTTGGGAAATTTGAATATAGGACTACTAGCGTCAGGCGGTCCATGGGGCGGAGATGAAGACGTGCTAGCCATAACAGGCCGAAATAACAGCCCGTCATTGGGGTTATCGTCCGGGCTAACAAACACGTCCAGGGCATGGGCGCCTGTGTGGCAAAACTTTTTGTGACGTTCCACGTATGTGGGACTACTAGGACTAAGCCCACACGCGTGACATTCTTTAGTTGAGGTGCCAGGTATGCGCAACGGGCTCAGGCTAGATGTGGAGGGTTTCGAGGGCCCCACTTTGCCATCAGGTTCCCTACCCCCAATGGCACCCTGGGGCAGGTTGGAAGCTGGTGGGGCGACTGAGCGCTCTGGCTCATTCTTGGGCAGCAAACAGGTGTTTGAGTTGACATTGAAGTCAAGGTCTTTCCTCGTAACCACCTCTATCAAGCCTGAGCCTTGCTGCGTGGCCTGGCTACCACTACTTGCGGCAGACACTTGACTGCCACTGCTCTCAAAGCGCTGAGAGTCACTTAATGTCAACTTAAATGAGAGGAAGTTCCGAGACCCCTTGGGGTCTGATATAAGCTTTTTGAGGCCTGTCATGACCGGTATGACAGGCTTTTGGCTAAGAGGGTGATTGAGAACTGGAGCATTGTCTTTGGACTCGGGTTTGCTGGGCTGTCCCGCTGCTATCAACTTCTCCTGGGATACATTGAGCATTTCTCTTTGCATAGTGTCTAAATTGGCTTCGGACGAGCTGGAGCTGAAAGTTGTGAGAGTTAAATCCTCAGGTGTTGCTTTGGGAGCCACCACCTTCTTGGTCGTGTTAGCGCTCTCCTTCTCCTTGGTATTGGACACGGCGTCACCACTTTTATCGACTACATCTTGAACACTGTCCGTTTTTCCCAGGACATTGCGTAAGGAACTGCCAGAGCCACAGAGCAACGTGGATGGTCGGACGGGCTGCGTCTTCATTTTGACCTTGCCATCTTTCACCACACATGCCACTGGTATCTTCGTCGTTGGACTGTGTGGGGGCGGCTTCTGAAACACAAGAAAGTGTAAATATTACGAAGGGTTCTTCGGTGTCTCTCTCATCACGTCTACATCTCATGGCACTGTGCTCACTCCCTTTTTACGTTATCAAGCATTCATCTCGGACTTCATTCAAGCATCTCGCTTGCTCGCTCATAGAATAGTTTAACATTGTATAGATATATCTATATTATTTACTTATATTAACTTCACTTATACTACAGTTTAGTGATATTTACATAATTTAATGTTACACAATAACATGACACTTGTGTTACTACTAGACTTTGTTGTTGGTGTTCTGCTCACCCTGTGGGTATATATGTAAACGAGACTTTTTACATTAAAATACCAAAAGTAATGTGAATGTAGAAATGCAAGAAAGGCCACTGCAAAATAAACTTTCTTTCCAATTTGTTCAACTTTCAAAGAAGTTAATGTTACTGTTTTGGCAAAAAAACTTTTTTCTCTCTCGTAATTGACTACGTTAAAGTGAAAATTTTGATCCGTCTATATTTTTTGTGTATTTCGTGTAATCTTGAAGTGGCCAAAAAAGTGTACCATTGTAAAATTAGAAGAATTCTGCTAAAATGTAAAATTGCAAGGGTGCAATTTCCATGTTATGGTGGAGAAAATAGCCATGGGAAATTTACTAAGACTACTTGATTCTATAAGCAATATTTAAAAAAAGAATAAAGTCAAAAATGGTGTTATTGTTGCAGAACCTTATCCCTAGTACAATAAGCAGATATTTTGCAGTTTTTACAGCTGAATTGTTTTCGGCCTGTATATAGATATATATATATATATAGATATGATATTAGTATATCAACTGAGAACTAGGTGAGCTCTAAGTGTAACCAGTTTATGACTCCAATCAGCTCTTGATCGACTTGATGTATTATCTTTGAAAGTTAATCACAATTTTGGAGGCAATGCTGAGGGGCTAAATTAAATTTTGAAATTTTGAATAGTTATGCTGTAATTTTGATCCAAGGTGCCAAACACTAACAATTACAACATGATGAAAGAAAATGTTTATCCCAATGGATTTCCTGAACTGCAAAGCAAACAGACAGGTAGGAGACATGGCCCTTCCAGCAGTGGCAGTGTGTTTACTGTTCTAGAGTGGTGAATGAAAGTGCAAGGGCAGAACTAGGGCATCCCCTACCCCCGTGGTGGGGCAATGCTCCAACAGGAGGGCTGGGGAGGACAGCAGTCTACGAGATGAGAGAGGAGAGAGACAGCATGCGGCTAAGGCAAATGCGTCTGCTTTGCTGATCCTGAAATCCACTCACTGCCCCATTGGCGGAGAAGTCTAGCGAAGGTCGCTCATCATCATAGCTCGGCTTGCCTAGCAGAGCCCAGTCAGAACACCAGTGTGTGGTTACCGATAAATCCAAGGTCATGTTGAGCGGGCCTCGCCGTTGAGCTATCCGCGTTGGACCATTGGCTGTGGCTTGGGTGACTGTAGTTGTGGTGCCGGGAACCGTTGAGCTGCTGACCTGTGCCACGGTGTCGGATCCAGTGGTGGTAGTTGTTGTGGTAGTGGTGGTGGCGACAGACTTCTCTTCCAGAGCTGCCCTGGCTGCTTCCGCCGCCGCAAACGCCGACGCAGGGGCCAACGAAGACTTCTTGGGAGTGCTGTTTGCTGTAGGTGTTGACAACATTGTTGGGTTGAGCTTTGCTGATGATTTTTCAGGCATCGTCTCTGCATCCAGAAGGAAGCGAGCTTTATCACCAACCATGACCTCTCTTTCAGATGATCCTGACCGTTCACCAGGCTTTGGAATTGGTTTCTCTGAAGACGCCGCTGATGACCCTGCCGCCCGATCCCCTGCAAGGAGACGGAACATTGTTAAGTCATTTCATGTAAGTAAAAAAGAGCGAAATCTTGAATTTAACTGTTAGTCTCTTGCTTACGATTCGTTAAGGTTTACGCAATACTTTTCAATCTCATAATTTTTTAAGAAACAGAAAAAAGGTTCCACATAAAAGTACTAATTTACTACAAGCTTATTTCTAATTAAGTAGAATGTTTCTACTTCGGCAAAGTGCACCACAAAAATAAGCCACAATTACTTTATTGCAATTAATATTTACTTTAAGCGCATTGAAATTATCAACCAAATAGCTATTAATTTATTGCAACAAATGAGCTACTAGATTTTGCTGTAAAAACCTGAAAATATTTTGAACATAATGCTAGAATTTCTTTCTTTTCTTCTTTTCTCTCTTTTGTTTTGCGCCACATTAGACATTAACTTCGGTTGCAAAGTGACATAAGAATATATAGAGAATTCCAGTTCTTGTGAAGAGATTGAATGCACATGATGCCAGATAGATAGACGGGCATTCCAAAAACGCTTTTGTAACAGTGCTTATAAACGGGCTTTACAACTGCATAACCGAGAAGATGCAAAGCTCCGCGGAGGGGATAATTTTGTCACTATGCTCTTTGTAAGTCAAAGGTCTATATCATGTACAGTGCTTGCATTGCTGATAGCAATAGACAGAGATAGAGACAAAGAATTAAGATTGAATTTGGTATGTACCTGTATAATGTACCAAGGCTGCATAGGACAAAACAAAAAGAGAAAAAGGAATAAAATGTAATCAAGCTCAATTGAATTGGGATATAACATTAAGATAGGTGAGTTATTTTGCAGACGAGTGTTGAATACTACTGATGAAGGTTCCCAAGGTCACACAAAGACAGCACAAATGGATCAAGGTCATGCTAACGCACATCACGAGACAGCCAGCAAACCAAGTCACTTACACAATCTAGTAAACAGCCTGCCATGAAAAATCATTAACCCCAGCATTGGGTGTGCATCCCTCTGTACCAGCAGGCACCACCATCTTAACCCATGCGTTTGTATCAAATGGAACAGCCTCAGGAGACTTAAATTTCTCAGAGCAACATAGCACACGACAAACCTGTCGCAACTGCTTCAATACGGACAGCACTGTTTGTAAGAGGGAGGAAACAGGTGAAGATTTCCAGTTTAGCCATTTTTAAAATCATTAAAAAAGTATCATTACAGACATATCATAGCAATATTCTTGGGTGTAATGGTGACCCAGCTTATGAAAAGTTTTTGGGTAAAATTGCCACATTTCATCACATGAAGCGCGGATATATTTCGTAATGTAATGTCTGCATTTACGTAATAACTGAAAAGGTATTTTCTTGTATAGAATTCAAAATAATCAAGAATATAATATATTTATTGCATGTCTATGGTTTTGATTGGTTGTTTTCTTTTAGGTCCAGGCTCTGTCATGCTTAGCACATTTAAGTCAGAAAAAGTGGCCCAACTATTTTTGGTTTGGATCTTCAAGTGCATAAAAAAGCTGTGTACGCGTGACCAGCATTTGTTGAAACAGCGGCATATCAATGATTATGTTGAATATTAGACAAAGTTCTGTCAAATATCAATTGAAAATTTGATAAATTTGAAACTGGTGGGCTGATGATGCTGGCGCCATCAGGTGGACAGAGACCTTCCATGCATTGTGCAACCACCAGAGGTGTGTTTGTGTTTTCCACCAGGGTGTTAGTGTTTCACCAGGGGAGTGCTTGAGTGACAACTGCCAGCCGGGGTAGTGTAAAGGACAACATATGCTAATCACAACAAAAGAACTACGCCATTATCTACGTTAAAATGAGAGCAATAAATATACTGGGATAATAAGGTAACATGGTGGTAGATGAACCATAGGGGCACTTACTACTGGGCCTGCACGGCAGACAGAAGGGCCAAAACGTCCACGACTGTGTTCTAAGCTTGACAACTAACCAGTCCCCACATAGACCTACAAAGTATCCACCCAGAGCACAGACACTTTACTGGCCATATACAGTTACTGATAGGTGATGGTGAATAATTTCACCTCAACTATCTGCAACTATGCAATACACAAAACAGGAAAGGAAAATCAGTGATTCAGTATTTTTCTTTCATTTATTGTTTTTCTCTCCTGTTAATTTGTAGGTATATGACTGGTTGATTCACAACAGTTGCAAAAAAGCAATTAATTTGTACATGGCAGGGTTGGATCATATATATTTGATGTAAATATGCGGATAAGCACAACGCAGCAGACTTGCAAACGGTGTAAAAATATTCTCGCTCAAATGAAGCATATAACTGAATCAATCAAAATGATAACTTTTTGTTATATATAACTGGGCAATTTAAAAAGATGCACGACACTGCTTTGTGGTGGCAAACAAAAATATATCCCTTAAATTGAATTTTACTTGTGCTTTTTTGATAATTCATAATACAAAATATTAAAATATTACCCAAAATTTCAAAATTCAGTATACCGTACAGATTTCAAACTATATCTACACGATTATAAAAACTATGAATATATATTTTACTGCGATTCTATGTTATGTCTACCACATTAAAAAGTAATGTACTGTGTAGTTGTTAATGAACATTTTAAAACTGTGCAAAAATAGCTACTAGTGAATTTCACATCTAAGGGTAAAATTTAATATCTGTTCTAAGGGTAACCTAGACAGTGAAAATTAGAGTATTGGGATAACACACGAGTAATTTTCACACAAAGATGTGTACAAAACGGTTTGGATCTTAGTGATGCAAAGGCATTATGGTTTATAATTGAGGTTATAGATATGTATTAAGCTGAATCAGTACTTCACACACACAGATACACGAATACATTATAAGGTGATTTGTTGTGACATGTTAGGATGGTTAAATATTGATTTATCTACTAAATGTAATTTTAATGACATGAATATGTTAGAATCACCATAACCCAATTGATTACTTTTGAGTTATAAGTAATTAGATTAGAACGAACAAATTTCAGAATCAATTAAAGTTGCATACTAAAGACTACCAAAGAGCATGTCACAAACCTCTGGTTTTTTGGCTGGTTGTATCCGGCGTACTAGTTGTACTGGAACTGGTTTTGTTCTTAGGAGTCTTGTTTGGCACTTTCTTTTGGCCAGGCCCTTTGCCCTTGCCTCCTGCCACCCTGTCTCGATCTTTCGAGTGTGACCGAGCGTCTCGTAGATTTTTCCGGCACGTGTGGTCCATTTCAAAGTAACCTACATAACAACAACACAGGTCTGTCACTTCCTCTGAAATGACCTTGAACCCAAATGCTGTGACCTATCTAGATTGTCACTTAGAAAGACAGGAGGAGAATTATAGTGCCTAACTTTCTCCCCATTCTCCCAGAAGGGAACTAGGAAAGTAGTGACCAAAGAAATTGAACCCTGGTCCTCATCACCGTGTTAGTCGCTCTCGCATGCAACCAAAGAAACAGAAGGATGGAAAGTGGAAGGAGGTCCAGTTAACTAGAGTTATGCTGTGCAACAGCCCTAACACTCAGGTGCCATAAGGTCGAACCAAAGAGGAAACCTCACACAATAAGTCTACTGAGAATACCACATTGCGAGAAGGAGATTTCGATGTTTACTTCCTACATTCAGTGTGTGAACATCATTACAAACTACAGCGTTAACTACAACAATTTCAAGGAAATACTTAATGATATTAATTTAGTTATTTGTTAATAAATATAACAGAAGATAATGATGAGGACTGTTTAAATATGATTATTGAAATGAAGGAGAAATGAGAGCAGTTGGCAAGCAGGTATATCAGGAGGATGCCTTCGAGCATCATCGCGCAATGGCTGATTACATTGTTACATGGTTATATGTCATATATTTTGGCATTAAGTTAGGCTGATAAATACTTTACCATGGTTGCATAGTACACTATACTCACCTAATACTTTCTTCTTTTCGTCAAGCAACATGTTGAACATGGCCGAAAGCTCATCCGCTCTGTTTTCGTTTACGGTTTCCAACACCTGTTTCTTGGGCAGTTCCATCATCACAGCCAATTCTTGCATTAACTGTGCAAAAAGACAACATAATATGAACAGACTGCTTCTATGAAATTACATTCACTGGACGTATATGACTTTATAGCTCTTGGGTCATTATTATTCATTTATGTAAATCCAGCCTTGACGTAAGACTTTTTTTCTTTTACAAATCAGACCACATTTTCTTTGAGCTTAAGCAAATATGACATTCCATTACCAAATCCTCCACCCAGATGCTAATGTACACCGCCTACAGTTGTTACTATCCACACTCTATACTCTACTCAACAAGAGGTTAACGGTGGATCTAGATTCATTGGTTCAAACTTGGTCTAGTCGATAAAGCTGCTGGAAGGGTGGAAGAGAAAGCGGGAACTATACCAACCTGGGTCCTCATTGCCCTGTCTTTGGGAAGGGGTACAAAAGGAGTGAAGGGCAGTTTGCCATTCTTGGTCACCCAGGTATGGTGCATGATTTCCGTTAAGGGAGCCCTCAGCTTGGGGTTGGGTTCTATGAGCTGGCGAAGGAGGTTACGGCAATCTACAAAAACACAACCACAAACGCCTTACCTACCATCCTAAGGAATTTCAATCTTCTATCTCATTGGTCCTTGAGCTATGATTGGGAGGGTTCTAACAGTCTTGGATATCTTTCCTTTTAGAGGGTGGGGAAGGTCCACCAATGAAGCATTCTAATGCTAATTTTACCAAAGGATCTATATTGTAAAAATTGGTTTGTAAACATTTGACAATTATCTTTAGTTTCAGTTGTTTTAAACTTTCAATTTGCATGATAATTATTATGTTGCTTAATAGATATTTTACTTCAAATTGAACCGGAACGAAGCCGAAATTTAATGCACGTGATATTTAAATGAATACAATTGTGTATCAGTTACAAATTAAGTGGGGAAGAAATAAACCTGTTGTAAGGTGTTGCATTTCTCTGTCATGGAACGCTGAAAGGCCTTTCTGAATCATCTCCAGCAGTTGTTTACGATGATATTCATCCTTGGAAGGGGTCCGGAATGGAAGTCGACCGATGATCATTGCATACATCACAATACCCCTGAAATTGAATAAGTAAATAAAATACCATTTGAAATTGGTAAAAGTAATCTTTTTTTGAAAACATCCTTACTGATGTTACAATGAGAGCTAATGAGGCTTCTAGTCTGCATTCATGCATTTGCCTGTGGATTATACTTTCAGTTTTACTTCAGAGCCATGCGTCTCCATCTTTCACTCTTGTTGCTCTCTGGATATCAGCTCTGCTCTCACGAAAGAGTAGTTCTTGAGGCTTGGAGGAAGAGCAGAGTGGAGCACTATTACAAACAGTATTATAGAGAATATTCTTCATCACAGCAGGAAGCCCATTCCTGCTGATTTATCACATGAAATATGCATTGCAAGTTGCCTGCCTGGATGCTGAGCTATCTCACAAGAGGCCAGCACCATATCCTCCAGAGGACAGCAGCAGTCAGTGGAGCTCCATTGCTTCCATAAAATGCTGACTTCAGGGGAATTTTTTCCTCCCTCTGCCTCTTTCTGTCATTGCCTCTGCTTGCTTGAGATAGATTATCAAATTTCTGAGAGATTCAGCACATTTGGGCAATTTATCAGGGAATCGATACAGACAAGCTGTGGGGTAGGGTGTAAATATGTGAAGGGGGAATTAGGAGAAAACAAGGGGGTGTCTATCACAATAATCTGACTGTGTGTGTATACTCACAAGCTCCAAATATCAATTTCTGGGCCGTAGGTGTTGCCAGACAGAAACAGTTCTGGGGCTGCATATTCTGGGGAGCCACAATGTGTTTTTAGGGGTTCACCATCTCTGTAGACGTTACTTAATCCGAAATCTGCAAAACAGAAAACAGTACAATGTTATGCATATTATGTGATGTTGAGTCAGTGTTGACAACTGAATAAACATGATAGCTCATGATACAGCAAGGATAAAGGAAGTAAACATTAGGGTGACTTCTTTGCATTGTGAAAAACCCAGGGTATTCCTTTCAAGTAGGCTCATCAGCACCTGGATGAGTCTCAGATGTCAAGGCACTTCAGATTCCAGCATGTGTGGAAACTGGATCCAATGTTGGACCCTCAAATGCATGAATACAAGGTTCTTGAGAAGTTTATTCTGAATAAACAATGTTAAACATTAACCTTGGTGCTGAAAAACTTCTAAAATTCACAACTTCAAAGTTACTTGACCCAAAGGAAGGTCATTATTCTTGATTGGGAGAAAGGACAGACATACACAGAGGGCCAGGCATTTACACACAGTTATCAATATTTAAAGTAGAAAGATTGGAGGGCCACCATGCCCTTACTCTAAATAGCTTAGGATTTTGTCAAGAAGATTAGCCAAGAAAAGGGCCTGCCAGGGAGATAGAATTAATAGCAGTGAGGTCCTCCAAGTGACAGCAGGCACCTTACAACTCTACAAATTCCTTAAAAAACACCCAGTGTTTGTGCAATGCATTTAAAAGGCCCTAAGTGGGGGTAGAGGAGCGTTTATCGCTGGGTTAGGAAAGTGAGGGACATAATGAATCAAGGGAGGGGATCTGGGCAAGATCAGCTTGTCACCTTGTCACCCAGTGTTCTGACACCAATGGGTGTAGTCCTGGCACAGTCCTCATGAGTCCTCAGCGGGCTCTCAGTGAGTCCTGTAGTGCGTCCTGTAGGCTTGTTGGTTCTGCTACCACCCTGTTTGTGACTTAACGTGGCTTATCAATCCACCAGCACCTCTGACCCTTCATGAGGACAAATTTATCAGTGGGAACAGTTAAAAAGGGCTTGGCACGCACAGCCACGAGACACTGCTTCAGGCCCTTGACCTTCCCCTTGCTTGCCTCATGCTTGCCTCATTTCTATCTTCTCATATCCCTACTAGACTCAACCTTTTTTGCTTCATCTTAAAGCACGCGCTGAGTGTCTTTGTCTGCAATGTTTTTGTTGCACACTAATCTCCTCTCTCTATCTTCTGACTTTTTTGCCTCTTACACAGGCACGCGCCACTTACTGAAATCACAAGGGTCTACCCCCTTCCTGCCTGTTCATGGCCCTTTGCTATCTGTATAGTTCTGTAGTTGAATTAAAACACCCCTCCATGTCCCCATGTAATAATCTGCAACACATTTCAAAACCATGACATCTGGATCTTTTTTCACTTTTGGGCAAACTTTAGGTGTGCTTCAAATCAGTCCAACATTGTAACATGGAGGGGCTTTTAGACTCAGGGGCCTTAATCTGCTGAAAACTATGTTTTGGGTCACAGAGTCACTTGTGTGCACAGGAAGTCTGACTTGGTAATCAAGACCTGGCCATTTTGGAGGTATGCACTACTTATGGTTATCAAAACCAGACTTGCAAATTTGAGTCAGTGAAGTTGACATGTATCAGAACAGGAAAACACATTTCAAGTAACATTATCAATCAAGAAGTCAAGTGATATATGTCGAATGCATTAATGCAAACACGCAGTCACTGCCAAAAAGTCTAAAACAACCAGAAGTTTGCGCAAATTGATACCCTGATATCCTTATGGCCACTTTCCATTTTCATCCATTATCAAGGTCATTAATTTGTTCAAGACTTCTACTTGTCTAAAACATTGTATTAGACATACGTTCCATCCTGTACTCATAGGATTGGCAGGCTGACACATGACAGCATGTCAAAACAAATTGTCAAATATTCATGGGCATGTTGGACCTAAACTTTATAGGTATAGGATTAAGGTAAATCTGTTATACTTGTGTTGCAATTCACATGACAATGTCGTAGCCCAGAAATAACTAAATGTATAATACATACCTATAATTTTGACGTTTTTCTTCGTGTCATCAAGCATGATGTTTTCCATTTTCAAATCTCTGCAAAGCAAAAGAATTATAGCATTAGTAACACGTATATATTTATAAACATGAACCAAATGGTGAAATTTTATCTATATTGTTTAATTCCTTGTATAAGAAAACATGTCGGCAATGCAATGCATGGTTTTCCACAAGATAATATTATATACCTGAAAAATGTACTGACTGATTTATATTTTGTGTTGTCATTTCTTGCAGTTATGGGCACTGGTCTGTATTGTGACCAACTAGATTGAAAGGATCTTACATTAGCTGTCCTATACGCTGTGATCTAACACACATCTAACATACTAATTAGACCTTTCTTATAATGCAATTGACCTGATGGAATTATCATCAAAGTATCAATATTATTCATCAGTGTATCATTGTATCAATATCAAGGTATTGATACTTTTTCCAAGAGAAAGAGTGAGAGCCCAAAAGTTTAATAATTTCAAGAAGTATAAAAAGGTGCCCCACAAGAGGCGAAGATGTTTGGTTCAGGGGATGACTTGTTGATGGGATGAGGGTTGACTTTTTGCAATAGTTCTCTTTACTATGATAAAACTATCTCTAACTCATTTATAGGAAGACAGAGTGTGATAAACATGTTATGCAGAGTGACATGTAGCTGCTGATGGAAGATTCCTGGGAGATGAGCAATGTCAGCTGGATTGTTGAGTTGACTTTGGGGATTCCTGGAGGACTGGGGTGATGGGTTGGCCCTGCAACTTGAAATGTTTATGCAGAAGAGTCAAGGTTGTGTGGAGGTCACCAGTCACAGCTGCAATGTCCGGGGTCACTGCAGCACGACAGGGTAATAAGGAAGTGCTATCAGGACACGACATCCATCCAGGACATCCTTGATCAGTTGCAGCTGCAGGCAACCCACTTCATGATGTCATCCTGGATGTCATCCTGGATCCATGTTGTTGTTGGTCCGGGGGACTTCTCTGTAGCCTGCTCCGGGCGCTTTTCCCATGCTTGATGGAGCAAGGGTGCTACCCCGCACAAGTGGGCCGGGGGTCAGAGATCTCAGAGAGTAGGCCAGGGGGGGTAGGCCCGAGGGCCATACAAGGAGGGCATCCTAGCAGTCCAGAGGGCCTTGTGGCCACGTGCCACCCCCTGACTTCCTGTCTCTGCAGACCAGCTGCAGTCATGCCACACGACCCTGCACACGATCACCTAGCTGCAGTACAGGGTTACCACTTCCTCAGAAACTTGAGCCAAGTGGAAAACAAGAAGGGCATGGAGGAAACCTTCATTTATGCAACTGGCTTCAACTGGGTCAGGGCTTGACCCCGAGTTCCTGTGACAGTCACTAATACTCGCTCATCCCTGCACCCCTCTCTCTTCCCCCAGAACACGCCCCTTCCTGTGCACTCCAGAATGCTTCCAGAAGCCCTTCATGCCCGTTCCAGTTTCCTGGAATGTCTGCTATGGGTTCATGGTGACCTTGCTCCCTGCTCACCTAACCTGCCATCGGCTTGCATTACCCCGAAGCATCCAGTGAATCCAAGGAAATATTCAGACAGGAATAAAAAGCAATAAACACTGAGGGTGCCATGGTTGGCCCCTGAGTCAGACCAACACCAAGGACATCACCCTGCCAAGCCTTTGCCAAGGGCCTGCGGGGCACTTAGTGGGTTACATACTCACTGTCTGTCACGGAATAATCTGAGAATATAAGGATATCACTGGTGACCTTGGCCTGCCTCCTCGGGCTGTCCTCTGACCTTGAAAATGGCTCATCATCATGACCTTCTTGTAAAGCCGCCGTCTTGATGGCCCCTTGACCCCAACCCCTTTGAAGATCGACCTGCCATGTGATTAAAACAGAGTGCATTTCTAGCAGAATCAGGGGGTGATGCAGACGACCCCTGGCAATGATCAGCTTCGTTTAAAATCGCATATGATCTAAGGTTGAAAGGGGGAGGAAGCTGACCTTCACTGACCCATATTGCCACAGCACACATCCATGGGCAAGGATTATGACCTTATTACTTGTCAGCAATCGCCTTTTTAATAACACAGCCTTGGCTTAATTCGTTATTACACCTCATGATAACACCACATTCAACCACATCTTCCTATGGACATGCAATGTCATTTGTGAGAGCTTTTGCTTTTGCAAACTAATCAATATTAGGTCCATCATTTTAATGTAGCACCAGATATATATTGGACTTATACAAAAAGGTGTATCTCAATGACACTTATTGTGACCTGCTGGTGTTGTTGTAAGCCATGTATGTACATGTGAATGGGGGCGATTTATGCATGTTAGGACTGGAACTACATTGAGGCAACAATGTCTGATGAACAGTTCAATAAGCTGCTGCTGCTGCTGCTTCTGCTGGATGCTATAGAGCCACTGCTGCTGCTTCTGCTGCTGCTGCTTTTGCTGCTGCTGCAGGGCAATGCAGGAGCCGCATCATCATGCAGACTGATGCTAACCGCCCAGCAGCTCCTCTGCTACTGTCACACTGCATCTGCACAAGCTGTGACACTCCAACACCATTCTCTGGCCCTCTGCATTTGCATCCCTCCACCCAGCCAATATTACAACAGCTTTCTCCTGCTTCTACACTTATATATATTCGCTCTTCCTCACCCACATATTCGCCACCGTGATTTCAGCTAAAACCTAGCTCCATGATATATCACAAGCAGCCTGCAAACTTGCAATGCTATGGCTACACATTTATACTCAGCTTTATGTATACAGTGTCAGGGTCTATGTGTATGCATGCTTAATCAAAAGGTTTTTATTTTTAAACACATTTTGCCTATGTATTTTCTCAATATATGGTCCTTATTATGAGTAATGGCCTCTATAGAGATTAAAGAGAAAATTACTGCCACTAGTTTTCCAGTTATGCTTCCATGCAGTACATCTTAACAAAATAGAATGCTTGTGGTGGATATTCCACTGATATAACTTCTTTTTTTTTTTTGTTAAATTGAATGAATGAAATGGCCATTGTAATGAAGATGTGAACATTTGAAATGGTTGGGTATTTACTAGTAAACTAGGAACATTTCCCTGTGACAATCATGTATTTGGTATCATTATTCAACTATCTGACATATCATTTCTCTAAAACTTGTTGTGTAGATTACCCCACATTTTTCCAAAGTTGATAGGACAATTCTTAAACACATTTTGAATGGATCGCCTGGTATCAACCACTTTTAAAATCTTCCTACAGGAGGATATATTGATACAAAATATCGTATTGGAGCCCCTTCTGTCTCAATAGGAATACCATTTAATAAGTACTTGTTTACTAACTTGTCTCTGAATGGCCTGGAATTACCTTGGAATTGGCTGTTCTTAGCCTATACCATATGATTTTTTTTTTCATAGGGTGTGAAACACCAGACTTATTGGAAATCCAAGATTTGTAGTTCTTGTATTCTCAGCCCTCATAATTTTATAGTCTTAACTTAAGTGGCTTTAGCACATTGTTGGCAATATGTTCAGATTCTACCTTCAGTTTATAAGTTATGAATATTTATCAAACCACCACTCGGTGAAACATGTCCAAATCCAACTCAATCCAGCATCTGAAACCCCCAAAATGGTAAACGTGTATAGCCTACACTAACCCTCAAAATCGATGTCTTTTACCGCTACTTAGGCCTAAGCCTAATAAAATGGTACATGTCAAAATATTGCCTTGCATCTCCTTTTTGTATTGTTTTAATTCGATTTTCAATGAATGTGGAGAATTATGTCTAGTACGTGTAATGGAAAGTCATTCTGGAAGTGTTGCAACTACCTCTGGAAGTTTTCTGTTGGTTTTAGCACATTTGAGGACCTGATCCACTTTTAAAATCATTCGATTAACTTCATTTGTAATATCAGTTAGTTATGATATAATTTCCTATACGGAAGATTGGCAAAGAACAAGTTACTGGTTTGATTCAAAGACAATCATTCTGCAATTCAGATAATTATCAACATTTACCCTGGTGACTGTTTTTACTGTTTTACCATTGACTCCTATTAACATAATCTCTGAAAGAATGCTTGTAACAGCATCAAAATCTATTGTATCATTTCAAACATCCTCCATGGCTTATTTAGTGATGTGAACTATGTCTGATGAGGGGAGAGCCAATTTCCATGGACATGGCTAAAATTAAATATGGTTTGTAACAATCCCTGAGGTCTACTCCTATCTGTCCCTGTGGAATAGCATTTTGCTGCTTATGTTGACTTTGCCCCTTTCATATTAACATTTCTAATTTCACAAAAATGGGCAAATTGTCCCAAATTGACTTTCGCTTAACATAGTTTGGAAAAATATCTGTAGAATATGTGAATAAAGTGTCCCACAATGTGAACCATTGCAACCAGGCATGGAAAACAAACAATTCGAAGTCAAATTTAATTCGAAAGACTTGGTTATAGATTTTGATTCGATTGTTTGCTGGCATAATTAATTTACATGCAATGTATAAAGTGTGCCACAAGGTGAACCATTGAAACCATACTTAGAATAGATTTGTTTGTATTCTCAACCCTCATAAGTGGCTTTAGCACAGAGTTGGCAAATCTTCAGATTCCATCTTTTGTTTATAAATTATTCATATTTATTAAACTATCACTCAGTGAAACATCTCCAAATCAGTCAAGCATCTGAAACCCCAAAAAAATCGACATCCTACCTATACTTAACGAAGCAAATCCTAGTTGTATTGTTTTAATGTTTTTTGTTGTATTGTTTTTTCTGTTGTTTTTTTTCAACGAAGTGGGAGAATTACATAGCTCTCAAGTTATGGGAAGGCATTCTTGAAGTGAAGCAATTAAAGTTTTTTGTGGTTTTAGCACATTCAACGTGTTCAAGGATCTTATTCACCTTTAAGATCATCAACTAAGTTTATTTGTTATGTCAATTATGATATAATTTCCTGAGGTGAAGAACAAGTTACCAGTTTGATTCAGAGACGGTCATTCTGCAATTCAGATAATTATCAACATTTACCCTGGTGACTGTTTTTACTGTTTTACCATTGACTCCTATTAAAGTGATCTCTGCGAGAATGCTTGAAACAGCATCAAAATCTATTGTATCATTTCAAACATCCTCCATGGCTTATTTAGTGCTGTGAACTATGTCTGATGAGGGCTAAGAGCCAATTTCCATGGACATGGCTAAAATTAAATATGGGTTGTAACAATCCCTGAGGTCTACTCCTATCTCTCCCTGTGGAATAGCGTTTTGCTGCTTATGTTGACTTTGCCCCTTTCATAATAACATTTCTAATTTCACAAAAATTGGCAAATTGTTCCAAATTGACTTCGCTTAACATAATTTGGAACATGTCTGTAAAATTTGTGAATAAAGTGTACCACAATGTGAACCATTGCAACCCGGCATGAAAAACAAACAGTTCTAAGTCCTATTATTTTCGAAAAAGCTGGTTTTAGATGTTGATTCTATTGTTTGTTGGCATTGAATTAAGTGTGCCACAAGGTGTACCATTGAAGCCAGATAAAGATTACATCATATTATAAATAATCCATGGCAAATTTTAAAATTGTCTAAATTTGGTCATGACCCATCCTCCATGCTGTTGGGTCTGGTAAGATCTCTTATGGAGTCACTAGCCCTGAAGACTGAAGGATGGTCAATTGTCATGACCTGTTATTGATCAATTTTGTCATAAGAGGAGCTATGTCTGGACAAAGAACACATTGGCCAAGGAAAAACAATGGGACAGTTTTTGACCAACCTCTACGTGTTTTCCAATTACCAATATAGGCCAACTCGTGAAATGACCATCTCTGACTCTTAATATATATTTCACAGAAAATGTTCCAGAAGAATGATCCGCTGTTCCCTACAAGAACTGTTCCATGTCTGTAATAATTAATGGGATCTGTTCTGCACATGGACAACATTGGCGTTACACAGATATGGGCCTCTTTTCATCATGCATCATGTAGAGTAGGTCGGGGCATGCGGCCCCCCTTAACTTCGAGGTGCGATTTGACCTACTTTTTATGGGCGATTATTTGAATGCTTATGCTGTCAGGAAGGGATCACTTGACTCTACTAATAACTAGAGAAACAAATGTCTACCAATTTTAATAAAGGAGTTACAGCCATTTTTGTAAAAAAATTAAAATTGCCTTCTTACCCCACCCATCGGGCAAGAAGCCCCCCTATTATAATCCTATGGCAATTTTTTTTGCGAGAGCATTCAGCCTAAAAGTTATTTCTTAGGGTTCTTCTATCCTTTTTAAGGCATTCTATTCACTTTTTCTGAATTTCTGAAATTTTTCTGTTCATACTTTTATTTTTTAATATTTTTTGCCCTGTTTCAATTTTGGACCCTATTTTTTTCTATTTCAATTAGCTATTCTATCAAGTTTTAAGGTAAAGTACACATTAATAATGGTTCCTGAAGCAGCTTCGACCCCCCAGTGAAGGGGGCGTCATGCCCCATATCATGTGGGGCCTCTCGCCCCAAACCCACATATTTTAATTTGACCTCTATATTTTGAACTTAAATGCAAAAAACATGATCCAAATCATATCGATATGATAGTCATAAAGTGAAGCAATGTAGATATCCATTATACTTTAAAAAATTTCCAAAGTTATTTCTGACAATCTCTTTCAAAGAATTAGTCAAAGTTACAAAAACCATGCACATTTTTTTCTTCCTTTAATTTCTACTATGGTTTGGTGCTGTTTGCCCTGAAAATTTGTGACGTCACCTAAAACGCCTCAAGCTTCAATCCTATCAATAGATAAACGCACCAAAAATGTAAGTTTGGATATAAGCCTGGGGGGGCCTCTCACCTAACCCGGGCTTCTTGCCCCGACCTACTCTAGACTGTAGAGTCTAGGTTATAAATAAAATCTAAGATAGCGGTCAACATATCATAATTAGCCGAAATGGTCGTCAATGAATGGAAATATGAGCGCCATGTAAACAGACTTGTTCGCGTTACACGTGCTGCTGTAATCTGAGAGGGACGCTTTTTATTTGAGGAAACTGAGTGGACAGAGATCTAAAGACTTGTACTGTAAATGATAGCTTAAGAACAACAAAGACCTGAATGACATGAGTCACATGACAAGCTGTGGTGTTTATGACGTCACAGGCAGCTAGATTCTCTCACCTGAGTCTAAAGAGAGACAGACATTACAGGGGAATTGATGTAAAAAGGCAAATGCATCAGATTATATCTGTGGCTGCTGATTCCAGTTCAGGTACAGACTGACCAAAAATAGGCCTAATTGGCTAATAGGCCTACATCATACTTCCAAAAGTGACAATATCAATGAATAAAACTTTAGAAGCACGCCAAATGTGTGTATATCAATAAGATGTTTTCTAATGACATAATTATGTGAATATTCATATGCAGTATGATAGTCTCTTAAAAGTCTAACATACCTTTTTGCCAAAAATACTAAGATTGTAAGCTTAAATTTCCAAAAAAGGTCTTGTGTCTTGTACTGCTTACAATTTTTGATTCCAAATTGAGCTAGTTATTTAGAATGTGTGGGTTATTCACAAGCAATAAGAAACTATGTGACTGCGGAGTAGATTAGATAGAGATATCCTTCCTGGAAACAATCCCCCCACATTGACTTGTTCTTTTCTCATCACTTGGCACATGGAAGTGGTCTGCCTATTGCTTGTACAATGGCTTCTTTCATGGAAATTTATTATGACCGGCCGCCAGGGGCGTCGCCGGTCATTTTACTATTGGCACAGGTTGGCCGATTTACCGCACATTTTTGCGGCAGGAAAGAACAACTTCCACTCAATCCACAGTCATGAACGTTCCTGTATAGACGTAACTTTACACCCTTTACTCGCGCCTCACAAGTCCTAGTGACGTCGGGCAGTCTTTCATATAGTTCTAACATTCACCATTTTATAGTCAAAACCCCCACCTTATTGTTTTTCGTGATCTCTTCGTGTTTCCAAAGCCGCTCACGATCTCTTCGTGTTTCCCTTAGACCAGAAGTCACAGATTTTCGCTCATAGACGGACAACCATGCCACCTGGTGCTAAGCTCAGGTGCCCTTCAGAAACAACTTTCTGTATCAATTATCAGTCAAAAAGAACAGGCATTAGCATAAACCACCAAATTTAAAATAAATACAGGCTTTTTATTCATATTTCTAGTCATTTATCATTGCAAAAACGAAATTCCAGGTCAAAGAGCTCAACTATTTCTGCCCCCTCTGGTGTAAAATTCCCAAAGCGTTCTTGAACTGTAAACTTCCTGTTTCTCTCCCAGTCATTCTAAAGTAAAAAGTGGTTGTAGTCTAGTACTAAATCATGTCGCCTGGATAGAAGTGTTTGTCGCCTGGATGGAAGTGCTGTGTCGCCTGGATGGAAGTGTCTGTCGCCTGGATGGAAGTGGTAGGTGTTTCGAAAATTTTGTGTAGCCTACAGTTTGTCACGTCAAGCAGAGGACAGACGTTTGGCCAGATATCTCAGCAACCACAAGCCCCACAGGAGAAATACACATACCTAAGTATAGCTTAGCCCGTTTGTAATATGAATATCGCATTTTTGTGATGGTTTGGTGTAGTTTTTGTCCGATTTTGCCAATTAATGAAAATGCCAGTCTAATTTCGCAAAATGTTGACATTTGTGATGCTACCAATCTGACAGACAATGGGCAATGACATCACAAAAGTGCACCAAAGCGCAACCCCAGACTCAGTTCTACTCAAGTTTGTATCAGCAGATCCACCAATCTCATTGAGTTTATTTTTATGGACTCCACAAACAAAGCTATATTTCTGTCTCAATGCTTGACGTGACAAACTGTAGTTGGTAGTGGCATGGTGTCGCCTGGTTGTCTGTCGCCTGGTTGACCACACACCTTGACACAATGACACCTCAAATGGGCCTAATTGTGCTTATGTTACAGCAAGCAGTTTTTAATTGGCAATTCATGTCAATTGCTGTTACCTTACAAAGTGGTTAGAAGTGCATGCATTGCAAGTAACAAGGTCCTAATTAGTATTTCTCAATCATTGATAGCTCTGTAACATTTTGCTTAATTGCTGAATTATTCATACATTGTGTGGTTTTGTACTTTCTTACTTTGCAGTGGGCTCTGAAGTCAATATGCTCAGGTTGTGATGGATTTTGTGTGTTCTAATGGAGTTAACAAGCCACAAGTAAATCTTGTGCAAGAAATAAAGTCAACCACTGCACCAATGCCGATGCACCAATAGTATAAGTAAGTACCAAATTGTCATGAATGTATATATATAATTATGTATGTTTTTTAGGCATATACGTAGTGAGCAGCAATGCTGCAGCATAAATGAATAATTCTTGTTTTTTAATAGTATAAATACTGATACAACTTATGACTGTGGTATTGGTTTGCTTTTGTTTTCAGTCGTTTATTACTAAGGCAATTAATGTATTTGTTGCTTTGTGCAATTTATCATTCAATGACTTAATTTGTTTCAGTTATCAAAAGAATATGCAGCAGATCAGGACACGGGCCTACCCATTTGAACCCATATTTTTGATGACAAAGTCACTGAAGAAACAACTTGAACTACCGAAAACAATTGGAAATTCTTTTGTTGCCAAAGGCACAATCAGTACAATCAATAATAACTATTGTTATAATATATATTCTATGCTGAATAATGTAAACTCTAAACTATTTGTTAGAGAGCCTTGAAACGTGTGACGACCAGTGGCGTCACCAGGAATTCGAGCCGTTCAGCCGGGGGGGGGGGCATGTCTTGTAATGACCTATCGGACAATAGGTTTAAGCTCAAAATAAGGGGGAGCCAGGGGGGGCCAAGTGAATTTCAGGGGGGGGGGCACTGGCTCCCCCTCCTGGTGACGACTAGTTAGAAAATTCAATTTATTTACTCCAGACCTGTACATCTTATTGCGCCTTCAACTGGTTTACTGTCATATATATAACAGGCGACTTAAGTCCGCTGATATTGGTAATGGTTAGCTTTTGCATTAATTCTTTGCCTCAATGATAAATTCTAACTTTGTTGTAGAGTTTGACAGGAGGACTTTAAGCTTTGTAAGATATAAGACATTTTATTTCCTCATAAACGTGGGACAACATAAAACACAGAGCATTGATGTAGGCCACTGCTTCAATTGTAAACAAACATAACTTGTGTCACTTCAGGGATTCCCTCAGCTGTCAAATTTTTTCAATGCATTTTGTCATGTTGACATGTGAACAAACTTGTACAGCTGATCTGAGCTTCAAGTGAAGTGGCCATGTGAATTGTGTTGTTGGCCTGCATGTATATACAGATGGGTTAGTTTTGAAATGAATGTTGTTAACTGGAGGGACACCCATTGTTTTTTTGCAAAAGTTTGAAAGTTCATAGTATGGTCTATGGATGGGGGGGGGGGGGGGTCCACATTGCCCCCTGGCACCCCCCCCCCCTTATCTGCTTATATGGAATGCCACTGCCCAGATTTACAAAGCTAATAATAATTACTATATTATGTTATAAATTAATTATTTGCACCTTGTAACTTGTGTACCAGCTGATATTTGCAGGCTTTTGCATGTATGAAGACGGTGATGAAGTACATGTACATGTTTTATGATGTTTTTCTTTTGTTAAATAATTACAGCGCTATTTTATGATATAGGCTAGCCTCTGTAGATTCTGTAAAGTGAATAAATCTTCCCCCAACACTATGAGCGCCCTGGACTGCCAATAGCTGGTCGTGGGTTCGAATCCAGCTCTTGCCGGGTCACCTAGGCCTATGTTGGATGGCTGTTTCAATCATCCTTCGCCTCATTGCCGTGTCCTCCTCCTGTCCTAATTAGCCGACCAAGTGCATAAATACAAAACGTAAAGCCCCAAACATCCATCCATCCCCCGACACTATGAATATTCTGGGTGCCGTTTAGGTCACTACAACACTTCAAGCTGTTTAATGTGTCAAAAATATGGCTCTCTGATTGGTACGATTTCGGAAAGTCAGCCGTTTCTCTGTGTTACCGTCAATTTGCTGACGACTGTCACAATTTTAAGTTACACTGTATACCAAAAATTAGCCAGAAAAATTTGAAAAATTTTAATAATCGTGACATTCGTTGGCACCTTCAAAATATTATTGTCCTATATTCATGGTGCCCCACTCCCGGTTATGTTGACCCTCAGGCGGCCCCAAGTTATACTGGAAAATGAGTTTTTGCTATTGTAATGTTGAGAGGAGGAGGCCCCGACCGGGAGTTGAACCCGGGCCAGCTGCGTGGGAGGCGGGGACCTTGACCACTAGACCAAAGAGTCACTCAGTGATCTAAGGGTCAGAATCACCACACTATGTACATAAGCCATAAGTAAATGGAAATTATTTGATTTGTACTTTCAGATCATTGGCTTTATGATGTGGCATGTATCCTGAAGGACAAACAGACAAAATGGATACTCCCAATTTCTTAGAATGGTATATCGACATTGAAGGTAAGTTATGTCACTGTACTTGTAAGCTGCAATGCAGTTTCGGACCATTTGTTACACTGCTATGGTCTAGTGATTGACATTAAAAGTTGCCTGTTTGCCCGAGGCAAGTAAAAATGGACGTATGTCATGTAAAACAATCGCCTTACTTGCCAATGGCAAATTGCCATGTATGGTTACTATAACCTGTTTGAAATAAACCTGAAGTTAGTCAAGTATCATCTCATACATAATTTTGTTGCCTTATTTGGTCAAACGTCACAAACAATATAATTATTCTAATCTAATTCAAATAATGCTGTAGCTCTGACATGTCTACTAGAGTTCATAAATGCGTAAATGAGTTCCTACTTCACTGCAGTACAATTAAAAGTTTTGGATACCCGGTCTGGCGTGTATTGGGCGAGTAAAAATTCTTATGAACAAGCGTCATCCAACACGTCTGAAGGGAAGCAGACTAACATGTTTGTGATTGATTCATTTTAATGGTTGACAATATTACAAATTTTCTATTTTCAGTCCTAGAATGCGTCTACTACACTTTCATGACTCGTGAGGGGAAAGGAAAGGAATCAAAAGAGCTTCCGATGACGAAAAACTTCAAAGTAACCAGGGCAACAGTCACAACACCTAGATTGTGCAGTACCTTGAAGACACCAATGGTCTCTGTTAATCAAAACAGCTTTTGGGAGAGTTAAACAGGGATTTTACCTTAATTTGTTCATCCATGTCTGATATCGATACTGACTCTTATTTAGCCACTGAAATTGTAACACAATGACAATGTATTTAAATTGGTCAAATAAGCTTTATTCTAATTTGAGAGTTCCAGGCTCTCAAGAACATATTCCACATAATTATTATATTTACACAGTATTATGGTATTTTTTTAAAATGCTGCTGGCAGCCTGGCACTATTAAATTTATATATTATCAAAATTATTTCAATAGGCGATAGTGCAATACAATAATATAATTGAATATAATTTATATTATTGTCACATGAATGTTCAAACAAAGGCATTAGATAAAACATGTTTCCCATTATTTTGATTCCTAATTAAAAATGCTCGTTTGACATGATTTTGTAAGCTTGTTTTGTTTATTTTGTCATCAGTGTTATTTTCATTCATAAGACAAGTTTAACATCAAAGGTCGCAGGCCTTCCAGACCTCCATTATATATTTCCTATAATTCCTTTAATAGGATACAACAAAACTCCTACATTGGGACCAATTTTGTATATTTTTATGCCATTCCAAAAAAAAATTGAACTTTGAAATGGTCCAGTTCAGTCCAAGAAAAGATTGCCGGTCTGAAGGACATCTGGCATTTTACCAACCAAAAAATTGTCTTTGGATACTTGTTGAATTTTGTGACTTCACCAATATATTTGTTTCACATCTGTGTGGGATTTGTTAAGTGGAACTCCTACGCTTGAATTTTTTCCAATTATGTACTCAAAAACTGCATACAAAATAATGTCCAATATTTGACTGAACAAATTTCATATATGTATATAATTTTTTTTTCTTCGAGTTTTGGCTAGGAGGTCTGAAATGGCCAATATTATGAAAATGCTAGCATCATAGTAGCATGTGATTTTCATCAAAAGTTTGATTGATTGTGGATTAGCCATACTGTGCTTGGTGGAAGATCCTTGGTTGGTTTTGTGTCTTCAGTTGGTTGTACGGTTATCAGCTGGTTATTTATTTCAAGGTTGTCTTAGTCTCATCTCAAGAATTAAGATTGTAAAGTTGAAAAAATTTTCACAAAAAGATGCATTCTTGTGAATTTCATATGACAGAGAGTGCCTGCCAGTATTAGAGGAATTTGCATTCTGGCGTCACTATTCAGTTTATGCACGTGAAAATATACCTCCTCATAAACCGTTGAATATTGGACTCTCAAAACAATTTTTAACCTTTTTTTAAATCAGCATATGCTGCCCTTAACTTCAAATATTTACCAGAAATTTACTCCACTGGGACCAAACAGTCAAAACACATATCATTTTATAAAGCTCTGTAAAACATCTATCTAGCAATGCAACAATCAATTGTCTAACAATTACGGAAATATGTGAATTGGCGAAATCGCCCTCATTTCCATAACTACTGGCAAATTTCATAAAAAAGCATACGAGAAGGGCTTTTGCTCCTCTCAATACAAAAATCATTATTCATGTTTTTAATACAGATTCCCACAATCACGCCTGCTTGCACTTCACAACCAAAAGACGTACAGCACTGCCGGCCGGTCATATTATTATCGCTAGCGATTCTAGTTATGTACTGTTTGGAAGTAGAGAATGTACATAATACCATTCAATAGATGTATGGTATGCATATATAGATTTATCTAAATTTAATTTAAGAGAAATGCCTTTGTCTATTTCTGTTGAGGCTCCCTGTATGGAGAATGATATTATGTTACTTGTAGAAAATGGACCATTCTTGGCCAATCAGAGACAAGTTGTTAACAAGTTTGGTAATTACTTTCTTTTAATCTAATTTAAGAGGAATTCTGTTTTTCATTTCTGCAAAGAAACATAGATGAAACATGCCCTTATGGTATTTGTCAGAGAAAAGCTAGTTGACCAGTATGGTAATCAGACTTCAGCAGTGGCTGGTTTAAAACTGCCCAATTGTTTTTACATGAGCAATGTGTTCTTTTGTAGAGAGATAACTCCTCTCATGGGAAGATCTCAAGTAGTAATTGATAAAAGAACATCCAATCAAAAATTGGTTACTTAAAAAGAAAATGTCATGGATAATGATGGATTATGCTACTCTGTATGTTATTGTTACATTTCTGCTAGAGTATATTTCCCTGAGTGAAAACTCCTTTTTTTCTGTTGCACTTTAATGTCAGACAGTTTGATAACAACCCTAAAATTGTTAGCTTAAATTTCAATGTTTATGTATAGGCCAACTGTTTATAATTTTCTGAGATTTCAGGTGAATTCTGAGGACAAATTGAGCTAGTTGTTTAGAATGTGTGGGTTATAGTATTGATAGACGACAAGAAATTATGTAACTGCAGATTAGATTAGATAGAGATATCCTTCCTGGAAACAATGCTCCCACATTGACTTGTTCGTCTCTCATCATTTCGATTTAGCACATGGAAGTGCTCTGACTATTGCTTGTACAATGACTTTTTCTTGGAAATGTATTTTGTATTGTCAGATAGTATGTATGTAATAACATTCATTAGATGTATGGTACCCAACTGTAGTCTACTTTAGATTTCTCTAAATCTAATTTTAAAGAAATTATTTTGTCCATTTCTGCAAAGGCATCCTATGGATGAAAGACTAATTTATGGTGTTTTTTGAGATTAACCAATTCTCCAAGTTGGCTGGCAAGTATGATAATTAGACAACTGCAGGGACTGGTCTTAGTGGTCTATAACTGTGCAATTGTTTTTACTGGGCCAATCTGTTCTTTTGTTCTGAGATAACTCTTGCCATGAGATCTTAAATGATCCTTCAAACTAGTCGTCAAATCAAAAGAAGTCCATTTCAAATTTCTCCATCATGGTGTCATGACAGAGGCTTGAATCTATATATATGTTTACTGTGTTGTATGGGTCAACTTGACCGTAAGCTGCAGGTTGACGCATGTATGCTTACCCATTGACCTTTGCTGTGATTTATTGCAGGTATGTTTGAAGATTAATGCCACAATTAATCAAAGATCCATGCCAGCTATGAAGGACAGTGTCAATAACTACATCTATTACTACCTAATGGTCTATCAAGAAGGTAAACCTTGCAATGGCCTGTAATGCACCTACATGACTGACATGAATATAAATGCATGCATGATATCAGATAGGGTGCAATTGGTCAATGTGGTATGACAGATATTTGCACTAGAAAAGTGGTTATAATAGGTACCCTGCAATATCTATGAGTGGATATTGGATACCCTTTATAAATGTTGCAAAAGGACTCCGGTGCTCACATTTTATCAGATTTTTAATACCTGTGTAATTTGCCCTTCTTTGCCAGATTGTATGAATGGTTCACACCAGTTATCCTAAAGTGGTTAAGTCCTATAACATATTTTGTAAAAGGTTTACTTAAAAATAATTTAGTTGCGTTATAACATGAGCTACGTAGATTAAAACTGGACATCTAAAACTCATGTTCAACGTTGACACAGTATCAGTAAAATGACTTACAATCTGGCACTGGTGTTGATTGAATTTATGCCTTTGAAGATTGGTCATTTTGTTTCAGTCACAGTGTGCACTTCATGGAATAATACATCCAGGTATTTGTTGAGAATAACAAAGTCTGGGCCAATCATAGACAAGCTGGTCGATGAGCGAGGCAATTAGACAACTGGAGGATCTGGTCTATTAACTGCCTGACAGTTTTTACTTGGCCATTGTGGTCCTTTGTTCAGATGTAACTCTTCCTGTGGGAAGACCTTGTCATTGACAACATGGCACATGCCACCCCATCACAATTTGTTAAAATCAAATGTTCCCAACTTCCCATGGATTATTTGATGATAATAGGCCTATGCAAGTTTGTACATTTCTGCCTGAGACTTCCCTGAGTGACCAAATGGCAGCCTATGCAAAAAATTTTCAGTCAATCACATAGATCTCCATCAAGGATATCATTTAATCATAACAATATCTGAAATTAGTTTAACTTCCCCTGTTTGATGAAGTGTCGATTATTTCAAATATTTTCTTATGCATGCTTGATAAATCATTTTGAAAAATATACAGTATCAGACAAAAGTTTAGACCGCGTCAGTATTTTTTCAATATCGGGGCAAATTATAGCTTAGCTGAAAAAATTCTTCATGGACTTTCTTGCCTATGCATCAGGGAAGTTCTACAATAGAGCAAACTTCACCTATTTTTATCACTTACTTGAATATGTGTGATAAACAAAAATTTCAGGTGGTCTAAACTAACGGTCTGATGCTGCTTACATCCACAAAGGCCCTTAATGGCATTGTACATTGGAGGAAAGGTCAGTAAATCATTCAATGTTATTTTAGACGAGTTATTCAACCGCGTTTCATGTGATTTAAAGGAAATCAGTCATGACACAGGAAAAAACATGCTTTCTAATTTATTTTTTATAATTTCACCTTAGGGGGTAATAATGGTGATTCAATGAGCCAAAATTGTCAATATATAAAAGGTCAACTAAAAAGCACCAAGAAAATATATGTCTGACAAATTTTCATCCTTCTAATGGCGTATGAATAGTAGAATACACTTGACATCCATTCATACTGCAAAAAAATGGTGTCTTTTCCTTGGTTTTATCTAATAGAAACTATTTGAAGTATCATAAAACAATGACCGGAGTGTTTACATTGACCTGAGCATGTGTCCTGATAAAATCAAACAGCTTTTGTTTGTTCGCTTTACTTATGATGAAATACAGCCACTTTTATGGAAGACGTAAAACTGGTCCATTCATTAACATTACGTTTCAACACACTTTCCAGAGTGGCATCTGTAATTTTGTCTGTACTGTGGAAAAAGAACAAAAGTTGTTTGATTTTATCAGGACACATGCTTAGGTCAATGTAAACACCCCGGTCATTGTTTTATGATACTTCAAATAGTTTCTATTAGATAAAACCAAGGAAAAAACACCATTTTTTGCAGTATGACTGGGTTTCAAGTGTATTCATACGCCATTAGAAGGATGAAAATTTGTCAGACATATATTTTCTTGGTGCTTTTTAGTTGACTTTTTATTTCAACAAACTTTCCAGAGTGGCATCTGTAATTGTGTCTGTACTGTGGAAAAAGAACAAAAGTTGTTTGATTTTGTCAGGACACATGCTTAGGTCAATGTAAACACCCTGGTCATTGTTTTATGATACTTCAAATAGTTTCTATTAGATAAAACCAAGGAAAAAACACCATTTTTTGCAGTATGACTGGGTTTCAAGTGTATTCATACGCCATTAGAAGGATGAAAACTTGTCAGACATATATTTTCTTGGTGCTTTTTAGTTGACCTTTTATTTATTAACAATTTTGGCTCATTGAATCACCATTATTACCCCCTATGGTGGAATTATAAAAAATAAATTAAAAAGCATGTTTTTTCCTGTGTCATGACTGATTTCCTTTAAATCGCATGAAACGTGGTTGAATAACTCGTCTAAAATAACATTGAATGATTTACCGACCTTTCCTCCAATGTACAATGCCATTAAGGGCCTTTGTGGATATAAGCAGCATCAGACCATAAGTTTAGACCACCTGTTGTTTATCACACATATTCAAGTAAGTGATAAAAATAGATGAAGTTTGCTCTATTGTAGAACTTCCCTGATGCATAGGCAAGAAGGTCCATGAAGAATTTTTTCATCTAAGCCACTATTTGCCCCGATATTGAAAAAATACTGACGCGGTCTAAACTTTCGTCTGATACTGTATATATACTAATTCTGAGAAGTACTCATTCTGTACTTTAGATTATAACTTAATGAACAAAACATCAATACGACCAAATTGTTATTTTCTTACTTTCCATACATAATAATATCACTCTCTGGCTTTTCTCTCTTGTTTGGACCGCCCAATAATTTCGGTTCCGGTTTTTTAAAAGACGTTGCCTTCGAGGAGTCCCCCTTTTCAAGTAAGGCTCTGTACTATTTGTCTAATAATTGATGGAAATTTTATTGAATTCATTGGTTTTACTCTTAAGTTCAATTGGGTCTTAAATGATTTGTTGGTCCAAATTTTGGAGTTTCACGTCTGGTGCTTGTCGACTGAGCCTTGATATTTCTGAAACTTTAAGCACGTACCATTCTTTGATATAGCATCTCATGCTAATTTCTTAAGTATCCATATGTCCTTTGATATCTGTGACTTAAGAACAGGAGATCGAATTATTGAATCAACTAAGTATGCTATATTATCCTTGTAAGAACGAAATGTTCTAATTGCTGTTAGTTTATCTTGCCACACCCTCCAAGCCTCCAATAGAGTATAAGCTGGTGGCATCCACACCTATCAATAAAATTATTCAGCTATAAGCTTCAATAAAAACAACAGGTGGACTGCCTTATTCTCCTCACAAAGCTCAAGATATTATTCTGAAGGTTCATCCAAGTAACATGAATCGCTCAATGGTAATTCCTGGAATATATTTCATGGTGCCCTATGTGTTCAGAACATTAAGAAGTCAAAGTAAGTCTGAGACATACAAATACAAGTCATGCTAACAATGGAATAAGGAATACATTTTTCTTTTTAGTAGTTTTCTTTTTAGTTATCAGGCCTACATACTTGATCTATCAAAAACCATTCAGGATTCGTGTTGAGCAATGCCTTTTTAGGATGGACATTCCGATCTGGGTAATGTTAGTGGTTAGTGACCTTTAGTCATGTCTGTTTGCTTTAGGATTCCTCAAGGCAGTTTCTCAAAAAGATGGCATTTGTTCAATTCTAGTCCAATCAGAGCAAGTTGGCAGGCAAGGATGACAATTAGACAATAGTATGGGCTGGGCCATAACTGCCCAACTGTTTTTACTTGGCCAATGTGTTCCTTTGTTCGGAGATAACTCATCCCATCGAAGATCTTAAATTTGATTTGCTTGCTTGCTTCTGTTGTGCTGGTGTACCCCGGATCAGCCGGGGCAGCTCAACCTCCAACTTTTTTGTGGAGGGAGCTGCACTTTTATTTTTTTGGTGACCGCAGTATGATTATGAGATGAGAAGACTGGGAGTCTGGAACATACCCTATTAATTCAGGGATGCCCAGCACAGAATACTGGATACAACCGGCCTCCATTTACTGTCCCATGGGCTCGGACTAAATTATGTTCCGGGGTGGGATTCGAACCCACGCCCTCAGAGCCAGTGGTAGCACAAACAAGCACCTTAAACCATTCGGCCATGGAGGAACACTAAATGATTGATTAGCCATCCTAACAAAATGTGTTCCTTCAAAATTTCCCATTGATTTTGTTTATAAGTAATTCTCATTTCTGTCCGAACCTGTTTCCCCAAGTGCATGCAGTTTCTTCAAGTTCTTGAACATTTGCAGTTTGCACTTAAAGATGTGAATGAAATATCTGGCCACAATAGACAAACTTTGACAAATACTTGTAACACAGTGTCAATTTGACATCGCTTTGGTTGCAGTGTGGTTGCAGATAGGTTACATTCATAAGATAGAACTTGTAAACAAGACTATTTCAGTTATTCCATTTGTATCCTGTGTAATGCCATGAATGGTATTCATTACACAATCATTCTAATCATTCGTGAACAGGTCTGATGCATCAGTTATACATCTTGTGGAAAATCATGGCTTTGTCACATAAGACAGTACAGTTGGTAAATATTTATGATATTAGCTCATGGTGATGATATTATGTACAGTACCCTCAGTAGTCATGTAGGGTACTAAATAAGATTTTAAAAATGTATCTGCATAGATTGAATCAGTCGAAATTTAGCAGAGAATTAGAATATTTCAGCTTCAATTACATCTTGTGGAAAATGATGCCTTTGCCACATATGACCAGGGTATAAAATAAGCGTGCAACGATCCCAAAATGTGCAGTGATCAATCTGAAATGTGCAGTGATCAATCTGATTTTGTGCAGTGATCAAATTCACCCTTTTTGTGCAAAATTATGGTGGTCTGTAGAATCTCCACAATATACTTTGTATTTCAACCAATTTGATACTTTTGTACCTGATGATGGTCAATTGGTCATCTTTCAGAAATATGCAATGCTTGATATCACAATGCCAGCCCTTAAGAACACTGATTGGTCATCCATATTAATGGTGGTAGCTCGCGCAAAACAATATGCGCAGTGATCAAATTTTCTTATTTTATACCCTGCATATGACAGAAAGTACAATAGGTTTATGATATAAGCCTGCTGTAATGATATTATGACAGGACACTTAGTAAGTTAGTAGATACGTAGGGTACTAAATAAGATTTGAAAAATGTATATATATTTGTAGATTGAACCATTCAAAATTTAACCTAAGGAAACCCTGTTTTCATGTAAGACGGACGTACGGCTACAGCAGGTAAATATTTATAGGCCTACTGTTATGATTTGACATTGGTGGTAAACCTTTTATGTGGCAGTACCCTTTTACTTATATAGGGTACTATATTAAATTTGAAAAATGTATAGATTGACACAGTACCCTCATAATTGTATAGGGTACTAAATGAGATTTGAAAAAAATATATAGATTGATACAGTATCCTTATACTTGTATAGGGTACTATAAAATGAGATTTTAAAAATATGTAGATTGATACAGTACCCTCGTACTTGTATAGGGTACTATAAATGAGATTTGAAAAATGTATAGATATTGAGTCATTCAAAACTTGGCTGACTCTTAGAATAAGTAATTAAATATAGCTTCCAATTATATCTTATGGAAAACCATGCTCTTCGAATTGCCAACTTGGCATCCATTAACGACTGACTTATGACTTATTTACGACTCTTCGTTTCAAGACTGACCTGTGGACAACCCCTCTCTCATGCAGGTACTGTAGGGCTGATATGATTTGGCGAATGAATGGCCTGGCTGCACTTTCCCCTAAGCGAAGGTCCTTTTGGCTTTTGATATAGGCAAGAAGCTCTCCTCCAGCCGCGTATTCCAGCACCAGGCAATACAACGTGGTGGCCTGAAAACACAAAACAACATTTTACAATCACGTTTAATGAAAATATCAATTTCCATTCTACGTTAGACCTCACTGTAGTAATTTTGAGCAGTGAAAACCTGGGTGTTAAAAGTTGTTTTGCATGTTTTAAAAAATCTGGCAACAAATGGTGTATTATAAGTAAACAGGCATAAACAATTCTTAGGGAATAAATTGCAATAATTAGGCCTACACATGTATGAGATCGAAGTTGTTTTAGATACCTCCTTTCGGATACTGACATACATTTTTGTCAGTTAGATCCCAACAGAGTCCAACACTTGTGTCAGAGCTCTATTTTCTTAAGCTATACATCACTGAGCACACACATGACAGAGCTCCTTACTGGCAATTTGTCACTACCATCCACAACCAAATTCACTATTGTATCAAATGCTGACAACACTGTCACAATGTACGGCTGAACAGTTCACTATAACAAAACAACCCGAGTCAGGGTCACTGAGTAACAATATCACGAGCTGTTGTGTGAATTAAAATCACTCGAGCCCGCAGGGCGAGAGTGATATTAATTCACACAACAGCGAGTGATATTGTACGAAGTGCCCTGACGCGTGGTTGTTTTGTTTTTATCACCTGGTTTTACCTCAAATTTTCAGTTATAAAGGGGGACTATTTTCTGCCATTACAAAAATGTGACGTCACCATGGAGCAACAATGGACATGACGTCACAATCCCATTATTCTGGCCCTTGTCTGGTTTGTGACATCATCAGGCAGCTGAAATGCTGGTGATGTCATAACCATTGTTAAAAAATATCACCCTTGAAGGGTGGTATTTTTTACAATATCATAGGCCCTGATATTTTGACTGTAAACAGTGATATTCACAGCCAACCAGGTGATAAATTCCTCTAAGCCTGAGCCCAGGTTTATGAACTGAAACTTGACAGTTGAAGTGATTTACATGATATTGGTTTAACCCACAATTAAAAAGATCTTTTTACTTTCAAACACCAACCCATTCCAGTGATTTCACCATGATATTTTGTGACTGTTCTTCATGGATCTTCATGGACCCTAAAAGGTATTGATCATCACTTTGATAAAGATGACCCTGTTTCTAGTTCAGTACATTGTACATGTATTTGAAAACATCAAAGATTCATTCGAACTTGGCAACTATACATGGTGTAGGCCTTCATGAAATGCATTCTATCAGTATTTAATAAACCTTATAATATTTCAAAACCTTTGTGAGGTAATAATATTATTACAGGCCTGACATAACAAAATACTAAAAAAGGGCTCCCTTTAGTTCTGTAATTTGATAATTTCATAAGAAGAGTACACACACTGCTGTGGCAAATTCTGTCTGCAGTGCTTGGCCTTGAGATGATTCCACAACTAACTGCCAGATTATCACGAATACTGGAACTCTTAATTAGCAGACAGTCGAAGGTCACTTGAGTTCACTTTCATGAGTTGAAGCAGGTCTCAAAGTGGCATGGACTTGTTTCAGTCTCAGGGAAATCTCTCAACAACAAAAATAATCCAATTAAATCAATTTAATAATCACAATCGATGGGGAATTGATACACTTTATGCAATACTATGCATGGGAGCCATATATTGTTTCTGGAAATGAGAAAAATGCCACTTGTGCATATATACTATAGATGTGGTGATTATGGCTCATATAGAAGCATTAAGAGTCAGACTGCAGCTTTCAGCAATGGTATTATTTCCAACACAAGCCTATTCAGAGTATTACTGAAGCATTGTGGGGAATTACATTGATAAAAAGGCTGAATGGCGTACCACTACCCTTCCTGTATGTAGTAGGATTTTTGCCCTCTTTTTCCCTTTGTCATATTTATTGATTTAACTTCCCTCCTGGATGCTCTCAGCGGCACAGTTTGATTAAACAGACTTATCAATATTCAATAAGCCTCACGTATGAATGGGCTGGTTGCAGTGGCAGTGCATTTGTTGCGGAGGCTGATGCTGCTGGTGTTGGTGCTGCGAGGCACTCTGATGTCAGTGATGTAGGTAGCATGGTCATGCAGTGTGTCCTTCTATTCAACAATGGACCTGCATCATCATCCATGATCATCCCGCCAGCCTATTATAGTGGCCATAGGATTTGCCATACTATAGGCCAGCTTTGCCGGCTATATATGTTGTGCTGGTTCCCCGCTCAGCAGCTCAGCCTGGCTGCTACTAGCCCTGGTAGGTAGCCTGTTAGGTGGTAGCCTGCTGGTGGCAGCCTGTGGTGGAGCTAGGGAGGCAGGAGGTAGGGAGGGTGGCTTTGGCTGGTGGTCTATCTGAAGCAAGGGTCTAATCTATTGCAGCCCCATGCTTCCAACCACTGGAATCATGCTTGTCAAACACGAATTGAGATTAGCGCCGAGTATCGGGTCGTGATAGGCAAGGCATGTTTCTGCAGCTCAACGCAATTTCCAGAGAGCAGCAGAAAGCAGGCGGTGGGGCCACAACACACGGCCCGTTGATAGCTATTGATTTTATTGATCTTGTTAACTTTCAATTTTATATCGCCGTCATCCATCTTTATAACACAGCTTATGACTAGAAATCTCTTTTGTTTAGGCGAATAAGCGACCATTTAGGTGACTGGATGTTATTTAGTAAAGCAGGAATGGCCCGGTATGGGACAGCGTATTATGATAACAGTCTTCTGTGTGTTGTGGCTGCATTTTGGCTTGTACAGTGGAGCAATGCGATGCAGTGTGAGTCAACACAATGCCATGTATACACTGTGCAGGCAATGCCAGGCATGTACATCTAATTCTGCCATTACCTCTCCAGATTTAATTTGTGCTTAGTAGCCCCAATGCACAGGTTCTCTGCAGGCACTGCCAGGCAGGCCTCTAGCTCTGTAGCTGCTGGGTCAGGAACCTGCAAGGTGTGGACTCACACAAGTGCAAGCTTGCATGCGCTTATCCATGCAAATAGGTGTACTGAAATAGCAATGACGAGTGAATTGATTGGTAACCCGAAACAGTAAAGCTCTTCTCCAACTGCTATGTTTTGTCGCTTGTGGCAACATACTCGGAGGCAGAATCCATTTACAATCTCAGCTGTAAGGGTCCTCATTCACTCTTCCAGGGAACCATATTATATAGGATATAAATCAATCAGTAACATCATAAACAGGCTATATCTCATTGAAGACCATCTTGCCTTTCCATACAATGCGATATAAACAATATAAGAGGAGATATACTCGATCCTCGCTGTATGCCTTGGGGACCTAGCCATTAAATATTAAACTTGTCTCAACAATTCACTGAAAATAAATTTGATGAACTAGGGTTCGTCATTACTTCGTCAAATGCAAAATTCATCATTTGACTAACTTAGTTAGTCAAAATGGCTGTTCTGCACATGCGCAGAGACTCTTCTTCAAATTTGGAGCCAAAATGAAGGAGAAAGCAGAGTGAAATATCTGGAATGAAATGTAAGTGTTTTGATGACTTCTAGTTGTGCTATTTGAATAATTTTGGTGTCATTTTATTGGTCAGCACACCAGGAATATGGTGAGATACCTTATAATGTGATATTGAGTCGGGAAATGTCCGTAAAAACGATGTTACCGGCCGAATTTGTTCAAAAATATCAACTTTGAAATATTTCAAATGGTTGGTGCTGGTTGGAGCTGTTGGGTTACAGGGGTGGATCCATTAGATGGGAAGGGGGGGTGGGTTTCAGGAGTGGATCCGGTGGGGGAGAGGGGCTTCAGGGTTGGATCCGGTGGGGGAAAGGGGCTTCAGGGGTGGATACGGTGGGGGAGAGGGGATTCAGGGGTGGATCCGGTGGGGGAAAGAGGCGTCAGGGGTGGATCCGGTGGGGGGAGAGGGGTTTAGGGGTGGATCCGGTGGCGGGAGAGGGGCCTCGGGGGTAGATCCAGTGGGTGGGAGGGATCTCAGGGGTGGATCTAGTGGGGGAGGGTCTCATGGGTGAACGCAGCAGTGGGAAGGGGGGTCTCAGGGGTGAATCCCATGGGAGGGGGGGGGGGTCTCAGTTGATCAGATGGGGAGGGGTCTCAGGGGTTGATCCTGTGGGGAGGGGGGTCTCAGGGGTGGATCCAGTGTGGTGAGGGGTCTCGGGGAGGATCCGGTGGGGGGAGGGGGTGTCTTATCCTAGGGGTGGTTCCGGTGGGGGAGGGTTTCAGGGGTGGATCAGGTGGGGGGGGGGTCTCAGGGGTGGATCTGGTGGGTGGTTTCATGGGTGAATCCATGAGGGGGGGGGGGTCCAGGAGTGGGTCAGGTTTTCAGGGGTGGATCTGATTGGGGGGGGGGTGTTTCAGGGGGTGAATCTGGTGGGTTGGAGGGGGTGTTTCAGGGGTGGGTCAAGTGGCAGGGTGCATCTGCTGGGGTGTTCAGGGTGGATTTTCAAGGGGTGGTGTGTGTGTTCAGGGGTGGATCCAGGAAATATCTGACTGAGAGAGGTGTTCAGGGTTGGATCCTGGAAATATCTGATGAGGGGGGGGGGGGGTTTGATTCATAATCTCTCTGACCAGGAGGGTTGCTCAGTTGTGGATCCAGGAAATTTGTGTACTGGCGGGATATTTTTCTTTCAAAATTAGAATAATAAAAATACAGGTCCAAGGTGGGGGGGGGGAGGGTTAAAAAGGATATAGATTATTTTGAGACTGTCTAATTATCTGAAGATATTTTTGTCCTGTACAAATATATAATGATATGTTTTTTTTTTTTCAGGAGCCTGGCTCACATGACATATATCTTGCACAAATGGAAAGTTTCTCAAGGCAGATTCGACAATAATTTTGGATGGGCATGCAGATCAAGGTGTCAACTGGGTGTTCCTTCAAGCAACGGAATTCTTGATTTTGGATTACCATATTTTAAGGATACACTGAGAACATTCAAAATACAAGGACTTTCAAACGATAACTTGGAATCTTGGACAACATTGACATTGCGAATATGGTACACAACAAACATTGGACAAAATATTTTGATTGCATTTCTGAAAAAAGTATCTGCCCTGTTGGATATATTTCCAAATAAATGGGACAAATTAGTCATTTCTTCGTTGTATTACATTTAATCCTGAAACGTTTTGTATATTTTAAGTCATGGATAAGTTTGCAGTTTTTCTGTTATTGGTGGCCTGATATGGTGAAGGCACTACAATTGTAGCTCATCTTCGTCAAATGATGCATGGGGTTGATCAAATGACTAACCAGAAGTTCATCAAATGATCACTGGCGTTCATCATTCCAATGATGAACCAGGTTCGTCATTTGACGAATTAGGTTAATAAAAAGACGAATTAAGGTTCGTCATATAAGACATCATCAAAAGACAAAGCTAGTTCGTCACTTTTACGAACCTAGCTAATCAAATTTATTTTCAGTGAATCCCTTGTATTTGTCCTGGGTAAAAGAAGAACCAAGTCATTGTAAAATATGCAATGAGATGGACAGAGGTCTTCTGATATAGCTGGAGACAGACGGGAAGCACACTCTCTCAAGATACTCAGATCATAGTAATAAAGCAGGCCGTAGACAATAGTTATAGTTTTGTGTCTTGAATTCTAAATTTGTCTAAAATGCTATGAGATGGACACAGGTCATGTGATACGGAATAAGGCTCAGTCAAGCAATAGTTACTGGCCTTATTTTCTGTACATGAGCTTTACATGAGCTTTGCTCTGCAAAAACCATTTATTATAATGGTTTTATACAACGAAACTCCGAAATAGTGATTTGGTACTGGAAACTCCACATTCGAACAAACACATACAGACTACTGGAACAGTTATAGCGAGACGAACATCAAATGCATCATCAGTACTTACCTAAATAAAGTACTACCAATTTAAAGGTATATTATCTTATGATAAGATAAAATGCCCTTTATAACATTCATTTTCTAAGTAACCAGTCCAGTTAATATTGAGAATTACTTTTTAGACAGAGCAACATCGAGCATCACCAATATTCACTTAGGCCTATTTTTAAATGTCCCTTGTTATCTCTGGCTTGTAATCCTCTACCCACCACAAAGCTAACCTAACACCTCTCCATGAACTGAGGGTGGCCATTCTCTTTACAGGTCTTAGTATGACAAGATGTTTGATGCCATGATTTGATAGAAGCATCAAAGCCAGTTCAGTCTATTTCAGAGTTATAATATCGATCACAAAAAAAAGCTAATCTACCATTCTGTATTTAAGCACTATAGGATATACTCTTCGACCAGTGTGATGAAGTCAAGTATATACCTACATCTTGCTTCAGTTTGCTTATTAGATGATACAGTTGTAAAAACTTCTTATCTGTGACAAACGAATGAAATCATTTAGAAATTATAAGACAATACAATTGGTTATATTTGATATAGATCAGTGATTAATTTTGCCTAAATAATATTTTTAACGGTCATTTTTTCTCCTTTCGCAAGTTTTAAGCCGAAAAAGGCCAAAAGACATTTTTCGAATGCTGACGATACAAAAGGCATGTTTTCATATAATGAAGTGAATGACCATGTATTGAATACTGCATAGATTCTTCCTTTTTTGTTCAATCACAAATGAGATTAGTCTTAAAAACCTTTCAGTTTGAGGCACCCTTCTCCCTTGTGGATTGTTTGCAAGTGGTTTTGGAGAGGGGCATTTGGCCAACATCAATGACTCTGGATCCATGTATGATGAGCTAAATGTGATATTGATGGCATTATTGCCTTAATGGTTTTGTTGCCTGCTCCCCAACACAAGACTGAAGTTGTTGTTGGGGGGCTGTTGGCAGAGCAGGCAAGTATTTTTCTATTTACACTAGTTACTCCAACAACACACTGCTCACTATATATCGTGTCACCTGATAGGCTGGTATGATATGGAAAACATTGACTTCTATTAGTTATATCAACCTAAAAATAAGTCATGCAGGCTGAAGAATAGTTAGTGATCCTGTTTTTTATCATTTTCTTCTGAAATGCAAGGGGATAGACACAGGTCCTCTGATGTATCTTGTGAGGGAGATAGAAAGTAGACTGTCTCTACAAAGAAATAAGACAGATTAGACACAAGTTAATGGCCTTGTTTTACTAAGGACCTGGCTTTGTTAAATCAAACTTGCTTTATGCGAGGAACAGTGATTTGGACAGTGACAGTCAAACAGATCTTGCTTTAGGCTTACATGTATGCCTATAGGTTCTGGTCACTGTCAACATGATGGATATTAGTCCAATTTTTAGACAAACCATATTTGACCATCGCGTGTACATGTCGTACATGAAAGCACTCAATATTGCTCTTTAAAATGGTATGTCATTTGGTATTGTTTTGAAGACAGTCATTATTGCTCTTTTACAATCGATTGGTATTGTTTTGACTATTCCACAACAAAAATCCCACTTTACACTAGCTTACAGTGTGCCCCTTCCCTCCACAACACTAGCAACTTTTGATGCTGCGATGGAGGATGACTTATTCACTAGCCCGCAACGGCCACATAAATTGCACTTTGCCTGCCGTACTTTTTCTTTTCTTTTCTACTCTTTTCGAAAACATTGCAGATAACTTTTTCAAAGCTTTCATTATTTTTCATCGTTAAATGGATCTCTGGTGTAACTATACTGTGCAGAACAGCGGGGAATCAGCTGAATCATGTGAAACTCCTTATATATTATGATAACTGGTCAACAAGAACTTGTAAAACTGATTCTCATCAGCTTTATTAATCTGCAGTTCTCAAAGGTGACTTCTTGTTGTGTCTGACCTTTAGAGTTTGGACCCTCTGCAGTCAGCATTGTGTGCTCTTGAAATCACATCAAATTGGACAAATAAACTTTAACCCACTTGTTGAAGGATACCTTTGGCTTTAAGGGTTAGATTATTAGCCATAGCCTATAATCATCATGTAGTCATAATTGCTCTTGAAGGCAAAGTGAACACAGCTCCAGACAGTAGTATAGCATAGTCTATTGGTATGTAGGCCTATTTACTTAAAATTCCCATTCCAGATAACATCTTCTCAACGCCACTGTGCCTCAGTGAATGGCAGGTCAGGCAGATCATTATCGAAACTTCTCGATGACAATATGCCTGAAGCATTGTTATGTTCAAACCTACATCCTCATGCACACAGAATCTGCCCACACTTCAGGCATTATTGGGGTCGATGTTCTGAAGACATGCTTATTAGGCCATAATGTTGTTATTTGATAGTATATATGTTGCTGATTTATTCTGACGTTGTTAATTCACTTCTATTATAGTCTTCTGCAATTTTACCCCTCACGAATTCAAGAACACTGTCACCATAATATTATAAATTTTGACTATCATTCGTAATGGAATACACTGCACAGTTGCACAGAAAACAGTATAAGCATTCAGTGGAGTGTTAGGTCTGTCTAATTTCTATGTGTAAATATACTTTCGAATTTACCTACTTGCTGTCTATCCCATCTATTTGTCAGTCTGTCCATGTACCTGACAGCAATGGTCTTAAAGATCACACATATTATAAGGAGCTCTTCACCAAATGTGTTAATTACTGTACCAATACAACATAGTGTTGAGAGTGCCCTCTTCAGCAAACCCTTGAAGAGAGGATTGGACAGGAATTATAGGAAGCAGGAAATATTGGAGGATGCTAATGACCATGGCTCAAGCACGGATTGTTATCCAATTAACGTGTATGATGTTGAACCATTGTTGATATGGGCAGTGAGCAGATTGCATGGCTTTGTGGTCATGATGACATTTAGGCAACACGGAGGGCTGAGTGGGATATTGTGTGATGTTATGCATTGCTCTGCAGCAAGAAGAGATGGCAGGCAAGAAAGAGAGGGCAACAGAGCCGTCGGTCAGTGGACAGAGCAGAGCAGCTGCATTATTCACGATTAGAATGGCTGTGCAGCAGCGAAATCAGGGGCGGCTTGTGTGTGGTGTCATATGGTAGGGAATGGCAGCAGAATGCCAGTAGAATGCCAGCAGAATGCCAGCATGATGGCCAACAACCTGCCAGCCAGCAGCCCAATGCAGCTGAGCAGGCCTCCCCCTTCCTTTCCCAGCTCCATCCTTGCCTCCTTCCCTTACTCCTTGCCTCGGTTGCCTGAGTTGCCTGTGCCAGCCCTGTCGCCTGCATTTGCTGCGTCTAGCTAAATGGCAGTCTGGCACAGCGCCCCAAGCTGCAGTCTTCTTCCAAATACAACAACCACAACCTCTGCCTGAATGCTCTGCCTGCAGTGCCTGCTGCCTGCCTGGTCTTAAGCTGCAGCCTTGTCCCATCTTGGTGCACAGGAACACCCAGTGTTTTTAATACGTCTGAGCCTTGTAATGGCTGAGGGGGTTGGCCATGCAGCTTGCTTTCGTGTTGAACAGTGTTGGGTGTCTGCAGGTTGGCTGTTCAGGCAACCATTGATCGCCCAGCTCCCATGCAGCAGGATTCGCTTATGTCTAAACTGAAATCTAGGCTGGCGCTGCAGCACAATCTGCCCAGTTTTCTGCCTGCATCTGCCTGGCTCTGCTGCTATCCACGCTGGCTGCTGATAAGAGAAGGCTCACTCGCTGGGTCGGCGGGCAGGAGCCTGCATGACAACACTTTACCAGAGGACACTGAAAGAGAGAGAATTCCTGTTCACACTGTTCAGTGGTGATGGTGGCCCTGCTGTCTACCATACACTACCCATGCAGCTAGGTGGATTTCACTGAATACCAAAACAACCAACCAACCAACTGGCACACTCAAATGCCTCCTCCCTCCATCTGGCTGCCATTGCATAACACATGTAGCTAATGCCCGCAGCCTCAACCTGATATTGATCACTAAGCAAGTCCATTAACCGGCAGATCATCAGTGGGGTGATGTACACTATAGAGGAAGCCTGAGCCCTGTGCTGATCAGGGTCGGAGGTCAGGCAGCCCTGTCGACGTCTGTTGTCAGGAGAAGAGGGGCATAAATCTCATTAGTTGGCAGCCCTTGCAGTTCGTGCATAAGCAATCAATAGGCATGGTATTAGAGAATATTATATATACGTGTATATGTAAGAATTGTAAGATAGACAGACTTGGCACTGATGAAAGAACCTCTATCATCAAATAATATTCTTTACTTGAGACTTGGTTGATATCAGTCAGCAGCTCTGACGTAATAAACATGTTTTTCACTCTCGTTATAATCCTACTTCCCTTGCAATTTGCTTGACATTTAAGTGGATAGTGCCGATAAATACAGGAAAATCTCCTTTATAAAAACAACAACATCAGTGTCCCTGAAATCCTTGCAATTGAGCTGGAGTATGTATAGGAGACTAGTCAGACTATCCACTGACCAGTTTTGTTGTTGAGTATTCGTTTCTCAGAAAGACAGAGCTTCGAAAAACCCTTGAATGCATTTAGGCCATGGCAGCATTGGCAGGGTATGTGAATGCACATTGTGCAGTTTGTACTGTTTGTAGATGGCCATGGAACAAACAGGCAGCCTTCCATCTCCTACGAGTTATTAACACAATTTGCTGATGCGTTGACCTTGTGACTGTCTTTGGTGTCTGACGCACAAGTCGTTTTCATCGGTGGCCTGGTCCCAGGGGGTTCCCTTACTTTGTCAAAATGACATAAGAGCAAGAATCCTGGCTAGCCCGCCATTCAGCCCAGCCACTGGCTGCCAGCCTCGCCCTTTGGGACTCCATGCAATTAGCAATCTTCATAATCGCTCCTGCTTTTATTGGATAGCAGCGCCCTTAAAAAATCATGTCAGTCCGGGGCGAGCTGGATTAGAGATATCCAAATTGGGGCTGGTTGGAATTGCTACTAACCCTGTGCACTTGTTTAAACATTGTTATGTGTTGGGTCAAATTGGAAATATCTCCACCTTGGAATTGAATCTGTTTATATGATAATCCCAGATGGGGGATGGAAGTTGTAACCATCTGTCCTTGTGACGATTCCAAGAATATATAACTATAATATATCTTGACAGAAATCCATCAAAAGTGTACCCGAACATGTACTACAAAGTACAAAGTCACTACTACAAACTGATGTTGCTTGGATGACATTAGCACTTGTAGCCACAGAAAATATGGCATAGTTCTGATTGTCTGAACCATTGCACAGTTTAGACAAATGTTTGATTGGAACTATAAACTGAAATTGATGTGTGGAACCTGTAAAATTATTGTATGATTTTTCAACTGAGCTATTGTGACTACTGGAACCAGAATTTGGTTTTTTTTTTTCACAGAAAAAAAAACAAAGCAAGCATATGCAAAACAATAATATTGATCATTCTTGGTTTACATTCTAGATGATGTGTGTCAACATATTCAGCAACGAAACACAAAATGGGGCTTAGAATCCTCAATATTTACACAGCCGTTGAACTAAGCCTCTTTATTACTGAAATCAAGTTTAGTGCAAACAAGAAAGAGCTTGGAAGCATCTGCTGATTCTGTCCCCTTCTTGTCTCCAACTTGACACATCATGAACATAATAATTATATTGTATTTAAAATGTTATCTGTAGGACAGTGTAGGTTCTATAAATTTGTGGTTTTAAATACTTGACCTATATATATTATACATGTCTATATTCTGTGAAGATTGAACAGGTATAATTTTGTATGTATTGTATATGCCTACAATACATTTTGGTGGTTGACAATTTGACATTAACAAAATGATTGAAAGAGAAACAGCTTACTCAAGGTTTTAAGACCTTCCTCGTGTTTTAGTGACAGTGATTGATGTACAATAACAATGGATGGGCCAACATTAAGACAATGATGGAAAAATCATATTTCTTTAGTCAGCATTAGAGAAGTGGTTTTTGCAATCTTGCCCATCGTCCTCAAGGCAATTACCAGCCAAAGCAGTTTAAAAGCAGGTAATGACCTCAACATACGAGGGAGCTGAAATAGTAGCAAGAGGCTAGCATTGGAGGGCCAGTATAGCAAGTTGCATATAAATCAGGAGCTACGTGAATTATAAGGCTAAGGCCTCGGTCTGATTCAATGCCACTTTTATTCAATCTATCAGGGACGAAGGCCACTTCGGAGACATAACTTACATACAATGGCGAAGGGGAAAAGCTGATGCTGGCCAGTTGTTAAGAGGCTCTTAGCGGAGGATCCAGGCGCCAGTTGATGGCAAGCAATCTTTGATTAGGCCAGCGTGACTGAAAATCTTTATTCATTCAATAAGAGGCAATCACTCAGAGCCAGCCACCAACCAAGTGTTGGTCTTTTTCCATATTCATGAGTGGTGGCTCTGTCAGCAGCACTGCCATCACAGCACCAGCTAAGAAAGCACCAACAGTCCAACACAGAAAGCACCAACTTAAAAAGCTCAAACTCCGAAGGCATCAGGACAGTCAGAAAGCATAGCAGGCCTACAGATAGTACCAGCCCTGAAAACATCAGCATCATGCTGATCTATTTGCTGTTTTGATGCATCATGTATGATGGGAAATGATATAGGAAGTAGGTACACCATTAAGTACTGAAAACCTCACTGAGCAAAGAAAGCACCAGTTCAGAAAGCAGAAAATATATGGCAGGATTGTTCCACCTTGGGATACTCCATTCACCAGAGTCACCACCTTCTTAATTTACCTTAAAACATGAATTCATTCCCCCAATTTGCTATTTTGGTGCTTATGTCCACTCAGCATTATTAGAAACAGGTCCACAATATATCCTAGATTCAAGTAATATCTAGAAGAACATCTAGATTTATACAACATAATCTCCCAAATCGGCGTAGGCGTGCATCGGAATACCAACACAGGTAGTCGACTAAATTAGATGTATAAAGATCTGAGGCAAAGGAAGAGCAACTTGATTAGAATCATCTTCCTTGCTCTTCAGACATGCAGTCCAACTTCTAAATATCTAGCATCGGGACTTGTGCGTTTGACGCGATGCTTCACGGAACCATTTAGCAGGAACATTTTAGCAAATATCAAACATTATAAAAGGAGCCTAGTGGGCAGCTTGTTTGTAATGCTATACGAGGGAGCTGCCTTACTCCGCTAAGGCTGTCAGGATATGTTCAATTATTCAGGAAATCTCATAGAAATTGTGTAGCACAGAAGCATAGAGTCCGGCGTTACCTGCGAAAGACCCCGAACAGAACGCAATCAATGGCCAACGTCCGACCTGACGCCTACCCTTAATGGTCATTGATTACAAGTCGGATTCCTAGATGACCACACGATGCTCTTATCCCCTCCCACTTCATTTTCTCACCAAAGGCTTGCTGGTGCTGCTCTAGATCTACTCATCTACACATGTATAGGCCTATTCCACATACAATATATACTCTTATATTCAATTTAGATTAATCATCCCTCTTGTATACATTTTAATCTATTTACCACTTTGTGTGAGGTTATTTCACTTAGGATGGTAGCATTTACCAACCAATTAGTACCTGAGCAACAGTATGGATTGTTCCGTTTGATTGATCACTAGATTTATTGTTGCTGATCTAGGCCTTCATTGAACTATTCCAGGTGACAATTATACTAGACCACCAACTCTGCTATATTTAGGCTCTCATAGATTGACCGATATCTCCAAATTCCCCATCTCATCTTCACTGCAGCAATCCTATATTTAGTATCATCCGTTTTGAAATAACTACAAACATGTAAAACAGCTGGCAAAAAATAATAATCAACATGCCAATGTGCGTCGTGCATACTTGTATTGTCATTTGTGAGTAGAAATGAAGAAAATCTATATTTAGATAAGTATATGGCCTATTAATTTGTATTGTCTGTAAATATTTCCAGCTGACCTGTGCACACCGTCGTTCATGCATTCTCCATCAATGCTATTAGAACGTACCATCCGTCATGAAATTCAACATGCTTCTTGTATGGCAGTATTTTACATCTTGTCAATTATCACTAATTCTTGATATTGTATCATGCAGAAGTAGAGAAAACCATCATATTATATGATAAGAGTTATGTTATTCACTGTAATACTGTGTCGACACATAGGTCTGTAGCTTTACCATTTGAAGGTATCATCCGTCGTAGATTGTTGGAATACACACATATAAAGAGCACTTGGATCATTAGATGCAGATAGTTATAGCAGATAGTCATGCAATAAGCAATCATATTATGCATTGATATGTACATTGATAAAAGGTATAAAGAAACCCAGAAGACATTATGAGGAGTAGTTTGTCCTCCTGATGATTTAGTTGAAAGCTTATAGGGACTGTTCGATAATGGAAGATCTGTGCAATGTTCTAGGTCTAGACTAAAAAGCAGCTAGAGCGACCTCCTAATGACAGTCTAGGAGTTCAAGGCAGTTGGTAATGGCTTGGGGCTTTGTCACACAAGACGGAGCAGAGCAACTCCGAGTGCTTCTTATCACATGACAGTCATGTGACCTTGTGAGGTCACGTGAGTAGATCATCGTCAGTCCTCAGACTCCTCACAGGTGCACTATTAACCCAGTGGTTTCCAAGAAACTTTTGTACCACATAGTATAGTATAGTAAGTCTTTGAAACAGACTTAGTACAGTACTGTACATGAAGGCCTAATTCAATTATTTTTCCTGTGACCAGCAACACCCTCTTCTCGTGGACATAGGAAGTTGCTTGTGGGGGTCTAGCAGAGCAATTTTGTTAATTTTGTTAATTAGAAATAAATTGATGCAGTTGGAACTTCAATGAAAAGGTTTCATATCACAGGGGCTGGTTGCTTGTGAGAGGGTCTTTGTTGATGGACAATTGTAAGCATGCTGAAGTTGTTCAAAAGGAGATAAACAGGTCCTAAGCATACCAACATCAGGCAGTGAAAGTCAAATGATACTATATATGGTAGGATTAATTAATAGAAAGAAAGTCATCCCTTGATTCTGCAAGGTGCTGCTGTGAGGCCCGGTTCTGTTTGGTCCCCAGAATTATTGCAACTGAGGCAGTAATTTTGTTTATTGCATTTGCTGGCCCAATGCTGGGAGCAATATTACATAGATGATTCGGAGAACATAAAGCATTGTGGAGGCCTCCAAACTCCCCTTTCAAAGAGTAAACATGGAGCTGCATTGGTTCCACCATGTGGTTGCACTTGGTGACATTTTGAATGCATTTGAGCAGTTTGTGTTGATGGGCATTGCTAATATGAGCAGATTGAATGATAGGTTGAGTAATGAACAAGGAGGATCACAGACCAGCACTCTAAAAAATGTCGGGACAAAATTGGTTTTTTAGATTCAAAATGGTTTTTTGAAAAACCAAATTTCAATGCAAAACCAAAATGGATTTTTAAAAAAATCCATTTTGGTTTTTTGCATTGAAATTTGGTTTTTCAAAAAACCATTTTGAATCTAAAAAACCAATTTTGTCTTGAATTTTTTAGAGTGAGCCAGGCTGATAGGCCCATGCACGTGTCACAACGTACAGGTATATGGGACTGGATCCTAATGCCCAGGATGATGCCCTTGTCTGGATCAATATGTATTAGCCCTGTCTCTCCAACTACTGCTGCTGCTGCTGGTGTTGAAGCTATTGCTGCCTCTCATATACTACTCTTGATAATGATGCTTCCAATGCATACATGTGCAGGCAATTGATGACACCAAGACAGTAGATAACCATCTAACTTGTGCAATCTCAGCCAAAAACCTTGACTCATAACATTCACCTATAAATCGCATTTGGCTGTCAAGATAAACACATTACTTTGTTTTGAGCAAAAAGAGAAAATAGTCAAATGATATTTACTCACAGGTATACCAATGAACTCGTGCAACTGAAGGCCAATTACTGAAGGTTGACGAGTTTTATGTACAATATACAATGTCTTGAGCTTTTTGAAAACAGTGGAGTGCCTAAATATAAATGAAATAGAAAAGGTGTTTCTTGTATATTAGAACTTAGTTTTGGCAATGGCATCTGATTGAAGATATGGCATTCTTTCATTATATTTGTTAGTTTAGGCAATACCACCTTATTGGATATTTGTCATATATATTTAATTCTTAGTTTTGGCATGATTGGAAGTACATCATAAATTTAATTCTCAGTTTTTAACAATATACCATTTGATAGGAAGTTCATCATATATATCTAATTGGAAGTACATCATAATATTATCTATATCTCTGTTTTGGCAATTTACCATATGGATTTGAGGTACATCATACTTGTTATTCTTAGCTTTGGCTATACCATCTGATTGGAAGTAGAGCATCTTTTTCAAGTATCTTCTTAGTTTTGGCAATACCATCTGATTGGTAGTAGTATGTTTCATTCCTATTGAGGTCTTGGTGTTAATAATACCATCTGATTGTAAGTGATTCCACAACTGAAAGAGTGCTAGTTTGCACGGGACCCAGTGCTCAGTGGCCAGCAGCCTGCAGATAAGATTAGCGGCATATGTTTTGATTGGAGGAGGAAGAGTTGAGAGACCAGGGTGTTCACTTCTGGCTGGGGTGCTTAGGCTTGCCCTCCAGGGCCCAGGTCCAGCCATCTCAGCTGCTCCTTCTATGGCCTTTTCTTCTTGAGGGCATTAGCATGGCGCTGGGGCATGAGCTCCATGGACCTTGCCTACCCCAGAGGGCCCCCTCCAAGCCACCTGGGTCTGCTGCTGCTGTATCTAGCACTGAACTCCCAGCACCAGCACATCATAAATCTCACCCTTCCTCTCTCACAAAATCAACTCCTCTAACAGAATTATCATGCCCTGTCACTTCTGTCCCATTTCATCGATGGTCCTTATAGACGACACCTCTCCCAGATCACTGACCCATTCCTAGTCCCAAGCATTCCTATACAACTGACAGAGATTCTGAGATTTTCGACTCCTTGCCAAATAAATAAGGGCAATGTTTTACAGATGCGTATCACCTAGAATCTGAAATGTTTAACTCCCTGCCGAATTAATCATGCAGAGCAGTGTTTTACAGAAAGGCCTATAAACTGCAATAAATGATAATGCTCTCTTTTGTATGTGATTATAACTGTTTAATCTTCACACATGAAAAGCAACCAACCATTATCAGTGTGTATGGGATTCCACTCATCAAGACCCTTTTTCGTGGTCCAAAAGTATATCACCTGAATGAGACTGTCAGACGAGAATTTCCAATCAATTGCTCCTATACCCATTTCTGGCACCACTCATCTCCACATTGCTATTGAACTCTAAATCTTTTTGTAACCAGTCCAATAATCATGAATGATGTCATTTATTGTTTGATACCTGAAAACCATCAATTGAAAACTGAAGCACCATTAAATGCTCTAATTGTACAATATCTATATGTTGCTATAAATTCACTGGGGAATTTTCGTTTTATTCATTGGACAAGTCAAACTGCAAATACATATATTTGTTTACGAAAACCATACACTTTCAAGGAGTGTCTGTATGGAATAATTTCTTAAGAAACGATATAGCATGTACAAATGTTCAATTTTTTCCCTTAAGAAATGTCTGAAACACCATCTCTTAACCTTTTCTCTGAGATAGGTGATATCTTACCCCAAGTTTTATTCAAAGCAAGTATTGGGGTAGTTAGTTTAAGTTTATTAGCACTGAAGTCTGTATTAGTATACACATTTACTTATGAGATATATAAATACATTTTGTATGCACATGTGACTTTGCCTGTGAGATGTATCAATACTTTAAGTCTATCGACTTTGCTTATACCATTAATAAATACATTGGGTATGTATATGAATTTGCTTGTGAGATATATAATGTACTGGATATCTTTAAATAATTACTCTATCTCTTCAAATTTGGTGTCACATATATATTCATCCGTCTCAGCTCCAGCCACACTGGATGACCTTGCTCATTATATATAATATACATTGTATATAAATACAATGATGTATGCATATGACTTTGATTGTGGGATAAATTGGTGTATCAATACATTGGGTATGTAGGCTACATTTACTTATGAGATATATAAATACATTTTGTATGTAAAATGACTTTGCCTATGAGATATATAAATGCATTGAGTGAATGACTTTGCTTATAAGATAAATAAATGCATTGGGTATGTATATGACTTTGCTTGTGAGATAATTTGGTGTATTGATAAATTAGGTATGTACCTAAATGACTTTACTTATGAGATAAGCTGACAACTTGGAATATCATAGTAGTAAACAATGCATAGATTGTGCACCATTCCCAAGCTATTAATATGTTCTGATCGATCAATCATCCCTTTCTTAGCAGTCTGTCTCTGACAGTCTCAGTCTCCAAGTGACAAAGCCGAGGAATGAGGAGCTGCCAACAGACCACTCATTTGCCGCAGAATACCTGGTGTGTTCGATGTCAATTTCCAAGGAGGTGAAGTGTGCCAGCAGTTTTGCTCTAGCGCTACATCAAAGACAAGCAACGGCAAGCTGGCTGTTGTATTTTTTAGGGTCAATGTATGCCTTGCTGATGCTGCTGCTGCACTGAGATGGTGGTGACTGCTGGGGCTGCTATGCTGTGAGATGGAGGATGGAAAGACTCCGAAGGACTCCGAAGGAATCCGAAGGAGGAGGATATAGGTGGTCAATGCATGGAGCAATGTACGCGGAGTAGGGCTATGTGCCGACATGTGTACTCTGGGAAGGAGGGGATCGCGAAACGTCAAGATATTTCCCCCGCGGGTTCCTAACATGTCTCGATCAATATTATATGGGCAGCGGTGTGTGTGGCTATCACAGAAGCCCGCCAAATTACTGCAGCGCGCTTCCTGTAGCTGCCCCACCGACCGGTCCTAGCTGCCATGCTGATCACTGCCTGCTCCCCAATAGGGCCAATAGCAAGACCAATAGCACAGCCAATAGCACTGGCCACTGTCCAATGTGATGGACAGCCAGGCTAACCACTGGTGCACTCTAAAAAAATTCAGACAAAATTGGTTTTTTAGATTAAAAATGGTTTTTTGAAAAACCAAATTTCAATGCAAAAAACCAACATGGATTTTTTAAAAAATCCATGTTGGTTTTGCATTGAAATTTGGTTTTTCAAAAAACCATTTTGAATCTAAAAAACCAATTTTGTCCCGGCATTTTTTAGAGTGTGGCCAACTACAACCAGCAGATTTACTGGGGAATCCTCACACCTCTGTTACCCACAACAGCTATTTTTAGCCAGCTTTCATTAGTGGATTTCCAGGTCTTGTTTATATTAAAACCTCAAATGTTCTGTGTACAATCAAATTATGACATCAATAACCGATATTTCCGGTTACGAAAGTCCCACGCCGCGAAAGAAAGTTAATTGCAATCCAGTGGAAATCTACTTCGTCACCATGAGGCTTGTAAACGTTTCTCCTTGTCTCAAGACAGATCAATATTTGAAAGGTGACTGCTGGTTTGAGAGCCAGTGAAAAACCTCACAGCCTCATTCTTTTGGAAATTATAGAAAACATTGCATGCCAAAATAGGCAGAGTTAATTCGAGGCTATTAAGGATCGTTTGGTAGTGTCCTTCTCTATCTGTAAATGCCTGAAGCTGCTGAAGCCTTATAAGGGAGCAGTCCTGAGCAGGAGCTAGTCAGCCTCAAATGGGGTTATTAGAAGGCAAGGGACACTAGACAGTGCTGACACTGCAATGCTGCTGACCCGCTGTCCTCTTGCTGGCCGTATCAGCAGCCTGGCCCCTTCCTTCCACATCACTCACTGCTGCTGAGGCTGCTCTTCTGATGTCTTGCTATTGTGCTCCTTGATATGTCACTCCTAAGGAGTTTTCTAGACATGGAGGTTGTTGGCCCAATGGTTATTACCATTCAGCAAACACCTGCTCTGAGCAGTGTGCAGTCTACTGACTACATAATGTTTATATGGCCCATTTCATTGTATTATGTACCATGTATTTCAGCAATTTCAAGAGATTAATGCCTGGACCAAATTAAATCCTAAAACACTAATTATACCCCTCCATTCTCTTATAAACCTTTTAGTGGTTCTAAAGTCCAATTTACATCCAATCATGAGTCACCACAAACAGTTGGAGCTGGGAATCTGCACTTACAAATCACTGGATTCTGTACTTATTAAATCACAACTGCATTACAAATGCAGCCGGAGCCTGTTAGTCTGTGGACGGATGCTGATCAACCAACATCAACCAAACATTTGCCATGATTCAGATGATGATTGAATGGGGGGGGGGGGTGTAGAGAAGAATACACTGTCCTATTCCATGACTGGTCAGTCAGGCAAAGATGAATACACCAGCCCATGAACCATGCAGTGTCAAGCCTCATGGAGTCATGTTAGATGCTAATTTGATGTGAACGATGGAGTGCGACAAGGAACCGCTGTGGAACCAGCGGTTGTTGGGTTGCTTTAGCCGCCGAATCCCCGAATCCAAGAGATCTGAGCGATTTGCCTGGCGAAGTCCCAAAAATACGACAGTTCCTGTTTCTAGTCATCAAAGGACATGAGAGCTGACGACATGGCCGTTGACTAATGCCAGTAATCCTGCAACAAGGCAACCCAGTGTGTCTTCTTAATCGTATGACACCCAAATGAATCAGTCAATGTGACCCATTGGAGTGTGTCACCACAAAAGAGGAGCTGTCATCAATATGAATCACCAATTACCAATGCTCAGGGCCTGCCTTGGTTTAAACGAGTAACCAAGCTGGTGCAAAACGTACTGCTAATCACATTTCTCTCTTCCAAGGCTGCACAGGGCTGAACAGGGCCAAGCAGGCTGAGCAGGGCTGAGGCGCACACCCACAAGGCCAGGTTTTTGACCGGAGCAACAGGAGCACTACTCCTATGTCAAGGTGTAAAATAATTCAGCATCCGGCCCGCCCACCTCTGCAGCATTTGTGATCAATTTTCACTTCATTTTTACCGCTTGCTCAACTTCATACAGACCACTGATGAGATTAGTCGCTGCGGGCCCACCAAGGTCAGCTCGAATGAGAAAGAGCGCTGAATACAAATTAGCATCAAATGAAATAAAAATAACCGCTCGGACCAAAAAATCATCACGAAATCAGTCCCTTAATGCCAATCCATGAAGTACATGACGATAAAGCAGACAATGCTCCATAAACAAGGACTGGTTCTGTGTTGTGAATTATCGACAGTTTGCCTGGCTGTTGGACGGATGTGCCTTTTTTCCACACAGCCAGCAGTGGTCCAGCGCCACTCGGGGGTAATATTTCAAAGCATAAGGCTGGAGCCGGCGAAATTCTGATGTCAATCTGGACATGATGATCAAATCTTACACATAACCCAATGGAGGGTATTTCAGTCTGGTGGAATTCTGCAGAGACATTTGCCAAGAACAGGTCCCGGGCTTGATTTAACAAGAGCCTTGCAGTATTACGTTTCACCTCCACAAGGGAGACTCGACTGATCAATAAGCTCTTCGAGGTCCCTGCCTGCTCCCTCCTAAACCACAGCCGAGCTCTTTAAAACGAATATTGAAATGGATCTTGCCACTAGACACCTCAATTCAATGGTGACAGAGCTTTCCATACATGGTGACTTTCATATATCAAATATATGCGCTGTTGCTGCCATCTGACTTTAGTGCGCTCTCTATCTACTATGTATGAAAGAATTGAGACCATTGCTATCTCAATATGGCACCACTCCACAGATGCATGTTCATAAGGTTCACTCATGATTGTTGTGATTTTGCTGTTGTTGCGTGGTTTAAGGATTTTTAAGATAAAGCTAAATCTGACATGATCTGTGGGGTGATTCTGTCTGTCCTTGTGCAACTTTATACATCTATACTTGTGAGGCATGGGTGTCACTGCCTCTGTGACATGAGTCCATGACCTTGGTGCACGACAGATGAATGTATATATATCTTAAAATCAGCATTTTTTCTTTTGTCTGCTGATTAATTTTAAAATTGTAACATTTAATAAGATTTTTCACTCCATACTGTGCCTGAATAACCCCACAAGATACCAACGGATTGCTGTCTGAATACGGTACCACTCCACTCCAAGTCTTGTATGTGGGCAGACACGTAGCACAAGGTTCACTTATGATTGTTGTGCTCTTGCTGTTGTTTCACAGTTTAGGAATTTTATAAGATGAAGCTTAATATGACATGATCTGTCTTGAAGTCAGCATGTTTTGTTTTGTGTAACTTTTACGACTTGAAGTTGCAAGCCAGTCAGTGGCCTATGAATTCCACTCCGCAATTAGCAGTGGGCCACAAGAGACCAATGGAATTCTGTGTCAACATGGCACCAGCAGACAACCTCACCAAGTCAATCTAGTATTATGCTGGCAGATACATAGTGCAAATGTACATGGTTCACTCATGATTTTCATTTTGGTTGCTGCTGTTTCAAAGTTCAGGGATTTTTAAAGAAAATACCTGACATGATATGTGGGTTGCTTTTGTCTGTCCTTGTGCTACTGTATACATCTAATGTATACTTGTGAGGCATGGGTGTCACTGCCTCACTGGCATGACCTTGGTGCATGACAGCTTTAGAAATATCATGAGTGTAACTGTTGATTGATATATGTTGACATTTAATATCTTAAAGTCAGAATGTTTTGTTCTGCCTTGTGCTTACTTGTTACTTTTAAGACTTTAAAATGTAAGCAAGTCACTGAAGTCAGTGGCCACACATTTTCACCCCACAATTCTTGTTGTGCCTGACTAACCCCACAAGTCTGCAAGACACTTTGATCAGGGATAGGCGTGAGATAAAACCCTCTGAGCAGAAAAGTGTGTGTTGAGCAAAACAGCAGAGGTGCTCATTGTTTTGCAGTGAGCTGAGGAAGCGAGAGAGCTTATCAACAAAAAGCCCCCACTTACATGAAGGCAGCAATTCGCTTGATGAAGGCTGTTGGAAGCGTTTATTGTCTGCAGCTGGGTAGTAGGTATGTTACTTGTCTGGACTGGTTCTGCCTCAACCCTCTGCCAACAAGCTGTGCCAACAACCTCCATGGCTTAAGAGTGAAGCTGAGTGCCAGAACAGGGAGGAGGATGCCTTTGTAGGTTGGGGCAGAGCTATCTGGTGCTGATCACCTGGTCATCCTCACACTTGAGAATGGCAAAATGTAACATGTCATGAGGTGTCAGCAATGGGAGGCAAGGGAGGCAGTCACAAGATGCTGTTGTTGGCTGTTTCTGTTGTTGAATTAAGGTGTTGGTGCTGTTGCCTCAGCCTACGCACAGTTTCAGGGGAAGAGACACCACAGGCTTTGGCCTGCTCTCTCTATATCTGGCTGCCAAGCACTGGCAAAGCAGGGCTTCTTCCTTATACTGGCCTTTACCACGTCCACTGCCTTACAATAGCACATAACTGCAGGTGGTAAAGTCCTCCAGGTAAAGTCTTCCAGGAAGCAACTACTGCTTCTCCCACCTAATAGATATGATATTAACCAGCATAAGACACAGTAACGAGGCAGACACTGGTTGACCCTGACGTACACCTCCATGGCCCAATCTGCCAATCTCATGCCAGATCCATCAGCAGCCGCATCAATTTTCTGCCTCCCTCCGTCATGACATGGCTGAGCCCTGCATCTAGACTCTTCCGCCATCTCTGCCCATGCACCATGGTGCCCCTCAAAGGGCAGCAGCGGCAGCAGCAGCAGCCCACATATTATACCGCACTGGAAATTGGTTTGGCAATGGATGCCCAGTGTAGCCTTTGCTTCTCAAATAATGTCAATCATCAGTACCACTGTTACCCTCACTACATGGCCAACACAATTCATTGCAGTTTGTCAGCATAGCTCACCGCCACATACTGCTGCTTCATGTCTGTGGTTCTATATGGAAGCTATATGTGATGTATGTAATATTAATCAGATTGAGAAGCAGTCACAAGCCCAAATCTGCTACAGTTGTACAGACAAATATTACGTGGCATTGAGAGAAACCGCTGCGGCGTCAGAGGATTTTTGTTCTGCAACTTTAACCCTCCATCGCCACGCACCAGACAGGGGAGCGTCAGCAGCTATTTCGCCAAGTTAAATACCCATGTCCATCCAGCCAGTCCTTATTATAGGCTGGTATGTCAATCGAGAGAGCTGTACAAAGCAGTGAGGCAGAGGAGCAGTTATGAGTGGGCAGACGGGGAACACAGAGGAACAAAGAGACTGCGGAGAGTGGTGACCATACTGGCGTAGTGAGTTGCAGGAGATGCCATGTTTGTCTTCGATTGTCCTTCCTCCCTCCTCTTGCTCCTGCTTCTCTCCCCAGCTCCTGCAGCTAGCTTGGCTCAGCAACTCAGCCTGACAGAGCCTGACAGAGCCTGCAGTCCTGTGCTATTGTAAGGCAGTGGGCACAGTGAAGAGCCAGTATAAGGAAGCAGCCCTGCTTTGCCAGTGCTTGGCAGCCAGATATAGAGAGAGCAGTCGTTAAACACAAGACACAGTGTATAGGCCGAAGAGTGATGGCCACACACAGGCCCACAGACATAGAGGCTTTCTGCCTGGACAATATTGTATTAGGAGAGACAAGGCTTATGTGACCCTCGGCTGCTAATCAGTTTGTCTTGCCGACTGCGGCAGCAATCAAAACAATGGTACAGCGGCAGTGACCAAGCAATCTAACACCATTAGACGAGCAAGGGCGCTTGTCTTAAGAGGGGGGGGTCTCTGCTCCAGGGGGATGGCAATCCAGGGAGAGTCCAGGGGGATACCCTGAGGTGTCCGTCGCCACCAGTGGCGGAAGGCTACCCGCCATTGACACGCCTGGAATAGTCGAACCTCTTGAGATTTGTGATTACCCTCCACAAGGGCTCTTGCAGTCTGCCCTGCTACCCATATTATCTTATTAGAGCCGGCCACACAAGTAACATAAATCGCCACAAAGGCCTGTGTTATTCGCTGGATGTGCTACTAATCTGACCAGCCTCTTGGTCAGCTCACAGTATCCAGCACCATCCACATAACCACACAGGAATGTAGCAAATGCAGTGATCAACATGAGCCAGGACTGAGTCAGTGAATCCGGACAGCACAGAACAGGAATGACCAAGAGAATGGCCTGGATTGGGGATGACTGACCAGGACTGAGCAGGACTGAGCAGCAGGAAGAGGGGGAGGACCTGATAAGCTACAAATCAGGACAAGTGCTGGCCAAGCTGCTGAGATGGGCTGCTTCATGCTTCTCCTCTGACTCTCCCCTTGACTCTACCTCTCGACTCTGCCTCCAAGGCCTCCAAGGCTCTGCCTCATCCCTGACTCTGCTCTGACTCTGCTTCTTGCTTTGCCTTTGTGCTGCCAAGATGCTCCATGGTAATGCCCACCACTGCTTGGCTGTGAATGTCAAACTTGGCCATTGAATCACCAATCAGGATGCACCCCAGTCATATTACCACTTAATGGCTCCTCCGTGGATCTTGCAGCCTCTCAATGGTACCAAGTGCATGACTCACTTCCTTTGTACAATGCGAGTGCAGCCATCAACAGAGAGTGAAGGGTGGTATTACTTTTGCACTAAGATGCTTGAGAAATGAGCTGGTGTCATGCTTCAGACGTGCAATTCAAACCTCAGTCCATATGCCCAATTCTCCTTCATAACAATTTCAAGTTATAGACTTTTTTTTTTAAACTTTTGAGAATTTATTGCCTGAATAGAGTGTTTTTGAATTTTGATTTGACTTAAATCGATATTGATTATTGCATGGTCAGTCGAAGTGACAAGCTACTATTAAGTTCCAAAAAACACTTAGAGGAACCAGTTTCTGCCAACATGCTGTAAAACACTTATCCCATATAGCTGGAGGCATGCAGACCATTGCTGCAGTCTAAACCCTGCAGCCTGGAGCGTTTGATTGGGGATTTGATGGACTGATAACCATTAATCAGCTGTTGTCTGTTTGACCACCCACTGTCCTTCATTGCCGTCACTCAATCAGCTAATCGATCTAATCTGGATCATCACCATCATGCTGGATCCATAGGACAGATAAATCCGGGGATTATCCAGGGTGATGTGTCATAAACAGGCCCTCAATTGCTGGGTCATTAAGTCTTGTTTATCAACGTGTGAAGGGTCGTGTCAATTTGCTGCTGAGGCTGCTCCCATGCTTGGTTCCTTAATCCCATCATATGTGGTTTTATAAAATTGAAGTGAAAATTATTTTACCCAAAAAAGAGATAAATGTAATCTCCATTATAAAAAATATATATATTAAAAATAAGTAAATGTCACCTTTTTATATGTTCGTGTTAATGAGTCAAGCTCGTAAAATATCGATTGCATAACACAAGCAAATATAAGAGGACAAAAACAGATTGAATTGATTCATAGAAGCAATAAATATAAATCATTAAATTATCACAAAAATGCTACTGAATTGAAGCGTTTAACAAATGTCAAGAGTGCACAAACAATCATAAATTGTCACGTATGCCACTTCCGTCGTGTGCAGTTTAAAAATGTACACCTGGAATCAAATTCAAGAGTTTTCAGCCGTGGGGAGTATTGGAGACATACCAAAATATGTACATGGATAAAACTTTAGTGAAACAGGTCTGAGGTATCTTACTATGCATTTTTATTTGAAAACAGCATTACTGTATAGTGTATATAACTTCAACTAAACTTCAAGAGGAACTCATACAGTTGGAATTAAAGGGGCACATAGTGTTTATTTCCTCATTAAAATATTCTCCCAAAATTATGATACATGTGTAGCTTCCTTTACCAAAACAGTAACGTGTATGAATTGTTATCTTGATGATCACTATAGTCTGTAATTCCTTGTTAGAGGTCCAGTAAAACATATTGGCTGGAGCTATAATAGAATGGCTTCCTGATTTTGGGCTCACCAAAATATTTTGAGGAATCATTCAGTTTCAAATTGGATCCATTGGAATTTCACATACTGTCGCATGCTTTGTTTGTGAAACAGTGTATTTCAAGGCCACAGTGTCATACTCCTGCCATCCCAGCATTGGCTAGCAAGCAATACATTTTGAAGTACTACTTGAGCTGGAAGGGTATCTAATATTTCTGAAATCACATGCACAAACTCATTTAAATTTAAACTGACACCACACAAGAGATTCCTCATCGACTTCATTCATTTGTATATGCACAAACTTACATTGATGTCATAATAACCTTATACCATTGTTAACATCACAATATGACTTAATTTGTCCGTATGTCATCGCATGGTAGAATTGGTAGATTAGTAAAATGTTTAAAAAGCGCCAGTTTTAACAGTTTTATTCTTTGTAAGATTTCAGTTAGTGTCCGGAAACCAGGACAGCCAAAGTGCACGCATGCAATGACAGAGAAATTAATTGCTCAGAGATTTATCATGCACCGATGCATTCTTCAAGATGTGGTAAACAATCATGCACACATGAGGTAACCCTGGCAAGGGACATATGATTCAGAGGTAAAGTTATGTCACATGTAAATGTTTTTAATTTACATGTAATATAATATGTCAGCAATGATGTCTCAATGAGAATTGAAAGAAAAGGTCAGGTAAACTATAGAAACATGTTCTGGTGTCTGTTATATCAAGGAAAAGGGGGTAAAAACAGCAAAGATATATGGACCTAGCACTCTTGACGTCCTATGAACCCGAAGTGGATCCTAGGAGTATACAAGGGTCTCAGTGGGTGTAGAAAGGGCATTCGACTGAGACAAGGAGAGAGCAGTGTTTCAAGAGGCCAAGAGCATAATGGCAGCCCTTCTTTTCGTGACCTCGAATGATGGATGGTGAGGGCTGATCAACTGGCCAAGCTTAGTATTCTGGTGGCCTCCTGAGGACTGGCCAGGCCAAACATCCACCAGTCATATGAAATAGCAGGATGAGAAGCAGAGGGATGGGAGCCAGGCAGGCAGGCAGCAGCAGCAGCAGCAGCAGCAACAGCAGCCAAACAGCAGCACTACCTGCATCTACAGCCATCCATACCATCCTCGATTCCTCAGCCATCATCCAACTCCAACTCCAAGGCTGCATTTGCTGCTCGGCCAACTGGTCCTCGGGGTACATCGCGTTGCATCCAGCACATCCACACACCAACCATGCATTGGCATTGCACTGGTATTGCACTGAACAGCACCACACCAACCAAACCTGCTGGGAAGCTCTGGGACAAGGGACAGCAGCAACCAAGCCTGCCCATTACGCCTTATTTAATCGCCATATCAGTATGAAAGGTCATACATGTAGCACGCCAGCCACTGGCAGCAGCCAGCACGGAAAAAAAAAAACACCCAACACCAAGCAGCTTCAAAATGAAAGCTACATCCATAAAACGCCAGCCAGACTCGTATTTACTCTGCAGCTTCATGGTGTGTACATATGATAGATGACAAATTTCCTCGCATTCCAATGGCCCTGAATTAGGTTTACGAGTCAAATCGGCCATTCATAATAGCGTGAAATAACCAACATAGAGGAATTCCCCCGAGGGCATAACGCAGTTAGTTGCAGCCGGGAATTTATTTTCTTGTGGCTTGTTTCATAGTGGATGGTACTAAATATTTGAGAAGAGGGAGATTAAGAGGAAGGGGTTATCGGTCAGTGGATGGCTATGCTGAAATGCTCCGTGATAAAAGAAGACAGAAGGACGATGTTAGAATACAGACAGGTCTTGCCAGGTCTTGCCTGGGGTTTATCAGTGCTTCAACAGTTTCTTCCTGGGAGTTGGGAGAGCCCCTTGGGCCCGGCCCGCTTGGGCACTGACCCAGTTGCCCCCCTGGTCATCAAGCCCCGGCTGCATTCATCACAACGGCCTCTGCAGCTGCATCAATGCCACTGCTAATCACAACCTGCCCCTCATTAGCATGGCCATTTGATGATGATGACCTCAAGATGATAATGACCCCACGATAATGCATGGTGACGTCATAGACCACACAAGAGCACCACTGCTGAGATCCACCTGCCGCCCATCCTCCCCACACACCCCCACTTCCGGGTGGCCATTCAAAGGTCAGGAGTTGACACTCATGTCCATTCGACCTCTGCTATCTTGTAAGGCAGTACTTCTGGTTTGACAATAATACATCCTACATTACAGGGTGGTCAAAAAAATAATTTACAGTTGATATTTCATTTTCCAGGCTGCCATGATTGAGTCAGTGCCTGGGTACTTATTGTGTATACAACTATTACAAGCCAAGTATGTTAGATCTTTGGAAAATTGGTTAATAATCAAAACGGTTCATTACTTTTTTGATAGCAGACAAAATGGAAGCCGGTAGTGCTCCTGCGTTTTTACTACTCTGGGTTGTTCATGGCCCATCAGCAATTTTGAAGCTACTGAGCTTCACAGGACAAAATAAATACAACATAAAATGAAATTGAGAAGACAGAGGCACAATTCAGCACAAACCAGAAGGTGCTAGAGCAAATTCAGACTTCACTATGGCCATTATAAGATTTTAAAACAAAGCCGTCTGAAGGTGGATGATCAGGGTGTTGAAATCACATGAAAAGTACAAATTAACATCTTGAAAGAGCATCTAAAGCCCTGGATAGATAAGACATACAGTGCCACAGATAATTTGATCTTCAAACAAGACGGGGCATCAGCCACACTCCCTTGGAAAGCCCAGAACTGGATCAAGGTTCGCTCTGTCAAGTTTCTCAGCGGGAAAATATGGCCCCTGTTATCACAAGATCTCAATCAATGTGATTATTCAAGACGGGCAAACTTAGAGGCAGATCCCTGCAAGACACCACAGACCTTAGTTGCCCAATAAAGGCATCCGTTACGTTTGTATGGGAAAAACGGACACAAAGTTACATTTTTGACACCTCTGCATCATTTAGGCCCACTGCAGAAAAGTCATCAGTCCAAAAGGACCTCCGAATGAATAAATTGTCTCTAGAAGAGTTATTCTTTGCTATACAAGTTGTTTTTGGATTGAAAAATAAGCATTTGTTACAATGAGCGTCATCCAAAAAAATATTCATAAGTGTAAAGTTTTTTTTTTACCACCCTGTATGTGGATTAGACGCACACAATATGATCGCAAATTTTGCTTCATTTTAACCATCCCCACTCAGGGAAAGTAACTCTCAGAGTGACCATCCTAGGTGATGAATTAATTCATCGAAAATATTTTCAAGGGACCTTCAAGAATAAAATCCCAACCCGGATGTCATCTGGAAGAGACGTTAAATTGGCGGCCCCTTGCATCAGTGTCTATGCTGAGCAAGTAAAAGATTCCAGACATGGAGTAAATACGTAACATGATTAGGACTCGCTCTGTCATCTCATCAATCACTCCTTCTGAGGTTATACTTTTTATCTTATCTATCAAACATGACATAAATATATATGGCATACAAATTAGACTGCAATGCTGAATTTGAGTTCAATGTCCTCCCAATAAAAACAGTTCATCGTAAAGCAGTAACGATGGCTTCCAACCATGCATGTTTACGCATTTTCCTGAATGTCACTCATTTGACTGTTTCGAGAAATGGGTAATGTTTGTAAATTAAGAAACTGTCAATAGCACCTGGCGTGAGGTGCAAATTGATCACTGTTTTTGTGTTTTTAAGTATACATGTTGAAATGAAAGCAGGGCAGGTGAAAATTGATGCAACCATATATGCCATTCAATGTTTTCCACTAGCACATCTTTCCATTGAGTTATCTAGTCCCCAATGACTCGGTGTTCTTCCTCGCTTGACCCTCATGACTCTGTGGTCTTCTTGACTGGTCCCTTATGACTCTGTGGTCTTCTTGGCTAGTCTCTCTATGGTCTTCCAGACTTGTCCTTTTTGACTCTGTTCTTCCTGATTTATCATTTATGATTCCATGGTCTTCCCTTATAACTATATGGTCTTCTTGGCTGGTCACTTGTGACTCTATGGTGTTCTTGACTAGTCTCTTATGGCTCTTTTTCTTTCTAACTAGTCCATTGTGACTCTGTGGTCTTCTTGACTATTTCCTTATGATTTTTTTGGTCTTTCTGGCTGGTCCATTACGACTCTATAGTCTTCCTGATCCGTCCTTGTGAATGGTCTTCCTGACTAGTCCTTGTGACTGAATGGTCTTCCTGACTGGTCCCTTATGGGCTAGGCTCTATGATGGTCTTCCTGACTTGCCTTTCCACACAATTAGAAGGCATAATTCTCAAGTTCAGAGCCATGGAAAGTTGCACCCTGTCCATAGTCTTCACCCTGCTAGCCTGCCATCTACTGATCGATATATTGGCAAAACCTGAGTGAGGCCTGAGTGAGAAGAATTGTAAACTACACAAAGTTGCCCTTCCACAGCTTGGGCTAAAACACAGGCATGCATGGCTTTGCATTAGCTCAGCTCACGTGGAATTTTTCAAGCCTGCTCCCAAAACTGCTCTAATGCTTTTATTGACCACTTGACAGCAGTACATTGGTGGGCTGGAGGCACTGGCTCGTGTTGCTGAATTTGTTGACAGTTGAACCAGAGGCCTGTCTCTATGGCAAGATGTGAGTCACGGCAAATGTAGCTCCATTAGTATGTATAACTGTGAGACAGATATGAATGGCAGTGCAGTCTCCAGTGACCTTGAGGCTTTGATTCAAGGTCACAATACAGCATGTAGGCCAATGCATTATTCGCTCTTGAAGCTGTAGAGCAGCAATGGAATAGCTATAGAACAGATATGGAACAACTGCAGAACAGCTATAGAGCAAGTACTTGACAGAACAGAGCAAACAGTGCAGCAGATTTCAATAACTTCTGAGGGAGAATTTTAGCTCCATAATCCATAATGCACCATCTATTATTCATGAAGAGTAACAGGGCTGATCACTGTAATCAAGATGACAATGCTCGCAACGATTGTCCTCCCTGGCCCCTCCGATGCTCCATTACCTCATTTCTCCCTTTTTCTCACTTTTTGTTTCTCTGGATTTCTATTGCGTGACTTAATTGGCGCTTTAAAAGCACACTGTTTGCTGATAAGACTTCTGCGGAGAAACACGTCCCATGATCGATGCCAAATGTATCAGCGTATTGGTATCAAGAGCCACAGATGGAGATATTGACTTTATTTCCCTCAAACCATGAGATATCATAATACATTAAAGCTCCATCAATCAAACCGCGCGCTGTTCTAGGGGGTCGTTACAGCAGATCGAGTAAGATGGACAGATTAGCTCTGTTCGAAATGATTGGAACGGGCATTTGAGCAAATGAGAAACAGGAATGGGGAATAATCAGTTTAGGACATCGGGATATGGAGGGACAGATATAAAACAAAGTTTCCCTGGCAGCCTTGTTGAGAGGAAGGAGGGAGTTGTTGGGAAGTTTTCAGGGAGTCAGACAAAACAGCAGGAACTTGCTTGGAAAGCAGGAACTAGCAGCCATGCAGTCACTTCCGTGTTTCTGTGGTTGAGCACTTCAGTTGCTTGCCTCACAAAGTTTGACTGCTACAGCCATAAAACAAACTACTAACACCCTCTCCTCACCCCCCCCCCTAATCACAATGCCCCCCCCCCTCTTCTACCTCCTCTCTCGGTCTACATCTTAACTCAAAAAGGGTTTTTTTCTCCCTATAGCTCCTCTTCCTCCCTCCCCTTTCTCTGGTTTTCCTTCTAATTTTCCTCTGCCTCTCTTTCTCTTATAGTCCCCTGTAACTCACTCTCCTTCTCCCCATTCTTCCGTAACCTCCCCCCCCCCTCCTCCAATCTTCCTCCCACTCCTCATATCCCCTCCTCCTTTCCCCAGTCTCCACTTCTCCTCTCCCCAGACCCCTACTCTTCCAACCAGTCTGACCTTGCTCTTCCCTAGACCTTGGAGCATGAGGCAGGTGTAAGGTACCAGGCTATAGATTGATGTGTCCTTTACTAGTTTTGAACAACCAGTGTTGACCTCCACATCTGAAAAGCTGGATTGGCAGAGAGTCACTCTTAAACGCAAGACCCATCAGTCTTGCGAGTGGCCATATTTCTTCCTTTCCCTGCGTTGTAGTAGGGAAAATATAACGGCTGTCTGGAAAACTGTTATTGGTGGTTACAACAGAACTGGGCTGGCCAGGCCAGTGCCAGGGAGTGCTGCTGCCTTGATGGGCTGTGATCGTGTCAAGCCTTCATCCATCTCGTCTTATCCCACACAGGCCCAGAGCTTGTCTGCATTATCCTGCCATTGTCACTGGCCACTATTAGTGCACACCCACTCCCCACTCAATTATCCCATCCGCACTCTAATACTGCTAACTTACGACTTAACTAGACTGCCACAAGCCTTGCCTATGCCTTGCCAATTCTTCACTGGCAACATCTAATCATCTCCTATTGCAAGAGCTCTTTCAGTGCACACACACACGGATGCAATGCTCTGCAGCACACCTGTTGGGGACGGAGAATGAAATGTAGGCCTTCCAGCAACAATGCCTATTCTCTGCCTTGTCAGATTTAGACGTGCTGGGAATTCGTCAAACATTGTTATTTTCGCCACGAACAAGTGTGGAATTTCACCAGCACAGCATGCACCAGGCCCTTATTATTTCCATATTGTGGCTCTAACGTGTTGTTACCCATCTTTGGATTGAGCTCCTGTCTAATAATAAACCAGAACAAACCAGAACAACATTTGTGGCAACTTCAGACGAGCCAGTTTGGAATTTGGTAATCAAACGAAGTCTTGCTGGGTGGCCATGCTAACCACAGCGCGAGCACATGTCATGGGAGGGTGCAAGAATTCATAACATATTTTCAGGGCGCACCTGAGCATTCATCTAGACACCAGTAGACAGACTATGAGGCAAGGATCCATACATATTAAGTTGAATGATGACCTTCCTCGTATAATCAATATTCGAAGGATCTTCTCTACCTGTCTTTGTGTGTATTAAGTGGAGTGCTGCAAGGCGCCTGCTTACTCCAGCTCATTTGAGCCATGTGGTTTGATTAGAGTTAGCCAGTTCTGTCTGAGCCATGTAACCAGTACCATCCAGTTTATAGCCGTTATACAAACCAGCAGAACTGACAGAGATATGATATAATCATTGTCTTCATATAATAATACGGAGTACCACAAGAGGTCTGCTTGCTCCGGCTTATTTGAGCCATGCAGTTTGAGCTAGCCAACTCTCTCTGTCTGTGTGTACTGAGCTATGAGCCAGTACCATACCAACCAGACTTTACCAAACAGCTAAAAAAACTAAAATATATACCATTCTCATCTTGTCTTCGTATGAAGTGAGGAGTGTTACAAGGTGCCTGCATGCTTACTCCTTTCTTTTTGAGCCATGCAGTTTGATTCGAGGTAGCTCCGTTTGAGCGATGCACCCTGAACCAAGCAGGCTACACCAAGCAGGCTATACCAAGCATGCTACAGATTATTACAAAGGAACGGAATTGTAATTCTCACCTTAAATGTATATAAAGTGAGGAATCCTGCAAAGTCCCTGCTTACTCCTGTTAATTTGAGCCATACATTTTGAGCTAGCCAACTCTGTCTGAGCGATGCGCGCAGAACCAAGCAGGCTATACCAAGCAGGCATAACCAACCAACCAACCACAAATTAATACAAAGCTACCAGAAATGCAATTCTCGACTTACCTTGAGGGTCTCATACAGGCGAATGACGTTGGGGTGGCGGAGGCGAGCCATGATCTTTGCTTCTCGATGTAAATTCTGCCTTACATAATCCTCCTTGATCTTCTTGGTGTCCATAACCTTGATGGCAACCTGCAATGCAAATGTCAACACAGTCAGTCACTATTTTAAATACACGAACATTTCCATTTCACAATATAACATCAAGGTTGGCATGCATGTTTCAATGTAACACCCATATGCTGGGTGTGGGTATAAACAGTGGATATGCTGTAACATACATGTAACATTCCATGGATCACATGACAAAAACACACAAGGAAATTGAAGGAATATACGTGTCTTTTATTGCATGACATCTTATGATCTTGAGGTGACATGAACATGATTAATCCATCCTCGACACCAGTACCCTGGAATAGGTGTACATGCACCATTTTCAGATATCAAGATGAGAATCTCCCTGCATGTGAAAATTAGCTGGATATTCAAACATTTCTATAATGACATGTCAATCATAATTGAGGTTGAGCCATTTAAATCTACCTATGACCAGACAAGAATATTAACCCAACCATGTGTTCCTTAAAGTTGAGGTAGTATAGAGAATCAACCCCCACCCCAGACTGAGGTTTATTTTATGAATAAATTATTTCAAATCACATCTAACGTTGGCCAAGACTGTTGATGAACATTTCCTGATTTGACACTCTTAATACAAACGGTTAAAGACCATGCAGCTATAGCCCAGGCTTGAGTTTTTCGAACGTGAGTCTTATAAATCAAAATAATATATGCAATGCTACTTGTATCTGTTATGTTATTAATGGTTTCAATTCGAGCACAGACCAACACAAAGCTGTTTATCACAAATTATGAACGAGTAATCACTGGCCTTAATTGAGAGTTTCTCATGTACAAGACCCCGAACAAGGATAGGAGGTGTCAAGCATATAGCACACTGAGCTCAGTGCGATAATGGGAGTAAGAGGGCTGTCAAAACACCTGCTTATAAAACCTCTCGGGATGATCAAGTGTTAAATAAGCTCATGGCTGTCAATCAATGAAAACAAGGAGCTATTGAAAGGTATTATCCCTGGGCCTAATCGCGTCTCCTGCTGGCTGGTGCCTGTGGCTGGTGTGTTCTTGCTAAACCACCGTTCAACCCCACGCTGCCATTAAAGTGAGGCAAATAGGGCGCTTCACAGAGCCATTAGCAATATGATTATGGAGTACAGCTGTCCCGTCCACTGACTAGGCCCATAGATTATGGTCACTCAGACAGTAATATATTGCTGGCCCAGAATCGCCTGTTTGCTCTCCTCCCCAGAACAATTCCACAAACATTCACAAACAGGAAACAATTGTCACATGACCACTTAGGTCACCTTATTGATTTCCTAGTTCCTATTCCTAAACCATCAAATATCCTCTGTGCAATAAACCCATGATGGTTTTGAAATATATGAAATACACCAGCACTGTCCACTCAAGCAGCGGCCATGTTTGCAACACCTCACAGCCTTCACTTTTTATGGGCAACATATCATGGCTAATTAATATCCAGGCAACGTCAACAAGTCGACAGCTGTGTAAAAAAGAAGTGAAAAAACTCCAACCATGTGCATAATTGCTGTACATTTGATACAATGCTTTCAGTGCATAGATCAAGTTTAACCAACAAGAGCTGCTGCAAAAACTCAATACATTTGGAAAAGTGTCTATATAAAATTTAATGGCTTGCTCACACTGAGAGATGCATTATGAATCAGGACCTTTGATTCGAGCAGCTACTGCTATAGCTAGCCTTGTAGGCTTCTGCCATATTAGAGCAACTTTTGGATTTTGCAAATATCGCCTCAGCCAGAAAGTATTGGCTGAGTGGATGGAACAATGAGAAATGATATGACTGGGGAGTGGGGTACAGGCCATCTGAGATGACAGCTCTGGATATGTGGCGCGGCCTGCATGGATCTGCCCTGACTTGGATGAATTCGAGCAACGGGCTATGACCCAAGGGGTATAGGGAGACGTTGGAGCGGCGTTTGACATTTAAGAATTTGACGAAATAAGAGAATAAGTGGGAGGGCAGCCAGTTCCGGTTTCATACAGGATGCTCGGTTCCCCTGGTGATTGATGCCGGTCTTTTACAGCATTTCCGCCATCTCAAACAAATCGCTGGTATAAACTGATGTGTGCTGGTGATAGGCAGGAGGAGGCGGCCTCCTCAAATGGTAGATCAGGTGAAGACCGAGCACCCCCTGGACTGAAGAAGGGACTGAGGAAAGGCTTGGCCAGTGAGTGGAGTTAGCCCAGTGCAGAAGATATGCATAGTGTGGCGCTGGCCGCCCTTATACGTATGCCATGCCCGGCCAGCGCCACACCAGCTAACACACATCGATATTGCCCGGCATAGTGAAGGCATATTGAAGCCCCCTGCGCCCCCTCTCTCCCTGCTGGCCACCGAGTGCCTTGCCTACCATCAAGAATAGCACAGATTAACTAGTAATCGGTGTGATTAAACCAAAGACAAGCCTCGAGACACAGCAGCCAGCCCAGCAGACACACATGACGTTGCTTGAAAGGCACAACAAACAAGACAGCAGCAGAAGGCAGCAGAAAGCAGCTAAGGCAGCAGAAGCAGCAAGCAAAGGCAGCAACTGCAACGGCTTTCGCCATGAACTGCATGCTGCAGCTGTCTATAGGCCCTTCAATGGCCATTTACATAAGGACTCTAGGCCAATCCCAGAGGCTGCGGCCAGCTCTCACAGGCAGCAATACAACACCGCCCTGTTTCACGCCAGTCTCTTCCTATCGCCTCCAAAAGGCTTTACTGGACATCGCTGGACATCGCAGGGCATTGCTGGACACAGCCGGACATTGCTGGACCAGAGGCAAAAGCAATCCTGCAACACACCTCCCGGCCCAACCCACTGACAACCAGCCTCATATAATAATGCTATGATCGTGGCGCCTTGTGTCACCCCCTTGCAGTGGCCTGCACCCTTGGGTCACAATCAACCACGTACAACCTCTGCTGCCTATACTATAGCCATATCAGTCAACCTTGCTCATATAAGTAGCCACTATACTGCAGCCTGTTTGTTTGTACCAAGCCATCTACTTATTGCCATCCATTGCTTAATTCGGCTACAGAGCCATTGCCTGGACTCATTCAGCCAGCTCCTCACAAAGACAAAATTCCCCAGTGTGGGCGAGGTCTGATGCTGCCATCTCTGACATTCTCTGTGTCCATGGTAGGATGCAATGTGTTACATGCTCAATCTGTATCGAGTAAATTCCTTTGAAATATCTGCATTTATTTTCATTGATGCCTTATACTGTGCCTCCACTCCAAGAAATAGATTTCCCATTCAAAAACCCTGATTGGTTTTTGCTTGTCTCCCACATCATACCAATTTGAGTTTGTGGAAATGCCTTACAACTGCGTAGTCATTAATGCAGTAGGTTGTTGGGAAAACCAAACTTCTATGCAAAAGATCTGTTGGTATTTAAATAAAAAACATTTTTTACCAATATTTTCAGGAGTGTTGGGTGTGTATATCTGCTGATTAAATCTGTGCATGATGGTGTGCTATATAGCCTAGTGCATGCCAGGGTCATTATGCCTATATTTTCATTATTTGGAGCGAATTATTAGAATGGGCATGTTGACATCATTAGCATCTGGGGCAGTGGTTAACCCCATCATCATGGTTGCTATCATTATAAGCACAGGCTCTCACTGTTAGCTCCTCATACATCAAGCATTAGCCAGGCTGTGCAGCAGTCAATACGTACTCTAGCCTGTGATTACTGCAGGCTTTTACCATTCGTTATGCACATACCCATGGCCCTGTAGGCCGTATTTAATACTGCCACCAAAGGCATTGTTTCTGCAGGGCGCCCTGGCCAAGCAATGCAGGGACAGCTCACAATCAATGTGCACAGGCCCCAGAAACACTCCAGTAAACACACAGAAAACCAGATACAGGGTGAGCCAAAAAAAAGTACACACTTCTTTAAGTGGTCATAAGATAATCAATTTTTGCCACAGGACTTTGATTTATGGCTAATTTTGTTGGTAATCATCAACACATTGCGTCTGAAAGGCAAAAACGACAGACATACCTGCATAGCTTTGCTACTATAACAAAGTGTGAGTTGTCCCTGATTTTTTCTGTGCCGAGTTGAAGAGGATGCGTAAATAAGGCTGTTGAAAATTTCAATATGAGTGATCGGAGATATAAAAAACTGATTGAAATTTGTTGACTGGTATGCAAAGAAGCTTGACACAGGAAACTGTGGCCCTGAAAACATCAGAACCCCCTAGAATAATTTCAAAACGTCATGCAGGGCATAATATGCCAGGCCTAGGAGAGATTATTTCACATTAGCAAGATATATTTGAAAAGTAAAGCCAGAAAGTGTCTTATAATAAAGCATGGAGGCCTAACATATGCCTCGTTCCTTAAGAATGAATTGCTTTATGTCTGACTCTGAAATTGTGGCGCATGAAATGGAGATGTGAGGACTTGATTGGTCATCATGTGCCACCAATCTCTCCTTGTGTAGATAATCACAGACAATGCTTTAATCCAAGTATTGTCATGATACTGACAGAAAATGTAGTTGACATACTACAAAAACAAAAGAAGAGTTGTTTCAGGACCATGTACATTATATTAATGAAATTTGGGCAATTACTACCCGGTGGTTGAGAGACACCCATGTATTTCATTATCCGTAAAAGAGCTGATAAAATATATAGTGAACCTGGATGAATAATACATCAAATCACAGCTACAGGTGAACAAACTATGTTCTGAACATAAATATACATTCTGGCCAGATTAAACCCATGCACAGTATCTCAAAAGTGGTCAGTCAAAATGTTGGTAAAATTCAATAAGAAGTAATCTTTTCTCACCAAGCCTTGATTACCTGCAATATGACTAAATCACAATGGCAAATATAGAAGGCATTACCTTTAAGACATTTAAGCTTTTAGCTGACTTTGAAAAAAATGTTTATGCAAGAAACAGACAAAAACTTCAAAGGACATCAATTTCAAGGATATAGGTTATACTAAGGGTCACTGTTAGGTCAATTTTGCAACTAGGACAAAATAACTTTAGCAATGTTTTGTCAATATGAAGGTACATCTCTGTGTGTAATTCTATGAAGATTGTGTACTTTTGAGCCGCAGTGTGTAATTGCTAAAGTTCATTTACAGAAGTGTCTACTTTTTTTTGGCTCACCCTGTATCTACACAGAGTACCTGATTAATAAATGATTTATAAATGATTAATAAATGAATGTATACACTCTATGATAAAGCCATTAATCTAATTGGTAATTACAAGGTATATAACATGCATAGATTAGGAAAGAATCAAAGAAATATTAGCATCTATCTTAGCCTGTCTTTTGAGATTTCAGAGAAATCAGAGTCGAACATTTTCCACTGCTCTTGGCTGCATGAGGCTAATCTGAGGCAGATCGTCTTGCCATTTCGCCATGCCAAATATTGTTTTGAATGCACTCCAGCAACCTGGCATCATTCCACAAATCCTCCACATTTGCAAAACCTTATATTTGCTGACATGGTAAAACCGTGCACTCTCTCCTCTCCTGCAAAATGCCTTCGAATTCAACGCAATTCCCCTGGTTAGGCTGGTTTAGCTAAATTTTCAATTTGCCTGCAAGAATGCAAATGGCAATGCAATGGGAGAAAGAGCTTCTCAGAAAAGAATTCATTTCGAGACACAAAACTGCATCGACTTGAGATAGGCATAATTAATTGCAAGCATTAGCTGAAGCCTTTTCAAACCAGAGAAGTTTTATCAGGGTGTGAAAGCGTGAATTGTGTCCTTGTGTCTAACATAAAATTGGTTTTAATATCTGCAAACATAGGCCTCTATATTTTAACATACATTTGTACCTTTATAAGAAATTCGTCATTCTAGTATGCCCATTATAGCCTATTTCTATTTAATATAGGCCTAAGTGTTTTTTTTTTTTTTTTTTTTTTTTTTCAAACTGCCTCGTATTCCATGTGATGGCATTGATGTATAGTTATAAGCAATATCTAAGCGAATCTGACAAACGAATTATTATTTCGCCAAATAAACTGAGATAGTGCAGGTGTGAGACGCAAATGGAATAGCTGGATTTCGTCAATTCTTAATAGTTGCGGCCCCTAAAATATAGTATTCCTGGTGCCCATGCACTAATGTGTCATGTTTGTAGAAGAGGGGGACACTCACTGAGCGATTGAAGTATATCAGCATGACTCAGCAGCATATAATAAAACTGAGAATTATTTTCATGTCATTCATAAAGATGCCAAATGCCATAACTGTTAGATCTTAGGTAATCAACACTTTTAAAACTGACGATGATCGATCGGGGGAAGGGAAATAAATCCTCTTTTTGCAAGGAAGACATTCAAGACAGACAAGCTAGCAAAAAACAACAACTGCTGCGGCTAATTGAGGGGGTAATGGCCTCCCCAAAATTTGTTCACGAATTTGATAGAATGATGTTATTTTTTAAGACCAGAGTCTCGCGGTGTAAGTTGTCATATATTTATATAGGCCTATTGTGTAGTCAGAATAATGGAGCATGTCATAGTTGCACTCTAAACAATTTCAGACAAAATTGTTTTTTTAGATTCAAAATGGTTTTTTGAAAAACCAAATTTCAATGCAAAAAAAAACAACATGGATTTTTTTAAAAATCCATGTTGGTTTTGCACTGAAATTTGATTTTTCAAAAAAACATTTTGAATCTAAAAAACAATTTTGTCCCGACATTTTTTAGAGTGTGTGGTCAGCAAAATAGAGCATTTCTGGGACAATTCTATATAGTATACATGTTAAATATTCTCATAGTTGAACATAAGAAAGGAAGTGCTCAGTGTACCATAGAATTAGATCAGCATATAATGCAGGCCTAATTAGACATTGTCTGGTGGAACAACTGCACATGCACCACATACTATCCTTGTGTATTTAAAAGCTATAGGCCTATTGTGATTTGCTTTGTAACATACTGTGATAGTACATAACGTAATCTAAATTATGGCAGCAATACAGTGCCTATTGCCTAATAATTCCACGATAGGCCAATATAAATAGTACCTATATCTATACAAACTGTGTTTTCCTAACTGAGTGGATGAAACATTACATACTTGCTTGATATGAAATTCATTTTCCCATAACCTCAATGATCAGATTACCGTGTTTTGAATAATCCTCATACCAAATACCTGATTGTATGACATGCTAGTTCGCCAATACAACGTCCTCACTCTAAACACAGGGTGGTCAATGTGACAACTTTAGAGTGGTAATTCCTGGTGCTTAAACCGACAACTCTTTAAGTCAAAAATATTAAAAGGTTGTCTATGTCACTAATATTAGATTAATAACATGTAGGGTAATCAAGGCTACCAGATGGAGATCAATTTGATTACATTTGGGTCACTTACAGAGTCAACATAGTTATTTCGATTATGACAGAATAGTCAAAATGATTTTCCAAGAAGTCACAACCAATTTTTTCATCCGTTACTACCCTAAAGTAGTCATAAAATAGTCATAAACTAGTCACATTGACAACCAAATGTTTAGAGTGCTGAGCCAAAAACTATATGATTCATATGAGCAATTTTTACCAGTACAAAAAAGGAAGTCTGACTTTCTGGGACTTAGGTCAACACTTCCCATGGTAATGAGAATATCCAAATCTTGATTTTTTCTAGTAACTGTGAATTTTATTTTTTCAATACCTAGCCCACCTTTTATAGTTCCGTAACTCCTAAATGAGGGCCACGGGCTGCAAACTGCATCAAATGTTGACCCTCCCTTCAACTGTGCACGAGCCATCGAAAGTTTGATACATTCAGTAAGATGTTTCAGCCTCTACTTATTTCATTTCAATTTAACTTTATTTTTGCTGACAAAACATTACGAATGATTAAGAGCAATTAAAAAATATTATTTTATAGATAGTTTCCCATAAAATGTTCTCCCACACACAGTTATCAATTCCCTGTAATACTAATAATCCATTACATTGTGTTGTTTGGTTTTCTTGTTGTTGTTATTTTGTTTTTTAAATCTTGTTTATACAATCGAATTCCTTGCCTGAGCATCAGTGTCTACACTGCAAGATAGTGCATAATTCTCTCTCTTTTGCAGCCTCTAGTTTACTACTCTACAAGCATATCGATTCGGCCATGAAAGTTTCATGATGTTAGCAAGCCTACATTACCTGGTAGTATTTCAAAGTATATAGGTCAGATGATCATTATGTACTGTGCCCTGAGAGCACTAAATCATTACAATAATTACAAAATATTTATTCCAAAATGTCATATGAACTACAGGTGCTAATTTGAACAATGCTAGTGTTAATTGGATGAGTTCTGCAAATCTATAGATCAGCAATCAAGTTTCAAAATGAAGGACTGTGTACTGGCAAGCTCTCTGAATGTACATATCGATAGTTGAAGCTGGTGAAGGCTGTAACAAGCTCTCTTTGCAGTAATTGCCTTGATAAGTTTGTGTTGTTGCTACCATGTCCAGCATCCAGGAGCATGGAAGGGGGGGGGGGGGCATGCTTGACTAGTTGGCATGCATCCTTCTATTTTATGAATATGTAATTGCAGCACGCACTGTAACAGATTTGCACACACACAACTTGATTAAATATTCATTGTGACTTGTATAAATAGCTAGGGTATTCCACTAATGTCGATCAAAGTCTCATATACCATAGCTATACATATAAATGCAGTCCTACAAAGTTCATCTGCATCAAGTCAATTTATTAGTATTTTTTGTAAAATTCCACACTTGTATCTAATGTCAAAGCGTCATTAGTGAATACATGGCCAGCATAAAGCAGATGTACTGGCCAAGAATTCCTTCTGGCCTTACATAGGCCTATATATCTCTGCAAGGCCTATAAAATTGAATCCTGCTTAAACTGGAATATATAATTATTACAATTCAACATTAGTGTCTCCCTGATATCACCTTCTTTTCCTGAGAGTCTGATATGTCATAATAACTCATAAACACACAATCTAAAGACAAGAACAAACAACTTGGAGCACACTTTATATGAGGAGTAACTATATATATATGTGAAGCAGTTGTAGCTCCACCATTCTACCTTGTTGCTGTTTACTTAAGAAGAATATTTCCCTAGCCTCTTAGATGCTGCATAATATGTTCCTGAAGGGATGAGCCAAGCCTCTCACCTATTAAAACATTCATTGGGAATTGATCGCTGCTATGCTCCATGCTATACTGCCTGCTCCCTGGCCTTGTTTTATGTTGATCATATACTACAGCCTCCTTTTACAGCCTTTTGAATACCTGAGAAGTGCTAACCACCACCAAGTCAATTCTATGTGTATAGCAGGTTTTTGTTGTGCTGCCATTTAAGTTATTAATGTCATGTTTATCTTTGACTTTACAAAATACGTTCCTTTGCTAAATTTATCTGGAAGTTCAAATATCATTGTTACTTCTCTATATCCTTTACTTTTACTAAATTATACTAAAAGGTATCTTTCCCGTTTAAGTATCACCGTTACCAATAGATGTACCTTTACAGTCCTTAAATTATACAAAATGTATCTTCCCCGTTTTTAAAGTATCACAGTTGGTACTCTGCATGTATAGTATACCTTAGAAGAAGGCATTAAATGTAGGCACATCTTTCAATTTTTGTATGCCAGTTTATGCATGACAGTTACAGATCTATGCACACATTTTGATGAAAATGTTGCAAAGTTCCTTATCCTGTCTATACTTGTACTGGACACTTTGCTTCCTCTAATTCCATACCATTACAATATCTCTCACTAAATAGTCTCTTGTCAAGTTCTGCTACTTCCTGTTTTCTCTGACAACAGGCATAACATGAATTGTACCATGAGCTATCCAATGGAACCATGAGCTATCCAAGGGCTGACATATGTATGGGCTCACCTTGGGTAGTGCCTGGATTGCAATTAAAACTCCTCCTGGCACTTGTCCAATACATCTTACATTCTTGATCTCTCATTACAGTCAAGGAATTTCCTCGAACTTGCATCTAATGTCATTCTCTTTTCATATTGTTTATCACACACTACCTATATATATATAAGAATTAAGAACCATATTGTGCTCCATTGGTATTAAAACTAACATAAGAAGGTATGTCAGAGTCGGAGTCACTTTTCAGAAAGCCAAAGGAGTCAGGTTTGGAGTCGGTTCACTTACTACCCGACTCCGAAGCCCTGAACGTAAACCTCAATTATTCCCTCATAACTCCATATAACAAAACTTCAAATTGATGTTGCTTATCAAACATTCAAATTATGTTAAAATGCACACATTAGGTCCACGTCCTTGAAATAAAGAAACTGTAACTGATGCTGAACTAAGTTAATATATTTTTATTTGCTTCATTACCATTATTCATTTTTGCCTTAGTATGTGAATTCTTTATATACATGTACTTGTAAATTGTTGCAAAAATGGTGGTAATCAAATTTACAAATTACAATATACCTTGATTTTGTGGTATCACAGTTTTGAATGTGTTGTAAGATCCATTTAAAGTGTGTTTTACATGGAAATCTACAAGAAACTGCTGCAGGTGTATGACTACTTCTGACCTCAACTGCAAGCTTATTACATCCAAGCGGACCAAGCCACAAATAGCTGCAAAGAGTTACAAAAAAGGCAGACCCTTTTAGAAATACTGCAGCCCAATGAAGCTTCACAGTCCAGAACTCCAGATGCTATTTGAAACCAGGATAGCCCACTTGGCAGGTGCGATTAATCTTAAGCAATCAATTCTGCAGCAAATTAATGGCTTTTTAGCTCTGGTGATATATCAAGGTTCTTTCTTTGTTCTCTGCACATATATTTCTCCGCTCCAAGGTCTTCTGGTCTGAGTCTGGTCATTTAGCAAAACTGATAAATTTCAGATGGTGAAATATGGCTTGGGTGTTGCTGACCAAATCGTTCAATCATTTATTGAACTTCCCAAACCAGAAGTTATGAATTAGTTATGCCTCACCTTTGCATGTATATTCAATTACACCCAACTGGGATTTCTCTTGGATATTTTATTTGAATACCATGCAGCAAATGGGCATATATAAATGAATTGAGGTTTAGTTGTTAACTTGAGATATAACCGGATTTCGAAGCTAATCACAACAGTTATTAATGACACAATGAATTAATTCTCTCGATAAAAATTAATATTTGTATTATTATTCTATAAGCTTGCCTGTGCTAAGCACTGTCATCTGATAAGCAGTGCGTGTACGAAAAGGTAATATTGAATTTATAAATGGATGATGCTGTTATTGCACATTGCTTGTTCCAATATCAGGGCCTCCGGAAGCATTTCCGATGCGATATATCAGGGTCTCCGGAAAGAGACAGTCTCCGCAAAATTCCGTTTCGGGATAAAATATCAGAGAAACACAACCAAAGCCATGAAATAACCTATAATTATCTTGCTTTTCTGGTCTTGTTCGAATGTGTCTTTTAGTGCGGATTCGTGTGTTTAGAGGTTGGAAATTCCACAACTACATCTTGCAAAGCAGACTCCAGAAGTCATTGCAAAGCAATAGTAGCTATCTCTCATTTGACCACATTATATCAGCTTTATGGTCGTTTTGCCAACAAGCAGAAATGGCAGAATGATAACATCTCCATATTGACCACATGGTCACCGAAGAACGGTTTCATTGATATTAGATTTTGAGGAGCATCGCGAATAACCAAACCACAACCATGGTTTTGTTTTCCAAAATACGAGCCGTACACAAACAACAATTTTGCTTACTTGCATCCCGATTCAATCCCTAAATGTGAAATTAAGGATCGTAAAATCAAAATTCTGCCCGATTATGGATTGAGGGTGAAAAGAACTACCCAGGGGAGAGGCAGGGGTTATCAGCAAGGGCCACTACCCTCTGGCCAGCCACCGCCTTTCTCACCATCTATCAGCATTCCTCTATCTGCAGAATCTCATATCTCAAAATTTCATAAATCTTCCCAACTATGAAAAGTCACGCGGCTGTTTTTTATGCCAACGTATCATTTTGAAGTCAAATACCACAGCGCTACATATATATACTTGAGCCTTTAAAACAATATTTTTATGGTATGTTCAATCGAACTTCAACTTTAGAAAAGTAATCTGGCCCAGAAAAGTAATCTCATCCCCATAATTAACTAAACCTGCTTTAGTCTACACTAAAAGAGTGTTAGTCGTATAATTCATACATGTCATACATGGTATTGCATCTTGACATTTGCCTGAATTTGGAGCTTAATGCTAGATGGGTGAACATGATGTCATGCTCTGATGTCATGCTCTTAGCTTCATATCACAGATGGGTAAACTGAGCAATCACTGCCATATTCGACCTCCTGGTCATGATATGAAGTGTAAATTGTATTGTAATTTCTTATTGTGTGTATCTCAGGTTGTTCTTTTTCACATCATAAGGAGTAAGAAGAGCAAACATTCTCCTGTTGACTTTAGTGGCTTTTTGGTGAGTAGAGGTACATTTCTGCAGAGGATTCGAATCAGGGGCGTATCTAGAAATGGCCTGAGGGGGGGGCCATAACATGGGGTGAATGCGGGGCGCTCCGCGGCTTTTCCTATCTCTTCCATGTTAATTTTGGACCTGAGGGGGGGGGCCATGGCACCATGGCCCCCCCCCCCCTAAATACGCCACTGATTCGAATATTACATTTTACTTGCTGCGATCAGTCAAAAGGAAAATTGTCCCAAACAATAATCTATCATCCGTAAGGACATGCAGAAGAATTTGGTATTTTGCAATTTGAATGTGTTTAAATTACTTTTTTCATTTTAGTTTCATGTAATTGGGATTTCTTCTTCTTTAATTTTCTACAGGAGGTGTTGTACAGTATAGTCCCATCTTTGTACTTTTGCTGATGTAATTCATTAATTTAAAACAAAATTTAAAATGACATAAAATGTTAGATTTATTGGTAATGGATGTCATGTGGGGATCAATCGTTGTTTTAAGAACATTTAATTGTCTAGACACAAACGCCAATCAAAAACAATAAGAAAGTTCTTTCTGATAAAGGAGCAATTACCAGAATATAGCGAACTGATCCAGACTATTGTTTTGACTGCCAACTGCTAATTACCGTTTGTCACAAGTGAGCCACCTAATCAGTTGGGTAATTAATTACATAACTGGCAGATACAATGCAATCACTAAGCTCCATGTTACTACATATCTATGCCATTTTGTTGTATAACAGTGTCACCCCCCCCCCTCATCAATACCCGCATGCTTTTTTGCTTGACACCACATCTGTCATATACTATAGATAATTAGATACTTAGATAACTAATTACAAATCATTATACCTGCTGCTTAATAGATATACATCAATTTAGTTCTCCTAAATCAAGAAAATAGCACCTTTTGAATAAAGATTGTGGAAATAAAAGAGAAAGTAATATAATAGCCATCTGCCACTTAAAAAGTATACTGCTTCTTAGCTTGTAATTATACCAAATGCAGCCTAAATTCAAATCTAACAATATTTCACCTATTAAAAAAGTTAAAATATCAAAGTTTATATATATAGAACAAAAACTATGAGCACTATGAGTCATAAAGCAGGAAACACACTCAAGATATATAATAGCTGTAGTTCAGTAGTACCTACTTTAGTTTGTGGCTGTTCAATAATTCATGTATTTACTTATTATGTTCATGCATAGTTACAGAGCTCTCAATGAACAGAACAGTGTAGTAGCAAACATGTTATTACTGCCCTGGACGTAGATTGACAATGCTAATTTGATATTTCATCACTTCATGATACAATAGTAATACAATGGAGTTATTTATGCAAATGCTTGGACCAGTATGCTGATCATTGGTGGTTGTTGATAGCAGACTCAAGCTGCAAGCAGCAGTCAACAACATCAAAGCCCATCAAGCATGGCATTGATTCTCGTATTGATCAATTTCATTACTAATAGATTTAGTATGCACATTATATTTGAGTAAACCATGCCCAACTCAATGCTCTATGTTTACATGTGATAATGCTGCTGTTACTTACATGTATTGTGTGTGTATACAATTTATATTGCTATGAATGCTACACACACTGGTGTCAGCATAGAATAAGATTACCTCTGATCTAACTGAGATGAAGTTAATTGTCTATTCTATTTTATAATGTTGCCAAGAAGTTCTGTTCGGAGGCGAAATTAGATAATCAGGGGGGCTTGGAGTTTCTTTCGACGGAAGATTTTTTATTTTGAGTACGCAAGGTCCTGAAATATTCAGTTCTACAATCTACACCATATTAAGAAATACCCCCACCAGAAATTATTTCTAGACTGCCTGGAAAGAATTTCCCCCCCCCCCCAAAAAAAAGACCAAGAAATTATTTATTTTAAAAAAAAGGAAAGCAGCTCAAGCCTCCTTCCCCATTGGTCATCTAATGGTTGTCCCTTAAACTTTTTTTAATATCATATTATTATTATATAACTTCAAGATCCTAATAACGATATAAAATGTTAATAGTATTTAGAAAACATGGCAATTCTATCTGTGTCGTTCACATAAACTATAGTTCTATGATTCAAATGTCAACCTTTGTTTGGCTGCCAAAGAGACAATCAGAAAGGAAGACAACCGCATAGGTTACTCAAGTACATTTGAAAGGCTACTTCATTGTCAGACTCAATGGGGGAGACACAAAAGGAAATCAAAGTGCTCCCAATGACAATAGAGATTAAATCAACATTGGTAAATAAACTAATAATGCTCCTCATTAAGTTATCATTAGCAACTTCTTTTTATAAAACACGAAATTTTGCATTTTTCATAAAAACTTTAAAAAGGGCGAAAATCTTGATTTTGATAAGTGTGAGTTACCTACTATCTTGCAATTTCTGGTACCGGTATGCTGTTTGTAAACCTAGACTGAAAAGCAAGGCTTCCCCACTTTATCACAATTTTAAATACTGTCAAGCCCACTTTACTTCACTAATCTCCTTATCAGATGGAGACCAACAATCACTGTGTTTTAGCTTTAGTATAATATTTATACTACCCAGAGAACAGCCAAAATGCAAGTGAATTGAATTGAATTGAATTTGCACTAATTCCCAAATTGAATTCAACTGGATTGAATTGTACATAGCAGAATTATGCCCATGCCTGGAACCAACAGATGATTTTTCTTATTTTAGAAAGGCGATTGCTTGCCAGCTAGACCTATATGTATGTTTCGAGAAAAGCTCTAACTAAATAAGTTCTGAAATTTGAAAAGTCATCCACCATACATGTATGACAATTGGTAAATCAGGAGTATTTAGCCTAATCTTTACTTTTTCATGAAGGTAACACTCAATTTACAACGTTAAATTGAGTCTTTCACTTTTTTGAGAAGGAAACATTAATCATCCAGTGATTTTGATAAAATACACAGCAAATATGTTGGTTTATCATTAGGATCACTAACAGTGCATCATTGCATCATTAAATCTTTGTGAAGTTCAAATTGATTCTCTCAATGTCTGATGAAAACATCAATTTGAAAGATGTGTGTAAGCTTGAAGACAGTTGAACAGAACCTATACCCAAGCAAGCTGAAGCAAAGCTAAGCAACATGGCAGTTTATTGACAGAGGAATTAAGAGAGGGAACTCAGGGAAGGGTGGCTCACAAAAAGAGATTAGCATTTCAAAAGCAGTCTGAGGATGTTTCCATCAGAATAAGATGATGCTTCAGCCCCAAACAGTGTCAGCCAAACAGATCCTTGGGCAAGTGTTTAAGAGAAGTCAGACACCCTGATTTGATTATGACAAACTGACAATAAATCAGGATTCTATCAGAAAGGAGATCACCACAACCATATGAGGAATCGTAATTGATTCGCCGCTCGGCCAAAATGAACAGACGGCCTGCTCCAGAACCGACCATTGCTTCCCTATGAATCAGGCGAGCGACGTACATCATATTGGTTTTCAATACATCATCGCGGTGAAAATCTGCTGTAATTGGTTTACATCACGCGACAATGACTTTGCCCCAAAATAATTAACCCTGCAGGGGCAGCTGCAGGACCACTGCAATTGGAAAAATCTCCCTGCTTGAAATATCCTGCAGAACTTTGGCTGTATTGGAAGGTGTTGTGGCTGCAGGTGAGAGACAGGCAATTCTCATCATGAGTCACACCCACCAACCTCCACCAGACTGCTTCTCCCAATAACATCCACAAACTTCACCTGAGTCTGGTAATCCCCCTGGACATAAAAAGTCCTACTCAAAGACAAACATGCAACTCACAAAAGGAAGAATGTGTAGAAGATGTTGGGAGACTTGGAGTGCAGGAAGAGGAAGGGGATCCTCCTTATGACCATGAACATTTCCAATTTCCAAGAAGAACAAGCTGAACAGCAGTGAATCATTTCAAGACTGAATCATGCCGTAAACCAGCAAAGTTAGTCAACAACAATTACTTCCTCTTACAAAATGATAATACAATTGATAAACCAATCAGAAACAGCATGTCAGACATGAGTCCAAAATCATTGAATCAACTTTCAATTACTGCACCAATGCTGCAACTAACCCAATGTAACCCAGATCCAAGTAAGCCTGTGTTGTGGACAATCCTCTTTTTCCAATTCCCAATTCAATTTCAAACTCTTCTACCAAACATGAAAGATAACCGCTTAATCAATATATGACATGTGATAATTGCGAAATGGCGACCCTTAAACCCCCAAACCATGTTGTTCTGCTTATCCACGTGGAATCTGCTTCAGCCCTTGTCCAAAATTATCTCCACATAAAATTGACAAACCACCCCAAGCTCCAGGCCAGAGAAATCTAACTGCAATCTACTAACACTGACTTTTGATTTAGGTCTGTGACTCCAAGTCTATTTTTGAAAACACTAAAAGACAACAACAATGAATCTTAGCCTTTTCAACAAAGGTAAACAATACAGAACAAAATCATGAAAAAACTTAAAGATAACAGATAGGGTTAATCACATAGTAATTTGCCTATCAACAACATCTCATTAAGAGATATAAATAGACCTTAACCCCAGAATTGCCTTGGTGGTTTGTCGTATTAAATTCCAAGAGTAATCTGACACTACCCATCAGTGGGTGGGAGGATTCATTAAGATATGACAGTACCAACTTCCTGGGAGCCAATGTCAGGCTGGCTGGTAGGAGTCTTGTAATTAGATGAGTTAATTGTTAAATGCCAGAATAAAATCATAAATGTCGTTCTGGAGCAATTAGTGCATGAGAAGAGAAAAGCTGAGAAGGGCCAGGGCGATTTGGGTGTTGGGGTTTAAGACCTTGGGGGTACAAAGGTCGGGTGTCTATGGAGCAGCAGACAATTGATGCTAGGCAAATCGAAGGCTGATAACGATCTCTACAAAACCTCTTTATTGCCCAACATAAGAATTATCGACAGGGCCAGCGTTTGTGTAGCCATATCATGTCTCGGCTGATTCAAGCCATGGACTCTGAAGATTAATTCAAGACTTCCTGATAACCCTTGCAGACCATCCAGGCAAAAGCCATTCCACAGAGCAGCCTCCAAGGCACAATAGCATGGGCAGATTTGACCACAGGAAAACTGATTCTAAGAAAAACTGCAAGAATTATATTGATGTTGTCTGAACATGGATCTCAATCTAGCACCTCTCTGGTCAGAATGATATCACCCATTTCGAACAGGCTAAATTGATTCATTTGAGGCCCACTACCTAGTACCTATAATGTCCTATATTCAAGTATGTTTTAGGATAATGACTAAAGTAGAAGTGTTATGAACAACATACTTGCATGAAACATTGGGTAAGGAAACTAAATTTCAAGCATTTCAGTTTTCGAAAAATGGCTGAATGTGAAATAGCACGGAAAGATTTGGTCGAAGAAACAGCTATAATTGCTAAAGGAAGTGACCACGAACCTTCAGAAGAGCTTCCCAAATTTCACCTCCATGGAATCTTTTGAAAATATTTACTCAAGATTATTAAACTGCTCACTCTTTACGACATTCCTTGAAATTAATAAATACAGTCATAGTTTGTGGTCTGCTTGAATTTGGAGCTTGATGCTGGATTGGCAAACATGACCTCCGATTCATTAGGCCAATTACTTAGCCATTACTATTGCTATTAGACCTTTATTGTGTAATGATCCAGGGTGTAAATTGTATTCATTATTATGTCACTTAATGCAAAATAGCATGGTAGAGATAGAATGTGGCCTTCATTGTCAGAAAACTGTGAAGAACTGGACTTTTCCAGTGTAATAATCAAATATATCACAAGATGACAAGGCATATTATCCTTCCAAAATGTTGCCCAAAATGTCTAATCCCTGTCTCGTGTTAAAAATATTTGCTGTTTCAAGATTGATAAGGGAAGTCTCCTAATACCTGACCTTCTATACAATAAGCAGATTGTGATTATAACACAATTGTCATCTATATAATTATCTTGCTATATCATGATTATTATGATTCCAAGAAATGTAGAGTCATCATGCCTTCCAGGTTAGTTGACCAGACTCATAATTATATAGCTTCATGGGGGGGGGGGTCAACATTTTTTGGACAGATTTGTTTTGTTCTGTCTCATGAGTGCAGAAGGGTGATGGAAAAATTTGCCACGAATTAGTGTCACAATAGTCCCTGACAGACATTATTGTGACACACTATTTTTGCCAGGGATAATAAAATATGCCAGGTAGACAAAGCTGTCAAAGTTTCTCCGTATTGAGGCCTTGTCTCCATAAATAGTCCACATCATGCACCACAGACTGGTTTGTGAGGTCATAATCCATGTTATTCTGAGAATATATATATTCTCCTGTCATAAGTGATGTGGTACTTTTTGTGGATAACTTTGACAGGCACACTAATCAGAATGTTCTTGAAAAATAGCCTAAAATAGGCCATATATAATAGAGTTCCTGGCATCAATTTACTTGAATGGCAATAGACATCTCTGTACAGGCCTTGATCACCAAGATCTTGAAATTTATCTGATTGTTATATCTAATAGGTATCTAAAGGTGAATATCTAAACTTTCTTTCGTCCATGCTTTTTCACACAAAAATACTTCAGTGTTATATCAGTAGCTAATATTGCAGATGCCTGATACATCAACCTAATTATTCTCACTGTTACTCAGCATAAGAATTCTAGCAGCATTTACTTGCATTTTACTTTCTTTGTGTGCTGACAGGTATTGAGATAACTGTCCATTTTCTTGAGCACCCTCTCATTATCCCCATCTTATGGTAATGAATAGTCTTACATTAGCCAAGACCAAGGGAATGATGCCATTGAGTGACTCATGGAATTTTCTGAGGAGAAAATATACGACTCAGGTTCTGCACTGGTCAAGGAAATTGGTGTCAAAGCAATAACCCTTTTACAAAGAGAGATTACCTGTGGCTGTGAGTATACTGAAACAAACAACACATTCACACTAAAGTACAACACACACGAATGGTAATAATCCTCTTCTTGTCCTGAAATTGAGGCATTAGAAAGCAACATGTACATACATATATACATGTATGAATCACAGGGGATAGTTACAAAAATGTGTCATATTTAAATGAGAGAATGGTGGGAAGCCATGTCAAGGTCAAATTGCAGTATGGTATTAAATTGAAGTGTAATATTTAAGAGAATAGTTACATAAATTGTGTCATTAGTGAGGTATTGGTCAGGGTGGTAAAATATAGTCTAAAACAAATTGTACCAATAAAATTGAGGAACAGAAGAGGAGAACATTGAAAATGAGACATGTATACAAATAGTTACATGTACAGAAAATTGTCAAGAGTATGAATTATAGGCAATAGTCAGGAGAGAGTCGTGGTGAGGCCCAAATGGACATTGAACCATGGCATTGAAATGGAGGATGTAGCAAAAAGAGAAGAGGGGATAATATAGAAAATACATTGTAAAAGGTTGAGAGGACAGAGTGATAGTTACAATTGTGTCATAAGCAAGGTAATGGTCTGGTTGGAAATCTGCTATGGTAAAGCTGCATGCACCATAGTGGCATTGAAATGAAGAATGGTATGGAAATAGGGTGAATATATAGAAAACACATTGCATAATGTTTCAGAGGGGCACAGTTACAGTTGTGTCATAAATGAGCCAATGGTCAGGATGGATATTTGCTATGAAAGGGTGGATGTATCATGGAGCCATGGAAATGGAGGACTGAGATGGAGGATGGTAAAACAGGAGAGGGAGAATGGAGATAGTGTCTAATGTTTAAGAAGACACAGTTACAATTGTGTCATAAACAAGGTTGTGGTCAGGGTGGAATTATGTTGTGGAAAGATTCACCATTGCTCCATGGTGCACGCCATTGAAATGGAGGATGACAAAACAGAAGAGAGAAATTGTGAAATTTTCAGAGAGACATAGTTACAGTTTTGTCATAAATAATGAGGTAGGCCTAATGGTCAGGGTGGACATTTGCTATGGAAAGGCCAGATGCTCAATGGTGCAACTGAAATGGTGGATGGTAAAACAGGAGAGGGAGAATAGAGATAGTGTATAATGTTTAGGAATACACATTTACAATTGTGTCATAAGCAAGGTCAGGCTGGAAATTTGCCATGGAAAGGCCAGATGCACCATGGTGCCTTTGAAATGGAGGACTAAAATGGAGGATGGCAAAACAGGAGAGGGTGAATAGAGAGAGAGAATGCAGGGAGGCATAAAGACGTGCTTGAGACATTTTAGGGGATTTGGGCGATATGTCAATGGTGCTTGCTTGGGAGGCTGCTGCAGCTGCATGTGTGGAGATGCCAAGGAAATCAGCCAACAACATCACAACAGCATCGTTGCAGAGCACCATCATCCTCCTGCTCCCTCCCTCCCTTCATCCTATAGCTGCTTACAGCTAGCTGCTTACTAGCTGCATGGCTCAATTGACTTCTCATACCACAGGCCCAGTGCATGTATGTGTGGATTATGGCCAGCAGCAGCACTCGGCAAACAAACAGATTGGTCAGAAAATGCCCTACATTGCATGCTGCATCACAACAACAACAGCTCAGAAAGCTGCTAGACGTAAATAGATGTATGCAGAAATTCCCTGCTATTCCCTCTCAGCCTTGCACTCCTGACACAGCAGCTAGCTGGCCTAACAGCACCGTTGCATTAGCAGGCCAAAAGCATAACGGAGCTGGCTGCAGGGGCAGACATATTCACAGGCAGACCAGTGCGAGCCATGTGTCGGAATTGTAAGGGAAAGAGGCACACTGCAGTTGTTTGTTACCGACTAAGAGCTATGTTTGGACCTACTATGACATTTAAAGTGGGCCCAGGGGGAAATTTAGTGTCACAAAGACATTTTTAGCAAGGAAGCCATAGCTGTGGAGAAGCATTTGCACTGGCTAGATATTGCAGAAATAGACAGTGGCGCGTGCAATGGCCTCCACAAGAACTACTCGCCACTTAAAGCTTGTTTTCCATTCTCTAATCAGTCACCTCTTCTGTGCTATTTAGGGTTTAAATGCCAAATATTCTCCATAGGAATTTCTGTGGAATGCAGCAGCTCATCTGGCTGATTCTACTGGCGGTCACAAGACATGATCCAAGGCCGTTAAACAAACAGACAGAACCATGGCTTCCTATACACGGCTAATGCAATGGTGCCAACCAAAAACTAGACACCTGGCCTAAATAGTCAGGGAGGGTCTATTAAGAAATACACACATGTAACGGGGGGTATTGGTTGGGGAAAAGAGGGGGAAATGGATCGGAGGACGGGAATGACACACAAGGCTTTTTTTAAGGACAGGGTGCTTTAAACTGGGCTTACCTTGGTTTGTGTGACACCATGAGTAGCAAGCTCTACGCGGGCGAAATTGCCCTTGCCCAACACTGCGCCATCCATAACATATCGCCCGATGTATTGTATTTTCTTGCCCATGGCTCCCCTCTACTTCCTTCGCGTGGACTTCATTTCCAAGGTGAAATTTCTGGCAGCCAGAAGATGTGATCCACCAGATTCGTTCTTGCAGTAAATATGACACATGGTGGCCGAGCTCCTAGCTCACGCCGAGCGAGCCTTCCAGGAGAGAAGAAGAGAGGAGGAGAGGAGAGGGCTGGCTCCTGCGGGAAACAGGACCAGGAGTATTTCTAAATCAGCGTATCACCGATACAGCCCGGGCTCCAGTTGATGAATAAACATGTCTGCGTTGTAAGGTAACCTCAAAATACACACACTAGTGACCCATATGAAGAAGCAGCGCTCAGTGCACGGCCGACGGTAAATAACGCCGACATGGATATTGAACAGTAGGCATCATCGATGGTGCTTAGCCACATCCCTTTCACGTGCAAAAAGCGCGCCAAACCCATGGGCTGCGTCCCTTCTCCTACCAGAGCGCACGGTCGGCTGTCCTCACATCATCACCGTTGGTAATTCCTGTATCTTTGAGCCATGCTGGACATCTCATTACTCGGAATCAATTAAAATAGTAGGAGCATTCCCGGTGCGATGTAAACCCAATCAAGGAGTAAAAAAGTGAGCGCATTAATTATTAATCAGGCTGGGCGCTCGATCAATAATAGACGAAGCGATTCAGAAAGCCGCTTGGTATAGGCAAATAAAATCTATCAGTTTATGATATTCAGCCCAGCCTCATTATTCGCGCTGCCGTGTACCACGTGATCTGATGCGCAAAGAGCACAGAGAGAGAGAGACAGAGAGATGGCTTGGCTGCTGCTGCTGCGCCGGGGCCCCCACCTCCTCATCATTATGTGCGGGCAAGCAGTGTCACTGCAGCAGTTGCATACCCCCTAATAACCCCCTCACGGCCTTAATACCCCTTAGACTAAGCCTCTTTTTAATTATTACGACTGTTATGCACCATTTCTTGAGATTTTATAAGTTTTCGCCTGAAATTATTTGCAAAAAAGCAGGTCAATGCACACTGAACCCCTTTGTACTCAAATACCACCCTGCACGATATCTTGTAGAGAGACATTATTTTTCACTTCTGGTTAGGCCAACCTTTAAGTTTCTCCAAAATGTGACTTACAGCCTAACCAAAACCGAAAAATCACGGCTGCTTTAAATTGAATGTGAAAATGTTAATCTCATAAAAAATCTAGATGAGGATTACAACTTCCGGTTTGATGAAATATGATAATTTATGCGGCGTGGCTACACGTGCCATTGACCAGCATCTACGCACGTCATCCCTCATTCATAGTGACCAGGCCCAGTCGCTGATAGTCAGGCTGCCAAGCCAGGAAACATTGCTTCAATCCACTTTCCAATTCTACTGTCATCCGCAGTGGTATACAGCTGCATTTATTCTAATGCAAAATTCACTTGAAGACCTACTGCATTCCTATTGCGATTAGAATTCCAGAGAATACCTGGCATTTCTTATACAAGTGTTTCCACTGAAACATATTATTACAAAAACTTTGGCAAAAGAAAGTGGATAGCCTACCCAGTGAAGTTGAACTATGTTTTATCGTGGCGAAGTTGTATCATTTCCTTTACTGCCATCCTGACATTTTAATTCAACAAACACATAGGAAGACAGAATATTGTTTCATTTTGTGAAGTTGGTCTTTAAGTCACAGACAGGAAAGAATTTTCTGGAACTTGGAGCCTAATTTTGTATGCAATTAACAAAGTCATAAAACTATGAGGTTAAAGATAGCTAACTTTATATGATGTTTAATTATGGTTTGGTGCTGATTTGGATGAACACTAAAAGAAAGTACACTGAATTCGAACTTGTACAAGCAGGTCTATATATAACCCTAATTCTTCTTTTTCCAAATGAATAAAGATTGTCAGAAAATGGACATATAAGTTTAAGAACATAGAATTGAACACAAACTTTCATTGATTAGGCTCGTACCGCATTTCACTGCATGAGCAACCTTGAGTCAATGAGATACTAAACTTATTTTTGCAAATAATTCTGAAAATCAACTTAACCAATAACATAGACATTGAATTACTCAAAAAATTTTATGAATTTCTTTTCAATACAAGAATTCACTCAGAGAAATAATTAGATTCTTTTTGACATTGCTTTACTCGCCTTTTATTCCTATTACAAAATAGTTATTTCTGAAGTTTACCCAACATTCCAGAACAACCTTAGTTCTTTCGATGAGCACATGGGGCTAATTGGGCCAGCCAGCCTTGATCGCCAGGTGGCTGATGAGCCAAGAACTGCTTCGATCAAGCACTCCAAGCGGACGGGCAAGACATTTGCCAGCGATGAGCAGTTGCAGCAGAGTTGCAGTGAAGTTGCAGTTGAGTGGCAGCACTGCATGGGACAAGATTGAGTCGATGGTGCTGTTCGTGTGGAATCACGAGCACTTGAATCATCTGTGGTGACGCTACCATTAATATTTTAACAAGAGTATGAAACTGTTTTGAGCTCTTCAAAGGGATTCCCCGATTTTGAGGTGTCCTAACGACATAATGAAATGACCACAATCTACTGAAATAATCTCAACATATAAATAATATTGTAATTAACCTGATGTATCAAAATTTCTTGGTTAAAACAACCAAACTATGCCATAAGTTCACCTCAAGGCAAGCAATGTTGTTACATTTTAACAAGAGGACCGTCTGTTGGTCCCAGTTGACGTTACCTTTCAAATAGTGTGAAAGGGGGTTACTCCCCTTTTTAGAAATGCTTTTAGAAAATTAAATATTTGCGGACATTGTTGCTTTTAAAAAATAATCTATTCCCAATAAATGAATAAAAAGACCACGAGCACTTGAATCTATTCATAGATCATGACGTTATAAGTATTTAAACAAGAGTATGAAACTGTTTTGAGAACTTCAAAGGGATTCCCTTACTGACACCACAATCTAACCATTGCCATCCCTGCTCATTTTCCCTTAAATTTATCAGTTTGAAAAGAAAACATGATACGTAATAAGTGTGTAGTATAAACCTGAGAAATCAACCTTGATAACAAAATGCTACAGAAAATATTTCTCACTGGAAATAAAATAGGCCTAATAGTTTTTATTTATTTACAGATTTCTTTATTTACATAAAATTTACTTAGTGTGTTTTTTTACTACATTTAGGCTTATGTATTTTCACAATATTTTTTTCACGAACTTCACAGTATTATTTCCTCCATTAATAAATCTAAACTTGTCTTTCAGAATTTGATATAAACAGGCTGTTAAATCAAAACTTATGAATGCATTCTTATGCCCTTATCAGCGTTTGTGCAAAACACAGTATTCAGCATCCTGAGCGAATTTCATGATCATATATTAAGTATGGACTGAGAATAAAAAGAAAAACCTCCCTGGAGTTTATAATGCAGGTGGCTGGGTTGTCATGACGTCATTGTATTTGTGCAGCTATAAATAGATTGTGACGCCAAACTGGGCACCAGAGACGGTCACAACTCTGTCTTGTGTGTTGCAAATTCGTGTTTGATGCCTGTTACAGAGCAATTTTATAATATTTCTAGGGTTGATCAGACACAGAAGCCACGTAGAACAAGATAGGAGTGTCATTTAATCTCAGCAACTGCACAATAGAGTTTGAGAGAGGGAAATCCTTGACAAGGTCTGGTTAATTTCTCAAGCAGCTTTCATACTCTTTTGTAAAGATAATCATAACGTCACATCTGAGTAGACAGATCCAAGTGCTCGTGTGTGGAATGAAGCATCTTTCATTCTATTGTTATTGTACATAAATGTAGGCCTATAAGCTCTAGATGGAGCATTATCACAACCCCATTCGTATATACTGCTAAAGATAGATAAATTTATTAGATAGATAAATGTATCTTACATCGACAGTAAAAACAAGAAATAACATGGTAAAATATCAAAACTAAATTTAGGAACTTTATTTGTTCTTTCAAACAAGAAGTTAGGCCTACACATTAAAAATTTTGAGCTGCAACAGTCAAGACTTAAAACTTGAGATCCATTGAAAATGAAGTCACAGTGCTCTGAGCCTTACAAAGAAATTCTTGCCTCAGCAGGTCTAGATTTGTATGGACTAATTTGATTTATTTTACTTTATTTTACCTCTATTGGTAATTGATCAATGAGCTCTCCAAATCTGAAGCAAATCAACTGCCTTATGAAGACGACCACTTGTTTGCTTTCAGGTCGCCTGTCTTATTAGATCTACAATACATGCGGGTGCTTACGTAATATCAATAATTGGCAATAACTGGCAGTATTTACAAACAATCAGCACATTGCGCGATAAGTTCGCTGCTTTCTTGAAAGGCAATTAAGTAGGCCTACGAAAAATAGCGCATACGAAATCAATCAAAACTGTCACAATGATCCAATCTCAGCAATGAAAGAAATGAAAGTTATTCAGCAGATTGTATAGCAGCGAACAATTGGCAGTTGGCTTTGGGAGTGGGACCGATGGATATAAACTTATAGATCAGATCATATATCATATCAAGTGGCATTAAAATAACCTGGCTACCGATTCTAACAAATTATGTCAGGTTTGAGTTCGTCTGTCAAGTTTCAGAATGAACCGAAACTTCAGCATCCTTGTCATTTCTGGTCTCATGTTTTCGTAATCATGCACTCAAGATCACAAGTCTGTCTTCTGTCCTTCTTGTATGCAGCTCAGAAGTTATGATAGAAGGTTTTATTCTTCGATTAAAGACTGAAATTCCAGCAAAATATTTATTTCCGGACATCCCGATTTTTTTTTCTGTTAAGCCTGTGTGTCAAGTGTGTGTTGTTTTCTGTTAGTGTGCTAATGAGTAACTGTGAAATCTGTGTGTTTCCTTGCAAGTGTGTCAGTCGCAATGCACTTCAGCAGATACTCTGGGTGTCGAAATGTTAAATGGGAGCTGAAAGGATGATTGCAATGTGAATTGAAATGAAGTTTTATGTGGATGGAAACTTGTGATTGTAAGTATAGTTTTGTATTATTAATAATATTATTTTATAAGCAGGCCTATACATACATGTATAAACAAGTAATGCGAAATATATTATACAGTTATCGCACAGCACCGAGTGCAATATCAGTTTTTATGGCACCGAGGCGACTAATATTGCACGAGGGCGCAGCCCGAGTGCAATATTAGTCACCGAGGTGCCATAAAAACTGATATTGCACGAGGTGATGTGCAATAACTGTTATATCATATGGTTTTTTGTGGCAAATGCAAAGAAAAGGGCTGGAATTCCTTGTCCAAACTCTTTTTGTGTTTCTTTTGACCCGCTTGTTTAAAATGTATCTCGTCAAAAATCAAAAACTATTTCACTCACAAAAAAATTGTTCACACTATTTGAATCCACAAATGATATACTTGATGCAGGATTTTTTTCAGATTTTTTTCTGAAACTTTATAGCAGACTTTAGACCTCTAAACACAACAAACTCACTGACAAATCGGCCAAAAAGCAGTTTTTCGGCCACTTAATGCTATATTCTGATGCCACTAATAACATCACCAGCATAAAAAGTAGATATCCACGTAGCCCTTTATTAGGCGCATCTTTTGCCGTCAAAGCCATCTTCATATCTGCCTCCGTTGCCGCGCAATTAATGTTTTAGTAAAATTGAAAAACACAATATTTTTGCCAGCTTGTGGCTGCAGCAGCATGAAAATATGGTGCTTCCTCTCAGGTCCGTCCAATCTCTTACATGTTAAAATGAGCGTGCAATAACATGCGTGCAATATCGTAGAATATTGCACGGCTGTCGACCAATGAGCAGCGAGTATTTTGGCTTACCATATGATATATCATTATATATTTAAAAGTTTGAAGTCTTGTTATGTCTTGTCTGTCTGATTGTGTTGTCTGAATGATTGTATGACTGCTTTGTGATTTTATGTGTTTTGGATTTCAGATTCACCTTTGCTGCTCATCTTGAGTTTTGACGCTAAAAACTAGCCCAGCGAGTACTCATGATTGAGAAGACCAGAATCCTTTTTGGCTGAAACAGAAAAGAAGGAAAGCTGCAGTAACCATATGTTATTGGTCCCCTTAGCCTTCCACTGAATACAGCTCAGGGCAGCCGCAGAGCAGTGTCCATGGGCAGAGGATACAGGAACATTGCCCTAGGTTCCCATGCCATAGCACCCTCCAGTGCTGGTGATCGCTGTATGGTGATGATTGATGAGTAGACTGGGAGTCTGGCACATACCCTATTAATTCAGGGATGCTCATGGTCTTTCAGTTGCCCAAGCACAGAACACTGGATAAAACCTGCTTCCATTTAATGTCCCATGCGCTCAGACTAAATTGAGTTCATGGGTGGGATTCGAACCCACGCCCTAATAGCCGGTGGTTGCGCAAACAAGCACTCTTAACCATTAGGCCAGGGAGGCCTCGGAGGAAGTGTCAAAAATTGAAATATTTATGGCAGAAGCAGATGAAGAAAAGGTGAAGGAAGAAGCTGACAAGTTGAAGGCTACATTTGAAAAAAAAATTAAGGGAGGTCATGAGAATTATTCTTGGAAATATCAATGTGAGTGCGATGATAGTGACAATTACTTTTATGCCAGGGAACATGGTCCCACAACAACAGGTGTGGAATTCACAATTAAATTGGTGCACTCTACTGACCCGAGGTTCAAGACAGGTGATTACAACAAACAGTCAATGCCAAACAATGCTGAACAAGATTATCCAGCTTGCTATTTTGTTACAGGGACCCTCAAAACACTGTCAGAACATGAGAATATGTGGCAGAGCCAGGGACAATTTGCCAAAGAATTAATAATTTGAACATTTGAGCATCCATTTATCCACATGGAATTGTTCATGGACTATAACGATGTTGCATGGGATATCTCGTAAATGGAATGACTAACAGGACAAATCGGAGGACACTAATTTACACAAGAAGGTAAGACAAATTCTCCTATGGTCATGTCAACACAGAATTTTTTGCCAACTCGCATTGAAACCATGGAGGCAGTTAATCAAATATCAAAGATGTTTCAAGGTTATACTTTGCATAGGTTTGGTCCACAGTGACTATTTGATCTTATATGAATTGACTTCTTCTGAGACATGTGCTTTTTCCAAGCCAATATCTTGATCTAACAGAAAGTCGTACAGTGCTGGCCTGTTGTTGCACCATTGGGGGAAGCAAATTATGTGAAGGCACTCGACACAGTTGCCCAAAATAGATATTCCACACTGAGTACCGTGAGCCTGAACAAACTTTTGGGTTAAAAAACTTGACCAAGAAAACGCTTAGTGCAGTGGTATAGAGGAAGGTCAGAAGAACATTTTGATGTATCAAACTAAAAAATCTGTTGGGAACTTTTTCAGATATTGCAGTTCTTAATTTTTTATTTATCACACCCTATTCTTAACATTAAATCTCCACCAAAAAGGCCCAGAATTGCCCATTTTTCCTGATAGGTAATATCCAAGATAAAAGACATTATTCAGAAGTAGAAATATGCAGTCATTGTCACAGTAGAAAGTCTTACCACTTCATCTAGACTGACAGTGTGTGATAAACATATTACAGAAAACCTTTCTGGATAGAAGTGTGAGAAAACGTCTTAAATATGTTTATTTGACAGCTATTGCTAAATTTCATCATTCCGGTAAATAATTTTAGCAGAATCTGTGTCATCAACTCATAGTAACTGGTTTTGTTTAGGTTTTTATGCATTTCATCATAAATATAGCCACTGTGAATGAAACATTTCATTATTATGAAAAAGAATAGACAAAGTCAAGTAAATTTTCAGACAACACATGGATACAATGTTTGTAATTACCTTTATAACTATGGAATGGGATCCCTTAATTCTTTGCAACTTGAAAAAAATAAAAAATAACTTCAAAATGATTAATAAACTACAATATTAATGTAAAATGCATATTTAGCTCTTACAAACTTATGTTAAGATAGTTGGTGCTGTTGTGAGTTAGCTGGCATCCAAAATCAATCAATCTAAAATAACACGGAACAACCAAAATGCCACAAATTCAGTTTAGTAGGTGGAAATGTAGTTAATGCAGTAATGTGGAACTATTGCATATTTAACATGTATTGGCAAAGGATCCTACTTCATACTTAACTTAATACTTACAAACACTCTATCCATGTGATTGCCGATGATTTTATAAACATTGGCAGTGCTTTATACCAGTTGATAAGTGCTTGTTTCACAGTGGTGAAATGTCTTATAAAACAGCTAAAAAAAATTAACAATTCCCCATAAAGTACAAAATTGAGGTAGATTCTATCACAATCAATCACCAGAATTATTAACACTTAGCACAAGCGAGCAAATAAAAATATGTATACATTTTCTCAGAAATGTTTATTGTCACAGGTTTATCACACCCCGTCAGTCTGGATGAAGTGGTACATCATTTCTGCCATGAAAATGAATGCATGTTTTCACTTCTGAGAATTTCTTTTTTGTGAGTGATGGAACTGCTTTGTTGAGCCTCATGATATATTTGAAAGAGACCGTATAATGACGATATCCTCAAGCAATTTTTTGAGAAAATCGACTGAGATGAAAAACCTGCCGTGAATCACTGGATGCTTGGCACCTTGGTGCATAGCATCTCATCTCATCTGACAATCAGCAGTTCTTCAATTAATGGATAATTCAAAGGTATGGAATTGCATGATAGTGTAAGTCCAGTTTAAGGACAATGAGTTTTCCGAAAAATGTTTAATGAACAATCGTGCAATTGCTCAGTGTAGAATGACAAGTATCTGCAGTGTTGATGATTGTGGTAAGAAACATGTCTTTCACGTTCGTATTATAGCTCTATGGTATTTCTGATGCTGTTCCTTCAAATGACAAACCTGAACATTTCAAAGTAACAGGTGCTACGTGTAGTATCAATGCACGTGCTGGTGGAGCCCATTGTTGAAGTGTGTGTAATAATTGGTTTTTGAAGAAAAAGGAGAAGGTACAAAAGTTAGATCAAGAATTAGATGGTGGGAAGAGGGTGAGAAAAGTACCAAATATTTCCATAGTTTAGAGAAGAAAAGAGGGAAAGATTAACTCCGGGAATGGCTATAGGGTGACAGGGGTAGAAATATTCAGAGACGTCAGGTTGACTTCTATAAAGATTTATATGCTAGTCAGAAGTCAAAACCGAGAGACAGAAACTATCAATAATTTCTGGGAGATTTGGGCAAGAAATTAAACGAACTAGCATAATACCCGTGAAATGGAGATGGGAGAGGGGCAAAGTATTAAAGATTAATTTTGAACATAAAATCCAGCCTATATCCTTCTTGTGGGTGAGAAAAGGTTGCATGCAAGTTTTTATGGATGGGCACCCCATACTTTCACTGTGGCAAAACAGGACGAGGGTAACTGAGTTACCCTCGTCTCATTTTGTTAAAATAAATTGAAAAAACTAGGTCATCCCATTGGATCCCATGTTAAATGAGGACGAAGGTAACTGCTTTTCCAATAATGAAAGGACGAAGGTAACTGCATGTGGTGACGAGGGTATTTGCAGCTAAATTGTGTATTAAAACAATACAGTTTGGCCCAGGATGATTACATGAAATGGACAAATGTTATAGTCATACCTGAGATCATCAATGCCCAAAATACAAATGCAATTCAAACCAAATATAAGCTCCAAAATATTATTTTCCGTCACATAACAATATATGTAATAAAGTGATTATTAAACATAATAATTACCATAATACAAAGTGTAAAATATTTTAGATAATATTTATGGATATATTGTATGGATTCCATAGTCTTCCTATCTGGATTCTGTGTATTAATTTCAGTAGGCTATTGGCCAAATTACTTCTCAATGAGGCTTGACAAACTGAATTAGTCGAAAAGGTTTTCAGTGGGAAGTCCCACCTCCTCCCTTTCGATCATCTGTATGTTGCTTACTTCAGACATCATCCCACGCATTCAGGTATGCAGCTCCTCCGGACAAGCAGAAATCTTTGTGGGGCGCTGCTTGCCACTCTCACATTCAATTTTATTTCCTCCCTTCACCCAGGGCACATTATGTGCATCATTTTACTTTTTAAAATGAATCAGCAAAATGTGTGTGTCCACTGTCCATGGATCAGTTGAATGCAAAGGATGAGTGTTTAGAGACTGCTTTAAGATTGGGGATAGGATACTTCAAAATAAAGATATGGGTGGAAAGTGCATGGAAGGTGGAGACGTCATGGAGGGAAACATGGAATGAGAAGAGGCAAGAAGGAGAATGAGGGAGGAGAAAAGAGGGACGGAGGTGGCCAGGCAAGGGACTGTTCAGAATTCACCACTGGGGGGTGGGAGTTTGGTCAGATATTTGCCATTAAAAATTGATATCCCCCCTAGGTTTCATGCAGGTATCAGCCATATCTTTATTTCGAAGTACCCTATACAAGTCATGTATCCCCAGTGATTGTATCATTTGTAAGACCGTAAGGCTTCGCTCTACAAGAGTTTCTCATTGCGAGATTAAAAAGTATATCTTATCTCTTATCTTATCTTAGATATTTAGTAAGACCCCTCAGGTGCAACGTGGATTTTTTGTGCTCCTCGCCCCCCCCCCCAGACATACAAAGCAATGCCCACATATTGTATTATATGCACACCTTGGGCAGTTGCACTTATAGATATGCACATGTTTCATTTTGTTCTAATGTTCAAATTTCATACCCTCATAGACATTAATTTTTTGCACAAATTCTGACTGAACACATTCTGCTTTAAAGGCAGCTGAAGATCCCAGCTGACAGTGTACCAGCCAGCTGGACACCTGCTTCGTAACAGATAAATGATAAATTACATGACAGATCATGGAGTGCCCCTGCACAGTGGTTATAGAATGCTGAATGTGATTTCTGGCAGATTACTGCTACACGGCTCACTGATGTTGTGTCTTGTGCTCAAGCAAAAGCTCTTCTCACTCAATGAGTTTACAGTGTATATAGGCCTACGTATTTAAAGCATGGTGTGCTTATTCAAGTCTTCGACTATTATTTTTTGCTGTTGAAAGAAACATGTTCAAAACTACTCTTGTAAGTTGGTGTGACTTGCCAAGCAATACATATAAAGATAATAAATTTAATAGAATAGTTCCTTAGTTTATTTTAAAAAATCGAATTTGCGAAGTTAAATGAGGATGAGATGACCAGAATACAGACCATTATCATCACATGTTAAATGATGTCAAACAGTCAACAAACATGTCCAATAGGATTTCACTTCCGAAATATTGTCAAATTTGGATGATTATCAAAGCTCATGACACAACTGCATGGAAAAGGATGCGACAAACAAATTATGAAAATGTCAACTTCGCCTTTAAAAATTAAAACTGAAAACCTGCACTATACAGTAAATTGCTTGAAAGGAGTGGAGGGGGGCACCTTGATTCATTCCAAACTCCAGACATTGAGCTTTGATAGACAGGATTTGTGATTGAATTTTAGCTCAATTTACATTGGCCATGATTTTGGTTCTGAATAAAATTAATGCACAATGCACATGAAGTGGTCTGATTTGGCCATTTCTATTTTCCCCTGGAAAACGTGCATACCACAACAAATAGATTCAGTGATGTCAGTGCAAATTTACATTGAAAATGAAAAGTTAGATGTTTGTGAGCACTACATGTATACCATAAAGTTTAAATATCTTGCACCGATTATCCTGTAAATGAATACAAGGTCTGCTGACCAGGTTTACTGGCTTAATCAAGTTAATGATGACTTTCTAGCACATTTGGAGAAAAATAAAAAGGGCAAATACCCTCGTCACGTCAACAAGCATGGTCACAGTTACCCTCGTCTCGGGATGCAGTTACCCTCGTCATTTTCGTTGTGCTTTAAGGCATTTTTTGATTGTCAGAGACTGAATTCAAAGTGGCTCTTTTTCAAAATGTCATTTTGGATCCCATACAGTGACCATACACTACCTGGATAACAGTAAACACAACCAACAGACTCAAAATCAATGTTGCATAATATTTAAGGCCAATTTAGAGACGAGGGTAACTCAGTTACCCTCGTCCTGTTTTGCCACAGTGACTTTGGCTGGTTAAGACGAAGGGGTCCATGAATTTATTAGTAGGATGCCAAAAAAAAACAACATTGATGAGCCAATCTCCCTTGAGGAAATATATCTAAGTCCTTGAGGTGCATGAAAACAAATCGAAGTCCTGGCCCAGATGGTATAACTGTTGAATTTCATAAAATGTATAGGCTGAAATAAAAGCAGACTTGATGGAAGTTCTACATAAGAGTTATGTTATTCACAATATTTAGTAACTAGTGTCCTACTTTATAAGAAAGGTAACCAATCAGACTTAAAAAACTGGCGACCTATTTCTCTTTTAAATATATATTTTATAAGATATTGTCCAGAACACTTGCCAAAAGACTGAAAAGTGCTTTGCCTGATATTATCAGCGCTGATCACATAGGTATAGGCCTATTGGAGAAAATATAAGGTTAGTGGAAGATATTATTGAGGAAAGAGACGATGATGCAGTTATAGTACTCCTAGACCAAGAGAAGACCTTTGACAGGGTACACTGCAAAAAATTCCCGTTAAATTTTACAGTTAAATTAACTGGCAACTTTGTTCCAGGTCTAATAACTGTGAAAGTACTAACAAACCTGAACATGACAATGAACTGTAAAATGCGGATTGGTACATTGAACTGTAATTTTGTGGATTCGACAGAGTGATATTACGGTATGACGTACATATATAAAACAGTTTATTCAAAGTATATTTTACAGTTATATCAACTGTCAAACATAGAATGTGAAGAATGCAAGGAGCTGTAGAATCTACTGTAAAAATACGGATAGTATCTGTTATTCTTACTTTTGCACAAGTGTGAAACAACAGACTAAGCATGTGATTTAACTGTCGCAGGGATGTACCGAGGCTGGAATCAGCTGAGAGAGCCACTGACTCCAAGCTCGGCCTTGCTCATCTCTTGCTTGACAGCAGGGAAGTAAGTCCATCAATTATATACCCAGAAATTAATTCGGACACGTTTGCTCACAAATTTCTGCCATAAAATTGATTGATATGTTCCAAGAGAACCAGGTGTCACGTTTCGAACGAACGAAAAGTGAAGTGCGGATCTGTTGTGTAGATCCACAGACGATCAACAGCCGGGTGGCTGTTCCACATCTTCCGATAGTTGTGATGCTGCATGTGGTCCGCAGGGGAGTCCTCATGCAGCGTAGCTATTGGAGCTGTGTGGTGGATGTGTGTGGCATATTCAGAGCTGTATCAATTGAAGCATGGGCACCCTGCGGATTTCTCTCCCTCCTGCAAGCATAGGCACCGAGTACCCGTTTCAGGACAGGCCAGGGAGAGGTTGACGCAGGGTGTTCTTGTGGATGATGACTTGTGGGAGCATCAGGATGGCAGGCACGGAAGGCAAGGCAGGCAGGAAGCTGGAAAAGAGAAAATTGGAAGGTGTGAGAAACTTGTATTTTGAGTGTGACAAACTGCAATTGGAGGGCAGCCATGTCAGCTAAAGGAAGCTGGCATGATTGTCCCACAACTACAGCCTGAGGATAAAGAGGAGTCTTGGCTGAAGAGCAGTGCTGGAATGTTGTTTTGGTTGGAGAGCTGGCAGTGTCCATGGAGAGAGAGAGAGCTGTGAAGAAAAATTGAAGATGGCATAGCGGCAAAATTGAAGATGGCATAGCGGCATCATGTGAGTGGCGCAAGATGGAGCATCTTGTGAAACCTGTGCTGTTATCTGAAAAGTAAGGGGAAGATGCAAGTTATTGTATGCTTCTTAAGTTGTTAATGAAGTGGTGAAATGTAGAAATATGAGTATAGTAGAAAGCACCAGACAGTTTGAGCTGACTGGTGTTACCGTAAGTTGGCGCAGAGTAGGCCGGGGCAGGGACCCGGGTTCAGTTTTCCCTTGGTTTTCTGAGTGGCTTCAGGTGGCTGCAGTCATGTAGCTAAAAAGAGAGGAATGTATAGATTAAATGGTTAGTCAGGGTCAGGAGGTGTCACGTTTGATGATAGTGTCATTTTGGGCCGAAGGCCCAAGGCCAATATGGGCACGAAGCCCCTTTCGTCTGTGTGCGGGGTCCGGAGGGAGGCTGTGATGTTCTTGTGATGGTGTTCTTCTTGTTTTTCCTGAAAAGAGAATGAAAAGAGAGAGCAGTATCTGGGCTTTCGAGTGGGACGAGCATTTAAGACAGAGGTGTTTCCGCATTGTTTTGTGGGAATTGAGTATAAGAATGAGAGTCTGGTACAAGCCCTATTAATTCAGGGATGTCCAGGGTCTTTCAGTTGCCCCGGCATAGAATACCGGATACAACCCGCCTCCATTTAAAGTCCCATGGGCTCGGACTGGATGTGGGTGTCACGTTTATCAAAGTATGTTCTAATGATGCAGACTACGCTTGGGTTATTTTGGTTTTAATAGTGTCATTCTTTAGATCACATCATAAGACTCACACAAATGTCAATGTCACATATAGATATTACAGCTTTTGCATAATGACAGCATCTTTAAGATCATATGAATGAGGATGTTCCCTTACCTTCAGATAAGTTATAAATTAAGTTTAATTAACAGCTGTGTTAAGCATATGTTATAGATGGCGCCACATGTTCCGTGGTTAAAGACCATGTAATGTCCTGTTTATAGTTCCCAATCTTACCAGGTGTATTGATTGTTTGGCCAATTCATATGTTTTGTCTGCATATTACAAGTTGCCAGTAAATTAACGGTGGAAGTAATTGTTCATCAACGTGAACTGAATGTTAAATGACATGTTGCAGTAAATTTATCTTGGAGTCATTTTGTACCTGACAAAGAACTGTAAATTCCCAAAGTCCATATAAAAAAAATACTGGTAAAATAACAATAAATTTACAGTTCTTTTAGCCACAAAAACACGGTCGTTTCTTACAGTGTAGAGTGGAAATGGCTATTTTCAGTACTTAGAGCCTATAATTTTGGAAAATTTTATATCCTGGATAGAAATTATGTATAAAAAGCCAAATCATCAATCTTTATAAATGGAATTCAGTCAGAATATATTCAGATAACAAGAGGAATACCACAGGGGGATGTCATGTCTGCACTTCTTTACGTATAGTATAGTCTGAACCATTAGCACACAAAATTTTAAAAGCACATCATGACATGGATTCCGTAAATGGAATAACTGTAAGAAACGACAAATGAAGCCTGCATTAAGGTTACTCAATGTGTAGATGACACAAACAATTTTCTACAGGGCAAGGAAGATATTATTACTGTCCTTCAAATCTTTGAGAGATTTGAGGATGTTTCAGGATCTTAACTTAACAAAAGTAAAACTAAAGCACTTGTAGTTAAAGAAGGGAATGTGGGAGAATATGAAGGCATTATGCTAAGCTTAGACCCTGAGAGCATATTAAGAATCCATGTTTGTAATAACAAAGACAGCATATTTTGGGATAAAATAACAGATAAGTTAAGAGTCAATTTGAATATGTGAAATCGGAGGGATTTAACTTTTCAATGCAAAATATGTGTCATTAAAAGGTTAGGTTTATCAGTGTTGTTGGATTTCGTGGATGAATAAGATACGGATGCCCATGTTTGAAGCTCACATATTTATTCTACTCGGATCACATGAAGTTGGTGAATCACATGAAGCAGGTGAATCTACAATTAAACAAAAAGACTACTCAAAGTACCAAATCATGATTTATTTCCAAGAACTGTGTCTCAAAAGTAAAGCTGAATGTAATATAAATTATGAAATCCTAGAATGCAACGTCACATGTTTAATGGTGAACCCCTTGCTTCAAAACACTGATTTGGCTGACATTATAAGTTAATATAACAAACAAAATGTTCGACATGAAAAAGATTGTTGACTGCTGCATTTCAAAACTGCTTTTCCTTTGAGATCAGGAAACTTGAACTTGCGCTGCCCGAGCAATGGACAAAAAGTGAAAAGTATGAAAAACCGCATTTTCATAGCATTTCATCAATATTAAATTTTAAATTCCAAGTTTCAGACTGTGGTATTAAATCGTTAGAAAATTTGACTGAGAAGGACATTTATAACACCTTTTCGTCCGAAGAGGAACGTGAAATATGTTCTAAGTCCTTACTGGACAGATACATTTCCAAACGAAATTTGAATTTAAACTTCTGGTTCAAATAAAACAATGTTAATAAGATGATATCCAGAAAAAACTTTTGATTTTAACTGGAAAATTTTCTGTGGCCAAGTGAATGTCGAGAAATGATTAAAACACATGAAATGCTCTGATGGAATTTGTATGTGTACATATGATGTAGACATGAAAATATGTTAAAGATAAGGAGAGAAGTGGGAGGAAAGTTCCAGGTTTGTTAAAAGATTTGTGCTTAAAAAATTGTATACTATATGTGGATATTTTGAAGATTTTCCTGAAACTCATTTGATTAATAGAATTTTGAGTATATGTCGAATAATTGCCGATGGAATGTGTGGGAGAGAAGAAATTGTATGAAGTACGAAGAGTCGAAGACACCTATAATATTGAAATAGATGATTGTATAAGAAAAGTGATTTTTGAAATAGACTCACATTGTGACAATTTGAGGAAATGTGAAGGTAATACTTATAATTTATTATTGAAACTGAAAGAATCTAATGACCAATAGGACTGGTAAAAAACTATTGTGATATTTTATTTTGAGTGTATTTATTGAGTGGATGACAATGAAATAATAATAATAATATAATAAAATTTAAAAAAAGAGACAGCTGCTCAGCCTCAAGAGTATGGCATGATCTGAGACATATATTTGAGGGAGGGGGGCACGTATTCTGCTCATATGCCCCCTCCCTCAGGGCATTTCTGGGTAGGCCTACGTCCCTGGTAATTGCACTCAAGGAAAAGTACTTTTAAGATTCTCACACTGTGTTATGGTATTTTATTATACCCCATAACGTTTACAATACCACATGAAAAAGCAGTGGATATATCCCATGTGGTATGGCGTTGTATACTCAATGGTTTTTTGTATACCACATGGTTTGACGCACTCGTGGGTACAGAGGACATCTTCAACTCGTGGAGTACATCTCAAAATACCACCATACCCATTTGGTCTTATTATAATACCTCCACAATGAATGCAGAGCTGTCATTGGCTGAGAGCTGGTCACATGTCAGTCATTATTTTAGTATATTGCCCTGGACTATTGCACTCCCAAATTTTTTTTCCACATTTTTTTTCCAAAAATGTATTTATTTTCTTAACAAAATTTTTTCAAAAATTTTTCCCCAAATTTTTTTTTTTCACAATTGTTTTTTTCTTTCTCAATTTTTTTCCCACAACTTTCTTTTCCTCCAAAAAAATAGTTTTCCACAAGGTATTTCTTTTCTTTTTTTTTAAATTTTTTTTTGAAAACCAATGCCTGGCAATAGTGCAGGGAAATAATAAAATTATGGCATTTAGTAAAGACAAAAAAATTATCACAAAACTAGTTGTTTGTGTCTGCTTATCTATTCGGTATAATAAAACAAATATAGACTGACTATCTTGGGCATTAGAAAAATCTATTACCCTCTCGTGTGTGTAAAGAAAACTATTTCCCTCGGCCTTCAGCCACGTGAAATAGTTTTCACTTACACACCCTCGAGGGAAATAGATTTGACTAGTGCCCTCGAAATCAATCAATATTTGTATAAGGCTGATGTAAACTTAAAATTTTTGTTTTTTCCTGCAAAACAACAATTCAACCTTAACTCTGCCAGTTCCCGAAGTATTTCTGATACGTTGGATGCCTGTCATCACACATTGCTGGTCTATCATTCACTCAATATAGATGGCGCCACATGGTGTATCAGTGCTGTGAAGTACTGAGGGTAACACAACTTTGTTTCAATCAATCAGTACTGCTCATATACTAAGTCAATTAAGAATGTAATGTTTTCTATGTGAAGATACTGATCCGTTCTTCACGACAGTATGATTACTGCTGATATAAACGTATCTGCTTGTCTCTCATTATGATTAGAATTGTGGAACAAATATGACCAAAGTGATCCATTCCAATATTTACTGAAAGTCAGTCGTGGCCTCCAGTGCATCGGTTTGATCAACGTTTAGTTGAAATTTTTGACAGGGGGCTCGCCACTGCCTTGAGAGGTTGGTCAGTGGGTTTTGGGTCCCCTCATACCATACATAGACTTCAAAATTAGGTTGCTGGTCACCCCCTCAGGTTGTGCCGCTGCCCCCTGGTGGCCATTTTGTGCGAAAGTGAGCGAAATCACAGGTAACGCCAGTATTTGCCTAATATTGTGAAAACGAAAAGACCTATTTCAATTACTTTTGGCCCATTTGATACCTAACAGAGTAAGAAAGACATTTAGAGAGCTTTTGTAAATAGTACTTGGTGGTTACCTTGAAAATGTTTCACTTTCATTCCAAAATAAGTGATATTTTCAGTATTAAAATTCTGACGAGACTTCAATTTTTGCCTCAGCTTTCTGATTTTAAAAATGGTCACAAAAGGTGCCAAGACCATTCTTAAAATTATCTGGGGGTATTATTAATCTTCACCTTATAAAAAAGACCTTATCACATTTTGTTGAGAATGGGCCTGCCCTAGACCAATCAGATGCAAGTTAGTTGGTGAGTATCGTAATTAGAAATCAGAAGAGGCTGGTCTTTTAGAGTCGACTGCCCAATTGTCTCTTCTAATCTTGGATGGAATAGGTTAAATGACTTAGCAATACAAACTTTCATGGAATACATGTTGAATGTTAATGTGCTTTCACAATTTCTTTTTAAAATCTAGTATTTCACACCGGTGAAGGTTGAAATTCAGCCATTATGTTCAATAGAGTGATCTTTAATGGATAAAACACCCAGGGGCGTAGATTTTTCATTTTTGTAGGCGGGGGATGATTTCAGCATAAGCGTACTGAAATTAGCTACAAATAATACTGTGAAGGTAAGGTAGTTAAAACAGAACTCTTACGGCAATTTTCCACAGATCCGTGGCCTTTGACATTGTTTGTTTCATTGCAGCAAAGGGTTGTGACGTTACCATTTTCTGTTCTCTTCTTTTTTAACAGCATGGCAGCCAGAAATTTGCTATTTAAATGAGATCTAATGCAGCCAGAAGCATAATTATTTTTTATTAAATGCAGTAACATCTTTTCTATGCCAGTTTAAAGTTTCAGTTTCTTATCTTTATCCAAAAAATTTTCGCAGTTAATTTCAGTCAACTGTGTCAAAAGTTGTCTTTATTTATTTAAATTGACATTGGCACAGTCATGGTACTGCAGTAAAAAAATGGCTAGGTGATTCCTAAAATTTGATTACTGCCAAAATTGATGCATGCAAAATCTGCAATTAATTAGTGTGTTGGTGCTCTTTGAGCTCTTACAGAAAAAAGTATTTTAACCTTTTTCTTCAAGTTTATGTCAAATGTATTGGTGTAAATCCTTGGGAAGACATTTCTGTCTTTTTTGTGTGACAAATGCATGTAATGCTTTATTCTGTTGTACAAAACCAAAAACTCGATTTATGACTTTTAAGCAGTCATCAGGTATAGAATACTGCATGCATAGGAATTAGATGTACGACCTTTATTCACACGTTAGTGGATCTTATCGGTGAATCTACAAATTAGTAAAAATAAAACACGTCTTATTACTATGAACAGTTAAAACTTAGCACATAATATGTTGATAAACACGTTATTGATCAGAACACAATGTTAGTAAATAAGACTTGATTAAATTATGAAAACATTACAAACAATGCATCTTAAAATTAAAGAAACACTCTTAGGCCTTAAAATACACATGCAATATAAGTATGTAAACAATAATGATGTAAAAATCACTGAATATTAAATTAAGTTATGTATAACACACATTATCAATATAATACACACAAATATTTGGTACTCACAAACATGTAGCACATATAGGACTCCTGTGCAATATTCTGAAATCTCCAGGTGACATGTCCTATAAAGTAGGAAATTATATATGTAAGAATAAATAATATCTATAAAATGCACATTATTTATCATAAACACATTCATATCCATAAGAGAGTACAATTCCACCACACATGTATAAATACAATCAATTGATGCAAGGTTATTAAATTTTCACCTGCATTCCACACAATACACAAACTAAAATTTGTCAGGTAAATGGCCGAGTCTGCAATCAGCTGACAATAAAGATCAAATGTAAATATCTTAATAATAGGTTAAAATACCACCACAGAAATAAATAATCTAAATATTTTTGGTATTTGACTAGATATAAAAGCATAAGAAAGTTAATTGTACATACCAGTATTCATTTAAGTGTCAGATATACATGTATAGATGTGACAGTTATGTCCTGTTCAGTTCAAATAAAAAATGTTTTCCATGCTTGCATGGTTCACTGAACATGACCAATCAATTAAAACACCAGAGGTCTCATTTGGCTGATCAATCAACTGACCATCACCTGGGGACACCTGGCAGCAGCATATAATGAAATACAGTCAGTTATGAATAGCTGTAAATGATTGGGATCCAAACTGGATCTACAACACTCCCCACTTTTGAGGGTATATACACACTCAAATACATGTATAAAAATTAAAATACAGATGAAACAAAAAAAATACAAGGAAATAAACATCTGAACAATCATGACACATTAAAAAAAATTAAGATGAAGAATTTTCCAAAAGGACTACTTTGGTTATCGGTCTGACAAGATGAGTGGACTTTGTTCTTATCTTCACCGATCTGACTAATCCATCTGTACTCCGATATGCTTAGGTCACCAGTCCCATTGGCCAAACTCCACAAGGTGTATTTTCTTGAATTAACACCAGGTCACCCTCACAAAGATTCTGATGTTTGTCCAGCCATTTCGATCTCTTCTGCAATTCTGGTATGTATTCCTTCAGCCACCTTTGCCAGAATATATTGGCATAGTGTTGAACACATCTCCATCGTCTCCTGAATGCATCAGCCTCTGTGAATACTCCAGGCGGTAAAGAGGGCAGCTCACGCATGAGCAGTAGATGATTGGGAGTCAAGGGGGATGGGTCACTGACATCATTACTGCATTTTGTCAGAGGACGACCATTTATGATTCCTTCGACTTCACAGAATAGAGTATTGAGACTTTCATCTGACATTGAGCATGACGACGGGACCAATCCAGCCATGACTTTCCTGATGGTACGGATGATCCTTTCCCATGCTCCTCCCATATGTGATGCTCCAGGAGGATTGAACGCCCACTCTATGTGCTTAGAAACGCCGTACTTCTGAATCAATTCCTGATCAAGGTCTTTGATGCTCCGAGATATCTCTGCCTTTCCTCCAACAAAGTTAGTGCCGTTGTCACAGAAAATCTTCTCTGGTTGTCCTCTTCTGGAAATAAAACGCCTCAACCCATTCATAAAGCCATCAGTGTCTAAGCTATCCAGTTTCTCAATATGTACAGCTCTAATAGCCATGCATGTGAATAGGCATCCGTATCGTTTAACTTCACTGCGGCCTCTCTTCACACAAAAAGGGCCAAAACAATCCATTCCCACGCTGGAAAAAGGTGGCTTTCCATGTTGAACTCTCTCAGGGGGTAGGTCTGCCATTTGTTGGGATGGACTAGCAGCAAACAGCTTCCTACAAGTCAGGCATGCACGAGAGACACTCTTGACAACTCCACGGATCTTGGTGATCCAGTACTGCTCCCTTATCTTACTCACCACCCATTTAGTTCCAAGATGAGCCTCATCATGATGATGTCGAGCAATGAGCTTTGCTATAAGATGCAAATGCAGGATCAGGAGAGGCTGTCTTGCCCCAATGGCAATTTGAGCATTTTTGATCCTTCCATTAATCCTGACGACACCATTTTCATCCAACAGGGGAGACAATTCTTTGATGGAACTGCCACGGTCCACCTTCTCTTTTGTGGCAAGAGTAGTCAATTCATTTGAGTAGCACTTCATCTGGGCACGTTTCACGATCAATATCTCCGCATTTCTGACTTCAGACAAGGACAATTTGCTGTCGCGAGGTAGAGGGTAGTCCTTTGACAGGATTTTCTTTACTCTAAGTAACCATGCTACTGCCTTTATCAGTCGATTCCAATCTGAGTAGTGCTCTATGAGTTTGTCCGTGGGATCCTGCCTTCCGGTAAAATTCAAGAATGTGGTGACTCTCTCCTTTGATATCCTCTTAACTTCTCGATCATCTGTCGACAATGTTGGGTCCACTTCTGAAGAATCCCAGTCGCACTTGTGAGACCTAAGGAACATAGGGCCTTCTAACCATAGCTGCATGTCCATAGTTGACATTTCTTGGGCTCTTGTGAGTAGATCAGCAGGATTCTTTGGACCTGCGATATGATGCCATTAAGAGGGATCAGTGGATTGACGTATGTTGCTCACCCTGTTCGCAACGAAAACTTGAAATCGCCTTGAATCATTGGAGATGTATTTCAGAACAATTTCTGAATCTGTCCAAAAATATGACTCCATTAAGGGAATATCCAACTCTCTCTTCAATATGCTCTCTAACTGGACTGAAAGCACTGCAGCTTGTAGTTCAAGACGAGGGATGCTGACAAATCTGCGAGGTCCAACTCTTGACTTGGCCAGTAAAAGGCTTGTGTGAATATGCCCATCCTTGTTGACAAGACGCAGATAACAACAGCTTCCATATGCTCTTTCACTTGAATCAGAGAACACATGCAATTCCATGACAGCATCATTAAATGTGCAGGGTTTAATGCATCTGGGAATGTGAAAAGCAGATAAGTTCTTCAGACCCTCAAACCAGCTTAACCATCTTGATGCAAACTCTCTCGGTAACTCCTCATCCCATGTGCTCTTAAGAATCGTCGCTTCTTGAAAGATGAGAGGGTTGATGAAACCCAAAGGGTCATACATTGACGCCACAACACTTAAAATACTCCTCTTTGTAACCTTGGACTCAAAGACTACATCAGCATCAAAGTAAAACTCATCTGTTGCAACGTTCCATTTGATGCCAAGTACCTTACTGCAAGTACTCGGATTGAGGTCTTTGGCCTGGGCTGCCCTGTGCTCAGGAGGGATATTCTGCAGGATATCATTGTTGTTAACCATGAATTTCGTCAAGTTGAATCCGGAATCACTCAAGATACTCCTTGTATGCTCAATGATGCGAGTTACTTCCCCCTTCTCTTCTAAAGAGCGCAGGCAATCGTCGACGTAGAAACTGCGTAGGATAGTCTCAGATACATCATTTGAGTTCCTCCGTGGCGTAATGGTTAAGAGTGCTTGTTTGCACAACCACTGGCTCTGAGGGCGTGGGTTCGAATCCCACCCCGGAACTCAATTTAGTCCGAGCCCATGGGACATTAAATGGAGGCGGGTTGTATCCAGTGTTCTATGCTGGGGCAACTGAAAGACCCTGGGCATCCCTGAATTAATAGGGTATGTACCAGACTCACAGTCTTCTCATCTCATCATCATACGGCGATCGCCTGCCTCGATATAGCCCACTAAGGTGCTGCTGAGGCGTAAAACACAAACAAACAAACAAACAAAACAACTCAGATACATCATAATCAACGCTTCTGTTGACTAAAGACTGGCGGAGAGCATAAGAAGTGCTACTGGCGCACCAAACACCGCCAAATACATGGCCTGTCATGCGGAACTGATGCACAGCTTCATCATCACCGATCCACAAAAATCTTAGCACATCTCTCTGTTCAGCCGGGATTCGGACCTGATAGTACATAGATTCAATATCTGCAGTGAAGGCGTACTCATGTTGTCTGAATCTAAGCAGTACATGTAGAAGCTTGTTGTTCAGGTCGGGCCCTTGCAAGCACTTGTCATTCAGGGATTCTCCTTTGTACTTCGCAGCGCAGTCAAACACGATGCGTAGTTTACCTGGCTTCTTATCAGTTATAACTGGGTGGTGCGGAAGGTACCATACATCATGAACATCACCCGATTCATCTTCCTTCACAGGCTCTACTTAACCTTTATCCAATAATTTGACAATTTCATCATTGTATCTGCTCATTAAACCTTTTCGTTTCAGGGATTTGACAAGTGATGTCAGGCGTGAACTTGCAGCAGAGTGATTATTATGGAAGACTGCACCATCTTTCCTCGGAATTGGCAATTCAAAGTGTCCATCCATAAACTTCATCTCTTGGGCGCACAGATCCAAGACTTTCCTATCTTCTTGAGACATTCCTTGTTCTGCACTGTAAGGATCCTCTTCAATCTCCCAAAGCTGCTTCACGTTGTCCTCCACTGACAATGTGCTGACAAAATTGGAGTGTACTTTGTTGTTCATTGAACTGCTCACTCCATCTGGTCCACTCACACTCCAACCAAACAGGGTCCTGGTAGCAAATGGATCTCCCTTCTTCCCACGCCGAACTTCCAAAGGTATGAGGGCTTCCGCGTTATCCTGGCCTATCAAAACTTGAACTTCTTGACCGCCATCTACCAGTTGTAGGCCTTTGAAATGACTGTAATCTTGCACCTTCAGTGTAGACGTTAAGACTGGAATATTGTCAACAACATACACATTGTACAATTCAAGCATCTCAGCACCATCGAGAGATGACAAGTTAACATTCACAGCATGAGATTTAACATTTTGTTCACCGCTCAACGTATTCAATGAATATGTTACAACATTGCCACACAAATTCAAACTATCAACAAGAGCTTTAGATATGAAACTGTTGCTAGAACCTGTGTCTAATAATGCACACACACCTCTGCTACGATTAACTGAAACTGCAACAACAGGCATATGTACGTCAGAGTTCGTACTCACATTGGCATTAATCATTTTTACCCCATCTCTGATACTGTCATTGCCTCGACCACTATTTCCCTCAGTAGCAGATGCACCATTCCAATCGCTGATATGGATGAACTTTGTGTGTTTTTTATTGCAGTCAGGAACAGAACACCTGGTAGGTCTTCTACACATCTGAGTGGTGTGGTTTGACATCAAACAGTTTTCACAAAGCTTGTATTTGTTGACTACCTCTAAACGTTGGATGGGCCTCATACTTCTAAATACATCACATCCAAACAACTTGTGGTCAGCTTTACATAACACACAGGGAAATCTAACTGGATTGACAGAGGAGGTAACTTCAGTAGTGAACGATGATGTTGACTTACTGTTGTCGTTGCGCCTAGACCTGGATTGCCCATAGACAGGATCATTGGCTCGTTGGGCTTGTTGAATAACAAAGTCCGCAAAAGCTCTGAAGTTTGGATATGTCTTGGTTGCACTCTTGACATCCATCACACGAGAGATCCATTTTTCTTGGATACGGTAGTCAAGTCTCTTGGATATTTCAGAGATGCAATTTTGATTATCCATCTCATGGAGACAATTTATCTGACTAAAAGTGTGTTGGGAATTGTTAAGTTCATCTGCAAGGTCTTGAATTTCTTCGGCAGATCTCACGGGCTTTTCTCTGCGAATCCTGTTACCATACCGCTTTTGCAGAATCTCGCGTGCTCTTTCATAACCATCGTCGAGTAACACACATGACTGAATTGCCTTATGTGCTTTATCTGAAGTATATTGAAGCAGTCTTGTCAATTTCAAATTCTTGTCCTTACAGTAGACGAATGACGAGTACTTACATTCAGCTGCTAGTGGCCATCAGTGACCTCACTAAAGCCCCTATCAAATACATTGATATGAGGTGCTAATTTGTCATAAGGCAACGTGTGACCTCATGGATGAGTGGTATGACTTGGTCAATGACTCTGATAAATAACATAGGAAGTATAGGCTATGACTCACAGCCTGCTATACACGTTATAGAGTTAACATGGCATGGATAGGGCTATGACACTACAAGAAACATTTCAGTCCAATTCTGTAAGCACTCGTTTTTCGTCTACTGTAACGGATTTTACACTTTCCTCAAAAAGTGCAATAAAACAGAGATAATCTAAGGGGTTTCCATCGAACGACTTCAGCTCCACCTTGGGTTGGCTCAGTAAAGCAATAAGATCACTGACTGATTCGTTTGTTTTCTTGAAAATTCCTTATTGTCTTCATTAGGATTTTCAGATTTAGCATGGCCACCGTCCTTTGGATCATGTCCGTCTGTTTGATTTCTTAGCCATGCGCATGCCGGTTTCATGGCTTCAATATAGCAGCGCTGGACGTCATGGAAATACTTCATACTGTCTTCCTCATCTTTTTCTTCAACTCCCTCGTGATATTTGGTATGCGCAGCTTCGAACTCCTTGTATGCAATTTTCAATTTGTCTAGTAACTCTCGCACAGCTGGCACGTCTTCTTTGGCTAGATTCACTTCAAGATTGTTGAGATGTCTCGTCACAACTCCCTTACGGGCCTTCCTAGATTTCAAATCTTCAGCCGACATTTTGATGTACAAATTGAAGTTGACTGTTTTCGTTTCCTCGCTCAGTGCATGTTTATTCACTATAGAATACTGCACGCATAGGAATTAGATGTACGACCTTTATTCACACGTTAGTGGATCTTATCGGTGAATCTACAAATTAGTAAAAATAAAACACGTCTTAATACTATGTCTTAATACTATGAACAGTTAAAACTTAGCACATAATATGTTGATAAATACGTTATTGATCAGAAAACACACTGTAAAATTTGAAAACTGTATTGAAGCAATAATTTGAGCTGTCTGAGAATGTTAATAATTTTCAAGCTATGATAGCTCAATCCTATAAGTTGTCAAGGTATGATAGCTCAATGCTGTAAGTTGTCCAAACGAATCATAACATTAAGCTGTGAAAACATGAAAGCTTCAGTTGTTGCAGATAGCTTGACATCTCAGTCATGCCACATATAGCGCCATCTATAACAAGCACTTCTCATAAGACTGCATTTAGTTTTAAATAATTATTTACTTACAAGAAAAAAGAACATTTATATTATGCTATCCCAGAGAAAAAATGAGTAGCACACCACTTTAGCTGGTTACTTTTTTTATTTTTATCTCTCTTAAATTAATTTGTGGGAGTAATTAGATGCATCCTTTCACACGTCAACCAACATTTCCAAGTCAGAGTGTGTTCAAATATAGGCTTCTAGCACTGTATACAAACCCAAATGAGCCACTGGGATTTATTCACAAGAAATTAAGATTTTAAATCTCCATGTGATGCAATGGTCTGTGTTGAATGCATCTTTGGCCTGTCCATGGTGTGCTAAAATGAAGCATACTGGATCAGGTGGATCCCCTTGAGAGATCAAACAATATTTTAGGATTACAGTCCATATTCATAAATAACTTTATAAGACAAATCACTCAAATATAAATCAAAAACAACTAAAAACAAGTCAACACAGCTCATAATTTTGAGTTGTGTCAGCTTGGATCAATAAGTCAACATAACTCATTATACCATTCGACACCTCTGTCAGCCAATCATGAGCCAGTATTTCACTGCAATAAAACCCATATTCTTTGTTGTCCAGTTATCCTCCCATGGGAGAATAATAAGTGAAGCTGTGAAAAACCACAGCAACAAACGACAAGTTTCAGTTTTGTCTTATGGTATAAGCCAGTTATTCACCACGGGATCGGCAATATGTGTTTATCACAGCTCGGGCTAACGCCCTCGCTGGATAAATCACATATTGCCTCTCCCTAGGTGAATAACCTATACATATTTTGAGCTGTAAGTCAACACAGCTCATTGTTTTGAGTTTTCTCAGCTTGATTACCTTAGTCAACATAGCTTAGTATTTTGAGCTGTCTCAGCTCGGTATTTTTATCTCAGCTTAAAACATTAATCTATGTTAGCTCAATCAACTTGTGCAACCATCTCACTCAATCAATTGAGCTGAATCAGTGCCTCCGATTTTACAGTGCAATGTAAGTAAATAAGACTTGATTAAATTATGAAAACATTACAAACAATGCATCTTAAAATTAAAGAAACACTCTTAGGCCTTAAAATACACATGCAATATAAGTATGTAAACAATAATGATGTAAAAATCACTGAATATTAAATTAAGTTATGTATTTACATTATCAATATAATACACACAAATATTTGGTACTCACAAACATGTAGCACATATAGGACTCCTGTGCAATATTCTGAAATCTCCAGGTGACATGTCCTATAAAGTAGGAAATTATTTATGTAAGAATAAATAATGTCTATAAAATGCACATTATTTATCATAAACACATTCATATCCATAAGAGAGTACAATTCCACCACACATGTATAAATACAATCAATTGATGCAAGGTTATTAAATTTTCACCTGCATTCCACACAATACACAAACTAAAATTTGTCAGGTAAATGGCTGAGTCTGCAAGCAGCTGACAATAAAGATCAAATGTAAATATCTTAATAATAGGTTAAAATACCACCACAGAAATAAATAATCTAAAATATTTTTGGTATTTGACTAGATATAAAAGCATAAGAAAGTTAATTGTATACCAGTATTCATTTAAGTGTCAGATATACATGTATAGATGTGACAGTTATGTCCTGTTCAGTTCAAATGAAAAATGTTTTCCATGCTTGCATGGTTCACTGAACATGACCAATCAATTAAAACACCAGAGGTCTCATTTGGCTGATCAATCAAGTGACCATCACCTGGGGACACCTGGCAGCAGCATATAATGAAATACAGTCAGTTATGAATAGCTGTAAAAGATTGGGATCCAAACTGGATCTGCAACATCAGGCAAAACATGCCGTTACCATGGCAACCAAACGAGTTGACGAACTGTATGGGTCCCATAGAGTACCTGTGGAAAATTTTAGAAAAATATATATGATCTAACCACCATACTTGAGTCACCTTAAGATAAGGAATGATGAACGGCTCAGTCCCTCCTCATTGTATCAATTGCCCAGAGGCTCACCCATCACACAGCCGAACTTGCAAGCAGTGGATCAAGGAAAACGAAATTCTAAGGCAGCTAAGGCAACCATACCCGGAGACAAGAAGACGTGCGGACCAGACCTTTGGCATTCCCTGTTATGCTGACATAGCTACACTAAGTCGAAAGGCTCCAGCTTGAAAACCATACCCTCAGCATATTGCATTATCACAGGCGGCCTCAGGGGAACCTCACAGGAGCCTCTGACACAAGATGTCAACCTCACCTCTGAATATGGACCTTTGGAAGAAGAACAGGATGATAACGAAGGAAAAAATTGCAGCGCACAACAATAAGAATAAATGCACAAAACCCAAGAAAACCTAGATGGAGAACAGGAAGAAGACCATGAAGGTCTGGATGACGATGAAGAACCAAAACCATGACATCAGACCCAGAAAATGAAGAAGAGGACAATGAACTGAGAAGAGTTTACGTCCTGTGAAGAGTATCTCCTACGTTGCTGACAGAAGCAGCATACCCTGATGATAACGACGTCAAATAAGAGAGAACCACCTGCATCTATCATTAAAACAGCTTAAAATGGCTGGTTTTGAAAAGGCATCCAAATCACTGATCAATCTATCACACCAAAAACTGCATTTAATCTCCCAATCTACATGATTCTAACCAACAGAACACTTTTCTATTGAATGCTGTCTCAAGAAGGTAACCACCAGCTGACCCAAACAATCAAACATTCGACACATTCAACAAACAACCTCATTAAGTGAAAACTCCTCGGCTTGGCGAACAACACCAATCACCTTGTTAGACCCCGGAGTCGTCGTCATTGGTCGTCGTCGTCCGTCATAATTGGCCAGTTGACGTCGTCGTCGTCATGCCCACACGTCAGTCGCCGTCGTCAGTGGTTGATTTGACTGGCGTCAGTTGCCTGACACATGAAATGCTCTAAGCAGTAGCAGGGTGTGGCTACTACGAAAGCAATCTATACATTGCAATCAAGACATTTTGCTTCAATTGCTGCTTTATTGATTGGATTGGTTTGTTCAAGGTTCAGTTTTGTTGACACTTGAATTGCAATTAAGCCAATTGGTCCCTGGCAATTAGCACCTAGGATAGCAGAAGAGTTCTCTTACAGTTCATGTCTTTGTTTTTGGTCCTTTTCTTTATCATTATTTAATTGCTGTTCAGACAGCTCAATAATGCTTCTAAGAAAATGGCTTTTAATTAATTCAATATATCCAAACTGATTTTCACCTGTGGAGAGTTACACCAATCCACACTGGATGGATCATGGCTCCTTCAGTACAAATGTAGGTGTTGTTCCTGGGCAATACCTGATGTGGAACAGTAGGCCTACCCGGTACCAACATTTCTACTTATATAATCAAATGGAATATCCAGAAGGTTGTTCAGTAAGATAAAATATTAAAATTTGAGAAATCATATTCAGAATTCAGAATAGAACAACCAAAGAAAGTCTTCTGGATAGTGCTTTCAATGACTATATTTTCGGCTTCTTAATACCCTAAAAAGTTTATTGAGCTGCAGCCAGCCACCAATGGTGACGGCTCAGCTGCAGCCAGCCAATGACAGCTCTCAGCTAGCCAATTTTGGACTGACTGGCTGACGGGTCTTAACATGTGAATCCGGAGATTACAGTGTGAAATTCTGTAAATCTCATAAGATGGTTGGTTAAATGTTGTTGAAACTTTCCTTTAGAGTTTTCTTTATTTATTTTGGCATAGATCTAAGTTTTTTTTAGGTTTGTTAATTGATAATCACTTAAAAGTCAGTTGAAGTCAGTTGAAATGACTTCAGTCAGTTGCAGTTGAAAAGTTATCAACTAGTCAAGTCAGTCAGTTGAAATGAAGGAAGTCAGTTGATTCATTAAAACAACTGACTCCTAGGTCTACACCTTGTAGAAAGGCAAAGGGGATTCCAACATTTTCCAACAGAACTACCGTTGCTTAGAAATGCCACCTATACATAAATTCAGAACTAGAAATAGAGGCAGACTTATTGTAAATCAGTGATGAATCAGACTGTTCATTTGCAATTTTTTGATTCTGAAGACTAAATTTCAAATATCTTGAAGAATTTACCAAGGGCTGTCAACGACAGATGGAGTAGGACAGCAGATACATTGTAAATGGCTTCATGAAGGCGATGAAGAAGACCAATACTATCCAACTTATGGATGTTTCTGTAATATTCTAGAAAAGGAAGCACAAATAGTGTGTAACGTTGTGTCTACGAGCAGACAACAGCAACAGTCTGTTTCAAACAAAGAAAGTCAGTTAAAGAAACATTTAAAAAATAATAATTCAACTACAATGCAAGGGAAAGAAGTTGTGGATACTGTAACCTAGAGATTCGTAAAGAAATGAAATATCTTGAGTCTTGATAGTTTGAAGATCTCTCCAGTCTCAGAAGGACAGTCAATTGATATATCGAATACTTATCTGAGGGACATCCCTGTAAACAAGGAATTGATACCAACTGCTGAAGATGCTTCAGAGTGGCCTCACGTAAGGAAAACGGCAGAAAACTTCCGAGTGCCGTTGATGAAAAGGTGAAACTGCGACCACCTTAACTACTGATTCTTTCTTAAATGGCTACTGAAGGTTTGTAGGAAGTTGAGGCCCAGTATGACAACTTCGCTCAGGTAGAGGAACCAATTTTCTAGGAGCAAGATCAGAATTGCAGCAAGCCTTAAACAAGATGGACAATGATTACATCGCCAGAATATTGGTAAAGGACGTCTGCGACTGGATCAACTTCAAGATGAATCCACCGGAATCCAGTCACATGGCTGTATTATTAACATAACAATTTTTCATATTTTTGGTCTGTGGGTGCAATGTGGCCTTGTGTCTTGTCAGAAAACTATAAAGTAATAGTGATGTCACACATGGAGCATTGGAGGTGTAATATCAACCTTACGGCCGTTTCAATTTGTGCAACTAAACGATAATTTGAAGTGAAATTCGCATCACAAATTTACTCTTAAAACTTGAATATTAAGCTTAACATATAATTAAGTTTTGTATTGTCAAAGAATAGCAGTGCCATAGTTTCCAATACACTCTTGACTCAATATTATGATTGCACATTGAATCACAAAACTAATACTATGAGACAATTACCAAAGTTAAAAAGTTCATTTGTGAGGAAGATGTCTTTTCTGGCTTTATGACTGCTGCACCAATTGGAGGCAAAAAAATCTGTGAAATAATGATCGAATATAAATTGCCAGACTTGCTGAGACTTAGCTTTTGGTCCCTAGGAGCCCATTGTATTAACATAATTGTAAAACCATTATAAAACAGGAAATTATGAATTTGGAACAAGAACTGATAAAGTTAAAGAGTTCGAATTTGTGAGGAAGATCTCTTTTCTGGACATATGACTGCTGTACCGAAAAACTATTAAGTAATAATGATGTCACACTCGGAGAATTGGAGATGAAATATCAACCTTGCTGTAAGAAGGGAACTTGATGGCAAATCTGAATTTATAGGCCAAATACAAGTGGAATTATGACAAATTTTGAATTTTGGTAGCCATTTTGGAAAATGGCCCCTGATGGAGTAAGCCCGAACTTTTGAGAGGGATACCCTCGCTAAATTTTCTTATTTTGACCCCGTCTAAGAGAATTTGCATCGAAAAATTGAGTCGGAGAAATTGGTCATGGAACCTATGGCACGTTCCTCCACTATTATTACTAAAAATGAATTATTTATTGAGAGTTGTAAAATACAACACTGTTATTAAGGTCATTAATGATTTTTCGATATCATAATTTACAATGTAAATAGCAAAGCGTATATGGCCTATCCCAAAGTGTGACATGACCATCAATAGACAGACAGACAGACAATATTCGTTTATTCAGACCATAATACAAAAACAATTTAAAAAACAACCAATTAATTATCAACGGTCTTTGGAGACCTGCATTAAGGCAAGAGCCGCTATCATGCAGGCCACCAAGGAGCAAAAAATATTTTTACAAATTTAGACATATGCATTGGCTAAATAAACAATTTTAACTGTCAGTAAGGAATAAGCAGTGAAGGACTTATTGATTGCTATATACAGTAATAGACATTCATTAATGAAATAAAGTATAGCACAGATGGATCATGACATAGTTAATTGACGGTTTAGCCTAGGTATTGATGGTAGTCCTGCAGATGTAACAGTTCACAACAGAACAATTATAATTATAATTTTCCAAGTAAGTCCTTTTTATTATCCTTCCAAAAAGTACGTAGAATTTGAAAAATCTAGCAAAATTGGTATGTGACCTCACACAGATGGGGCATCGTGATTGGCTGAGGTGTGGAGTATGATGTAGTGTTGACACATGATGTAGTGTACAGAATTGCCGTATATGGTATATGACATACTGTGAGAGTGCCATGAAGCATAACTGAGTGAAAGAAGAAGATTACAAGCTGTGTGAATCAATAAACAACTGTCACTCATAAGCTGCCTGATCTGAATGTTGTTTACTGTTTGCTGCCAGTGGCACAGCTAGGGTGTCTCATGAAGGGGATACACATTTGCACATTTTTTATGGATGAATTAAATCTTCTGTGGAAGGGAGGGAGGATATACTCTGTGATCAATCACTAAATCGAAATCATGAGCAATCTTTTTTATGTGCCCTTGGTTCAACATTGAGGGGCATGCCTCCCCCCTCAGGCCAAAAATTAACATGCCTCCTCCTATGTCATTTCTAGATGTGCCACTGCGGGCCACAACTGAATGTGTTTCATTTTTACACACATGGCATGTAGTCATATGCTGGTATACTACCTCACAGATTTGATATGACATACTATGCAGAATGAGCAATGATTGGCTGAACAACCTGTGACCTCACATGGAACGCCTGATTTCCAATGCTAACCTATGGAAACTGCCATATGATGTCACATTTCCACCTTACAAGAAAAAAATCACTTTCTACGTACTTTTTGGAAGGATAATAAATAGAATTTGAGACCATAAAGAGAGTGAGTTTGAATTTTCTCAAGAATGCTTGGAGAGGAAGAGTTTATGATTGAAGGCAGCCTTATTCGCAATGCACATTTCGAGGTATTGCATCTTATACGAGGTGTAACTAATAAGGAACAATTTCTTGTTCTGTGGCCATGAAGATCACTATTTCTTAATAAAGATATATTTTGAAAATATTTGGGGATGCATTTGTGAGCTAACTTATAGTAAAACTTCCACTCCTCAACTTTCAGGATATCAGCTACCTTCAAAATACTCAACTGTTTGAAGAGGGGTTCAGTATGGGCATTATATTTAGATTTGGAAATAACCCTTACAGCCTTTTTTTGCAATTTCTCTACTGAGTTGGGTTTCCAACCCCATAGGGTCACCCCACAGAGTAAATGACAGTAAATAAGAGAATAATATATTGTTTTCAATGTCTCACTTGGCAGGTAGTTTTTGATTTTGTTCATAATTCCTATTACTTTGGATATCTTCTGTCCGATTTTTCTCAAATGGGGTTTCCAGGATAGATTCTTATCAATAGTTATTCCAAGAAAATCAAAACTGTCAACTTTCGTAATGTTAACATCATCCATTTTCAAATTTATGGGTGGTACAGTTCGGTTTGGCGAATGGAATACCATGTAAGTTGTTTTGGAAAGATTCAGTGATAACCTATTGACTTTTAGCCAATTGGAAACTTTAATTAATTCCCTGTTTAGTCTGTCAGTGTGGTTATTTTGATTTCCATCCTGATAATTATTGCACAGTGTTGATGACAGGGTTGTATCATCTGCATACATAATAAAGCTGAACATATCAGTGGACCTGCCAAAGTCATTAACATAAATCAAGAATAAAAGTGGGCCCAAGATGGATCCTTGTGGGACACCTGTTTTTATTGTGAGTGGACTAGATATGCTTCCCTGAAATTCAACTTGTTGGACCCTATTGCTCAGATAACTGTTACATAAATCTAGGGCCTTACCGCTGATGCCATAATTTTCTAATTTACTAAGTAGAATTGAATGATCTAAGGTATCAAATGCCTTTGACAGGTCCAAAAATATGTTCAAGGGGTTTTTCCTCGTTCCAAATTATCAACTATTCTGTCAATATTTTCAAGTACAGCGTGCTCTGTGGAGTGACCCTTCCTGAACCCATATTGGTTGTTAAAGTATAAATCACGAGTCAGAAGGTGATGATCCAACTGAACCAACATGGCTTTTTCAACAATTTTCGAAAAAGAAGGTAAAAGGGAGATGGGTCTATAGTTTTCGATATTAGTGACATCATTCTTTTTATAGATTGGAATGATTTTCGCGCTCTTCATTCTTGAAGGAAAACTACCATGTTCAAATATTTGATTAATAAGAGTAGCCAAAGGTTCTTTAAGAACATCTTTAATGGACCTCAAGAACCTCATTGAAATGCCATCAATTCCACAACTATTTTTAGGGGCAATTTGCATTATCATCTTGTCACCTGTGCTAGCATTTACAGGTGTAAATTGGAAATGATCTTGCACAGGTTCTGTGGGGTAGTCTCTGAAGTCAATACCAGATGGGTGATTAATATTAGATGCCAACTCAGGGCCGATATTGCAAAAGTATTCATTGAATTTATCGGCTATAGTTTGGGAGTCCGAAATATCTTCTCCATCTATTGAAAAGGAACAAGTTCAAGGGGGTTTTTTTTCGATAGATTTCCAACCAGTGGAAATAACTGATGATGGAAGAATAGTGCCAAATATTTAAAAGTTTTTATTTCCATGTCTATAAAAGAAAACTAAACTAAATGTCAATTTATCGTCAAAGGAAATCAAATTTCTTTTTATTATGACACAGGGCAAATAGCGTAGAGTCTTCGGGGCAGTTTTCATTCCAATACACCAAATATATTGTGAGAAACACACTATTTTTGATAATTTTTCAGAAATATTTTTCCAGAAATGTAATTAAATTTGCCTCAGAAAAAAGTGTTCCTTTAAAACAATTTCAACTGTCCTATGTTATGGGTGTGGATGTTGGCTTTAAATTAATACCAAATAAGTGCCACAGAAGTGAATATTAACTCAGCAAAAGATGAAAGAAGCATGATTTTTGGCCCTTTTTTTTTAGATAAAATCCTGATTTTGAGTAATGATGTCACATGAAATTGCAAAAAATGTTCTGGTTTCGATTACTATTGATTTTATATAATACTAGCATAAGACCCGTGAAGGCATGAGAGGAGAGGGACGAATATTTATAGCAAAAATCTCACTTAAGTTTCTTTGACTGTAATTACACACACCAAACCTGGCAAAGGACCTTGTAGGCAATGTATATAGGCAAGTTGCATTAGACCTAGGAGTCAGTTGTTTTAATGAATCAACTGACTTCCTTCATTTCAACTGACTGACTTGACTAGTTGATAACTTTTCAACTGCAACTGACTGAAGTCATTTCAACTGACTTCAACTGACTTTTAAGTGATTATCAATTAACAAACCTAAAAAAAACTTAGATCTATGCCAAAATAAATAAAGAAAACTCTAAAGGAAAGTTTCAACAACATTTAACCAACCATCTTATGAGATTTACAGAATTTCACACTGTAATCTCCGGATTCACATGTTAAGACCCGTCAGCCAGTCAGTCCAAAATTGGCTAGCTGAGAGCTGTCATTGGCTGGCTGCAGCTGAGCCGTCACCATTGGTGGCTGGCTGCAGCTCAATAAACTTTTTAGGGTATTAAGAAGCCAAAAATATAGTCATTGAAAGCACTATCCAGAAGACTTTCTTTGGTTGTTCTATTCTGAATTCTGAATATGATTTCTCAAATTTTAATATTTTATCTTACTGAACAACCTTCTGGATATTCCATTTGATTATATAAGTAGAAATGTTGGTACCGGGTAGGCCTACTGTTCCACATCAGGTATTGCCCAGGAACAACACCTACATTTGTACTGAAGGAGCCATGATCCATCCAGTGTGGATTGGTGTAACTCTCCACAGGTGAAAATCAGTTTGGATATATTGAATTAATTAAAAGCCATTTTCTTAGAAGCATTATTGAGCTGTCTGAACAGCAATTAAATAATGATAAAGAAAAGGACCAAAAACAAAGACATGAACTGTAAGAGAACTCTTCTGCTATCCTAGGTGCTAATTGCCAGGGACCAATTGGCTTAATTGCAATTCAAGTGTCAACAAAACTGAACCTTGAACAAACCAATCCAATCAATAAAGCAGCAATTGAAGCAAAATGTCTTGATTGCAATGTATAGATTGCTTTCGTAGTAGCCACACCCTGCTACTGCTTAGAGCATTTCATGTGTCAGGCAACTGACGCCAGTCAAATCAACCACTGACGACGGCGACTGACGTGTGGGCATGACGACGACGACGTCAACTGGCCAATTATGACGGACGACGACGACCAATGACGACGACTCCGGGGTCTAAGTTGCATGCACGTTTAATATAAGAGATTATAAGTTATAACTGATGGAGAAGTGCCACCATTTCGAATGAAAAGGGTGTTTTTTAATTTGATGTTGCCTTTATAGCCAATTTGGCCTCAAGTTTCCAAAAAACTTCATATATGCCATTATATTATTGGTTAGGTCATGAAACATGTTAAAACTACTAAAATAGTGTGGTAATTGTCACAACAGGTAGTATTAGTATCATGGCTCCATTATTTACAGGAAAAAAATTTGAAAATGATCAATATTTTTGTGAGCGTTACGCATGCGACAAAGTAATTTTTGTATTTTACCGCCAGGTATCAGTCACCAACATGTAATAGTTCATTGTTTATTGATGCTACACAGATTTACTATGTTTCAAGCCAATCCAGGTTAAAATCCGAGCTTTCACAGCTTTTTGCCGCATGAAAGTACTACTTGCGTTACGCGTGCGACACATGAACCTTCCCTTACATTCATTGGAATTTTTTCATGAAATGAATTTTTCACAAGAATGAAAGGCTCCAAAACAACTAAGTAGATATTTTACTAGATCTTAATGGCAAAAAGATTCAACTGACATGTGCAAAAGGGAAATTACAAAATCCCAGATCAGGAAGCTTCAAATTTGTCTCAATTTTTCGAAGTCAAACTTTGAACACAAAGAATTCTATAATGTCAAAAACAAGCACATAAATGTACTTGTTTCAATGAATTTATGAAGCCTTTGGACATAGAGATAAAACGAAAATTAAGAAAATGACAATGAGATGTGTCAAATTTCATACATGTGAAATAATTCAAGTGAAGAAAAATGTGATGTCAAGCTAAAATAGTGAAAAATTCACTTTTTTCAAAGTACTTTTAAGATTATCTCGACAACCGTCTGTAATATTGTCGTGAAATTTTCTGAACTTTGGCACAAGAATGTATTCAAAGCAATAGTGCAATATAAAGGTGTTGAATGCATCCATTCCTACATTTTTTGACCCCCAATGAAATAGGGCCCTGTGGCTTCATTATTTTTGAGATAAGCCATATGTAAAAATGTTAGTCCCATAGTGTAAATTGTAACAGTTTTAAAATTAACAGGAACGATGGAATGGTTCTTCCAAGTAGTTTTGGTGGGAATCCGCTATCTACTATACGACATTATATATGACGTCATTTAGTGCACATGAATCAGAACAAATCGCCTGTGTATTTCTGTGCAAGTTCGATCCCGCTCTTGTATGAATGCCGGATGAAAAATTGTCAGGATTTAGCCAAAATGAAGGTACATTTGTTAAAATTAACTTTTTATTTATTGTATAATTTTTTTGTTTATATACTTTGATCGAAAAGAATAAGTTTTAAACGTTGTTTTATTGTATAAAAATTTTACATGATGGAACGGTAAGGATGAGACCAATTGATATCGTGGGGGGCTCGGGAGTTTTCTTTAAATAAATATTTAATGTTCGCCCCTAATCATGTAATGAAATTGGATCAAAAATTATGAAAATAAAAGGAATCGAAATTTAAACCCAAAGATGTTTTAATTTTTTGTGCAGAAAAGTTCTACTTCAATGCCCTTTAAAGTGCAAAAGAGAACAATCTGTTGCACAAGAAGAAATATATTTTAGAATTGTTGATGGGTCATTCTCAAATTTTGGGACAATTTATGTCGCTTCAGTTCCCTGACAAAAAGTTGAATGCAACATCCAATATCTGTAGAGTCACTCTACATCCGTTATTCATATTTCTGTTTAGAACCATTGTATTTGCAACATAAAGTCATTTATTATACTTTTTTGTTGCATTATGTCCAGTAACCCATGCCAAACCAATGGCTTTTCCCTGTTAGTGGACCTGACGTGACAAAATCATGTGTCAATTTTTCTCCGAATATATAATTTTTTAAGTTTCTTTGCACGATTCATGAGAATATGACTTCAGCAAAGCCTTCAGTGAGTAAATCGGACACATCCCAAAAGGTGACCAATGAGCAGACCTTCACACATGTTATGCAAATGAGGTCGATATTGCCGATTCCCCCACTTCCCAAACTCTTAAGAGATGTACTGTTTAGATAGGTAGATAGATCTCTCTAAGAGCTTTAAAATGATGGTTATTACGTCTCTGTAGAGTGTAGCCCCAAAACTTGCTTAGAAAACTGCCGGTAAACGTTTGAACTGGAGAAAAATACTGCATGCTGATTGGCTAAGACGCTTGTGACGCAAATATAGGATAATATTCATTCTAGGAGGGAATCGTCCAGGGTAGATTCTCTGGGTGGAGAATATAGACATGAATTAATATAAGATCATATTAAAATTGTTCTTGTTTCATTCAATGGAAGACGCACAACTAGTTTATGTCTATTTTTTGTCCACTCCATCACTGGACATAGCTCGGCTCGCTACTGTTTCTTATGAGCAATTTCCACGAAATGCCGTCAGATGCAAATGCGTCACTTTACCACAGCTTTGCAGATTTCATTACACAGGTATTCAAGAAATTAAGACGTGATTTTCATTGGAAAAATTTTCGGTTCCACCAAAATGTCCACTCCGTTCCCTGCATTTCCGAGCATACCTATGATACTTTTTCAAAGAAATTTGATGTATATATTGCTGAGGGTGACAGAGTGCAATCATAACATTGTACCTCTCAAATAGAATGCAGTATCAAGAGAAAACCAAACCGTTCCTGTCCACTGCATTATCAAGAATTAGCACAAAATTCGAACAAATTTTTTAATTTGAAAAATCGCGAAATTTGAGAATGGCCCTGATAGATTTTGGTTGCAATGAGACTTTTTTCACACTCGTGGCAGTAACTCCTGACTAAGATTTCGAAGCCTGTTTTGAAGAAAGTTGTGATCTGGCGGATTCTTTGACAGATCTTATCAAAATTCCCTGGGAGAGGGGGTGGAGTCTGTTGCCCAATGTTATGTAACAGGTAATTACCCTGTGTCTGTGGTGCAGTCTTGGAACACCTGATATTACGTAATCTCACACAAGGGTATTAGACTATTATAGTTATTCCTCTACTTCAATTCAATTCTTTAAATTCAGAGGAACAAGGATTGGCATTAACGGATGTTGTTCAAAGTCACCTTATGCCATGATTTTTTACCTTCAGCGAAGGAAGTTCGAAGAAGGTATTGTAATCACTTTGGTCAAATGTTGTCCGGGCGGTCATGCGATCGTGCGATCGTGGCGTCTGGGCATCCGGGCGGCGGCAGATAGATAGTTTCCAGACCAGGACTCAGGCCTTATTGCATTTACATGGATGAAATTTGGTAAGCATTTAGACTTTATGGTCAGTTGTGCCTTTTGATGGTCTGTTTGATGGATATTCCATACTTTTTGAAATATATTAACAAAAAAATTTAAATTTTTTTTTTCGTTTCCGGACCAGGACTCAGTCCTTATTGCATGTGCATGGATGAAATTTGGTACACATATAGCCTATATGGTCCAGTTGTGCCTTTTGATGGTCTGATTGATGGATATCTTATACCTTTTGAAATATTGAGAAAAATGTTAAAAAATATTTTTTTTCATTTATGGGCCAAAATTGTGCCCACTATTCCTATATGTTAATTTGTCTAGTTAGGCCTTTCCTTGGTTTAGCATACCCTTTCAAGACTGGGCACTATTGCATATATACTAACATACAATTTGGTTCACGTCACTTTCATGGTGTAATTGTGTCCTTTAATGGTGTTTTTTTTTTTCGATGAAGGTTTGCTGCTACGCAGCCTATGTTTGTGGTTGAAATCTTCTATGATGGCTTGATATGATTGTGATACGTCACATATATACAAGTAAAAGTTCACAGCTCAAGGGAAAACAAGTATTTTCACTTGTTTCAATTAAATTATTGTGATAAATGTGTGTCTGTTGCTGATGAATCACTGATGATCATTTTGATTTAGCATGCATGGCCTGACGTGCGGGTAGTCCCTTTTAGCAGAGAAACTTTAAGAAAAGACCTCGGTTATATATTTTGTTTGGGTGGGCTAGCTTGTTTAGCACTTTAATGTGTCTATATATTTCTCTAAACTCTCTGTCTGTCCTCGTGCTTTTAATACGTCATGATAGTGCTAAACAAGGTGTCTGCAGCAAGCAAACACAAGTTGAATCAAGGAAATTAACTCGAGAGGTTAGAAGTATCTTTACTGCTTAAAACAACAAGGTCACATAAGCATGTACCCTGGATAACGAGATATGGACATGTTTAATGCAGTTTATATGACAGTTTTGACCTGAATCAATTCTGAGAAGGATGTGTCGGTTTTTCCGGAACCAGGAAGGTTCAGACTTTTTTTCTAATAGGCCTGTGAATATACTTCATAGTTGCAGTAAAACATAACCAGCTTTATTTTCAAGCACCTGTTTAAAGATTTCCCAGAGCAGGATTTAGCCAGGATATTCTAGAATCCTAGGTCCAGAATCAGCACAAACAAGCAGACTTGGTGTGGGGCAAGTTGGATCTGGGTCAGCTTATTTCCTGGAGTGAACCTTATCTCCACGTGTAAACCTCCCATCTTAATTCTGTGCCACATAGATACCAGATACGCTAAAAGCTCTTGTGGAATCTGTGCATGTTTTCATTCAGGGAGACAGCCATGTGATTTCAAGGAGTTTCTTTCACTCCCAAGTCTTGTGTAGACTTCAGATCAACCCAGGAGTAAACACTGAAAAGAGCAGGTTGGTTTAGCCACACCTGCCCCGGTTAAGCATGTAAACAGAATCTCTGCCATTGAGTTCAGGTGTATTAAGAGAGAAATTTTCCATTATATGTGTTGTCTTTTATGTTGGAATCTTTACTTCACCACTGTTTTCTGTCGTCTGCTCTGCTGAAGGATGGAAGAATGACGACAGGTAGGACATCTCGTGTTAATGGTCTTTTCCCAGTAAGTGCTGCCCTCTAGCCGATGGTGTGAGGCAGAGCAGTCAACCTAGCTCAGGCCCATCTGGAGCTATCTGGCCCAGCAATGAATATCGATCTGAGATCAACCTCCCAGTTATCTGTAGAACTGACTCGTGGCGTCATCTCGTGTCTATTAAAGTGCAAAAAAAATAGACGAAAGAAAAGAAAAAAAATAACAATAATCCAAGATAATATAGCAGAGTTGTCAGTTTTTATTGATCTTTCATGTCAGATGGAGTTGAAAACCTCAATTAAAACGTCCAGAACAGAATTTTAATTACCATAGCACAAACACTTTTGATGTTATAGAATGGCTCATTTAAACTGTATGTCAGCCCAAATACCAGGTCTTTTGAAGAGTTTGATTAAATTCACAGCATGAAGCAAATTATGCTGTATGACAGTTGTGGGCCTGAGGTCCCAGTAGTCAGCTGGGCCTGAGAGTTGTTCATTGGGGAGTGCAGAGAGCATGACAATCTCTATATCCTGTAGGCATCAACCAACACAGTCTGCAAGATGTTACCTTGCCACTAGACACTCCTGAAAAAAAAAGGTAACTAGAAGCAGTGTGTTTGTCATTTCTGTGACCTCTGGCAATGGAAAGGCAACATTCATTTATCTGCTAAGCTCATCCATGACTATAAAATGCTCAGCACAGAGTTACGCTGGCACTATAGGAGACCTCATTACAGTCCAGGTCATGACAAAAAGGTCAGCCTAACCGTTAGGCTAATGAGTCCAAGTGTAACATTTGTCCATTACAACAAATGAATAACATTTATGATCGGTGAATAGAGTAATAACTTACACTTAATAAAGACCTCCCACAGGTGTGACTGCCTCAATGGCCATTTACCGGGCATGTTTAGTTTACCCCCTCAAATGCTTTTTCTAATCACAGCATTTGTCAGCTCATTTCATGTGTAATTAAGACTCCAAAACTCATCAGAGTTCTTACTTTACAAAATGTGACTTAGATATCACTTTCTTTCCCTGAGTGCTTTCCTTGGAAACATGAAATGAAATATCATGAGCTCTCCGGAGACCAATGTCTGGTTGAAGTTGAGAGTGTAGCAGATATACATCATCAGAAGTAACGAGATGGCCAATGATGTAAATGAACTCTTCTCATGCAAAACTCTGTTGTGGTATGGATTGCTTTGAAGGTAACTATGGCAGTCTGGATCCATAGAATTGTCCTGGACTTATCTAACTAATATCCTCCAGGTCGTTGACTCCAGGTTCAATGTTTCAAAGGAAGGCATTTCCACACCTGTGTTAAGGGTGGGTATACAATTAAAATCACTTCTTTTGTGCGATCAAATTGCTATTTGAGCATTTATTCTAATGCTTTTGATGACAGATAATTTGCTGTACAGAACACCTTCATTATACATACAACCTACATACATTGTATGGCACAGCTACACTCTAAAAAATGTCGGGACAAATTTGGTTTTTTAGATTCAAAATGGTTTTTTGAAAAACCAAATTTCAATGCAAAACCAAAATGGATTTTTAAAAAAATCCATTTTGGTTTTTTGCATTGAAATTTGGTTTTTAAAAAAAATCCATTTTGGTGTTTTGCATTGAAATTTGGTTTTTCAAAAAAACATTTTGAATCTAAAAAACCAACTTTGTCTGAATTTTTTTAGAGTGTAGGCAGCCCAAGGCATTTGCAAACATGCAGGGCATCTAGAGAAGGGGCTAACTCAGTGAGGGTATAGCCACAGGGGTGATAGTGACATGACCTAGATTTCAAGTTCATAACCCCTGTAACGGGCAGAACTTACCCTAGGCATCTGACACCCTTATCAAACTACCCACTGATACATTACGTAACATGTTGGAGGGCGGGCAATCGCTTGATTGCTTGACACTAAGCTGGCATTAAACATAAAGCAGAAAAAAAAGACAGAAATACTTATCTACCCTCAGCCATTTCAAGGGATCTTAAATTAAATAGGCTAAGGACCATAGGTGCACACTGAGCCCTGGACGGGGGTGTCAAAATGTTACAAGAGACCTTGAACAGCCAACATTTCATTTTCACAAGTTTAATCACCAAACTGAGAGTTTGTGATAACCCTGATAATAATGTGTGTTTTTCAAGAGGGCAGCGCTTACATCATGCACCAAACTCAATTTATAGGACAGAATGATCATGGCTCTTCCAATTAGATATTGCAGCTGACCACTTATGCAAGGTGACCAAGTGTATCTGTTTGATTTTCAGATTTAATGCCATAATCTGTGGCCGTGTTTGCTCTGGGCACTCAATATTTGCTGATTGATCTTAATTAAACATTAATGGGCCCTGGCGTCAATATTTTCGTCGGGGTTCAGCTGTTCCACAACACGTGATGGTTGTGTGATTGCGACTTGAAATAGGTGTTATACTAAGCCATTATAATAAGCCATTATACTTTAATAACACTACCATCATTATATTATTGTTACAATGGATGAAAGTAATTCAAAGTGGAGTAGAAAGTGTCCATGGAGCGTCCACAAAAGGGCCTGGCAGATAGAAACGGCACTCCTGCTGGTACCAGTGACACTTTCTGTGAGAGGCCTAGGGACACCAGTCACGTAGCAGGAGAATTTGGCAAAGTTTCAGCGATTGTCAGACCGATTGTGAACTGGGCCAGCATGAACTCTGCTGGGTTCAAATCGACAACACAGGACACGAACCTTTTAGGACATAAGCCGATTGAACCACTCCATCACCTTGGCTTGCCAAAACAGCTCATTTCTGTCAGAATTCCCAATGAAATTTTCACCACTACGATCACGCAGCATTGCCATTTGACAGGAAAATGGTTGTACATCACAACACAACTTGGGAGTTCAATTAGTCTGGGATAGACTACCTTCTTGATAAATGGCCAAAGGATGTAAATATTCATGTTTCAGGTCTCGTTCAAATTCAGCCGCGTACGTTAGATGGGAGTGATTTGCAAATCGCAGAAAATATCCACTGATATGCAGCATGCAGTTGAAAGCAGCACTAAAACCCATGCAAGGTGCTTACGAATGACCTAGCGTTGCAGCATCACGTTCGCAAGCAGTTAAGGTCTTCGGCTGGCCCAAAATGCCCTGGGGAATAAGTGCAGCGTCAATTGGATTCTGCGGCTGCTAGTCAACCTTCCTATTCCTAGCCCCCCCCCCTTCCCTATACCTTCAGCCTGCATGATATTGGCGCGAAAACTCGACCCATTTTAGAGTGAGGACGCGCCAGTGTCAAATGCACAGATGGCAGGCGGAGGGTGCAGGGAACTGGGGAAGGGAGACAGGGGGGTGGAGTAGCACTGCCCAGCTATAGGGTAGCTATACCCCCGCAGAATAGACATGCTTCCTCTTTAGACAGCTGAACAGCTGATTGTGTGTACAGAACCAGCCAAGCAGAAACCTATATATGCCAGCCCAGTTGGACCATTGAAATAGGCCTGTCCCACCAACAACAAACCATTGCAGCAATTTTCTAAGTGCAAGGCTAACAGTTTCCCTCATCTAATCACCCTACCCTCTAATTACCCCTATTTGAGATGCACCATCTATCCTATGCATGCAAACACAATCCCATATCAAGATTGGATCACAAACAGCCTAACATGTTCTATATGTTTGAACACATGCAGGTTTAGTTTGCATATGACATGAATGTCAATGTCAACAGGCATCTCTAGGCCTATGAGCATACATCACCTAGACAGCTATCTGGGCTGCTAGACCCTGCTTGAGCTCTATCTGGGCTGCCTATCTGGGTTGCTATCAGCAATGCTAATGTGCTAAGTAGCATGGCAAATATATAAGAGCTAGAGCATTGAACCCAGATAGCTCAATAACATAATGATATGTGGCCTGTGTTGTATGGGCCATGTATAGAGCAATGTATAACAACATTGCAATCAGCTGGGACAAACGTCATGTGCAATTCAATATGATAACCTGGATTTGAGTAGCCCAGATCAGGCCAGCCAGACAGCCAGAAAAAGCATAAACACTGCAGCCGCTCAGGCCCATATCATATGTGCTATCATTTTATAACGTCATTGATATCAACATGTATCAGTAAGATCACTTCAGATCAACAAAGCTCAGTAAAGCTCAGTAAAAAGCTCAGTAAATAGCATAAAAAGAGTAAACAACAAAATCAACACAAGGCAGATGTATATGTTGGACAATACTTTTTTTCTTTTTTCATTTTGACTACAAGATGTACACTTAAATTAATTCAAATGCAGTATTAATCACATTGTGGCTGAAATTGCCAAAACAGTCAAGGCTCTCTCGAACAACATGTTTGTAAAACACCTGATTCATTTGACATATCATAGTGGAACGCGAAGATTGAAGGGGGTGAAGAGAACATCACAATTATGTTAAGACTATATAGTATTATATATATCTTAGTTTCAACAAGCATAAATATATGAGATCACCCCTGAATTGTTATACCTCTCGCATATAATATATAATATATATATATAGATATGAAATATTAAGCTATACTCTACTTGGCGTTGTCAGTAAAAATTTCAAAAAATTAGAAAAGGTTTCAAAGATCTCTTCATGAGAGGAAAATGAAAGGACTAACTCAATGGGGCAGAAAGAGCTTGATATATATCCCTGCTGACACACTTTATATATATAAAAACTATCAAATCTTACAAAATCTTGCATAAAAATCTATGATATAAATATACACCATTACAGTAGTATTATTTAGACTGTGACAAACTCGTAGTCCATTAAATATATAAATATATACAGAACTGGGCTTATGTTGAACAATATTAAATGCTCATTGTACTATTCATAATAACATTAGACCATAAATAATGAATACAAAATGTATCTGTACCTTCGTCAAAATATATTGCATCTACAATCATCATCCATGGAATAAAAATATTATAAATAGTCATTTATCTGAGTAATCCATTGGCTTCATATATGCATAGTCTCTCCGGGAGCTTGATGTATGAAGGGGTTGGGGTAGTTTATGTACAATAAATATATAATACACTCTGGTCCGCCAATGTACAGTGTGCCTGCGGATGGCACGATGAATAAATCAGTCAATAATCAACAGTTTGTATGAGACATGGGCTTGTGAATGATGAGAAGGATGATACGAAACAGTTTTTTGAGTCTAGGACTTTTCACTGAGTTGTGATGAGCGCGCTGGTATCCAGCCAGTCACTGCCAATCATTTCACTCACTTCTGGAGTGCAATAGTCCGGGAATTCAAAGTGAGAAGCGTTCTGTTGGGGCTGTACTTGCTGTTGGTAATCGAAAAAGTCCGTATCAGCCAATTTAGCTAAGTCCATGTTGCCCAACTCTAGCTGCCAGTTGGTCGGCAGCTGGAGAACGTCTGTGAGGGCGTCCAAGTCGGCCAGCGAGTTGTCCACCTGAACTGGATGCGACGAGGGCTGCTGAGGCTGCGCTTGACCATCGTCCATCTCCTGAGGTAGCTGCGGTTTAATTTCAATGGGGGAATTCTCCGGGGAACTGTAGGGCTCGTCCGAGTAAAAACTGGCACTTTCTGGGGTGCCAGGGGAATCGGCGGACGGGCTGGAGGGGACTTTGGCGGGCGGCGTCAGCTGACTGGCCGACACAGGAACGTATTTACTCGCCTTGATCGTGTCTTTGAACTTTTTGTCGATTGTCAATTTCAGTTTGAGACGATTCGTGGACACGAACGAGCTGGTGACGGTCGTAATGTCCAATCCAGGGCTGGAGGGACTCATCTTCTGCACGCCACTTCCTTTCGCTAATCCCAAGATCTTTCGCTCCTTGCCTCCTTTGGCTTTCACGACAGCACTGGTCTGAGTGGTAGGAGGAGTCGCTTCCTTCATGGACTTGGACTTCTTGCGGGGTCGGTACTTGTAATCGGGGTACTCCTGCATGTGGAGGAGCCTCAGCCTCTCAGCTTCTTCGATGAATGGCTGGCGGTCCACCTCCGACAGCAACTTCCAGCGTTTGCCCAATCGCTTGCTTATTTCAGCGTTGTGCATGTCTGGCTGGATCTCGGAGATTTTCCGTCTCTCGATCTGAGACCACACCATGAACGCATTCATCGGTCTCTTGATGTGATTCGCCATCTTCTTGCACTTAGTCGCGTCGGTATACGGAGTTGATGTTTCTGGTTTAAGAGTCATGGAACCAAACATAGGCGTCTCGGCTCCTCCTCCGGGGGCATTCGCTATCCCCGTTGATACACTGGTTTGAGGCAGCATTTAGTAAATTCTGAGCAAGTCCTGCACAATAAGATCACAGTGGAAGCATTCAAATGTCGGTGCCAACACTTGGTTGGTCTCTGCTAGCTCTCCTCTCGTATCCTTGGCTGTTTCAGTCAACTGAACTATCAGCTGGAGTCAGTGGCCCTATTTATTGGCCACGCGCACTGGCAGTCAAAGGGTCATGTCCCGGCCAATCACCGCCAGGCTCTTGCCCTCTAAGCCCCACCCACCTCCTCTCTCCTTCTCTCTGATTGGCTCCCCAATGAAAACAGAACTTGGAAAACCAGCATGGCTACATCGCACATCTGCCTGCCCCAAACTAACGTCGTTTACTGCAGTTTACACCATTTTATGACTTCCAATGCTGTACATAGTCCCTCAAATTACCACATCCTACATGACTGTTGCTTTTATTCACTTGTAATTACTAGTTATTGGGCAAAACTGGGCACGGAGACGGAGGCTCCGATCAGCTGATTTCTACGCCTTATTCATTGAATGTTATGTTTCAGGCGAGTGCAGCTCGACCCAGCCACGACGTTATGTTTACCATGATCATCACCGTAAACGGAATACATGACAGTCATTCCATAGACGAGCATGAAACCATGACAATATCCTCGAAAGCTGCGTTAAATGTCAGCGTTTTAAGAAAAGTCTACTCATTCATTCACTCATTCATTTGAATATATTATAAGATCACATCCTGCAACGTAGACCCACGCAGACGACAGAACTCAGTTTGTACCGAGTTGGCCTTAATTCTGGGGATGGGGAAATTATTTTGCTATAAACATCCTAAAGATGTTTTATAGTTTGATGAGTTTAATTGGAAGGCGTGAGTCAAAGTAATTTGCCAGAGCTGTGATCGGAGCTTGGGGTTGGGTTGAGTCGTTCTCAGCTGAGCAGCTGACTGGTCGTCTGCTTGCACTGGATGGTGGCTCCCTCTCACCAAGTCAAGTTGTTGGTTGGAAGCTCCGAAGCAGCCAAGATCTTGGGCAGCCAGAAGTTGGGTGATATCATCCTGAGTCAAAGCCAGTTATGACTCTGCAAGCATTCGAACTGACCTCATGATATGTGTGATTGCTTAGCATTGATCTCTTACATTGCTGCTGATTCATTTTCATTTCTACTGGGTGGAGCATGTCACTGGAGTATGTGCATGATATGAGCGTTTGTTTACACATGTTATGTACATTACATGCAACAGCCCCATGTCATGTAACTCAGGTATTAGTCAACCAGTAAGTCCAATGCTCAGCTCATAAGTCCTTAAGCAAGTGTAATTGGCGGGGATTAAGGTCACACTGGGGTGTACCTTTGCACCCATCTGACACCCCTGGCTCTAGCCAGATTAATGAGCACCCCGTATTACAGTCATAACTCATCTGTGAGTCAATGACTTGTTTTTATTTGCCCCAAAACAACTCAACTGTTTAATGCATAGGCAGCTATGTCAGAGGGAATTGTTGGCATTTTTTTGCTCACCTTTGGTCAACTTGATAAGATGACCTCTTAAAATATAATAAATTGGACTTATACAGCCTAATAATGCATTGTTTATGGTAGAGAAGTGTAATGAGACTGTATGACAGGGATGGGATCAAAGAGAGTTGAGAAAAGAAATTATGATTGATGTCACAAATCCCATTAGGACGAAACATTTTCTCAGATAAATCGCAGGGAATCCTGTTAGGCCTTGTCGTTTTAACAAGATGAAAGCACTGTTGTATTTCTTTACCTGGCGATAAAGTCCCAAACAAGCCTCTGCTTAAAAGTGTTGATAAAAATCTTATCAGACTGAATCCTGCTCAGAAATCCCTGGCAGCCATAATGAGCTAATACCTAGGACAGAAATTGATGACGTCTAGAAAGTTAGTCAAGAATTGCATTCGGGGATTTAAGTCATTTCGCTGACAACGCTGACAGCGACGGAGGAGGGTAGAGTGCTTTACAAAAAGGGTTTAGAATCATACAGAATGGGAAAATGCAAATGAAGAATCGTGCGTCGTTAACACGCAATAAGCGTTGTAGAGATAGCAGCAGGAATTTATGATGTGAGGGGGGGGGGCAAGGGTGTTATCTTGTGGATCGAGCTGTGATCGGAGGGGCAAAGGGGGGGGGGGCGTGCAAGTGGCACGCGTCTCTGGCAGCAGCTCATGCGCACCCGACCCTCTCCCCGAAGCCACCGGAGCCACTGGGCCTTGGCCATTTGCATCACAATACTGGGTATGAATCACTGGGCTGGCTGCACGTGCCCCTGGCTTAGCCAACTGGAAAAATAAGCCAAAAACGCTGGGTCGCTCTGTAGACACATGGGGTGGGATCCAAGCCCTGCAAAGCTGCAGCTCCCAACTGGAAGGCAGGCAGGGTGTAGAGTGGCTCTGGCAAGAGGAGGGGACCAATTCACCCCACTGGAGGGCCTCATTTGATGGGAAAGGAAGTTTGGTTGACAGGGTCACCATCGATTTTTTAAATGCGCGTGTGCACAAACTAGCACATGCATTGAGGGGTGCAAATGGGGAAAATAGCATGCGTCGATTCAGTGAATATCAGACGGAAGTGCAGGATTATCAGAAAAAGTGAAATTGATGAGGCAGTCGTAAACTGTCAGTGTAACTGTTTCAATGCACGGGGTGGTTATCTGGGACAGGCAGACACAGCACCCCCTCCCCCCACAGCGGTCCGAAGGCCCATAGTCCTTTAAAGTTGGTTGCAAAGAGAGTTGGCAACAACTGTGACGTCACGAGCAGGTGCTGGTCAGGTCTTGGCTTGGTGGCCAGATGGTGGGGCTTCACCTATCACTCCACTTGTGCTTATCACCAACACTTGTGTTGCTTTTGGCCTCGCTCTGCATACATGCATGAATTTGGAATCATTAAAAGCCAGCCCTGTTCCCTAATCGCCCTATCCATTGGCCGGACACACGGGCACAGTGATCCATCATTAGTTGCGAACGTTCTTCCCTAGCACTTCAAAAATCGATCAAAAAGGGTTTGCAGTGTATTTGGCACATGTGCTGCCCTCTCCCGTGCCCTCTGCCCTAAGATATGACCTTAGCAAAGCAGTGAACATGGACTGACCACTGGACCCAGCCTCCTGCATGACATTGTATGCATATAGGGTGGTCAGTGGGCTCAGTATCCCACCCAGTGGACTCAACCGCAAGCAATCTGACCAGTTGTTATGACAGCAGAACAGCAGACATGAAATATGAAAAGTGCAATTCATCTAATGACCACAACGCCAGTAGACAGCCTGGAATGTTGGGCCAAGACTGTTCGTGGTTGTGATACATACGAATCATTTGTGCAATTGCTATGTACAGCACCAACCCTGGTTTTCACTGCAACCCAATAAATTCCCCATTACATGGGTTATTTTCAGTCATAGACCCAACTAGATCACTTGGAGAGCACAAGAGTAGATCAGAGAGAACCCTAACACATGAACAGTGAGACTAGAGAGAAAGTTGGTTGGCCGATAGTTCACTCAGAGCTGGGTCATCATCGTGGAATAGCTGGCTGCAGCCAGACGACCTGTGTATGTCAACATGTCTGGGATAAGTGTGCATAAAGATGGGCCAAGTTCTGATGGGCCAACAACCTCAGATGGGCCAGCCAGGCTGAGCCAGCTCAAATTTGTGGGCAGCAGCTAACCCAACCCTAGAACATCAGACTCCTAGGACCCGATCCAAGAACCATGAGCCAAAAAACAGCAACCAGCAACTAAAAGAACCAGCAGCCAGCACCCACAGTACAGGAAGGTGAAGGGTATGGGTTGCTGGGTTGCTGCAGAGTGGGTTGGTGGCAGCTCAAGCCTCAAGTTGGGTGCTGCAGCCCCGGAAAAACAACCAGCAGCAGCCCGATCAATAACCTTCGTCTAGGTATGTCTGTGGAACGGTGCCACAAGTGAAGGTCAGTCCGGCTAGACAACCCCAAACCCTTTACGTCATATGACGTCATGTGACCCAATTTCTATCTCCTCCAGCCCAACCAACATGGCGGTGCTCCTAGCAGACCAAAAGAAGCATGCCAATGAATGTCATTGCAATTTGTTTGCAATCGTTTCATCGCAACTACCTTCCACATATCATGCATGTGTCTACACCCAACCCAGCTGCCCACTGGGTAAACAAATCAACCAATAAGTTGGCTGAACTAACGATTGGGAGATTGATCACAGCTTTGCTTGTCTGGGACCCAACATATCCTCGCATCACGATACTCCAGACTGATATAGTTTAGTCCAAACACCAGACAGAAAACCTAATGACAATCTCATTTACCTAGCACCCTGTCTGCGGTCTTGTCTCAATTTATCTGCAGCAATTCAACCTTCTGCAATTCAACTTACTTTTAGGTTTTTGGTATTAGTATATTGCAACAGACCTCTGTATCTCAGACTTCATTTATTTGCAAGTTATTTGAAGCTGTGTCACGACGAGTCTGCCTGATTAAACAGAAATGTGCTGCAGATACCGAAGAGTGAATAGATATTCAAAGCTGCGAGGAATGGAGGACATATTGTGAGTTGGCTGGTTGCATAGAGCAAATACATTAGACGCCATTCTGGGCCTCCTTATGGGCCTCCATTCTGGCCTGCATTCTGAGGCTGCATTCTGGTTTCTATTTCTGGTGTCCTTATGCACCAGCCAGACTAGGAGACATCAAAAGCCTGGAGGACCTTGAGGGGCAGCAACTCAGGGGGACTGAGGGACCTGAGGGAGGCCAGAGAGATCTACACAAGGACCGACACAACTGTCACACAAGGGCCGACAGAAGGACACAGAGGAGTGCAGGAGTTATAGCAGAAGGACAGAAGCAAGGAGACATTACTTATGTGAGTCGCACTTCTTCCACGAGCAAAGGGCCGGGGCAGTGACCTGAGACGGTCACCAGACTGCAGCCAAAAACTCCCTCATCAATATGCAGGCCACGGACAACCCTGCTAGCAGCTGCTGGAACTTCTGTCTAACATAATATTTGGGTTTCACGATCCACATATATGCCAGTCGCTTCAAAAACACTGCACATTATCCGAAACGGATGCCAAAACGATTTGTCTAGCATTTCAGCACTCCCCTTACCCAACAACCTTAATGATATCTGCCAACATTCACTCCCCAACAAGGCTTGAACTAAGCTAGAACAACCCAATGCTCTTTCACCCAAAGCCACTGTAGCTTTCTGTGAACTCCCAAGCTCAAAAGTCTGCACTCAACCAACTCAATTGTCACCATATCAAAGCTACAAAAATAACCATCGATTGCCTTAGAAATCGGTCAAGAAAATCCATGGGCTTGCTCTGGCAACTGGGTTAAGCCCGACTTACTAAATTTGTGAGCTCAAAAGTGCCATGATCGCCACTCACCATGAAGTGACAATGCAATGTTTCGAAATGGAATTTCATTGAGTTGTTCTGGGGTCACTTATAGAAGTTTCACCTCACATGGTCACTTGTACTTGTAAAGCTTATTATGATGTTTGGAAAGATGAACTGCCACATTTTGTACCCACATTTGTAACAGCCGAGAACTGGAGCATGTAAACCACTTGATTGAATGGTGCAGAAGATATATTTGGCTTGAAATATTTCACTTTAGCAAACCCTCAATCTGCCACACAAATAGTCACAATACAGCTATAGCCATATGCCATGGAAGCTCACGGAGTGTGGAGTGGCTGCATACATGAGTTCAAAGCTCCAGTGTCTGCCCCTTGTGAGGCTCTTGTGCATAATCATGGGGTCAGGCACCTCTCTTAATCCTGTTAACTCGCTTCTGCTCTCCTCATTAGGAAGTGAATTACCATATATAGCCATAGTTTAGCCATGGAAATGTATGCTGTATTGATAGCTGCTACCGCTGTTATCGTTTAAGTATCCCCGTTTGGAAGGGTAAAACTTTTCACCCTTCTTTCAGACAGCCACAGAAAGTTTTGGTCTTTAAAAAACCATTAGCCATGTCCCCAACAAGACAGTGTCCTTGAGTTACCCCTTCTATGGTTGCCCCCCAATGCCTTAGTATATCCATGGTGACACTATATGTTGGGTCATTGGTTGAAGAAAACAAAGCCCAATTTACCCATTGGCCCATATTTGGGAGGGTCATCACCCCTAAATGGGAGAAACAGTCGGAAAATGTCCTCGTGGTAATGGCTTTTTAACAACCAAAACTTTCTCCGAGTGTCTGGAGAAAGGGTGAAAAGTTTTACCCCTCCAAACGAGGATACTTAAACGATAACAGCGGTATTCTCTGGCCTGGTGAAAATATGGTGGCAGGGGACACAAATAAGGCAAATGGCCTGTCCTATTGGCTGCTTGATGGAGCCTGCTTGGCCCTATTGCTTCCATGGTCCTGTAGATGCACTCTAAAAAATTTCAGACAAAATTGGTTTTTTAGATTCAAAATGGTTTTTTGAAAAACCAAATTTCAATGCAAAAAACCAAAATGGATTTTTTTAAAAATCCATTTTGGTTTTGCATTGAAATTTGGTTTTTCAAAAAACCATTTTGAATCTAAAAAACCAATTTTGTCCCCACATTTTTTAGAGTGTGCTTGCTTCAGTCTGCTTGGCCCTATTGCTTCCATGGTCCTGTAGCTGGTTACATTGGCCCGTTTGACCGCTGGTCATTCACCCCAGTCACCACCTCTGCTGCTCAAAACTGACCACATTATCCCAGCCCCAAAGCCATTCACAGCTAATGGCCATTGGCTCTGACTTGCATGATCATTTCTATACAAGTCATTGACTCTCTTAAGACAACTTTTTATCAGCCTAATGGAGTCCCACATTCTCTCCAGAATGTCTTGTTACATAAACATGCTTTACACACAACTGGATCTACAGAGGTCATCACCCTGGGTCTGTTGTGGCTCTGTCAGGCTGTGTCAGCAATACAAAACACCAATCCACCTTATGTATATAAGTCATATAAGTAACTATTTGATTACTCTTATTAACACATTTAACCTTTATTTCTGGCCTCCTTCAATTATGTTTTTGTCACCTCTAGGTTTCATTAATGTCATTAATTCTATATAAAGTAGATTCATGACAGTGTTGTGAATTTTATGAGATTAACTGACATTCATTCTATTTAACTCAAGGTGAATTGAAATCAAGGCATATGCACACATACATAATGTTGTTAAACAGAGTATTATGAGGCTGGTGGTGTTGTGGTGTCCCCACACGACTTTGCCCTTCTCTCCCAGTTATGCATCTGGCCCTGGGCGTCAAGTATCGAGTTCCAAGCTACATTCACATCATTGTGTCTACTATGCAAAAAGTAGGCAGAAATAAACCTTGATAAATACGCAGGAGCATTCTCCAGCACCATGATATTATTCCATAAGACCTACTTGTAACATGATAATAATAATTCCCCAGAGCAGAAGGACATATAATCCAGATGCAAGCAATCTCCGGTTCTCTGCCAGCTCCATATGTGCCTATGGTGACACAATGGACTGAGGATGTGTTTGGATGTGAGCAGTTCCTCGGAGGTACATGGCAAACCAATACTTTACATTCCCAGAATCGACCTTTGGGCTCTGACACCAGGTTCAACAAACTCGCCAGAGGAAACTCTCCAGAGGTCCCAGGGCCTAATCACATTTGGGCCAAAAGACTATCTCAATGGCATCTTAAACTGCATCACCAGTTTGGTCTGAGCCACAATTTACCCAATATGAATGCACACAATGGGTGTCCACTCTAAATGCCCATAGATTTTGGGGTGGACAGGCCATTTAGAAGATAAATTTCTCATTGTCTCCAGCAATGTTGGTGGCAATGGTGCATTGTAATTATATTACACTGGGAACATGCAACCACATGACCTGTCCAGATTCCAGAGTGCCATTGACAAGAGCTTTGCAGAAGAGTCCTGAACAGCTTATTTTAAAAGAGCATTTAAGAAGAGCTGTACACATCAAGAGTCCAGAGATCGTTTTAAAAGGTCAAGAGGGACAAACCCGAAGAGCTGCAGTCCTGTAGATTAGTCCATAAGAACTTTCCACAAGAACTCAGTATTCTGCATCAGCAGCCCAAAAGAGCAGTCCATAATCATGAGCTTTCCACAAGAGCATCTTGAAGGGCAGTCCACATGAACTGTCCAGAAGAGCCTTCGGAAGAGCAGTCCACAATCATGAGCTTTCCATAAGAGCATCTTGAAGGGCAGTCCACATGAACTGTACAGAAGAGCCTTCAGAAGAGCAGTCCACAATTGTGAGCTTACCACAAGAGCAGCTTGAAGGGCAGTCCACATGAACTGTCCAGAAGAGCCTTCAGAAGAGCAGTCCACAATCATGAGCTTTCCACAAGAGCATCTTGAAGGGCAGTCCACATGAACTGTACAGAAGAGCCTTCAGAAGAGCAGTCCACAATCATGAGCTTACCACAAGAGCATCTTGAAGGGCAGTCCACATGAACTGTCCAGAAGAGCCTTCAGAAGAGCAGTCCACAATCATGAGCTTTCCACAAGAGCATCTTGAAGGGCAGTCCATATGCACTGTCCAGAGGAGCCTTCAGAAGAGCAGCCCACAATCATGAGCTTTCCACAAGAGTATCTTGAAGGGCAGTCCATATGCACTGTCCAGAAGAGCCTTCAGAAGAGCAGCCCACAATCATGAGCTTTCCATAAGAGCATCTTGAAGGGCAGTCAACATGAACTGTCCAGAAGAGCCTTCAGAAGAGTAGTCCACAATCATGAGCTTTCCACAAGAGCATCTTGAAGGGCAGTCCACATGCACTGTCCAGAAGAGCATTCAGAAGAGCAGTCCACAATCATGAGCTTTCCATAAGAGCATCTTGAAGGGCTGTCAACATGAACTGTCCAGAAGAGCCTTCAGAAGAGCAGTCCACAATCATGAGCTTTCAACAAGAGCATCTTGAAGGGCAGTCCATATGCACTGTCCAGAAGAGCCTTCAGAAGAGCAGTCCACAATCATGAGCTTTCCACAAGAGCATCTTGAAGGGCAGTCCATATGCACTGTCCAGAAGAGCCTTCAGAAGGGCAGTCCACAATCGTGAGCTTTCCATAAGAGCATCTTGAAGGTCAGTCCACATGAACTGTCCAGAAGAGCCTTCAGAAGAGCAGTCCACAATCATGAGCTTTCCACTAGAGCATCTTGAAGGGCAGTCCATATGCACTGTCCAGAAGAGCCTTCAGAAGAGCAATCCACAATCATGAGCTTTCCACAGGAGCATCTTGAAGGGCAGTCAACATGAACTGTCCGGAAGAGGATACCAAAAGAGCTTTCCACGAAATCATCTAGAAGGACAGTTCACTTGAGCAGTCCACATGAACTGTCAAGGTGAGCTTTCCACAAGAGCTCCCAAAAGAGCATTCCAGATGGGCAGTCCACATGAGCTGTCGACATGGGTTACATGTTACTGGTCACGAATTGCTAGCATTCATTAAATGTGACATTGCCATAGAGATTTGTCACATTCTTTGGAGGCTTCTTTTAAAGAGTGCATTGAGTGTTTTAAAAGGAGACACACAGCCACAGCATGTGTCCCCAATGCCTCACGTGGCTTCCTCCATCATCTTCCTCATCAGTCTACAGCAGCAGCAGCAGCATCAGCAGCAGCAATAGCAGAGATGCTACTCATCTTCAATTCCCAGCACCAACTAATTACAACGACGTCTGCTACAGCTCCTTTAATCACATTTAGAATGCGATTAGAAATTAGCCATCTTCATTTTTCCTGCCTAAGACATGCAGCCTCCCTATTTTTGTGTGTCATAATTTCTAAGCAATGCAATCCACTTCCACATCTCCGAACATTTGATGGAAAAAGGCAGCCATATTAGCATGCATTGTTCAATCAGGTGGAATGTCAAATGAAAAAGCCCATCATCTTGAAGTAAAATCATAAGTTTGGGCTTATTGCATTAAAGTTATATGTCTACACACAGGTTTACACTAGGTTACATGCACTCTAATAAATGTCGGGACAAAATTGGTTTTTTAGATTCAAAATGGTTTTTTGAAAAACCAAATTTCAATGCAAAAAACCAACATGGATTTTTAAAAAAATCCATGTTGGTTTTGCATTGAAATTTGGTTTTTCAAAAAACCATTTTGAATCTAAAAAACCAATTTTGTCTGAAATTTTTTAGAGTGTTGGCCCAAAAATGAACACTACCATCCCAACAAACATACACAGCAGATGCATGGGGAATGTTTGTCACTCTGCACCTAGCAAGATAAGATTACTAATCAAGGAGTCACAGAGCTATGAAACTCTCATGAGCTTTTTCTTTATAATCAACTTTGTAACAATCTACCACTCTTCGTCCAAACTTATTCACTTTGATATAAAAAGGGAGGTTAAAATTGCGTAAAAACACAAGTGCACTTTCGTTACATGCCAGTGCAATAAAATGTGTACATGACTTCTGTGAAGTAGATTAATCTATACTTTTGAGGCACGAGGTTTGGTTTTGCATGGTGGACACAGAGGCACTGGCTACTTGTGTCTACTTGTGACTATAAAAGTGTTTGTGGGGTGCTAGGTTTATTGCTACTTACTATTTTTTTCACCATACTGTATCTGTCTACTTTATTGTTTTGGCAGAAGCAGCAGAGCAAGTATGGGGTCGAGAGGTCCCCCCATGGAGGTGCCAAAAACCTTGGGTCCTTGTCACAGCTGGTAAGCGATATTTTCAACAGCTGATTGGAAGCTCCAAGGGCCCCAAATGCCAGTTTGTTGTAGGCATGCTTGCTCTTCTGCCAACACCAATTGTTAATGAATCCAGTTACACATAGACTGGCCTCGTGTCAAGGTGTAAGGCCCAATCAGACCAGCTTTTACATGTTGTCCAACAATGATATATGCAGAGTAATGCACTGACCTACAGTATACATCTATTCATTCATCAACACTGTACACTGCAGAGCCATTTCCAGTTTCCACACAGTTGTGCTCTGCATTTATAAGTGACAGATCGAAATATAGCAATAAACCTATCTGCGCCATGAGGCTCGATGATTTTGCACCAAGGCAAATATTTTTTTACATTTTGACAAACATATCCAGCCAAATGAATGGTTCAACTCCTGTCAGCTGTGTACCCGGAGCTCATTTGCATCAGTTAATTTTCATGGCACAAAACGCCAGTGTTTAAACACATGATTACTGCACTACGACATTGATATCTGTACAAACTGCTGTTTTGTGCCTGACCTTGAAGGTATATGCTGTATGGGCCAAAAATGCGACCTGCCCCTGGAAATTAAATATGTACTGGGGAAGGTCACTTGCATAGTAACTGTAGGACAGGAATTATGGCCTCCTCCTGGCCTCCTCATGGCCTTCTCTTGGCCTCCTGCCTCATCTCAGTGTTCAGCTACCTCTGCACCTATCCTTACTTATCCTTGAGCCTCTGAGTTGGAGATTGGAGCAATGCTGAGGCAACAGGAGCCAAGAGGCATCAAATAACTCGCCATCCTACAACATGCAGAGGCTGAAGGTTCCTTCGCCCTCTCTTCTAAGAGTCCTCCAGACCTCCACTTAATCTTGTGGCGGCCACAGCTTCTTTGCAAAACTCATCCGATGGTTGAAGCCAGTGGCCAACCCAGGGAGCAAAAAAAACTCCTGCAACAAAAACAACTCGGATAACAAACATTAAAATGTCACTGGGGCTGATAGTTTCTCTTCCAAGGCCAGAAAAAGTGCAAGAAAAACCTCCCGCCTGCAGTTACACTGAAGAGTTTATCGCAGCTCTCTCGATTTGTAATTAACCTAACCACAATAAATGATAGAAACTCACTTGATTTACTCCGGCTAATCCATCTTGGCAGGGCAAACAGAGCAGATGGTGTGTGTATGAGCCCAGGAAACCCTTCCCCGAAGGTTAGAGCAGCAAGAGGTAGGAGATAGTTAAATGGAAACCAAGTGCCTATTTATTATGGATTTATTGTGGATTATATTGCGTTTTCATTGCAGCACCATTGGAGTAAGTGTATGTGTTGAAAGAGTGAGAGCAATTAGCTGTTGCTGTGATTGGAGTGTGTAATTAGAGCAGGAACTGAGTCAACAGGTATTGTTTGTTGGTAATGGGTGCATAGACATGCTGGTAATTGGAGGTAATCTATTGTAGTCTGTGGAGGGGCCAGGGGAGCCAGTGACCCGGTGGAGTAGCACCTGTCCAGAACAGAGCCAGTTCACCTGGTGGGCAGGTGGTCCCCCCATCCACCACTGATCCACCACCTCGGACCAACATCTGCATGGGCCACAGTAGAGACCTATGCTGGGGCAGGATACCTGACACTTGCACATAACACCACTGCCAGAGCCAGGCAGATAGCAAACACTGTCAGCTCATGTAAATACCTGATACTTCATAATAACACAGACAGTGTGGATTAGGGTGTACCAAAAAATGAAAAAGTTCTCTGATCTTAACACCTATCGGTCAAAACATGAGGTTTGGTTAGTAGATCACTATGAAATTTTTTTTTTGAAAATCGGAGAAGTCCTTACGCCGGTCCAAGCCTCTTGAAATTTACATGTCAAAAAAGAGCAAAAAATCGCCATTTTCGCCTAGTTTTGTGCCTAATATGCCACCTACAACTATGACTTATGCCTAAAAGTGTAACTAATTACTCCTGTCTAAGTCATGACTTGGATGATATTTATGTTGGGTCAGTTTTATCATTTCTAACCCTCAAAATAACCCATCTTTGGTCAGAAATAGCGTAAAAATGCTCTTTTTTACCAATGAAGTGCTGTATCTTGAGAACTAAAGCAGATAGAGACATGATATTGACACCAAAATCTCCGGAATACCCACATTCATATTCATCTTCAATACATTTTAGGGCCCTTTACCCAATACTTTTTGAGTTATTAGCAAAAGACTAATTAATTGCCTTTATTTTCATGAGAATCGTAAGTGAAAATACATTTAATAGCACAAATCATTAAAGATAGGTACCTGGTGAACCTCTGATTTATCTGCTATATATATTATATAATTTGAAAACACAAAAAGCTATTCTATTATTTATAGTGAAGGAGTATTACAATTCCAGGGATTACTTATCTACATCAAAATATTGTCTTATTTTGAGAAAGGCATTCAAAGAAGTGAAAAAGTTTGATTTGTTACAAAGGTTACCATGTAATCAGGGGAAAAATAATTTTCTTTGTTGTATAATATGCTACTAAACCAGCATTGCATGTTATCAACAATTATGTGTCTGAGAAACAATTTGTCAAAAAGGGTAGGCTGAGGTGGATGGTTTCCATACGAGTCTGTCTCCAATTGACAGTTATGAGGACATACTATAATGATATGGAATTGTGAAGGGTAGATAAATGCAGTACAACATGAATTAATATTTCTAGCAACATTTAAGATATAATAATTGCTTTATCAATGTCACTGTTAGTGTTTCATAGCTGAGTGTACCCTTTAAATTACTGTTTATTGGGTTCCTCTGGTCTATATTCATTCATTATGTCACTGGCAGGCGCATGATTTTGATTATCTCTCACATGTTTGAAGGCTTGTTGCTAAATTTTTTGTCAATTTAGCCTGTATGTAATTCTTTCTCATTGACATACATAAATTGTCTCAGTTTATTGTCAATACTGAAATACCCTATGTCATTTATTATATCATCCACTACGTCAAACAATTTTATTATCATTAATTATGGGTTCAAAGCATTGATAATTGATTATTCTCAGGATCATCAAGAACATTTTCTGAATATTTCCATTTCCTAGTAGTTGTTCAGACCTTTCCTTCAGTTTCATTCTTGCACCACAAGAACTTCTTCAAATGACTGACTTTTGGTGTTATTCATTCATATTGTACTGCATTTATCTGGCCTTCTCAAGTTCCATATCATTGTTTTATGTCCTCATAATTGTCAATTTGAGGCAGACTTGTATGCAAGCCATCCACTTTTGACAAATTGTTTCTCAGACACATAATTGTTGATAACATGCAATGCTGGTTTAGTAGCATATTGTACAACAAGGAAAATTATTTTTCCCCTGATTTCATGGTAACCTTTGTAACAAATCAAATTTTTTCACTTATTTGAATGCCTTTCTCAAAATAAGACAATATTTTGATGTAGATAAGTAATCCATGGTATTGTAATACTCCTTCACCATAAATAATAAAATAGCTTTTTTTGTTCAAATTATATAATATCACTATGTTGTCTGTGATAATATATATAGCAGATAAATCAGGTTCACCAGGTACCTATCTTCAATGATTTGTGCTATTAAATGTATTTTCACTGACGATTCCCATGAAAATAAAGGCAATTGATTGGTTTTTTGCTAATAACTCAAAAAGTATTGGGTAAAGGGCCCTAAAATGTATTGAAGATGAATATAAATGTTGGTATTCCGGAGATTTTGGTGTCAATATCATGTCTCTATCTGCTTTAGTTCTCATGATACAGCACTTCATTGGTTAAAAAGAGCATTTTTACGCTATTTCTGACCAAAGGTGGGTTATTTTGAGGGTTAGAAATGATAAAACTGACCCAACATAAATGTCATCCAAGTCATGACTTAGAAAGGAGTAATTAGTTACACTTTTAGGCATAAGTCATAGTTGTAGGTGGCATATTAGGCACAAAACTAGGCGAAAATGGCGATTTTTTGCTCTTTTTTGACATGTAAATTTCAAGAGGCTTGGACCGGCGTAAGGACTTCTCCGATTTTCAAAAAAAAAATTTCATAGTGATCTACTAACCAAACCTCATGTTTTGACCGATAGGTGTTAAGATCAGAGAACTTTTTCATTTTTTGGTACGCCCTAGTGTGGATACTGAAGATATAATATAAAGATATAATACTAGATATTGATATTCCAGCAGACTAGCATCACGTTTTGCTCCACTCAGACAGTATCACAGCCATCAGTAATGTGCATTGATTCTGGGGTCTGAGCATGGTCTGAGATTTAGAGCAATAGGCCACCGCAACTCACAGCGAAATTGATTTATTAGTGATTTCCTTATATGGCCATTGGAGGGTTCCCCAGAGCGCCCCTCTTGGCTGTGGGAATCACCCCTTCCCCTGAGGGCCCCAGCAGCTGAGGCAGTTGATGAGCTGCAGTTTGTCATTGGCACAGATTCCCCAGACATGCCCAGAATAAATAATTAGAGGTCAGTGGACGATCTTAGTGGCGCTAATCATCATCAAAGAGCAAACGAAGGTCCTCAGCCTTTTATGCAAATAGGATGGCTTTTTGAGCAGGATGTATAACGGAGCTGTACCTATCATGTCATACATTACATCCTCTTGAGTCTCTCTGGTCATGTTCTTCTCCTTGAGTCTTGTTAAAGTAAATGGCAGGTGTTGCAGTCCTTATGAATAAATGAGCACTTATCAACAACATGATAACAGCAGTGGTGGCGTCACTTTACAAATACTTCCTTGAAGGCTGGCAAAAACGACTTCTGGAAATGCCTTGGCATATATTTTATTTTTTCGTCTGATTGAGCGAGGACTATGACAGTTGGGCGACACAGCTGGTGGGTGGGGTGTGTTGGGGGCTGAAGGGCTCAGGTGTGCTCACTCATGAGGAACCATGGGCAGGTGTCTTCACTCAACCGTTGCAACATGGGGCTGTTTGTCCTGGGCTTGTTGGCCTGCTTGTTGCCTGGCGTCAGCAACTAAGTCAGCTGCTTGGCCTTCTGCTATGCTCTCTATACATGTTGTCACCTGCTTTTATAATATATTTGTAATCCCAACAACAATCTATGGGTAAATCCAAGTGGCTTGTCCTCAATGGGTCATCAAACCATATCAAAAGCTTCCCAACAAACTATATTCATGCACCATTGCAAAGACTATTGCTCAGATGAGGAGATAGAACATTGGCTTGCAAAGATGAGCAAAGAGCTGAAGTGTTCCTCTTCAGAATTGCACATAAAATTGAGCCAGCAACTCAGCATTGCAGTACATTCGCACCAGAAGCTGCAAAGGTCATTCAAGTCACCCAAGCTTATAATGCAGCAGCACTGGTGAATTATATTGCACATTGTAGTTCTATAGATACAGCAACCATACTGTCTATACAATCTAAAAAATTGAATCTATAGAGACATGACTAAAGACATGAAGAGACCTCTCGATGAGTTACAGCTGAATTATAAAAAACTAAACTCACGACGTGACAGTTACATGATTAATTTGGAGCCTACTGTGTAAAAAAAATTAAATAAATTGCTTATGTCTTTTTTTGGAAAATTATAAATGTCTTCATAACTATATGGTACAAGTCTCCATAGACCCAGAATACTTGGGGTGCTTTGGCCTGGAGGGAGGTTGGCAAGGCTCAGTTGAAACATGACTTAATCTTTAATCTGTGAGCCATTATATTATGATTATGGCTTACAGGGACACTGACCTGACAAGAAGTACCACCCAAGGTTTGTTGAAAAAAAAAATCTCTTGAAAAGGTTCACTATTTGTCCAATTGAGTTGCAAGCTGTGTCAACAGATACATGATGTCACATGTATGTACATGCACTGAAGAAAAATAACCTTCCAGCATGTGTGCACATTGTATGATCATACTTTATACTCAAGTTTACAGTACTTCATGTAAATCGTACATGGTCAATGAGTTGGTACTTGCAATACATTACATGCATTAAAGTGTATTTCCCAAATCTTGGTGATATCAGATGCAAGCAAGGTCGTAAATGGTTCAATTGTGCATATTCTAAACTGCCCTGTCAACAGCTATTCAGGTCTAAACCACCTACAGTTCCCTCATGGGGTCTCATCTGAGTAGAACTTGATACCGTACAATAAGTATATGGGAAGAACCTGAAGAACCCAGGGCTGCTACTTATAGTATCCTGATATTCAAAGATTATACAGCTTAGCTGTAAAATGTCATTCAAATGACTGGCCATAGCTGTTGCTTGGACCTTGTTGCCATCAAATAGACTGTACAGCCCAGCACAGGCCATCAAGTGCGGGGCTTAGGCAATATAGCAAGCAAGAAAGCAATAAGGAGTTCTTGTGAAAAGCTGTTCCTGAAAGATGTCGAAGCTGATAAAGCAGGGCATACAAGCTGTCCTCAGGCGAAAGGCTACATGGAATCTCTTTTGCAAATACTAAAGGTACACTCTGCAATATGCTCTATACTACTAAATATTACTGAATAATCAGTGAATATTCAGAGGAAAATGAATATATGCTTCATGGTACAACTTGTATTCTGCCCTTTAAATGTACTAATGGTGTCCATTACATCAGTGTAGTTCATTGCAAAATGAAGCAATGTAGTTTTTGCACAAACTCAGTATTTTCCAAGGCATTCACTACTTTTAACCTTGTGGAGTACCGAAAGTCCTCGGGAGTAGCTAATGATAGTTGCAGAGGTGAATTTTTCAGCTTAGTGCGCAGATTGCCCTGCCAATCGCTAGATGGCGCTGCGCAGCTCCCAAGGTCGTAGACGGCGGGAGAGAGACAAGTCGCGAAGGACGAGCGTCTGACCTTGGGGTCGTTTGACCTTGAAGCCGCCAGGAGACAGGGAATCTGCAGAAGGGCAATTAACTACACAAGCACAGGCACCATATAGAGCGACGCAGGCACACTTGGGGGACACAGAATTATCAAAACTCAAAGACAGACAAGTAGTGTAACTGCACAGCGACGTCTACCTGTTCAGCAACCTTCAAGGTCCTACTGAGAGGCAGTAAGCTGGCTCCACTCCCCAACATGGTCATTACGTACAGGGATGATGTATTCAAATTCTGACGGTCACTGAGTGCAGCCAAGAGCTGTAGCCGAGCTATCTCCGTCAGCCTTGAACCAAATAAGAAAAAACCTGGCTCTGTAAACCTATATTGATTTCCTCGCACATGGCATGCCATATAGGGATACTTGCCTACGCAGGATTTACAGCCAAATAACTGTTTATCACACAACTATCTGCCTCTTCTTTTTATTTTTTGTTTATGAATTGATAATTCCAAGGTCGTTCGAAAGAGCGTTGTAATGCTAGAACACGTGGATCCAATACTGCCTAATATGAGCCTATGGGCAGCATGATAGCAGTGCTACATTCATCATGTTATTAGGAGTCACAGCGAACTCATGCAGCCACTTCTGCTGTGTGTTACAGTGTATCGAAATGTACTTCTCTATATATTTTTAATCGTGAGTATACTAAAACGACACTGCACTCAATGATACAGGCTGATAGGCCCAGAAAAACTAGTGGCGTGTGTGTGGGGGTACCATTAATATAAGCGGGGGCAATTTCTGAAGCAGTGGGGTGACTTGGCCTGTGAAGCTCTGCATGACTAGAACTGCAGGATGCCTGCAGGATCCGAGTAGGCAAGGGACTATCCCTGCAGTGATCCGGGATCAGCGGCCTGCAGGATGCACCAACACTGCACTCAACGCCATGGCTGTTAATAACTGCTTTGCACCAGTTCACCTGGTTGTGTGGACCAGCTGTTACGTGGTAAATAAACATACAGAGGTAAAGCTAAGCAGAGTTAAGCAGGCCTCTTAGGCACAAGACAGCAAGCCCACCACATGCAACAACCTTGTCCGAGTTATTTTCTTATTAGATAACAAATAACCTCTGTGTACATGGCCACTCGAGTGCCAGTTATCCCAAACAGCTGGAACAAGTGGATCCACCAATTGCCTCATGTCCAGTATCTTAAGTTATGGCCAAGGAAATGGAAGTGATTACTGTCTCTACTGCATTGCTCTAACACATCCAATTTGTAGAATCATGTCACTAATCATTGAAGTGTGAATTTTGCTAATATTTAGGCCCAATAGACAAGTTTAAATCAAGCTTCCGCAAATTCTCACAAGGAGGCTACAGAGCTGAGCACTGTGATCCTATTGGGTGATAAGTTTCCCGCCCTTGCCTCTGACTGTTCAAACTATAGTGCTACCAAGCTGGAGTATTTACTTGGCATTTTTATGTAACTTTATAGTTTAATATCTCCGTGATATATGCAGATTACATTTAGAAACTGAATAAGTCAAAGTATTTTGGATTGAAATGTTTAAATCTGCCATGCGTGGGAAGCAAATTGAAATTGGTGAACTAGGCTGCTAGGCTTGACGTCCTCGATCATAAGCCAAGTCATGAGGATGTGAATTGCAAAAAGGTCTATGCATGTTTAGTCCACTTTGTGAAATAAAAGTACTGTAGGTTCAAACTTCAAATGCACCACTGATGATGTCTCAAAGAAGCTAATAGTCATCACTTAACATTGCTTTACTGCAATGTACATTGTACAATGTAGGCCTACTCGTACACAGGCTCTCATTTAGGAAAAACTGGGACTTTGGCAAAACGTTCAGCATTTCATTGCATGATGGCTTTTGCGCAGAAGAAATGAAGCCTTGCGAGATACAGAGTGCGTTTGTGGAGCACTTGGTGTGTTTACTTCTTGTTTAGCGATAGAAAGATAGGCATTTCAACCTGGGTTCTATGGAGGGAGTGTTTTTGTGAAATATCTGTCAAAAGATTGAGAAGTCCAGACAAGTAGGTATATTAATGATAGGGTAGAACCCTGTCCTGTACCCTGTAACCCTCTGGCCTTCATCTGCTACTCCTTAAGACCTGGCAACCTGCCTATCCGGGTGTTGGCCTTTTTGAGTTCATTGCACTTTTTACCTAAAATCAGTTCACCAGATACAGCTACCAATATTCAATATCAGCTACCAATACCTGCACAATAATACATTCCAGTGATTCCAGGTTGACGCAGGTAAATTGTAAATGAGAACACTGTTCATGTAATAGGTATACTAATCACACCTGATCCTGTTAGATAGTCTATTTAATTACTGTTTTATGAGGTCATTTTTAGGACAGCGATACATATAAAACCAAACATCTGTCCATATAATAATACTAGTAATGAGTCTTAAGGAGAAATTAAGTTAGGTAATCTACCTGATTTCCTTGGAAAGGGGTCACCAACTGGAATGTTGATTTTACATAAATTTTGTGTACATGTTCATTGAAAATACAAACAATTCATTTTTTATTATTTCTCCCATAATTTCATTTTATGTGTTATTGTATTTATGGACCACTTGCAAAACAGCTTTACTGAAGTGCTACCTTTTAAACATATTCAGTAAGTAAACAAGTTGTTTGGTTATCTACCAGGTATATGGTCTGCTAAAAGTAAGATACTATGAGGCAGTAGGCCTATATCTGCACCTCAGTATGTAATCTCTATTGGAGATGAAAGTTGACTGCAGTTGTAAACACAAACATACATAGGCTACACCTGTCATATGTTTGTCCCAATTTACTAGGTAGAGCTCGATAATCATGTAAAGCTATTGGCCTGATATGAAAAAAAAATTGTACCATTGAGCACTGGATGTAGGTTAATGGGCGGCAAATATAGCTTTTGATAAATGCTGCAAATAGCTCCAGCTCGCTGCATGCTTGGGGATTTTATGTAACAGGAAGCTGACCTTGAAATGTTGCGAAGAGCGGAGTTGATAATTGGGTTACTGCGTGTGTAAGTATAAATGTAGCAAAACAGGCTCTATTATAGAACTGCGCAGCGTTCGATAACACTGAGGTTGACCTGAGTTTGGCACCGACAAATATCTATGTCGGACATGAGTGAACCTATGGATCTATCGGGTGCAGCTCACCTAGAAAATGCTGAGATGAAAAACTTTTTGAAGACAAATACCAAATCCAAGACCTTGAACCATACTGTACTGGCTCGGCTCATGGGATCAACATTACCATAAACATTAATATACTTCAACATCGGGTGCTGCCAGGTCGCCCTATCAAAACTAATACATTTTATGACTTAAGCGAGATTAGCACAGTTAATGTTGTAAGTTACAAATTATACCAGTCCTGTGAGTGACCTTGTATTAGAATGATGCAATATTGCATGACCTATGGCTTCATGTTTGTGCACTGGACAGGACATCAGAGAAGCAAAGCTTTCATCCCTGCATGTACACAGTATATATATATATATTTAGCAACAAATGCACATGTGTTCAGGTAGTTTAAGGGCCCTTGACCTACCAAGACCCCAGGTCAGCTGGCAAGCAAGGACACTGTGCCTATATGCCTCTCTGAAACACAATTTCTTATCAAAATAGCCCCGGAGTCTACTGCCAGCCTATTGCAGTCCAGCAGGCATAGGGGCAACTGTCAGATCTGGCCAATAAACATACCTGAGTATAATTTTTACCCTCGGCAATGTATACATTGCCGACGGGTATTGTAGTTACTTTGGGAAAATTTGTCCGTCCGGCGGGCGGGCGGGCGGGCGGGCGGGCGGGCGGGCGGACGGGCGGGCGGGCGTCCGGATAACGGGCGTCCCACTTGTGTATTGGGAGTAATGCCAAAACTATGTAATGTATACTTTTTATTTTTTGGACATTATTATATCTTTTATCCTAGTTGTGCCTTTTAGGGGTTTAATCCACATGAGATTAATACTTTTCTCACAATTATTGAAAATTGTGAAAAAATATTTTTTTGTGTATTGGGTTTCAAGCCAAAACTGTGGCATGCATATTCATCATTTTTGGGTAAATACGGTATATTTTATCCCAGTTGAGCCTTTCATAGGTCTAATCCCCATGACATTAATATTTTTCTCACAATCATTGAAAAATGTGAAAAATTGTTTTTTTTTGTTTCTGGGACAGAACTAAAAAACTGCAGTACTTTTGACACTAAAATTTGCATATTGTATGTATTAAATACCCAAGATGTGTTTCTTGTGGGTCTAAATGCTCTGAGAAAGTTGAACGGACGACAATTTACCAAAAATATGAAAAATACTATTATTTTAAACTTGTATGATTCAGCCAATTTTGAAGTTAAATCTATGAAATTTTCCAATTAGGTGTCTAACTTATGCCTCTTTAAACATCTCTAATCAGTTGGAATGTTGGTCCTATGAATTTTTATAAAAACCCCAAAATTCGAAAAAATCCCAATTTTCCATAATTTCTGCGTGAAAAGCCAAATGGTAATGGGTGAGTTAGTTAACTTTAGGTCTTATTGTAGTTAGACACACTATTGACTAATATTGACAGCCATTGCATGAGTTGCTGCAATTTTTTCCATTGAAATGTATGATTGAAAAAATGCAAAAAATCGTTAAAATGTCTATTTACTCTCCATTTCCTTCTGATGTCATACCAATCGTTGACATTTTTTTGTCAAAATAACCCTGACATGTTTCAAATCATCATCATGCTGATTTTGAACAATATGAAAATTTTTATTCACAGCAGAGGTCAATACTAACAAAATTAGATAAATATTAAGGATTTTCAGATAATCATATATCAGTAAATATTGGCCCTGGTCAATCAAATTTGCCACAATAATGTCTAAATTTGACTTTTTCTACCTCTCCTCATGAAATATTATCAACAGGAAATACATAATTTTTATATATAATCATGTGGACTTTCAAAGCATTAATTAAGTATATTCAAAAACATGCATTTGTGTGTTCATATTTTAAAATGTTGACACTAAATCTTTAACTCCCAATTATTATAACTTTGTGGTTAATATCTAAACTCAGTGATGTAAATTTTAGAAGATAAATCAATGTTAGCCCCTTTTATTTACTTGTTTGCATGAAAATTAATTGTGAATGAATCAGACAGATTGGCTTTTGTTGAATGGAGCACTGGAGAAGTATTGATTATGTAATGTTATGTCACAGGGTAATTGTCTTCCCTGCTAATCCTTTGACAAGCAATCTTAAACTCTCAATTCTAACTTAATGGTTTAAATCTAACCTCAGTTATGTACATTTTAACATATGAAGTACTGTCAGCTTACTTTTATTTTGGTCTTTAATGAAAGTTAAATATGAACATATAAGACAGACTGGCAATAAGACCACTATGTATATATAGAGGGTTATTAAAAAAAATTACTTGTCATGCAAACCCCATTTCTGCAAATTTCAGTGTGTAATTTTACATTTTAAGACATTATTGGATAAATCTGTCTATTAATTCATTTTAAAACTCACTCCAATTGTATTTTTAGCATTTTAAAGAAATATTGTTTATAGGGTAAAAGTGCCATCATTGGAAGGTGTCCAGTTTTTGTTGAATGGGCCTGGAGACATTGTGTCTGTGCTTCATTGTACCCCTCCCCTCCAGCCATTCATGTTATGTAACATTGTGTCACTAATCCTCTCCAGTGACCAAAGCTAGGAACAAAGGAACACAAAAGCAGTGCACAGCACTCTCAACTTTTCAACAAATTTTCTTTTTTCTTAGAAATATGTCCAAACTGCATTGACACCAACTTTGTAGTTTTATATTGAACGAATAAAGAAATTTCCAATTTAAATAAAAAAATTTAGGCCAAGTAGAAGCTGAGATATGGCTTTTTGTAGCCCATACAGGCTGTACACATGGGACATGTTTCTTTTGTTTGGTTTTTCTTTACAGCTATTGTTATTCTTCAAAGTTTGACCAGCATTACAATTTAACCTTTGTATTAACTAGCAACTTGCTTAGTCTTAAAAGATATATATACTGGCATAAACCTTGTTTTAGTCTTACTATTTACAATGGTTTTTGTTTGAGACATCTTATCTATAATTTATGTTTTAAGACCCATATTCCATATTTGTAATTTATGATAAGAATAGCTAAGACTAGATAGACTAGATAGATAGATAGATAGATAGATAGATATATAGATAGATAGATAGATAGATAGATAGATAGATAGATATAGATAGATTGATAGATGCATAGATGCATACAGATAGATAGATAGATAGATAGATAGATAGATAGATAGATAGATAGATAGATAGATAGATAGATAAACATGTCATCCAAGAGATTCAGACATATTGTCTTAGTGTCAAAAACACCTAAATTCAGCAAATGGGACTGAATGTAGGCCTACCACTTTACGGAGCTTTTGGTCGTTTTGTTATTCGGACCTATAATCTGACTGTCGCCTGTCCCTGGTCATTTGTATTATCTATTTGTAAATGTGGTCAGCAAGGTTGTTCCAGCATTTGATTGGAAGTTGCTTTATTAGAATTATTCTTCTAGTTTACATGTAGGCCTATTGGAGCTAATATTTGAAATGAAACTAAATAAAGATAGCTAAAATTGTATAATTTAGTGCACAGTAAGCTTTGGAGCAAATTCTCTGTGTTTTTCCGTGATTGTTCCTACTTTACAAGACATATTTTCCCCGACATCAATTGAATTTATTGCTGCGTTAATGGAATCCTTAATTTGACTTTAACAGATTTTTTTGATAAAAAAAAGCTCTCTTTCCATGTGTTATCACTTATCACAAATTCAACCAAATTTCTCGTTTTTATCCGAAGTTAAAGGGTGGCAACCTGGTATAAAACCAGGGTGGTTTGATTGACTGATCTGCTGATAGAGTGATTGATTTATTAATTGTTTGACTGACTGATCAAATAATTAATTTCCTTGTGCAACTTGATTTTAATATTGCATTGATAACATACAGTATTTGAATATTACTATTAGAACTGTAGATTTCATGTAATGGGTGTAGACAAATTTCAGTCATATCCAATAAATTCTAATTTTAAAATTAATAAAATTTGAAAAATGAACTTCTGTATGCAATAAAGGAACAGTATTTCTTAAGATGGATGGGTGTTTGGGGCTTTACATCCTGTATTTACGCACTTGGTAGGCTAATTGATTAGGACAGGAAGAGGACACAGTAATGAGGAAAAGGATGATTGAAACAGCAATCCAACATAGGCCCAGGTGACCCGGCAAGAGCTGGATTCGAATTCTAGACCCAGCGATTGGCAGTCCAGCACGCTACCACTAGACCAACCCTCCCCCTCAAAACCCTGTCTTTGTTTACAAATCAAGTATTGCTTAAGTTTTTTTGAACTGTATTTAAGTGTCTGCTATGCAGTTACGGAAAGTCAGGGAAACTCATGAAAAACATTGTGGTGATGGAAATGCAAAAAATTGCCAAAACAAATTTTGGCTTGATTCTCGCTTAAATTTTTACAGATTTTCATTATGGCACTTGCTGTGACCTGGTGGAAACGGACATCACTTTAAAGTTTTTAGGGACCTTGCCCCCTCAAAGCCCGCACCTCCTGAGGGCCACTTGATTTCATTGCCTCCAGAATACCCACTGATTAGCCGAGGGTATGCTGCCGCGCAGCCTATGTTTATCTGTTTATCACAGTGAACCAGAGGGTGTAGTGACCATTTTCAGGTAATTACGGTAGCACAGTATTTTACAGGCTGACAGGTTAAGTCATACTACAAGTATGATCATAGGAACTTTACGATCCTACATATACATCATATATATACTTCTTGAATTATGTACAGCTATTGACGTGCTGACAAGTTGGCAAACCCAGTAGTTTTGCTCTTACATAATGTGCAAAATGCACTGCATGAACTGCAGGACAAAAATCGTGCATGTATCAGTTTGGTTTTCAGCAAGCAACTAGTATTGTGTTGCAATGCTTTGGTTACAATTCCAGTGACCGCACCCAGACCAAAGCACGCGGAAAATGAATGCTTTGGAAGAGAAATGGCCCAAATGGAAGGGCTTTGAAATTAGGCCAATCATTACATATAGCATGTAATGAATTCCTTCTGACAAAAAAGAGACAAATCATCAATAAAAGAGAACTGCAAGAAATAGCTGAAGCATGTGATTATCAGATATGAAGACTGAAGTTTATTTGTGCAAAATATTCAACTCATGGATTAATTGAATCTTGCTCGAACAAACTGCACTCGCCAATAGTTACAAGTAAATGACTAGAACGAGAACGAAACACAAATAAAACACTTAAATCAAGGACAGCCTGCAAAGCAAGTGTACATACACGGCCTTCATGACATTATGAATACATATACATTATACAAATGTACGTTTATAATTAAGTGCACAATCCATTTTGTATTGATACTAACCAGGATGATCTAAAGGTCAACTGCATAATTTATTCCACAAAATCCTAAAACTGCTCAATTTGGTTTTTCCTCATTTTTTCCAATTCTATTTTCAGCTGTTATTTGATATATGTCAGGGGTTTGTAAGGCCCAACAAATGGTGAGCTCTGTGAGCTAGTGGGGCTGGTTAAATAGATTGTAGTTGGGCAATCAGAGATGAATAGCTGGGGTCACGGGTCACAGGCCCTGAACAGGTAAGCACCTCTGGGGTCCACCAATTAAGGATAGGACTTCCTGTGGACATGCAGGGCAATGCAGAGGTGGGGGATTGCCATTAAAGGCTTAATTCAACTCTCTGGGCAAACTGAGTGGGGAGGTGCTCTATCTCAGGAACCAATGTACATGTATGCTGCTGCTGTACAAAACGACACAACAGTATGACAATACTTTAACCCCCTTCCCTTCCGTTTAACTTTCCCTTGCCCTCGAGAACTGCCCCGCCGAGGGTGAGAGTATAGACCTGCTCAGGGACATGGAACTCTGCTTACTGACTCCGATCTCGACTTTGATCTGCAGGGGCATGGTATGTACCGAAAATGCCATGAATGGACTGTATTGGACTTTTTATTTATTTTTACGAGACTGTTTGTTATTCATATTTGAGGGGTTACAACTGTGTGGGGATAGGCGTGGGAGCAGGAACACCGAGAAGTGAGTGATTTAATGATGGCAAATGCCGCTTCCTGTTGCCTCCTGCTCAAGTACTCGTGGCACTATCGTACTTCTCTAGTAACTCTACCACTATATACCACTACATAGTAGTACACACTGGGTGATCACGAGACACTCTTCTTGACCCCCTTGTTGCTCATTTCAAGTGACTCAAAGACCAAAAGTAAAGAGGTTCTTGTTAGGACTTCCTGTACGAAGGTCAAGGTGAGCCAAGGACTGTGAGCTACTTACTATGTCATGACAACCAAAAGTCTTGTGACAGGATGTTCCAGAGAGGTCGGCAGACCACAGGCTCAGCATGGGAGCAACATGTTATTCACTCCTCAAAATCCTCAGACTGCCTGTCTCTTTTCTAAGATTTCTGATCTGTTTTTATTCATACACCAAATCCTTGTGATATACATGATCTCAAAAAGGCCCCCAACTCCCAGGAGATAGCAGATCATGTTTCCTCAATGACTACAACTCTGTGACCAAAATACGTGTTAATTTGGAAAATATGCTGCAAATACATTTCAGTGCACAGCCTTCACAGTTGTTGGGCTGGCTTCAGTAAATCGACCGGACTGATGAACAAATTTCCACGCGGCTGCAAATTAATTTCGCACTTGAAAGTGTTTAGAAACTCAGTCACAGACAAAATGTGGTTGGGGATTAGGTGGGATTGTTTGTCTCTCTAAATTGTTCTGCATTGCAGCTGTATAGGCCTACAACTCTACAAGGGGCCTAGGGGTGGGGCTATCCAGGGCATTGAGGGCAACCAATGCTCATTGCCTGCAATGCAGTCTGAAATGCTGCCAGTACTTGCCCAGAAGTGCTCTGATGACATATGCCCCAGTTGATGAAAAGCCACACGACCCACTGGCCACTAGGGCAAGTTGACCTAACTTCAGCCTACTTTGGTTTTTGATTGCTTGTCATTGGCTGGCTATTCATGGGAATAACCTGTAGCTGTGGACCTAACCCCAGCCTTCACTCCTCTTTACGACTATACTGTAAAAAAACAACCACATGCTTTATAAGGCAGTGCAAATGTGTTCAAAATACAATAGTGGGAAATGTACCTAACTTCAGCCGTGTTGTACCTAACTTCAGCCTAGGGTGTACCTAACTTCAGCCCCGCACCTAACTCCAACCAATTGATCCTATTCTGTCATAAATACCAGCAGAATGATTGAATTTGGCCTTAATTACTTACCTGTATATAAAACATGACAGTCGGAAAAAAATCAATGCTCCAAAAATGTATTTCGAAAAAGCTTGGAAAGAAGTCATCGTTTTCACGGAAAGAGGATAAAAATTTATTTTAAACTCCAGTTCAGGCAACTGGTCTATTCCAGTATGCCAGATTTAAAGATGCTTTAAAAATTAAATTTTTAGATAGATAGATATTCAGGGATGAATAAACAAACTTCTCATGTGAGATGTATTGGCTGGAATTTGGGAAACCGGGGGGCTGAAGTTAGGTCATATGGGGGCTGAAGTTAGGACCATGGGGGGCTGAAGTTAGGTAAGATTGACATGTTTTACAAATCACCTAATTCATTGAATGATCAAGTAGAAAATATTTAAAAAAACCTTAATTTATGGAAGATTACTAATTTTTCCTTGTGATGAAACTTTTTTTGGGCTGCTCCTGCTTTGGTGAATTGGTACAGCCTACTGACAGATTTAACGTTTTATCAAACTTTTTTTCGTTTCGCGTTGTATTCGCATCGCAAAACAAGAAAAATGCGGTCCATCAAAAAAACATGTAAAATTCCTGATTCGTTGTTATGATGGTCATAACTTTTTGATAATTTATTCTAAACACATTGACAATAACTTTAAACCCAAATACTGGCACCTTGGCCTCATCAAAATTTAATTACAAGGAGTTTTCTGTTGGGGGGCTGAAGTTGGGTGAGAGGCTGAAGTTAGGTCAACTTGCCCTATCTCACAGCATCTCACACAAGTCACGTCCAAGCCACGTCCAAGTGTCTTTGTGCGAGATTTCATTAGCGTCAAAGTAAGAGGGCAAGTTGAGCCTCGGATTGTCCTGTTGATGAGCAGCAGTCAAGCAATAAGAGTTATGTCTACAAGTGATAGCCATTCTATCCAATCCCCTAATGCAATCATGCTGGTTCTCTTGCCAAATGACTATGAGCAAACTTCCCAAAAGTCACAACATGTCAGTGATGTCACACTGACTGTCATGCTTGATTTGAGGTCAGCTGCAGAGAACCAGTGAGCCATGACAGGCAGCATTGTGTCAACCAAGTCAGCTGTGAGTGGATGGGTAGGAAGAGCTGCATGTGGTGAACTTAGGTCACTTCTCTTCATCACAACTTTCTCATTCGGGCTCTCTTTCAGCCCAGCTTCATTCCATTGAGTGCATCAGGGGGCCATCACTGCCACTGGCCCATCAGCCACCACGCTCTAAAAAATTTCAGACAAAATTGGTTTTTTAGATTCAAAATGGTTTTTTGAAAAACCAAATTTCAATGCAAAAAACCAACATGGATTTTTTTTTAAATCCATGTTGGTTTTGCATTGAAATTTGGTTTTTCAAAAAACCATTTTGAATCGAAAAAACCAATTTTGTCCCGACATTTTTTAGAGTGCAGTGTGACTGCAGTGAGTCATTGCATTTCTCATCATAATCACCCATTCCATGTACTTGGACCATGTGGACCCACAAGGCACCATTGGAATCATGGACAAGAGTCATTGACAAGAGTCATGGACCAACAGGAGCCATGAGGAGTCATGTGAGCAATGCAAGGTCAACTGGATGACCTCTGACCCTTACAAATTGATGTCATCTTCACACTGCACCACTGACTGCAGGCAAATTTAGTTGGTCTCTGGCCTCTTTCCTACATGATGGGAAAACCCATGATACAAAAACAATAATAAGTGAACTGCTTAACTCAAGTTAACTGTCCACTGAATGTTTCAGGAGGTAAAGCCCAAGCCCCATGTGACACATGCTGGGCTGACCAGCTGCTTTCGCAAACAGCAATTACACAATTATAGTCTTTTGAGATATCCAGCAAACTGTGACTCCAAAAGTCTTCAATCATGTGCCGGAAAATATAACATATGTTACAACAAGCTTGAATATGTAATCATACGCTCCATTATATATGTCTCAGAAATTCAGAATACAGATGTATGGGCTTACCTGAGTTTTGTGAATATGAATTTTATTATGCTAATTGCAACCTGCTCCATCCCGACAGGTGACCAGGATGCACTTGAGAATTGCTAAAAACTTAATGGAGAAGAAAAATGTACCACAAAAATATATAAAGTGAAATTCACATTCAATTTGTTCTGACATCTCACTTAGGTGATGTACGCCTCATAAAGTTCCCCAGTGAGTACTCGGTGAATACCAGGTTGATTTTACGTGTCATGTCGAACCTGTATTACAAGCTTATATTTTATTCAGCTCATATGAGATCTAAGTTGTAATAGAATATTGGTGATGACCGTGATGTTGCTTTTAATTACAGAATGCTGTTTTTGTGTCACTTTTTTTTGTTAAAATATCCTGCAAGTATCTCTTTCTACAAAATGATTGATATTATATGTCTCTAGCTTGTAATTGATACTCCAAGACTAGCATTTGACTGATGATCAAAATCTAGTATAGATACAGATTAATCTTTCTTCTTCCTCTTCTTCTCCTCTACTCTCCTCCTATCTTCTCTTGTCTCCTCTTCTGTGTTTCTGAAAAATTACAGAATATATGTATTGAAGAATGGCAGGCAACAACATGTATATTTTCAATGTACGATACAGAAATAGCCTGACCACAGTGTACATCCAACCACATCGACCACAACACAAAATACCAACCTCATTAGACCCTGGACCTGGGATTACATGCTATTGTGAATTAATTGAACAAGGTTGCATGCCACAGCCACTGTCACCATCTGACCACAGGAGAGAATGGCATGCAACTCAACTGCTTGGCTGGCCTATGCTATATTTGTAAGTAAGTGAAGAGTTACTGGGGACTGTGAAGTTAAGTAAGAGGAGGCATGGTCCAGCATGCTTCTCAAGCATAGTCAAGCAGCCCATGTTGTGCATGGAAAACCCAGTGAGCGATAATTGGGAGCTAGTCATGTTGTGGTTTGAATAAGTACCCCCCTCTTCCCTGCTTCTGCTGGTTGTTAGTTTCTTGTTGTTGCTGGCCTCTGCCCACTGCACTAGTAGTTAGATTCTTTGCAAGGGCCCTTCTCATGAGCTCAGCAGGGAAATTCAAGCAAAGCAATCAATGCAGCCAAAGCATTGACCTGGAAGGGAAAATACCACAAGATGCAATCTATCAATAAAACGGCCACTGCAATGGACCAAAGCAATGGGCTCCCAATGCCACCTCTTATGGCACCCTGGTTAGGCCTGGTTAGCTGCCATCCACCTGATTAAGTGGATTGCTTTATGGCCACTTTAGAAACAAGAATATATGAGAAGTAAGCAAAGACCAGGAATAAAGAAGCTCCAATGGAAATATTCTACAAACTTAAATATAATGTTTTCTATTAATACATTGTATAAGTGCTACTTGATTGAGGTGCCTCCATCATCACACTATGAAAGTGTGCTTATCTCCTCCCAGGCAGAAACATCTGAACCAAAAAGTCTCCTCTTCAGAAATGATGACATAACTGGCTTTTGAGCTCTTTTGATCATCAAAATTGTAAACCTTTAGATTGAAGGTGTAATAAACTGATGTCAGCACTAACTATCAATATTTCCAAACACCTTGAAGGTCACCTGAAGATCACCTGCTCATATGCACCCAATTTATCCACATTCTCCTCAATAAAGGTGTTTGCTTTTAAAAATTGATTGCACCTGCAATGTAATCATAGTCACATACATATTTGTATAGTACCTGATTGTCAGTGACAAAAGATCCAATTTATCATTACTTGTCCCACATAACATTGTTGTGCAGCAGTTTAATTTACAATTCAACACTTTTTATTGGACATATGGCAAATCATGGAACTTGCTAACATATTAATTCAGACCCATTCATGTCTCTGAGTACTTAGAATTTCATAATATCTCCAGCTTACAAAATAATTGTGTACTTGTATTAATATGAAACAGTTTGTTTGGATGCCACTGTATTGCCACAATCCACACCTGAGTCTACCTGGTTTCTGTGACAACCATGGCAAGTAACACCTGATTGTAGGAATTACATAACTACTCTTATTACCAGGCATGTGGCATATACAGTTATGCAATATGTTGACAACTTACTACAATACAGCTTCATAACCTCATAATCCAATTAATTTTCTGAAAACCACCATGAAGTACAGTATCAGGAGGTCTTGAATGAAAGCAATAATGACAACTTTATTCTCTATGGATTTATCCAATACCTTGACAATTGACAAATTTTATACTACAAATTATTCTCAGGTGTAATTCTGTAAGTTACTAGAAAAATGGGTAATAAGGAGATAGAAAATGGTCCTAATTCCAATTTGAACCATAATTCAACTATATATCAGTGAAACTCTCAGCTCTACTTGTTTTCAAAATTAAAGTTATATCCAGTTTCAAATCAATCTATCCTTTTGCTCAATAGATATATCATAGATAACTAGACAGAACCACGTACTTCTAAGTTATAACTTACTCTTACGTTGACAATACCTTATAAATGTAAATGTATGTCATTTTCTACAATCACATGTGACTATTGCCCAAGTTGCATCTAAATTTATAGGGTCAGCCCAAAATGTCACCACAACATTAGAGTGATGACTCAATTGAGTATGAATTTAGATGGTTCAATTGAGATTCCGGAAGTGATACTACCATATTCTCGGTCAGTTGTAACATATAGGCCAACATGTGACAGTGAATGGCAACTGAGGGAAATTGTTGCTTTCAGGGAAATTGTTGTAACATATAATAATGTGGTGTTGCGATGAATTGAATTCAACAGTGGTTTGGGAAACTTACAGGGAAATAGTTATGTTTGTGTTGTTGGAAATTGGCAACTTAGAGGGAAATTGGTAACATGAGTATGTGGCAGTGGATTAAAAACTGAGAGGCACATTGTTGAAGTATTGTTGAAGTACATGTATGTGGTAGAGTTGGCAACTTATGGGAAAATATAGAAAACTCAGGGAAATTGTAACAGAGGTAAGCCTATGTTGACAAAGACAGAAAGTATCGTACACACAGAGGCATGGTAATGAAAATCCAATTTAGGAAAATATAGTGTCTGGTATTGAATGGGACAATTTAATAAGATAAAGTTGTGACATGTATAAGAGCTCAATTACCAGCCATTGACATACATATTATCTCTCGGCATGGCCAATTAATTGAGGTTTATTAGCTTCCATGCTCTTGGGGAATACTCCCCGAAGTTTATCAGGTAAGGGAATTCAAATCAATCGATAACATTCACTGTGTTTCCATTGATACACTGGCATTTGAGTTTGGTTTGGGTACATTCTTAGAGTGTTGATAAGAGGGACATTATAACATGGGCAACTTGGATGGAAATTATACCAAAATTAGTAAACACACAGGGAGAAACAACCAAGACATCCTTTTTCGATTACACAGTGTATACATACACCTTTTGTATTCAAAACCTTTGACAATTAGACCAGTGCTGAAGTCATTCACATAAACAACTCATTTTATCATCAATGAATTCATCAGTCATCACTGGGCCATCCCAAATTAGACACAACTCAACCTGCCATCCTAGCTCATTCATTGTGTGTCTTTTTCTATACAAAGTAGTAGTTTCAACAAATGACAAACTGTTGCCACAAACCCAAACTGTTACCCAATACAGAACCCATCAATGGAGGCCCTCCACCTCTCACGTCAGTCAGGAAGTGAGTAGGTTTCAGTTTGCCCAATTTAGCCAAATGAAACCAGTTATGAAAATATTATCAGCAAAGTGCTCAACTAATATCGCAATTGAAAGGAGGGGAGGAAGCGTGGGTGAGTTATCTAAAGACTGAAAGAGACTATATATGCATAAATATATGTCTGTGGTGACAAATATACACTTGAGAAATGGCCTAACATTCACGAAGAACTTTGAGGTTAGGAAAATCCCCCCTTGTTATGTATATGGGTGGAAATGCATCCTGTCCCAAATAAAACATGCTATATGCTTCGGATGTTTTTCTTGGGTTTTCTGACAAATAATCAAAATATACAGGCCTAGTAACATTAATACTCTAAATGTGGCCATATTTATCCATATTTTAGGAGACAGCTTTGCTGAATTGCTGCCTGCTATTAGGGTGCAAATGCATATAGCAGGGACTGACTTCTTTAACTACTCATAAAAGGGTGATATTTTCGCCTCAAGGGCCAGTCACTTAGAGGACTAATAAAATGCATTGGGCTAGTCCTGACTAGTCCTGCCTAGTCACACAGGGCCTCGTATTGACGTCTGTTTTAATTATTTATGGAAAGTGACCGGGCAATCTGAGGGGTTAAATGAGAGCAGCCCCCTGAGGGGTAATACATTTGGGTAGAGGGTAATTACTCCAATACCCATGTATGGAGAATAATGATAAACTTATTACACCATTCAAAATCCAGTCAAAGGACCAATGAACACATTGCATCATCATGCAAATCACAAAATGATAGCCACAGCTCCAACGGATTCAAATGATTACCACCTGCGAAGCTCCAACATCTCCTACTTTTGAAAATTGAAATCGATAGTTTTTAACTCAAAATGACTGACTTAACCATTGGAAAAGCTAAATAATCTCTTTATTTTTAAAACATACATAAGCAATGCTTGTTGCCACGTAAGAGCAAACCACCAATGAATATTCCAAAAGGACTTAAGATGTACACAGTACATCAATTTTTAGCTTTTGATATGTACAAATAAAACAAAATTAAAACTGCTACAAAACTGTACATGGTTCATGGAAATCATTAGGATGGCTTTCATGGGTACATGTAGCTGCTATCATGTGATTGACCATTTTAGAAGCAATATCAATACTATTAAGTTCATTTACTTGTAATAAATGCATAGCACACCACTCAATTAAAGTTTTACGATTTACTGTACACTGACACCATATTTACATGTGGCCATGAACCCAGCTGATCCCCTCAGCCCAACTAATAAGTGTCAGTGACAAATTACCTACAGTCCAATTCTTTTTAATCCATAAATGAAGATTTTTGTTAGCATTTTTGTTTGCCTTCACAAAAACAAATATAAATCCTTGAACTCTGTATATTGTACCTTTTGGCAAACTGTCAGGCTGATGGTGCAGAACCAAACACATATTTTTTTATTTTTCTCCCCTGAATGTATATATATTTAGTTCAAGTTTTATTGCACTTCATGTACATACAAAATTACAATGTTTATTTATAAACGACCTTGGATGGATGGGCCTTGATTGGCTTTTTTTTTAAATGTTTTATTATTATAGAGACATGAAATGTTAAAAATCGCTCATGATTAGATAATGGAAACGTGTTTGGCAAATATCAAAGGTAAACACCATTGATTTAAATGTATTGAGAAGTTGACAAGTACAAATGACATCAAACACAATCTGCATTCACCTGGGGCCTCCCTTGGTCAGGAACAATTGACCAATGGGGTCCTGTGGAGGGTCTCTGATGTATCTGTGATGCACCTCTGATACACCTAGAGCTAATGCTGTCGTCATCTGACTGACCACTTGCCCACACCAACAGATAATCAACTGTCACTTAATTAAAGAGTTCCGAATGCCATAAACTTCGCCAGTGGCATAGCCATCTACATACAGAGCCTGTAGCTACTTTTGGCAATGCTCTGAGATTCATGGTTCATAACGCAACCATGCAGGTTTTGTGTGACCCAGTTAGCTCGACCCAGCTGCGTTCGCCAAATACACGACAGATGGCTCTTTGCAGGACTAATTCCAGAATGGCCATAAGAATACACCCAGAATGGCAGGGTGACAGGGGACTTCTCAAATAGCCGATGCCTCAGCCAAGTGGCATTATCAGGGTTGTTAGGGGCAATCACATCTCATAACTTAAAAGTTCATGGAATTCAAATATGACGCACCATGATGGCAAACGGTAAAAAATTCCCAAGAAATAATTATCTGTCAATTCTTTAACAGAGAACAGAGTAGAATTTCACAGAATCATTCAAAATCTTGAACGTAATATCACATCCTTGCTTTTTGAGAGGCAGCATGGAGTAACATGTGCAGTATCAAAGCAACAAATTAGGAAAAATATGTTAAAAGAACCACACCTCTAATAAGCAATTAGTACTTGTAGAAACCTCCAATTAGTTAACACAACTGAGACCAAATTGGCAAAATTAACCACATAAAAACTTATGTCGGAAAGTAAAAACCACTGAAACCCATGAAACATTTGTGGTTGGTAAGATAAGCCACAATTTCTTGACTAATGTGCATAATTAGTTGCATAATTAGTGAAGATTGCAGAAACATTTAAAAGTAATCATAGGTTCATGATTAGTGGCATTTCATAAATGATGACGAAATTATTATTTTTTTATTACCATTAACACATCTATTTAATTAGATGTAATCAGCAATTTTAATGAAAAAATATTACATCACATTTCTGAAATAAAATTCCACACACCACACCTAGATACAAGATATCAAAATCATATTTGTTTATTTATGGTGGACTTTCCAAAATTACACAACCTTTCAAAGATGACTTCAACTTGGACAACAACTATATTATGTTGTGTTTTGATTTTCTGAAAAAGACCATAACATGTTTTCAAATCTCAAGTGTTTGGTTTACACATGTGCCTGTTGTTTATTATGTCCAGGTGCTATAAATAAAATATGAATGTATTTATATAGATCGATTCACAGAAATGACTATCAGATAAGGATGAGATAAGCATGTATTGTATACACTGCATTTTATACTGGTGGAGATTTCCAGAATTTAGGACCTTATGCAGCCAAGCATAACCAGTGGCTAGATGGTGGTTCCCTGGAGGCATATCACAGGAGATGTGTCATGGGCTGACATCATCACATCATGGAATTACTACATGCAAGCAGGAGCAAGCAGAAGCTAGCTTGGCAAGGGGATTTTGCTGCTGTAAATGAAAATAAAGTGGAAGGCATCGTCCCTCACATTGGTCTTGATGTGTAGCAAATAAATTTCCTGCTGCAACTTAGGCAAGATGGATTAAGGGAGAATATGAGAAGTGTCATTTTGGTTGGAGGGGATGGGGAAGAGGGGGGGGGGGTGCATGAAGGATTGGGGAGGGTGTTTTAGCTGAAGGGGACTGTTGCTGTTAGACTGTTGGTACAGCTTGCAGTGGCTTGCAATGCAGTGAAGTGGGAGGGATTGGTCATTAGATGGAAGATGTGCCTGCCCATCATGGACTCTCTAATGTTACTCAGCCTCTTTGGATCAACAAGCGCATGCATGCACGGCCCTGAACAGTAGGGTGTCCCTACCCCCCCCCCCTCTTCAACCCTCTAAAAGAAAAAAATAGAAGAGGAAAGCCATATGAGGAAGTGCAAGGATATGCCCTGAGGCCAGTCTTATTCTGCAGCAGCAGCGACTCATCAGTCCCCTTCCCCCCCCCTACTTTTTCCCTATTCTTCCCTTCTATCCTTCCCCCATCACAAACCAAGGCCCTCTGGGAGCAGACCTGCATTGTAATAAAAAACAAGGATCACCCAGTTGTCATGGCAACAGAACTATGGCAATTATCACAGGAAACACCCCAAGAATCTACCCCCTTTTTTCGCCCACCCTCTACTGAGCGATATTAGATGATCAAGCATGACATCTTGGATGCTGTGAGGTCACTCTGTTTCCATGGTTACCTGCAGGTGTAATTACCTCAGCAAAGGTATCGCTGTCTTGGACTGTGCCAGAAAAATCAATCCAACATCATGTTATCTAAGTGCTTCTTCAAGTCTCTTCCCCTGCTATGCAATTGCTTTGCAAGGTCGTGTAATTTCCTGCACTGCAGCATGTCTCAATGTGTTGCATGTATCAAGAACTCTTCAAGACGTGCAACACCTGGATAACCAATAGGATTGCCCTACCCCTCCCCTTAAAAAAGCAAAAATCCCTGTATATCTATTAACTCATCAACTCACACAACCTGTGCTATGTACAGTCAGCTGTTTCTACCACTTAAACAAACTCACTTAACAGTTAAATTAATGGAGACTAAATTTGTCTAAATTGGATTTTTTCTAATTGCCTATTCTGTAAGCCCCCTCCCCCTTCTTGCCTAGGGGGGAGGCTTCAGATGCCACATCACAGAAGACATGCACTGGCAGATTTGATTTTCTCCCTATTAGTTTCTTGGGGTTTGAGTAATCAATCTTAATATCTCAACATTACAACATTATATCGCCCAATATGATGTGATATATAATATTGACCAGCATGTTGTGATACATATTGCAATTACTTTCTAGTGCATGTTTTTCTGCACCACATGTGTACTTTTATTTGGCATAAATGCAGAACAGTTGCATGACCTCACACTTCATTTCATAACATGCTATAGATATGGAGCAGGTATAGCATTACAACTCCATGATGCCAGCAGCAGGAATAGCATATGGAGCAGATAGTGAAAGCAGTAGCACTTTTACAACCATACGTGTGCTACTTACAAAGTAAGACAATTATAAAGGTTGCAGTATATATAATTTCATTATTGGAATGACTGTTATATTTGGCAGTGCATGGTTGTTAGATTGTGTGGAATAGAAGTGTTCTCCCATAAAATCCCAAGACCCTGGAGAGTTTTATTCCAGCTGGTGTCATATAGACGAAAACCAGTTTGTAGGTTTACAACTCTATTCTTGGCAGAGCATCAACAGCACGACACGCCATGATTTATAGCCCAGATTTTACTTATTTCATTCTGTTTGCTTTGGTGTTGTAAATCTCCAGTTTGATTTCATCAGCATGCTTTTTTATCCTTTTTTATTTGTGACCTATCTGGTTTGACAAGTTGCTAAATTGGTTTATAACTCTATATAATATGATCAAGCATGACAAGGAAAGTCCATGTGTATATACACTGTGATATGAAGAGTCACTGAAATGGGTCTTATAAGTTAACACGACAAGCTAACACAGACTCAAATCAATGAATACAATGTAAATATGGATTTGAAGAGGAGTCTTAATTGCCCACTCCTCTTATCTAACCCCTTTGGTCACGTGCTCAATCAGCTGTTATCTGCACCTTTCAACTTCACCCTGACCCTAACCTTGCTCTGGAGGTGCCACCTTTTTCTTTCATTTTTTTTCCTGTAGCCTGAAAACCTTTATTTACCTTAGAGGAACACATGGAAAATTGTTGGCAGAGCCACAAAACCATGATTGCTCCAAATGTTAAGGTGCACAGGTGATATCAGCCTGTTTTTCACCGCATAATATACCACTGCTCCAACCAGGATAATCTCTGCTGACCTGTTTAAGAAGATTCAATCATCAGCTGACTCACTGGTTATTAATAGGTCAATGACCTGAGGTTGTGGGTTCGAACCAGAAATAACAAAATAGGTCAAGATCAGAAAGGTCACTATACAGGAAGGCTTCCAGTTGCAATGTTTTGGTTTTAACATAGATTATGCTTCAGAGTTTATGTATGTATTATGATATATGGGTTATTCTTAGAACCATGTCTTATATTGTTAGTGCTAAATCTGTTAATCAAACAGATATCAGTATGAAACTGATTTCAACTATCACAACATGGAACACTGCCGAGACAGGAGACTCAAATGTTCAAATCTTCCTTGAATGTAATTAGTTATCCCAGAGAAGCTTTCAGTTTTGTTGAAGTGAATTAAAATAGCAGTTCCTAGAAAGTGAAAAGAAAAGAACACCCTGGAAAAAGACAAAATGATGACAAGAACATAATTGTATCCCAAGAGAGAAAGAAAGAGAAAGGGGCCTATCGATTAATTAGGACATCTCCAAGGTAACATGAGGCCAGCATTTAAGCTCAATCATCGAAAAAGTAGTCAATTAAGAACCACAGAAAACATGTAATGCAGGCCACTGATGTATTCAATGACTATTGGGACTGATAAAACTAAGGCAATTTCCATCTTTCTGGTCTTTTTGCTCCATTAAACCAACAGGGCTGAGCAGGTTGTCCCAGTACAAGGCCTCACCTCCCTTAACCTGGATCCGACCTTATTTCACCTCCATGACACAATAACTGCTCATCAGCACACAATCCCAGTTCTCTGGCTGCATGATGACTCTATACTTAGCTCTTACTTAGGTGTCCAGTAATCCCCCTTAATTGGATCGTTTATCCAAGTCATTTCAACTCATTTGTCCTGTTAATTACTCCTTTCAGGTAGGGCCATTAGAATTAAGGCATTTGCAGGACATTGAGCAAGACATCTTTGTCACATTTGCAGGACACCAGGGTGAAAATAACAGAAAAGAAAAGAGATGAGTCAGCGGGACTGCCCTGTGATTATGTAATTGTGACTGATTCTACTTAAGGCAGCTTTGTCATCACTATCGCCTCAGGTGAAACTTAGGAGGGGAGGGGGAGGCCTTAACTGCCCTCAAGACATCTCATTTAAGGAGTTCAATGAAGACCCATCAGGGGACAAAACAAAATTCAACAAATTGGTAATTGCCACATGACAAGAGGAAGACAGACATGTAAGGTGCGGGCAAATACTGCCAAATCAAACTATACAGCAAGAGGAGTGGAGTTTGTGTATGACAGTCAGTGACTGGTACAATAGCCAGGAATATCAGTCACCGATTCAGTCAGCGAGTTGCTCATCAATCACCCTGCAGCAGTAGCCAGCAGTCATGTCCAGACCGTCTCAACGCTACGTCATGACGTCATCCTGCAACGACAACTACGTCTTCAAACTAACAGTAAACCGATGTACACAGATCTAGCTGACAGTATCTGCTTGTCCCAGCACAGTCTGACACAGGTCTCTTGGCACCAAGCCTCACCCAACATAGTCCTGACTGTCTGCACTCCACCGCACATTCAATAAGTTTATTTACCTGAAAAGAGTGCCATAATGCCAGACATATCATGCAGGCAGTGCACCTAGGACTGGAATAACCACCCAGCATAGATACTACAGTAAAGTTGGCCATAACCCTATAGACTATGAGATGAAGTCGGGTCAGTGATTTTATGTGGTCAATAAAAATGAATAAATGAAGAGTGAAGGTCACCATACAAAGCCACGAAATAAGGTTCATCCAATCGATTTCTTCGACACACTTTATGGTCCCTTAAAATAGTCCTAGCGAAATACATGACGTGACAGAGTAAGGAGCAGGTCCATAGTAGGGCCACTGAGATACAACAGGCAAAGATCCAACAGGCAATTGCAGGCCAAAGCCTTTAAATAATGAGGAGGGAGATTGTGGCAACTGCCATCACTCAGTCTTTGCTGGGCCTAACAGGAACATTACAGGGCAATTGGCTGGTAGTTGCCACAGAAAAAGGGCATCGTATCGTAGTCACAGACTAGTCAGACGAGGTCCAAGTGTATCTGTCCTTGCCCAGTCCAAGGTCCTAGATAGGGACCTTTGTAAGGACCTTTGACCCTTCGCCTGCAAGCCAACCTCATGGCAGCACTTGATGGCCCTTGATTGCTGGTCGGCCATTAAGACAGAGGTCGTGACAAAAGAAAAGAAGCGAGGTCATCTGATGGTGCCCTGGGCCCTGCAAACACCTACAGATGACATCAGGCCATGCGCTCCTGTGTTAACTGCATGCTTTGCTATTCATTGTATGGTAAATGTCATCCTATGTCGTCCAATGTCACTGGCTCCTAGCTAATCGTAATCATTCCTAGCTCTAAGGTAGCCACTAAGTGGTGTGACCTGATTTTTGCTCCACAACCAACTTGGACCAAGGCTATGGGAACCCCTAAGCTTAACAAGATTGTGACTATGTATTTGCTTGTTCGTTCTGGTATGTGGTATTTCTTCATGCCATGCATTTTCCACTTAGGATCCAAAGGACCCCCAGCTAACAAAGTGTGGTTAGGGCTCCTCCTATAGCAGGTCCCACACGAACACCTTATTCATGGTCACGTTGGAGCTGATCACACTGAAAGACTATCACGAGCTGTGAAAATTCAACCTGCAATTATTGCACTTCTCTGAATACTTTGAATGTGGTATAAGCTTCTCAGAAAGTCGTCAAATGATCTGGAATCATTTCATTGCAGTGAGCCTGTGTTCTCAGAAGTCCCTTTGGCAACTTATTGGGTATAGCATAGCTAGTGTCAGTGAGCCCACCCCAGGACCCAGGGAAGCCCAAGCCCACCACAGGTGATGTTTTGGTTTTGTGTTTTGCTTAGAAATCAGCGATCTAATCTTGGAAGGCAGGAGATTCAGGGGAACAACAGACACCAGACTGAATAGGTGGAGCACTTTATCACCTGGGAGGTCCATTCATTACAGTCCTCCCTCCAGTGCAGTTAAGTCCCTTGCTTGAAATTATCTGGCCACAGTGGTCACAGTGATCCTGAGGTGGTCTTACACTGGTCCTTCTAGTCTGTAATCTTCTGCAGGGCGTCCAGTGCACACTCTAAAAACATTCAGACAAAATTGGTTTTTTAGATTCAAAATGGTTTTTTGAAAAACCAAATTTCAATGCAAAACCAACATGGATTTTTAAAAAAATCCATGTTGGTTTTGCATTGAAATTTGCTTTTTCAAAAAACCATTTTGAATCTAAAAAACCAATTTTGTCCCGAGATTTTTTAGAGTGCAATCCTGACAACAATGAGACTTTAAGTTGAATGTTGCGACCATTCCAAGGGGACATCAAAAGCCAAAGAGGCTACCACAGGCATGTGGAGTATTCGTGGACTATAGCAGAGCTGCAGGTAATGATGCCATAAGATATGTAGCACAAACACATCTGAGCATTACAACAGGAAACCCATTCTGTCTTTTGGCTCTTTTTTTGCAAACAGGAATGCCCTTTCAGGTGAGGCAACCCTGATATGCAAGCTGCTGGGCCAGTGCTTGGGGCAGTTGGTTACTTGTAAGAGGCTTGCAAGTCATTTGCAACTTGTACAAGACTTGTGTAAGTGAAGCTTTGTACAATCACAGACAACACACATTGTCAAGACACCAGACTCAGTGAGACTAACATATCACAGCACGCATTCAATCGGAATAACACCATATAAGTTAATGGTGCCTACCAAGACAAAAAGAAGGTAGAGAAAAAAATCAAAGCAGCTGCAGCTTCGTTTGGCATAGGTAAAAGGAACATTTGCCAAGATTTTTGGCAGAGTTGCGTTACTCATCGCAAGATGTAAGTTCATTGCAACAAGCCATGAATTAAATAAGCTTCTCAGGTTTCAAGGTTAAGTGATGATGATGCGGAGAAGCATCTGTGACAAGTCTGCTGCAGCAGCTCACACAGAGTGCACGTACAAGCAAAGTGTAACCCGAGTCAAGTCTGACTCTTTGCCATCAGGCTTTTCTTTTGGTCTGCATCAGCAACCGATCATCAATGGGACCACATCCAGGCAGGGCCAGGCAGCTTGTCACATCAACAAAAGCTTGGCTTTTTGCACAGTCTCCGCTGCCACATGGGACCACAGCACATGCCCCCGGCATAATCACGTCATACACACTACTAGACACGACTTCATTACTAGATTTGGTAATAACATGAAAAAGAAAAACCTGACCGACTTAAGGTCATTCAATTAAGGATCCGTCTGTGGATGAGTCAGTCTAATCCCTTGTCTTCTCATCACTCGAAAAGCCAGACAAGCAAGCTGCAAAAACACCATGGTCTCCTCAAATTCAGCAAATTCATAGGGGACTGTCCTATCACCACAATACAGGGGGTTTCTCAAAATACCTTTTCATTTCCATTTAATGAACACACGACCATTGGTGTTGTGCCAGACAATTTATAGTTCAATGTACAGCAACTGAAGATTGCACACATTATACCATGTATAATAACATGTTGCTTTGACATGATAATTCACAAAAGTAAATTTACAAAAGCAATTTTGCATGACAATTTAATCCCAGTGATTAAAGTCAGATTGCTTTGGATTTCTCATTAATGAGTCTTTTGCAACCTCTAGACTCAAAATTAAGGGGATTGACCAGTGAAAAGGCAAAAAGGTAAGCAAGGGAATGCTGAGAGTGTGTGTTGAATGTGTTGCACAAAGGCAAACAATTCGAAATCCAATCAGGAGGTACAATATGTCTGGATATGTGCCATTTCAATAGGGAGGCTAAAGGAGCAATAGGAAACCCAAGAAAGGAAGCAGTAATTGGTATCACAATAACTTGAAAGGAGTAATTGCCTGGTGTTGTTGGGATTGACCTGCTAAAATGGGATTGAATTGGGAAAAGCATTGGATGTCTGAAACGATCAGATCATTCTAGTGCCAGAGAAACCTGACTTGACCTGAGGGACTATGGGGGGGGGGGCAGCTGGTGTTAGGAGAGCACTTGGTATCTTTACTTATATGTTTACATACAAACACCAGTGATAAGCTGGTTGGCTGGTTATGAGGAAGTTATGTGATGACGAGTGTCAGGTGAGGTGAGGCTATAGGATTGGAGCAAATGTGTCAGTCATTTTGAGATTGTGTTAAAGAATCGAGAGAGGATGTTGGCCAGGTGTTTGCCATAGAAGGGTGAGGGGATGGCGGCTATAGGTGACCTTGGAGGTCACGCCATGGTCACTCTACTGCCCAACTTACTGCCCTTCTGCCAACTCCACTTAGATCACAGCCAGTGTTGTAGGTCAGTCTGGGGTCATAGGCAGCCCTGGCATCTCTAATCTCTACCTTGTTTTGCCCTCCAGATTAACAGTCCTGAGGAGGTTCATATGAACAGGGTAGCATGTAGATTACAGCAGATAGAGGAGGGCTATTGACAGAAGGGTTCATCAAGTGAGGTAGTTGGGATGTTGCCACCAAGGTCACTCGGGATAGTCAGGTAATGCCCTATCAGTGTACTGTCAACGTCTTGTATATGAATATGCTGCATGTCCTGTCAGGGACCATCATGAACTGTGCACAGGGCCAATATCATGACAGGCAAGGGCCACGGGGGCCAAAAGACAGGGCCAAAAGACAGGTCCCCAGGGGCTGGCACTTCACAAGCTGACCGATCCCTCGTCGAGCAGCTTTCTCCCTCCCTTTGACCATAGAGCTATAAGTTATAGATCCATGCTTTGACACTGCAAGCATGGGCAACATCTTGCCCCTGGGGCCAGCCAATACCCTTGTCCTCACCATCCCCAACTGACCCTCAGAGGCCAGCTACCCACCGGTCAGTGTAGGTCAACTGACCCCATTCTCCCCATCTCTCTCATCATAAATAACATTTCAATGACATGAGAAACACATCCTTCGCCCGTCTGTCCCCAGCTTCCAAATTAAAATGAACCCAGTCAATCAAATAAGACTAAAGGTCATTGTTGTCCATTTTGATATTTTTGTTACCAATCCGTTAACTGAAGTTTAAAATTCCTAGAATCTTACTCAAAGCAGGGAGGTGTTACGCCAAGTCCATGCTCTAACTTAGTCTAAGTATCTATCTAGTTATTCTATCTAGTTATCTTTCTTGTGTGCTGCCTTGAACACTGGGTTGAAATTTATTGTGGTTCATCTATTGACAGTCCTTAGCATTGATATGAGTGATCTGTTTTGCACTTTAGAAATACAACCAGCCATCTGGGTGAGCTTCACAAGTTCAGAGTGAGAATCGTATTTATTGAAGCATCTCAGTGAAGCTTTGGGAACTTCTCACAACTGATCGAGAGATCAATAAACGCATCATAAAAGTCTGTTGTGAGGGCAATAGTTGCTTCTGCTGCTCAGTGATTACAAGTCGGATCCCCTGGATCCCCCCCCCCCTCCTGCACCAAACCCAGCAGCCCTGAGACCCACCACAAATCAATGTCTGGTGTATCCACTTTAAGAAAAATCCCAATCATTCCCTCTGCTGTATTTCCTTCAATGTCCAATGAAGTCAGCTGATAGTGATAACAATAATAGAACAGTGAAGTGCTCTTGTCAGATAACATGTCCTTCAGATAGTGCTCACCCCTATAAATCTCCAGGCTGATCCGAATTCTAGGTGAACAGCCCTGAGTGCTTAGCCCTAATTTATCCACATTTCCAGACACACGCTGGCCATCATAAAGTATAACGCAATAGAAATCTCATAATTACATGCACACGTGTTAAATATATGTATATACCTCTTACAGCTGTGAGTGAACTGACAACCTCATTATACATTCGTTTTCAATCATTGTGGTTTTTTGAAATCATAAATTTTGCATCGACAACCACAATTTGAATCCCCAGCCACAAGACATCAATAACTGAGTGAATGCAGTCATTTGATCAATGGGGCCTCATTGCCGCCTCAATTAAAGATTTTCAGGAGATGGAGGGGTTGGATTGCTTAATTCTGTCCACTGGGGGTTGCCCAAGCACCCAGATGAGGTGACATCCCTTGGTAGCAACAGCCACTAGCCACCCTGATTAGTGACTCTTATAAATTGGATTGGAGGGACTCACAGCAGTTAGGTTGCAAGTCCAGTAATTAGGGAGACAGTGTTGTCCTGAGGTTGACCCCCTGCAGCAAAGCACAGCAAAGCAGCCATCCTCCATCCCCTGCAGGTACTGCAGTCCCCATTGCATAATAGTCCTGCTGCCCACTGCTGATAACCTGAGTTTGAACTCTGCAGCTGAATGGTCAACAGCAGCAGAGGCAGCAGCAACAGCAGCAGCAGAAAGGAAAGCCACTTGTCGCATCGGATGCTTAGAGGTTGATGAGCGGCTTCAAAAGGTTCACCTCACATGATCCTTGCCCCTCCTTGCCTCTGCTTGCCTCTGCTTCAGTGCAGCAACTGCCCAGAGACAGCAATAGACAGCAGAGACAGCCTTAACAGCAGGACAGGGGGCACACAAAGGGACACAAGAGGACACACAGGCAACCACAAGGGGCATGGCCACCTGAGTTACATCATCTCATAATGAGTGGCTCTTTATTCAAACCAGAGTGGCATGGCACTGTCATGGCACTGTATGGACATTGGTCACCCAGAATCACCCTTTGACATTCTCATCTCATCCCCCATGCATGTCGCTGACCATCTGCTGACTGTACATTTACCACTTATAGACTGACCATCGCTCCAACCAATTGCCTCTCAAGGCCACACATGCAACCACATCCATTGCTCCATGGGCATTGCTGGCCATTGCTGGTCATTTCTGGCCATTGCTGGGCATTGTGGGGGCATTGCATGGCATTTATGGGCATTACTGGGTATTGCTGGGCATCACTGGGCATTGATGGACATTGCCTGACATTTCTGAGCATTGCTTGACATTGCAGGGCATTGGTGGACATTGATGGGCAGTACAGGACATTTCTGAGCATTGCCTGAAATTTCTTGGCATTGCAGGGCATTGCGAGGCATTGCAGGGCGTTGCAAGGCATAGCAGGGCATTGGTGGGACAATGCTGGTCCTCCATAAACAACACTATATGTATACAACAAGGCCCTCCAAATGCAGCCATATACACGCACAGTATGTCTTGCCTTTATTGCTGTTCCTGTGGAGGATGAAGATTGAAATTCATGGGCTGATGAATAATTTCAGGAGTCGAGCACAAAGATGGCATATCAGAAGAATATCACAAGTCCCTGGTTGTATTCATATGCAAAAAGGTATCAGCCACATCAGATGAGTATAAGTACAGATTGCAATAACAATTTCCTCTTTAACCAATATATATCTCATGCCAGCCTCATTTATCGCATGCCACATTGCCAGTGTGGATGCTGAGAAGTGCCAAAGAAATCTTGTGAAGAGCAGATGACGGTCTTCACTATTCACTAGATATAGCCAAGCAGCAAAGCCACCCAAAGTCATCCAAAGCTGTATCAGCTGCATCTGTATCTGGCATCAATACCAAGCAAGGAGATTGCAGGATGCTGCTGCAGGTTAACTAGGTCAGGGCAAGATGCAGTAAGATTTAATAAGGATGGAGCAGTTTGCAAGATGGGCTTGATGCACAAGTGATGGCGAGGTGATGCAGGACTGCACCAAGGGAGGGAGGAGCAGATAGGCATTGGAAGAGAGGAGTCCTCAGAGATGCAGCTACACTGACAGAGATGCAACTACACTGACAGCGATGCAACTAAACTGACAGAGATGCAACTACACTGACAGAGATGCAACTACACTGACCGAGATGCAACTATACTGACCGAGATGCAACTACACTGACAGGGATGCAAGTACACTGACAGAGATGCAACTACACTGACAGAGCATGAGCGTGGAACATGGCAGACTGTGGTAATGGTATCAGACCTGTATCAGGCCGAGCCATCGGAGACGGATAATGTGCTTCATATTCGATTGGCCCGATACACTGGGGCCTATCTGCTCTAATATAGATATATTCAGATGATGTATTACACAAGCATGCTATTAGCAGAAATGATTAGATGCTGCAGGAGCTTGCAGGAATGAAGAGTCATCTGATCCCCCAAGCATCAAGCCATGTCAAGCATACTCAGACATATCTGGTGTGGGAGATTACAGGATCAGTGCATCAATTGACTCACAGGAAAACTGAGGAAAGATGCTGTGTATCACTCTGTATGGACAGCAATGTGTGGCAAATAAAAGCCCGGCAGAAATTCTGAATACCTCTGAATACACTCCTGACTTATGTTTGACTTGCTAGGTCATGGGAAATGAGGGTTTATTAATACGAGGCTGGGTGTCAGACTCTGTCAGAGGGGTGGGCTAGAATTCCTCCCAGATAAGCCTAGGATGGGCAGCAGATACTGAGATATACCCTACACCTTGTACTCTATGGCAACACAGCCAGACACATTGCTCACATACATCCTCATGATTTATTAGGGCGGCCACAGGGGCTAATGATGACTACACTGGAGGGCTCCGACCCAATTTGATACGAAAACCAGGTCGTAAAACACTCGCCCACAGGTGGCAGTCAGCGCCCAATTCCACAAGATTGCTTGTCTGCAAAAGCTGTTTGAATGCAGCCAAAATGTTGGCAAAAAAGATCTTTTATTGAAAAATAACAATACCTGAGCTGAAAGGTGCACATCGTAACATAAAACGAAAAGGGCCGCAGCAGACAGCTAATAGAAAGTATAATTAGACCTCACGGACAGCCAGACAGCCCTCTGACAACAATACAAAGACATACTGAGCCACCTAGAATGGCCCAGATAGCCAGACAGACAAGACTGGAATTTGAAAGACACCCAGAAGAAGTTGATATCTCCGATTATCAGCAATTCACTGGAAGTTGGCCCAAACAACCCACTGGAAGCCAGTGTTTTCTTTTTGCCATTCAGATGTCAACGGAGCCCCTTTCAAGGGGGTCAAAGGTTAGATTGGAGTCCAAGTGAAACAAACTTTTTGGATTTGGCCAGGAACAGACAACAGGAAGGGGTGTGCTTCACTTCAGAGACTAAGAGACAGAGACACACACAGATAGCTGATAGGGCTTGGTATGGATGTCGTCTTGCTTTGATGCAAGATAAAGTACCAGAGGTGCTTTACTTAAGTTGCCAAATGTTGGGTTAAGCCAGGGAGGCAGTGGAGAAGGTCTCTAACATCAGTTTGCACTTGATAATTCAGTTGCAGAGGAGGCCTCAAGGCAGAATGCCATCCCTCCAAGCAGGTTGATTTGTTTGTGTGAATCCAGGCAACACCCTTTCCTCTGATGCATCGCATTTTGCACCTGGTTTGACAGTCAGCCAGCCCGAAAAGACCTCAGACGGAGCAGGACTTGGCTATTGATGCTCCTGCCTCTGCTCCTGCCTCTACATCTGCTTCTGCTTTGCCTTCCACTTGTGATTCCCTTCTATTCGTGCCTCTGCTTTGCTGGACTGATGTGAGTAGTGACTGCAGTCAGGTTGTGAGTCGAGTCTGTAACCCAATCGGGCTGTCTTTTCTGCAGGAGTCACTCACTCACTCCAGAAAGGGTCTGAAAGACAAGCTCGTCTCATGACTGGCTCAGATCCTTGCTCAGCCCTTGCAACTCCAGTCCCTGCAACTCAAGACCCAGTCCTAGCTGGCCTCTGCAACTCTTGACTGATGAATGATCACAGTTGCCGAGCAGCGGGTCCTTTGATGCTCCAAGATGATATCAGGGTAGCAAGCAGCAGCGAGAAGGGAGCAAGCAGGGCAATCCACTGGGTCCATTGATGTCCATAGATACCTAATGAAGTGTCAGATCGCCATCTTATGAGCTTTGCCAGCTTGTAATGACCTTTGCTTTTGGTCAGCGAATGCAGCAATGGCCCAGCATATTTAGAGAATATTGGTCCTAATGCTCCGTGTCCTTGGCCTCAGCTGACTGTTCTTCTAGAGGACTCCCATAGAGATCCACACTGCCAAGCCAAGTTAGCCGAGTGCAGGACTGCGGGGTGCCTGCAGGATGTCCACGACCTGCAGGCACTGACAGCGGCAGGGGTCAGCCAGGCCAGGGTCCCACACGCAATGTGTTTTAGAGCCACTAAGAGCTATAACTTCCTCTACGTGCGCTCTCTCTTATATCTCCTTTTTCTGATCTGTTTTACATTTGATACTGCAGAGGCACAGGCGCACTTCCCTTTTCCATTACTAATTTAACACTGGTGTTGGGAGCGGCGAGTCTCCTGCACCTGACTTCCATAGCAATTCTCAGTTTAGGCCCAGCAAACGGATTCAACCTGGCCACTGCTCGCTTACTCACAGCGAATTACCATCACATTAACCTGTGTCCTCTGAGGAGGCAACTTCTTCCCATAAAAATTACCCAACACACTCTTTTGTCACGCCTTGCTTACTTTCAGCCTCTCCAAATGCTCAGCCCCCAGCAACCTGAGGCAAGAGTTGTCCAAGTGCTGTCCCGATGACTATCCCAATAGCCGTCCAAGTGTCTCTAGCAAACTCTCAGAACAGCGTACCTAAAATGTCCTAAATGCCCTTGCCTCCTTCTTGAAGGCTTCTTCCATTTGACCTATTTAAACTGTTACACAGTATAATGGCCATCACAATTAACTACAATGGCCCTCTGTATGAACACTAACTACAGGCTGACCTAGCACTGAGATTGTGTGACCCAAGGCCACCCTGTCATGTGTGTATGGGACTGTTTCTCGAGGGAGCATCGTAATGGCCAAATACACAAACTGTAATAATATTGAAATACAGTCGCCAGCTGCAAGATGTATAATAAAGTGCAAATACTTCAAGGATGTGTAAATAAACCACATCGACATACATTTATGCGATTTTAACAATGTTTACCAAACTATTTCCTTTAAAAGGACCAAGGCTGAAACTTTCCAAATGCATCTGCGAAGATTAATCACAACTTTCATGAACTTCTTTATACTCAGCAAGGTTACAACTTGTCTATATTTATCTAAATTGAACTATTTAGAGCAGTTATTCTTGAACCGGATGCAAATGATTTGGAAAACTTAAAAAAAAGGCCTAATTTAACCTAAATCAATAAAATGTTTCACAAATGTTTCGTAAATGTATACACATGTTGACCATGGACGAAATGTACAATGATATATCACTGGTCATTATGTCAAGAACACACAGGTAGAATAATTACGAGTGACCATCGACCATACACTTAATTTGTGTTATAGTTGTGTAACAAGGTTATGATGAGGACATCACGAGGAATATATACATTGAATAGATGAAGGACACATAGTTCAGTTCAGCAATGTTACAGCATCATTGTACTGCGAATTACTGTATCAGCACCAGCAGCATCATGGTAGCGTCCTTGGGCTGGGCATGTCCTTGAGATGTGTTGCGTAGGTGTGGCTTGGTCCTTGACCTTTCTATCTGCCCCCTCCATCTCACTTCTTTGAAAATAAGAAAACCGTATTTCATCCTTTACAGTCTTTAGTATAGTAGCATTTGAGGAGCAGCTGTTGCCAAGCTTTTCAGGGCCGCCTATAACAAATGTATAAGCAGGGTTGGCACAGATGACCTGGCAATTCTAGTGACTAAATGCCCTTCACTCAAGCTGGGCCAAGCACTGGCAATGTACCATGCAGGACGTTGCAGGTATCATTGCTATTCCTCTGCTCTCCTATAGACCCAAGTTAAAACTTTAGTTAAAAGCACGTTCTGCTTAGCGCAGATTGTCACAGAACAGACCAGGAGTCACAGTGGATTACTTTGCATGTAAACACAATGATGGGGAGTTTGGCAAGAGCAATGAAGATAGATGTGGCCACCGAGTGATGTGGACTGGCCCAGTGTTGGTTACTACTTGCCATTACCGTAGCCGATCTGGAGGACGTGTCTTCGCAGGTTCAGAGCAAGTCTCAGCAGCTACAATTTACAACAGCCCAAAAACAGCCCAAAATGACCTTTCTGGATTCTGAGGTAGATTAGAGAATGGAGGGCCAAAATTGTACTTTAAAGAAGAGAGGGTGGGCAATGTCAGGCACGGTTGGCAGGTGATGGGCAGTCATGGAGGACCACTGTGGGTCATTGCTAGGGCTCGTTAGGGAAGGTGGTGGGGTCAGGACTGGACCTTCCAGATGAACATTCTAGATGACCGATGTCCAATGCCAGTGCTCAATTGCAGTTACTAGCCCAATTCCAATGCATGTCCTGTGAGGACCGACCAGCCACGCCCTCCGAACCAGCCTAGTCCCAGCCCTGGTCCCAGCAGGCATCTGTATGCATGGACCAGGCAGCACTCCAGTCACATCTAACAACCCGACACCCCGTCTAAATGGCCTCCATAATTGAAGGCAGAAACATGGTCTGCATCAAAGCCCTCTATGCAAAGTCTGCTTCTCATCCACATACTGCCAGCAGACCAATTATATTCCCAGCTCTTGACTACTTTATCGCATTTACATACACTTTTTCATTGCATAGTTACCCGTGAGATTTCCTTACCTTTGTAGTTGAGCTTATAGTTCTGCTTACACGTGTGTGGACCAAAGTATGGTCTGGACAAAATGGAGGAAGGATCTAGGGAGTTGAAAGGTTGCAACTGGGACTGGAAGGTTGGAAGGTGAATATGGCTGCTGTTTCTGCAGGTCGAAATAAAAAAGAAATGTAGGACAGAGAAAGAGAAAAGAGAGAAGAGAAAGAGCAGAAAGGGAGAAAGACCTTCAGCTGGCGACAGCACTTCCTCTCTCTCAAGTCCTCGTAAAATCAGCCGTGCACCGAATAATAGGCCATGCAGTCAGAGATGGAAAAAGCAGCAAAAAGCAGCAAAAATCAGCAAAGAACAAGGCATGTGACAAACCTTTTTCAAGAACTGGCTTTCGGGGCCATCACATGCAGACACCTGCTGCTTTCGCCTGCTGCATTTTCCAATGATAAAAAAAAACCCTTCGTCATTAGCACGGTACAATGTAATACGTTAGCACGGTTGGCTAAGCAAACGCAAGTTGCCCGAATCAATAGGTTTTCCCCCAATGAGGCATGCATGAGCCCAGAAAAATCAAACTGCTTCGCGCATGAATGGCAAACAAGTCTCCGATTACATGCCATATTCCGGGCTCAACTGACCCTTGTAAAAGGCCTCTATTGATTGCAGTGACATCACCAGTTTGCAAGAACCCTCCACCTTCCTTTTTCCTTTTGAAGGTTCAGGTAATTAAGAGCCCACAAGGAGGCACAATGGTCCCCATTTGAACACAAGCCCAACTCATGGTTATTGATGGAAACAAAAAGAAAGAAGAAAGCAAAGAGAGACGGCCCACTGCGTTCATGACAAAATATCTGTCCTGTTGCATCAGCTATCAATGCGAAAATAACTGTGATGCTGATCGATAATTCCCAAAGAAAAAGGAAAATCCCAAAGATTTTGTATTTGCAATAAAACTTGGAATGAAACTTTGAATCAAACTTGAAATAACTTGGTTGTCAATAGAAGGGCCAAGGTTGGCCAGCAGCCAAACACTCAAGGGCCAAATTGGTCTGGTTTGAATTTGCCAATGAAGGTCAATGTCACTGGACAACCAGTCAAACAAGCCCTAACCCAAGGCCCAGCCACAGCAATGCATTGAGTGAGGCTATTTCTCCACATCTCATTAATGGATGGGCACACCTGGGATTTTGATCACCTCTTTCCTGCACACATCAGCACCTGGGGGAAGTTTAAATTGTCCATTGCCATGGCCACAGACATCAACAGGCCCACGCTCCAGTAGCCACCAGACAAAAGGGTACACTGACCGCTGGTCATCACTGCTTCAGACTGCTAGGTCAACTGGTCACTCTCTGGTCAGCTGCATGATTGCTTTAAAAGCACCAAATACAACTGACAGTCCACGCAACAGTCCAATTAACAGTCACAGTTCATCTAAATAAAATATATAACTTAACTGACACACCTATAGTCCAATACAGTCAAACACTCAATATTTCAGTCTGACCTGCATACAATCAAACTAACAGTCAAGATTACATTTAAAATTGGTGGTCCCGACTACTTAAGTCTTCCAGTGTATCTTATAAGTCTCACTAACAGACCAGATAACAGTACACACACGGCCAGGTTCGTCTTGGCAACATAAAAGACTATTGCTGAGTACAACTAATAACGTTAAACTTACAACCTGACTTGCAGTCCAATGTACACAACTTTCGTGTCACTAACAGTCCAACTAACAGCCTAACAGTCCAACTTACAGTCCAACGGCTTATAGTCCAACCAACAGTCCTACTAATGGTCCAACTTACAGTCCAGCTAACAGTACAACTAATAATATAATAGCCCATCTTACACTTACAGTCCACTGAAGTCCAACTACTAATAGTCCAAATTACAGTTAAACTTAAAACCAAACTTAGAGTCAAACTTGCAGTCAAATTACTGATAGTCCAACTAACAGTCCAACTACTAATAGTCCAACCAGGGAGGTGTTGTATAAGTGCAACTAACAGTCGCAGTGACCAGATGGGATGATTGTTTCAGCTGCAGGGACTGGCAAATGGAAAGTTGTGAGTCACCCAATTAGAAAGACGTTGCCCCCGGGTAAGTCTCAAATCAATGGAGTGGTTGAGTGACCTGAGAAATCCACAGAATGACCGAACTAAAAACCCACAAGAAAAAAAAAAACTGCATCACATCAGACAGTTTCAGCTACATCCCAGTTGTTATGACTACTCAAATCTATGTCAGTCATCAGTAACTGAAATGTAATGTGTTGTTTTGATTTGTTCAGACTATGACGTTTGAGTGAAAGTTGATGGTCAATTTGGCCTAGTGTGATCGATAAATGGGCATATGTGAAAAAATAACGTGCAAGCACTTTAACAGCTGCTTGTAGACTTATTATCTATCTATCTATTTATCTCTATCTATCTATCTATCTATCTATCTATCTATCTATCTATCTATCTATCTATCTATCTATCTATATATCTGTATATCTATCTATCTACATGTGTATCCTCCCTCACTGCCTTCTTGCCCCTCCCTTTTTTCCTTCCTATACTGTCCTTCCTTCCTTCGTTCCTTCATTCCTTCTTTCATTCCTTCATTCCTTCCTTCATTCCTTCCGTCATTCCTACTTTCATCCCTTCCTTCATTCTTTCTATTGAGTCTGCAAACACTGAATCTGGCTGCTGCTGTTGGTGCTGGTTTCACTGCAGCTGATCATTTGAAACTCCCGCCAAAAACGAGCATTTTAGTTTCGTTAATAAAAATTTTAATGTCACAGAAGTTTACCAAAAGTTGATGGAAGCAAGATAAAATTATATTGAGACTGTATGCTAAGTTTCAAGTTGATAGGTGAAATAGTGCGACTTCCTATATGGTCAGAGGCTTACCAAGAATTCCTCCTGTAATACAGGCTGCAAGCAGCTGTAAAAAGTGAATAATCTTTATATAAGTTGTTTATAATGAACACGTTTTTAGCAGATCTATAATTCTATATATGAAATATGGTAATTACACTTGGATGACCAAAGCACATCCTGCAGATAATTGCGTTAAACATAAATCATGGTGAATTTATTATTTACAAAATGTATCAATAATGAGTGAACAGTCTAATCGAAAGAAGAGCCTCAGAAATGCACAAGTCTTCCTCAGCAGGGAGGCAAGATCTTCGCCATCTCCAATAAAAGCTAGTCTGATTAGTTGGCAGCTGAACTTTCATAACAAAACAGATGTTTCAGTTTACTAATAATGAGCATAGACTCTTGGCCATGACGACAACTGAAAACATCCCAAAATAACAAATGGAGACTAGCAACTTGGGTGGCTGCCAGACTTTATCAAACCCAGTTTGGGTGACCCCAACCCACGCCAATCCATCACCATCGTACATATTATCACATTTATTGGAAAGCCATAACTCACAACAACTATCTCCCAGGTATGGCTTACCCAAATCTGCTGTCTGACTTGCTTGTCTGCCTCAACTAATTAGTCGAAAAGCCTGTAAAAGCCTGTGACGAGCCTGTTGCAAGCCTGTAACATTGGTATCAACAAGTGTAATAAAATCATGCTGACAGAATAAAAAGGGGAAGAATCAATATTGGATTGGTGTAATGTGTTTGTCACCCATCGACGGTTGGTGTCATTGGGGCCCACCTGTTTCAACATTGCCTTCAGCTTGATCAGCAGCAAACGCACTAATCACAGGTCAATACTCGATCCAAATGATTTTTATCAACCAATATCATTCAATGCAACCACAGGCCCAAGCCTAATAGTCTTTTTCTTTACTTGACACTAGCATACTCAAAGGTAACATTCTCAGACTGAGCCTCCAAACTACATCTGGACAGAGGTCACTTCAGGACTTGGCCAATCAGAGAAGTCCTTACACATACAAACTTTGTACGAACTTTTCTGATTGGTTAGTTCAAATGTGACCTATTTTATGTCCAGATGAAGTTATCAGGCTCAAAATCGGATACCTTTGAATATATACTAGAGACAAGTCCACAATACTTTACTTAGGCTTGTGCCTGTGAAGCACCCATTCATTTCAGTTTTTTAATATATATTTTTTCTTTCTTTGCATACATTGGGTGATGTAAGCCAGCTCACATATTAAAGCAATACCTATATCAGATATATATTCACTGACATGGCTGGTCATTGTGGTCAATGGCCTTTATATGGGACAGAATTCGACAGCTGATGTTGATGACTGCATTTGGGAAAGCCAACACAGCAGTGAAGAGAGCAATGGATTGTGTTTTGGGTCAATTAAATCATCCATATTTGAATAACAGGTTAATTGACTTCATTACAACGGTTTTGCTAATGCTTTCCTGGAATTCAGTCTGTAGCAGATTAGATAGGTGCACCTACATTATGACAATTAAAAAAGCAGGAAATTAGTTGGCAAATGTATCAAATTGCAAAGCCAATGGATTTATATCCCGTTATTATACTGTATGAAAGCCATAGCAATATATGATTTATTTCATTTCATAAGCAGGATATATTGAACCTATAAGCTATAATTGAAAGAATAATTAACCTACTGAGCATGAGTATATAAATAATTACAATACCATAAAACTATTACGCTGAGAAATACTCCAATAAAGGCATATCACGATGATGTGACACATTTCTATCAGCTTAGCTTCTATTTTTTTTAAAATCCTGATTGAGAGAAAAAATAAGAAAAGAAATTTGAGAAGGGGTGATAGGGTAAAGAGCTGGATGGTGGGTTCTGGATGTGGTTGGTAGAAGGTGCAGGATGGGCAACCATCCAACAGTCCATCTCGTTTCCAGCACGCTTCCAGGGGTGACCACGATCAGAGCATGGATCTGGGTGGGGCACCAAAGTTCACCCTCTCTCTATCTAGGCAGCCTCCCAGGGTTTTTCCATGGGCACTCATTGACCACAAATGCAAAGAGTGCCCTAAAGCATCTCAGCTGCACACAGAGTCACGAGTCCTCCTGTGAACCTCGTAGCATGCTCATAGGCTCGACTGGTTGTTGTGGACCTATTACTTATCCAGGGTTGCTTATAGCAGCAGCATGTTCTAGTTGCGGTTGTTGAGATTGGTGATGATGAGGCTGCACGTGCATGGCACCTGCACTACGTTCTGCAAGGCATGTAGATCGACAGGGCTTCTATGTTGCTGCTGCATGATGACATCACTGTTGACTGCCTGAATCTGCCTCCAGAGCTATCCACATGGACTTCAGGCAACAGGGCAACAGATCGCCAGCCAGACTGGGCTAGCCAAGGGCTCTTGATGTTTTCATTGCACGCCCAAGGTGCCAGGAAAGCAATGAAGACACCTTGTCCAGTGTAGCAATAAGCCCACAAGCAGTGTCATTAGGCTAATACATTTGAGAGGGCAGGTACAATCATGCAGAGCAATGCAGAGCCCTTCCTCCCAGGGCCCTGTTGCCCAACCTGCATTCCCCAGAACTCCCCCTGCCTCCCTCGTAAATACTGTCTTGATTTCCCCGTGCTGTCGTCCCTGGGCCCAGCCAAGCAGCCCGAGCACTGGCAAGCACCAATGACAGGCCCAGTATATGCTATAGCTCCCTCTTTCCCACTCACTCAAAGTGCTGGGCTTCCCACCTCCACAAAGCAGGCCACAAGCAACAGTCTTTCCATCACTGCGGGCATTGCCAGGGCTTTTCACAACTACCTACGTGAAAAGACACGGGAAATTCCTATAATACCACAGCTATCAATCAACTAAGCACATAAAACTAACTGCATTCATGGCATGCTGCAAACCTCACTGGCCTGTCTTGCTCAAAAATGGCAAGATTCCCCAATGCAGGTTCTTAATTATCCATTGCTGATCATAAGAAATATCTCTGGGCAAGATACATCATGGAATCCTATGAAATATTAAACACAGGCTTAGACATTGAATGTTACAGCACTTGTAAGTTTTTCCGTCTCCTAATATCTTTAAAATGCTTTTTGCTTCAAAGTAAAATGATTCGGAGGATTTAAAAGAGACACTTTATCCAGGCAAGCGAATAAGGATGAAAAAAGTTAGCTAACCATAAACCTGTGAGGACTTTCAGTGGCTTTTCTGATAAGTCGAGTGCAGAGGAAGATTGACCTGAAGACTGCAGCTGGCTACAAGTGTCCTTGGCCACAGATATATAGAGCTGCGCGGAGCTGCTGCCAGGTGACAAACTGCGCAGTTTCACCCAGGAGGCCAAAAGCATCTTGATTGCATTTCTAGGAAGGCAACCGACAGGATCTGTAGCAGCATCACGACATCATCATAGCTATAGCTGCTGCCGCTGAACTGGCAATTCTAGCAATTCTAGATGCTTGACATGATTGTACAGATTCTGGCTGCCACATTCTTAGTAGTACATATTGGCTTCGCCAGAAAATCACTGAGTACAGCGAAGGAGCCCAAATAAAAATCACGAAGCCAAAAAAAAAAAAGAGAAGAAAAAAGGTTGGCAAACAGTAAAGCAAACAGTTTGGGAGGCTGAAGGACAAGCTGTTTCAAGGCCACAGTTTTGATAGCAACAAAAATCCCATTGAAGCAGGCCTCACAGCAGCTTCAATCAGGCCATTTGCATCACCTGGACAGAATGAAGGGCTGCCTCAAAAGGCTGTAGCATCAGGCCACCCAAGGAGTGAAATGACCCTGTAGAACTGAAGCACCAAAGGTAGGACATGAATTAAGGAGTCACTGAGGAGTCAAGGCACTCAAAATAAAACATGTTACGCAATCACAACCTTCTGCCAGCATTGCCCACCACAGGGGGATTTCTAGTTTTTCAACATTTTTAAAGGCAGCTTATTCATAAGGTGAAGTAATTGCGCATTTGGTGTAAAGTAACCAGCCTCCCAAGGACATTGCTCTTAATCTTCATGGGCTGAAAAAGCCTGTTATAGAATCCTCCTAAAAAGGCCCAACCGATTTACAACCCAAAGCACCGAGATGAGAGCAAAGTGTACTAGGTGCCAGGCCACTGCCAGGGCCTGCTTATTGGCATCCTGAGCTGCATTTCTCCAGAGCAAAACAAAAATCCCTCTCTTCATTCTTCCAAAATATCTTGTTTGTTTAGCTCAAGGACGTTTTCCTGGAATCATTTCTCACGTATTTCTGGTAGAGGTAGTAGCAGGCAGCAGGGCTGCTCTTCTGCGATGTTACATCAAGTAAATGCCACGTGAAATTCGAGGAATAATCAGAAATTTGAGTTATACAGACTTCCAGGAAAACGTGTTGACACAACGTTCTGCTTCATAGAGCCTCATGGAGCCTCATAGAGCCTGGCCTTAGCTGGAATAGCTTTGAAGATGCAGTGATTTCTGCTGTGATTTTTGTTGCAGTTGCTGCAGGTGGTGTCCTGGCAACGGCAGAAATGTTCATCAGAAGAGACTCAGGAATGGGAATCTCAAAAAAGAGAGTCCTATGGGGCCTTGATGCACAGGTTGTCAATGGGAGGAGGAAGTGAGAAAAAGAGACAACTCAGACAAGAAAGGTGCTCCACACAGCCACTGTCATAGCTCACATTTACTGTGCCCTAAGTACCAAAGTTCCCCACAACTAATGCTAAAGCCTTAGGAAAGGATAAGAGGAAGGAGAAAAGAAAGTAAAAATCGGTCATCACTATCCTCAATATCCAGGAAAGAGTGTTTCAAGAGTTCCAGGAGGAAATAAGCAGTATTATCAGATTACATTCAGGAAATATTCAGGAAAATCCCACCTTCCTGTTAGTGAAACGATGCAGTTGACAGCAGTTCAGAGAAATGTAGACATTATGTAGTATAGCAGAGGACCGTAAATATGACAGAGCAGTCTGTCATGTCCACCCTGAGTATAATGCCCAGCAATAAATTATGTATGTTTTGCAGATTCGGAGATAACGAGAAATCATGGTTTGCTTGGAGACTGACGTCAGTGAGCAATGTAGCTGGAGGGATGGGGATGGGGGCTGGTGCTACAGTTGCTGAGACCAGTGCTGAGACTGGTGCTAGAGTAAGTGTCACTGCCTCATCCTAACTGATGGCGAAGCATGGCCATTCAGCTTCGCAAATGCTGCCTCAATGGATATCTATGAGTTAGGAGGAGGAAGGAGGGGGCTGCCTCTCACATTGAAAAATCAATGGAAAATTTGCTCCAGAGGAAGTAACAAGTGCGCATGCGCCGCTTCTATGCGCATGCGCATCACGATGTAAACAACAGGGCCATGTGCTTTTCAGAATCAGCAGCAGAAGAGTCTATTTTTAGCTCAGGGCGATCCGTGTCCCTCTAGTGGGCAACTACGAAGTTACTTATGCATTGTAAACAATGTCTGGACCAAGCAGATGATGGGGCAAGGCATTGAACAGAAGTTTTGCAAGCCAAATACTACAGATAATTCAGGTATTCCTTTACATTTTGCTACAAATAATGAAAATAAATATGTCAGCAATGAAGTACCTCTATGAAACCCACATGGAAGTTAGGCTAACTTTCAAGAATGTCAGTAGAAAAAGTTTGGTCATGATACTTCATTGCTGACAGCCTCAATTTTGGGCCCTTTGACAGCCATGTGTGTGAATTTTGGTTGATTTTCTCTCCTTTTTAGCCAAAACATTGTCCTTGTAAGGTGTGAGCAATGAGGTACCATTATGAAATTTATATTAAAAAAATCCTAAGTTTCAAAACTGTCAGAAAAATCAAGTTTGGTTCTTATACTTCATTGCTGAGCCCCCCTCCCCTCTCACTACAATTAACATGCATTTCTGGCGATTTTCTCTCTTTTTGGACAAAAAAAAAATATTTTGAAAGTGTTAGAATTGAGATACAACATTCTAGCTTACATAAAAAATTCCGAGGTATCCAAATTATTTGACAAATTATGTTTGGACCATGTACTTCATTGCTGACCCCCCCCCCCCCAACAATATAAATACAGTTTTTGGCTATTTTATCTCTATTTTGGGAAAAAGAATAATTGAAGGTCACAATGAGGTACAAAATTCCAGTTTATATTAAAATATTTTTTCTAGGTATCCTAATTATCTGCAGCCCCCCAGCCACAATTTATGTGAGTTTCGGTTAATTCTGCCCCTTTCAGGCAAATCTACCTATTTTAAAGGTTTCAGCATTGAGGTAGAATCATGAAACTTCTATGCAAGTATCCAAACTTTCAGAAGAATTAATTTTAGTATAGGCTAGTTATGCTTTATTGGTGACTCAGGGGAATTGAACTAAATATAGTATTATATACAATTCATTTTTACATTTCAGAATGAACTGAAGATGGAACGTGAATATTACAGAACAAGGTTGGCAGGCCTGTGTAGAATTATTTCCATTGGAGGAATTTCTTGAAGATGTTGAAACTTTCAAAGAAAATTCCATAAAATTTGGAAGATGTCTCATTGAACATTTGAGTTATGCAGAGTAGCCAAACTATGTCCACAAAATCATTGAGCAGAACTGATCCAAAGACCCGATGGCCCTGGAAGTATTGGAGCTTTGTCCAGTGAACGTAGTGAAGCAGGAAATAAAATCTTCCAACACTTCCGTAAAAACTGTTCAAGAAAATATGTCACTATTCACAGCCTAGCGGATGTAATTAAATTAGGCTGTATAGAGTCCTGGTCTTGCAACATTGACAACGGTTATACAGAGAAAAAACGTGTGAAATTTGCTTCAATTTTTGCCAGAATTTGTAAAGTTGCAAGACCTGAACAAGCAGCATCTCCATCAAGACCTGAACAAGCAGCATCTCCATTAAAACCTGAACAAGCAGCGTCTCCATTAAGACCTGAAGAAGCAGCATCTCCATCAAGACCTGAACAAGCAGCGTCTCCATCAAGACCTGAACAAGCAGCGTCTCTATTAAGACCTGAACAAGCAGCAACTCCATCAAGACCTGAACAAGCAGCGCCTCCATCAAGACCTGAACAAGCAGCGTCTCCATTAAGACCTGAACAAGCAGCGTCTCTATTAAGACCTGAACAAGCAGCAACTCCATCAAGACCTGAACAAGCAGCGCCTCCATCAAGACCTGAACAAGCAGCGTCTCCATAAAGACCTGAACAAGCAGCGCCTCCATCAAGACCTGAACAAGCAGCGTCTCCATTAAGACCTGAACAGCAGCATCTCCATCAAGACCTGAACAAGCAGCATCTCCATTAAGACCTGAACAAGCAGCATCTCCATTGAAACCTGAACAAGCAGCGTCTCCATTAAGACCTGAACAAGCAGCATCTCCATTGAGATATGAACAAGTTGCACCTTCATCCCCTTAAGTTAAATGAAATGAAAATAAACTTTTTCTGTAAAACAAGTTTAAATATTTATTTCTCAACATGCATAATAAGATACTGAATATACAAATCGTTGTTGTGAATGTATCAATGATCACATTTTTTAAAACATGCATATCAAAATTAGTTTTTTGTGATGGTCTACACCTTGTCATATATATTAACATGTTATTCTATCTTTACTTGGGTTGTAAACAGCATAAGTCATGATGATATTGGTCAATAATTCAAATGTAATCCTACAAGTCTTGACAGGTGAACTCTTTCATCCCCTTCATATTAAATGCAACTTGGGGTAGTTGGATTTTTCTAACGTTATATATATATTATATATTTAATTTCATTTGTAATTGGTAGTTAACACAGTATCAAAAAGCAAACAGTGGATGCTTGAAAAACAATGTGGTGACTTCAGTTCTGTAAAACTAGAAATATATTGAATGTTGATAATTGGTCAAAGGATTTAACCTACACATCTTTTTTAATATTTTCTAAGTAACATGCATAATTTTAAATGAGATATTTCCAGCATATTATAAATAAATACATTAAATACAAAAAGTGACATGTTGGGTCTGTTGCATTTTTATGAAATGAAAGTAATGGTGCACAAATATGAACATATCAATGAGCATCTGCCAGCAGTGCTATTGTGTGAAAATGTTGCTTAAAGCGAGAAATTAAATTAAGCACCAAATCTCAAATGTCGATAACTTAGACTTGATTCCCATTGTTTGGTTTTGGTCCTCTTCCTGTCGCACTGTATCCAAGGGATTGGGGAAACCACATCGCTCGCTGCTATGGTTTTCCAAGTTTACTTCATTATTAAGCCTTGTCATTCCTAAATCATCAAAATGAAAAAATTCAATGAAAGATAGAAAATATAGTAAAATGTCAAAATAGAAATCTGTGTACACATAATTATACACTAATTCTAATTGTAAATCATTATTCTGGTCAATCCTCACCTGTCATGTTTATAAAGTTGATATCCTTTACAAACAGTTCATCTCTGTCGCCCATGAAATTGATCTTCGTCAAAATCAGTTCATTAGGAGTTGGCTCTTGTCGTCTGGTTCCACCTGAAATTAAAATGACATTATAAGCATATAAAATTATTACACTTAGTTGCAAATGGTATAACATTTGCATAATAACATGTCTTTTATTCAAAGGACACAAAATGAAATCATATATAGGCCTATATATTCTAATCAATGGTGAGGTTAATTGCCCTCTTTCTGTGCGAATTGCAATGATCGCACTCAATTGTTTTTAATTTCAATTTATTTTAAAATTATAATTAACTACAACAAACTGATATTATAATTGCAAGGTCATGATATTTACTGTGAATTCTAACTTATCCATATCCAGATAGAGGTTTATTAGTGCAATTAACTTGACACATGTTCTGTAATTATTAATACACAGTTGTTTGATTAAAGAAACAACAGTCTCAATGCAACGCAATTAAACTCAAATCTAGGCCTATTCAGAACAAAGATTACAATACACTACTCCAGACTGCTTGTCTCCAAAGATTAAATAATATCAATATAGCCTTATAGGCCCCTAGTATTTACTTTTGAGTAGGCCTACATATAACATTTCGGAGGAAAGATATTCCTACTGTTTTTTTTTAAATAAATTTTAATTCAATGAAAACTGCAGAGAAAACACACAACAAGACAATCCTGCACATTTTATCTGTAGGCAAACTCTAAGTAAATACACTGTATTAGCCCAATTTAATTAATAAATTAGGGAAATATAAATTTCAATGATAGTTTTAGTAGCTGACTTTACACAAATCACTGACCTAGTAAAACAAAAGTAATCTTAAACACAACTTACCAATATTCAAGACTTGGCATTCTTCAGTGTACCAATCTTCTTGTGCAATCCAACAATACACAGGCATTGTGTTCACCAGGATAGAATGTGCCCTCAGTCATTTCTTTCTTAATTTTCTTGCGACTTGTCTTCCTGCCATCTTCAAAAACACTGCAGAATGGTAGAAACCTGTGTCTGGGTTCATTTGCAGCCATCCTTGACACAGGTTGCTTTAGAAATTTCACACAAGTAAGATAATAACAGCAGCAGCTCGACCTCTAGCTAGCTCTTCACTGCCTTGTTGCTATGTAAACAAATGGCTGACATCAGTGCTCTCGCGAGATTCGCGTCTAAATCCAAAAGGTGTAAATTGTGTACAATTGTGTGTACTTCCGCCTGAGTCTCGCGAAAGCAGCACAACATGGCGGGATCAAATTTTCCTTTTGAATCTGTGCTCAATTTTGGAGTTCTAGCTGTCAGAAATCGGTGAATAGCCATTGAATTAGCCTGTTGCTTTGCTGGTGAGTGTGGAATATTGTTTTGTTCGCTTTGTGCAGAATATTTTGTGAAGAGATACAAGTGTAGGCTCAGGAATGCCATGTTAACAGGGCGATATGCAAAATCTACATTTTTCAATGTGCCTCTTAAGGCCAAACTCACCAAGGATGCAGGGGGATGCAGGGGGGGCTGCAGGGGGGGCTGCAGGGGATACTCGGGAGGATGCAGGTCCTAATGCCATCGTTTGTAACTGTCCGGACAACTGCCTTCATGGCTCTTTGATTCCCTCCATCTCCAGTGGTTCTCCTTGGTTCTTCTCTGGCTTGTTAGTGCTCTTACTCCAAGAAACACCAAAAGCACACATCCCTTGCAATGGCCTGCACCTCCCTGATGACCACCTGGGCAATATTCATCAAGCAGAAGACGTCAGTCATCCAAGGGATATGCCATCTGCAAAATGCAGGTCCTCTCTGCCTCCTAACCTCCTTGCTCCAGTCCTGAGTGTTCTCCTGTAGGCCTATGTATTCTCCTCCTCTCCTCCTGTCCTGTTAGTTGCAATTTTGCATGGGCTCCCAGGACTCTCTCCCAGGACTCTGCTTCCAGGACTGCACCATGCTTCGCTCAACTCCAAAATTGCACAAACTTCTTGCAAACACAATCCTGCATGATTAAATGAAAGAACTGATGAATGCTGACACAATACCACTCTTCCCTCTACGCCCAACTAACAAAATTATTCAAGGCAATGCCCTGTAACAGTGTTGTAATCCTAAACCCTCAGTTACCACTCAACAAGGTCATCCGCCTTGAAAAAGGCCATTTATTCCACATGATTTCAGTTCGATAACCACAAGGCTGTGTTGTTGACCTTTTTTTATATTTTGGTTGTTTTAAAAATCAAATTGGCACAAGTCATACTACCCATAGCCAAGTGTTTCGCCTTGACTATACTTTTCACAACCTTAGGAATAGGATCAAATTCAACCCAGTTTTATTTATTCATTTATTTGTCTTTTTTTACAAGCTATTATCAGAAAAAGGAGGAAAAAATGTATGGATATAAACCACGTTGTGAGAAAAGAGGTGGAGTGTTACTATATGGAGACTAATGTTACGCAATTTAATGGAAAAGTTATCTGGGATCATCCAAATTATGTGTGATAAAACAGACAAACTTCTAGTCGATAAGCCCCAAAGAAGAAAAAATGAGACATAGAAACAAAGATAATATGAAGAAAAGAAGATATAGGTTACTAAGTTGAGCTGGCATTCCTATAAAATGTGAGGTGAAGATAAAATTTGAAATTAATATTCAAAGAGTGATTTATCAAGGAGATTTATGTACAGCCAATAAGAGAAAAGTTACTACTGTTGCCCTAGCCAAGTAAACTTTTTATTTCAAACACTGCAGCCCTTATACTACAAAATTCTTAAACAGCAACAGCCATTTATGTTTCAGTTACAGCTGTGAAAATACGAGTGATAAAAAATGTACAAACCTGCCTCTTTTGAGACCATAACATTATACTTGTTATGCATCATGATGACTCATATCCAGTAAGTGAGGTCATCCCCTATACTTACCATGTTATCAGCACAACTCAGAGATTGAGTCAAACCACTCACCTGTGAAGTTACATTTCACCCAATGATAAAATTTGTAAAATTACCTATATTGATGACTCACTTTATTCTGAGCCCACTGGACATTAAATGGAGGCGGGTTGTATCCAGTGTTCCATGCTGGGGCAACTGAAAGACCCTGGGCATCCCTGAATTAATAGGGTATGTGCCAGACTCACAGTCTTCTCATCTCATCATCATACGACGATCGCCTGCCTCGATATAGCCCACTAAGGTGCTGCAGAGGCGTAAAACACAAACAAAAAAACCTATATTGATGCAAGGCAATGACACCACAGATGCCAAACAGCAGAAGTGATATTTCATGTTTCCTTGACTGTTATTATTATGTAAATATGAATAGTTTATTGTGGAAATGAACAACAATAGTCTCATAATAGAAAATGCAAAAGGCAGAAATAGACAATTATGAAAGTCTGAAAAGTAATAATATATCTTTCCTTGGCTGTCATTGATGCAATCTTGAGACTGACATTTAACAAGAATAACAAGTCTGGCGAAAGAAATGTGCAGAAATAGACAATAGTAGAGTATCAACTGAATCTATTCAATCTCGATTCTTCTGACCAAATCTCAGGTTACCCCCATTAGGATGAACTGCAACCTGAATCACTGGCTTGGCATTTTCTGAAAGCAAAACTGAAAATCAATTCTTCAACTAATAGGACATGCACAACTTCTCGAGTTTCTCCTATCATTTCTCATATCATCAGATGTTACAAGAGGAAATTTAAAAACACACAGCATGAAAATAAAAACTTTATTTCATTTTACACAATTGCATGCAACGTGATTTTTCTCCAAATTGCAGAAAATATTTCCCCAAGACTTTTTACATAATTGAAGTTTAGAAGGTATACACTTACATTAATTCGAGACATTTTTGTCTGCATTTAACATTTCCACCACATTCAATGTGAAATGCTATTTCTCATTTTTCAAAACTAAACCTAATACTTTTGCCATTATGAACAAAATTGAACATGATATGCAAAACAAGAGGCAAAGAGTTGAAATCACAACACAACGTAATTAATAACAAAAACAAGATGTGCTGTTATTATTTTTGGACACATCAAAATGTCAGGCAGCTGACACAAAACTGCAGATGTAACACTGATGTATATATCAACCTGAAAATAATCACAATCAAACTAGTGTTGACTGTTAAGATGGAGTGGTTTGCACTGGGTCAGTCAGGTTAGGAGCAAGAGGAAGGGGGGCAGTTAGGGGCTAGGGGCAAAATATAGCTGACATGACGCAATGTGTTCCAGGGAGAATCACCTGTGGGCAGCTTTTGGCAGTTTTGTTTGGGATGGAGGATAGGTCATCAATCAGAATTAGTGGCCCTCTCATCTCAGACGACCACATTTCCCACAGCAGAGCTGAGCTGAGCAGAGCAGTGACCTCCTTGCCAAGACCCAAGAGCATGCTGCCTCATACAAGATGCTCATCCAAGATGACTTTGAGCAAGGGCAAGAAAGGGAGCCACATCGGCAAAAGGTACACAATGTAGCATGGCGTGCCCTCGCAGTCCTGTCCAACATACAGGGCCCAGGGGCACCCATAAGCATCCCATTGGCTACCCATGGCCCATAAGCTGCCTCAGTATAGCTCTGCAATAGCTCAGCAAGGTCAAAGAGCCTTCCATGGTGCTGTAGCCTGGATGTGGGTTGACCGCTCACCCATCTTTCTTACAGCTCCTGTATGATGGATTCTTGGCCCTCCCTGCCCTCTCAAGGCCCTCTCCCAGCGCATACACGGGTAATCTCGGGGCTATAGACCGGGGCCTAATATGGGGCCATCATTTCCTGCCCACAAGACGTCCGTGCTCCCCTGACCTTTCGGGGACAGTCTGAGGCAGTCTGAAGCAAAGGAGGCAATGGGAGGCAATGGGAGGCAGAAGGGAGGCAATGGCAAGACGAGGTCACGGGGTCATCGCCTTCTTGTGAGCAAAGATTGACATTGGATGACCTTGACCTACTTACACGACCTCTGCTAATGCCCTCCTTTCAAGCACGTTTACCTGCAATTTGCTAAAACAGATACCTCCCCTCCACAGTCACCTTGACAGCCAGACCTCAACATAAAACGAGGGCAAAAAAGACCCATTCTCCCGACGACCTTTACACATACATCATGCAATGCACGTTGACATATCATCACAAGGCGCATAACAAACAGTGGCCCTGTCATTACTTTGTTGCACATGGCTTGTCTAATTGCGACATGACCCGCATGTCTATGTGTCATAACTGTACCAGGTCCAGTCAGCTGAAGAGGAGAGGTCGAGGCAAATTGATGGTGCATATAAATAACAAAAAATCATTTGGTCCCAGCTATTGATACTTGAAGTCGCTGTTATCAACACACCTGGCAAGGCAACCCATATTCAAACACTCGACTTAGAGAGTGCCTGTCAATCATACCAGACTACTGACACGGCTCGTCTGGCCTACATTCAAACATCGATACCATGATATGATATAGAAACAGAGGCCACGAAAGCTAAGTCTATATAATACACGTATAAAGCAGTGTACAGTACAAGGGCATGATATCTCCCATGAACAACTGCACTTGGCACAAAAAAGGGACCTATATGTTGCGGAATGGCCAAGCAAACATATTCTAGTGTAGCCAGAAGCCCTTCTACCAGGGCTGGTTGGCAGTGGTTGGGGAGACTACTGATTGTGGGTTAGAAGACGAAGGGTGATCCATCATCCGGCCAGACGCACCTCTGACAGCCCACTGATCTGCAGGCTACCAAGAGGCCAGTCCCGATGACCACCCCCTCCCCTCCCTCCCCCCGAACACCCTGAATAGCCACCACAGGCCCGGTGCACTGGGAGTCCTGAAGCAGCCAGGCCTCCTAGGCCAGTCCTGTTAGCCCTGGTGCCCACTGGCTATTGCACTCAACCCAAACACACTCCATAGATCACTTGGGCCACTGGGACACACATATCTTTTTGCATTTTTACTTTTTTTACTTCAAAAAGGCCAGGTGTGTCAATTACTTTATTCATGTCAACAATTAGATCTATTACGTATCCACCTGCACCTGGTTTAAAGATTGAACGGTCATTGACACCACTTCAGCCAAATATATACTCTTCTTTAAATGCAGCATGTCGTTCTCCGAAATAGTGACATCAGAGCCATTAATCTTGTTACGGCGGTGTAAATTAGATATAATAGGCAGTATTTGGGAAAGGAGTTATTCGTCACGTTCAGTACAGGGAGGGCGGACAGGAAAACTAACCAAGAAACTGAATGAATATTATTAAGGAGCAATAAAAAAGACTGATGACTCCTGGCTGTCAAGTGATCAATAGCAGGTCACATATATAGTCTGATCAAGTCATTAACACCTGAAAGAGTGAGGGACTGGCATAATGATAGTGGCCAGTGGCAGCATGGAAACACAATCTGCGGTGCTAGCCAATTGATCAGTGAATTATCACATGGATCAACTCAAGTATATGGACTCGTGGAGAGCTGCAGGCTGATCACGATGCTCTGGCTCCTGTAGCTGCAAAACCTGGTTAAGCCGGTGCTATCTGCAGGAGGGAGGGGAGGGGGCAACCTCCCAAAATGACCAAGTTATGAACACCTCCGGACATTGAACTGGATCATCTGGAAATTACACATGAACTTCTTTCGACTGGAAAATCCTGCCTTGAATGTCATTGGCCCTCAGCATGGTTACTCTGCTTTACAGTGCTTTGATGACCTTCGCTGACCTTTGGTGACCCCTGACCTGATTCCTAGCTTTCCCTGCCACCATCATGGCTGCATCCTCGGTTCCATTGCATGAACTGGTCCAATGCTGTAGCAGCCACTTGGCCAGCCAGACAGAGCCAGATATGACACAGGTCTGGTATCACTGCTTCAAACAGGTCCTTCCCTTTGACTCTTTATTCCTTTTGCAACCAAGTGTCCTGCAATATCACCCCATGCAGGAAGAAAGCCCTTTCATCAAGTCCTTGAGCCCCTTTCGGCCCTTTTCTTACTTGCACAATCTCTGCCATCCGGTGGCCAAAAGGACAGGCAGGTGCTGGCCTAATCACCCCATTGCTATATGATGCAGATGCTCCTCATCCTCCTTCAGAAGTAGTTGTTGCTGCTGCTGCTTCCATTGGCTGCAGAATGATGAGGCTGCCATCTCGACCTGACCCTACATCAACCACCCCCAGCCCTCCGCTGCTTGAACTTTCCTTTCACCGCAAACACCCGAGTAAGACTCCGAGAAGCCCTGGAGACGGCCAAATTAAAAACTAATGGAAAATAACTTTAGGCAAAGAAGAGAGGGGATTGGAAGGAATAGAGAGAAAGCAAAAGTGCTTTAGAGGCGAAAGGCAGAATTAAGGCGGCTAGAAGGAAGGCGAATGGAGAGGGTTCCGGTGGGAATTGAACCCACTCACACTGGACACCCAGCGTGCTTACCAAGAGCTCACAACCTGGTCTCACTTCTTCCTTCCTTCCCAAGAAGCATCACACTCATGCAGCCCCCTAAATCCTCTAAGACCCTCTATAAATCAGTGCTGTCATGCACAACCAAGTGCTAGAGCTAAGAGCTATGGCAAGAAGAAGCAACAGCAGAGAAAACCATGCAGGGAGAAGCGATATGCAGGGCAGGGAAAAACTACACTAAAGGACCATGAGAAACTACAAGAAGCTATGGAGAGGTAACAGGGAGAAATTACATGAGGAGGAACTACCTAAGAGAGAACTATACATAAGGAGGAACTACGTGAAGAGGTTGCAAGGAGAAACTACACAAAGAAACTACAGGGGCAAGCATAAAAGAAGTTACCGGAGAAACTACATGAGGAGAAACTACAGGGACAAGCTATGGGATAGGCAACAGGGAGAAACTACATAAGGAGAAACTACATAAGGAGAAACTACAGGGACAAGCTATGGGAAGAGGTTACAGGGAGAAACTACATAAGTGGAAATTACAGGGACAAGCTATGGGAAGAAGTAACAGGGAGAAACCACATAAGAAGAAACTACAGGGACAAGCTATAGGAAGAGGTCACAGGGAGAAACTACATAAAGAGAAACTACCAGGACAAGCATACAAGAAGCTTCAAGAGAAACTACATAAGGAGAAACTACAGGGACAAGCATACAAGAAATTACAGGAGAAACTACTTTAGGAGAAACTACAGGGATGAATTATATGTTGACAAGCTATACTGAAAGGTAACTTAAAGGGAGAAACTACATATGGAGCAAAACTATAGGGAGAAACTGCAGGGAAAAGCTATACATGGAAAAGCTAAAAATATTTTCATAATGATACAGGGAAAAGCAAAATAAGGAGACATTGCATGAAGAGAAACTACAAGAAGATGCAGGAACGAATTACGTAAGAAGCTCTGCTGCAGAGAAAAGCTGCAGGAGAGGACCAAGTAACAGCTAAGGCACATGCACTGGCAACAGCAATTAGAACTCTTCAACTTGACACAAATATAATGACATGTATTTAGTGTATTTAGTGACAATACACTTTAGGGTGAATGTTCTGCGGAGTTGAGGAAATCTTCAAGAAATGCGCAGCGAAAAGAGACCCGGAAGGCCAACATACAAGTACTGTGAAGCACTCTCCAGAACTGTGTCAACAGTCCATTCAACTCTCATAATCATGTAATGTACTGTTTACATAACCATCAACGTCACCTCTAAAAACAAACATTGAACTAATCAACTTAAATGGTTCTAATTGCGAAACATATAGTCCTAAATGTGTCCTACATCTCTGTCCTATATTATATCATATATCCAATATATCAGACTAAGTCTTGGCCAAAATCTTAGCAGACCCCTAGAAGTTAGCCTAAGTCTTCAGCTGATGGATATGGAAGGAGATAAAAACTTCTTTCTCTAAGTATACCTATATTTAGTTACAGTGATAACGAACTTATATGGTGCAGGTTGATTTATAAGGAGACAGGGCATTCACCTTAGTTGCAAGTTGCATGCAAATACATCTGAGATGGAAATGGGCAGCCTCAGATGGACTCAGATCATGCATCATCATTCAAGACACAGGCCTCACGTCCAAACGAGTATCAAATGCATGATGCATATGACCAAGGGCTACTTCGCCATTCAATTCTCGAATTGTATTCTTGCATTCTGAGACATTGTGAGAACTTTTAATGCAGATAATGCAGGACATTGCAGGTACAATTCATTCAAATTCATCTAATAATGCCACAGCATTTAACAAATTGGTTGATGAATGGAGTCGGGAATTGGGTTACTCCAAAGGAACATTTGGTTACTCTCATTAAAGAAATGAAGCACAAGAATAGGCAATAGGAGAAACATGTTGATTTGGAGGATGTTAGGGTCAGGGATGGCCACTGGGGAAGTGAGGTGGTCGGCAAAGGGCAAGTCAGTGTCCGAAGAGGCAAATGTGGCCTGTGCTGGCCTATGCTTGCCAATGCTGGCCTATATATGCCATACCATGGTGCATTAAACTTTCTGGAGACAACAGCAGCTCAGCAGAAGCAGCTTCAGCAGCAGCAGTGCTGAAAGCAGCTGGTCATTGACCAAGCAGATATACTGCGTCATTGCTCCTCGTATTGCTCAACATATCCCAGGCAATGCTCTCCGTGAAAATTTGGTAAATCTATGATGAAATGCTCCCCATGTAATCATAAATGCTCAATAATAATAATCATCACATCTAGCATTGCTCAGATGATCAGTGTCACGTGTACATTGTATAACAACATACAAAATGAGCAATTAAGATTTCCTTATCGCTCAATACATTCCCAGCAATAAAATTTCTGACTGGTCGTTGATATCTGACTTAATTGCACTGTCCTAGATTTAAAATCAATTGAAGGCAAAAAAACTTCAAAAAGCAAAAAGTATGACGTTGAAGTGTATCATGTAAAGCAGGTTATCGACTGTTGAACTGGATGTCATCCGCTGGCCACCAGACTGCCTGAGACTGCTCACACAGGAGTTCGTCGGGTCTTGGAAAAGGCAAAGTTTGCAAACAGTGTTTACTTTTTGTATTTGTTCCTGGCCAGGCCGGCCCAGGCGACACTTGAGTGACCAAAGCAAGTGTGCAACCAGCTCAGAATTAGCATTTCATCCCCTGAGCCGATGCCAAGCATGAACTGGAGGTGGCGAGTTGCTAAGAAGTTAATACGAAGGCGCTTCCTGTCGAGACACACACACAGAAAACATCATTCACCACATAAACTACATCAAAACCTTTCAACAAACAAAGTCCGAGCTTAGCTCTTGAGAAATGTACATAATTTTCTTCAAAAATGTCCTAGACATGAATATATGAGGCAGGGAGGTTAAGTTCAACTAGGCCACAACTGAGGCACTTCCATTGCACACAAAACGATGAGTGATCAGGCGAGCATTTCAAGCTGAACCTGGCTATAAAAGAGAGTGATTTGTAACTTCTAATTGGCAGCGTCAGTCCCTAGATAATGGGCCCGAGGACAGGGTGCTTTTTTTCTCTCCTGCGAGAAATGCCGGTGCCCAGAGTAGGGTTGTGTGCTTGGATGGTGGATGAATGGGCGAGGTCAAGATGTCTGCCTCCGCCGCCTGCATCTCCATCACTGCCGTCGTGATCCATCTTGCGGACCCTTCCCACAGGGATACACTCGCATTCATATACAACCCGCTTCCACATTTATTATTTACCAGCTTTTATTTGCAGTTTCTGCAAAGCCGTGTGCCGCTGCAAATGAGGGCCTCAAAGCTCGCTTATATATGTGTCACTTTGTCCCGGGCGCTGTAACAAGTATTCGAAGCAGAAGATGGGTGGCCTGGGATAGCAACCGGTGGGGGCACACGGGGCAGGGCTGACCAGACAGACCCTCATCCTTCCTCATGAATTACTGCACTTCATAACAATTTGCTTCCATCAGCAACAGGCCGTTACAGCAGCGGGACCCTTCACCGCGAGCAATGCTTATGGCCACGATAACACAAGAGCCATTGTAAAAGAACTTATCATATTCTGTCATATTCAACTGTATTGCATGGTCAGAAACAGATGGAGACATCAACAAATGGAATTTCTAAAAAGAGGCCACATACTCACAGCTACAAACCCAATAGAGGACAACTACAGCCTAATTTAGTATTCCGAGCATTCACGTCATTATCGAGAAAGCCCAACAGCTTGCAATTCAGGGTTGCTTCTCATTTCCTTCCTTAGGAAAAAAAAAAGAATATCTGGAAAAATTGCAGAATAAAAAAGAAAACCCACAGATCTGTCAAGCCAGCAAAATTAATTGAATATACAGTGGAAGTGACGTTGCTGAATTCACGTTGCAGGAACCTTCGCCAGAGCATTCGAGGAAGACATATTTGAAGATATATCGGAATAGATACTGGAAACGACATTAATACTTAAGATATATTTGAAGACATACTCATTGTATTACATGCTGGAATACATATTTGAATTCATGAAGATATATAGGAGGACACAAGACTTTCAGAATTTCAAAGACACTGGAAGACGAGCATTCACCATCCTCGCAGCACACAACCCTTCTCCTGCAGGGGAGAAAAAAGGCACCCTGTTCTCGAGCCCATTATCTAGGGACCAATGCTGCCAATTAGAAGTTACAAATCACTTTCTTTTTTTATGCCACGTTCAACTTATTGGGATGCTTAATTGATCACTCATGGTTTTATGCGCAATGAAAGTGCCTGATCGCTCACTTACATATTCGAAAAGATATTGCAAAACATATTTTATAGGAAATGATGTTGAAGAAGTCTTCAAGGCATATTTGAAATATTTATTGGAAGTTTTTGTAGAGGTTTTGGAGGATCGAAAAACTCTATTTCGGACATACTTGGTGATGCTAACATCACAGCAGCAGTACGGATGACATCACAGTACAAGTTGAACATGTAATTGTGAGGACGGAGCGGACTGACAATGATGAAGTGGCTGATGTGCTGCATGGCCATTGGGGATGTAGGTGTGGACGTGTTCATATTGATGAGCTTAGGATCTGTGTCACTAACCTTTTCATAGGCACCTCAAACATATAGTACATGTTGGAATGTACCAGGCAAAACCCACACACATACATGATATATAGACCTACAGGACCAGATGTATACATATAAAGTGCATGGTTTAACCTCTATTGATGATACGTATTCGAGAAATGATAAATTACCATTGAGAAAAGACTCGTCGATTAACATATTCGATCAGAAGCTTTGGGCATACAGATTAACTTCACAAAAGCTTAAAAAAGCCAAAAAAATCACATCAAAGCCGGACCACATGCACAGGACGGATCAAGACGATTGCGGCTTTATGTCCTTTGTGTATTAGAAGTCTGTGCAGTCAACACTGCAATGCGCAGTTTGCGGTGCAGTTTGCGGTGCAGTTTGCGGTGCAGTTTGCGGTGCAGTTTGCTGTGCAGTTTGCGATGCAGTTTGCGATGCAGTTTGCGATGCAGTTTGCGGCATAGTTTGCGGTGCATAGTGCGGTGCGGTTTGCAAATATGCGGTGTAGCGTGATTGGGGTATTAAGACTGCTGTCAAAAAAATAGGTTCAGGTAACCAGGCTAAAGCTGGAATCGACATCAATCGAACTTGGGACCAGGCGATTGGCGGCCAAAAGCATTACAAACTGAGCTAACACCGCCTGACCTGCATGCACTAAAACAATCTGGAGATGGTCTATGGTCATGGACCTTCAGCCCATAGGCGTACGGCGCGCGCAATTTTTAGGGGGGCAAGCGACATTTGCCCGAATTTTAAGATCTAAATTTAATACCATTTCAGATGAAATTGCCTGGAAATCATTAATTTTCAATAGTTTTTATGTAATCATCTGCCCAAAGTTTTTAGCCTTTTTGCCCGAATCTTACTGTTTCCCAAACTTTTGGGGGGGCGATCGCCCCCCCTGCCCCCCCCCTCCGATACGCCTATGCTTCAGCCAGAATGGAATCAGTCAAATGAGCCACAAGTTCATGCAGATCAGCACAGCAGTGGTCAACATGTATGGCAGGCATGGAACTGCAAGACTTGTAATGTGCTGACCATTCATCTTAGGTCAGTGCCCTGGCACCACTCACTCCCAGAATACGTCAGTCTGCTGATGAGCTACAGAAAGCGTCAATCACTCCGCAGCTGCCTTAGTTCCATTCTTGTCCATTCTAACTATAGTATCACTGTAACTAAAACATTTAGCACAGTTATAGCATCCTCTTCATCAATTAGGCCTATTCTTAGGATCATTGCAAATCAGAAATAGGCAAGTCTCAAAATACCAATAATGAGACTATGTGTAGGTCTGATGTACATGTATGATGATTCTATATTAGTATCTATAGTATCACACAAGTACCTGTTCTGTCATGCAGTGTCCAGCAAATGTGTACAGTATGATGTCATTAGTGTATTGTTTCAACTAAGCCATCATTTACTTGTATATATATACATGAATGTATATAACCTGTATCCACAAATTTATAATGGTCAGAAATGACAAGGTGTACCATGCTGACAAACTGACAGCAAAGGCAAGTCATTCACTTCTTCGTGTTATGGATAAAATATATCTCTTGTGATTCGGCTCCCATGCTGTGAATGACCTTAAAGTATTAGGGAAAAGATCAATAAGCTTTTGGCAAGAAGAGCACAGAAGAGCTACAAACATTCAAGACTCTTGTCTCCTGTATTTGCTCTATATTTCATTTGTATTTGTGTTGTGATAGCTCCCCATAAATCATTCCATTTGGGTTCAACTCACCAGTGTAACTTGCAAGTTTTTAAGCACCACAGAATGCAGCAACATTCATGAATTATTGCTTCTCATAATGAGAAAAAGACAAGCAGCAATCAGGTTACACGCAACAGCTACAGTTGTTGTTGAATTAATGGCAGACAGAGCTTTGCGAGGTTCTCTGTGAGGTTCTATGGCACCAAGGAGGTTTTAAAGACAAGCACCAGACAGGCTATCTCTCATGATGCTGCTCTTGATTCTAAACTACACTCTAAAAAATGTCGGGACAAAATTGGTTTTTTAGATTCAAAATGGTTTTTTGAAAAACCAAATTTCAATGCAAAACCAAAATGGATTTTTAAAAAAATCCATTTTGGTTTTTTGCATTGAAATTTGGTTTTTCAAAAAACCATTTTGAATCTAAAAAACCAATTTTGTCTGAAATTTTTTAGAGTGTAGAATTCCAGGAATTGCAATGAGAACAATATGTCAAGGGAAGGAGGACATGGTTAATCTGGTGTCACCATCTGATATGTTCTTCTTGCTGAAGGAAAGAGTGCAGCTCAGGGTGCAGCACAGAGTGCAGATTGTGTTGCAGCTGCAGAGTGCAGCAGAGAAGAGCAGTCAAACGAGCAGGAGATAAATCAAGGATCAGACATGACAAGAACATTAATCAGTCTGAGGCGAACCACTGGAAGCATGGCAGGCAACCAGGGCATCGTTGCTGGGTACAGGCTCAAGAAACAGCAAGAAACTAGAATTTGTGTCGCAAGCGGAACACATGCGAGTTCACTATGCGTATGTTGTAGATTCTTGGGGAAAATAGTGTAGAATTTGGGGCCTAGATTTTCATACATGATCAGAGAAATAGAACAGACAATAAACTTAGCAGTGGTATCACCAGGATGGGGGGGGGAAGTGCAGTAAAAAAGAAAGTACAAGCGGCTTACAACGAATTATGTCAATAGCAGGAAGGCCAGATCTAAAAGGTATTGAGATCAGTAGCATAGCCATTAGGGGGGGGGGGTGAGAGGGCAGGGGGGACAACTTGCCCCCTGAACAGATTTTGGGGAAATTTCTGCAGATGTATTAGCAAAATTAGAAACGAAATGGGTAAATGGTAAGCAAAATGTGGAAATTATAAGTAAAATGGGGAAAAGGTAAGAAAAATGGGAGAAATGGCCAGAAATTGGGGAAATGCTAAAAAAGAAGTGGGAAATTAACAGAAAAAAGAAACTGAAAGAAAAGGGGATTTATACGAAGAGTTTTAACAGATTTCCCAATTTTTTCTGCACAATTTCCCCATTTTTCTTCACTATTTCCCATTTTTCTGCCCCTGAATGATATAAATTTGTAAAAAACACCACAAAAATTTCCAAAAAGGTAACCAGCACCAGTGGCGTATCCAGGATTTTTTTCAGGGGGGGCAAACCACCAAGATATTTCCCCAAATTGTTTTTCGCGACCAACAGCTCGGTCATCATGTGTCGCACATTGTACAATGTTCAAAAAAATTTTCAGACAACATTTTCAGTGCACCTTCATGAGGAAAATCCCAGCTGGATGTCATTCGGATGAGACGTTAAATTGGCGGACTATTGTATCAGTGTCTATGCTGGGCAAGTAAAAGATCCCTCAGATGGGGTAAATGCGTAACATGTTGAGGACTCCCGCTCTCTCTCCCATCTCATCAATCGACCCTTGTGAGTGCCCAGAACTGGGCTTAGAGGGCTGCACTTACCATATCTATCTATCTATCTATGTGTGTTTAAAGAAGGAAGAGATATCTAGAGCTTTAAAAGCTGACAAAATAAACTTGAGACAAACTGAAACTGTGGTAAATTTTACAAATGCTTGTGATAAGTTCTAGGGAGTAGCCAACTTAAAATTATATATTCTAGTGTGCTCTGATTGGCTGGTTCTCATGACTTTATTTGACATTGGTTAATTTGCTCCATACTTGCGAAGTCCAGAACGCATCTTGTGATGGCAGTGAGCCAGTAACTGATATTTTAGAAAGACAGATTTAATTGTTTAGATGGACAAATAATTATGTGTTTCTGTTGTAAGCTCCATGGGAGATGTTGGGGATTGCTTGATAGCAATATGTATAGCAAGGTAGATAGATAGATAGATAGATAGATAGATAGATAGATAGATAGATAGATAGATCAGATATCTAGATAGTAAGCTAGATAGCTAGAATGGTCAGATAGCTAGATAGATACATAGATAGATAGACAGCTAGCAAGATGGATAGATAGCTAGCAAGATAGATAGATTGATAGACAGATCGAACGATAGAAAGATAGATAAATAGATAGACATAGATAAATGTGGTTTAAGTATTTACTGACAGACTAATTAAAACAACTGTGTCATCCAATTCAAGTTTGAACTTCACACCTTTTCCAAACAATAGACCAGCATCAACACCAGGGTTTCTGTTGGGGTGCTCAAAAAGTGAGTCCTGGGGACTCAGTGAGGTCTGAAAAAGTGGGTCCCCAGCCAAATTTCTGGGTCCTAGTTTTTTTCATATCATGGCCAAGCGGCCATCACCCAATTACAATTCTTGAATATAAGGGAGGGGGCTAGCCTGGCTGGTAGAGCCTTGGGCTCCCAATTGTTGGGACCCAGGTTCGGAAGCTCTCCACAAAATAGTTTTTGCTTTGCTGAAACAATTCTTTGTCGCATCCCTCAATCTTCAGATATATATCAAAGTAGGAACTCCTAGTACAGGGTGAATTTCCTATAAATCTAAAATGGTAAGTTTAAAAATGTATTTATGAGTCGTCTGTAGGACTATATTTCTTTATGCATCTTCAAAAATGCCACAGTCTTGTGAAGCAATATTGGCAATAATTTAGTTACTCGATTGATTAAAACTGTAGAAGGCTCCAAATGATCTATTATTGACCTATTGAATATGCAATGACATCACAGTAACACAAGCAGTTTGAAGTAATCACTTGCACTTCCCTGACTGTAACTACTCAAAGGGTGTGACCTGGGTGTCTGCCAGTCCTTGAAAAAATTGCGTTTACCACAAAAGGCCTGGAATCTGCTTCATACTAATAAAAAAAAGAAACACAGCTGAATATTTTGCGATTTCTTGTGACAGTCAGGTCGCAGATACATTTTTACTATCAGAAAAAAATAATCTGCATTCTCTGGAAGATTGGCCTTGATTTTGGGAAAATTTGGGCCAAGAAAAGCCTAGAAAATCCTGGAATTTGATTCCAAAAATGCTGCAGACATCCTGCACTCAAAGAGACTGCAATGCAAGGGCAATAATGTTCTTCTAAAATTTGAGTTATAAAATACAAGAACTTTTCTGCTGACTTGACTTGTGTTGTGCTGGTATACCCCGGCTGACTTGACTTGTGTTGTGCAGTTGATGTTGATAGGCTAGTAACTGTTACTGTATCCACATATTCATAACATTTTGTCAAGGACCAACCACTGGTATTTTCATTTTATGCACAATATTTCATTAACGTCTCTCTACTCAATCACCCTTAAATTAACAAAATATGAATGCACTATTGCAATGCGCTGAGTGAAGCCTGCCTTATTTGGCTGTCCTATCAAGATGTGTGTGCAGAATAAAATTTTGAAATGCTAATCTAGTGCATTAATAAAGCACATAGAAGCTTGAAAAATGATCTTATAAAATGCCTTGCATTTTTAGCTGTCAACCCCTTCCACAATTTTCCTGAGCTTTTCATTGTAAATAGCTAAAAAGTGAGTTACAAAGACAAAAGTGAGACACCAGTTGGTAAACATATATCAAGATGCCTGGGGTTATTTCTAATATAATTTTCCGTTCAGATAAATGTCCGTGCAATAATTCCTTTCATTTAGCATCATAATATCAAAGCCACTATATGTACATTGTTATTTTTATTCTTTTAAAATATGTTCACTGCCATATTTGCCTGATAACTGCCGTTGAGTCTGTCCGTTTGTACAGTGTGACTCTGCAGGCTTGGTAGTCATCAAAGAAACTGAATTGTACAGCAAAAAACATTGTAACAAAGAGTGTGCAGCTGTGGTTCATGTTAAATTTTAATTGAGTGGATTGCCTCCCCTCAAAGATGGCATTGATTGCTATGAGAAAGTTCACTTTTACAATGGCCTTCAATGATGTGGGACTTCTTAGAAGGTGTTAATTGAAATATACTAACTCAAGGTGTGAATGTAATGGCAAATTGGCAAATTGGTGAAGTCTTGATTGCTATTCTGAATTGCCTGACATGGCAAAGGGACAAATATATAGGCCTATGCATTTTCAACGAATTCTCAGCAATTAATTGAGATATCTTCATGAAAAAACGAAATCATAAAGATTAAGGCACCAGGCTTCAAAAGAGCCTAAAATTCTAATTCTAGCCCTAATAGAAGTGTCCGAAAACTATCGGGAAGACATCGAACCTGTTTCGGCCAATCAGAGGGCAGTAAAACAATAACAAAAATATTTCTATTTCCTGTTTTGCCGTGATTTGGTTGAAACTAAAAACTTAAATTGTAATTAAACAAGACACAAGAGACACACAAAAAAGCAAGACGCCTCAAGTTAGCCAATTCTTCATTAATTTCTTGAAAAAGAAACTTTGATAAGTGCTTCCTTGACTCTCACAAACGATCCAAAATTTCTGACTACCCCTTATTTAACTGGTTCGCTCACAAATGCGAGTGAACTCGCAAATGAGACGCAGGTTGAAGCCATGCAGGTTCTCAGTGTGATTCTCATTGAGGGGTTCTCATCAAGGTTCTCATTGGGGTTCGGGTTGCTGATGGCATGTTACATACAAGTTCTTGCTGGAGCTTGTAGGAGGCTCTAAGAGCAATGGCCTTTCTGGCTGGTCAGCCGTTGTCCCTTGCTGATCGGCTCAAGAAACAGCAAGAAATGAGACGCAGGTTGGAGCCATGCAGGTTCTCAGCGAGGTTCCCATCTATGTTGCAATTGAGGATCTCATTTGGAATAAGGTTGCTGATGACATGTTACATACAAGTTGTTGCAGGAGCTTGTAGGAGCAATGGCCTTTCTGACTGGTCAGCCATGGTCCCTCGCTGGTCCCTTCCCAGGCAGTATTGGCTTGGGTTCAATCATCAGCGGAGGGCATTTGCTGGCCTGGAATGACCCTTCTTTTGCCCTCACTCTGGCTGTGGCCCAGGTCCTAGCTGTTATCACCCACCTCCTCTGCCCAACACTATGCCTGGTACTAGGCTAACACCAGGCCAGAAGCAGGCAAGAAGCCTGCAACACTCAGTGCAACAGCCACTGCTGGGGATAAGCCTGCAAATACCCCGTGCATAAATAAACTGCTCTATGTGTAATCAATGGAGCTGTGAATGGAGCACTCAATGATGCTCTTTGCTGCTGCCAGATGAGCATGTTGCTGAGGAAAGGGATGAGGCCAGGCAGGAGATACAAGGGCTGATGGCCAGGTCACATTCCCACCAAGAGAGCAAGAGCAAGGCAGAGCAAGGCAGGCAACTGGCAACTTGTGCAAGTGAACTGGCAACCACTCCATCGATAGATGCAACTGCTGTTGATGGAGGATGGACATTGGACACTCAGTTATTGGGTTGGGGTTAATGTCCCTCCAGGAAAATAAATGTAATGCAGAATTTTGGCTGACCTAGTTACAAATATCACTGCAATGCAACTTCATGCGAGTTTGGTGGAAATAATCAGAACATGTGGATCCCATAAAAAGCCATGTCTGAAGAACCATAGAACATCCTAAATACCCCCGCAAGCTGATGACTAGCCAATCCTCTTGTATTACAAGATTCAATTCGCCCCTCTACCAATGGATTTTGCCTAAGTCCCGAGACCAGAATAGCTGAGACAGGCTGGAAGAGGAAAGCTATTGAGTTGCAGTGATGTCATTCCCAATCCCCTATTTCCATATAAAGAGGAAAAACAAGAACAAGCTAGTTATGCCAAAATGAGGATTACTGGCCATAAACGCAATTGTGAACACTCATTGGCAGTGGGGGCTGATGCCAGACAGGAGCAATAACACTGGAGAATCACTAAGTTACTGTGGTGACGATATAACAGCAGAGGAGCAGGCCAGAGAAGGCAGAGGAGGCTGGCTGGTTGGTCATTGGTAGAGCCCTGTATTGTTGACAATGGCTGAGTGGGATCAATGAATTGTTGCTTGGGACCCAGACACAACCCATCTTAATCAGGCCACTGAGACCAGCCATTGTGGGTTTGCCTACCAATATCTGAAGGGTCCATGTTAAATCCTAGTCGGTCAGCTTCCCTTAACTCCCTTATCTAACCTTGTATAGGCTTTAGCAGTCCCCCATTTTTAGTCCTCAATGACTCCTTACTGCTTCAAAGCCATAACTGCACTTGACCCCTCTCTATTTCCCCTCCAACCCTTCTTTTTTCTTCTCCAACCCTTCTTTTTTTCTCCTCTTTCTTTTTTCTGGTGTTTATCAGTCTGTGCATCCAAACCGTTCTCTAAATCTCCACTGGAGCGCAGTTTAAACACCCCCCAGCTTGCACACAGATTAACCTGTCACTATCCTCTCAATATAGTCTCGACTGCTTCCACTAGAAAAAACTTCTTCTAATGCACAACTGTATATTCCAATTGATTTTTTCTCCCAACACAAAAGTTTTTATGGTAGTTTAGTTGACTTAAGAAGTTTAAGCTCCTCAAAGAAAGTTCACAGAGACTGTGGGCTTTTAGGACTCTCCTGAAATATTCACAAAATATAAACAGGGAAAAAGACAGAATATTTGCCCATACATTAGGGTAATCCTCGATAATACACAAGACAGAATATCTGAGTGAACTATAACAATTACCTCTTGAAATTCTGCTCAGAGTGACTGTTCAGACGTGTGCCAACATGGACTGATGTTAGTGAACCCAGATAAATTGCCTGAAAAAAGAAGAAGAAAAAAGACATTCACGAGTGTTATCTAACACAAAATAAAACATTCACAGTAATATCACACCAATATACATCTGTTAATGTGGTGCAAAAAATATCGGACAATATGGCACGAAAAAGGTGCAAGTTCAATGGGGCATCAAATTGTAACACTCAGAAATTCAGAATCAAGGCATGAATTAACACATAATCATTATGGGCTCCATTCATGACACTATCAAAGAGCATCAACACAGAGTATCAACACAGACTAGAACCTATCAGCACAGGGTATCAACAGGAGACGATAGATGAATTACTTTGCCAAATCCCTCATTATTGATGACCTTGGATTAACATCAAGATATGCTTGTTTCAATAGACAGCATGGTAATGACCCTGGTTTGACCTTGATCAACAATGGTGACCTTGTCAGTGGATGATTGATGAGAGAGATGCCAGCCTCACATTGGAGGCTTCAGGAGTTGGTCATGGCAACTGGCCATGGGCACAATCATCAGGGACACACATCGTGGATGCACAGGACACACAGACATGCACTCTAAAAAATCTCGGGACAAAATTGGTTTTTTTAGATTCAAAATGGTTTTTTGAAAAACCAAATTTCAATGCAAAACCAACATGGATTTTTAAAAAAATCCATGTTGATTTTTTGCATTGAAATTTGGTTTTTCAAAAAACCATTTTGAATCTAAAAAACCAATTTTGTCTGAAATATTTTAGAGTGTAGGACACACAGACATGTCTAATAACAATAGTCAACAATAAAGACACAATCATGAATACACTGAATACCCATGCAGGACACTCAGGACAGCAAAAGCCAGAGAGAATGCCCATTTATAAAGAGGTCTCAATCAGAGTTATACTAATAACAAAATCACTATCTCCTTAGGCTGTAATATTATTACCTTCAAAATGATACAATTTCAACTTGTACCACAATACGACGATACGACTTCAGCATTTATTAAGGGTGTACGGTTTCGCTATATGTATCGACAAAGTAATTTCCCTAATCTAACAGAGTGCATCATTAAAACTTTAATTAATTCTGAGAAAAAAACTCCAATGATTTGAGTGCCACTATCATTGAATCTCTCCACATACCTCAACCCATTCTCCTTTCAGTCACCAGCTCTCAATCGAAGGTCTCAATTAAAAGATACAACATAATTTGTTACATTTATTGCCTGAGAAGACCTTCACCCATTTCTTTTCTTTTTTATAATGAGCATAAACATGATGCTTAAGCTTTTTAATCATTGATTACAGTTCACTTACATTGGGTCATAAATTGTCAGTGCGATAATCCAAACCTAATTCAGTTTTATTGGAAATAAATAAAGACAAATGCAGTTACATACAAGGTCACATCACTTGAGCTCATATCTATTTTGGAGAGATAAGTCACAAGTCTTCTTTTTTTTTTCAGAGAATGATGACAATAACACATCACCAGGAACAACTTCTTCCAGATGTCCCAGGAAACATGCAAAGAATATTGGGACCGGAGAATTTTTTCCAAATTTGTTGTTGTTGTTTTGCTTTCCACATAGAAGGGTCGGAATATTTGAAATCCTAAAATATATCTTTTCACACATATTTTGACAAAATAAATCAAAGATTATTTGTCGTTTCTGAAATTTGTTCGAAAACTTTGAATCGCATCCCTGGCCAACCAAAATCACAGACGGGAATTGTTCGATCAGTAACTACAACAAGCATTCTCTTCCAGCCACCTGGTGGAATCACTTGGAAGCTCCTTTGAAAAACGACTTTTCAGTATTTCGGACAGTATCACGAGTGGCTTTCAACAGGTTATTACTTTTTAGAAAAAAAAAAACCACAGCAACAACATCTGGAACATCTAGAGAAGGGATTAAATGATCCACGTTTGGCAAAAACTTGAAATAGACAAGTCCAAACTTAGGCACAAATAGATCCAGCTATAAATTAAAGTAACAATTAAATTGTCACACATGACATGTATATATAAGTGTCATGAACATAAATCATTATCACAAGCAAAACACTACAATCACACAATGTGTGTGGTGACACAACAACGTGATAGATTGCGCTCTTGTGGGGTGGTCCAAGAGACAGGGGCAGAGGAAGAGCATGTTATCAAAATGCACACACGTGTGAGCATAGGACTGAGAGGACTGGGAACATGCAGATGAGGTGCTGTAGAAGCCTGCTGGAGCCTGCTAGTGATGGACTATCACCTCCCCGGTCACTTTTGCATCCAGGAATGTGTCAAGAGAATCCCTGCAGATGACGTGACGTCACCAACAGCTGTCATCAAGCAACAACTTTTGGCAATGATGTGATTTTTTTGGGTGCTTCCGTTTTAGACTTTTAGAAAGAGTGAAGGGGGGGGGGTCTCTTTGGTGGCAAACACGCAACAAGCAGTGGAAGGCCGACAGAAGCACGCGCCAGGGATCCAGTTGCAAAACCCCTTCCTGCGTTTGACTATAACCAGGACAGATCACTGTTGTCTTTGCTAAGGTTTAATTAGGTTGCATTTGGTGCTGTTTGCTCGCGCGAGTGCCAAGCACTGGGATGGTCCTCAAAATCACCCAGCGATGGGCCAGCATTCAAACCTTCAGGAAGCCCAGTCCCTCTGCCCCGCTCTTCCCCAGACGCATATTAATGAACACACACAGGTCGACAGTTTTCCCATGTTTGCACAAATCTCAGATTGCCCGCTTGATGTTTTGCACTACAAATAGATATTGATTATGAGATGGTTTTCAGCTTTAAATGGCTTTTGGGTGGTCTTGGAGGGCGAGCTGGCTGCTTGAGACCCCTCCCCTACCCACCCGGGGGGAATACCGCTGCTGCTTTTTATTGTTTTAAAGCAAACCCTCCATTAATCAATAATCCAGTGAACCCTAAGATCTGTGGGCTGCTTTTTCTCCAACCTGTCTCAGTAACAAGCTGCCAACCAATGGAGGGGCTACCCAATGGGCCTGTGACTCACTGACTCACTGTTGATATAAACTGGAAGGTTTGGCAAACACAACCTTGGACCTCGTAGCTTTCAACTTTTTGCAGATCTTTTCTCAATCCAAGGCTGAAGTTATGGACTCAATGACATGACACTCTTAACTTGTGGCAGTCCAATATTACGAGTGCTGGAGCTAGTGTTATTAATCGATGTCAAGGTCCTGTTCACCTGGAGCATGCCTTAATCACAGTGATTAGAGATAAAACCATGGTTCAGTGTCATAACATTGCATAAGGACACAGATAAAGGCCTGTTGTGTGCAGCTGCATAGTGAATTTTGAGAGTAATGAGAGTTGTGTCAAAGTGAAGTTGAGGCAAGTTGGAGGAGCATGGGGTCCAGGGGCTTCCAGAAGGGGCTTCCAGAAGGAGTAGGGGAGAGTCCAGACAGGTCAAAGGGCCGGGGAGGGCTGCTTGAAGAAGGGTCGTCCCTTGGTGGTCATATCCATTCTGGTCATGTGTGGTCTCCCACTCTTTCGCATCTCCATCCATAAAAATCACAAAAGACAAACCTGACCTCCTTGTGTCTTGATAACAAAAACATGGAGAGAGGCCAGGCAAGGGCCATAGTCGGACCATGGTCGGGCCAGCCAGCTCTTCACTGGGGCCAATAAATGCACGGCCATATATTTCACGTTCCTCCATTTGGCCAGTTAGCAGGTCTGGCTGGTTGTTGAGTGTGGATGACACTGCAGAGCTATAGGTTGGGCCACACTCTAAAACATTTCAGACAAAATTGGTTTTTTAGATTCAAAATGGTTTTTTGAAAAACCAAATTTCAATGCAAAAAACCAAAATGGATTTTTTTTAAAATCCATTTTGGTTTTGCATTGAAATTTGGTTTTTCAAAAAACCATTTTGAATCTAAAAAACCAATTTTGTCCCGACATTTTTTAGAGTGCAGTCTGAGCCAGGTCCACATCTGCAGTCCGTGCCTCTATATATGGCCAAGAGACAGCGTATAAATCTAGAAGGGCACCTCTGCGACCTTTTCGCTACTCAGCATTCTCCTACAATGTTTAGAGAGAAAAAAATAGTCCCAGTTACAGCCCCAGATAACCAAATTGCACTTATAAATCATCTTGATTATTCCTCTGTTAAGAAATTACAGCTCCGTGGTGCACAAAACTTTTACATTTATTGGATTGAAAAGTCTGGAGTTTGTTAAGCGAGGCAGGTATTAAGCAGAAGCAGACCAGGCTGCATAAAGAAATGAATTCACATTTAAGCCCCTTAATCCTTTTAAACTGGTTCCAAGCTATTCGTGCAGATTTCCACGTCCCTGGCTTCTTAACATCATTCACTGAAATTAGCAAGGCTCACTCGGGGGCTCACACTGAGTTTACAGGCACAATAGGCCATGTCATATTCCATGCTTTATATAATTTATCGCGCGGGGTGATTTATTTGAGAAAGTTTTTCAAGCTAATTAGGGAAACGCAATGGCTGTCCACAGTGATAACATGCAAGAGAAGGGTGCATTGAATCAGGGGCTTTAGCTGCCTATTGTATGGAGGGAGTGCGAGGGCTTTCATCCCCTGCCAGCCAGGCCCAGCCTCTGAAGCTGCCCATGGACATTCATCATACCCGCACCCTGAAGCTGACAATTGCATTTATATGCAAATAGCACACATTCCCACCATCTGCAAGCCATGGCCCCACGACACTTCGGTCATTTAACTCCAGTTTGTAGTTAGGAGCAAGGTCACAGCAAAGACATGGTCTGCCCTCCCCCTCTCCAGGTCTCCATGTCCTATCCCTTTCCACCAATAGCTCCGACTGCTGTTTGGAACTGCTGTTCGGAACTGCTGCTGCAACCCATTTAGCCCTTCAACCTCCTCCTACTCCTCTCCTAGTCTCCTGGACCTGCTTTTTCGCCCTCCGTCCACATCAAGATGGACGAGCCTGTCTAGTCGCAGATCGCGTCGGAGCACGGCATCCTCCCATTGACTTTTACGGCCAGCCTGCTCTGGCCCGGTACACAATTCATACCCTTCAAAGTCATCATTGGCAGGGTTCGATACAGCCACCAATAGGCACCAATAGCAGCAATGGCCAGCGAATGACACTTGGCAAGCTCACTGGCGTCTGTTTTAGGTCTATGTAAATAAACCGAAAATACCGAGTCTGACTGACAGGACAAAGTCACATATAAAAGTCACATTATAAGTCCAAAAAGACTGTGCAGCTCTATACTGGACCATACATCCATCACGACTGATGCAGTCCTAATGAAATTCCATGATCCAATGATCGCCTAATACAGTAACAGCCAAAAGTGGGCAGAGGGGGTCAGCATTGAGACCATAAAGTTTGTCACATAAGCCGATCATCGTACGATCAATGGGGGTGATCAAAGGCGAACTGCTAATTTCGTTTAGAAGGGTAGTCCCAGCTACTGGCAGCCAGGGTTGTAGTCAGCACAGATGGAGCCTGGTATTTTCAGATCAAAAAGATTAAAAGACAGCAGGAGCTGGCATTGGTTACAAGCAGGCATATCAAGTCGCAGTTGTCAGCTGACAGGCTTACCAATAATCGATACAATGTCACTGTGGCCCGGGTAAAATCATGGTGGAATAATAGTGGAGCCATGCTAATAAGTAATAACTATATCACAGCCACAGTGTCGTTATCCTGCCTGACATAGCTATGCAATTATGGAATTCTAAAGCAGTGTTGCCTAATGACATTTGAACATTTCGTATTTTATGAGATTGCTGGCAGCATGACACAGCATCTGGCGATCGCTGCCTCAGCTGTTCTGCCTATTTCAGCTGGCTATTTCTCTGGCTATTGCTGGCTATGTTGATGGCTATTGCTGGCCAATGCTCTGGTTGTTGGCATCTCCGAACATGCTCGGTCAGCAACATCTTTATATCCCTGGGGGAGATGTAACTCTGACCATCCACGATGTGTTATGGATTCTACAGCCAAAGATCTCACAGTGTGGTAAGACATGTAACTCCAGTACATGTGTCAAGTTCAAGATTTATCATTTAGTAATAATCCCTTCTGCAACTACAGTTTTTTAAGATTCAGCTGTCTACTTCATGTACTTGCACCATCAGAGCACGCAAGCTAATAAATCTCAATTACTTGGCCATGATCAGCGAGGGTCCTTTAAAAACCATACGAATACAAGACTGGTTTTTGCTCTTGAAGGAAAACTGAAAATATTTCGAATTCACTGTCTAGAATTTGAACCCACGAAGGCAAAGACCTTCAATGGAGCATGTCTCGACTGTAATTACATACAACGCCATTCATTAGCATCAGTTACATATCTTACACACTATAACTTGTAAGGTCTTTGCTACAGTAGAAGAAACAGCAGCACTATTAGCACCATGCAGTATCGGCTTCAGAAGCAGCATCATAGAGGCAGGGCCAGTGTCTTCAGATGTGGCTTGGATGAGGGATGAGCGCGTTCCTGGAGCTCACTCAAGCAAAAATGCCCTCATAACGAGGCCACACTGAGATGGACCTGTGTTTCACTGTTTGAGATGATGATTTTGCACAATCCATACAGGGTGGCCACCTGACACTCAGCCATCTCAATGTCATGCCAATGTCGTGGCAGGGTCAGCCCAAGGTCAGCCTCAAGGTCACTTCTAAGTCATTTCTAGGTCACGACATGACCCACTTTTCCAGGGCACCAGGGCATCAAAGATTTCCAGCAAAACACGATTTTGATCATTTCATCATTTCATGTCAATCCACAGGGTGATCCAGCTACAGGGCTAATTGGCAGCTCTTCTTATGTTACCTGATGCTTTGGGATTAAGGACCTGTAAGACTGCCCTGTTGCAGCTCCTGTGTAATGAGAAGAGTATAAGACCCTGGTTGGTGTTTGTGTGAAGCTGAGATGAAGCAGGACTATCTTGCTGTGTCAGCTTGAGGCTCAGTGTGATGGTGTCCAATGGCTCATGCCTCGTCTTGACCTCCTGATCCTCCAGTACATGCAATCCCAGGCACTCTTCAGGAACCATCGTGCACTCTAGCAAACAACACTGTTGCCTGGACGCTCGCTCGATCCTTGCCTAGTAGTAGCTCCTTGCCTGCTTCCCTCTGCCAGAATGACATAAGCATCATACATAGAACCCCTTGCTTATCCAGGCACGGTGTGAGGGTTGCTCAATGCTCAACTCGAACTAGCATCCCCAAAGCTACACAACCACAACATTCAACAGCCTATGTTGTTGGCTGTGATGTTGAATGCTGCTACACCAAACCCCAAACTGGCAGTCAGTGCCAAACATCCCAGTCCACAAGTATTGATTTAGCGATCATAAAGCAATCATTTGCATACAGGTGCCTCAGCTGGCTGACATGCAAAGCACAAATCTCAATCTTATTAATCAAAGCAAACCCAGCAGCTCCATTTTTCTCATTCTGCCGCAGCCTGGATCCAACATAACGAGGGCAGGGACCTCTTTGCAGGAGTGGACCATGACATGTTAAATGCACCAACAACATTAATGCACACCACACAACAGCCTGGCAATAAATTGCGAGGAGTGAAAAGGCTCATCGATTCTAATTAATAATGGACACAAGAAGTAATATATAAAAGGTCTGGCTCCATAGAAATGGACAGAAAGCTCGTCATGACAAATGCCATTTATTTTCTTCCCTCAAATGGCTTCCCTAGAATTCATAAAGACTGGTAAAAGAGTCAATCACTCAAAGCACGTGGATTTTGGAGCCCTCAGTGGAATGACAACAATGAAATATTCAGGACAGTGTCCTGAGGCATAAGCAAATGCTCTTAATTGATTGGGGGACTGTTGAGTTTATGCCTTGCTCTGTGCTGTCTCCTTCGCATTAAAGGCATAGCAATTGTGACTCATTGTGCTCTGGGTCTTATTACAATTTTTTGTCATTTTTTTGCCATTTTATGAGGCAACTGATAATAGGCCCCTATTGATTTGAGCCTGGCGTGCAGAGCCTTGGTTAATTATCGCCGTACAAATAGATTGGATTTCTCTATTTAAAGCCCTGTATACTGTCATGTATCACAGCAACTCCAACTATTAATGTGACATTTACATTTTGAATTCACATTGTTAGCCCAAAACATACCATTTCGAAATGGGCAATAAATTGCAGGCCAGATACGTCCCATATCGGCGGGGTAGCCATGCATGTTTATTCATTATCGATACACCTCCATCATTTTATGAGACAATGATAATTGAAGTATAAAAAAAGTATCAAAAAAAGCATAAAAAAGATCACACCAATATTCCAAGTATTGACAACAAAAGGCAAACTTAGTGGAAAATGGCAAAAGGGGGCATTTTGAATAAGTAATGCTAAATGAATAATGTGTAGACTAGTCCAGGGTAGTCGTCCCTTGTATGGTAATTTGATTATAGTAAATAGGACTGAGGGTCACCAAGTTTACGACTTATTATCCACAAAATGCCACCTTTAATAGAAGTCTGCAGAGAGACAGGCCATTGGAGCATTAAAAATAACAACTATGTCAGAATAAAAGGTTTCCAAGGAGACAGGGCCTATATTAAAACCAACACTGAAAATTAATCATACTCCCATAAACAGAAGCTGAACAAAGTGCTGACAACTTATTACAACAAAAAGGAGAAAAGTTTTCTTAAGAAGAGCAAAGCATGGAAAAAAGCATGAAACAAATTCAGCAACAGCAAGGTAGTCATTTCGCAGGTGGTTGAGCAGTGGTGGTAAGCTGAACAATAACAGTTGATTAGGGAAGGAATTCTCAACTTGTTTTGGGTTGGGTGGCATTTTTCTGTTGCCAACTGTAAGCCGACTGTTATAAGGAGCCAACATACCCTGGAACGAACAGACTGCAAGCATAGGGGCAGCAGTGGTAGTTGGTAGTTGGGAGTTAGCATGAGGAATGACTATGTTGGCAGAGGATGGGTAAATGTTGCATTGGCTGAAGCAGACACTGCCAGAGCCTGCCACACAGCTATTTTGTTGGCTGCAGGAGCACACCATCCCTTCGCATCAAATCACAGATGGTCTGGCAACAACTAATCTAAATACCGCCAGCATACACTTCCCAAATTCCACATCAAATCACCACCAGGTACATGGGGAGTTTGCATGTAAATCACCACACCATCTAACTCAGTACTGACTGAGTACTGACTGAACTGAGATACTAGCAACTGACTCATAATGTATCAATTGTGACAGACTTGCAGCACTGACTAGCACAGGGTAATTGCGTATCAATGGGTACAATTCTAAAGAGACTTCATATACCAAGTTACCAACTCCTTTTTTTGTGGCTGCTGGTTTTTCCATTGGTGGCAGAGGTGCAGGAAGCATGGAACAGTGAAAGGAAACCACAGAATCACTCTGAATGGAAACCAAAGAATGGAAACCACAAGAAGAGAGGAAAGGAGGCCTGCCAAGACCAGTAGGACTGAGAAACCAGTGAGGCCAGTCCCCTTTGCTTAGGACTCCTTTGGAGAGCACAGATTAGCTTTTTTATGGGGCGGTGGCCTTTGGAGAGGGAGTTGCATTGAACATTAATGACTTGGGTCAGTGGCCTGAATAGAAGGACACTCTGAGTACTCTGTGACAATGTGTGGTACAGCCAAAGTAGGGAATGTAGCAGAACACCTGCTTCGAATATACTCGAATAAATAAGCATGAATGTAGAGCTGATAAATGCAGGAGAATACAGGAGAATGAAGGAGAATGAAGGAGAATGCAGATGAAGGTGAATGGCCACAATGCACACTCACCCTCCGGAGTCCTATGCACCCCAGGGTGAACTGCCCTGCCTGCTTCTCTCCTTGCCCTCTCTACTTGCCCTTTCTAATGTTCAACCATGGTCCTACATTGTAATAATGCATGGCATATAACCACACCAGGGGTCGATGTGAGCATTTCCTATCACTCATTGGACAGGTTGTGAGTAATAATAATGCCTATTATGGTAACTGCCCCATCCCACTTCCCTCCAAACACCTAACCAAACACACTTTCAACTGGTGAATAGGTCTACAAGTTCATACACAACATCCACTACACACCTTTGGGTTAGACACACCTCAAAACAAACAGGTGAGCCTATTCTGATTGTTCAACTGATACAGTGTTTACTTTATGGGGCACAATTACAATTTACAGCTATTCTGACCTGTTCAGTATCTGAGAAATCTCCGATGAGGCTGTGGCACTAAGATATTAAAACTTCTAACATGAAACAGATATTACATTTCAAGTTTTCAACCATCTCCAGTAGGATAATTTCATTGTTCCCCATGGCACCAACTTCGTGACCAAAGAATGGAATGGACCATTACAGCCATTAGGTGATGACAATTAAAGCCTTCATCATGGCTACTTATGACTTCTGCGCACTACTTATATACGGAGATTCCGTTGCTGGGGTTCATTAACCAGTAGAGCATTGTACTGATGGAGGCTGTAGGAACAGGTGACTGTTGCAGGGGACAACAGAAGTGGATTTCTTCAAACATCTCTGGATGTAGAGTTTTGCTTTATGGCTTGATGCGAATGGAAGCTGTGCGTGATGTGGGGTCACTAAACTTCAGAAGGAAGGCATCCACAATACTTCCATAACACTGGCCATCCATTCATGTGATTCCACAGCTGGTTCTGGCTTAGCTGCTCCTTCCAGTTGCAGAGCTGTTACAAAATCATTTATAGCTAGCTGCGCATCACTCAGGTGACTTCCATTATATCCTCAAAAGAACAGGAGGATGGGGTTACCTTCCAAGTTGTGTAAGCACTCTGTCTATCTGTTGTCTATCTGTGGTCTCTCTGCACGTCTGTCCCTCCGCTCCTCTCATGTTGTGCACATTGACGGACCAGGTATCTTCTTCAAAGGAAGAGGTCACAGGCAAACTGCAAAGAGAAAGACATAAACCATATATATACACAGCAATACGCACAGTCACAATCACCCAATTCAAACTTTGAAACCTGCAGAAATATGCAAAATGTTATGTCTCATATTATTTCTCATATATATCTCCATTATGAATGTCATATATGTATGATGAATGCAACCTCGGATTTCAAGACATGTTGATGTGGACGGCTCTATCATGTTAAGAAACCCTTTTATCGTGGATGGTGTTTCAGGGTATTGAAAGGAGGTGGAATGCTTAAGAAGTGGCGGTATCCAATACACTGGGTGAATGAAACCTTAGAAGTTGGGAGTTGAAGCCCCTCCCCCCTGCAGTCCACAAGGCAGTCCATGGCAGTCCACTCAGTCATCAGTCCACTGAGTCCAGGTCCGGAGCAGCAAGTAGCCCAAGTCAGAAAGTCCGCAGCTAGCCAAAGCCCGGAGGTCAAGCAGACCAGACCAAGTTTGACCAACACAACCTATTCTCATTATGAGCCAGTAATGCGAAGTAATAAATAACTATTACATTGATTAGCAAGAGTAGAGTGAACCTAGGGGGAGCCAGTTGACATACAAGAGCCTATTAGGAGAACAGGGCCAACCAAGCCAGCTGTGGACATTTCGCGACCATGTCACTGGCAAGCTGCGTCAGGTGACCGAGGGACAACGTCCTGGACAACGTCCTGACCATCATGCCAGAGGACCTTTCATCTTCTTCCAGCCCTGACCGCATTCCTTGACCACCCTTATAGGTGCCCAGGGACATCGAGCTGACCCAAATACAATTTAGATAGATGGCTTAAGTGTTCAGTTCAGATAGAGTAGATTAGCTGGCTTTAGCTCCTGGTGCCTGAATCATGCTTCTGAATAGCTACAGAAGCCAAACTCAGCAAGTTGACATGTGGGTTGGTCTTTCAGCTGACCTCTGAGTTCATCTTTGGAGTTTATCTTAAAGTTGACCCCTTGAGTTGATATGTTGACTCTTACATGTGCATTGATCTTTTAGATGACCTGTGGGTTAATTTGTCAATTCAAGACTTGTGCGTTGATTTTTCAGTTCAAGACTTATGAGTTGATTTTTCAGTTCAAGACTTGTGAGTTGATTTTTCAGTTCAAGACTTGTGGGTTGATTTTTCAGTTCAAGACTTGTGAGTTGATTTTTCAGTTCAAGACTTGTGAGTTGGTTTTTCAGTTCAAGACTTGTGAGTTGATTTTTCAGTTCAAGACTTGTGAGTTGATTTTTCAGTTCAAGACTTGTGAGTTGGTTTTTCAGTTCAAGACTTGTGAGTTGATTTTTCAGTTCAAGAATTGTGATTTCAGATTATTGGATCTTTCAGTTCATGACTGGTGAGTTGATCTTTCAGTTGGTTGATTTTTTCAAGACCTGTGAGGTGATCTGTCAGTTCAAGACTAGTGAGTTGATTTGTCATTTCAAGATCTGTGATTCCAACTGATTAGATCTTTCACTGCATGCCTTGTGGGCTGATCCTTCAGAGACCTGTGAGCTGACCTCTCAGCTGACCTGTTGGTTGATCTCTTGGTTAATCTTTTACTTGACCTAGTTGTGCTGATGAATACACAAACCCTCAGCTGTCAACCACACAGGACTCTCCAACACCTCAAGATCTGAGACTGCCCTGCTGCCCTGTTGACCCTGTCCACCCATTGGTCAGCCTGGTCAGTGCCAGGCCAGTCAATCTCAAGCAAGTCAAGGGGCTGCCATCACCTTCTTCTGACAGGTCCTATTAAGCCCACCTGTTCCCACCTAGCACAGGCTATCCAATGCAGTATACGTGGACTAGAAGCAGACAACTGATGCCATTTCACAGTGATGCAGCCCTAGTGATGACAGGACTTAGTTTCATTCCAAAGGAAAGGGGTTCATCTGACGCCAGGAGGGCATCCACCCCCTAACGGACTGTGGGAGAACTACCTCTCCCTTGACCCTTGTTTATCATTTCGGTAAAGATCAGAGTCAACATTTTCTGCTGTTGAGATATTGCACATACATATCTCAGCAAACTTCTAACCTCTCAGGTTGTGTAAATGGTTAAGGGAATATCAATAGACTGGGTAGGAGCGTTGCTTGACATTGCTCGAATTTGCTTGCTGCATTAGGGTGTTAATATATTAGCATTCAGGGCAAGTCTGGCAATCTGAAGGTGACTGTTGGAACCAGACTTGCAAGATGGGTTGGAATTGGAATAAACCACATTCTCACACCATAGAGCACATGTGCAGAAAATGCTGCCAGAAATATGCTGGGGATATGTCAGGACTATGTCAGGAATATGTTGTATGTGTGTTGGACATTTGGGTGCAACATGAGAGAGTGGAATTCCTGTAACAAGGTCTGCAAATCAAGGCAAGTGCAGGACTTCACATGTCACTGGCTGATACCACAGATTTACGATTGTTTGGGCTCCTAATAATACTAAATGCGTCATTAGGCAGTTTAAAAATAACACCATAACAATGTGACAAGAGACTAAAACAGGATACTCCTTATGGATAACATATTCCCAGAGCTCATTGGAGTCTTTAATGTGGTTAGGCAGCAATTAAATTAACACAATCGTGACAACAACAAGGGCTGGGCAAATGCCTTCTCACCCAGAGTATGTAAAGGGGGAGCATAAGAATTAGTTACATCAAAGATCCCAACTATTTAATGATCCAAGCATCGAACTTGATACCGTAAGTCTGAGCACCTTTATAGGATCTGAATAATTTATGGCACGTCAGCTTTTTAATCTGGCTGACTGTCAGGGTTTATTAGAGGAGTGCTATCAGCTGCCTATCACTCAGGCCAATGACAAATCTAGCTTCTGTAATATGTAATTAAACTAGATAAAAATAATAAAAAAGCACCCTGCAGGAAAAAAGGAAGGTTTGATATGGGTGAAATTCCTGGACGGCCGCCAGGTATGGGTGGGGTGGAAATAGGGTGCAGACATTTGACAGCCAGACTATGCGCTAGACTGGCACAATGTCCAAACTCAGCTCATCTGCGTTGTTTTGATGTAAAACAAGTCAGGGGTCTGAGACTCATAGAGAGGGGCACCCAGGAGGGGAGAAATGCCCACCCAAATCAATCATCGTACATTTCAATCCATCAATGCAGGATGACTGCTCACTGCTCAGACTGCTGCTGCTGCTGCTAGTGCTATTGCTAGTCTGGCATCTGGCTATAGGTATCATCTGGTTGGGCATCATAGCTGGGCATCATGTGGGGATGCGGGGTCAATGACCGACCAGATCAACCTCAGCAGCCCCTCCGCAGGATTACACAAGTGGATCCCCACCGCAACAGGTCGAGAACTGTAACGCTCTATTTGGGTGAAGCAGCTGAGAGAAAAAATACAGCAGAAAAAAAGGAAAATGTGGCTGAACAGCCAAGGGACCCTGCCAAGACCTGAAGCAGCTTGCCACTCAATGCTTTCGTCTCCCTCTTGCCATCTCATGTTTAGGGTCCCTTGTAACCCTCACTCCAAATATCAAAATAAAGAAAACTGGCCAGTCAAAACACTGGCAAACTGACACCATACCTAGAAGGGCAGTCCATCGCCAATGCCAATGGCTAACCCCTCTTCTATAAGACATGTTTTGCAACCAAGTACCTGACCCAACCCAGAACTACAGCTCCTGGACTATACCTGTCTGGACAGAAAAAAGAGGAGCAAAAAAAATATGCAGCGTTTCTTTTTATCTACACGATTAGCTGTGTATATATGTCTGCCTTTTTTCATACAGAGGCGACCCGACTGGCCTCTTGCGTGTGCTAAATGTAATGTCCCATATTGTATCATGTTACTGTTTTTCGTGCCTGTCTTTTCCATGTCTATGTTTGACAATTACCTGTAAGGGGAACTATATCTAACACCGTATTTGTAATTACCCCATCAGAGCCCTATAACTCACAGCCATGCCATTGAATATGTTGATGAATCTCCTGCCACGATTGAAATCTGTCTTAAATCTGTCTTTTTGCCATTCAGACTGTTTTGGCAGACAAGCAAATGTTGAGGGACTGTTTTCTATACATACAAGTATATATGTGCAGCAAAACTAGGTGACTGGCCTGGAGGGAAAAAACTGATAGTCCCCAACCCTAGACAAATAGAGAAATGTGAATATAAATTGACTGTATGTAATGCAGTGTGCGCTGGCCAATGCTCTTTGCTCAATGCTGCTAAACTAGTTTATGGGATGAGCAAGCTGTTTGGCAGGTCCTCAGTGCACGTGCACTGCTTTGTTTATAAACATCGCAGGTAGGTGATGTTGCTGAGGCTGCAGCTGGGCGATCAGCTGATCTGCATCCCATCCCATGGAGATGCAACTCAAGCCAGCAACTGAGGCCAGCAATCAAGCCAGCAACTCAAGCCAGCTCCAGCTCTCAAGCAGCAGGCAAAACGGCAATCCCACAACACAAAAACACTCCACAACAATCACTGGACAAATTGTCAAACCAGTTATAAAAAAATGAAATCACTCAATTGAGCAATTCCACGAACTGTTTTCGTGAATTCAGCTGGTTGTATATACATGTATTGCCAACCACATACAGGTGAGGCAGGTGAGCCCTATATGTAATGTACACATTGAGTGGAAGGCAGTTGACTGGCTCATAGCGGAGTGGTCCAATATCGTGACAACAAACCATAGAGGATCCCCACCACATAACCCAAGCCATTTCACGATCTGCCTGACATTAATTGACAGCTATACCTGCAATACACAACACAATACACAACACACTGACCTATGAAAGGCAGCCAGGAATAGTCAGCCATTACCCATTGACATACAGCAACATATACATCACTACACTCAATCCAGCATCATTACAGGCAGCAGGTTTCACTTATAGATTCTCTGGGTGGCAGATTAGGACTGATTAGGAATCAAATATAGTTATTGTGGCATCAACTGATACTCGTATTAAAGCATGGATGAAAATCCCATGTAATACGCTGAATCAGTGCCAAAAGACCCAGATCAATTAGACCCAATACTGCCTGACATTGATGAGAATGTTGCTGACATAAAATCATTGTAATGAGTTGGGAGGCAGGAAAACCCAACACGTCAGCCAATTTGAAAAGATGATTTCATTTCTTAACAAACCATGACTGGTGGAAAGGAGCTTACAGCAGTTATCGAGCAGGCTTGGACGGTTCACTGAGAAGATCGTTTAGACTGAAAGTTTGTTAATGTCCACCCTGACATCTGGGTAGACCCATAAACTGTTTTGCTGACCTTAAAAGTTGACCATTGGCTACTTAAAAACAAAGACATTTCTCCAAGGTCAACCAGTTGCAGTATCTTGACTGATATTTTAATGTGATTTTAATAGTTGGTGAGTTGCTTGATGGTTTTAGTCTGGGTATGGTCTTCTCAGTGAACCGACCAAGCCTGCTTGATAACTGCTGTATGAAATATGCACACACACCTCGGCATGATGGATATGGGTAAACGGTGACCTGAAGGAAACTTAGGAAAGTGTAAAGCAGAGATTTTCAAAAGTCTTGTGAGACTTTCTCTCTTTTTCAGCAAGTTTCAATTCAGTCGGTTGATTTTCCCACAGCTTTATCTTGCACGGGTCACCCGCACTGGTAGACACTCCTAGAATTAGCAGAAATTTCTATTGAAAAGGGAGAACATTCCCACTCACAGCTGCTCCGGACCCCTTCTTCCCCATATCCAGATATAGTTCTTGAATGGACTGCAAAAAAGTGGACATTTTACACACGGTTATTAAAATGCCAATCAATTCATAATAGAGTCAGTGTGGGTTGAGTGTGGGTGTTGTTTTGAACATGTTCAGTAAGGAAATGTTGCACCACGATCCACAAACCTGCTTATCTAGGGCCAGTTAATTAGCCAGTGCAGCTAGATGAGCCCAGATGATCACAAGTGCCACGCAGTACACTTTCAAGGTCACAGGCAAAACACAGGCAAAACACAGGCAAACACATCTCGTGTTAAAGAGTGATTAGCATTGCCAGTGTGATTCTTAAGTCAGCGTAATGACACAGGTCCTGACCTATGGCACCTCCAGCAGAGGGCCAGCTTCTTGCTAATTCTTGGGCCTGATGAATGACCTCCAAGGACACACTGACAATAGCAAGAGCTTTGCAGGTCACAGGGGTCACCATGTCTTACATGCAATGGATCGCCCAGTCTTACTAACAAGGCCCTGGACTGACCACACATGCAGCTCCTCACCTTGCCCTCCATTCATAGAAGGTCCTTGGTCGTTCTCAGGTCATTTACCGACCATGATCACCTCATCAAACATGGATGTGAGAGTCGCTGGGAGATGTGGACAATAGCAATGTTGCTACTGCCTCCTGTCAGACAGAGTCAGAGCTGGCCAGAGCTGGTCAGAGCCATGAGGAGGAAATGCCCTTGCCATCAGGCCACATCAGGGCCTACAGCTTAGGAGGGTCGTCCAGAGGACTAGGGGCCCAACTGCATGTCCATCTCAGTCGCCTAACTGCCCATAAACAAGAAATGTGGCATGCTAGGACAAGCCCTGCAGCAACCTGCTTCACATCACCTCAACCATACATAAGCAAGTCGGGGCTAGTCCTGTACGTGTGTAGCAAGCATTGCAAAAAGATCACCTAATTCTTACGAAAACATCTCGCGTGAGTAATACGATAGTCCCCGTGGTCTTGCCCTCCCATAACTGAATAATGGGAATTCATGGGGCTGGAGAAAAATACCCATGAATGCAGAGAGCACTGCAGTTCGATATGGTGAGACACTCCATTCAAAATTCATGACAAAAATCCGAGCACTCAGTTTGGAAGAGCTTGAAGGTCAGATGAGTTAGCGAGTACAGCAACACATTTCACACATCCAAGTACATCCCAGGGAGTACATGTGATGAAGAGCCGAGAAGGCAGATGGCAAGGGCGATTTGGTGGGGGCTCCATTCAACCCCTGGGACCAGTCCCCAGAAATCTCCATGCCCTTGCCCGGCCCTTGCCTATGCTGGCCTGGCCCACCCCATCATACTTGCAACAAGCCAGCCCTCCGAGGGGAATCCCCTTCCATCAAGACAACCAGGCTTTATGCAAGTCTTCCTCAGTGACGTCATACGTCATTTCTTGCAACGTTTCCTTGGCTCTGAATCTCAATTAGGACAAACAACATCCAAATGCACAGCATCCAAAATGCACAGCATCAGAATGCACAGCATCGAATCAGCTTGTAACAAGGGAATTCTGGGAAATTGGAATACTGGATTCTTTATTCCAGATTCCAGAAATGTATCAAGCAGCCCCTGTTACATCACAGTCACATGTCCATGATAATAGCAGTGATACTGATGAGCAAGTGTCATGTTTGTGCCATTTTACATTGTTTTGAGCCTTGTTTTCTGTCCCTAATCATCTGACCTGCATCATTCCAGCCCCACATTACACTTAGTAGCTATGTCAGCCTATGTAACCATGCTAACCTCGATGGCCACACAGATATTGCACAGAGATATTCTCAGATGACGATTGTTTGTGACTATGCAACCAACAGCATATCTCTTTGGGAATTGTGTTAAATGATAACCCCCCATCAGCCAGTGGTCCAGATATCAAGCTACAACCAGGATATAAGGCAAACCGCAGAATTATTTGGTTAAATTATTTGGTTAAATGAGAGGCAAGTGTACCAGTCAGCTGTCACATGCTTAGCAGCACCAGTCCCATAAGATGACCCTGGCCAGTATTTATCTGCACAGCCAGCTAGCCCCAGGACACCACGAACAATGTATATTGTCTACTGGCCTATCAAGCTGTGTGCCTTCATGAATTATTTGCACCTCATGCACAACTTGTTAGCAAGTCGCCTCCTCGCTTATTAGGGCGATTTATCAAAGGAATTCTGGCAATAAAAACCAGCCAGCATAACTACAAACAAGTAGATATACTACACAACAACCAGTGCTCATATAGTAGTTCAAAAGCCATTGAATCTCATGAATGTTTATTGTATAGGTTGTGCACTGCTTCTGGACACTTGACAAGTACCTGGAAGGTGCTATGTGGCCATGGCTTATATCATTACTCAGGTACATTCACTAATTATACTTCACTAACTTCAGTGGAAGTCAAAATATCTGTTCACCTCTAAGCTGTAATAACATTGGTTTCATTGCCTTTTGATAATGAGAAATTTCACAGAAATTTGTTGAAAAACCAGCTTTTCTTGAAATTGTTGATGGATTCCGATTCCATGAAATTTCTTTGAACTTTGATGGAATTGCGCAATGACATCAGTTGCTTACTTCTCCGAACGGGCAATTTGAGCTTTCAATTCACCTGGAGACACAACGAGCAGATAACTTGTCAGTGATGATAGCAACAGCAGCAGCAGCAGAATCAGAAGCAGAGACAGAATAAGCAATGCCAATGTTCCTATGAAGCAGCACTGCAGCAGTTCTCAGAAGGAGCACAAGCTGATCAGTAGTTTTGAATTCTTGCTTCTGCGTATAGATGGAGCCAGAAGGTTGTGGTGTATTGTATTAAAAAAACAACAACAACATTGAAGCCACAAGCTAACATTCGAAGTAATGAATACATGAAGTCATAAGGAGCTAACATTCAAAGAATAGATTGAGCCACAAGTATAGATTGAGCCATTGGTCGAAGATAAAGATCACGAGATCGAGCCACAAGAAGTTAACATTCAAAGAATATTTAAAAAAAAGGAGCCACAATTATAGGTGGATCCTCAGGAGCTAACATTCAAAGAATATAAATGGAGCCACAAGTATAGAAGGAGCTAACATTCAAATTATAGATTGAGCCACAAGGAGTTAAGATTCAAAACATAGATGGAGCCATTAGTATAGATGTGGTGTGCTGACATTCAAAGTACAGATGGAGCAACAGGAGCTAACGTTTTCAAAGTGGCATCATGGTATTATTGGTTGGTCTGATGGAGTTCTCAGCTGCTCAGCACACCAATGCTTAGATCATGGATGTGTAAGCTGGGATCCAGCACGTTCAACAGATCGCTGAGAGCCACATTATCATTAGATATGACGTGATTTTGACATAACTGATCAAACCTACACCAATGTTTACTAAGGCCAGTGCATCCAATACTGAAGTATGGCATTCATGCTCAAATTTCTTTTACAAGACATCTTACATGCTTGTGTAACTTCAATTTAAAGGAAATGCGTTTCATGGTAACTAGAGTCCTCCTTGAAACATTACCTTTTCATAACAAGCTATCAGCCTAATTGTGTTACCACTGAGGTACCACTCAGCAACTCGACCGCAGAGAAAGTGAACGATTCTGCAACACGATTTTAATTTGTAAAATGACACAAGATTGGTGACCCAAAAACCTAAGGAGCACCACATTGGAAATGTCACTTCCATCACCAGCAGTTGTAAGCTGAAGAAAAGCAATCCTATTGAAATCTAATTACAACAGAGCCACTTAAAGCATGATTCTGAAAATGAGCAATTAGCCCATAACGTAATTCTCTGATGAGCACCTGGAGCATGCAAAGCAGAGGTAGCTAGCCCCAAGCTCCACCAGCTCCATGCAAGGTCAAATGACATTGGTAGGTCACAGCTCAAGCTGACGACATTTAGGCAACTTACATCAACGCTGCTGCTATGTACATGTACATTACATGCAATGTGAAATGTGCAATTCAACATTTGAACGTTTGATCGATATATGGCAACACATATTCAGATCACAACCCAGCTGTCCCCAGCCACCAAGCATGCTACAGCATGGATTGACAGCAAGGCTTGACAGCATGGCAGCCATTGAATTACGTGCTGCCTATTCTGAGTGAGCATTTTCTAATCACTTACGCAATGCCTCCTCCCATTACTCTGCACGTTAATTCCAAATACCTGGCCAGGCCAGCCATCTAAATCTTACTCGAGCAAATGTGGATAAACAAGCGAAAGCCAAGCAAACAACATTTATCAGCAAGTGGAAGGAAATTTGACAGCAAGCCTTGCCTAATAACTGTAATTTATTATGGGGCTTATTTCTGCAGCAACTGCGACTCAACCATTATTATCCACACGACAGCAGAGGAGTTGTTGAAATGAAATGTCATATATTTATTACCTTAAGCCAGAGAGCCAGAGAGAAAGAGCACTGGCCTAAAGTTCATAGATATGACCTAGTTTCTGCAGCAGGCCCTAGGCCGTGGAGAGCCCTTATCTAGCCAGCAACCAGTCATGTGACCTGTCGTCAATGCATTAACTGCGCAGCTTTCGTCCTCTCCAGGGCCTGACTGAAATATCAACAGAATATCTGCAGGATAACTGTGTAAACTGCACTCCACACAAAATGGCATATTCCAGTCGTCCTTCCCCTATGCTGAACATTGGGGTTTGCGACCTGGCCTATGTCTGTAAGGACAGCTTGGTCTATGTCTACAGACAACTTGCCTATGTCTATAAGGACAACTTGGTCTATGTCTACACACAACTTGCCTATGTCTGTAAGGACAACTTGGTCTACGTCTTCAGACAAATGGCCTATGTCTGTAAGGACAACTTGGTCTGTGTCTAGAGACAACTTGCCCGTATCTATTAGGGCTATCACGATTACAGAATTTCAGAACCGATTAATCTATAGCCTAAAATCGAATCGTAATCGATTAATCGCCGTTTTCCCGCCATTCTAGAGAGCAAGTGAAGATCTGTGTCTTTTTATATCATTGTCTTGAAGCAGAGCCAAGAGACTCTGATATTCCATTGAAAATATTAATTGCAATTAGGACTTCACACTTCATTCACTCCAATCTGCTTCAATCAGGTAATACCAATCCAATTACCCTATCCACTTGACCAATCCAGTTGCAATTCACTCTTGACACTTCGAATTTGAATGCCATATAGTGTCTTACTGGTACAAATATACAAATAAAAGATTAATCGATTTTGCAAACTGGAATCGATTTTTAACTAAAATCTAATCGGCGGCGATTAATCGGTTAATCGCGAGAGCCCTAGTATCTGTGAGGACAACTTGATCTATTTCTACAGACACTTACCTATATGTCTGTACGGAAACTTGACCCATTTCTCCAGATAACTTGTCTATGTCTGTAAGGACAGATAGGTTTGTGTCAACAGACAACTGGCCAATATATGTCTATAAGGACAACTTGGATGTCTATCAGGACAACTGTTGCCTTGCCTATGTCTATAAAAGAACAACATGCCTATCTCTGTAAGGACGATATTCCTATGTATATGAGATGTCTATTATTAGGAGAACCTGCATAAATGTCCACAAGAAAACTTTTGTTCATATTAAAAGGACAAACTTGTGTCTGTCCATCGAGACAATTGGCGTATATATGGACAACTTGGTCTATGCCGATAAGGACAACTAAATCTGTATCCATACAACTGGCCTTTTTGGGGACAGCTTTCCTAAGCTTTTTGGGACATCTTTTTGACAACTCGGTTGATGTTTTGTTCAATATACATCAGAACATAAAGTTACAAGATAACAGACATGATCAGGTCAACTTGCAAATGTCTATAAGGACAAAATGCACTTCTATTGGGCAAACTAGCTGAGACACAAAAGAAATGATAAGGAAAAGTGGTTCTATGACTATCAGGACAACATGGTCCATAGCGAAAGTTGAAGTGTGCCAGTTTCTAATGTCAAGCTGACATTAGAAACTTGCTAGTTCTCCAAGAAGCTCCACGATTCAACTGAATCAAGTTCTGTTTGGTAACAAGGATTGGGAATCAAGTTAGAATGGGATTCCACTTATGGCATTGATGGCACACCACAGTTATGAGTCTGCCTAGAAGCATGCAGGAGAATATAAGCATGGCAGGAACGTGCTGAGGGGCAAGGTCAGTGGAAACTGGGTCATAGGCATAGCATCACCAGCCTGCCTCAGTACTCAGTAGCTGGAGCAGCGTCAGCAACAGCCATGTCGTAGATGGTACATCTCTGGAGAGATGATGGGGATGCAGGGCTAGCATCAGCAGCAGCAGCAACTGGAAGCACATGCACACGAGATGAGCTGAGATGGCCAGCAGCTGTCATCCATATCCTGTTGCACCTTACGAGAAAGCCTCAGCCCTTCTTCACATCACTACGCACTTTCTACATGCTGTCATTCGTGAATTATTGATGGTGCCATATCACAGCCTTGTTTTCTTCATTCGCATAAACCCATGGGTAGCCAATCAATCTCATGTTTAAACCCTTCTTAGACTGTTAGAGTGAGTAGCATGTAGTAGCATTAGCTGAGTGCTCTATGAGTGGTGCGTTGAGCAACGAAATGAGAGGCAATGAATACTACCCACAACAAACAAGCCCATCATGTATCTAGTGCACATTTCCAAGAGGAGGAAATACCAGCTATTTTGATGGCATTAATTTAGGACGAGGATGTTGGAAAGTCCGTTGCAGGTGACTAGAGCCAGGGAATCCCACTGCAGCAGCAGCAGTCAGACGACACATGCAGCGCCATCTGAAGTATCCAAATGTATCCCTGGAGTACTTGGAATGTACTGCATGACACTGCACCCATGACACTGCACTCAATGACCCAGGGGATACACAGCTCATAAACACTGCATCATCAATTTTGGTATTGGAAAATCACTGCGACGATAGTGCTCCAAGTCCTATCTTGGATCCTGTTGAGTTAGAAACTTGTAACGTTTACCGACACATTACAGCTGCTTTTTTGGTCCAATGCACTGATGGATAGCTCCCTAATAAAGCTGAATTAACTCGTGAATTGACTGAATTAAACATGTACATACATGCTGGCCATCAAGTAGGCATGGGTGAGTGATCAAAATCTCCAGTGAATCAGAGCTGCCAAGGGCTGGGTTGGGTAAGGCACAGAGGGACCATTAATTGAGATGAATAGAGGGGCCCCGTGGAGCATGACCGTTCATTGCAGGGGCCTATGAGTGTCCATCTAATGCTTTGCGTAATTTAGATGGAGGGAAGGGAAGCCAGTGTAGCTGGAGGCAAGTGTTGCACCTCTGACCCCTGGGTGCCCCCCTGACCCCCAACCCATCATCACCCTGCCCCTGCACCTCTCATTTAGGCCAAGCAAATCAACCAGGCCAAATCAACCAAGCTGCCAGTTGACCGACTTCACCCGCGAAGATGTCCCTTCCCCTCCCTGGCTGTCCAGGTTGTCCTCTCTCTGTGATAATTTCAGACATTTTCCACCAAGTGTTGACCTGGTCACTCTGTACAAGACGTTATTGCTGGCTGGGTATGAGCCTTCCCTTAGCTCAGCTTATCTGCCTCCTTATACTGTTATACAACCAAAGTATTCTGTCTAACTCCTAGACTATACATACAAGTTGTAACTCCTTGCAGCTATAAGAGCTTATAAGCCATTACTGCCACTTATCTTGTGGAAGCCTAAGAAACATTTTAACCACTAACATAACAAAACACTTCTTGGGAGTTTTACAAAACACCTGAAATTAATTTATGACCAAGATATATGTGTGTACTTCAATTCCATTTAAACAGGGTATTGGAGATTTGTAAATATTATTGTCTGGTTCAGAGAATTTCAGACAACAACTTACTGCCTTATCATGTTTATCTAGCTTTTTGAGGACTGCAGTTTTATGTTTACCATGTTATGCAAATGACACATGATAATCATTTGAAGGTGGCCCATTCATATCTCTTCAGTCTCCACATGACTTGCTCTTTCCAATGTTTACTTTTGGTCAAATGCAACTTAACGTGAAATCTAGGTGAGTCAATGTCCCATATATATTTGCTGCAAGCAACAGATCAGGAAAGCAGGCCTAGAATCGACATGTTTGTTTATAAACAAACGGGGCATAGTTCAGGAGCAGTGTGATTGGAGGTATATCGAAGTTTAGCAGTGACGAACAGCTATCAGTATATTATCTGAGAATATATGGAACAAGCTTATCTCTAGATATATAGCTTATCTCTAATCTGTCGTAGCTTCATCCTGTGGTATTTCACACTCATCAATCACAGGCTTGATTCCCGTTCTAAATATTTCATTACCTAAAGCAAATGGCGTTGATAAGGGACCACCCATTAGGGGAAGACCGAACAGGAGTGAACTAATTTCGAGAGAGCATTACGTCAGAACGGGGATGATTGAACAGTCCACGTGATGGGCATAGCAACATGTGTTCAGGGGATCAACAAATTGCGTATTTCAGAAGTGGATAGCAGGCACATCCAGAGAAGCACTCCATCATAACCTGATCAATGGGATAGGGTGAAGATGTTAGTCTAATCGAAGCCTGTTCCGGTGAGCCCCCCTGAAAGGGCCCTGAAAGGGGATCAAAGCCCCTGAAAGACAAACGTGTGGCACCGTGTGGCAATAGGGGGTGGGGGGCTCAAACAGGGTGCAAACTCGTGCCCACCTCGCCACGTTTTGAGAAAGAAGGCAAAAGCGATGATTTGTCAATGATAAGTGTGGCTAAACATGATCCCATCCATTTATGCAGGGTGCCACGCAACTATTGACTGAAATACTTGGCTAGCAATGTTGACCAATTCATGAGTGTGCACCCGATGCTTGAAACACAAGCTCTTCTATTCCATGCCTTCAAAAATTCAAGCACAAACGTAACAGGGGAAGGCAAGGTAAACAGAAGAGGGGGTGATAATGGCCAGTGGGAGTGGTGGCCCCTGGCTCAGGTGAACAGTCTTGTTTGCCCCAACCCCTTGCCCAGGCCAAGCCCAGGCTAAGCTGGCCTTCCATGTACAGGCTATGCACAGGGTATGCACAGGCCAGGCTACCCCACCGTGGGAGCCCTCACTATGGCAGATGGTTCATTTTCATATCTAATTACATTGGGAGGAAAGAAAATGTAACTAGGTCCCGGGGGGTTGGGGCAGTGCCCCCTTCAAGCCATAATGAAGCACAATCTGAGAGGGCTTTGCCAGTCTCCCCTGCCAGTCCCTGGACACCTCTCTCTCTCACTGTGTCTCTCACTGTGTCCCTCAGAGTGGTCGTCCAATCTACCCTTTATAGTCACCCCCACTAGTTACCCTCAGTGCTCGCCATTAGGCCAAATCAAGCTACTATTTCCAGGCCTAATCCAAGATGTGTGTTGACAGCAAGGAATTAATATTGATTACAGAGTGCTGTAAAAAGCAGACCTACATCTGCTGCCTGCAGATAGAATATCATGCAACCAGCCAGCCCTGAGCCAGGCTATGAAAGGACTCCAAACATTACAAGGAATGCAAGGAAACCACAAGTCGTGCATGTCATATAAAATCACTATGTTCTTCTTGCAGACTCGTGTTGTGTGTTGAACTATGTTTTACATTTTCATTCTTATAATATATATATATATATGAGGATATGCAAGTCCTGAGGTTACCAACACGTTTGACCAGACATAAAAAGCTAACTCAAAAACAAGGGGAATTCGAAAAACTCCTACGTAAACATTGCATAAGCAATAATATGGTGACTATATACCTCAACTCAGTCAAAACAGTTTCAAAACATTGTTGTGTTTATCATTACAGTCTATCAGTTTCAACTTGGCCCAGTGACATATTCAATGCAGATCATATCCACATCAGCCATCACTTATTTGGACTCAGATTCTTCACCTTTTTTACATGTCTTTTTTCTAAAATGTCTGTCACCGTCTCGGGTTTCTGTATATCCTGACTATAAGGTTTTTTCCTTGTCTAGTCACGACTATTCCAACATTTACAAGTGAAATACCCTGAGCATTTAACAGAGGTTTAATGTTTGATCTATCTAGTGACATTAGCTTGTAATTGGCTATCCCTGGGTGGTACTGTGGCCTGCACTAGAACCTGCACTAGAACCTGCCCTGACCACTGGCATTGCCACTGGCATTGCCCTGCACCAGGCCCATAGATCTGTGCCCTGGCCATGTACCTAGCATGTGGCATTTCCTAATGACCCTTCTAAGATCATGTCTTGTGGAGGATATATCTCAGGAGATAGATCCTATAACCCCTGAGGGCTACACCACTGAAGTTATAGAACATCTAGTATTCTCCTCCTTATATCATACAACAAGAAGTCTCCACAAGAAGTCTCCACAAGAAGAAGTCTCCACAAGAAGTCTCCAAGAAGAAGTCTCCACAAGAAGAAGTCTCCACAAGAAGTCTCCAAAAGAAGAAGTCTCCACCAGAAGTCTCCATAAGAAGTCTTCACAAGAAGACTCCACAAGAAGTGTCTACAAGAAGTGTCTACAAGAAGTCTCTACAAGAAGTCTCTACAAGAAGTCTCTACAAGAAGTCTCTACAAGAAGTCTCTACAAGAAGTCTCTACAAGAAGTCTCTACAAGAAGTCTCTACAAGAAGTCTCTACAAGAAGTCTCTACAAGAAGTCCCCACAATACTACTGATGGTATAGAACATCTAGTATTCTGCTCCTTATAACATACAACAAGAACAGTTTCCACAAGATCAGGAGATGATTGCATAAAATAGGGGACGAGACAGAGTCAGGAGCACAACCACAAACAGACAGGAAAGTGAGTGAAGTGGCAACCCAGATTGTCTGGGTTTTAGGGTGCATATGCATGACAACCCAAATAACTGGGTTCCTGCGTCAGATCTGCACAACAACAAGGGTTCACTGAGGACATAATGGAGGCTAGACTGTCTGCAAAAAAAAAAAGTTGAAGACCTCACAGCCAGATATCTAACAACAGTCTTAGCAATTTAGACTACATCATTGGCCCCTTGACTGTTCCCTTGACTGTCGGACTGCAGCACATCACCTCACACCTGGGATTCCAGTCTTGATAGACGCCTTGGCAAAACCCAATATACTCGAGACAACGACCCAGACGAACCCTTTCTCAGCCTCTCACTCGTCTACTTCTCCAAATTTACAAGACCACAAGAGATAACCCGAAAGACCACAGGCAATCTCAAATAAGTCTCAGACAAGTTAGAGACAAGCTCAAAGAGTTTTTGCAAAGGTCAGCCCATCATATCTTGATCACTAAAATGCGAGCCAGTCCGATGACCAGAGCATTGCCAGAATCCCTCAGATCATCCTGATGCTTTTTGGCAGGGTGACATTCAAGAGAAGTGCCCTTCCACAACAATCACTCACCAAGGTGCCCCTCTTGTCATTTTGAAAAATTACGAGTTGAAAGTTTTCTTCACCCATAACAAACCTGGGCCAGCTACCCCAAACAGGAACGTCCCTAACCTAGCATTAAATTACAACCTATTCGATTTCACTCCCTGAGAGGTGTACACCAGACACTATTAAATGCAGCGAACTTTTTCCAAGTGAAATCTGACATCACCTCTATTTTTGAATGGGCCTCATGCACACTGGGCGTTCAAGTAGGTGAGAAGGAGCACCCATGGGCCACCTCTGGGCCATCTCTGGGCCACCTCTGGGCACCTCCGGACCCCTGGGGGTTCCAATAGAGACTCCAGTAGACCAACTTATGACACTGCAAGGGGCCCCACGACTCATGAAAGCATTATTTGCTGTATATCTAACATCATTATTTGCTGTATATCTAACATTATTACTCTATTCAAATGTCCACTCTGTGTAAGTCTGTGATGCAAGTCTCTAAGCCCAAGTGGAGCTGTGTTTTGTTTCTGTATAGACCTCACACAGGAAGCCAGGCACTAGCTGTTGTATCAACATTAGCACCAGAATAAAACATCAGGCAGAGATGGTCAAGTTATGCTGAATAAGATCTTTAAATGTTATGTCCACAGAGGAGCAGGGTTTAGCATGCATTAGGAGGCCATATTAGCATCCAGTTGGGCATAAAACAGGTACAGGTTGGAGGTAAAGGTCAGTAAGACCCCTCTGGTCATCAAGACTCATCATGGTCTTGCTCTTCTTCAGTGGACACTGGGATAGTGCCTCCATCTTGAGCATGTCTAGCAGCAAACCCCTCAGTGCGATCTGACATTATCTTAACCTCACAATTTACTCAAGAGTGGACCTATAAAGTTACCCACTGACAGCCTGTAATTTGCTGAGAGCTTCTGAGTAAATACGATCTTGGCAAGATGGAGCCAGGGAAATGGAACTAGTGGTGCCCTCTGTGTTGAATGTAACTCACTGCTGGCCCAGGACTGGAAGACTACCAGGCTCAGAGGCTCCCCTGACTTGCTGTTGGATGTGCTGTTACTGGGCCAGTTACCCTTCCAGAGCAGTCCTCCTGTGGGGGGTACAGATGGGCTGAAGGCAGCCATGCATGACCAAAGAGGGTAATTACCAAGCAAAGCTGTGACTGTGCATAATGTGCCTTCTGATGGTTGCATATGATCAGCTGGAGGGGGAGAAATGCTTAGCTGGTGCAACAGTTGCAGAAACACCATACCAGACCTATAACATTTTCCATACTACCAGTGCTACCAACCAGTACTTCAGAATGACCAACAGGTCAGGTCAGTTGGCCTAACGATGATTTCATAGGTCCTACACTTCCTTTTTGCTCAGGTGACCTGCATCATGGGACATTAAGTCATTCGTCCCATTAAGTCACTCAATGTTTTCATAGTGTCACCCAGCACTACCCTGGTCCCAGGCACCTTGTAACAGTCACACCTGTATTGTGTTATACAGTCCTAGTTTCCCCCCATTGGATGTTTTTTCTGTCTACATTAATTTTCCACAAGGGTTCATGGCGTGGTTCTCCTATAACAGAGGGATGAAAAAAGACTTCTGAACAACAGAGTCTGAGAGTCAGACCTGCAAGAGCCATGACTGTTGCACACTTAGAGCCATGATGGAAAGGTTCAACTGGTACTTTTTATTAGTTTTTTTCATGGGATTTTTATTTGAGAAGTGTAATAGTCAAGCGACAGGTTGTGGATGCCCTGGGGCTCTGAGAGTGATGAGCTTATGTCTGGGTTTTGGCAAGGAGTATACAGTCGTGTGGCAAATCGTCACAGAGTGTAAGACAGTGCTTGGCACCCTGAGCTGCCCCAGTCCACCTGCACCCGCTGCAGTAGAGATCACCTGCAGGACCTGCAGGAATAGTCACCCTGCTGACATCCTGCTGATTGACTCATATATCTCATTTCAAGAGGGGCCAACAACCTCCACCAAAGGTAGACATATTGGCCCATTTTTAATCACATGCTCAAGTAAACCTACTGCCTCACAGCCACAGCACTGCATAGAAAACACAGAAAAAGGGAGTTCATGAGGCAACGTTTTATAAACAGGAAAAAGAAAAACGTTTTCCTCATTTCTCCCAATTCTAAGAGACCATTTCCTCGAAACCAGCCAAGTGAAGAACTCGTGAATTCATTGCACAATCAAATTGCATGCACACCTCTATAAGATGTGAGTTGCCAATCTCATATATCCTTCATTCAGCCCATATTCAAGCAATGATCTTATACACAGACTTGTGAATACTTGTGAATACGTGGATCCGTTATTTAAAGAGCCATGCATTACCCATGGCCGACGTGCCTCCCCATAGATCTCCTATCGAGTTGCACTTTTTTGCTTCACGATAAAAGCCCTTCCTGCTTTGGCTTGCTCTGGCTACCCTGAATATCTTGCTATGCATGTTTTCTCCCATTAATCTCATGTATATAAGATGACCCTTGAGGAATGCACCTTTATCATATCGTTATCTTCTTTAAAAGAAAACCAACCCCAGGCACCTATAGATCCACTGCCTTGATGTTACCACAGTGTTACCATGCTGTTCCTCTGGTTTTCCCTCGGTTCCAAATGAACTCCTATTACAGTGCTGCCTCAAATCTTGATTCTTGAAGGAAAGGGCTCACGCAAAAGAAAGCAAATCATGGCATGGCTCATGACATGGCTCATGGCATGGCTCGTGATTGCTGCAACACCCTTAATGCCACGTTTACTGTGTCATGAGACCCTAGACATTCCCCCCAACTACCAGGGTACAGTTAAGGCAGTTTTTTGAGAAAACACACAAGTCATAACAAGCGTGAAACTGGTTATTCTGCCTGGCTTGTGTACCTGGCTGGTGTGCCAGTATATCAAACAGCCTGCGAAGCAATCACCAATGCTATAATTATTGAGGAAAGCAGAACTCACAGCAGAAGCACGACAACTTTCCTGACTGAAAACGCTTTGCACTTATCAGATATATTCCGACTATATATCTCTTAAACACCACCTGCTATGTTATATATGTTACACAGGCCATAAGTATGTCAAGAGGTGGACATTAGACAGGCCACACAGCTCAGTCACAGCCCAGTCACAGCTCAGTCACAACTGCGACTGCCATTATGACCCTATGGCAGTTTTATTGGCAGCTTGGCATCCAGCCAGCCTCTCCAACTGATTTCCAGTCTTGTAACACAATATTTCATTTTTCTCAATAGATTGATAAGCTGGCAGGGCATAGTTGAGGGAGGCAGAGGACACTTTGAAGCAGGGAATGCCGCCTCACCATCGAGCCACTGCTGAGATACCAGAGCCCTACACTCTTAGAAATAAAGGTTCAAAGGGGTTCTTCGGGGGACCCTATGGTACCCCCAGGGACCATAAGGTTCCTCAGCCAACTGAAGGGTTCTCTGTCATTCAAAGGGTTCTGGGGACGTTATTTTGAAGCCAGAGGGTTCACAAGGGGTTCTTGGAGGGTTCCAGGGCTATCCTGGACACAATACTATCTCTAACTTCCAATGAGCATACTATCATTTAAATATCAGAGCTTCTTTAATATACAAAAATATAATATATATTATTAAATAATCTGCATCATAATAATCGCTTATATTGTAAATATTTGGCAATTTTATTTCATATCCTTTTATTCATTTATTTACTGTAGTAGTTGACACATATATACCATAAATTTGTGATATTTTTGCTATAAAAGTTATATGTAGGCCTATATTAATGTTTAGAGGACATTATTAAACATAAAATATATTAAAACCCGTATATTTATACTCATATTATACTCCACTTGATTTTGGGGACTGATATTTAGTTCCATTATTTACACTACTTTCTGTTAAAGTTATCTAAAAAAATTATCAGAAGATCAATGATCTTTCAGAAATTAATGTAAATTTTCGGAATTACATTTTATAGTTAAAAAAATATATATGTATTTGTGTAATTGGTGGATCATTGACTTGTAATTGTACATCAATATCAATTACCATATAAAATCATTTCATTGTCTCTCTGTCTATACACTCGACTAAAAGATAAGGATTTTATGGGTTGTAATAATAAATTGACTTATTTTTAAAATGAAAGATACTGTTGTTGCACGCAATTATGGATTGGGAAATGAATCCATATAGTAGTCTAATTAAAAGGGTCCTCTTTCAATGACTTTGGCAAAACTTAACAATTTACTTATACAGCATCAGCCATGGACCCAAATCTGAGGCATGTAACTGTTTTGGGAAGGGTTATTCTGAAAAGGGGTGGGTAGGTTTGGGGGATTAATTTTCACTGAGTGCTGAAAAGCATTTTCTTTAACTGAGAGGATAAAATAGGATGGATTTGAAGACATAGATGCTCAAATATGGGTTTATAGCACCATTCACTATTCAGTGGTCTGTCCAAATTTATATTCTCAAAATTGAAATGTCTACATGCATTAGTGGACCATTCCAATTACTGGACATTGACCTGCTTGGGGCCATTTTGAATTTGGACCTTCAACTGGGAAGAGTTGCTGCAAACAAATTTATATAAGGAGGAGTTGCTGAGAACATTTGTCACTTAGAACTCTTAGATCTCACAAATTCAATTGGTAAGTACTTTGAATAATGTATTTTCAGTGAATATTTGTTAAGTACTGTAACAATTGTGAAACCGTATTTCATGAATGATTGCTGCATGTTAAATTCTAATTAACTGTGTATGAGCTTGTAAGGATCTGTTGATGTTAAATGTATCATAGCTCCAAACCTGTTCATTATTTGATTATAAACCTGATATTGAGTTATGCAGTGCAACAAGGAATCTTAGTAGCATGATGAAGCTTGAAATTATCATCATGACCTTATGGGTCCACATGTGTGTGTTAATGGGGCCATGGGGTGAGACAGTGCACCCCTCTCTTATCAGTCTAAAATCTAAGATGGGGTCAGCATGCACTGAATTAGACCAATCTAAGTTAGCAAGAGTTGTTTGTAAACAGTGTAAAATGTGAAAAACATTCAATCCCTCATCTGTATATTTGCCTCACTGAATTAACATTTGAGTAAGTGTAACAATACCATATATATTTTGCCCTGAACCACTGCAATTACTCTGGACAATGTAAAACTATACTGAGATGATTTTCTAAATATTTCTTCTGTTTAATTTTTTCCAAGGGGTGTCAAACAGAGGATGGAACCAATGGATCCAGGTGAAGGATGGTCAGTCCAGACAGTTGTTTCATGGCTAGAAGATAAAGGGCTGAGTGACCTTGCACTTCTTTCGAAGGTACTGCTACTATAGATCTGAGTAAATATGGAAAATGTTTGGCCAACTGTCACTATGGTGGAGTTTCCAAAAACGGAGTTTAAAAATCCTTGCTCATCTGACTCTTCAGTATGAACATACAGCAAATTTTAGTGTGACATGTCATATATGTGCTATACCATACAACAATGTGGAAAGTCTTAGGCAACATTATTATAGAAAGTACCCGGGATGTGTAACTGGGCAGTGAGTCTAACAAAATGTGATTCCGAATGATAAAGATAATCATGTGGAAGACAATGACCCACAAGATGATGAATTATAGAAGGTGACCTCTGTACAGTGAGATCCTTAGAAGAATTATGTTGAGGCCTGCAAAGGCATGTTATCTTATTTTATGACAATGTTTAATGTCTACCTTTTTAAAAACACAACAAGTCATCTGTTAACATTTTTCATAACTGTGCATGTTTTGGTATCATTTCAGGAGACCTGTCACTCGTAGTATCTTGTCAAGATAGTCAAGGGAGGCGATATTCTTCATGGAGGCGAGATTTTTGTGGAAGTGGATGGTGTGCTCGTTACCAGTGACGACGGGTCCACAAACATCACATTCGGAGTGGCGCTACTGATGTCGGTGTACTGAGTCTACAGGTTCTAGTACCCAAAAAATTTGAGAAAGACATTTGAATTTATTGAAAAGTATATTTTTAACTTGGCCCAAGGCGAGACGAGCCCATTGTGTGTCACAAGGTTGTACACAGATTTGTCGAATAAATTGTAGATTTTATTTCCTATTTCATTGAAGATTTTTTGTTTTCAAGATCATTTATAAAAGTTGCCTTAAAGCCTAAAGCAACCTCTATGTTCTACTGATTGCAATTTTAAGATGAGTTTTGAAACGTTAATCTGATGAATAATGACTGAAACTGTTCTGATAATTTTCCCTGCACGTCCAGCAGCAAGATTCCCTGGAAGCCCAATGGAGGTGCATGAGGGAACCCCATAATGAACTAAGAGGGTGCTCCAAAGAACCCATGAGTAAACTGTAAGGTTCCCTGGAGAACCCATATATGGCTAAATCAGGGTTCCCTGAAGAACCCATGAGCTATAGTGTGGGGCACCTTAAGGTTCTTCAAGAGTACCCTTAGGTTCCCTGATGAACCCTGCATAGGGTTCTTCGGAAGAACCCCAATGGAGGGTGCTCTGAAGGACCTTTTAGGGTCCCCTATTTGTGACAAGCTGGGGAACCCTTTGGGGTTCTCCGAAGTACCTTTCCTTCTTAGAGTGTACCAGTATGACCCGAGGGGCTCTGTTCAGTGCTGGGCCATGGGGGAGCACAGGGGCAAAAAGAGGGGCTCAGGGTCAGAGGTCAAACTTTTACTCCTTATATATCCCATTCAATGGCGCAATTATTCACTTGAAATACTCCCTATAAGCAAGCGGGTAGCTGTGTCGGGTTCAAGAGAACGCCAGGAATGTCCAATCGAGCAGAGACCTTACATAGGCAACAGCCAGGTGCGGAGGGCCTTCCTTCTGTTGCTAGCGGTTCCTTCTGTCGGCCCTCAGCATCTGCCCTACCAGGTGATGTGGTCCATGTCATTGGATGCCCTCCTTCCTACATGCTGTTCAGCTACATGACATGTCGGGCAGCCCTGGCTTTACATGGTTTCTTATGACAGATGTTTATTCCTCCCTGTGTAATATTAGCTCATCCGCTCTTCCTGTCTGTGCAATTCTGTCTCTGCCATTCCTGACAAAACCTGGCCCAGCCTGTGCTGTGTGAGAGCTGTTTGAGTACACCAGGCATCCTTGCACTCTAAAAAAATTCAGACAAAATTGGTTTTTTAGATTCAAAATGGTTTTTTGAAAAACCAAATTTCAATGCAAAAAACCAAAATGGATTTTTTTAAAAATCCATTTTGGTTTTGCATTGAAATTTGGTTTTTCAAAAAACCATTTTGAATCTAAAAAACCAATTTTGTCCCGACATTTTTTAGAGTGTGCCATGGCATTCGCTTTCCGGTACATAGATCACAGGAGGTTTTGGATGCCACACAGAATAGCCAACTCACTTCTTCAGACGCAACTCAAACTTTTTCTATGCGAGGGAATGGCTTGGAAGTAATGGTCAAATGGTTAAATCTTCGTTTGAATTGTTACAATTGTAGAAGATTCAAGGTCAAACGTAAAGTACCAGCTAAACTCTATGTTTGCTCATGCGCTTCATTCTACATCCATTCTACTTTTATTCTCCATTTAACCAAGGGGCCCAGCACACAATGGCTGCCTGGCCCTTTGATATATAACACTTATTCAATTGCAAAGGACCTATTTGGAGGGGTCAAGAACAGCAGGTCTCCTCAGTGCCAATTAGCTGCACTGGGGGTCAATTTGCCATTTAATATCTGCATGATATCAGCAAGAAATCGAAGAGAGCAGAGGGCCTGGACAGTCTGGTATAGAGGGGCACATAGACTGGGCAGTGGCCCTTGGCATTGGCCCTTGACCCCGGCCCTTTTGGCCCCTGAAGCCCTCTGAAGGACAAGGATAGGAGAGAGGTCCTGCATGCAATCACCCATGACAGGTGATGGCCTCACTCCAACATTGTGCGTTTGAAGCAACTTGAACCAAGGGCAAGGGATGGCATTGGATGGCAGTGGACACTATCAGTCCAGAGATGGCCTCACAGCACACACACAGAACAGGGTTGGCCTCTTAATGAAATATCAAGCTGCATGAAAGCCTGTCAGGACGTGGCCATCTCCAGCAGACCTCTGCTTGATTGTGTCTTTCTGGGCCATTCAGATGCACTCTGACCGTATTCCTCAGCTGTCCCCTCTTATGTAACTTCATCTCAGACTTGCAGAGCCTTCCAAGCCCCCTCTCCAAGCCCCCTCTCCATCAATGTCACTCAATGCTCCAGTCATGGCTTTCATAAACACACCGACTTAGGCTGATTTCCTTCCATCAACTCTCCCATAGAGTGGAATCCCCATTGGCCTGGCCAGATGACCCCTCTTGCTTTAATTATTCATCACAGTGTCTGCTCTTTAATTTACATGTAAAAGATTTGCAGACTTAGGCCCATCGCATTAGTATTAGTGGATGGCTCTGTCAAATGAAACTCGATGCCAAATTGGGAGAGAGAACTTTTAAGCCAAAACATCAGTAAGAGTGTCATGTTTTCATATGTCGACAAGAGGGGATAAATTGTGCTGTTTGCCATTTATAAGCATAAGCGATTCATCCGAAAGGGCTGAAGGGTTTTGGTATGGGTTTTGGTGTGATGAACAAGAAAATTTTTTCGGAAAAAAAATAGCCGATTTTGAGTTAGGTAAGGTTTATGGGGTGCAGAATGGATGATGGGTTGTGGTTGCAAGTGTGATCTCTGTGTAGTCATTGTCACCACATAGCAGCATGAGAGAAGCTGGACTCCTTCTATTATAATTCGCGAAAGACCGCAAGGTCATCAGCAGTTGATTACATTTCCATAACATGTCTTTAGTCTTTGGAGTCTTGTCTTTTTTATGTAATGGAGAAGCTTGGCGAAATGTACAAAGACAGTTGAAGCCCTGATACATCTCCATGCTAACAAAAAGAGGAACATCATCCTTAACAAAACCTTCATCGTAATGATTCATATCTGGATTTTGACCGTCAAATGAAATTCACAACTTGGACGCTTTTAATTCAAGTACAAGCTAAGAGATTATCTTTTTTTCTTTTTTTGACATCTCTTTTTAAGTACAAGAACCTAGGGGTTCAAAATGGAGGTGGTGTAGTCTTACTTCATATCCCCTGAAAAGACTTTCCTTGAGTGGCCAGAACCAGGTGTTGTTCATATTGTGTGCTAAATTTGCGAATTTCAAAAATAATCAATTTCAAGCAAAATTGCACACTAAACTATATAGGTATATGGATACAAAAGTAACTTGCTAATATGATTAAGTAAATATTTGTTGAAGTTCACCGATTTATTGCTTAACATAAATTTTTGAGAAACCTAAAATTTGAGAAAAATATCAGAAATCCTCCTTTTTCCCAGTTTTTTGATTTTTATGAAAATTCCTAAAGTGAGTTTAGTCATTATAAGAGGTATAATTTAGACATCTAAATGCAAAATTTCTGCAGTGTAACTCCAAAATTAACGGAATCATGGACAAATGATAAAATAACATTTTTGCTGAATTTACTGTTATCAATTTTTGTAAGAGCATTTAGAATCCCAAAAAGGAACAATAAGGGTATTCAATCCATATCATGGTAGATTTTCATGCTCATATAGGTATAACAATTTCAGAGTTCTGCTGTGGAAATAAATTTTTTTTTTCAATATTTTATAAAAACTCTACTAATTGCTTAAATATGAACACCAAAATGCACATATTTGCTGTAAGACCCATTTATGTGCCAAATATCATATACACAAGTGCAATAGTTTAGGCACAGCGGCCAATACACAATGTGTGCAGCCGCCCCAAGTGGATCCAAGCACGATATAAAAGGAAGTCACGTCCTAGTTACAACATGCCTGGTATTCATTCCTATGTCAGATGCATGCTCTATAATCAAGTTATACATATCTCTTGACCCAAACATCAGAAACATCTCCCAACAAAATATCCAAGACAGGGCCCAAAAGACATTCTGAAAATGCTCAAATTTCAATTTCCCGCCAAAATGGTCCATTTGTCACTGTGACTGCATAAATGGAGATATGTACAGTGTACACACCTCCATTAAAAATGGATTGGTTGTGTAAAGGAAAAGGTATGCAAGGACGTGGATTTCTATGAAAAAGAGTCTTATCCCGAAATCGCGAATAAAACATAACTTTAATATACCAACGAAAATCAGAATGGAGATCAACAACATACTGAATAACTTCTGCCAGGTGCTTTATCTACACCGGATTAAGGATGACAATACAGCATTGACTTTAACAACTGAGTGGCAGTAGTTATCTGCCCAGTATGTATACTACTTACAGGGTTCCCACTCTTTTGCCAAGTTCAAATTCAATTTTTTTTTCCGGTTTTCCAAGGATGGCAAAACCAATTTTCAAGGTCTAAACCTGCAATTCTTTCAAATTGATTTTGCGCCCCAGAAGGTCGTCCAAGTCCACAATTTGTTGGACCGTTTCAATTTTGGCAAGAGAACCCCAAATTCCAGACTTTTTCCAGGTTTTTGGTGGAAATATCACATATTCCAGGTTTTTCCAGGCCAGGAAAAGCACTACCCAAAATTCCAGGTTTTCAAGGTTTTCCAGGTTGAGTGGGAACCCTGTAACTTACTAAACACTAGTAAAAGTGAACTTCACTATTTAACAGAAAACTTTGACAAACAAGGGTGGTCATGAAAGTAAGAGGAGGAACCTCAAAGAAGAAGCTGCTTTCAGAAAAATTTCCAACTATTCACAAATTTTTCACCTGCACTCCTGCAATGACACCAGCTTTGAAGGAGACATCCAAAAAAACAAAATAAGTATTCCGGTTGACTAAAATAAAATATATTTATTGCTGAAGTCAGAAACCTAAACAAAAATTCATCACCCAGAGGTTTGACGAAAATTGCATCACCCAGAGGTTTGATGAAAATCACATGTCCAAGCATCTCATAAAGCTCAAACATTTTAATAATGATCATCAAGCTCTAGAATAATAGCTTTGATTAGATTCACATGCATGCCAAAGCACTTTAATTTTTCAGTCATCTTTCAGGTAAATTGCACATTTAGGGCAAAACCCATAAGCTATATTCATTCAAATGTGCAATATTTTTTTAGCTTTGTATTAAAGAAAAAAAATTTCATTGGAAAGTCCAGATTTATTTCAATTATGCTATTTACACAATACATGCATACAGAAACTGAGAATAACTTGGAGCATCATAATTTGGCCAACATCATTTAATGATCTTGTGTTTGTCCAAATGTGCCTGCTGTCATACCTCATCCGCCGCATAGCTGAAAATATAAATTTAGCCTATTAAATATACGCATACAAGCCAAACCACTATTAAGTTGCACAATGTTTGCCAGATTAAATTATTAAGCTGTAGTGTGACTAATTAATGTATTGTTATGCGCAGGCTTAAAAAATTGAAAGAAGCAATCCTCCCTTATTAACCCTGACAGAGCGCTGCACTGTGAAAATGTCACCGCCACTAAAACTGACTGCGTTTGGACATTTCTTGACTGAAAGCAACTGAAAACTTAATCAGACATGTCCAGAACTCTTTGACAAACAATTTTATATCTGCCAGACATTTGCAAAACTGACAATTGCCAAATTTAGCACAAATCTCTGCCGAATGTGAATCAATAAAAAGGCTATTTTCAGGCTCAAAATATGATTCTTTAATGCTGTCTTGGATTCATGAACATGGGACTACGGAATTAATTCACAATTTGCCAGATTATATTCATTGCCTCATAGACTAAAATCCAAATGAAGTTCTAAAGAGAGTGTTATTGTGGAAGCGAACTTGCCAGTGAGCAATATGCTAAAATTTGCTGCAGTGGTTTTTGACATAAACTTCTACAAGCACTCAAAGCTGGTAAATTCACAATTTTTGATAAAGGTCAAAAAAGGAAATAAACTGTTCAGAAATTTAACTGCAAGGATATGTTTGGCAGTGATTGCTTACTGCATTGGAAAAGCAATTTCAGCAAGATTTTAGTTGCATTTGTTGTCTGGACATCTCAATTTATTTAAGCCAGGAAAATCAGAATTTCAGTTGCTTAGAAATTGTTCACTTTTTTTAATCAGCTAGTGCCTTACTTCTTGTTCGCAACTTTCTTTTCTTATTTCTTTAGATCATCAAAAAAATGTCCTCTTACTTTAGCAGATTTTTCTGTATTTTTCAGAAGTTTTCTACAATGTTCATGTAACTGTTCTGAATTTTACCAATTGAAGAATTAAATAATTTTGATGATGTTTTCCAATTGTCAGGCTTTGAACTTCCCTTATTAATCTTTAACAATTTCTTTCATTTTTTCCCAATTTTTTTAATATTTTATTTTCAAAAAGACAACATTCTAATTTTGTGTGAAAGCTTTTCTTGCTTCATCATATAATACAAAACATCAAAGATTTCATACTTGAATTTCTGATTTTCTAAATTTCCTAATTTCTACTTTTCTTGATTCTACTTAAATTATTTTAAATATTGTAAAAATAGTCGGTACTGTTTTGGTTTACCACAAAGAGTGCATAAAATCTGTTCTAGTCAAAATTTATCTTTCATTAAAGTCTGCACTGACAAGTCTTATTGTAAGTCAGTCTGTAAAACATTAAAAGTTCTTACAACCAATGGTATTACTGATTCATGTAAAAGCTTATTAGATAATTATAATGATACAAGTAAACGGTTACTTAAACTTCTACTCAAACCATTCTAGACTAGTCGCTGCGGTTTTTATTCGTATTTTTATTTCTATTTGATGTTTATAGTTTAGAATGTTTTTAGTTCTGTATGTTTTATACTTCATTGGTTCTTTTGTTTATTTGTAACTTTTACTATTTGTTTTGTCATAACTTGTTCTCTCATGTTTATGAGGCAATAAAATATCTTATATCTTATATCTTATATCTTATATCTTAACACCAGCAATCAATCAGTAAAATACCCGAGAAAGGGAGGATGTGTTTAGGAGATGATCCAGACCATTTTGGAGATATTTCTTGGTTTTTTCCCCTTTCAGGCCTAACAAACTTGAAATGCAATGTTTCCCTTATCCACCCACAATACTGCTGAAAAATAAGGTTGCTTTAATTGAACAAAAGAAAAACTTTATCTTCTATTTTCAATTTTGACAATACACATATATGTCAACCAATTTAAAGAAGGTTAAATTTTTACAGAAAGGTGGGATTCCTGAGTAGGCCTAGTGGTTGACTAATTCATTTCAATTGTTAATGTATACAGGCAGGGAAAACTGGCCGAGGTCAACCGATAAATGCTGAGTAATTTGAGCGATATATGATATTATTGTGATATAGATTTACCAGAATTTTTAGGGAATTTGACACTCTTTCGCAACTTTGTTTTGCAAATTTCAGACCGTCATCACAACTTTTACGACAAAATGTCGCAAAATGGCTGATAGTGATACTCCGTTGTTTGCGGCAAACAAAATGTGATATTTCTGCGCTAAGTTTCCCTAATTCCATGTGGATTTTATACGATATTCAACAATAAAAAAAGATTCTTAGCCTTGACAAATAACCCTTATGTTGTGATGCAATACACTGGTGCACACAATGGACATTAAAAACTTGTTTATCCCGAAAGTAATCGAAACGGTGTATCGCTTACTCACCACACACAGCACCACAGCTGATTACTCTCACCAACGGCCTTTTTAATGCCTGACGTCACCCAATCAACCAGATTTGGCCATGACAAAATTTGCACACGCTAGACTTTTCAATGATAAGGGGCTATGGGGGGGGGGGGTTATGGGTTTTACCCGTGATACAAATTTTTTTTTTCGCTTGTGAAGTGTCGAGGAACAATTTTTTTCATATGTGAACGCGACAAAGTTTTTTTATGAATCACTAATTTAATTCCATGGTACCCAAGCTACAGGTGAAAACAAGTTTTTTTTTTCATGTGCTTAACAAACTTTTTTTCAGACAGCGTAAAGTGGGAATCAAACTTTTTTCACCAAAAAGCCACAGCCCCTCCCCAAAGATCATCTGATGGGCCCCTAAAAAATGGTGGTATGTCTATCAGTCAATTGAAAAAATTTGCCAAGGATTGAGGGAAGGGGCCTCTTCATCAAACAAGAAAGAAAAATGACGAAGACACACAAGATCTGGGTCTTCGTCAAAGTAATGAAAATGAAACTAAAATATACATGTATATATATTAAATCAAATATTTGGAAAAAAAAATCATACAATTGAAACATTATTTAAGTATGTTCTCATATTTATGTAAACTTACCTCAATTGACTGTGGATACAGTCAGATTTTTGGATTAATTTTCCAGTCCAAGCTTAAACAACCACAAGCACTTGAATTTCCAGAGCGCCTGACCTCCCCGTCCTGAAAAAAGAAACTACAATTGTTTAGATTTTCAGCTGTGCAATCACCAATCTTTGTAACATTTCACATTTATCTAGTTCCTCCGGTTTCCTGACAGTTCTCAGAGATCTATTAAAAAATAGTAGGTTGTAAAATTTCTGATAATATATATAGTAACACGGTAGTGACTTTATGATGATCCCTTTGATTTGTAAATAAGTATGTGAATATGTTTGTTGTTCTGTTCATACATGTATTATTTATGTATTTATTAATAATTATTTTGTGCACTGACTTATGATTCTGATATGACTCTTTTTGTCAATAAAATTATTACTTACAAACTACTTTAGTAGCTGAGTAACCCCGGTTTTGTCCTGAAAAAGAAATAAATTGTTTATAAATTTTTCAAATCATAGCATAACAATAAGTTTACCCAGGTCATAACAAATGGGATTATTTCATAAGGATTTCAGCATTTTTCTAATCAAATAAATGAAAAATATTAAGATTCAGAGAAAAGTACCAAAGGGAACGCATGTGTGTAGCCGCAGCCAATTTTGAGTACGCAAAGCCGCAATGGGTGCCACTGAGGCCCCCTCTCTTTCTCAAGCCTCAAATATACTTTGGTTTAAGAAATTTACTTCAAAAGTAGTACTAATATATTGAATTAAGTCAAAATGAGGATAGTTGCAGTGAAAATGGGGAAAAATTTAATCTTATTGATAAAAATACGATAAAATTTCATTAAATTTCGCAATTTTGTCTATTTTGATACATTTTTGGAATATTCAGTATTTTTTCAAGTTATTTTGAGACCAAATTGTTCTGTAAAGTACTGGGATTGTCTTCTGATTTCTTTTTCAAACAAATTTATGCCCTAAAAATGTCAAGAGATGAGAAAAGGAGCACCGAAAATGGCCATATTGGCCCTTTTCCGACAAGATCGATTCCTGCTGGTGTCCATTTCGGGCCAGTTTTTTTCTAGAATAAAGGTCCTGCATTTCTATCATGCCAGCTACATTTACAAAATCATCATCGAAGGAGTTTTTGATGATCATGATGATGCTGAATCCATTTTTGTAGGTTTAAGATCACTAAAAAGTCAATGCTGTCCCTCTAAAGGTAAATTAATCAGAATTTTACTCTAAATGCAAATATTATATTATTTTAATTGTTTAAATATCAACGCTCCAAACATACGAAAGTGACTGTATTGACAATAATCTAATCTGTAATAATTGGCAGCACAGTTGCAGTATTTTTCTACAACTCATGTGATATGCACCAGGGTTGACGCCTACAAGGCCCCCATTGTGACTTTGTGGCGGAAAAAATGCTCTAACTATCGCCAGTGACCATGTTCAATGTCAATAAATACACAACATTTGGATGTTGTTTTAGATTAGTTGGACTAGGATTACATGAAATCTGAATGCGATTGTCCAAATATTGTGAGATAATTCCCAGGGGGGCCTTCGAGGCCACAATGCGGCCACAAGGGTTAAACAATCACAGTAAGAATACATGGAAATACAACACTATGTTTTACAGCAACTTACAATTTGTGCCCTCTCAAGTCCTTGGGCCATCACAAGAGTAGCACAGGTCATTATCAGTAAATGTCCTGAAGAGAAATTATAAACTGGTAAGTCATCTAAACTGCATAATAATTCAAGCCTACATTAATACATCAAGGTTAGAAAAAAGTAGAAATTTACAAATGAATAAAAGTTCAGATCAATGACTCATAAATGTAAAGTAAATTTAAAGTACCGTAAAGTTTAAAGAACTTCAACAAAATCAATGAAAATGTACAAAAATTACAAAATGATTTGAAGTAAAAATATTCTAATTCACAAATAGGCATCTGGGTTCAAAACGTTCTCATCACAGCAATTGTATACATTTGGTGAAGGTAGTTTTAAAAGATAATTGAAAATGTACGGTGATCAGTCAAAACGCCTACATACAAAAACGCCTACTGACAAAAATGCCTACACTTTTTTTTGCATTATCAAAAACGCCTACAGTAAATTTTCCTTTCGCATGACAGTGCAAAAACGTCTATTGGCCAGTGCAAAAACGTCTATTGGCCATTACAAAAGTGGCAACTGCACTCTACAAAAACGGCTATTTCTGGAATGACCAAAACGCCTACACTATAAACAGACGAATAAAATGTTACTTACTGTATACCAAACGGCTATTTGTAGTTTATTAATTTCAATTCTAAAAAAGCTAATTACCATCATGTCACATTTGCAGCACACAGATCTACATAAATGATAATCGCTATTAATTTCTTCAAAGGCTGTCTGATGTAGAAACTAATTTGGTTTTCATTAACACCTACTAATGAACTGCTTAATATTTGACACTTGACCTGAACATTTTTTGACAAGCAAAGAAATGTTGACTACCATTAAAACTTATTTATTATTTCTTCCTTTAGGCCTATAAGCAGTAGGCGTTTTGATAGACTTGTAGGCGTTTTGGCATAGACTTGTTGGCGTTTTGGCTTAGACTTGGAGGCATTTTTGACATCTATTAGTAGGCATTTTTTCATTGCTGTTCTTGTATTGTCAGAAATCACAGTAGGCGTTCTTGTCTGTAGGCGTTTTGACTGCTAATCAAAATGTACTGACACTTTAATTTTATGCTTGGATGATTGACTTGGTGTTCAATGACTTGACTAAGGTGACTTAGTGATCTTCTGTGACTTCCACTGACTATGAGTCGGCTGACTAAGTCGGCTTGGTTAACTGAAACAATAAATGATCATTGTAAAAAGGGGAATAATCATGCTCATTGGATGGGCCTAACTGGTATGACTAATTGTAAAAATATACAGAAATATTCTCTCTTACAAAGTTAAAATGCACACAACAAGGTTCGGGCCAGAGGGTAATCAGTCAAAACGCCTACAAACAAAAACGGCAACAGACAATAACGCCTAAGATATTTTTTTCATTATCAAGAACGGCTACAGCCAATTTTCCCTTTACATGACAGTGTAAAAACGGCTATTGGCGATTACAAAAACGGCTATTTTCAATAGGCCAAAACGGCTACAGAACAAAATACAATAATGTCAATATCTAGGCCTACAACAACACAATTAGTGAGTTACTTTGATCAATTTGAAAAGCCATGAATGGTAGCGAAGTCAACACTGGTCAAGATTGTAATCAAAGATGCCATCCAACTGAACTTAATTGTCTTTATTAATTGCATTTAGTCCATGGATTTACGGGTAGTTAAGGCCAATGATTACAAGACACTGCCAATTGAAGATTGTCAGATCTATGTATTGATTGATTGATTGATTGATTTATTGGGAATCACACCAGTCATACACTTACATGTATAGATTCAAGCTAATCCTTGCCTATAAATCTCACAAGAATTGATTGTAAGTGACTACACCATTGATAGTTGTTTTTGTATAAACACTAAAACAGTAGGCGTTTTTGTAAAGTGGTATACACCTGTAGACGTTTTTGACATCTATTAGTAGGCGTTTTTGCGTTGCCGTTCTTGCATTGTCAGAAATCACAGTAGGCGTTCTTGTCAGTAGGCGTTTTGACTGCTAATCGGGCCAGAGTCATCCAATTTTGACAATTTTAGTATCATTGGAATCGTCTTTTCAAGACAAATCCAACGGTATCAAATAAGTTGGGGTATGAAAATCGGCGGCTGACTTAACACGACACTGACAGCATGGGTTGTCAATGACTTTACTTGACCTTTAAATATGCACGCTAATGACGCAAGTGCATGTGGGCGATAATAAGCCATGCAGGAGGCTGCCAAGAGCCTACTCGCCAGTCTGGACCACTGCAGGCAATGTCTTGCCACCCAGGCCCTTTTGTGGTCGTAATTGGCGACCGGGCGAGTGCCTAATGCGGATAATGAGTCAAATGAAAATCAAACTTAAGGTTACTTACCTGCGACACAAACTTTGAAACAATCTTTGGGTGCTTGCAGGCAGGAATCCTCATGTGCACACGCGTATGACGTCACAGGATTAGTACGCCGCCTAGCGAGAATTCCCCACTAGTATGACGTCAGCACTTTCTGAGTGCTTTTCTTCACAGGGCAAATCACCGAATGTTAGAGAAACTCGAAAACGTAAATGGCATGAAAATGACAAATTTGCAGTGCCTGTGATTGTCTTGGTGCTATTTATGACACAGAAAATGCATAATATAGCCATTGGAACTGTGGTGCTGTTTGAGATTTGTCTGAAGCGCATCTAAGTTGGGGTTTGAGCCATATTAGCACCCCCCTGTGGGCCTCCTGTGGTCAACTAGTAAAACCTCTCTTCGCAGATAAATGAATGAAACAAGATAGATACTGCGATAGGCTGGGGCATCGGCTTAAAAAAAAAAGTTGCAAGTCAAAATGAGATTGGTTTGAAGAGTGATCTTGGGATGAGAGAGCAGCACAACAATCCCCTGATGGCTGGCATGGGCTGCAAGTCAAGTCCACCAAATGACAGAGCCACAGACAGAAGCAAACACACAATCCAGTAATTCAAACATTTCCATATGACATACTGGTTGCATTAGGGCAGAGCGAACTAGGCCAATTTGCCAGGGCTTGCTTTTAAATCCGCTAAGCAGACTTGAATCTGGCCTCTCAGATTACAGAACATCCGGCCGTGCGTGCTGAGCAGTGCTGAACAACTGCAGGGCCACAGTGAACAGATTTGAAGGAAACACTCCCTAATATGTTCTAATCAATAGAGTTAGTGGAAAAAATTGCTGGCACAGGAGAGACGGGGGGAGACGGCGAGGTATTCAGTCCAGGATCCTATCAAATGTCAGCCGAAATGCATGCGAAACACACGCACACTACTTTGTGGATCATTTGCTGGGGAAGCAGCGGAAATGAAAATGCCCTTCTCCCCCCTACTCCCCCCCCCCAGCCCCCAACAACATCACACAAAAGCCCCCCTTCCAGCCCCCCTTCCAGTCCCCTGGCCAGACAGGGCCTAACTGCCGGCCGCTGTCATTTTCGTGTCACAAGTGTAATTTGACAGAATCCGCTGGCAAAAAGATTACCAATTAGAGGAGTTTAGCGGGGCAAGGAGCCCACAGTAATGGCACTAGTTAGTCATCAGGAGGACACTGCGGTACTACTTGCTAGGGCTGCTGATGCGACAGTGATGCTACAACTAATTGTGGAAAAGAAGGCGTTTTCATTACTCATAAGCATGCAGCTCAACTGGAGGCAACTGCAGCTCATATTGTGAGTGGACAAGAGCAGGGGACAAGGGCAGTGTAGCCTTCTAATGAGGAGGCATGTGTTGCTCAAATGGCATGGAACAAGACCACAAGAAGACACTGTTTAAGACTGATTCAGACAAGTCCCTTCTCCCAGCCAAAAGCTAAAGCAGCAGCACCACCAGCCAGACAAGATTAACTCCTCCCATGCATGGAATCCATATTTTCTGGAGTAGCTAATAAACTAGCTATGTGAGTTTGGATCAAGGACCACATAGGTTGATTGATGGACTTGTTAACAAATCCCCTCCAACCGAGATTGTCTCAGAGGTGGCTAAGAGTTTTTGGCCCTTGTCCCATTGGATCCCATCCCCACCCACAGAACCCATCGACATATTGATCCGGGGCTATGATCAAATCAACCCGGATCACCAGCGCATCACCCCGACCACATTTTATGTGATGTGCAAGACAAATCAGCATTGTCCAAATGACATGTTCACAGTTTATGGCCAGGGAGTATGTCAGGCAGAAGGTTTCATCAGAATTTGGCTTGCCTTCTAATCACAATGCTGTACAGTCAACTGACCCGGCCCTTGGTCATATAGGAGTTGTCCATGGATGCCCCCCCCCCTTCCAAGGGCCTTTCACCTTCTGGATGTCCCAGGACCAGACACATCAAACCAAGCAGACCTAAGGACCAAGGAGACAGACTCGTTGGTGAAATATTCACGAGGCAAGAGCATCGCATTATTGTGCATTACCGCGTGAGGGCTGGGTCAGGGCTGGTCAAGGCTCGGTCAGGCAATGGTCAGCCCAATGGTCAGCCCAATGCTGTAAGGCCACTGCTGCTTAATCTGTTGTTTTGCAGGAACAGGGCGCAGGTCGGAGTGCACTGGCCTCTGAGGGCAAAAGGTGATGGCCTGTCTGGAATTCCGCTTGCCTCTGCCCCTCACAATTCACTTGATCATCACAACCAAGAGATCCCAAATCAACCGGCCATTCTTCCATTAGGCCACAGTCCATCTCCCTGTCACCCACCTAATAGTAGGAACACACAAAAGCTTTCTTCTCAGCAGTCGGTTGTACATGGTGGCCTGCCAAACGGCTACAGTCACCTGAATTAAATATGATGCTGTTGGTCCGAATTAAACTCTGGTCTGCACCCAGTGCCACCCAGCTACCCACATTATCCATATTTAAGGAGATATACCTTTTTTCAATCCCCCCGAGACTCAATCAAAGGAGATATTCCTGCTATAGATGCTCTACCAGTGAAAAGGGTATTCACTCAAAAGAGCATTTCTCTGCCCCTCCCCAAAAGACCAGCAAAGGATATCAGCCAATTGAGACAGGGGCCTTTCAGGGCTTAAATGGAAATACAAGGAAATACTTACAGTGCAAGACAGCAACACTTCTCCAGAAGAGCTTAATGGCCACATTGGTGCTCTGCAAGCAAAAGAAAAAGCATTCAATAATTGTGCTCCCTGCAGATTCCTGACGTGCATGGCAAAACAGTCCTCATTAAACTCACATAAAATGAATTCCCTTCAGTGTTGAGTTAATTCTAGCAAAGCTAACGACCATTATTCCACGTTATGGCATTTAATAGCATTTCATTTAGTCCCAATAAAGACTGGTATTTGGAAGGAAATGACTTTCATTGAAAAGTAAAAAAAATAGGGTTTGATGAATAAATACACAGAGGTCAAAGGTTCACAGGACCGACTGACTGACTAACAAACTGTCTGACTGCCAGCCTGATAAAAATTATATCAAACTGACTGAGTGACTGACTGACTGAATGACTGACTGACTGACTCATTGAGTGACTGGGTGACAGACTGACTAACTTGAAAGGCTCAAATCAGAACATTGAGACCAGACTAAGAGGATGTGTTTTCACCAGAAATAGAGGTAGATTTAGGACTATTGGGCATATCACATAACACTGTTCAAATAACCTTATTATTGAGAGTAATATTAGAAGCCAGAAAGCAGTAAGGCGACCAAATAAACCTTCACAAGTTAACAAGTCAGTATTCCATGCAAGAATTTATCAACGAGTCTCCTGTTACTAACTGCAGGTATCAGTCAATTTGGCTGTCCATCCATAAACCAAATGTAAACCTATGAAATAGGCAGATAGCCAGTGATAGATCTCCAGTCTGGTGTATCTTGCTATTCAGGCCAAATAGCCTTCCCATGGCCTCTTGTAAGCTCTTAAGTCTGTGGTGATAAACCATCGCAAGATTCATGTATCATCTGGATCCTTGTCTTATGAGTTTGCCCTGATTATTGCAGACCCACAAGCCCATGGCTGAAGGGGTTGATATAAATCTTGGGGGTGATCATGACTGATCAATGCCTAGTTAGGGAGGGGCCACCTCTAGGTGATAAACCTATCATGGTGAAATGGGGAGCTACATTGTGTGATTTGTGATGGTCACCAGGGACAGGATAGCTCCCTCCTCTTGAGAGTCTTTCTATTTTTTTCTAGCATTTGTGTCATGACCATCCCTGGTTTGTTTCACTCCCTCCATTAGCACTGTGTCATTGTGTCCACACTTAGTGTCCACACTTTGTGCCTATACAGTGTGTGTCCTCACTTTGTGTCTGCACATCTCCATTTTTGCAAAGCACACTGCATGCTAATGCTGAAAGTGATCCCCCTGTTGTCTAGTATAACTATAACATAGGATCCACTTTAGGGACTCTTTCAACAACCAAATCTGTCAAACTAGTAAACAGAATACAGTGGATTGGCCTTGGCATGAGATTTAATTACACACAACTACAAACATCACGCTAATCGCCAACTCATATCCATAATTAAAAGCACCAAGCACTCTGCAGCATGCTGTGTCATTTATCAATGCAATTAACACCCTGTGTCATGCAGGCATCATACCATGACCACATAAAGCACAGCTTCCATGACCATACTTCAGGATACTTGTAACACTGGATCTTATCGACACTCCAAAACACACAGTGTTAATTATTTTAATAACAAGCATTGTAAACGTACTTTATTACACAGTTGGATTTGGTGGTTACTTATTACTACAATTATATGCAGTTTGCACTTTTCAAAAATGTCAAATTCTTACACTTTCTAGTAGTTTCTGTAGACATGGTTGTAACATTTGTAGGTAAATTCTGAAAGAAGCATGGTATATGACATGCAGATATGCATGTATTCTACATATATGCTAAGGAAAATATTACTACATGCAGAACCAAAGTTTGTCATAATAACAGACTTCTTTTGCTTGCTTGCTTCCTCAAAGTAAAAACTTCCCCAGTGTAACCACAGAGAGAATTTACTACAGGCAGTAAATACAAGACCAAGATAATTTTGCACAAGAACATAATAAGATGCATAAAATAAGAAGACAAATTATACATCATGATGCAGGGCCCAAAGAATACACAATTACATATGCAGGCACATGGCGAAAGACACAATAGCAAACATTGTGGAACATGTCAGGGAAGAAAATTGATGAATCAGGCCACATGGCACTCAACCACAAACCATCAGCGATGAAACTCAAATATTTTTACAAAAGGCCTGTTACAAAATTTACACAAATGCCAGAATGGGCCAGAATACCTGAAATTCCTACCTGGATTCCACAGTAATTTGTGTACATTTATTTCTTATCTAAGTATAGCCATTGAGAGAAGCAATAAAAGAGATTGCCATAGCAACACCACTCACCACTGTTACAACAACAAAGACATTATTCTTTCCACAGGTCTATCTCACTGAAGCAAACATATCAAATGCAGACGATTCAGAATAACATGTGTCATGACGTGTGTCATAATGTGTCGTGAATTGAGAGTAATGGCTCAATGGATAATGATAGGGTAATAATAAGCGATAAAGGTGATCTGGATCAAGAAAGCCAATACCCCACAGCAATGTGACTTAGCCATTCACAGCCATTCAGAAAAGAAATTGAGACACTACAGACACAATTATGATAGGCTACAAAATGTGGTTGAAAAAAGCTGAGAAATAATGTGTCAACGAATGGACACGACTTCGTGATCTAATGACAAAGATAAGAAAATACAATATGTAATTCTGAAACTGATCTGTCGGTTCTGTTCTCCTCAATAGCTTCTCAATCAGGTCTCTCAATTGGTCACAAGACCAGCCAGTAGCAGGTTACACTTCACAAACAGATCACAAACAGAGTCGGCCAGCTACAAAAGGCTCACTTAGTGCCATCAAATGACACAAGGGGGCTCAGGTGTGCAGAATGCAATGCCCCCTGCTCAAGGCAACTTTCAGTCACCAAAGCCATTGACAAAGTTCTTGTGACGGGGCAGCAGTCCCAGACAGCTTGGGTAACCTGGGTTCTTATCTCTGACAACTAAACTGTCACTCTAACAGAGACAGAAATCTGTCAATTAACTGTCACCTGGTAGGATCCACAAATTCCACATACTTCAAGGCAGCATTTGATCCACCTAGTCCCTGGATCCCAGTATCATCCTAACACATACTCCCTCAGTCCCTCACTCTCAGACCAACATTCCCTCTATTTGAGACACCAACAATTAGGCGGCAGAGTTCAAAGCAAGGCACAAACAAGCCAAGGCCCAAGTATACTTCAGCAGGCTAATAACAGTTTAAGCTAACTCCTAATTAAAAACTTAACTCTATCACACTCCTTTCTAAGCTTCTCTAGCAAACGTGCAATTTAAATATCTTTTATTCACCAAAGCTCTTCCAAATTAGATTTTTTTTCTGTTGCCATGACAACGTCTAAGTCATTTAATTCCTCAGAATAATTTCTCTGTTAATTGATTTGCCATTGAAAATGTCAATGGCCAAGCAGCTCGCTTCCTACATTGTAGTGACACTAAAGGTTTTTTGTAGCAATTTCCTGCAATAATTGTTGACGTTTACGAATGCACAGATGCAATCTGTGACGAGAGTTGTTAATTGAAAGGATCCATCTGTGGAATTATACGGAATCCACCAGTCAATACCTGATTGCACCTTAATGGGTCCGTGGGCGGAGGAGGTTGAAAATTGAAATGCACGTTTGTTCCCTGATCAGTTTTTTTGCTGCTTTTACAAATGGCCTTTGGCAGCTGGTCGCGTAACATGTTCTGGAAATAAGTCATGCGGAACGGCCATGCAGGCACGGTCCACTGGCTAGGCACGTGCAGGAAGACTGAACATGCTCATCTGCAATTACCTGTGCGGATCCACAAATCAAGGAACACTGTGAAACACAGCACAGTCATGTCCCACTATGAGTGACAAATTTCCAACAAGGCTTAATTGCAGAGCCAAAGGGTGTGGTCCAAGAAACGATTGCATGGGGGAGACTGGAGGGGGGGGTGCCACCACAACCAGGGGAGCATGAGCCAACGTGAGCCAAAGGGTGGAGGTGGTAGTCACTGTGCCAAAAGGGAACCACCGTCAACCACAGAAAGAGTGCTGGAAATGGGTGCCACAAATTTGCACAAAATGCCCTGGGAATGGCTAAGACCAAAGGGGGCAAGCAGAAGGGAGAGGGCTTGGTCATGCAACCTGTATATTGACCCACACAGTCATTGGAGACCAGGGAGGGCAGAAACATGAAATGAGACATGAAATGATTGGGCAGCATCATGATTGGGGAGCATGATAGTGGAGCATGATTGTGGATCATTACTCTGGTCCATTACTCCGGATCATTGGTGGCAAGTGGACTGCCATGCCCATGCATGGCACCTGAATGGAGAGAGGACTGGCTTTGCCTGTGGCCCTTCATTGGCCCCTCGTTGGGCTGCCATGGTCTGCCACAGGTGACAAGAAGATAGACGCAATAATTGTCATTTAAAGGGAATTTGGTCAAGTTTCACTATGACTGGCCTGCAATGCCTGACCCCCATCGTGGCTTGAAAGGTCGAGGGGGTAAATTGCAGAGTGGTCTGTGTCTGAAATGACTGGGCAGGGGCTGGGTCATGGGTTGAGAAAGGGTTTTCTTGACCCCCTAAAGTTTCCCATCCATTAGTGCAAGGGAAACCAATGGAACTTTTGCCTGCAAAAACTTGGCTCTTTGAACTGAAGTCAGCTCCATAATACACAAATGTAATCCTTAGCAGTCGTGCAGACTGGGGTTAACCAGATGATTATGGAGGCAAGGGCCCAGGGCACGACCAGGCTAAACCAGGGCAGACCTTATACCCCATGGACCTCAGCAAGTTCTATGCTATGTCTGGATAATTTAAGATAGGCCAACTGATTCGAGATATACCACTGCCTGTATATTTGTGTGTTGCCAGTATTGGGGTTGTTCAGGGACAGTTTGGCCTTCAGGGAGTATGGATGAGGAAATACACACGAAATTGCAATCCCCTTTCTGCCAACAATTCAATGAATCTCACAAATTCAACATTTTTTCTGGCCTTTCTTGCTATCTGGTTTCAGCCTGAGTGTCTATTCTCAGCATAAGCCCAAGACTTAGCTGATGATCTCATTACTCTCTCGCGAAGTCCCTTCATTCCAATGAAAAGTGCATGCAATCCTGGCCCTGAAGCCCCTGCAGGGATGGACCCTGTAATAAGCTGATTTAAACAGCATTAACAAGCCAGACATAATGCTGTCCATGGCCACTAATGTTCACTCTAGCCCTAACTTAGCTTGCAGGATTCGCATGTCATATGTGCTCATGACTTGCTTATAGCTTGCTTATGACCAGCCAACAGGCCATAAGGTGGCGACTTGGCCTGGAAAGGTGTGAAGGACTTGACCGAAGGGGTCAGCGGGGGATTAGAGGGTGATTATCTGGCCAGGGGTAAATCCATCAACCTGGGTGTCTTCTGTCCTGCCTCACACAAACACTTGAGGCTGTCAGGCAGGGAGACAAATCTGCCCTTTATTAGAAACCCAAGACGAGTGGATGGGAAACGGGGACACCCAAGCCATTGAAGGGAGGCAGGGGACTGGGGGGAGGCAGGAGAAAAATGGGGTCACAGGAACACATGGCATTCCAGGAAGAAGGCTACAGGAGGTAGCCAGGAGACTGAGCTATGGGCCAAGGTAGGAGACTGGGGCCAAGAAACTGGGGCCAACTCAAGAGACTGAGCACAGAGACTGAGCAGGAGGGCAGGATCATTGACCCCTTGATAACACAGGATAGCCATATCAGGCCAGGGTGTTTGGATAACCCCTCGAGCCCTGTTTGGATCCAGTGCACGCAGATGTCGCCCCCTTTTAAGCTGCCCCTTTTGGCTTGGGATTAGAAATCCCTCAAATCAGCAAAGGAAACAGTCTTGGTTATGTCACAGTGCCCATACATCTGTTGCTAATCTTATGTGAACCTGGGTAATTTGCATTTCTCACAAAACTCCATGGACTAAAAGTGTCTCGATAAGACAGATCAATTTTCCGCTTTGACAGATAAGTATTAAAGATTGGGCAAGACGAACATGAGACGCCTGGTCTCCTGGCCCCTCCCCCTGTCTGCCTCTTACGACACCTGATCTCAGATAGCCCTCTCATTTGCATCCTTAATGAAAAACGTCCCCTGGGTCAGGACATAGGTAATCTTACGTAACTCTCACCCTTATACACGTCCCACTTGACTAATGAAGATTGAAGTTACAGGGCTGGTTTGGCCAAGTTTGGCTTAGGGACAGATCTGCCATGCGGGCTGTTTGTACAAGTAATTGCAATGGGATGATGAGAGAACCCAGACTGCAGTATACAGGACAATTTGTCCTACTTTTCACAAACTTACCAAAGAAATTAAATGAGGGAAATCTGAATAATTCTTTATACAAAAATGCCTCAAGTAGTGCCACCCAATAGCTCAATAGACACCTGAAGTAATGCCAGAAACCTGAACTGAACCTTCGATATTTCTACAAAAACAAATTTGAAGTAATGCCACTATAAAAGAAATCTGTAGTAATGCCACAACATAGATGTGATCTCACACAGGTTCCACATCTTACAAAGAACGATTTTTTAATCACATTTCTTATAAATGAGTTCCTCTTCTGTTTTGTGGTGAAAATAAAAACATTTTCAAGAGACATGCAGGTTGGGTCTTTAGAAGAAGACAAGCAGATTGGAAACTGCAGTAACTGCAAAGGTCAGAGGTGAGCACCTGTAGCATCTTGTGATTCTTGTCATTGCAAGAGCCGTATGTCGTGATGCTTACATCATCTTCTGTCTCCATTCGCGTACCCATCTCCTCGAAATCCACATTCGCAATTTGCCTCTAATTCCCAGTAATAAAAGCCCAGTCACGCCAAAGTAATTACCGGGGATTAGAATGACACTGTTGTCAGACTCAGTGTCAGAGAAGCTGGGGAAGGAGTAGAGGAAGAAGCATGGGAAGAAGCAGGGGAAGAAGCAAGGGAAGAAGCAGGGGAAGGAGCAGGCTTTTACTGCATCAAAGTCTGATCAGACGCCAGGCAGCATCCGCAGCAATCCGCAACAATCCGAGGCAGGAAACTCGGGAAAGGGAAAGGGGAGAACCAGGTGGAAATTTCCACAGGGACATCTATTACATCCACTCCTCGTTTGTAGGATGTCCGAACGTGGTTAAAAGTTGAAGTCGCTGCAGAATGAGTAATCATCAAGGGCCCTGTGGACTACTTTGCGGACTACTCTGTGTAGTCGGTGGACTGTTCTGTGGACTGCAGTGGGGCAATTTCTTGGAGCGAACCTAATGGCTTTTCTATTTTTCCAGTGACAAACTGACAGGGATACACAGGGTCACCTGCACAACAGGCGAAGGGCACCACGAGGGCCACCAAGAGAGGGAAAAATAAATCCCCTTCACAAACAGCCACCCCGCTCCCCATCTGCACCCGCGGCCATATCCATCAAAGAAGATTGAACATCTATCTAATTATTCCGTTGCCATGGAAACAGCACAATTTGAAACAGTCTTGCGGTGGAGGGCTTCAGCGTCCAGCTGATATTAAAATCCTTCATGTAGAAGAGGAAGGGCACCCCGCTGAGCCGCCGCGTCGGATTACTGCAGGGCAGGGGAACTTTGAAGACACACAAGTTGCATTTAATAAGGGCCCCTAATGCACGGCCGACCAGAATTCGCGGAATCTACATGAATGATAGCCATGCCATTAAGTTATTAGGAGTATTCATAGCATCAATGAGACGCAGCAGATACACTACTGGGCCCTACTAGGGCTGCACTGCTTTAAAGTGTCTTTTAGAGCAACAAAAGGGACTGTCTTCAAGTGCATCACTGATGCTGGGGGTAGTTGCTGCTGCTGCCGCGTGGTGATAATCTTGCCCTGTCAGTTCAGGTGACCGTCCCCACTCTGAGCGTCGCAGCAATTTGGAACAGATTAAGCCGCAGCGAGTATGAATCACAGATAAGCCAGCCTGTCAGGCCCCACAAAAACCTATGATAAAGGGGCGCAATTATGGCCGCCGAGTGGCTGGCCAGGGGGAAGTGGAGAGGTCCAACGCTATCGAATGCCCTCCGAGTAGCAATAAACACAACCATCGAATGCAGCCAGAGAATGACTGGCAGCTGCTGCCTAAGACAAATCACCCTGCACCATCGTTCCACTTGAAGCCTTATGACATATTGTGCGATTATGGTCAGGGGAAACATGTGCTCGCTCTTTATCACTGAATATCAGCATGTTTCTGCTTGGCAGGTCTGCAGCATGTGAAAGGTCCTATCAGTGCCTATCAGTGCTATATCATTAGGAGGCAGATATAATGCAGATATGAAGAGCATTACTGCAAGCATAGAAACTGAGAAGAGCCCAGCCAGGGTGATTTCCCCCTTTCCTCATTAACATCACAACTTGTGTTTGGTCAGCCTATCAGATCATGATATTTGCTTGGGAATATCTTATCGGACCAGGGCACATCTATAGGGGAGGCCTGGGCAGCGCTGATCAAGCTGAAGGTCATCAATCACTGGTGTCAGACTGCCCCTGTCTCTGCTTGCTACCACTTGTGAGGGCCGCACTTACTGCATTCACTCACATCTGAGATGAATTAATGAAGCCTCATCAAAAGCATAATGCAAAATATATGCAGCATGTCCATTCAAATGCATCATTCTAATGCACCATTCAGATGATTCGAATGCACAGGATGGATACAATCACTGCCACCCCAGTTTAATTTGCACATTGCACAGGTCACTTCATCTGATAATTGATAATTGGAAATCTTCAATATGCAAGGGCTAACAAAGTTAATATTCAAATGAGGCGAAGTAAAAGACTAAGTGAAGGATCTGTGGCAGCCACATTAAGAATACACTGCTGTCATCCTGGGTGTGTGCACGCATTCTGCAGGCGGCTTGGATCTTAATCAGGCTGATTAAACGAAAGAGCAGGGAACCAGTAGGCACCTAATTGCCGACCCCTAAATCCACGGTCACAGGATTCGACAAAAGCTTCATTAGAGATCTGCAGGAGGAGAGTTGAGGAGAGTTGGACGGCTGCCAAGCAGATAGCCAGGAGGACAGGGGGTTGGGCCCTAGCAGGGCCCCACTGGGGACTCAGTCAGGGCTCAGTGGGGCTTCTAGGAAGTGAATGGAGCGAGGCCAGGGCTTCCTGCACTTCAGTCCTATCAACATTCATAATGACAAGGCAGAACATCTGTCTCGGTTGCCATGGCAACGCAGAGGAGGATCGAGTGGTAATGATGGGACCGGCGACTGACGGTCGTTCAAGTCTCCCACAATTAGTAAGGCTCGCTCCAGGTGCAGCACCCAAAGCAGCACCCAAAGCGGCACTGCACGTTGCATAACGCCTAGATGCACGCTACAATAGCCACATTGGCCTTTAATTATTTCCGAATAGCCTTCCTCCACTTCCATCATTGTGGCTATCTGCCTCAGCTGGTCTTCCCCACACTTATCCCCCAAGCATCATCTAAGCATGCCCTAAGCCACCAGGGTGACCCAATCAACCCCCTCCTGCCCATGCATTGCCTCCAATGCCCTCCAATGTCCTGTCTTCAATGCCCTGCCTCCAATGCCTTTCCTTCAATGCCCCCCTGCCCATTTATTCCGGATCACATACCCGGTCAGGGGTCAGCGCCTTTACTACCACCGGAGGGTCAGCAGCACAGTCCCCCTTGATGAATATGCATCATGTGGTATTACTGAGTAAGAGAAACAAATGACGAATAGGACATTCATCCAGCTTCACCCATTGCTTGGTAATTGCCAGAATGCTAGCACATCACCCCATCCCCCTTCCTAATGATATTTATGATCCAATCACAAATTTCCCTGTCATCCTGCAGCTCACAACAACACCGCATGATGCTGACCTCTAATTTCAGTTTACTGGCCCGGCCACTCAGCTGCCACTGCACCAGCTACATTATCTTGTCCAGTGCCATTGTTTATATAAACTGCAATTAGGTCAAGTTACTGTCAGGCCATGACATAGATTAGTGTTATGGCCATTGCAGGTGATGATGTCAGGCTGCACATGTGAGGGCTGAAGAATGACAGGAAGATGACAAGGGGATGACTGCACAGTCTGCACTGCACAGTCTGCTCTGCACAGTTTGATTGACTCTGCACAGTCTGGTCTGCAGCAGCTTAGATGAATCAGACATGAAGTCAGCAATGACAGACAGGTGCCAGCTGACTCTCAATGCAACGATGACCACTGCCTGCTGAACAGCATCTCAGTCATTGCCCGCATCGCCAGCTGATTAATGACCACCGATACAGCTGATCCGCCCTGAGCCCCTCCTGCTCCTCCTGCTCTTCTGTTCACTTTGACCAATGTCCACATCAAAGAAGTTGAGCAGGCGACCACAGAGGTATCAGGCAAGAGGCAGTGGTCCGCACTCTAAAAAATTCCAGAAAAATTGGTTTTTTAGATTCAAAATGGTTTTTTGAAAAACCAAATTTCAATGCAAAAAACCAAAATGGATTTTTTTAAAAATCCATTTTGGTTTTGCATTGAAATTTGGTTTTTCAAAAAACCATTTTGAACCTAAAAAACCAATTTTGTCCCGACATTTTTTAGAGTGCGGGTGATAAGCTCCAACTATTTTGGTTGCTACAGCAGCTTCCAGTGTCCTCCATCATCATCAGGCCTCATCATAGGGCGGCACAGTGCACTTGTGCAAATGGAATAGCTATGTTCTTATCATCGGGCGACTGCCTTTCCTGCAGACTGCAATCCCCAGTGACCAGCCAGACATATCTCCCGGTCCCCCAGCCAGCCAGCCAGTCAGTCAACCAGCCAGCAGGCCAGTCAGCGGATCTTTTATCTATTTAATAAACCACTCCAGACCGTGCTGGTCATTTGATGCACAGCCGAAGGTACTTTGAAGTGGTTGCTTAAAAAGCCCTCTCCAGCCCCATACCCTATCAGCCCATCAGGGCAACCCTCTATTCTTCTGAAAGCCATTTAAAATGTCTAACAAATGCTTAAAAAGAGGCAGAGGACTGTGTTCCGTCTTTTGCTTCATGTAAAACGATTTTTATCATGTCACCTGGTGCAGCCCATATGCATTCTCCTAAAGAGTTTGTTTTTTCTTTTCTCTTTCCCCCTTTTTATGCAGACGTGAGATGGGAGGGGAGTAGATGTGAGAGGCTGCTTCATTCAAGCCCATATCCGGACAAGAAGCTTATTGATTGCCCTGTCAGCTTATTCCTCAACACATAGCATGCCATATGAGCTATTGGGGCCTGGGATGCATTTTTTGTCATTATGAACCTCTGCATCTTACAGCAAATGCTACAGCTATGACAAACTAGAGAGAACTGCACACAAGTTATCTGTGTAATGCTTAACAAGCAACATTCATGTTCAATGTAAAGACAACATGGAGAGACAACATGGACGAACCAGGAGGCAAATGACCCACTGTGGTCCTACTGTAGTCCTACTGTAGTCCCATTGTCTAATGTCATGTTAAAGAAGCAATAAAACCCTATCGCCAAGATCAACAGTGCCATGATTATGAGCCTCTGTTTATAGAAGGTCAAAAAAGTCACCTTGGAGACGGTATATGGTGACCTTGGCCTGACCTTGGGGACACCTCACGTGACACAGCTGTTCTCACATCGTCTTAACGAGGGCCTAGAAGCAACAGGAGGTCATGTGTGGCCCTCGTAAAACATGAGAAGACAAGAGGAACAGGCTCGCCATTCGGCATCAGTCTAAAACAAGAGGAATGGGCAAAACGTCCTCATCTGTGTCCTGTCCATCCGATGGCAGATTTCGAGGTCACTCAACAGCTTGTCAGTCTTGTTCAAGGGTAAACAGTTTGTTTGTGATCATCCACAAGATTTAAATGTAGTACCATAGTCCTAGGCTAAGGGGCACGGCCTTAGTGTCAGGCATACTGATAATGACATGCTCCTATTGCGACCTGTAAGAACCTCATTGCCTTCTCGTGTCTGTTGATATTGCAGACTGACTTGTCATTCTCTAATCTCATGCATAAATATAGTAAAGGTATGCCTAAACTTAGACCTGCAAAGACCCAGTATCAGTAAAATGTGGAGTCCTTGAGTGTAGAGAATGTAAACCCCAGCTTCAAGTTACTTGAGTAGTATACTGCAGTGACTTGACAGGAAAAATCACCACATCATGTCACAAGGAAAGTTTATCAGTGCACTTTGGTGCAACCCAAGTCGCACGAACCCATTCCCACGATTTCTATTAACCTAATGGATCAGTTCAAATTTGGTGTTGCAAAATCATAATTGACAATTTGAACATGCACGGTTTTTGCACACAACAATGCCCAATATTTTAATGACCAAGTTCCGCCTTATCTTGCGCCATAAAGCTATAGAGAATGCATGGAGAATGCCAGGCCTCAATCAGGCTACCATCCGCACACAAATGCATTGGCCAATGAAACGAATGAAGGCCAATAGCTGCCAATGGCAGAGTTTAAACAGCAACACGACAAGGGCCCATTAGTGAAGAATATCAAAATTAACGGCAGAACAATAATACAATTACTTGCTTTTAGACTTAAATTTAGAGGCAATTTTAGTCTAATCCACATGGTCTTGCGTGGCAATGGGACTAATTAACAATCTGACAAATTATTACACGAGCCAGGCTGGCAGAAGTAATTCCTGTAATTGCTACTTGGGTATCTCGGATTGACAGCCACCTGTTTAACTGTAATAGGCCGACTGCAGGGCCATTGTGGGTTTCTTGTTGCAGAGAAAAGTTCATTTTGTGCATGACAAGGGCTAAAAAGTAGCAGACGAGGTTAAAGGGGGGGGGGGGTCTGCGAGACAGGGATTAGGAAGTGGGAGGGGGAGGAGACGGGGGGAGGGGAGGCCTAGGGGTCAGCATCTGATGGAATATGCGAGTAGGCCAACAACACAGGCCAGTTCAGCCTGCACAGGCCTGCGTCCTGCCAAAGTGGGATGAGTTAGAAACTTTTTCTTGGCCCCACTTTTTTTAATGGCAAGTCAGACAGAGATCGATCAGGGCTGTGATAGAATCCATGTGCTGGACATTGACCCCCTTCCTCCCTCCCTCCCACCCTGCATCCCTCCCTCCATCCCAGCTTTGCACTGACCAAAGGCTAGAAAATCAATCTATCACTCTGGCTTGACTGGAGGCACCATTACCATCCCAGCCTCTTTTAACCCAAACAATTCAAATGACAAGAAAAAAGAAAGCCAGCAACAATGGGCCCTGATCAGTCGGATGAGTAATGAAATGAATTGCATAACAACACAATCAGGGAAATTGAATCGATGTAAATGGAATATTTGAAAATGTTAAACGGGGCCGAGTGCAAGGCGATCCATCAGCAGCCGGCGTCATGCTAAAAGTTTCACGCTTGAGGACTTCCTCTTTCCGGGCCGTTCTTTGAAGCCCTTGTCACTTTTTTCTTTATTTTGGGGATTAAGATCTTTTGCCAAGCGTTCACTGAAACAGAGTGCTCATTGAAGCGAAGGATCTACCAGAGAGCATAATAGGGCAAGCGGTCGCCTGGCACCTCTCCAAGCATCTCACGCCACATCCAAGCAGTTGCAATCCCAGCAGTTGCAAGCACCATCCTCCCATACAAGTGGCAAGTCCATGCACTGCTCCACCATTTATCACATCACGCATTGACACTGTTGCAACAACACTGTTGCAAGCAGGAGACTAGTGATGCAGTTTCATTCAGCTGCTGATGCTGATGCAACTCCTGATCTCACTGATGTCAATTAGTGATTGCATTGACACTGTTGCAAGTTGCAACAACAATATATTGCAAGCTACAGACTACACTGTTGTAAGACACATGTTGCCTATGTGCTGTAAGATCCTCATCTCGCATCGCCACTGTTGCAAGCTCCAGACAACATTGTTGCAAGCTAGACAACAGTGTTGCAGCTTCCTGTTTCTGATGATGCTACAACTCCTCAAGCAACATAACCCTCATCTCACCGATGCCAATCTCACCGATGCTGATGATTACATTGCTATTTCTACAAGCTACAGGCTACACTGTTGCAAGATACAGGCAACACTGTTGCAAGATTATGCTGCACTGTTGCAGACTAGAGACTACAACGTTACAGCTTCATGTTGCTGATGATGCCACAGCTCCTCACCCAAACCCTCAACTCACGGATGCCAATGATTGCATTGACACTGCTGCAAGCTGCATGAATACATTGTTACAAGATACAGTGTTGCAACTTCGTGTTGCTGCTGATACTGCTGCAGCTCCTGATCCTTATCCCCATCTAGCTGATGCCAATTATTGCATTGACAGTGTTGCAAGCTACTGGCTGCACTGTTGCAAGCTACAGACTACACTGTAGCAAGATACAGTGTTGCAGCTTCACGTTGCTTCTGTTGCTGCTGATACTGCTGCAGTTCTTCCTGATCCCCACCCCACCTAACTGTTGCCAATGACGCCAGGCTGATGGGGATGTGCACGGGGCTGAAATTATAGACGTTCATTCACCTAGTCCCAAACACTTCCTGGCAATTAAATGTCAAATTGCTGCTGATGTTCTGTGACTGCCAAATCTGAATCTATTAGAGGGCTGCACGGAGCTGCTGCAGGGGACCCTCTCACCTCATTATGGAGAACCCTGGACCTATACTACCCTGGCCTAAGCATCTCCAAAGGGCAAAAGGTCATCAACCCTTTTAAATGCATTCACATACAAATCCAATTAAGCAGAGGGAACAATCCGCAGTCAAATCAAGCATGCAATCTTCAGGCTTTTCTGACATCCCACGAAATTACAAATAACTTGTGAATTACTTCAATTAGTGATTCATTTTGATGGTGTCAGATTACTGAACAGATTACCACAGCTGACTACTCAATAAGCACCTTTTTCTGGGTTAATAACCAGGCTAAATACTTCATACCATGAGAAAGCTTAGTAAACTTTGCAATTCAAACGATTTATCCGTTTACAATTTTGTTTATCAATAGTGATTCAATACTGAGGGACCAACTGTGTTTATTTTCCATGTAAATGACTTCAATGCTGCTTTAATTTCTACTTGGCTATAATTTGTATCAATTCGTATCAATTAAAATGTAAATTGTGCATCACGAATTGAATAATATTATATTATTTGATAATTTCACAAATCGTTTAGGTCACAATTGAGTCACAGTTTGTACACAAAAAACTCCCACAAGTCACAAGTTGAAGTCACAACCCGACATTTGTAACATGATTCCTGCCTTTAAAACTTTGACAGTTGGAGGCAAGTTGGAGTAAGATGTTGAAGTCATTGCATGGCACACCTGAACCTGTGATGGCAGCAGGGAACTCGTATTGTGATATGGTGTGCTTCAGGGCAGCTCATTAAAACCACACTTTTTTCACTCTCTCAAGACATCACGACTTGTGTTGTTATACAATATCTAATGCAGGGCCACCTGATATGCAAGTAATCCAGTCTATAATCAAAAGGTCTGTCGTTCCCAAACACCTGATATCCATGGAATCCAATCAATGGGTACTTGATAGGCCTGCAGTTCATGCGAACCTCCATCCCTGGCAGCCAACTTCACATACACTAATGACTGATAGAGCTGTATCTTTTTTTCACTTCTTTATGTTCTCTCACAGGGATAGGCAACTGGAATTATCATTGCACGCACGCCAAACTCTGATTATCATCGGCAATTCCAGAACATCATGGCAAGGCGGGCGAGGCAGGCGCATCACTCTCAGACTAATTCATATTAAAAATAAGAAAAAAAGGATACACTCGGCCTTCAACGGAACCACCTGCCTGGAAAAAGCAGGGCTACAAATCAATGGGAATATCTCTGTGATTCATTATCTCCACCTTCACAGCATTTCAACCAGCTATTTATCAGAGCTAGGTGTTGAATGTGATACCACAGGCAGGCTGAAGCAGCCCCAAACTACAGACTATGTAGGTTGGAGTTGCACTTTTTCAAAAGGAATCCCTTTCTATTGTGGGGGGATTACGAACGAGTGAAGCAGCTTTAGTGGAGCTGGGGCTAAAAGCGTGTTTCATCAAACAGAATGAGAGAATAAGCAAAAAGCCCCACCCATGACATAATTGTTGGCAAGCAGCATGCAAAGAGAGGCTGCTGCAAGATGCAGGATGCTACAAGCAGCTACACAGCCCTCCTCAACACCTGATGCGCCCATTGAAATGTGAGGCTTCAAAAGCAGCCGCCATCCAAACGGCATCTGCATCCCCTGCATCAAGCAGTTCCAAGCCATTCCAAGCCATTGCCATTGCACTGCCAGCCAACAACCCCTCTTCTTGCTGGCTCCTGCGGGCTGCTCCGGCTCTTAAGATGATTAAAAGACACCCAGCCAATGCAGCCACTGCCAGCCAGGCACACAACCACCTACACCAGACTGTGTGGAATACTCTTCTCAATGAGACAAACTTATGTGTAGTGTGAACACTCTGCAGTGAGGTGCTATATATTCACTCTGAAACGCTTAGGTCAAAATTAGTTTTTAGAAATACTAATGGGTTTTTTGCCCAGAAAATTGGTTTTCCCATAAACCAGTTGCATTCAAGACACAGCAGGTATTTCCAAAACCCCTAATTGGAAAGACACGGAGGACAACCTTAAAAGTCATGCATGCAACCAGGATTTTTGTACATGACCTTTATCTTTTAGAGTGGGTGGACTTTACATTCAGATTTGTAAGACTGTCTGGCCAAGTTGTCAATTATACATGTATATATACTTTTCTCTAATGATATGGACCAAATCTATGCGTGGTGCATGCACTATGTGTAGAGAGTTGTCATATACTTCAATGTATACACAAACGTGTGATACTGTTTTGGGAAATGCAAGACGACCCTGTCAAGACTTTTCAAAGCCACAACACGACGTGTCATTGCAGGGACTGAGTGTCAAGAGGTGTCGCGTGGACCCACACACAAGTTTGATGCCCTGACACTTTAAGACTCGTCTTACCAACACCCACCCTCACACATGGTGACACACCATGCCCATTGCAGGACCAGACCCGTGCAGTTGGCCAGCAGTGGTTCAGCAGTGGTCCTGCAGGCGCCTCAGAATCCTGCAAATGCATTTAGCAACTGTTGAGGCCCCAGGCAGCAACTATAGAAGTCATCTCCATGCAAAAAGAAATGCAGAAACTTTGTTCAACTACTTGTTGTGGCACTCAGGGCTCACTTTAAAATGGCATAATAAATGACCGTCTGCAGCCACCCTCTTCTTCCTTTGTTGCGCCCACAAAACAAGACCCGCCAACAATGGCAGCCGCAAGAAGGAGATGAAGTTCACTGAGCAGGTTCCCCGGCAAATGCAGTCACGAAACTCTATCATTTTATAGAAAAGCCGAATTAAAAAGTCATCCAGCCCTGATGTAATGTGATCAATCGCTTTTGCTCAAGAAAACTTAAGGCTGTCGTCATGTTTATTTCAATCATGTCTATGAATTTTCGAAGTAACGTGATCAAAATCTTTAGAAATCTTCAGAAAGCTTCCAAAAATACAACCTACATAACCAGAAAATGTACATATACCACAAGGATATGTACACTGCGGTCAAATGTTAGTTATTCTTAAAAACGATTATCTAAATGAAGTAAGCAGAGGCATAGTTCGGGCATGTCATGGAAGCATCCCATGGCTATGATGGTATCATCCAATGTGCTTTGGAATGGCCCAAGAGCATGCGGTGTGGCCAGTTGCGCTGCATCTGTGACACGAAGGTCAGTGCTAGCCAAACACCTACGCTGGGCGCCGTCCACTCTCCTGAGAGCTCATGAGCTTGTGTCTGGCCATGGTGGCCAATGTGGTCATGCAACTGAGTGCAACACAGTGCAACCACTGTCTGTGGTGCAAGTGCAACTGATACTGCAAGTGAACTCAAAACAAAACTGCACCAAACAACTGCCCTCTGGTCATCTGGGGTTATATAACAAAGAAACAAAGCCCAGGCTACTGAGGCCAACTCTAAGGCAGCCAGATATAAGGCCAGACACCAGGCCTTCCCTCTAACCCAGTTAAGCTGGCAGCTCTGGTAAACCATAGGAACCCAATCAGACAACACCTGACAGCCAAAGTCACAAACTGACACAAACTGACACATCTATATGGAGCATAGCCTGTACAAAACAGACAGTGACAGCTTACAAAAATCATACCTAAAGTTATGCAGATAGTCCCAGTGTATTTGGACAGGGTAGGGTATCCAAAAGAAACAAAGGCAGAAAAACAAGCGATAGAAGTTGAACACTATTAATGCTTTGTATATATGATTTCTATAGGAGTCAAACAAAATGAAAAGTGAAAGAATGAAATGAATTGGAAACCCGCGGTGATAAATTTTCAGTGAATCATAACAAACTGCCAGTCATGTAAAGTAAACTTTGAAGTAAATGACACAGGAGCATAAGTCATTCACCTAGTTTCACTGCCATTCAGGGGATCCACGAGGCCTGGAGAATGAGAGAGAAAAAAAGGCTGAACATTTGAGAAAGTGAGCCATGAAGTTGCCAAATTGAGTGCAGATCATGGGACATGCAAACAAGTACATCAGAAGCCATCAACTAATGCCACCCTTGCCAGATGCATAAACTTCACTTACAAAGTGTCACTTGTTACTTTTCATAATATGTTTTGGATAATGCCTCAAAAGCCCTGCCAATTATCGATCCCACCATCTCATACACTTCGAGTCGAACAAAAGATTTCATAAAATACGACCGATGCATCAATCAACCAAAGCCAACCACAGCCTGCAAAAGCAATAACCATGCCTTCAAATGACTGAATTACATAGAATTTATGACTTGACCAGAGATGACAGGAAATTAAGAGCAGCCAACGCGGTGCCTCAGATTATGGATGTTTGACTTTCGATAATGCAAACTACTAATATGTGATCATGTTATCAAAAACTCAATTCAATGATCTTCTCAAATTATAGGATGTTCTGGGATAATAAACTATAATGAAAAACAAAACATGAACAACATGAGTTGACTGAGGCTCTTTGAAAGACAAATTTGCCCAGCCCTCTCTTCAAAGGTGGATGTTGAAGTAATTCAAACATCATAAATGAGACTCTCTTCAAACCTCTTGAAGGCTCTTCACAGCATGACCCTTGTGAACTTGTAATAAGAGTCATGATAATGACTTAAACGGAAATTCTATAAAATTCCATTAAAATAATCAAAAGACACAAAGCCAGCAAAAGCAATCAGAGAGCAGGGTGGCCAGTGACTGCATGCTGTGCAAAATTAAACCCCAAGTCCTCAACACGAGAGGATTGATGCCAAGGCACATGGAAGGAAGATTTTTGAAACGTGTCAGATAACTCAAATTATTATTTCACAAAAATATAAGTTTTGGATATGACACTAAGGAAACCACTGGAGGACCACGTGCATCAAATGGTGATCAATTAAAATAATAATTCTAGTTGTACAACAACGTGACCAGATTCATCAAAACTGCCAAAGAATTAACAAAATCTCCAAAATGTTAAGCTCAGTTAGCCCACTCAGCTGCAAGGCAATTAAAAGAAGCCAACTGGCAGCTAATCATGCACTGAGCAGATGGAGAGTCATGTGAGAAATGCTGATTATGGAGATTGTTTAAAGCAAATTAAAATCAACCAACAGATCTACAAAGTAGATAGAGGATATCTACCACATGTTATGTATACCTATGCATAAATAGAATGGTCTAATTGGAAAGAATGTAAATAAACATCAAACCCTTTAATTAACAAGACTTTCATCTGTTGCAAAGATAAACACTGCAGAACACAGGGGGTAACATTAAAGATGTATACCTAAGAAGGGCGTGCTATGACAATACAATGTATAGTACACGTGCTAACTTAGAGAGTCTAAATCACAGTCCACATTATAATGGAGCTAACTCAGAACCCTAATATATATGAGACTAAATTGTGAACTTAAAATACATGACAAAAACGAATGTAGTCCTCTTACAACCAATAAAGTATCTTTGATAAGTATATATATACACATGTAGAAGTAACTTAGAACCCTAATGACAGTGGAGCAACTTAGAATACCAATAGCATGAACTAAGAACCCTAGTGCCTAATGGTAGTGGAGTAAATCAGAACACCAATGATAGTTGAGCTTACTTTGGAAAAATAATGGTAGTGGAGTAACTTGGAACACCAATGGTAGTGGAGTAACTTGGAACACCAATGGTAGTTGAGCTAACTTGGAACCCTAATGGTAGTGGAGTAACTTGGAACAAAAATGGTAGTTGAGCATGCTTGGAACCCCAATGGTAGTGGAGTACAGTAAATATGCCACTGGTGGAGTAACTTGGAACACCAATGGTAGTTGAGCTGGCTTGGAACGCTCTTGGTAGTGGAGTAACCTGGAACACCAATGGAAGTTGAGCTAACTTGGAACCCTCTTGGTAGAGGAGTACTTAGAATCATAATGCTAGTGAAGTAACTTAGTAACTTACTCCATTGCCTTTAAGGTTCTAAGAACTCTAATGATAGTGGGGCTTTCTTAGAACCTCTACAGTCTACAGTAATGGTAGTGGAGTTATTAACAACAGTGATTGTTGGGAAGTTTAGAACCCCAATGATAACGGAGCTACCTAAAAACGCCAAAGGTAGTTCAGGTAATTCAGAAATGGTAGTGGAGCTAATTCAGTATCGTGGAACGAACTAGTCAACCTTACAATAGCAAAACTGATTCCAAATCAGAGCCCAAATGGCAGTCCATCTGACTATTAAAATTAAATCTTTCAAGTAGTGGAGCTTATTTCAAGTGGTGCTTATTTCATTGTAGGTACAGACTGTTTAAAGGTCAGGTGTATAGTACATTCAGTGTCCTTGCACTATCTGACCCAATGCCATTTTCCTTCTTGCCATTTTCCTCAGCAACAGCTCCAGAGAGGATTAACCTGGTGCTGGGCAAATTCATCAAGACTGACCTGGTTGCTCTTGCAAGAAGTGGGTCGCCAGGCCAGCATTCTTTGGCGTTATGACTTTTGGAAATGACCATAAAACTGTAGCTTATGATGATTTACGCTGGTCATAGAGGCAGCCCATAGGCAGGCCATGTAACAGCAGTGAGTGGCAATCAAGCAGGCAGGAGCAAGGCTCTTGAGAAATGGCTGTAAAACGGTGTAAATGCAGAAGCATGCAGCTTGCAGTCTGCTTGCATCTCAGTTGTATAACTGTTGAGAACAACCCTATCACTATTGACTGAATCAGGTAATGCTCTGATAAGTAAGCTTTTATGATGAGAGAACCAACAGTGATTCCTGCAAGTTTCCTGGCCGAATGACCAGTTGTTTGCCACCTCTGGAATTACCAGAGGACATTACAAGCCTGCCTCACGAGGCCTGGAGTTTGTCTTGTGTACTCAGGTGATGACACAAACTAGTCCTGCTTTTTATTGTTTGTTTTGCCACATGTTTAGGTCAGGCTGTAATTGATGCCAGGGTAAACAATGGGGACACACAAGTGTAGATGCTGCATCATGCTACTGTGACTGCTGAATGCAGGGGACATATTTTTCTTTCACTAAAGCTGTCCCCATGGATTGATATGTGTGGGGACAAGTGAGAGCAGCTGCAGGTCCACATGAGATGGTGTATAGGATAGCCCTTGCAAGATGGTGGCCCTATGTGGTAGTTTGGCTGCCCAAGATCTTTTCATAGCTGAGATGTTGGGAGGCCTAAATTTAAGAATGATGGACCTATACCACCCACTGGGACCATTGGGACCACCTAGTTGGTGGTAGATGGACAGGCACATGCATGACTGGATCACTTGGCAAGATCATGGCGAGATCACTTGAGCAGTCACAATCAGTCAGAGCAGTCAGAGCAGACAAATGCACAAGTCATGAACACACTGAACAGTGCATTGCATGAGGACCATCTCCACTGATCTCTAGCAGACTCCAGTCTTGTTCTTTGAAGCATTAGCACCTGGGAAGCTGCCAAAACTTCTTGATCGTAATAAAGGTAATTTGATCAGCCCACGACTGTCAGTATGCGTTCATCGAGGGCTATGTGCAAACTGCTGCCTGCATCTTGTATTGAAAGACATCAAAGCCACAACAGAGTAACACAACTTTTCATTGAAAAAGAAAAACAACAGAAAAGAAGAGGAAAACTAGCTCTGTGCAAAACTTGCGTGATCTTTCTAACTCTTCAATAACAAGAGCACAATGACTATGGGCATACTTCTTGTCAGGAAGTGCACGGACTTTTTTCCTGATTTTATGAGAATGCGTCCAATTGCAGGTGTAGAGACTCATGGGGGGGGGGGGGGGCAAAGGGCAGAGATGGCTTGGTGTGGCTCCGGGAGGCAGCAGCAACTGTGCCCCTGGCTGGAGATTTGTCACCGGTGGAACATCCAGTCATATCAAGAGGCAGATCGGCCAAGATCAGGGCAACACGCAACATGCAATCACTCCATTAGGCAGGGGAAGAAAGGGGACCGTTAGCCGGCAACTTATCTCACTAAGTCTCACATTAAAACACTAGCAGAACCATGAAAAGCCATGGAAAGCTATGAAAGCTGCAGCAACAACAGCTCAGTCTTGAGGGGGTGGGGACCATGCATGATTTCTTGCACACACTTAAAACAGAACATTGAGAACAATGTACAATGCATTGGATGCAAGGATGGATGCAAGGGGTTGAAAGAATCACTTAAGCACCTCTGTGAGGCTCACATTGGCTCCACAATGCACAATCAGCCACAAAAGCAACTGTTGAGCGATTTGAGTCGTGACAATAACCCGAGACTTAAGTTCTTTTGGAGAAAATTAAGCAGAGTTGATCCTCGGTACGATCTTAGTGCATCCATCGAACTGTGCCAGGGCTCGAGGCGAATCGATGGGGCTATTTTTTCAAGCATGTTTATCACACTACACAAATGACTTTCTCTTATAATCAGGTACTGGAGGGTTGCAAAAAGCTGAGGAGAAAACAGCACCAACTACCCAAGATGGGTTGTCATCATGCCAACATTTACGCTCCATGTTGCATACATAACGAGCTATGTACAATGCATTGCTTTCATTTTTAGTTCTGCCTGTTCACCGTGAACAGGCGGCCTTACTTTCTCATTTAACTAACAGCTTAAAAGTTCCAAGTCGAACTTTTCCCATGACATGCCTTCATAAATGTGGCAGTGCACTCACTTTGGAGTTTTCAATCATATAATTCAGTGAAATATTCCCACAGACTATGGCATAACTTTGTGATAAGTTACTTTCCAGAGTCTTTCCTGCTCTAAAATGTCTGGAGTCCATGTCCCCTGTTGCTTGTTGTTACCACTGACTGACTGTAGCAGACGACAGTCAGTGGAACACAGTCACTGAAACAGTCACCAGGAGGAGAGTGAGACGCATCCCACCAGGGGGCGAATGGGTGTTTGTCACATCCCAAGATCGTCTGCTGTCTCTCATCACTCTTGCAGCTTCTCTCTTGGAGTCTCTCCTCCCTCCTGAGTGACAAGAGCAGCCTGAAAAACACATCCCAGGTGCTGCTTCCGCATCTTTCATCTCTCTGATGATGTTTCCTTACAAATTATTCATCTTTAATATTCTTTATCTCTCTATATACATCTGTAAGGCTCACATTTAACCATATTCTACATCTTTAACGATTCAGGGTTCACCAAACATAAAATGTCACAAATATGAAACTTGACAACATAGAAACACAAAATATAAAGCCTGTGACCACAATTCGACAATTAAAAATTTAGAGACAGCATGCAACACTCACTTTACAAATCCATTCCATAATGCTGTTTTCTGCTGTTAAGAATATTACAAATGTCAAGAATAATCCTAATAATTTATCAGAGCTCATGATACAAATATTGTAAAAAATGATGAAGCTCAAGTTTCAAGTAAGTGGCAATGAGAGTTGAGTTTTTGAATGTGCTGCAAATAAGAACCTCTTATTAAAATATCAATTGAGAAATGTGTATTATTGTAAAAATACAGCTATTTAACTGCTCTATGGGATATTTCCTCAATTTGCCATATCAGATTGAAGCAGGAGAACTGTCTGCCCAGTAAGAGAACACCTGGCAAGGAATTCTAGATTATGATGGCAATTTGTGTCATAACAGCAGAAATCTTGGAAAAGGTCAAGGTCAATGCTGAATGGTGTCCTATTAAATGTCAACAAGAACGTTGAATAACAAAATCATGCCAGAGCATGCATTACAGCAGCTAAATTTGCTAAATGTGTCCTGATGTTAGCTGATGTTGTACAAGTGCACTGACAGACAGGAAGAGCATATATCCTATATTCTTGGTGTGTCATTTAATTCATTCAAGGTAGTGTTCATGAATTCAAAGGTAAATTTGATGCATTTGTGAATGGTTTATGTCATACAGCAGCTGCAGTACTTGAAAAGTGCTTTTCAAAATGTACATGATTTTGTTCTACATCTACATTCTGGAACACTGCTTAGAATAAGTCCGATTTCCACCCAAAATGCTTATCTCCACACCATCTCCTAAAATGCCCTTAACATGTTAAGGTCATTTGTAAGTCCATAAATATTCGCGTTTTTTGCTCCTTGATTCACCAAAACCAAAAACAGATGTTTTTCTTTACCCTTTTCATGCTGCAGCCACACATATGATCACTCACTGAGACTCAGTAGTTGTTTAACATAGCTGTGTGCAGGTTTCTCTGGACTGAGTAGTCAGTGTCATTCCACTGTACTGCAGTTGAGACTAATTTATTCATAATTGAAAATTTTAGTTGCGATGTTCGTTATCTCTCTAATAAGCATGGCAGTATAAATGCTATAATATAACTCAAAATTCATTCTCATATAATTAGCATGCAAAAGAAGTTTTGGGTTAAAAAAAAAAGTGTGTTAAAAAATTTGGGGGCTGGGGGGGAGAGATCGTGGAGGAAACATTTTAGAAAAAAAACAAAGGAAAACGTTTTGAGGGGAATTCATTTGGGGGAAACCATGTGGGGTGGAAAATTGTCAAGCAAAAAAACTTTCCAGCAGTAAATTAAAAGTCCCTAGTATTTTGAAAAATGATCATTAGTCAGCACCATGTTGGGCTCTTTGCAACCGATGGCTTGTGCCATTATTAAATTAGCCATGTTCTTAAGTGCGAACTGTGCAGTGGGGAAAATAAGTATTTGACCCCCTGCCATATTTTCTGTTTGGAGTACTTGAGCTTGTTGGAAAACTGAAATTTCTCTACTGCTTTACCCCACTGTATAATTTAGGTGATCACTTTTATTTCCTCAACTGTAAGAAGTTCTTCAGGAAGGGACCATTAGATATTCTGTTTGGGATTTTTGTCGATGGGAAATGCGGGACACAATTATTTATTTTGATTGCGCAATGTCCTAAAATAGTCAATAGAGTGTTGAGGTTGATGAAATACATCCATTTTATTTATTCAGGTAGGAAGATAAATTTTCTCCAGCCAACAAGACAAATATTATAGACCTGTCAAGAAAGAATTGACTCGTTTTTTCCACAATTACTGATAAAGAAAGTACATTGTATTTAATTTAAAAAAACAACTCCAACACCTGCCGCCCAAACATTTAGCGGTTGCCCGCTAAGTCAGGAAAAAGCTTGTTCTCTGGACACTACTTTGGGGGGGATGGTTGGTCTAGTGGTAGCGTGCTGGACTGCCAATCGCTGGGTCCAGGGTTCGAATCCAGCTCTTGCCGGGTCACCTGGGCCTATGTTGGACGGCTGTTTCAATCATTCTTCACCTGATTGCCACGTACTTCTCCTGTCCTAATTAGCCTACCGAGTGCATAAATACATGACGTAGAGCCCCACTCATCCATCCGGACACTGCTTTATCATATGAAATATCAATTGCCCTAAAAGTTCTAAGTATGATGCTAAATTGTGAACTTTCGGTGGCATACCTTAGGCAGGTACTCCCCCCCCCCCAATATTGGAACTGTGTCCGCAGGTGCTCCCCTCCCCCTTATGAAAAGTGTCATCTGAGTTAAAACATGCAATAAGCATTCTTGAGTGCTCCAGTTATATTCTTTTCGTGCTTTTTTAAAATAAGAATTGTATGCAATATCATCTTGAACACATAATATCACATATCATTCACAATGGGAAATTCTGAGTGGAATCTCTACAAAAATTTAATGTAGGCCTACATGTAAATTTTTGAAAATTAATAATTGTAATAATCCTTTCATGTTTGGATCATATTAAATGTTGTTTGATTTGCCATTAATTTAAGAAACTAGAGCATGACTTAAAAGTCTTAACAGTTTTTTAATAAACCCTGTTTGGGTGTGTCTTTCATTTGGGGTGAAAATTAGTCTGAGTGACAACCATGTGGTGTCAATTACTGAGTGTTCCAAAAGTGCAATGTGATGACATTTTTACAACACAGACCCCTGATAAGGCCTTACACAGTTTGTGTTGGTTTTGAGACTTATACTAAGCACTGGGAATTGTTTATGAGGGCAGGATTTATTTCTGAAATAGTTTATGAGCAAAGGATTTATTTCTGAAATTCTAAGAAATGAAAGCTTTTCAAAGGTAATGTATCCAAATGTAAATCTTTTTGAATAAAGATGATAAAAGATGACAGTAAAAATATGACTCAAACATTTATAACTGCAGATGTTATACAACGTGTCACAATGATGGGTCTTAACCTCTGAATATAACACAGTATGTCAATATTAATGTCACAAAGTGAACCATGAATGCAATAAATTGTCCACATCATGCTGTTCATCTCCTGAAATGGCATCCAGTTGGAATCCACCAGCTGTCATGACAGAATTCACAAATTCAAAATGCTTGAAAAACCTGAAATCTGGAGCAGTTACTTAGACAGTTGCTTTCAAAGTTACAAAATATATGGGTAGCAGTAACTTACAGAAGAAAAACACGTCGAGGACACATTCTTACATGAATTATGACATTCTAGACATAGGCCCAGGGATGCTTAGGTCACTTTTAGGCCATAGGTATGTGACCACTGCACATGTTGCTGCATTTCATGCTCTGTCTTATAATGTAATACAAATGTACAGAGAGGTGGTCTCGACATGTCCTGGTCTTTGGTAGACCCATGGTTCACCAGAAAACCCTCAACAAGCTTCAACATTACATTGTCAATGGTCAGGCTATTATTAACTCAACACATTATGAGTCATCCTAAGGATCTCTATTGGTATATCCTATTGCATTGTATACAAAATGAAAATGTGGCAAAACAATCAGTTTATGTGTAACTAAGCCTACTTGTTCTTGGAATAGTGTAAATGAATTGATGATTTCAACGAAAGTTTGGGTATTTTTACTATATTTTTACAACTTTATTACAAATTGGTGATTTTGGTGGTTCAAGCATGTTGCACTGGCAAGTAACTAGCTATGGTATAAGGTTAGCAGCTTCTGAGTACCCTGGAAAAGGATGCTACATACATAGGCTAACATCTGCACCAGTTTTAAGCCAGTAGGCCTAAAGAGCTAGAAAATAGCCTGTATCCCCAGTTTCATGGCATGTCCAGGAATCAGGGCAGTTACATTTTACAAAAATAATTTACCTTTTGGTTGAACAAGTTAATTCTGTCCTAGTCTGAGTCTAAGCAGTTTGAATCTAATCACACATATTTTTTTTTCAGAATCGACAGTTTTGCACTTTAAATATCACCTGGTAGGTTCAGAGCAATAAAATCAGAAATACAATTTCTGAAATTCAGAAAAAAAAGTTTTCAGATAAAAAGCTTTTATGCAGACATCCTCTTCACGGTTGAGCAAACTTCGAATCAAGGAGAAAAAAAACAATTTTTGAAAAAAATAAATTGCAAAAGCAGTTGTGTTTCAATTTAGATATAAATTATCAACAAATTGATTTAAACAGGTGGTCATGAACATGTGACGCTTTGTAATTTTATTAACAACATGAAAATCATCATTATGGTCTAATTTACAGGAAGCACCATACATTTATTTCAATGAAGGTTGCCATAGCTGCCATGGCACAACAAACATGTCTCTCTATGGGGTCAATACCTAGAAATAGTTTCATTCAAATCATAATTATTATAAATACATTACTATATTTCACAATTTATTTCAAAATGCCAAAACAATCAATCCAGACAAATGCAGCAGTTAAAAAATGCTCTGCAAACTTTTTAAAAGGAAATTGACATAAAGGCAAGCAGGAAATTGTTGCAGCTGTCATAATTATGTATATTTATCGAGTTCTACATTTTAGGCATGCTTTTTTGGAGGAGGTACATTTCTCCTATGACATGTTCCAGCAATAAAAAGTGACTGAAACTGGGAATATCATGTAGCAATTACAGGGAAAAAGTATACCACAAAAGGCTAGTGTGTCAATTTGCATTTTCAGTTTGAAAGATAAATGAGATTTAGCAGACCAATTTGCATTAAAAATGTTTGCTCTAATCCGGGATGCCCTGAAAAACAAGAACAGTCACAAACTCAGATTATGTGGAAAAAGGTGTGACTGTAACACGACCTGGTTGACCTTCAAATAAGTCATACTGTGTTGTCTGTTCGGAGCATATTAGAAACTGGACTCCTTTTCCTAGGGCATTAGTCAGGATGCTGGGTGGACAGAATACACAGGGCGACAAGGGCAGACCTAGAAGAGGATGAAGTGAATAGTGGCAGACCAGCTAGTCCTTGTGTCAACTGAGACCTGTGTCAGCAAGTCCTGTCAGCAAGTCATGTGTCAGACAAGCATTTGATGCAGAGATATGAGAGGGTTGATCAGGTGTCCCTGCGTTATCCCTGTGTTATCCAGCACCACATACTGGCACACAGCAACACAAACAGGACCTTCTACACACACTCTAAAAAACTTCAGACAAAATAGGTTTTTTAGATTCAAAATGGTTTTTTGAAAAACCAAATTTCAATGCAAAAAATCCATGTTGGTTTTTTTGCATTGAAATTTGGTTTTTCAAAAAACCATTTTGAATCTAAAAAACCTATTTTGTCCCGACATTTTTTAGAGTGCATTACATAGCAATGCCTCCAGGACTGAACTGTGGTGTGCACAGCAACGATTCCTGTCACCAAAATAGATAGTCTGCAAACCTGAAACCCAGATAGCTAATCTAGCCAACGAGCTGAGTCCTTTTCGCAAATGTCCTGTCAATCTAGTTTTGCAAGTCGAAGGGAGAAACTTGCCAGAAAGGTCAGGGCAACACATCAGGGGTAGTCAGAGGCCAGGCACAGTGCTCAGTGGGAAAGATAGCATCATCAACTGTCACGAGGAGGCAAGGCTGCAGTCCCTCCCCCTAATCACTGCATAATAAAGGCTTGACAGTCAGGAGCAAAAAAAGTTTAAAAGATTGAGGCGTCGCAGGCAGATGTGTGAGTACTAATGAATGAGTCAGCGTGAGCATGAGCATTGAGCATGGCCAGAGTCTCAAGAGCTGTTGTAGCAACTCTGTGTGCAAGTGCATGGTCTGTCTAAAAGCACATAAAGCTTGGAATTAGAAAAACTCCATCATGTAGGAGCAGGCTCCAAGCAGCAGCAGAATCAGCAGCAACCACAGCTTGGCCATCACCGAGACAGTCTTGAGTGATTAGAGAATTACACTAGAGAGATGGGTGGTCTGCTCACAGGTCTGCTCATGGACTCGTGGAGCCTGCAACTCTGTCAGAGGAGAGGTGACACTGGGTGGTCTAGTCCTAGGGACGCCACCTAGTGCATTTCCTTGTCATGTTCTAGTGCTGTCCAGAGATTCCAGAGACAGGTCTTGTGATAACTGGCAGGGGCTACTCTAGTCTCCACTGGTGAGTGGATAATGTGGATTCTCCAGACCAGTCCATTGAGTCCACCTCTCTGAGCAAAGAGATACTGGATCCATGACAAAACATTAGAACAGTGTAAACACAGAAGCATGCAGCTTACATCTCAGTTGCTTTATTACTGTTGAGAACATCCCCATCACTATTGACTGAATCAGGTAATGCTCTGGTAAGTAAGCTTTTATGATGAGAGAACCAACAGTGATTCCTGCAAGTTTCCTGGTCAAATGACCTGTTGTGGACTATCTCTAAAAGTAATGCAATTTTGCTAGGCTCTATAGCCTCTCAGCATGGAAGACATCTCACAGAGAGACACAGACACCAGTCATGGCCCAGGCATGATGAAGTGGATTGCAGGCATCCAGTTTATATCCAGTCTTCATCCAGAACTCAGCTGCTGTCATTGCACACCCACAGCATCCCTCATTGTGCCAGTAATTTGATGCTGCACAGTTGAATGGAAGAGATTACAGAAATGCCATAGAGTGCCATATACTTAAAACTTGGCACTCAACTGGTAGGATAACGCCGCAGGGGATCTTGCATATTTCATGAAGAATCAAGTCTCACAAAGGCTTAAATGAAACGTGTTCTTCATGAAAGTATGACATATGCAACACCGAAAATATAAACTTGGGAGAAGAAAAACATGCCTTTGAGTGAGCCTATTTGGCACGCTACCCATGTTTTCTTATTAAACCCCACGTCGATCAATGAGCAAGGGTACTTTATGCTTCTGTGTAAAGTTCTGGATCTCTTGACTGTAATGGAGTCTGGGGAGATAGAATAAACAGAGCTTGACAGAACCCTTTTCAGCTGACGTCCCTGGCTAAAATAACCAAAACTTTTTCTTTCTCTTTTGAGTCTTTTCTACTTTTTTTCTGGCAGCAGTGAGGCACTGGAGATTATGAGTCCATCTGAATCCATCAAGGGGTTAGGAAAGATTCGATTGAGTGAAGGAAAGTCAATGCTGACTTGCATAATGGTCAGACTTCTTTGACACTGATAAGGGTGCGAAGACCGATGGCAGCAGAGGTGGCCAGTGGTCAACCTGAGTGGTCACTGGTCAGGCCCCACTGGTAACTAACAATACAACAGTTAATGACTATGTAAGAGGGATCACAAGAGCCTTATCGCTTGATCAAGGTAGGCCTGTGTCAGCCCCCTCCCTAATCCCTTTCCCATGGATTAGACGCCCGTCCATCACTCAACCCCAAAACCTGACCCCTTGACACTGTTGCCATGGCAATGCCCTCAAACACCCAACATGGCTGTCACACTGCTGATATGCCAGATATTAACATCATGTTAGGCCCAACAGCAACCCAACTTTCTGGACAACTTTTATGTTTGTTCCACTGCGAGTCATGCAATCGAAAGATGCTCAACTGCTCTCAGCATTTCAAACTGTGATCTCTGCAAGACCTTATCAGAAAGGCTTGTGGATAGCAGAGCTTAGTCTCAGCATACCATGGCCACAGCAACCAACTGCAAATAGTGCAATATCAGAGCACCTCCACATTTTCCACATTTCAGGGAAGACTTATTACCTTTGAAAGTAGTTACTAGAACAAGTAGAAGGGGAGGGCATCCCTAGAACTGGTGGTTAGGGTGAAGGCAGGAACTGGGAAGGAACTGCTAAGGTCTTGCTGTAAGGAGCTGTGTGAAGTCTGTGAACACGTAATCTCATATATATATTCTGTTCATTATTACATATCCACTCATGCGTGTATGTGTATAAACGCACTCGTGTACATGAACAAACGAACACCAGCTCGTCAATGTGGATTGCCTAACACCCGTGTATGTTACATAACTTGCATGCGTGTATATGCTATTGCTTGCATGCGTGGATATGTTACTGCTTGCATGCGTGGGTATGCTATTGCTTGCATGCGTGGGTGTGCTATTAGTTGCATGCGTGGATATGCTATTGCTAACATTTAACCAGGAATCACAATATTGATTGAATCTTTTATTATAAAAAATATTGTTGGCCTGATGCAACATTTTTGTATTGCATTCTGAATATATATACAATTGTTTCTACAATTACAAAAACTATATCAAAATTTACATCTATACACATTACACAATTAACAGCTGTCATATCAAAGGACAAATTAAATGTTTTCAATGTTATCAGGGTGAAAATTTATGTTGTCAAATTTCAAATTCAGCATTTTTACTATGAAACTCCCAAAAAGTCACATTCTGCAAGGTAGTTAATCAACAATCATTCAGAAATATATAACTCTTTCATGAGAGCATAAAAGTCACATCCAATTAACGTTAAAGGATAACATCAATGTCAAATAACCAAGAATACAAAAAACAAATGGTTGTTGTCTAGATTTAAGAGAAGATCACTTGCACCATCATATGACAATGAGCATGCACAATCACCAACAGAGGGACATTTACTAGAGTGAGTGAATGTGCAACATTTGACATTTACAAGAGTGAGTGAATGTGCAACATTTGACATTTACAAGAGTGAGTGAAAGTGCAACATATTGCATATTCACGAATCAATGCGTGGATGTGTAAAATAGTGAATAACTTGTATGTTGTATCTGACACATTCACGCACTAGAGAAGTGTTAGAAAACACACATCCACTCATGGGCTGTGAGTGGATGTGTAATAACTTGCATGAGTGGATGTGCAATTGCTAACAAAATATATAGCTCGTAATCTTGACAGGAAAATGGATCATAGGTTGTATATAGAGGCACGCAACACTTCAAAGGGGCGTTTTTGTCAAATGCAGACTTTTTTGGCAGCAGAAATCATGTTTGAAGAGCACGGTGCAAGGGAGGACCAGAGACGTGCTTTCACCTTGCATTTGGACTTGCCCACAAAATGTTACACGCAGTGCCTGAAAGACTTGACAAAAACAACCAGTTATTAGGAAAATAGTCCCACAAACATTAGTTGAAAGCAATTGTACTGGCTGGCCTGCCTGTACATGTGCACATTTTGAAAAAGTGGCCCAGTTTTTTCCAGTTGGGGACAAGCAGCCTGAGTTGCCAGGACAGCAGCAGAGCAGCAGCTGGGCCTTGTAGTACTTGTGTAGGGTGTATCAATTACAGCATGTCACCTGGCCAATGTACTGCCCCCTGCACCGGCCACAATCATACATCCCAACGGACCCAGCAACGCAGCAGCCAGGAGGCAGGGCCCAATGTTCAACTGAACTGATGGATGGCCGCATCATCACTTCACCCAATCAGCCCAAAGCAGTCACTGCCAGCATCCAATTGTGTTGTTATTTTTCAAAAATTCGAAGTCGACCAAGTGAGTCGGGCATTGGAGCGTGACTGGGCCAGCAGGCAGACCATCAAAGCATCTCTGAATAGCATCAGTGGAGTGTGACCGCATCTGGTGTCGGCTGCTGAGGCTGCAAAACACGAACATCCTAAAAACACGAGTGCAATTTGCATCCAACTTATGAAATATGATGGTATAGCATGTGGGTACCTGCCATCATCGTTTTATTATAGGGAAGTTTTCACAATGAATTTCAAGCATGGAAAATGGGGAAAATGGGAAAAATTAGGCGAATGGGAGAATATTATCTCGAATTGACATTAGTGCGAGTGCCAGCTGGGCCAACGGAAAATATGATCTGAAGCAAATTTGAAGGGGTCCGTTGCCTCCCTCTGCCTCCCCCACTGCCAGAGTTTGCTCAGCCAAGCAGCACCTGCCATCGACGCACATGACTGATGTTTTATGCATAGGGCCCAGGGTGACCTAGCTTCAGAGGGCCTTCCGGGGTGAGGCCAGGGGGAGGCCAAGGGGAGGAGTGGTAGCTGCTAGGGCATCATTCAGAGTCAGGGTTGGGAGATACAGCTGTACTGTTGCTGCTTGGATATGACTGTCCTGGACTGACCAAAAGGTCCACAAGGGTTCCACAGGGGTTCCACAAGGGTCCAGTGTAGTCCGGCAGGTCATCAAGCTGGGTGTCCGGTGGCTGCCATGATCTATGTTCCTCTGGTCATTTGCAATTCTGTTCACATGGCCCTCAGTTTATCAGGAGAGCAACACATGCCAGCCGCCCTGGCCTGATAGGTTTCACTCAGCTGCCCACCTCCCTCCCCTAATACATGCCTCTTATTATTCCCCCACAAACGCTCTTATTATTATCAGAAAGAGCAGAGTCGCTGCCTTTTGCACAATTTATAATCTTGTAATTGGACGCTCAGTCCGCCTGCTGCCTCGGACCATTAGCCAAATCAAGAGGTTTTAGCAGCGAAAGTAGCCATTCCTGTGGGCAATATGACCAAGCAAATCCATAAAGCCTTGTTGTATTTACTAGAACGGCATAAAGATCAGATTATCAAAAGCATAAATCAGTTATAAACGCCAGGGGCTAAATTAGATGGCTGCGGATGAAAGATGCATGAAAGTCCGGGCGGAAATAGGCTGAGTATGGGTGAAAAAATGAGCACCAAATAAAAAGAAAACAGAAAATGAGAGAAAACAGAGCAGCAGGAAAAAATAACAGAATATCAAATTAAACAGCAAATTGCCCCCTTAATAATCCAAACTTTTAACGACCTGAATTCCAATTGACCTTATTGAGCTTAGAAGGTCAATACGCCTGCGCGCAACTCAGCGTCCTCACGTGACGGTCACATGACCGCTGCATTCAGGTCACGCTTCAGTGCTTCTAATGCAACTCTCAAAGCTGGAGCCATGCAGCCTGAGCCAGCCCAAGGGTAAACACCACTAAACCAGTTTGCCAGTCTAAGGGTCTGTCTATGGTCTGCCCCATACAATTCTTGTTGAATAGAGGAAAATATCCATGAATTTTAGCGATTATTTGTGAAATGTTGTTGGATTGTGTAAATGTAGTGGCCAGGCCTGACCTTTCTATATACCTGGGACTGGTAATTAGTCCCAGTGCAAAGTTTGGCATTTATGTCACACTGTCACAATTCCCAGTGTGGTGCGAAAGCAGTGTTTTGTTGCCGCTTTGATTTCTTCATTCTAACAAACAACACAATGATTTGAACTGAGATTTGAATAGCATGTGTGTTAGGTAGATTGTTACACATTTGGCCAAGAGCTCAAAAAACCCTTAAAATGCTTCATATCCCTTCTGCCCAAAGCCACGACAGCCTTAAGAGACCAACAATCAGTTAAATTCTTGTGTAAACAACAGTAAAGAGAAAATTGTGTTCGTTCTTGGAATAAAGAGCTGGTGCTGCAGGAAAGGGGTCAAACTTAACTTGAGAAGAAATGTCAATGAAACTGGGAGGTTACAAGGGCAGTGACATCTGAAGAAAATGACCAGAGGCAAAAAAGAAGTTGTCTGGTGATTAGAGGTTGAATCAACTTGAATGAGGGGAGGAGGTGATTAAGGAGCTGTCAGGGAAAGACAGGAGGGTACAAGGGCTGGGGAAATGGGAGTCTTCTTTAACTTCTTATTACAGCTGCAAAAGCAACCCAAATAGCTCCAAAATATCGATGGGTACACTTGGTGGTGTGCTTTGTAAAGAGGCTAAAGACAGTCAACTTGAGCCTAGCAGCCCTGGCCTTGCAGTTGGCCATTGACAGTGTTTGCAAAGCAATCCAACCCACTTTATTGGCCCTTTTTTCTCCTCTTTTCTTCCTGTTCAAGAGGACATTGGTTCGGAGGCGCTGGCAAGAAATATGGGGGCCAAAAGAACATTAGTGTTAATGTGAGGGGCTAGTCGCCAGGTAACCTTTGATCTGACCATGGGCTGAGCAGGGAGGGAGGCAAAACAGAGACAAGCACGCGATTCATCAATGATGCAACACATTGACCACATGCTAAGGGATGCTTGGGGATGCTTGTAGCATTGCTGAGACACGGTCATGGATGTTGCCCCCCCCTCAACAAAACATGTCTCCCAAGTCTCTTAGCTTCCCTTACTTGTCTGTTTGAACTGCTAGTTTGAACAGCATGGTTCCATAAAAACTCTATGGTGAAGTTGGTGATGCTATTGAGGGTGCTATCCACTATATTGAGGTCTACCCTGCCAAATTGCTAGTACCCTATACCCTTGTTATATAACTGGGATCAGAGGGTCCGTGACTTCTTGTTTGTTCATTGAACCGTGAAGGTGAGCACGCGTCACACCCCACATCAAAGGCTGTCCCCTGCCTCCCCATCACCCTCTCAGTTGCTGGAGTGCTGCAGCCCTTTGAAGACCCTTTGATATTTGTTGCACCAGACATTTACAGCGTCAATAGCGCCATCTGTTGGACATCATCATTAGACGACCCAAAAAGCAAAGGCTCTAATGACTCGGTGCATACTAGAGAGATCCCAGAGAAGTAAAGAAAAGCTCAGGCCAACAACGACCTGCAATTTATGGCCATTAGTTTGTCTTCAGTGGACACCTCAAGCAGATTGCCACAAAAAAGGGTGTGAAATGTATCTGGCGGCACTAGAAAAAGCAGAAATCGATATTAAAGAAAACCCCTAACTGCCAGCTCACAATCATAGAGGAATAGACGGTCTAACAATTGGACCCAAATTGCTTGACAATCGATAAAAGATGTCTCTATGTGCAGAGCGCAAAGCCTGTGCCAAAACTGGCCGATTTGACACCTCCATAAAAACTTTGATGTCAACACATCGACATATTGCCTGGAAAAAATACAAGGACTTCAGGACAGAATCTCTATGGAATTACATGGATTGCAGCTAAGGCAAAGGACCGCCCGGGGACACATATGTAAATGTTGGCTTTGACTTGGGTAGCTGAGCCAGGGCTGCTGAGACAATTGTCCGAATAATGGGCAATCAAAGGTGGGGAAGGAGGCACACCTTTGAACATACATCTTGCCATTGTGACAGGCAAACCAGTAGCAGGCCAGGGGGTCCGGGCAGAATGGTCCTCTTGGGGCCTGGACAAACACCCGCTGGTCAGTCGTTCTCACCTCCCCCTCTAATAAGGCTTTCTCTTTAGCTGGCTTGGCTTCTCCCAGCTCACAACAGCTCAACTCAGCTCAAAGGGAACCTCCACCAACCCAAAAGATATGCATCTGCTCCCTCTTTCTCTCTTCCCCTTTATTTCTCGTTCACCCTTTCTCTCCCCTCTTTTTCTCTTGACACCCTGAATGTATACCTTGAAGTAACAAGCACTTTCTTCAAGCTTTGACTAGTATCTATCTCTCTTAAAATTGACATTCTCTCTTCGACTCATCAACTCCTTTCCTTTGACTTTTCTCTCTGATTTCATCTTGGCTTTCTCACTTTCTCCCCCCCCTCTTTCTATGCTTTCTTCTCTTTTTTCTCTTTCCTTCCCTTTCATTTCCTTCTCTCTCCTTCTCTTTTCCATCTCTTTCCTTTCTTTCCTTCTCTCTCCTCTTTCTCCTTCTTTTTTCCTTCTCTTTCCTTCACTTTCTTTCTCTTTTCTTCTTGTTTTTCAATATCACTTTCTCTCTTTGAATAGTTGTATCTCTATTTTCATACAATTCCTCTCTTTCTGGTTATTTCTCCCTCCCATTTTCTCTTTCTAGGCATATAAACAATAACCTATCTGATCATTTTTCACCAGGACCACCTCGCAGAATGAACTGATTCGAGTGAACATTGCTGTTGAACCATGCACAATAAAGACTGCACCTTTCTTATCTGCACCTCAAGTGCCATTGACTGAGATGGGCAAAATATTCATGCTGTCTTATCTGCCGTATGCCTCCAGGTGGCTTTTTACTCAAGTTTATCAAGACTCACTCACAGAGTACTGTAACCTCAAAAAACACAGCCCATCTGTTAAAAGTACACCAAGAAGTAGCTATTTATGAGACGTTCCATAAATTCTACAGAGCAATTCACTGAAAAATCTTTACAAATAGGATACAAATTTAGTGAACGCACCGGGTAATGACTGTAAGGTGCAGACTTTGGCACAAGTTCTGTTACCAGTTCAGTTACGCTGTTTCTGCAGCTTTACTAAAAATTTCCTTTGCCTTCCAATTGCGTCAGAATTACAGGAATAGTGTATGAGTTCTCACTACACTAATTAGTAGGTGTGGTAATGTTTAGGCAACAGGAAAACAGGGCTAACAAAAGGTCAGGAGACAGAAAAGGACGCACAAATGTCTTGGTTAAATGACCTTATAAGCCCCGTGGAGCCTGTTACCCAACCCTGGAAAATGTATCTGTCTAAAACGACAGATGGCGCCTCAAGCTGAAGTCCAAGGGCAACAAACAAACGCGCCAAAAGTGATCTTAATAGGTCAGCACATTACCAGTTTTGACCAGTTGTATAGGTGATCTTCAGGGTGGCCCAAGACAGACAACTCACAGAACTGCAGGGGAAAGGTGTTTATCAGCAATGTTTTAGCAGAGGGCAAATAGGAGCGAGTCCAGCTAATGGCTAAACCAAACGTTCATGACTAAAAGTTATCCATCTTTGCCTAAAGTTGCCATCAAGTTGAACGTTGGTGATGCAAGAAGCTGTCTGCTTATCTGAACTGTGTGGACACAAGCAAATCTGACTTGACATCAAAGATAAAGCCTTATAGAGGTCAGGGCTATGCATTCAGCTGCAGGAGCACATGTCATGGTTCACATGGTCTAGCATTCCAATCACTCAGGCAAGGCTACTCTGGCACCAGCTGCCAGCTTGAGCAAACTCAATAATCATCCTGGCCTAATCTTCAACACCAACAGCTCTCCCCCCGCACCCCAGGGTTCCTTTAAAGCTCTGATTTGAGAATTGCTGGCTAGATCAATTTTATACCACAATATAAAAGCAAACACTTATAGTCGTGGTTAGCTGATCTCAGATCAAATAGACACAAAATCTGTGAGAAATAGGATTTTTCCCAGTTAATTAATGCTAGAATTTCAGAATTTAACGCCCTAGGGAACAAGAAATTAAAAATCTGAAATCTGTAAATATCTGATGTAATTAGTGTGGGGGTGGAAGGGTGCATTGCTAGGCAACCTGCAGCTGCAACTTGCATATGAATGCAGAGGACAATCGGACCCCCCCCTGTAATCAGTGGACGAGAATTCTAGTCAGAGAGGACACAAGCCTGAGGGGGGGGGGAGCTGAAGCACTTCCTAGTACCCCCCCCCCCTTCACCCTATGGATTAGTTGAAGGTTTTCCTTTTGAAGGGAAAAACTTTATCTGCAAAAACTATGGCTAATCCTTGAGCTGCCTCATCTCAAGCAAGCCACCCCCTAGGGATCTAATTTCACAGGGCAATTTTGCAGAGCTTCTCCAATGGCCAGCCCGGCCCTGTGAGGCCCCGTGAGGCTCTGTGAGGGGGAGGGAAATAATGAGAGTCGGTAAATGATTAATTAGCAAATGGATTCATGGAGAGTCACGCCACCACCGCCTCCGCAGAGTCCACACAGAACACTCGAATGCCTCGTGCAGATCACTAAACTTCAAATTATATTCCAAACGAGCTGATTGCATTTCTCCATGCATTATGAGAGGCTATCTTTGGCTGCATGCTTGCATATTTGGTTTGCTACTACTCCAGTCTGCCCCAGTCTGCCACAGCTTAAATGTGCCCTGATAGTTTTTCTGACTCTTGACAATAAATAATTAAATTTTTAAAAGCAGCTCCCTCGTTTCAATTAAACTTTACCTGATGGACAAGCGTCACTTAGGGTGAATGATACTTCAAGCACCAACAAACAACAGTGTATACAAGCTGCTTTCACAAACACCAGACTTATGTATTATTAACAGGGTGTACTATGAATAGAGGGTGGCAGACTGGGTCCTGTATGCATGGGTTGCTTCTCACACCTGTCTGGTGTTGATACTGCGAAAGGAAATGTTTTTCCCTGGAGACGCTGGTTGTTGGCATACAATTGATGCAGCTGCCACTTCACCGCAGGATCCATGCATTGAGACTGCATTGAGATCACCACCAATGAACATAGCATAATTGACATTCTTATGCAATGGGGCTCGATTGCATTACACTAAGTATATACACAGTGTACAGAGAATTAGTGAAGTGGCTTCAATGACTCTCACCTGGCGTCTGATAAGACCAAGCATGAAGCAATGACCTTTTGCTGTGATGCCTGCCAGCAATAGCATGGCGTCCATGCCATCTCTGACAAGTGGCCAGCCAAGAATGCAGATGAAATTCCTAGGCCAGGTGCACACAGAGTTATGAGAGAAGTGTCTGATAAGCAAATGATTAGAACTGAAGGGGATGAAGCCCAGTGCTGTTTAATCAGCCTGAATCACTGATAATGAGCGGCTCTCTTCACAACATGACGCCAGCATGATCAAGGCTAATCCCACATCAAAGGGATGGTTGGACACTGGGCAGTCCCAGTGAATGGTCAATAAGAACACCACTGACCAATTATCTGATCTGTGTGATCACTAAACACTCAGCCAAACATATAATCTTTCATAAAAGCATGGATCTATAACTGCTTATAGAGATCCATGATAAAAACATTTACAAAATATAGTCAACTTGTCATTAACCATCATTCATCATTGCACTTTGTGGGGATTGTAAATTATGAATTTACATTAAATTAAAAATCATCAGGCCTAGGCCATTTAACCACATGTTTGCAGGGAGTTACTCTACTGTAGAATGTCTGATTTGTTGACGTGACTGGATTTAACCACAAAAGCCATTATAGTGCACTATAACATCTGCCCAGCTATTATTTGTGAAGCCATTATTATTTAAACCATTATGATGGTATATAATTCATCTAGATAAAATATCTTTAAAGAATTCCCCAGATTTCTTTTGAAGTGCCACAAGTATGCGCGATACAGGCGTCTATCTATAAGGTAATGCGGTGTAATGCAGTCAGACTGGTGTTATCCATACGTCGTAATAAACAGGCATGCACATGTTGAGTTCAGATCATAAATCAAACACAATGCTATCTCCTCAGCTAAGATGGTACTTGACTACCCTGCTTCATACCAAGCTCCCACATATTTTGTTTTTTTAACTTTTTTTCTGCCTCATAGACTGAATCATACTCATAGTCTCCTCTTCAGGGCTCTGAAATATTGACAAATATTTCAAGTGATTATCATCGCGGTGCTCTTGAGTAAATAACGCACTTGATTCATGGGGAATATTTCAGCAGACTACTGTAACGAAAAATGAGGCAAAATGTTTGGCAAAATGTTTGGCAAAAGTGCCAGTAGACATGTGCTTCAGCTTTCAAGCTACACTGGCCACACTCTAAAAAAATGTCGGGACAAAAAAAATGTCGGGACAAAATTGGTTTTTTAGATTCAAAATGTTTTTTTGAAAAACCAAATTTCAATGCAAAACCAACATGGATTTTTAAAAAAATCCATGTTGGTTTTTTGCATTGAAATTTGGTTTTTCAAAAAAACATTTTGAATCTAAAAAACCAATTTTGTCTGAAATTGTTTAGAGTGCATTCAGAGCTCATTCAACCAGCTTCAGCTGAGACAGTTGAGACAGTACACATGAAGCAGGTCTGAGGCTGAAGCACTCAGGGCATTGACTGCTCAAGAATAACCCAGCAGTATACAGGGACATAACATTACCTAACAGACACTAAAGCAAAAAGCCTGAGTGCACCTCTAACTCCTCCATCCATTCTCACAAGGGCCAGCTCCACTAATTAAGCTGAGTGACTGACAGTGAGCATGTATAGACCACTGGGCCTCAGCTTTATAGATGCGTGGTCCTTGATACATGTAGATGGGACCAAGAATCTGCAAGATATACGGTACACCATGCATCCATAGTATCAGTTATAACTGATGGAGGGCATAATCCTGTAATTTTTCTCAAGACATATCTTGATCGGTATGATCACCCTCGCCAGATTAATAACTCTATGACGAGGGTGACATTGGAAATATATTAAAGATAGACACGATTCACAGGAATCCTGCACATTTTTCTCTGGACATACACACATTCACATTATAGGAATCATGAAAATAGATGGACATGGTTCTTTTAAGATATATCTTGAAAATATATCTCTTGGATCAGTGTATGACCCAGATTCCAGTCTGAGTAAACTATAGAAGAGTAACTTATAGCAGGATAAAAGGAAGCCAGGGTGTGTTTCACACTGATATCGTCACATGCCTGCAGTATCTGAGCACCCCAGAGACACCTATCGGCCCATCACAAGCCAATGACCTTCGGGGTAATAAATAGTGACCTAGCACAGGACCTCTGCTTATCTGCAGCTCAAAGAATGGCAATGTTAAAACATCTCATGGATTTATGTCGCAGCATGGTGGTCTAGAGTTTGAAGGAGTGCAAAATAATTACATTACAGACAGAAAACTCCTCTCAGCCTCTTTCTGTAGAGTGAGTCTCCAAGACATCCAACTCAACTATTCCAAGTTTCCTACACCCCAGGGTATGCGGCAGAGTGTAGAGCCAGTGTATACATTGATAACTGCTAGTTCTCGACACTTTATTAGAAACAGGATCATCAGTCACATGGAACACTATCTGAGATAGCATCTGACGCCGTTAAGAGATAAGCTGATGGCATCTAATGACTAGGGATACAAGACAGCCCTGGGCTAGACCATATGGGACATTCTTGAGGAAGTTTACATTCACGTTTGAAGGACAGCACACATGGTAAGGTAGTGCAGTTCACTTTAAAGTGGAGATGGGGCAGGCCAAGATTATAGGCCCTAGATTGAAGGGCCAGGGGTGGGACATATGCAGGCCATGTTGTTTGGACCTCATGCTGGGTTTTACTTCGGTTTTAGTTCGGTCTTAGTGGCTTTGATCACCGTGTCTCCTGCCTGCATTCTTGTGGTAGACTGCAGACAATCTGGAGGCCAGGAAGGCCCCCAAAAGGCACATGTGCTCTGACCCGTCCCTTCAGCCTGTGCCCGGGCTGTGCAGCCCTTCAAGCCTGTCCTATCACCCCGCGCACCTTTAATGCATTGCCCCCAAGGTCAAGCCCCCCTGCTCTTCCCTACATGTAGCGAGGCCCCTGCATCTCTGCAGCTGCTTGGGCAAAATTGAGCAAATATGTTGGTCAGGGGCCACACATACCTCCCCTTAATAGGGCCCCAAGAACTTGACAAGAAGGCCACGTATTCCAGCTATGGTCACGATTTGTTGCTCAGGACGCTTCAAGTTTGGACTTGCATCTTGAGTAAATGTCTTTGGCCTGGTATGCTGCATAATGCCTCGATAATGCTGCCACCGTCTATACGTCATGTCACAAGTCTGGCTGGGGCCGTCATGGGTCAGGCCCCCTTTGCATCCAGGAGAGGCAAAGCTGACTGTTATGAACATCAAAGCTGGCGATTATTGTTACATCACGCCCCCATATAGGCCTGCCTCTAAAATACGACTATTATTCCACTGGGAGGTCCCACAAGAATGCAATATATTGCGCTGGGGTGATTTAATAGTTGTTTGAAGAATGCATGACCGCAGAAAGAGGATCTCAAGGGATCCAATGAACCCAGATATATATACAGGCCTGCAGGAAGGGCAGAGGTAGGCTGGTGTGTGTGTTTTGAGGATTCTATAAGTAACAGGCATGGCTTGTGTCAGCAACCAAGTGGAGTCAGGATGAGATCCAGGGCTATGAGTCAGCGTGACCTCCTGCCACTCAGTGTCGAATGTCGACCTGGCTTGATCAGTGCCACAAGCGCGACACAAGCCCACCACCCCCTCTGCCCCGAGCCCCCCTCCTATCCCTTCCACTAGATGCTTACATGCCCCCTGCAACTCACCCCTTGCTTGTTTTTTCACCCTTCTAAGGTCTCTTCCTGCTTCCATTTCCTTCATGCTTATTACTTTTTCTCTGAAGGAAATGCATTTGCAGAGCTGCAGTCTGCACCTGCCTGTTGGTTAACCACAGTGAGCTCTCCCTCCCTCCAGGACTCCAAGGACTGCCAAGGACTGACCTTCTTATACATTTCTCCCAGAGTTTTTCCCTCCCTTTGCTAAACTCCCAGCCCAGCAAGGTCAGCCCCTTTTTGTGCCTAATTGCCTTTAATGTGTCTCTGCAGATATGTCCTTTTCACAGATTAGCCAGGCGAGGCAAGTTTTACAAATACTATTAAATGCAAGTCTCATATGAAGGGAGAATTATAGGCCGAGCCATCTGCCATTTTCACCCCCGGCCCTTCATGCAAAAACCCAGGGATGCAGGCAACAGCAGGCCCTACTCAAAGACTTAATACTGCAAACACAGGCCACAATTCACTAAATTTAATGGACATATGTTCCATGGACTTTTGTGACTTGATGGGCAATAATAACTCACGCAATACATTCTGGGAAGCCACAAAAATCTTCAAAAAAAGTACACCATAATGTGCATGCATGATACCAAAAGCATTTATAAACACAATCACTTTGACAAATTACCCTATCTTAAATTTGGTATTCATCCTCACCACAACACATGGAATGGAATGCCAACATGCACCAATCAAAAAGACCAAGTGACCATTCATTGGCCAATGGCCATTCTCTTGTCATTCTTTTGCCCTTCATTTGTGTTGGGTAATGAGGCCAGTGCATGGCATGACATGAACACTTTCCTGATGACCAGATCAAAGGTCCAGGGTGAACCATGCTAAATGCACATTCGTGCCCTCCTTTCAAATGTTGAAGTTCATGGTACTTTGGTTTTTTGAAATACCAAATGGTCATTTTGAAGCTTTTGCATACAGAAGTGTGGTTTTCCCCAAAACCCTACAGCATCTATGACAATGCAGTATTTCCACAAACCAACATTGGAATTATATGGAGGACAAGCACAATAACCAATTAGGTTTTTGTATGACCTTTGGTTTTTAGAGTGAATTGTAAAATCAATGAGATTGCCAAATAACTCCCAAATTCATGTATCCATATCAAACCCAGTTTTTTTTTTTTTGGGGGGGGGCATGGTTGGGGTAACCAATCCATTCTTTGCAACTTAGTTGATACAGGGAGGTTTATTTCTACTAAGTCCATGATTGATATGTCGCCAACTTATCCAAATGACTATTGTTCAACCAAAGATGATGGTTGTGACAACCAAATTTAGGTTGATCCTCAACCACTAAGATTGGAATAACATGTCTTACCAGAAATTGAGTCTCTCAGATGTCAGACTATATCATAGCACTTCACACAGTTCAGACTCTTCAGAGTAAATGTTATTGGTCATACATCTCTCTGGAAACGTTTGTACAGAGGTAGTAAATAGAAGTGTTTGGGGAAGCTATGAAAGTGAATAGATACACACAGTGCCCTACAACATTTTTGCTTGAGTTATTCAATGTTAACATCCTGCAGATGTTGGAATCGTTTTGCAGACTCCCTGAAGATTCCCTGAGGATTGCCTGAGGATCTAGGAGTTGCATGGGGCCATGGAGTTATCAAATAGGCAGTTGAGTCAAGAAGCTCTTGTGTGTGTAGCCATGAGCCTGGCATGTACAGTGTATACCCTCTTGTATGTGTGTCAACAAAACGCCCAGGAACATACAGGAGGAGTTGCAGGGTACCTTAGGACCAGTTGGGGGGGGGGGGGTACTCTGTGTCAGGATGTTCTTCCAGGGTCTTCCGGGACTGGGTGTCTGAGTGGCTGTCACACTACGTGTGCCCTGGCGTCTTCCTGCTGACCTATGACCCCCGAGCAGCACACCCCAAAACACAGCCCCCTGCACCCTGCAGCCAAATAAGGAAGGGGCCCGTGCTAGAGTATACCCTTGGATAAACTATACACAACTGCAGCACCGTGCCAGCACGTGCCCTCTGGATCCAATTGGAGGATCCAAGAACAAAGTGAAAAAACAGGGGGAAAGGGGGGGGGGGTAAGAAAATAAGAGACAGGAGGGGGTGGACAGGAGCAAGGGGTGGAAAAGACAGATCCAGAATGCAGGAAGGATGCCTCAAGACAACCAAGGAGGGTGATTCCAGGGGGGTGAGGCAAGAAAAGGGTTAGTCCATCACATATGATGCTGTCACTCAGCATTCCTGCCTTGGCCCAGCTTCCTGTCCCTGTGATGCACTAGACGTGTTTTTGACACACTTCCTCTCCAAGCAAATACCCTTGTTTATCACACATGCACAACTGCTCTGTGTTATACCACAACTTACACTCATAGTATACACCAAGGGTATAAACTACACACTCACACTGGTCCTGGTGACTCCTGGGTCACGGGTGCATAGGTTTGCCCCCCAGCAGCCCAATCAGCAAGCCGCTAACTGATCATATAGCCCCAGGTCATGGGTTTGAACTGTATAGATTTGCATTAATCATCTGCTCTAATGATATCACATAAACACAAGGTGGAAAAAGACTTAAAAGGGGCTAAAATGCACTTTTGGGTAACTGAAAACAGCTACAACACACAGATATAACTCCATTGCTATAACCATGGAGCTAATAAACTTTTGCTATGCTATAACCTATAACAAGTAACATGTTCTGAAATTGCTCTCCATGAGTCAGAGACCTTTGCATCCATACAACTTGGCAATATCATACAACAAGGGTATGCAATAATAGCATACAATCTCATACACACATTTGTTGTTCATCTGTAGCACATAAATTGCTATAAATAATAATAAGTTCTCAGTAATGAGACAGACTGACACCCAACATACATATATCGTAGAAGGAGGATGTCCAGGGCAGCTGTCTCAGCATGGTGTAGAATGATTGGTGTCTCATCACTGACCCAAACATGTAGTCACTCTATGATTCATTCTTATTCACTCCTGCCAGTCATTTTGCACTCTCTGGTTCTGTACTACTAATATGGTGTTATTCATACACTTACTAATTTTTTCCTCCCATCTCATCTGTCAGCTTCTGAATCATTTCTGCCTCCTCAGCACAACACCTGCAAAAGATCAAATGACTATTAGCCACACATCACCTATAGAGCATACACATGATGCTATATATATATTGTATATATTAGTAATTGTTTACACAGCATACTGCTACAGTGACTTTCTCAACCTATGACTATCACAAGTTATGCACAGAAGCATTGCAAACAACCACAAATATGAGCATCAGCTTTATCCAGCTGCATGTTGAATTCCACAAGCATGAATCAGAGATTCACAGTTGATAATCATGACAAACAAACGCTACAGAATAGCATTATGAACAGCAGCATTTATAAGCATTGAAAGAAGAAAGTTAAAGAATCATTTTAAAGCAAAGTCACAATTATTCCCAGAAGCAATTAAACATAAATTGGGCTAACTACTCTTTAATGTGGGTCTTAATGTTATATAGATTTTCCTCCTCATATGATCTGAGGGAATTGAAAATTATGTAATTGAATGAATATTTCAAAATGACGACGACACTCATGGGTAGTTGCAAAAAGTGGCATTAATAGCTGAGAAATAAATTGTGAAGAGGATGGCATTTAGCCAGTGAAGCTCCCCAGCCTCTCCTGCATGCAAGATTTACAAGTCCCCAGGCCAGAGCATGTTGCCGTTTTTATCAGCCAGGGGGCAGCAGTGAGCAGTGATAGCAATTCTAGTTTGCCCTGGTGAGCAAGAAATCCAGCTCACATGTCCAGAAGGGCATTGACTCTGCAAAAGGTCTACAACCGAAGGAATAATGCTCTGGATCAAGATGGTGTCCGATTATGCTTGGGAGCTGTTTCTCCTTAACAACCCATGATTAAAATAAACAAAGAGGCCTGCGAAATTCCAATTGACTGGTAATCTCAGAGCTACTCTTTAGTCTCAAAGCCTCTGTTTCTTGGCTGCCTCTCTGATGAAAAGCAGTCCATGAACCTAAACTTGGGCTGCAGCGTACAAGTTGCACTTGCAGTCTTAATTTATAGCTGCAAAAACAGCTTGTAGCCAATTTTAATGTACATCACATTTTGCCAGTGTGCCCTGCACTGGGACAGGTCTTGGGAGCAAGGTCACAAACAGGAATAGACTGAAGGTCACCAGTACTCCCAGGCAAAATACAATTATGACCAAAAAAGTCAAAATGGGTCAGTTTTTCGCCCTTGGACAGGACACAGGGAGATGTTAAAAACCTTGCACACATATTAACACGATTACAGCCAATTACATTGGCAAGGTTAGTACCTTCATGCTGGTCCCCTTTTTTCTCGATAGAACACGAAAGATATTACTTTAAAGCTATTGATGGAAGCCGAAACTTTAAGAAATGAAATAGAAACGCTCTTTTCACGAGCATGAAAACTGTTGGAAGAGTGTATTGTGAGTGTATTGTGTTATGAGAGTGTCTGGCATCCATGGGCATCATGTGATAGGAGATTGGCTCAGAGTGGAGGTCATCTGACAGCTAAACAAACAGGACACATGAGGCTGAATAGGGCATGACCTCAGACTGTTAGCTCAGCGCCGGAAGGACCTTGCAGCAGGTACCACCGATTGGAGGAAGGACCTGGAGCTGGAGGAGGGAGGGAGGGAGAAGGAAGCAGGGCCAGGAGGCAGGTCACCCAGTGCAGACGCCTGCACCTCCCTCCCTCCCTCTCCACTCTTATCTCCACACGCAAAGAGCCAAAAAAATCAGCCACGCTTGGTTGACTTTTAGAAAACCCACATACAGCTGCGGGCTGTGGCAAAAAAGGACACAACTAGCTATTATTCCTGTGTAGGCTTGTGGACTGCTGTTCCTCCTGTTAACTAAATGTAAGAGCTAAATGCAGAGTGTTTTAAAGAGTGTCTTAAGAGTGGTTGACTGCTTGTCGGTGACCTGTCTTGAACAAGTTGAAGTGTCTTTAGTGTTGTCAAAGCATTTTGCAACAACCCCTGCAAGTGTATTCCAAAGCACAGTGCACCGAATGTAAGCCAGGCAATTGCAGAGATCCCTGGTTTAGCATTAGGGCGATCGCAGAGGACATGATGCCCTCCAGCTGTCTTATCTTTGCCGTGTGCACCCCTCTGAGGGGTGATCGGGGGCCTGTCAGGACTGTGCCTACCAAATCAAGACGACCGACAACTCCGAGGGGGGCTCATGGCTCATTCAAAGAGAATTTTTTTCAATTTTCTAGGGAGGTGAGGAAGACAGGGGCTCAAGTCGCTCAATCAGCCAACGCAACAGTGACCATCGATTGGAGGCAGCTCCTTGCCAGCCCACCACGAGCAAAGCTACTGCTGCTGCTACAGGACACTGATGCTGTAGCTGCTGCTTCTCATTGACCAACTGTCTGGCTGCTGTCTGGGTCACAGGAACCAGGTCAAAGCAATAGCTGCAATATATGGCAATCTTCTGAATTATCTTCATAGAATCCTTATGGATCCCTAACAAATTCCATCCCCACAAATTGGAACGCATATCATAAACCTTATTAGGGCCACTCCAACGTGTTATCAAATTCTTCAACAGATATAATTCAATGACCTGTCTGCTGTGAGCTGCTGTGGCACCACAAAGGCCTGGTGTAGTTGGCCCATGTGCACAGGGCGTCAGATTTAAGCCAGGTTCTCCTCTCCCTAAAAGCAAACCTGAATATTCTACAAGAAAATCAAATGATTCAGGGAAGAGGCACTGAGCGATAAACACAGCCAGGCTGTAAACAGAAATCTTGGAAGAAAAAACAGTAATCGAGCTGGAACTCATTCGAGGAATGTGGGCATGGCCACTCAAACTTTTCCTTTATAACCGGTCTGGATAAACATGTAAATATACAATATACTGAGGCTTTTTAGAGGACTGCCTGCTGGCTCTGCTGCACAAACATCTGCCACATGCCAGCATAAACTTGATGAGGGCGACTCCAAAAGGGGTGATCAAGTTCAACAAGCCATTTCATATTTCAAGCTATTTCACAAGCCCCTTGTAGTAAGGCTTGTACTTTGAGACCTTCCTAAAGGAACAAACACTGCAGAGATAATGAAGCACACTTCTAACTTATCAGATATCGATTTATAAGTATACAGCCCATTTGCAAGGATGCCATTTGTAAGGATCCCACTCTTGCAGGTTATTAGACAAGATTAGTGTCACATAGCAAAGTGTTATCAGGGTGACAATGAGAGGGATCAAAGAGGATCTTTATGACTGTGCCATGTGGCTGGCTTCTCCTCTCTGGTATTGTGGGAACAGGCAGGTGTCAGCTGTCACCCATACACACGACTCCCAATGTAATGCATTTACTTAGGATTTTTGTTCATTTGTCAACTGCAGTTCATGACCCAGTTCACGGCCTTAACAGCCTGCAGTCGGCTGAAGTAGCCTCCAAGCCATGACTGCAACTGCTGATCTCATCACTGATCACTGCTGTCCTTATTTCAAGTTATTTGTAGTGATAAGTTACTGAGAACCCCACAGTCCTCTGGTCTTCAGATGTCTGCAGTCTAGGGGTGTCACGAAATTTCGATACATCGATATATCGCGATATTTAGCTTTTAGATACGCATATCGTATCGTGGGGCATGTACCGAGATACATATTTTATTGAAAACATCCTTGAAAAACCTAGTAAATCCATAGAAAACAGTGTTAATTGAAAATTTTTGTTAGCTGAAAAGCTGTGTGTTGCTATCTTGCATGTATCGTATCTTGTATCGTATCGTGGCTGTCATATCAAGGTATGCATCGTATCGTGGGATAGGTGTATCGTTACACCCCTACTGCAGTCCAAAATGCCTCAGATACAGGATCTGCTGCAGGCACTTGACTTGCGAACTAACTTAAATTTCTTATCTGCTTCCTCTTGCAATCATATCGAGCCAAACACTTTTCAGTACAGAGGCAGAAAAAGTGGCAGCTGAACACGTGGAATATTACACAGAAATACATAAATACACAGCACTTCCCTGCACCCACTGCACCTTGAGTTGCGGTAAGTTTCTTCTTTTGCAAATTGAATCTATGGCTTGCCCAAACTGTACCAAAAAAATAAAGAAAGAGAAAACCATCAAAAAGTCAACTTCGTGCAGGTCTGATATTAATTAAAATGCGTCCTATTGTATAAATTCAAAGTTCTTTATTGACACTGCTGTTTGCCCAATCTTTTAACTCCTCAAACTTCACAAAGGCTTTCTGTTAACAATGCTTTGACCTTTGGCTACGAGGTTTAGTTTTATGACCTGACTGTAGAAGGCGCGTCGGTCGCACTCCCCCTTGTGGCGTGTTGATAGAAGCAAGATTTAAGGAGCTGACACTTAGCCAATATTTCAAGAACGACCTTTCTAAGCCTTTCTGAGAGCTCTGTTCAGAAAGCTGCCATTATATATTTTCCAGCTAGTCTCAAGTGCAAACATATAACTACAATAGGGGAAGTCGAGTATTGTGAAAAAATGAAAGTTGAAAGTTATCCCCAAGGTCCAGAAAACAAGTCTGATGCAGAGGTCAACATGCATTGAAGCTAACTGCAGGGTGAATTTTTCATGTCCAGGAGGTCAGCTAATGAGACACGCGATGCAAGGAAACTGAAGTCAGTCATTTGGCGGACCCTTGATCATATTGCCCTTAATGTGGTGCTGGGCTGTGGCAGAGGACAATACAATAAAGGAGAAACTTCAAGAAACAAGAGAAGGCGGATGTCGTCAGGGCAATTGGGTCAACTGCACAGCACAAGGGTTGGCTGATCCCAAGGGGGGTAGGCCAAAGTAGACCAGACACTTGCACACAAATGCCCAAGGCTTGTTTTGTCCTGCAACCCACCGGACTGACAAGTCAGCCATCAATGCAATGCTGCTAGGCCAATCCATCTGCCCAACTAACTTGTGTAACTTGTGTTTCTGAGTTGAGAACACAAGATGCAGACACAAGATGAATGTGGCTTGGCAGTCCGAATCCCCAGGGGTCCAGGTATGAGGGTCACAGCTGCCCCCAGTTCCATTACTTGAACAGAAACGACATTGCTGCCACCTTCCATATATCCCCTGAACTGTGTTTATCACACCCCTTATCATATTTATTTATCAAAATAAATATTGGCTGCCAGGCAACACGATCATCCCTCGACAAGAGTCAATTGTCAACAGGAGGTCGATCCAGTTTTATTTACGGTCTTTTTTTCACTTTTTTGCACATTGTCATTAAGCAATTAAGCCTGACATTTATGCCCATCATTTGCTTCAATTTGCTGGAGAACCAGGATTCCTGCCTGGTAGTATGTGCTCCAGGCATCGAAATTCATGCCAAGTATTTCTGTGATCATAGAAAACAAGGAGCTCGGTTTAAACTTTTTCCAATTCTAATATTACACCAGGCATAATTGTATTGAGTGATGTTAAGGCTGACTAGTTTTTATGAGAGGCTGACTTAGTGAGGCGGATGGGAGGCACACATGTCCCCATTTCTCTGCTGGTGACAATCAATCCAGCATGCATCCAGTGTCAGGGCCCCTTGCACCATGATTTATATTCATCAGCAAACAGGGCACAATGAGGAAACTAGTCTGCTGTAATGGTGTGGGTGAAATGATGATTTTTACCTAGAAATCGATACATGGGGCTGCCAGAGCCCAACCCTCGACCCCAGGCAACCTAGCAACAGTAAAGGGAGCTACAGGAGGGGGGGGGGGGGCAGTGACTGCCAGTCACACGCATATGAGATATTAAAGTCCCCATGCAGACAGCAGTAGCAGACAGCAATACCGCATTGGTTGCAGGGAGTTGGTGGGGGAGTTGAGTTGGCACTGCAGCCCAATGAACTTGGCGTGATGCTCACTTCACCTGAGAGGGATAGGCGATATCTTTGAGGCCTGCTTCAGCAACTCCATCACCTGCCTCCTCCCTATACTCTTTCTCCTTCTCCCTTTTATCACAACTTCAATCGCTACTTTTCTTTTTGTTCAACAACCCCAGCTTGGCCCCTTCTCTCTTTTCCATTAAAATGCCTTCTTGGCGATTGCACGCTCCCTCGCCCAGTTTGCTGGCAAATGAACAACCCATTCAACAAGCCATACAATTCGCATTTATGGATTCTTGGCAAAATTAATAAGTCCATAAAACTGTGATCAATGGTGTAAAAATATGACACAGCGCCAGTCCCTGTGCACAATGTGCAGCAGTGTGTTTGCTCAAACTGACACCAGGCATAATACCTTGTTCATCACATAAACAACCAAGCCGATCCTATCTAGATCCTATTATGTACATGTGTGTTAAAAATATTTTTGACGTGTGTTGACATTTTTTTGTTATTTAGTGTGCAAATTTCTGACTAACTTGTTGATGTATGAGAGGGAGCATTGAGTGGTGGTGTTTATCGATATAATCTGTTGAATAAAGCTAAGTCAGGGGATGAATGGCTGTTGAGCTGCCCTTGGTTTTTATGAGGGTTCTTCTTGTTGTCTCAGTGACCTTGAGAAATGACCTTGGGTCAAAGCCAAGAGCGGATTTTGATGTAAGGAGGAGCTGCTTGAATGGCTTGAAAGATTGCAAGGTCAAGGTCACTCCTAGGTGACTGGGTGTTTGAGAAAGGTCACTCTGCCAGGTCATGGGGGCCAAAAAGCTGCTGCATAGGAACCAATACCTCTCATGGCTTTCCATTGCAAGCCTTGACTGCTCTCAGCCCCCAGCCCTGACTCTTCAGCCCTGACACTCAACTGTGACACTCACTCATGACACCAGGGGTCAGTGTGGCCCATGACATGACACTTGGCCACCGTGACACTCCAATGTGTCAAACTAGCCAAACATGCAACCCTCCTCTTGCCCTCCCCACCCTTCTTAAACATTTTCTCAACCCTTTTCACAAGTTGTTTGGCCCTTCAAAAGAGGAAGTCTGACTCAAAAAGTCTCCCAGACTACCAGTTTAAAATTTGATAGCAAACTACAAGTTTTTACTCAATGGCAAGAGATGTATACACCCAGGCTGCAAGCAGACACTATTTAGTAAATCATCATTCCAGTTTATTGCTTAACGTTTCTGCAGTAAATTGCTCCCCCAGCCTTCCACTAGACTTTTACGTCCGCACCTGAAGATAACGACCACAAGGCTACTAGAATTCTGAACTTTTCTTTACTTCAAAGTACTCAAAGTTCTCAAACACTACCTATAACAGGCTATAAGAAAGTTGGACTTCATTGAATCAATGCTTTATAGACATTAAATCCATGAGAACCATATTGATAGTCACGGGAGACAACTTACAATTCTTTAAGGCTGACTCCTGGTCTGATAAGATCTTGTTTTCTTTGCTGATAATTGCAGATTTGGAGAGAAATGCAGTTTGACACACAACGCTGCCATGAAATGATTCAAATCACGAGTTTAAGACTCTAATTCAGAGTGATATTTATGGCAGGGGGGTTGGATCCCCGGGGACTACCTGTCCGGAGGGAGAATTTTATTACCCCGTAATTCTATTTGACCAGGTCAAGAAGACTGGCTGAGTAGCTTTTTGCCCTCCCCCGTCTGGCTGGGGCTCACAGGAGCACTTGGTGCAAATCTCTGACACACAGCAAGAAGTCAATGGAAGGGCTTGATCAGGGTGTTAATAATCAAAACACAGATCAAGTTACTGAAGAAGCCCCCCCCCCGCCCCCAGGGTACAAGGCCTCACCCCCTGCAAGAAAGTTGTAGCAACACCTGGGTCAAGCTGGTCACCACAGGAAAATATGCAAAAACATTGCACCCAATGTTGTCACTATACATAGCACCGAATTCATTGATCAATATACTCAGAGAAGCACTCACAACAGTCCTCATGATTGCTTTACTTTCAGGCAGAGCAAGATAATGGAAGGACTCATGGAGTCCGCTCCAATAAGGTGTTGATCAGCTGATCAATGATTGTTTTCTCCAAGATGGGAGTCATTTTCAGATGACAGCTGTTATAGCTGATCCCATGACATGTTCCATGTAAACAATCAAACAACAACTTCCCAGGTATATCAACTTCATACCATGGACCAATTATCAGTGATTGTTCCATGTTCATACCATGCTAGCAACTCAATTCATTGGAAGGTATCATATCAAAGCAATTACTGTTATATCTAATATTATATGACCCTGCTCAATTCAATCAGTTCAGATGTGTACCACATGTAAAGTTGACATTGTCAACTTCACGTGAATATCAAAAATTTTGTAAAAAGTAGGGGATCATCGATAAAGTAATCAATATATTCTTCAACAGTGAACTCTAATTTGGACCCAATTAATTCAGTGACCTCAGCTCAAGGGCCATTTAGTATCTTGCAAGTAGCTTCAATGGGTCATTGCAGCAATTAGGTGACTGTCCAGGATGATATCATTACAAAAACAGACATGAAAGATGTTTTTCATTGTTGATACGTTGTTGATTTTCTAATCATCCCTCCATTTGAACCATTATAATTTGCTTATCGCATGATTTATGTCGATTTAACTTATGAAAATCATTACTGAGCAGCAAAACTATTGGACACGGCATTCTGAGGAAAAAAGTGGTGTTTACTTGCAAGTTCAATAAATCATGAACATGTCATTTTTATAGCCAGGATTATTCTCACTGCAGTGGCTGGGCTTGCCTGCAGCTTATTCTCTGATCTGCATAACTCTTCATTTAGCTGTTGCTGGGAGAGCAATAAAAAGGCAAATAATTTCTCATCAATCATAATATATCAAAACTCATGCACATAGGTTGGGGATCAATTAAAAAAGTTATCACAAAAAAGAGAGAACCCAATTGATTATTGGTTGAGATTTTCCAAGTCAAAATTTGCATATCAATACAAAATTGAATACCAAGTTGAATACCAACCAAGTGAATACTGATGCATCAGATAGGAGATACCTGGTATATGCTAATTATGCATTCAAGAAATCCATATACAAACAGCAGGCCTGGATCAACATCCTTGAGATGGCAATATCACTTTGAAAGAGCAGAAAAGAATCTCTTTTTATAACTTGTATCTCAAACATGAATCTTATTGACAAACATTTTGTTGCAAATTCTATTAGGCAAAGAAAGAAGAATTGCAGCATGTATGGGGCATAAATTTGCAATGAAATAGTGACATAAAATATCCAGGGTAAATTAATTAAGTATGAGACACTCAGGGAAATTGACCTTTTTTCATAAGGTGGTATCAGAGGTCCCATAAAAATAACCTATGGATTGCATTGGATGGGTGACAGTCATGACACTCACAAAAAGTCATCTGTGGGAAAAAAGAAAGCAGGCAAAGAAATGATCAATGAACCCTGGAAGCAATCAAGAGGGAAGAAAAAGGGGGAGTGATGAAACGAAGCAGACAAACAAAGCATAATAGAAAGAAGTTGTGACTGGGTTTGGGAGGAGGCTCCCAAATGAAGTGACCAGACAAGGAGCCAGAGAGGAGAGGAGGACCAGGGAAGAGAGTAGCAAGGAGAGTAGCAAGGGAGGGGGTCTCGCCCCAGGCCAGGCCAATCTCCTCTCTTCACGCTTCACAGGTTTTCATTATCTGCCAACCTGGGTTTTTTGGTTTGCACATTAGTAGATGGTATATATCAGCCTAATGCCCCTAAATGACAATTCGGCGAACTGACATCTCTAATAACCAGCCACAGCCTGTGTGATTTGCTGTCGTGCCCAACATGAGAGATGTGCTTGAATCCCTCCTACAACCATTCCAACCAAACTCAACCAATGCCCTCAAACTCTTTCCAATCAGTCTGAATCAGAGAGTGGTTTAGTCTCACACAGTTCCCTTTTCCCAATGTTCTACTCATTCTACTGGGAGGTTGTCTAAGAACTTTTTGTCCCCTTTTGTGGCTTGAACGTGCGTGGGGAGCATGTCCCAACAATGAGTCCTTCCAAATGCCCCTAATGAGCCACAGTCGAGCCACAGTCGAGCCCAAATGCAACTTTGCTTTTCAAAGTAAGCAACCAGAGCAGGGCCTTTCATCTAGGCATCACCACTATTACATAAATTTACTCAAGTTTATATCAGTTTGCAAACACAACCCCATTGAAAGTGAATTCAATAAATTCAAGCCGCCGGGGTAAATTATGCATGTGAGTATTGGAGGATTTTACAAAAGGGGCCACCAATGTTTCCCAGGCCTCTGTGAACCTTTGAAGCCATACAATGCATTGGCAATAATTTATTTGGCTTAACAGGTGTGAAGCAGGGCGAAACCAGAGCAGATTTTCAGGTGATTGGGTTTGCTTCATCAGTATTCATGGGACCACACTGCACACAGAACACTTTCCTAGAAGATGGAAGAGAAGCCAGGCCAGTTTAACTGGGTCATGGGGGAAAGGGTCAAGAAAAACACCCCTCACAGGAACTGGTGACAGCTGTTGGTAGCCATGGAAACGCTACAGGAAGAAGGGGTAAAGTAGCAGCAGCAGCAGCATCCAAGTTCCAAGGGCACCCCAAAAGGGAAGGGGGGGTGTAGGACCAAAGGGGTGTGCAGGGGGTTGGGATTGGGGATCCAGATAGCTTCCTTCATGCATCCACTTGGGTCCTGTCTGGCATCAGTATCTGCTGACTGGAGTCGGGCAGGATGAGTTGCATCCTCCCTCAACTTGTAAGTCAGAGCCCAGAAAATAAGTAATCAGGCTGGGCCAGACACGCTAATCAAGTGGGGCGGACCTTGTTAGCAGCCTGATCCCAACAAGGAGTTAGTCAGGGCGATTCCCTGGCCCCTCCATTCCCCAGTCCTTCATTTCGCGGCCCACTTGCAATCCAGGGCACGGCGGGAGGGGAGGGGGAGGGGGCAGCACAGCCACTGGACAGGGGTGATAACTGGAATTACTGGAAGGGGAACCCCCTTGTTAAGGCTTATTGCACAGGGGTAGGTAAGCAGTCGTTGGCAGCTGATAATGGAGGCTGTGGTACTGCAGCAGCAGCTTTGACTGATGAGGAGGCAAGCAAGTGATGCACTCTGAAGTTACAAACAAAAGCAACAACAAAAAGTTAAATCATTGTCCCTGCAATGGTCTGCAGCCAATACACTGTATGTGTGTGATGGGCAGCATCCAATCTGCAGCAGCAGTCGATGCCAACAGGGTGACAGCCCTACCCCAGTCAACTACACAGTCTGGTCCATGCAACCCCTAGAGTGTCCGGGGTGATTTACCTGCCCTACAGCCTGTCGTACCCCATCAACAGATCCCAGACTTTGATAACCTCCAAGTCCAGTAATATACAGCATAGTGGCACCCATTGTTCCTTATAAAAATACACAAATTCACTCCATCTCCATTCCTCACTCTTTCACAAACACATTGTGTCAGGGATTATACTAATTTATACCAGTCTTTCAATGAAACCACATAAAAAAACCTGGAAGAATGGCGTTGGTCATGCCTGTTGCACGTTCATAGTTGACTTTTAAGAGGCTGTCACTGCAGTTCACTTAACTTACTGCCTACAAGAGGAGAATAATACGAGGCTTGGTAAAGCCACAAATCAAGGTACTTGCACAAATCAAGTGAGAGTGTTGGAGTAAAGTGATACAGTAGTATCATGGGAGTATCATGGGAGTATTGGGGGAGTGCTTTTAGAGCTGATTTACTCCCTGCTCTGACTGATGGGGGCCTCTAAATCCACTCAGCAAAGAAACTCCACTTCCAGATCTCTTCCCCTTTCTTACAAGTCTCTTTTTCATGTTTTTTTGGATGAGGAAGAGTTTTTTCACCTAGCCCTTCCTCAAGTTCCTGGCTCCACATAAACCAGCAGGTGACACATGACATATTCCTGGATGCCCTAGTCTGCTGCTGCTGATGATGATCTTGTTTTACCCCTTTCAGCATCCCCACCCATGTCCTGCATCCTGCCCTTCCTGGCCCTCGTGCTATTTATAGCCTAGGACCTTGGCTACACATTCCCTGACCTGGTGGGCGGGGCAAGGCGGTCGTCAGCTTACTCGACAACTCAAACAAATGGTCCCACAGTAAATAAAAACAAATGGACCCTCAGGTCCTAAAGCCAGGCCCAACCAAGACAGGTAAGGTGGCCTAGAATGGACAGAGGTCAATCACAATATATACTCTGTAGACACCACATATACCCCACTGGGTCCATTGACACCAGGCAGTCCACATAGATCAGCTACCTACACCAAGTTCATTTACACCAACTTCACATATATACACCAGCCAAAGTTCACATACACCAAACAGCAAATATTCTCGAAATACAGTGAACTTGGCTGGATGTCTGTAGCACAGCTCCATTCTTGGCCTGATTTTGACAGCAAGTTCACCTAGATGTCTCCCCCCTGCCACCCCATGCTGGCCCTCTAATATGCCATGGCCTGACCCAGCAACCATTCAACACACTGTATACACAGATACCTGGCCCTATGCATCATGCTTCAAACATGCACTTCACACATCTCCATATCTCCAGGGCCCTGCATCTAACTTGGAGCACTTCTTGTTGGTGTTTTAAACAAATCCATACTCTGCTGGTATACTCCTGGACCTCCCCTATTACCCACAGCAGTACCCCATAAGCTTATGGGGTACTGCCCACAGCAATATCAGAAGAAAAAATCTGTTATTTAACCCTTGAATTGACCCTCAACTCCTACACAAGTTTGCCATTAGCTAGGCAAAAGATTGAGAAGAACAGCTAACACCAAAATAGTTTGAAAATGCAGGCTCCCTGTAAATCAATGGTAATGCAGCCCACAAGAAATATTTCACATGTTAATTTCATTCTCATCGAATAGTTCAATGTTGTCATTCAATAGAAAAAGTGAAAGCCTTTCAGTCAAACAATTCTTTGGATTGAAAAATCGAACTTGTCAAACTAAGCTGCCTCGAAAAGTACATGTAATCATGAATTCGTATAAATTTGACAAGTGCCAGAGTGACAGATGAATAATTAAAGGAATACGTCAAGTTCATCACCAAAAAAATGGAAAGAATACACATAATCTTTACAATGGTAATAAAAAAAACACTTTTTTCACGAGATTTATAAAGGTCATGATAACACATGATTGTCATTGATTGTTGTCATTGGGTGTCATGACTATGTCATTGAATGTCATTGATTGACATAAGGAGGTCAATTACGTCATCCACTGACATCCAGGGCAAAGGTCATAGGTTGGCCCCAACTTTCCCAAGGTCACTTAATTTGTGTCAAGGTCATTCATTAGGACAGCAGCAACTTTGAGGTCATCAATGAAATAAATGGGACAAATAAAGAGGATCAGCCTGGAGCTTTGATGTCAGTGACATTCACAAGGATGCATTGGTCAGTTTAAGGGAGAAATTGAATTAGGCCTAACTGGTGATAGATTGCTTTTGAAGAGTGCTTCAGAACAGCTTCAGCCAAAAACCAGGTTATCTGTCATCCTTTCTTATACCTCCCATTCTCCTGCTAATACAAACAGATTACAAGAACAGATTGCACTGCTGAAACACCCAAGAGTGCCTGTTTGTATGCTCCTACTTTTTCTGTTATAATCTAACAAACATGTCTTTTTTGTGAGCATGTGGAGGTTATATCAGATGCTGAAATGAGCATAGAAGGAGCATGAAGGGAGCATGGAGGGAGCATGGAGCAGATGACTGTGGCAGGAGCAGCTATGAGTCATGCTGAGCTTTACTCATCCACTAGAAAACTGCAAAACACCTCCTTCTCTGCAGCTTCAAATTATTACATTGCCATTATGTGAGTTCTCTCTGGCTCCACTAGAGTTGTACGCTCAACACAAAGCTACCCAGTTCATGTTTAACATTCATTTGAGAGTCTGGGAAAAATCACTGATGGTGGCTGACACAAGCAAGCTGCAATCTGGCCTTCGATCAGAGACAATTATCGATCTTGGGGATTTGATTGCAAGGTATAGTTTCATAAGAGGAGCACGCTTCTTTCAAGTCCATAATCAGCATTACCAAGATTAATTATCCCTAATTGATATCTCGTAGGTGGATTAAATATGCATGAGAAGTAATTAGTCACAACTCAGTGGTCAAAGAGCCGTCAAAGAGCCGAGGAGGAATGGGTGAGGAATGAGAGAGAAGAGAAAGAGGAATGAGAGAGGAGAGAAAGAGGAATGAGAGAGGAGAGAAAGAGGAATGAGAGAGAAGAGAAAGAGGAATGAGACAGAGAAATAGGAATTAGAGAAGGAATGAGAGAGGAATGAAAGAGGAACGAAAGAGGAATGAAAGAGGACTGAGCATGGCAGTTGTACCTGACATGGACTGAGTGAGGAATGAAAGAGGACTGAGAGAGCAAGAAGAGGGCTGGAGGACATGCACCTCTTGGCTACTACCATTGGGGAACTGCAGCTATTGTTATTGCTGCTAATTGTCCAAAGTGACCCATTGAATGAAAGGGCAGGGGGGAAATGAAAAAAAAAGACATTGCTGGTGTAATCAATACTCCACTGCAGTTGTTATGCTTTTTTCTTCCTTTCTTTTTCATTTTATGCACAGAAAGGCAAGACTGTCGTGCAACCAACGGACTTTGAACGGTTGCCAGCAGATCCATTTGCAGTTCAGGGCTCATGTCATAATTGTAGCTGCTGTGACTGTCCCTCTGTGGCAATACAATCGCTGCTGCTGCTGAGGCTGCTGGTGATGATGATGGACCGGGGTGATGGGGAGGGGGGGGGGCACGAAGGCCATCTCAGCAGCCGTCGTTAAACTCTCCCTCAATGAATGATTGTCCTGGGGACCAAAAAAAACCATCGATCCAACATCTGTTCTCATTTACAGTCTTTTAAAGGGAAGAGCATTTCCATTTATGCACACACGCATATACACATTATAGAGGCAGGCAGAGGCAGCCAAAGTAAAATGTCATCATTATTATAGTGTCACATTAAAAAGCCTCCATCGATTGGCCACCATTGCATGTTATTATATGGATTTCAATTCACCTGCCCCACTAAAGCCAAATTGTCTAACTTCCTCAACAAATTTGGCAAAACCTAAACACAACAAGTAGTTATGGAGGCTGGGATGGAGTTTTCTCTCTACTTTTCACACCCAAACACAGGGGGGTTGATTAGTGACGAAGCATGTTTGACAAACGCCGACCTAATTCAATTGCATTGCGGTAATCAAAATGCATATTTGCTATGACAAGTTTTGAAAGGGCATTGCTTCAAGCAAATACTTGGAATATGAGGTTTGGGGGGGGGGGGGTTACATTTTTCATAAAATTATAGGAGCTGGGTGCAGAATTGGGGGGAGGGGGCATTTGGCTTGGGTTGTAATAAGTTCAAATTTCCTGGCGACCATTAATGCAGGGGCAGAGGCACCTGGCTCTCCCCTGCTAAATAAACGGGGCCGGGGGGGGGGGAGGCAGGGGAGCAGTTATCACATTTGAATAGCACTTGGCTAGGCGGTCGCCTGTGCAGCTGCCAGCTAGATTAGCCCTTCTCCCCCCCCCCCTTTGAAGTAAAAAATTACAGCTTAGCAGAGGACATGCAGCAATATAAGGGGTCACGCATGACTGGCTGCTTGTCACCCTAATAAGATTCCCTAGAATGCATTCATTTTCCTGGAATACCCTGCCCCCCTCTTCCCCATCTCTGGTTGCCCTCCAGCAGTTGCCCGAAAAATGTTCCAGTTCAGTGGGGGCAAAAACAGTTCTCATTAAGGTCTAGCCCAAACTGCTTCATTAGCACAAAAGTCAAAGGGTTAGACGAACAACCAACTTTGATGTTTTATTAGCAGAAACATGATTGATACAGGGGCAAAAATACAGTCACAACTTACAAGCAAAACTTGTGCAAACTTTTTCTTTCACTTTCAACTGTTTTGCAAATAATAGCACTACTAATGCACTATTTGTTTTAACATTGTTATTATAGTAATGGGCTTAGTTAATAAATTACTAACACCACTTCTACAACAAATTAACTAAATTTTGAAAAGCTCCCTTCTCAAATAAAATATATTTCTCTGAGAGGAGGGTCTGGAGGGTTTGAGATATTGATATGCTAAAGTTTTAAATTTCTGAAGACCAAAGCAATGCAAAATGGTCACTTTTCAAAAATTGTGTGATGCAAAAGGCGCCCGTGAGGGGGCAGCACAATCTAGAACCAATAATTGTTGATATCATCAAATGAATGTTGCTGAGGCAGGCTACTCATGATGTACCCAACAAGATGCAGTGACTAATTAAACGACACTAGTCACCCTCCCTGCCTGGTGAATCAGAAGTGATTGAATCCGCACTTATCCACCCACTAATCATGTTATCCATGGATAACAGGTGGAGCAGCTTTAATCATCATTTTTGGTCAATAAGTTGAAAAAAAAATCATAGTTAATCATATTTGCAGTCAATAAATGTGTAACTAACTTGTAACATACAAATCATCCCAGTCAGCCAGAAAATTGATATATCCATATCTAAGCATAGTAAATGAATCAGTATATATCACTTATATCACGAAATTTATCATAGATATTCACCATACCTTACATATGAATCATATTTATGACCATGAAGTTATCACATCATATTTAAATAATTTTAAGGGGAGGGTTCACTTTAACTTTGAAATACCTTACATGTTGGAAATTGAATAGAAATGACTACACTCTTAATCAGAAATTACAAAAAAATATCTGACTTCAAAATTTACAATCAAGGTCCACCTTTAAACTTAACAGCAATTTTTAATTTCAAATCCATAGCCTTGAAATGTATCATACCCTTAATAATATCAGATCTGAGTCGATAATCTCAGCTTTTTAACAAGATTCAGCCAAGGTTAAATCATCCTGGACTCAAGGTGGTGGCAGGCTTGAGAGGATGGGTTACATTAGAAATTCAATTTCAAGTCATTTTAACACTTGAGCATGCTCAGGGAGTGTTCAATCCACCTAAAGCTAGCCAAAGGCCCTAAAAGCTGAGCTATTATAAAAAGACCATGCCCTGTGTGATGTACATTCAAGGTACGAGTATTAGTGGTATCTGGGTACGAGTATTAGTGGTATCAGCAAATAGAAAGCTTTATCTGTGAGCACCAGGTACACAGCATGACCTGGCTGGAGCTTATACAGTGTGGTCAGTAAACAGGATTACTTCATCTGTGATGGTCATGTTACAAAGGGAAAATAATCAGAGTACAATACCTCTCCATCTGGTGTGTATATGTTGAAGGGGGGGGGGGTGCCTTAAGGGCCTTCTAACTAACCCACATATTCATGGCATAGCCTTAAGTTTAGCAGGGTACACACACTTTCAAAGGGTAACATGTGACACAGGGTTAATACACTCAGTTGGTGTTGCATCGAGCAATTATGGGGAGCAGTGATTGGAACAGCATTTGTTTGGTTTTGTGAAGGTGAGGCTGTGATCCCTCTCTTGATAACTTCATTGGAAATCAGTCCCAACCCCCAAGGACCTATCCCCTCCTGTCTTCAAAGGGAGTGCCCTGTTCCTGTGATGGAGGACCTGTATCTGGTAGGAACCAGCCTTGCTCCCAAAATGTTGCATCTCAACTCTGGATCATTTATTCAGGTTTTTGCACAGGCTGAAGCCTAAAAGAGCCTAGCCAGACTCGCCACTAGTATATATTCAAAGGTTCCACGCTCTGAATGAGCATACCAACTTCCATGCATTTCACCTGGTCATTCTTGGATGAGACCAATCAGAGCAATTCTTACAAATGTGTATTAATATACAAGTGGCAAGCAATTGGTTCTTGTAATGAATCATTTTGGTCCAGAGGCAAATACAACGTAGATCTAAGCATCCATGTATCAGCTTTAATCAAATACACATTTATATCATTATTTTGTTTGGTCAATTTTGAGCATGTTTCAGGTTACATTTGAAGCCCATAACTTGGCTGCTCGGTGTTCTGAATATTTGTACAGAGCCATGAATTCTACAAAATGTATATACAGGTTGTGATAAGGATAATTACTGTCATTGTCCATTTTACATGAACATTTAAAACATGAACTATTAGCCACCTAACTGTTTACAAAGTGTGTTCTCTTTTTTATTTATAGTACTTTTTTGTAAGTACATTTTTGTGTAATTAAGTGCAGCTAATTGTTGATGTACACAAGACAAACAACTTTAACAAAGTGATTGTAACTACACCTACAGTGTTACTATTTTTCCCTCTCAGTCTGTTCTAGGACATGAATTATGCTACAATTCTACTGCGTCTTGCCAATTACTGGATCAGGTTTTATTAGCCACTCATTGTATCAGCCCGCCTCCCTGGCCTCAGCTCTGGCCTCAACCTCGTCTCATTCGGTTCAATTCTGTTTTTCAGGACTTTTTCGCCACCTGTCCTTGCTGTTCGGATACATACAAAACCCAACACCAAATTTGCAAGTGCATAGCCTTAACTTAATTCAGCAGAAAAAAAAGTTGTGAATTTTAAATTGTGCACTGGGCCTAGTGACTGTACTTAAGTCATGTCTGTCACTAAAGAGAATATATATCTCAAGAGATGACACACACGGACCTCAGAACAAAAATGAACTTCCAAAAAAGACAAAAAAAGTCAAAACTAATCCTGTACAGAGCCACAAGGAATTGGCAACTGGGAAAAGAAAGTCATATCACAAGAAAGCATGGAGACTACATCCGTCTTGGAGTGAGAAAAAGTAAGAAAAAGTAAGTAAAAGTTTTTGGTGACCTCGTGGTCAGGTAGAAATTCCCATAAAGTGTTTCCTGTACCAAAAACTTGGCAAAAGGTGATAAAAGAGTAAAAAGAGCTCTTAGCAGAGTTGTGCAACTTCAAAACCAGGGGGTGATGGGGGTAGATTGTCCCCTAGTGACACCCTTGGGCCAAAATACCCCGAGGGGTCTGGATGGCCTGGGATGTGGTTTCTCAAAAGGTACACCCATCAAGCAATTTACTAGTCTGAAAAATTACCAGAATACAAGTCCGAGTGATTACAGGTAAAGAGTACTTAGCATGCATTCAAAGAGGGCTGTATAATCAGACAGATAGATAGACCCCCGCGTAGTCACATGCACCAGTTAGTAATAGTAGGTAGTTACCCCCATATATCCCCATTCACCCTCTATTATGTTACCCTACCCCCAAGCAGCCTTCCTCCTGTGTCACCCAGGAAACGGTGATGATGCCAGGCAAACAGGGGAGTCTTCCGTCAGCACCAAATTTATACTCAACATTCCAACTTCTGATCCTGTCATCACAACAAGTCAATATATAGAACATCCAGGTGTGAGGTCTCTCCTGAATTCCAGTTAACAGATAATGTCAAGTCAGGATACCTGGCCAATACCTGAGGAAAATCCTGGCTAACTGCAAATTCCTAGACTTACTAGTACGGCTCCTACTGCTGAGGATATCACGCAAGTTACCATACTTGGATTAAAATAAATGCGTTAAATTAAAAATCCTTCCCCAATGCAATACTTGACATTACTTTGCAATTTCAAATTTGTCAGGGGCTGCACTGTCATGTCTCAGTGATGTTCCTGCATGAGGACAAATGACTGTAACTTAAACTTGGCAGATTCCCAGCTTCATTATACATGAATTAAAACACACATTATTCAAAAGAGGCATCCATGCACATTTTCTAAAAGGAAAAGTTGGCCAAGACAGAGCCTTTTTGCAAGAAATTAACTCATCATCTGAACCCCACTTGCCACAAGGGGGCTCCACTTTCTGGTTCTGCGCGAAAATAAAATCGACCATGTTGCCCCCTAGTGGATATTGAATAAACGTAAGCTGCAAAGAAACTGCAAAGCATTCACTCATATTTTGCAAAACCAAAAAGTTTCATTAAACAGGAATTGGTTATGCATTACCTACCAGCTACATCTAGTCTAGAATCATGTAAGAGAATAGCACTCTAAAATGTGCATTACTGATCTACTCTTCAACAAGAACAAGGCTACAAATAATTTGAAATAAATTTCAGTATGATTTGAGAAGCAAACTGTTCAACTTAAATGCGTTCTGTGTTTAAATTTCCCTTTATAAATTTAAAATCAACATTTTTAAAATTTGTATTTAGTATTTTTTTCCGGGCCAATAAAACCTAGTAATCTCATTGATTAATATTTTCACTAATTAACTATTAATAGACCAATAATAGGACGATATTTTTTCACAACCATGCTCATGAGCTATAAAGGGATTAATATCTAATGTAAATTAGTTGCCAAACCACTTGTTTATCAAACAATATCAACCCAACTTCAAAAGCAATTATGTTAATGGAGTTTTATTTTTTTCTTCATAAATCTACTGGATAATATCAGTCACAACTACAATCATCAAACTGAATACTTAATTTTTCTAAAAAATATCATTATTACGAGTTAACCTGTTATCAAATTTTGATGAAAACGACCAATACTTAAGTGGGGATATATTGATCTAAATAATTTATCGTATTTTCCTCAGCTGAAGTAATTCATCAACGGAGAAAGTCAATTACAATTTCATTAACTTTTTTCTTATTTTATGCAACATGCATTGATTTTTTGTTAAATTTTAACGTATAAATCGGCTTAAAATCATCCATTAAACATGAATTCATTTGGTGATTGTTAGCTAGGATGAAAACCATTTTTCATACCAATTATTGAATAATTTGAATTGATCCATCATAACTAGTGACTTGGAAACCAATAAATGATACAAAGAAATTTACTAATTTAAGATTAAATCAATTCTAATCAAATTGAGAAACTTGTTCAATTAATACCTGTAAACTAATGTGAGGCACGATATATGCCATAATAGGTCTTCAAAAAAGAAGGTCCAGGATGGGTGGTCATAGGGTTTTAGGTCCAGCATTTATGCACTGTTTCATAGGACAAACATGAGGAAAGGTGAACCTTTAGCACAGGATGAAACACCTGACTAAAATGGGTTGTCCAGGCAGGAATCGAACTCGAAACCCACAGTTTAAGAGCTCACTGTGCCACCCCTGAGCAAGGAACTCACAGGCCCTCTTGAACAACCAACAACCTGTGTCCAGGAAGGGACAAAATCCTGTCATCAATAGAAGTTCCTCAGAACAGGGGTGGACTGGCATCATTTTGGGCCCCGAGGCAAAATAAGTCAATGGGCCCCTATGTTAAGGGCGTACATGGTGTAGCAGTAAATTTGACTAATTTTGGTAGATTTTAAACTTTGGTCGAAATGAAGGACTTGGCAAATATAAAACACATTGATAATATGTAAATGGCACTGCCATGAAATTCGCCCAGCACTTCAAAGTTTTAGGACTCACAGTGTTTAATAGCAACCATTACTTGTACTTTAATTTCATATTCAATATGCAGCCTAAACTCAGTTATGTAACTGTTTCAAAAAAATTGAGGAAGACAGATATGTTGAAGGACAGATAAATTTAGAATAATACAGAGATATAATATATAATAGATAGAATGTAGATAGATAGATAGATAGATAGATAGATAGATAGATAGATAGATAGATAGATAGATAGATAGATAGATAGATAGATAGATAGATAGATAGAACTATTAAAGAGATTGATAGGCCCAATATTGACAGATAGATCAATAGTCATCTCCATGATAAAAGGTAGACAATACTGAAGCCTGCCAAATTTAAGTCTAGGTTAGATTGTTGACATTACATAATAGCATAATAGTAATAAAAAACTATAACATGATTTGCATGTAGATTAATTGCTAACTGTTACATAATCATCTGATTATATATTGTTTATGGAACTTTAATTTTGTTATGTTTTATTTTTGCCTGTTTTGAAATTAAATGAATCACTTGTTAATGATTTAATTTAGGTTGTCAAGGCTGATAATTAACTATTACATAAGAATTATAGATACAGGGAATATTACTGGAGAAAATAGAATTTTTAAGACACTTTTGAAGATGAATATGTTATTTGTTTTATATACGAAACTGAATCATTGATAAGAAGCTGGGCCCACTTGACCTAATTTCCAACTGTGGACTGTTCATGTTGAGACCATCTCTGCACAGAATTTTGAGTCCTATCCTGGGCTCAATTTCGCATCGCGAAATGGCCTGCGGCCGTTTCGCTGCGCGAATATTATAGGGGCTTATAAACAACACAATAGAGAATATTCTGAGCATGTTAATTTTCATTATCTGCAATCATAAATGCAACATGGTCGCCAAAACTTGTAATGAGCTCCAAAAAAGTCCTTTTATGCAGCTGGTGTTCCATGGTAAAAGACTGGAGCACGCCAAAACTCTGGTTGGAAAACTTGTTGATGACATGCATAGATATGTCGCGAAAATAATTTTCCTTCAGGCATTTATTAACTTATATATTAAGACCATAGAGCTATAAGAATAATACCTCTATGTTAAGACAATGGGGAAGTTCGAAATCTGAAAATCAAACATTGATCAGCGGATCTGGCATATTTGAAATATTGCATTGTTTTTGGCTAATGGCAGACCAGGGAAAGTCTGGGCTCCGTTATAAATCATGCTTATCCCTCTGTGCAGAACTATTCCAATAAAGCTGGTATTATATTAATTTGCTTGAGGCTTGATATTTATGTTTTACGCAGATTTCAGCGATTTTTGGCCAAATTTAATAAAACATGTCTTTAATTTTCTTTTGTTCTGCACATGTTCAATGCTGCATGCTGATGTTACCTTTTTGTGTGGCACAAACCCACTGGCTTAGAGAGTTCTGTCTAAATGACAATACAGTGACACCTTGGGAAGACATAGCCCCACCTGCAATGACACCATCTATGGCCTGCAGGTGCTATAAAAATAATTTATGCAATCACTCCCGGTTGAACTCCCCCTCCCTAAACCTATTGCCTCGACTTCTTCAGACAGAAGCTATATGCTTCAGATCGGACCAACCTGGAAATGTGAGATACGCACACCAGGGGCAGCACAAGCTCAGTGATGTAGCTTTGTCCTAAGAACACTAGAGTTCTCCAACACACCAATGACTGATCCCAGGCGACCCCTAGTGTTAATTCCTGATGCTTATATGATGTGTGGGATGAAAAATATCTTTATCAGAAAAAACACCTAAACTTCTAGCCCATGTCACCCATCCCCAACCAGTACATGGAAGTTTAATAGAAATTTATTACACCAAATATGATTGAATTTTTTTTTCACTCATTGAGCCGCCAACACAATAGTTTGGCTTTTAAATGATCATGCAGTTAGCAGCAAACGTCATGTATATTTTGTTCCTGGATATAAAACTAAAAAGACTGAAAAAAAAGGTTTCGGTTGTTTCACTTGTTTGGTGAATCGGGTGATTGTCGCAGAATATCCTAATATTCATACGAAGATAGTGAAAATTCACCCCCTATTCTACGACTATGTTCAGATTCATACAGGTTTGTGCATTTTGATGGAAATTTTTCAAAAAATTCCCAATTTTTTCATAGTTTGCAATCACACATCCATTCCACTCCATTGCTTGTCTTTGAGCGTGGTACAAAATACAAATGCAAATTAAGCAATTAATTAACATAGTACAAGCTATGGTTTATACCACCAGGACCTTTTTTCATAAAAAAGGTTTTCTTATGGTGTGGACTAAAATTGTTGATTAATATGTAAGTTATCAATGTGCGCTAAAGACGTCCTGTATTGTTGGTTTCTTTTAATAGCAATTTTTTCCTCTTTTTTTGTGGTCAGCGCAAATAAAGTTTTGACTAGGGATGCACCAATCCAACACCTTGCATCGGTATCACAGTATCAGTAACGATCCAGCACGAAATTGCAGTATTTGTATCGGATCGGAGGCATTGCTACATAAAACTTATGTAACAATGGTATCGGTATCATAGGCAACAAAATACTAGTGCACATTGGTATAGGGTTTAGTGATGCAAGGATAGTGAAAATAGCCAGATACCGGATACAGGATAATCCGGCAACACCAACTGCCGGATACCGGATAGGAACCGGATAGTTGGAACAGGATAGTAAACATAGGTAATAGGAAGTTTTTCAGCATTCGCGCTAATTTCGCAGTTGATTTAAAGGAAAATTTTCTGAGAGCCAAGATATATCATGTCTGGCTGGGAGACTGAATCCTTTGATGGAATGTTTTGTTATGTTCTGTAACTGAATTAAAATTTTGAAGATGGCTACATCATGTTTTTGACTGTTCTTGTAACCTTCTTTTATCTTTTATGAAAGTTTTTTTAGCTTTTCACTTATTTTTGATCATCCAAGATATCCGGTTCAGACATCCTAATTCTGCCGGATACCGGATATCCTGCAAATTCTAATATCTGGCCGGATACCGGATAGCTTGCCGGATATCCGTGCATCCCTATAGGGTTGGAAGTGAAAAAGTGGTATCGGTGCATCCCCAGTTTGCACTACTTGGAAAATTGCCTTATCAAATCTTTTTGTGCCTGTTTAAGATGTGGTTGCCTACAGCTCCCAGCTTACTCCACATTCTCAACGGAAGAGTAGACAAGAGTCTCAGCAGCCGTGCGTGCCATAGAAGTCCACAAAACGTCAAGAACTTGGCTACTTGTATCATTTTTGGCGCAAAAATTAGACATAAATTAGACAGTTCCTTTTTCAGGCACCCAACACATTTTGGTCGAGGGGGTCACAAACTTTGGTCAGAGGCAGCCAGTGACCGAAAAGAGTAGAAACGGAGTTCAGCATAGTACTTAGGTTATTGACCAAAAGCTTCACCGGCTGCCAAAATGGCACCCACCAAATTTTTGAAGACATTGATCAAATTTTTGTATTCTGTGACCAAGATGTCGACTGCTAAATGTGTTAGTCGAAATCTCGGCGTTGACTGCCTGCAATGTTGACTAAACTATTATTTTTTGCATAGCAGCATAGGGATGCACCGACACCACTTTTCACTTCCGATCTGACACCGATCCTGGTATTTTGTTGCCGGTACCATGGATACTGATATCATTCCGATACTGATACCAATTGGTTATATATATATGTGGCGTAGTGCCACTGATCCGATACAGATACTGCTTTTTAATGCTGGATCGGCACTGATACCGATTCTTGGTATCAGACCGGTACATCCCTAATTTTACATGTTGCCCGGCTTCTGTTCATCAACCAGCCTGCACTGCATTTCTGCCAGACCAATAAGTTTTTAGAAAAACATCTGACACTTCGTGTCATCGGCCTATGGAGGGACTCATGGAGTCTGGAAAAACATGGTCCCCGGTCTCCATTAAACCAGCAAGTATTTGTGAATTGACAGACAAAAAGTGAATTTGTCTTCCTGAACCATATAAATGTTATATGTAGTGTCCAAAAGCTGGATACGGAAAAAGAAAGTCTCCAAGAAACAAGAAATACTGCTTTCAGTGCTTTGTAGTTTGACCACTTTGCTTCACCTTGTTACCCTCCTCCATCCTCCTGGTCTGACTCCCTGACCATCTTTTATGACCCACCGACAACTTTTTGGGGCATGCGGACTGCGGAGTATGTTTTCCACGATCAAGGCTCATAGACTACATTTCCTGTTCTGTGATTGACATGTTTCAATGGTTTTTGATATAGACATTTTGGACTTTTTGGTTATACATTCACTCGCAGAAATCATTTGCATGTTCAGGATTTTTCGGGCACTGGGCAAGTCATAATTTGAACCTATTGCTCGCGGATTGGTCCCAACTACCAATTTTTTGACCACCGACCAGTCTGTCAGATCCGGGACCAGGTCTCTTTCCTGTAGTGTTGCACCCTCCTCCGGTCAATAATCGCCCTATCTAGGGGTCAGGCTGTCCGGTCCAGAGGGAAGGCGGTTGGATAAACCGGTCTCTGATTTATATCCAATTTTGCCAAAAATCAGTGGAAAAGTGAATAAAATCTTTCTTTCTTCTTTTTTGTGTGTTTTAACATACATCGGTACAGACATCCTTTGAACCGTTAATTGGAACAGAGGACGGTCCAGTACTGAAGAGATGTTGGTACTGGACCCAGAGGACTGTACCAGTCCAAACCGGTCTGCAAAACTTACATTGAGATCTTGACTTGAGGTTCAGGTTGCCCTGAAATTTAGGAAATAATCCAAAGTTTTCAGCGAGTTTTCAAGCATAAGATCCAGGGCTTCGGAAGTTCGGAGTCTGATTTAACAACGACTTGGAACTCGTTCAACCAACAGTCCAACACTGACTCTGATTCTTTGAATAAAAGCAGTCTTTTTAGAAATGTTCACTTTTGACTATCTAGCACTTGCAGGAATTTGGCTTGCGGTATCAGGTGAGATCCACCATACCATACGGGTGACACGGGACAGGAGTTGGATCATGGGACCTTGGAAGAATAAGCCAAGATGGGACATCCCAAACAGGCTCAAATCCTGATACATACTTGGTTCTCCTAATGTAATAACCTGCAGATGAACTGATGACAATGCTAGCCTCCATACTGACTCAAGCAGTTTTGGATGCAGAATTCTTGCATCAGTTGATTTGAAGATTTGTTATTCCTTATACTCCCTAAATCCAGAAATGGCCATGAAGGGCTCTTTTTGACGTTTAATATTGGTGAATTTGGCATTTTTGGCGTTTAGAGGGTTGTACTGTGTACTACATACCCTATCTATCTATCTATCTATCTACCTATCTATCTATCTATCTATCTACCTACCTATCTATCTATCTATCTATCTATCTATCTATCTATCTATCTATCTATCTATCTATCTATCTATCTACCTATCTATCTATCTATCTATCTATCTATCTATCTATCTATCTATATATATCCATCCATCTACCCATCTTGGCATGGAATGACCGCAGGGCGGTCCAAAAAACGTTTCTTCTAAGCTTGGATGAACAAGCTACATTATTATTTTCCAAGTTTTAAAGTTTCCCTGATTTGCAGCTTGTATTCTGATCTCATTTTGATAGAATGTAAATTTTGTCAAAAGCTCAACAGGAGCTTGTCCATTGCATGACAAGTGTATAATGTAAACCAAATAAATGTTTCGCTGATATGAGAAAGTTCTCAGAAATTTACCCATTTTTCAGATGCGCAAATGGGGAAATACGCACTAAGTTTTAATTCTTTAAATGTTATTTTGGACCCAAATAGTTTCTGTCCCATTTCTTAGATTTATTTTTAACGTATCTTTCAACCCAATTAACTTCTAAATCCAAACAAAGATGGACACGGAAACAGTGTTGTAAAACATTGGGATTGAGCTAGTCCTTCAGATAACTTTCGTTTAACCACCTTTTCAAGGATGAAAAATCATCGGAAACTGTTGATACAAGATGCTGTGACTTCTCTTACTGAAACAAAACAAAATTGAAAGAGGAATAGGCCTATATATTTTTATATCCATAGCACAATGAGGAACCAAACCTGTTGAAAACAGATGAGGGTTTTACTTCGAACCGTTTCACAAGTTTCATTCACATTTAATTGAAAACTTGAAGCATCCTTTATTTATTGCGATAGATATTATAGTTATATATATATTTTTTCTTTTCACCAAAACACAGTAAATGTTTACAATTCAACAAAGCAAAAGCCCAACAATTGGCCTGATGCCTCTATTAACACGAGTGATGATCAGAGATCTTCTGGTTAATTGAAGGAAATAGGATGATCTTGAGTAGTGGCAGGGATCCTGACCTTCCTTTGTTTGGCTGACAGCCGTGCAATGAGAAGCCAATAGCCAATCCAGCCATTGCACGCTGCATTCCTACACACCCAGCGAAGCTGCCTAAGCTCATGCATGCCAATATACTGTTGCTTGTAACATCTCACTTTCAAATAATTAACTCAATTCTGATCTCTGAAAGCTCAGATTTGTTGAGCAGTTGCACATGGTATATGATCAAAGGTTTTCTCAATATTGGTTGATTATTAACATGGAAAACATGTGATAAACAATTAACATGCTTTGCCATCAATGCTACAGCGTTGCAAGAACAATGGGCGGATTAGGGATGCTGGGGCTCTACAACCAGGTTGCTGCAGCTGCAAGCCACAGTCCAAGCATCCTAGCACAACATGCATACGCACACACATGACCACTATAGTTGTATTAAAGGCAATTGTCAACATATTGAGCTATTTATAGCTTACCTGCTTGTTGCTAACCTGCCTCCATCCTCATCAACCGAGCTTGGATGCTGATACACCGTGAGTCACACCCCCTCCCTCTTTCTCTCCCCGTCCCGCCACACAAAGGGTCCGCCTCCCTCCCCTGCCTGCTCAGCACTGCAGCACCTAAAGACTGCAGCATGTCTTGGGTCAATTAGTGCAGACTATCTGCAGTCTCAGGCCCACCAGACAACAGGGTCCCAATAAAAAATTCCTGGAAGTGGCATAGAAGTAAATCCCACTGAATGAGAAGCCAGCCAGATAAAACACCATCAACTGAATAGCCAATAGGGTGAATAGCTAATCACCAAATTTATAATGAGCCAATCATTAATGAAAACTGCAACAGATCTAAGGAAAAATCGACCCACTAATTAGATAAATATGTATACAAGAACATACACGACTCAGAAATGGTTATATTTAGAAAGAGGTTATTCTGGGGGCCAAAAACTGAGCATTTTTAGCCAGACCCAGACTCCTTACCTGCGCAGGCCTGTGCCCCGTGCCCCTCTATTATTGCCTATTCGTTGCCATAGCAACACACAACTCAGTCGGCAGATGGGGAGGCACGGTGGGTCAGGCCAAAACGAAACAAAGACGGGCAAAAACAAAAGATTAGTGTTCCCCTTTGTTAATCACCCCAACAGGATGGGTTAGTCAGCCACACCCTCACAAAGGACCTGATCACCTTTCCAATAATAAATTTATCTCCCTATCTGGTTTTTGACCAAAATATTATAAAAATTTTGGAAATATTTAAGCACAAGTTCAAGGTACATGTATATATATTTTTGGAGAAAATTAATCAAATAAAATCTTATAAAATTCAAGATAAAAATTAATGTCTTTGACTTTGTTGCAAATTTTGTAAGAGCAAAGCTTCTAGGAAGGCTTCAATTTTACTTGTTTTATAGGCCTATTACTTTTGAGATATAATATCTTTTTCTAAAAATAAAACATAGGCTGTAGAGAAGAAGGCTTATGGCCAGGTATTCTCCACAGACGTTTTCAGGACCCCAAACACTCTCTATTGATTTAATTTTTACATTGAGGATAGCCAGTTATATAAATACATCATGTATACCAGCATACCTTTGCCCAGTGGCGGTTAAATAGACAAGGGCAAAAAAGAAGAACAAAAAAATTCAAAGAGGATTACTCATCCTGGCTGTCCCCAAGTAGGGCCCTGCAGGCAAAGGGCTTTATGCACATCAAAGAAACTTAGTTATCAAAGTACATACAAGGCAACCTTTTATGGCCATTGTGTTGCTGAGTTTAAAATAAATATGCAGAAAAAAATTATTAAAATATGGACAATAGGAATACACTTAAAAACAAATGGTCAGAGGAAGAACAAAGGTCATTGTGAGGGGGGACAGTCAAAACGGCCAAATTCAAGACGGCCAATTATCCAGGATGGCCAATTTCTCAGATGGCCACCAGGGAGGACGGCCAATTACTAAGACGGCCCCCACCCAAAACGGCCAAAACTTATATTAAGTGCAGTTCTGTTTATTTGGCTTAACATTTTTTATTATTTGTTAATCTGTTTATTATTCAATCATTCAGTGAACACATAGGCCTAATAGCTACATATTGTTGCTCTTTTGACCAAGTTAGGCCTAGATCTAAATTCATTATTAAGATCGACATCATTCAGCCGACGCAAAAAGTTCACAAAGTTCATTGCACCTTTTATTAAAAGTCAACTTGAAGTCTGGTCTAAATTAAATTCTACATTAAAGTAGAAAATATAGTGCCTACTGGTAGTACTGTTAATATCATTTATACGCATTTTAGAGGAAAAAAAAGAATAGGCCACAAATAATCCTAAGTTAATTATTAAAGGGTGATCGTGTATTATAATCCCATGTGTTTTGTTGCTCTTTTGACCAAGTTAGGCCTAGATCTAAATTCATTATTAAGATCGACATCATTCTGTTTCTAATTTATTTATTAAACCTAAGGCCCTATAAGAAGAAAAGGAAACCAATTTTACCACTGTTCATGGATGTATGACATTGAAAAACCAGTTTGCAAATTAAAAGGATCGAAGAAAACAATTTTTTCCAACGGACTGCTAATCATCTAAGAGCCATGGCATAATGTTGCGTAATTTGTTTCATGATAAAATGATATATATGTGTACTTTCATTTCTGTTTTGTTTAGGCCTATCATTAATGTAGTTACTTTTTGATTAAATCACCTTAGCAATGATAATGTGACCTTAGGAGTGAATAGCAATGTATTTGCATAAATTTGTCATTACAAAGCAGATATATCTGCAGCATTTCTTTATTTTCAGAACTTTACATGATTTCAGTAAAATGAATCCCAATCAATTGAATAGCAGGCCTATATCGTTATAGGCAATGGACTGTTTAAAGTCTGGGAACACTTTGAATTTGCTTCTGAAAATTTTGCTGAATGTTTATTGAATAGTCACATGTATACTAGTCGTCCTTGCTTGTCATTTTGCACTTCAAAATAGTAAATAAAATTATTCAATACACCCTTTTGTTAGTCATGTTGCATGATTTTTGCATTTAAAAAGAGAAAGACCTGAGTTCAATTAATTAATCACATTTTGGGGTTTATGGGCCGAAATATGGATTTTAATTGGACAACAAGATCTGCAGGTACATGTAGGATGTTCTTTTTTTTTTGGCCGCACTGTTTTGTATAGTATTTTGCAAGCTCTTAAATGTCTTATGCATGATTTTTGTATAGGCCAACTTCACTGTTGACATTTCTATAACCAATTTAGGCCTATATTTTTTTTCAATTAATTTTATAAGGAAAAAATACTATAGTGTGCATAAAAAAAAGTTGATAACTGAAGATCAAAAATACCCAGCAGCTGTTATTTTTAATTTCATCTAAATTTTATTCATCTTTCTTGCTTATTTGAATTCTTGACTGGCGACAGACTGTCTGGATTAATTGTGTTCTTTTTCATTGTTCTTAGAAAGCTGTGAAGTTTAATTGCACTTCAGGGTACTGCTGTGCATGTTGGTTTAATTGAACAATTAATTGCATAATTAAAGAAAAGGTGTCAAGTAATCTCATATTACTGATAAACATGCTTGTTCAGTAATTAGGAAATTATGAAAAATTTATTAAAGAATAATATGAATTTAATACACTTAGCTGAAGGCCTACCTTTGCCAATAATTAATAACGAAATTAGAGGTCCGATTATGATCATATTAATTTTGACTTAGAGCAGTTGAGTTTTGGTCATTCCAAGATAATGACTTGAAATGAACAGACCGGTATATTTAGGCCTACTTTTTTGAAGTTATAAAGATATATTTATTCAATGGTTCTTTCAAACATAATATTAGGCCTACATTTATAGGACAGTAATTAGGCCTACCTCAGGACAAGTTTGACAACCAATTAATCCAAGTGTCACATGTATGCTCCTCTGTGATCCTGAATGAAACCGCAATTAATTACAATCTAGCGCCCCTTCTTATCATTCATGAACACTAAGTAATAAAAACTACAACTGAAATTACTGGATCTTAAGTCAGGCAATAAATATACTGACTGCATATTTATTTATATAAATATAAATATTTTTTTGGCCGTTTTGGGGGTTGGCTGTCCTAAATTTGGCCGTTTTGGGCATTGGCCGTCCTAAAGTTGGCCGTTCTGGTTAGTGGCCGTTGTAGAATTGGCCGTTTTGGGTGTTGGCCGTTATGACTGTACTCCATTGTGAGTAATGCACGTGCGGGGAACGCGCGAAATGCGCAACAAGCAAGAAAACAATGACACCTCAGCCACCCCAATTAGCTCACCTTGCGAAAACGACGGACAGCCACAAATCGGTAATCACAATTCGTCAGGTACATCCTATAGGTTACTTGACATCTGTGGTCAGATCATTTCCAGCCCAATTCACTTGACGAGCTGTCAAAACAAGATTTTCCACGTGCGATCTTTGTCCGGAAGTGAGCCGCTCCCACAATATGGTCGGGAAAACATGCCGATATTTTTGCAGCATGCGGCTCTCTGGAAGTATTTCACACGTTTACAGTAGCATAGATAGGTTCTCCATGATGTTCTGCACATTTGTGACGCAGATTCGGCGTCAGTTAACCCCGTTATCCAGTCATAAACCGTCTCCGAAGTCACGGTTCTATTTGTGGGTGTGACTGTCACATGTCCACCGGCCAGCTCAGTTCTCAACTCGCTTTTCAAGTCTCATTTAGACTTACACATGGCATGATGCCACTCACTCAGTCCACAAAGGTATTCCATGAACTCCACAGAAGTAAAATCCACTGTAAAGCCGTTCAAAACCGGCTAAATTAGCCAGACTACGCACAATGTGTATTTCTGGCATTTCCACAACGTGGATCGTAAACAAAGGCAGATCTAGCGCCATCATCTTTGTGCAAATTCTCGCCTCTGATTGGCTGGAAATGAAGTCTCGTGCACTTGCTACCTTCCGAGAATTTCAACAGAAACTTCCGGTTTACTTCTTGTTGACACGTCGACTGAGCAAACGCCGGTCAGAAATCGCTTGCACAGCATTGGGAAGCACACAATTAGCAGGTAAAGATCGGTTTAGGAAAAGAAGCGATCGAAGAGTAGACAATGACGTCCCGCTGCACAATTCGTGAATGCGGTGGTTAGTTTTTCGCTGGTCAGTGGTCAGTGACTCACTGTACAGTGCTGAGGAGTGCAGTGTCAACTTATAAAAATTGGTGACACAGTTTAAACTTTAATACAGTTCAAGGTGTGTTGCATGCATCTTAATTGAATTGAGATGTTGCATGCAACACACATTAAGAAGGCTTACAGTTGCAGTTTATTTATCTTGACCTGTTGACTGAATTGGGCATTTTCTGCTCGCAACAGTAATTATTGCAACAGGGGCGGATCCAGAAACAGCGGGGAGGTGGGGGGGTGTAAACCGTGTAATAATGCATCATTGCTATTGGTCATTGACATTAAAGCTTCAGGAAGTGAAGGATTTATCGATTTATTAGACATAGATTTTGCCAATTGAGCCCTCTTAATTTCGCTGACATTCTAGATGTAGCCTACCCTTATCCGTTCAGCTGAATACAAGTCAAGTCGTAGACATGCCAAGTCGTAGACACACCAAGTCGTAGACATATTTCATAGCTATCCCCCAAGTCGTAGACACAGCATTTTCACTTCAAGAGGTCATTACCCACTCGTAGACACACAATAAAAGTAACTAACCAAGTCGTAGACGCTGCCTCATCCAACCCGTAGACATCATTCTTTTGTTTTCTATTAACTGCAATTAGAGGCATCTATTGTGTCAGCCACTTAATTGATTCCTCCACTGCTTGGTATTGGCTTATTAGTTGCACATGTATATTGTCATCCTGAAGTGCACTTACATGTAAGATAAGAGGTTCATATATATTTGTGTGCTCATTTAAATGGAATCAATTAAAGTAAGTTTAAAAAACATTAAAAAAGATAATCTGCTGTCCAGACCATGAAAGTCTTAAAACGCACTGCAGTTCATGACATGAGCATTTAACAAATTAACAACGTTGGCTGTAATTACCTTCAAGTGGATTTTTCACAATAATGATTTGATTTAAAACTTGAATAAAGCATCTGTGCCCTGCAATAAACTTGTTCTTTTCCTTAGCAGATATGACTCCTATTTAGTTCTGGTATATAGGCCTACATCTGGTAATCAGAAAAACTACCTTGTCTACGACTTGGTGATTTCAAACTGACCAAAAAGTCTGTGTCTACCACTTGGTGAGCCCTACCAATTTGATGTCTACGGGTTGGTGGTACCTGTTGTCTACGAGTTGGTTGTCTACTAGTTGGTTGTCTACCAGTTGGTTTGTCTACGAGTTGGCATGTCTACGAAGTGTCTTGATACCGTTCAGCTGCATTAACCGTTCATCATTTTAATTTCAGAATGATCACTGACGTACAGCTGGCTATCTTTGCCAATGTCTTGGGAGTGAGCTTGTTCCTCTTAGTGGTATTGTACCACTATGTGTCTGTGAATTACCAAAGGAAGGGAGACTGAAAATGTTAAGGAAGCGACTGAATGGTACGTGTCTACAGTTTGACGTTATATGATATTTCTCAGATTATGCACGTTTTTTTACTTGTGATATTTTATGATTTGAAGAGTTAACACATTTATTTCTATTTGTTTTTCAGATTCGTTGAAAGTGTGATAGATGTGAAAGAAGAATACGCAATGGAACATGACTTCGTTAATATCAATGTCTCGAAAAAAACCTATCATAAGGACTCATTATTTCATTATTTCATGGATTTGTATGATCGTGTATATCATGTGTGACTGTGGTATAGAATAAATTTATGTTTCTCACATTCCCATTGTGTTGTTGTGTTGGTCCTGTCACTTGTTGGATGACTGAAATAGGCCTAAGGTTTCTCAAGTGTCTTATTTCAGCGACATCAGGCCATGTTATGATCAGGCCCAGTGGTTAGGGTGTCTGATGCCTTTGATTTGTTGAATCTTTCTATGTCTTTGTCACACTCTTACTTGTTGCTGCGTACTCAAGTTGTCAAAAGAAAACTAAGCTTTAGCCGTTCCAATATGGTTTCGTAATATTTCAAAAATTAATATGAGTCTACTGATATTGCCTGATGAAGATAGAATTCCTGTGTGTTTCAGAGGCAATATAATTTCCTGTTTTGAGTGATATTTCCTGACTTTCTCTCTATGCAATTCGCGGTGTTTGGTTGCTTGGCTATTTGGAGGAAATTTCACCTTAAGAATATATTCGTTACCACAATGAATAGAGAAGTGACTCCATGAGTTGAGCCTGAAGTAGTTCACTCGCACAAGAAAATGTGTAGGGGAGGAAACTGATGCAAAACTGTCTTTTAGAGAAATATCTGATGTATTTTGTATTGGTCGCCTGGTGAGGGGAAATATGTGGTGAGCCTTCCACTGAATACAGCTCAGGGCAGCCACAGAGCAGCGCCCATTGGCAGAGGATACAGGAACACTGCCCAAGGTTCCCATGCCATAGCACCCTCTAGTGTTGGTGATTGCCGTATGATGATGATTGATGAGATGACTGGGAGTCTGGCACATTCCCTATTAATTCATGGATGCCCAGGGTCTTTCAGTTGCCCCAGCACAGAATTGAGTTCAGGGTTGGGATTCGATGTGGAGACATGATCTGGTTGTGGCTCTTTCTGTGACTCTGACTTTCCTATAAAAAATTATGGTCTCTTCAGTGGTTTGCGAGCTGATTTGGTAAACATAGTCATTGGTCTCCCTTCTCATTTTTGTGGCAGAAGAGATAAATTTTGGAATGGCAAAAGTAACCCAAGGTTACAAGGGAGCACTATGATATGGGCGGGAATCAATGTAATGAGTTGACTTGGCCACCCAGCTAGGAACTGAAGTGCAAACCAACTAGGAACTAGTTGTGGAAAAACTCTGAGGAACTGTGAAGAAATTCAGAGGTTACAGGAAGTGGAACTCAGAAGAACTATGGAGGAACTCAGAAGTAACTGTGGTTAAGAGGAACTCAGAAAGAACAGCGGAGGAATTGTGAAGGAGCTCTGAAGAAACTCATAAGAAATTAATAAAAAAAAGCTTTGTCCAGAGGAATTCGGAAGGAACTCTTGAGGGAAGTGTCAATAGGAAGCGTCAGAAGCAAGTGTCAGAAGGAACTATCAGAAAGAACTGTCAGAAGGTACACAACAGGAACTTGAAGAAGTAACCATAGTCCGGCAGTGGAGGGGTTGTACCCAAAAGTTTCGGTTAAAGTTTTTTTCTCTCTTGATCCTGTATCTATATGGTCCAAGGAACATCTTCAGTGGAGGGGGTGTGAAACTCTCACCCTTGAGCATTCTGAGAAATCCAAGATGGCGTCCAAAATGGCCGCCGGACCAGAAATTGGTCATAAATTGGCTCCTAATTCGGCTAGGATGATAAATAAAACATCAAAATAGGGGTTTTGAGGGTCAAGGATCCCAGAAATAAATAAATCAAACTCATAAGATCACAATTTCTAGCTTAAATGGCCTATATTATGCATTAAAACTGTAAAAATTAGCGTTGAAAATCAAGATTAAGCATATGTGACCTGCTCCACAAAAATGTGCTTAAAGAATAAGCAAAGTATCTATTACTGTTGCTTTCCCCGAATCTACTTGAAAGGTGCTTTCAAATAATGGGTCATAAGTGGGTACATGTGAATTGCTTACATTTGAACCTTGATTTACTTATTACTCCTACTGTCAACCTTCCAAAGAGCTAAATAAAGGTTGCTATCAGTGGCGAAATTCTCCTCAGAAACACAAAATCCTACCACATATTTTCAATTCTATGTATCCTATTCACTAGATAAATCTTTTCTAATAAACCAAATGGATGAGGATGGATAGCCCTTGATGTCAGCTTTCAGTTGGCACCTTGGTTTCCTTTTTACTACAACTGTCAACCCTCCAAAAGCTAAATAAATGTTGCTGCCAGTGTCAAAAATCTCCTCTGAAACACAAAATCCTCCCATTAATTTTCAATTCCGCCTGTCCTTAACAATGGATAATTAATTTTTAACCAACCAAAATGGATGTAGATGGATAGCCCTTGATGTCAGCTTTTATTTGGCACTTTGGTTTCCTTGTTAATGTTAGTACAACTGTAAACTCTCTAAAGGCTAGAAAATGGTAACGTCACAACTGTTTCAGGGCCTGAAGCAATCGTGACGTTAAGTTGCTAGGCAACCAGGCTGCTCAGAAATGTGTGCACTGTACCATGCGTGAGTCACCTTAAGGTTTGTATGCATTTTCTGCTCTCTTTTTTTTTAACAGCATGGCAGTAGTCCTGGCTCTGGCCTATAACCCCGCATACATTTTGAGTCCCATAGAGTTTGATGGCTGAACCTTGTAGCTCAGTCCCCTGGCTTTCAGAATTTCACAGGTGGACGTTCCGATTTTACTGCGAACAGCCGCTAGGGGGCGTTTTTCAAAATGGCCGCCATTTTCACTCTCGCCATCCTATCTTCCCTAATTTTCAAGATATAATTTCATGCAACACCACTTTTTAGGGGTTTTCTGACATGCAGAATCCATTTCTGGCCTTACTTTTTTGGTACAGTGAGTATATCCTATGATATTGCAATGCTTCATGCACATTGATGAAGACCGAAGGCCAAATTCACTAAAATTGTCATAAATCAGGCTGTTAATACCTGGTATTCTCCTTATAGTCATATTTAACCCAACCGAGCTACTGGATTGATTACTTGTATGGCTTGTTAAGGTCTGAGAACATTTATTTTGGAGTAGAACCTGGTTTATCTTGGATTATTGTTGTCCGAAAATGGCTAAAAACTAGTAAAAAGCAAAATTACCACTTAAAAACTACAAATTTCTTTATTTTGACAACAAAATCTGGGTAGAACTAACTCCCCATTAATGTTTTCTCTGCTTCTTACATGATTTCAGAGTGTTCCGTCCAAATAGAATAATGACCATGGTGGGAAATTTGGATTAAAGTGTCACACTAAACGCTTTTAAAAAATGTCTGTCAAAATGTTCCGAATTACTCTAAGATGTGACATTAATCAACCTTATTATCCTCTTCTTTTTTAATACAGTCACTCACAACTACCCTATTGATTTCCTGTGTAGCTTATTAAAGTTTGGGAACATTTATTTTAAGTAGAACCTGGTATATCTGGGGTTATGATGGGCAGAAAATGACTGAAATGCCAAAATGCACAAATTTGGCTATTTTGACAACAAAGTCGGAGTAGAACCAACTCTCAATTCACGTATTCTCGTATTTTTACATGACTTTAGAGTGTTCTGAAAAATTAAGTATGCTTTGGCAGTTTTCAGTTTTAGACACTATTTTGAACAATAACAACAAATATCAAGACAGTGTCAATTGATCTGAAATTATATAAGCACACAAAAGATGCATTAATTGCAATTAGTCATGAGTCAGCTCAACCTGTAAATAGTAGATTGTCAACATTGAAGTGATCGAAATTGTTTTTATGGTAATTAGTCAGTTTGCATTTCAGACATAATTTGCCTGTCAAGAAACATCAATATTCACTTTATGGGGCAAAATGCGGTTTTTATTTAGACAATTTTCCAGTCCTGCACTTCTTCTTGCTCACTTCACATACATGTATGATGCCTGTTCATTTTCTCAGAGAACTTTTAATAATTTGCTGAAAATTATTGGACCTCCTTATAAAAAAAGACCTTATCACATTTGTTGAGATTATGGCTATGTCCGAGACCAATCAGATGCAAGTAAGTTGCTGAGTATGGTAATTTGAAAACAGAAGAGGCTGATTTTTGAGTCTCTGTGACTGCCCAATTGTCTCCCCTAAGCAGGTTCTTTTGTTCAGAGATAACTATTCCCGTGGGAATGTCTCAAAAGTGACTGATTACAGGCCATCCAATCAAAATGTGTTGATTTCAAATTTTCCCCTGGATTATGAAAATATGTTATTCTTTACAGTCTTGACTGAGTCTATTTCCGGGAACTGAGTGTATTTGACCAGCTGGATACTAACATCCACCGCACAGAGCCTCTTCTTTACCGGTAACTCAACCTAGCCCTTTGCCAAAAGTCATGGATACGACTTGTGTCTTCAGTGATCTTCTTGATGACAAGAAGCATGCGCTTCTCATTTTAGGAATACATTTTGAAATTTTAATCACGAAATACATGCCCCTTCTATTAGCCAAATGGTAAAATGCCTAAAATGACTTGCATTGTTTTGGCAGCCTTTTAATGTTATTAGTATATTTTGACATTTGAAGTTCTATTTTCCATTAAACTCTATGGGACTCAAAATGTATGCGGGGTTATAGGCCAGAGCCTGGACTACAGCCAGTAATTTGCTATTTAAATGAGATCTAACGCAGCTAGAAGCATAATTATTTTTTTATTGAATGCAGCAATACCTACTCTACTCTAGTTCAAAGTTTCAGCTTCTCATCATTATCCAAAGAATTTTCTCGGTTAATTTCAGTCAACTGTGTCTAAATTTGTCTTTATCTCTTTAAATTGACATTGGCAATCATGGTACTGCAGTTTAAAAATGACTCGGTGAATTTTTTTTATTTTTTGCCATTTGTTTGATAATAACTTGTTTATGATATATGCAAATTTTAAAAAAAATCTGTATGATCGTTTTCCTAAAATTTGATTACAGCCAAAATTGATGCATGCAAAATCTGCAATAAATTAGTGTGCAAAATTTTAGAAAAATCTGTATGATCTAACCACCATGCTCGAGTCACCTTAATTCTGGTTGTAAGATGTGGGTAAGGTCCTTTTTTTGCCAAAAGTCAAATTTGATAAAAGGGGCTAGATAAAGATGGGAAATGGTTGCAGTTTTTGGTTCTAATACATATGCTCATTGACATAGAATCAATGCCATCTTTTGGAAAAAATTTGAATTTGAAAAAAAGTGTGAATTTGAAAAAATATGAATTTGAAAAAATGTGATCTAAAATCAAGTGTTGCGTCTCTTTTGCTGGTGAGTGTGCTTTGTTATTTCTTACGTGATATTTATACTTATAGCTTGGTAATAATTGCCTCTAAATTAATGTTTACTGTTACGAACGCCAAGGAGAAATGAAAGTGATTTGATTTCCACCCATAAAATCAATGAAGTCCAAGCTCATGGAACGTTAAATGGAGGTGGGTTGTATCTGCAGTTCTGATGGTACCAAAACGGGGACTCAAGACTCAAGAATTTTATTTTCCACAAAATTTCATAATTATACAGTTTTGAACAATTAAACAAGGATCTGACAGAAACAGCTCTAGTTGAAAACATGATGTATAATTAAGATGAATTATGTGATACATGAGGACATATCTAAGACAGTTTCTTGTCGTGGGCAAGATGCCAACCTGGGAAGTATGGCGAGATCCAGACATGATATATGAAAATGGTAGATTATTATGAAGTGTTTTGCATATTGACATTGTATTCAACAGAATTAAAAAGTACAGTTAATAAACATTTTAAAAACATTGACTACTACTAAAAATATATAACTCATGGAGCATAATTGAAACAACCAAGTAAGTCAGACCCAGCATTAAAATACAGGAGCATATTTGAACATACACACGAGGTATAGTTAGCAGGTTTTGTGACCAATCGGGTTTTCTTAACTTCAGTCAGCCAGACTATCTAAGGCAAATACAGTGGGGTGCGAAAGTTTGGGCACCCTAGGAATGGGGTCACATTTTTTCAAATTTCAGACAAACCATTTGCGGAATCTTTCCAATGTGAATTGTGTGAGTGAAGGATATCCTTGCACTCAATTTTACCAAGAAAGAACAGTGGAAGTATAAGAATGTAAAAAACTATGGGTCTTTTTGTCGGATTTTACATGTGCAAAAGTTTGGGCACCCCCACAGATGCTGGTCTTGATTTTTCTATAGCTCCACATCAAAGCAATATAAAAGCTCTAAAATGCTTTGGATAATAATGTGAGCATCCCAACACTTCATTTTGCGTAAATTTTTTATTTTAATCCCTAACAGAATGACTCCAAACTTTGCAGATTTTATGTACCCAAGGTACGTTGGATTATTTAATAAAATTTCAATTATTTTGAGTCCAGGAGCAGACAAGGTTGATTTATCGTGTTTATTTTTAGTTGCCTAAACATGACAGATTCATCTTTGATGAAATTTTGGAGCGGCTTAGACCTATATCCAACGAAAATGCCAAAAAGGCCACAAAAGTTCAACTTTCTGGGCATCTATGTCGAGTACCTTGGCTTTTCTTGTGAAAATATTTCTGAAACCTGCTGTTTTTTAGTTGTGTTGTGTAGAAATGACAATTTTGCAATTATTACAGCTGACATCCATGATTCTTGGCCTGCCTATTCTTGTCCTTGGAGAGTCAAAATTATTTATCACATTCTGGTGTATCGGAGCAATTCCTTTTCAATGCATTTTTTGGCTCCCTTGTCTCAAACACCACAGTGACTGATCCAGAATGCTTCCAAATAGCTAGATGGGTCCTTTGGCATGACTCTGACAGTCAGATTAAGCTGTGTAATTGTGATACCTTGTATAGCTTGGCTTTTCATATCTGCATGCTGACGGTGGAATGATGCACCAGTTGATCACATTCAGTGTCACAACTCTAGAGGTCTATGAGGTTGACATATAAGATTTAATTGTTGCAAAATAGTAAAATTGACTAAATAGAAACAAAATTAACACCAAATTGTTTTTCTTTTTCAGCAAAAATAGTCCCTGGCTGGCAACACAAAGTTGAACTGCACATTAATATTTTAATTTTGCTCAATATTAACCTAAAATAAATAATGGAAATCTTAAATATTTTTGGTTATCTTCGATAAAATGTTAATTTTAGGTAAAGGAGAGGCTAACCGGGTCTCTTGGTCCAGAAATGTCCAAAACTTTCAATATAACTGGACATGTGAAATTGATGCCGTAGGTACCACAAAGATGCAACCGTTGGAGTCACTCTGTGTGGGAGAACAATAAAAAATGCGCTAAAAATGAAGTCCTGGGATGCCTACATTATTATCCAATGCCTTTTAGAGCTTTTATATTGCTTTAATGTAGAGTTATATAAGAGTCAAGACCAGAATCTGTAGGGGTGCCCAAACTTTTGCACGTGTAAAATCCGACAAAAAGATCCATATTTTTTGAAATTTTTATATTTCCATTGTTCTTTCTGGGCAAGATTGAGTGCACGGGTATCCTTCACTCACACAATTCACATTGGAAACATTCGTCAAACGGCTTGTCTGAAATTTGAAAAAATGTGACCCCTCTCCAAGGGTGCCCAAACTTTCGCACCCCACTGTATAGCAATGAACCCTATTACAGGTATTGTTGTATGTACTAAGCAAATATTGCTTAGCATATTTGCTAAAAACCCTCAAAACTATGTGTTGCAATTTTATTTTGGTATCAGTGGGAAGATTGTTATATTGATTTGGTAGACGGTATCTAATACTGTTTTTCACAAAAGCATGTTCGCCTTCAGTGCCTAGGGAAGGTAGAAGGAAAATCATAAGACAAAGCTTTTAGTAGGGGAGAGTGGGGCATAACCAATCCCCGCATTCCCCGGGGCGTAACTGCCCGCCCTGTGGTTCCAGGTGATTGGTTCAACAGAGTGAAACTATTGTTAGTGCAGGTAATTTTACTTGTGTCAGACAACATTTTACTGGAAGGGGGTGGAAGCATAAGGCAAAACCAAAATGAAAACTCTGTTTGTTTAGTTTTCAAGCTTGTTCAGCAGCTTCATCTTATTTTTATATGTGATGGTATTTGTGATGAAATTCAACACAAAGGAGATGTGAGGGAATGGTGATAGGCTTGTGTCGGTTTATATTCTGACTAATTTTCAAATGGGATTTTTAACTGTCATTAAACCACGTCATAAGTGATAATACGGGTAGTGGCTGTTTTACCCCAATATGGGGCATAACCACCCGCCCCTGGAAAAATACAGTAGGGGAGTGACAGAAACAGGAGGGGGGTTGAATGTACTGTAAATGTGTGAAAAACTTGGGAAGGGTTAGCATAGATTATGTCATTTGGGCTGTCTTGGAAAACATAGAGATCGGTTTTGGTGAAAGCGTCCCAGAGAGAAGTATCTCAGAATTCGTTCCATAGCAAAAGTGACGACACTGAAATGGTTTGATATTTTGCCAGTCAAGAGCACCTGCATTTTCATCAGAAAAGGACATAGTATCCTTCAACAAGATATGGAAATATCCCTGTGATATCAGGGAGAGTTATTTGATGATGCTGGTAGGGGATATGACTGTACTCCAATGCTTAGTTCTCACGGGACATGGGGGAGAACTTTTTTTGACCGGCGAGACAGAGGCAGAGGATTTCTAGGAGAAAAATGGCTGACTCGGCAACACACAACGATTATAATCTATAAGAGACATATAACAGCGGAATAAGATCTTAAATTGGTGGAATAAGATCGTAAATTGGTTGGGCAAGATCATATGCCGGTGGGGCAAGATCTAAATGCCTGTAGGGCAAGATCTAACTCTCGGCGAGATGTCAAAAACTGCCAGCGAGGCAGCAAAAAACTGCCGGCGAGGCTGCAGATGTCCCGCAGGGGCAGTATAAATGTCCCACAGGGGCAGGGGATGTCCCTATATCCGGCCGGTCATGTTTTCACTCATTCTCACTCAAAAAATGCCCGCCAGAAATCCAGAAATTGAGAAAATTTTTGGCTCTTTCCTGGTGACTTGGAAAAAAAGTTTCAGGCGGCTGAATTTTTTTTAACATCCATGGCAGAGTTCTCCCCATTTCTAGGAACCTGCCTATATGCAAAAATATGTCAGCGAGATATGAAAAATCGTCTGCAGGATGTCACTAATTATCAAAAAACCATCCAATTTTCCAGGAAATACCAGTCCACCGATGCCAAAAGACCTCCGTAACGTGCTGTGTGAATGGGGCATAAGAGTTTGTCATATTGACAATTGGAGTTCTTAATTATGTTGGCCATTATCATCCTATGAGACATTTTGTCTTAAGGGGTTGGTTATGCCCCACTCTCTCTTATAACTTGTGATAACTCCCAGATCTTATCATTTTAATAATATATATTGAATTTACAACTTTTAACCGTACCATTGCTTCCCCGTCTTTCAACATAAATTGGAGCTTTTTTTGATGTTTGTGGTGGTATCGGTGCAAAAGCTTCAGTTAAATTATTAAATGCATTGTACAAAATGATTGAAAGCGCAGCTTGGTCGAACCTACTACAATTAGCAAAAACATTATATCTATCTTTCGCAAATCTACAGATTCTGTTAGGCACTGAATACATGCAGGTTGGACTGAGGGCACATGCTACCCACCATCTCAATATACCATCGACGACATGTTTTGTTCTATATAAAAGAACCAGTGTTGCCATCAGACATTGTTTCTCCTTTGAGTCCTTCACCATCGGCAAAAACCGAAACATTCCTGGAGGAGTCACGGAAAACACGGAGTGTCCTGCTCCTGGGAATATGCATACTCCTTTGTTGCGAAGAGCGATGTCGTGAAGATTGGAAATGTCACCCGTGTTAAATCGAATAGACGCATCAATCCAGAATACTCCACTGCCTTTGTATGCTTTTAGAGCCTCCTTTAATAATAAAAAAAAAAACAATGAGATGATAATACATGCATATGAAAGCCATTTGGACAAAAGACAACTTACCCATATACTGGATGTAGACAGGACGACATAGATGCAGTTGAAGTCAGTTGTTTGCGCACAGTTCATAACCTCCACTGGATTCAATTCTAAACACATTTCAAGTAGATGCTTGTCGCAGATTCGATTTTATAGTTATTGCCAAATAATTGAGTTGTACGCTATTGAATTCATGATATTAGCTTCATTCAGTTTCAGTCACAGGTTGTATGTGGTCAATTCTACGGTGACTTTTGTATCCATTTTCTGACCTCATACAAGCACCAGGCAAAATTTTTTAAATAGAACAAATCGAAAGAGCATTGTGTGGCTGGGTCAAGTTTGAACTTTTGCTTTTCATATTTTTTAATTAAATTCTGAAACACATAATTTCTAATGTTAAACCATTGTATCGTTGCTGTTTTCGCAAGGCTCGATTTACATTATTATAAATAAGACTTACCGCTACGACAATTGGCTTGAATGCATAACTGAGCATAGTCCTGACGTGATGTGGATATTTACTGAAGTCAAACCTGCGGACTTCAACATTGCACCATTTCTTCATCTGGAATTTGGTAAACAGAAAACAACAATTACTTGAAACCTGGAATTTGGTGAAAGAGAAAACAACAATTAATTGAAACACGAGTGGGGACTGTCTCAATATTTTACAGGGCGCTCCAGCTGGTACGCTGTTAAGGCTCATAACTAGCAGGGTAAGGCAGGGGTAATCGGCCTTCTTTTATTTTAGCCTAAAATTTAGGGGCAACTCCGGCTTAAAGGATTAAACTATACCTACACAAATGGAAAAAAAGGTAAAATAAACAGTTCAACAAAAATAGGCCTTCAAATAAACTTTAATATCTCGAAGACACCTTCTCGGATTTTTATGAAAGTTGGCTGAATTATACTTACTAGCATTATACCCGTTCTACGAATGGGAGGTTTGAGAGCCAAACATTTATGCCCATTGGCAAATTTACCCATTGGCAAACAGTTACACCCATCAGGAAACATTTACACCCATCGGCAAACATTTACACCCATCAGCAAACATTTACACCCATCGGCAAACATTTACACCCACCGGCAAATATCTACACCCATTGGCAAAGTTACACCCATTGGCAAACATTTACATCCATCGGCAAACATTTACAGCCATTGGCAAACATTTACACCCATCGGCAAACATTTACACCCTTTGGCAAACATTCACATCCATCAGCAAACATTTACACCCATCGGCAAACATTTATACCAATTGGCAAACATTTACACCCATCGGCAAACATTCACACCCATTCGCAAACATTTACACCCATTGTCAAACATTTACACCTAGCAGGAAGCAATTACACCCATCAGCAAACATTTACACCCATCGGCAAACATTTACACCCACCGGCAAATATCTACACCCATTGGCAAAGTTACACCCATTGGCAAACATTTACATCCATCGGCAAACATTTACAGCCATTGGCAAACATTTACACCCATCGGCAAACATTTACACCCATTGGCAAATTTACACCAATTGGCAAACATGTACACCCATCAGCAAACATTTACACCCATCGGCAAACATTTACACTCATCGGCAAACATTTACACCCATTGGCCAACATTTACACCCATCTGCAAACATTTACACCCATAGACAAACATTGATACCCATTGGCAAACATTTACACCCATTGGCAAATTTTGACCATTGGCAAACATTTACACCCATTGGCAGACATTGACACCAATTTGCAAACATTCACACCCATTGGCAAACATTTACACCCATCAGCAAACATTTACACTCATCGGCAAACATTTACACCCATTGGCCAACATTTACACCCATCAGCAAACATTAACACCCATTGACAAACATTTATACCCATTAGCAAACATTTACATCCATTGGCAAATTTACACCCATTGGCATACATTTACACCCATCGACAAACATTTACAGCCATCGGCAATCATTTACACCCATCGGCAATCATTTACACCCATCGGCAAACATCTACACCCATTGACAAACATTTATACCAATTGGCAAACATTTACACCCATCTGCAAATTTACACCCATTGGCAAACATTTACACCCGCTGGCAAATTTACACCCATTGGCAAACATTTACACCCATTGGCAAACATTCACACCCATTGGCAAACATTTACACCCATCAGCAAACATTTACACTCATCGGCAAACATTTACACCCATTGGCCAACATTTACACCCATCAGCAAACATTTACACCCATTGACAAACATTTATACCCATTGGCAAACATTTACATCCATTGGCAAATTTACACCCATTGGCAAACATTTACACCCATCGACAAACATTTACAGCCATCGGCAATCATGTACACCCATCGGCAATCATTTACACCCATCGGCAAACATCTACACCCATTGACAAACATTTATACCCATTGGCAAACATTTACACCCATTGGCAAATTTACACCCATTGGCAAACATTTACACCCATCGGCAAACATCTACACCCATTGACAAACATTTATACCCATTGGCAAACATTTACACCCATTGGCAAATTTACACCCATTGGCAAACATTTACACCCATTGGCAAACATTCACACCAATTGGCAAACATTTACACCCATTGGCAAACATTTACACCACTCGGCAAAAATTCTCACCCATTGGCAAATTTACACCCATTGGCAAACATTTACCCCCATCCCCAAACATTTACACCAATTGGCAATCATTTACATCCATTGGCAAACATTTATACCCATTGGCAAACATTTAGACCCATTGGCAAACATTTACAACCATTGGCAAATTTACACCCATTGGCAAACATTTACACCCATCAGTTAACATTTATACCCATTGGCAAACAGTTAATCCCAGCAGCAAACATTCACACCCATTGGCAAACATTTTCACCTATCGGCAAACATTTACACCCATCGGCAAACATTTACACCCATCGGCAAACATTTACACCCATCGGCAAACATTTACATCCATTGGCAAACATTTACACCCATTGGCAAACATTCACACCCATTGGCAAACATTTACACCCATTGGCAAACCTTTACACCCATTTGCAAACATTCACACCTATCAGTGACAGGAGAAAGTTTGTTTCTCAATCATATAAGAACTGGCGGTCTGCTGGAAAAATGTATTTTCTTATTTTCAACTTGCAATCTGGCTTTGCCATGTCATTGACAGTTTTGTGCTGGTCTCCTAATCGTCTGATTTGATGAAGTACCTCAAGTCATTTAATTAGTTTGTTTATTGTCACCTATGCTGCTACCAGTGCAAGATATGATAAGTACGGAGTCAACTGATTAACCATAACTGACACAATGAAAACATTTTTAAGCCTGTGACATCACACGACCAAGTTGAAAGTAGATTTTGAAACTGTTTGGACCGCCAATCCGCAAACAGCTCTAAGTAGACACATTGAGGACTTACTAGGGATTTTTCCCGAAGGGACTAAAAGTTTAGGGAGGATGCCTTAAAAGTGCCTTAAGAGGTACTAAGCTAAGGGAAGGCTTTAAAGAGTCCCTATGCGTGGCCTGAGGTGGATTACCAGTTGTAACAGCAAACATTCAAATTACAACAGTTATGATCTATCTGAAATAAGCAAAAACATTATAACAAGAATTTAAATTGTGTAAACACATGAAACAATTGATTATAAATTGTACAAGCACACAGGTACATGTAGATATGCAGACAGCATTGCACATAGATGGAAAGATAGAAAGAAAGAAAAAAAGAAAGAAGGAAAAAGAAAGAAAGACAGAAAGAAAGAAAGAAAGATAGATAGATAGATAGATAGATAGATCTGACTGCCTTTCAGGTCCACACTGCTATATATATATATGTGACTGATGATGGTGCTGATCACTGCTTGTCCCTAAGATAGGGGTTCAAACGCCTGGCTAGAGCAGAAAATATCATTGTGTGTACAATGTCATGTACTCAGCATAGATTCAGTGAAGATGTCAAACACACCCCAAGTTGACAAATGAACAGGCTTTGCACATGCTATGCCACCTCGCGCAGACATAAAATCACTTTGACTGTATACCTAATTATGTCGAAATCATGAGGTCATGTCTTGTAAATCAGGGCGTATCCGGGGGAGGGGAGGTCCAGGAGGTCTTGACCCCCCCCCCCCATTTATAAAAAGTCTATTTAATGCTCAGAACACTCTTGGCGCAGTGTAGAAAGTGTAATCTTCAGGCCAGACTGGACCCCTCCTTTAAAAATTTCTGGATCTGCCACTGTAAAGTGTACCCAACTTTGATTTGTAATTCCCCCTGTTGGCAGCACAATTGCAACTTCATCTATTCATTCCAATCAGCTATCTGATTTATCCTATTGATCATTCGATTACATTCATCGAAAAATTTTTTAAAACATATCAATATGATTTTCTTCACCGACCGATTGCAATGGTATATATGTATCGATTTCCTGAGTGTACCTATAAATTTATCTATCTGTTCATGTACCTTTCTCTATCAGCCTCTCTACCTGTATATCTATCTACTTATCTATCTACTATGGTTGTGATTCTCACCAAGTTTTATAAGAAATACAAAACACTGAATGACAGAAACCAGATTAACATCAAATAATTCGATTTAAATCAAATGAATGATATCTATCTATCTATCTATCTATCTATCTATCTATCTATCTATCTATCTATCTATATCTGTCTGTCTGTCTGTCTGTATATCTGTCGATCGCTGGCTGGTATATCTATCTGTCTATCTGTCTATCGCTGGCTGGTATCTATCTATAGATCTATCGATCTATCTGTCTATCTATCTATCTATCTATCTATTTATCTGTCTATCTATCTGTCTATCGCTGGCTGGTACATCTATCTATCTATCTGTTTATCCATCCATCCATTCATCCATCTAACTCTCTATCTATCTCTTATTTGATATCAATTGCATGGCCAGTGTTAAATTTTGCATTTATGCTGCAGAATACATAGCTGTGAACTGCTGACTGACCATCCTTGAAATTTGCTTTTAAAACACCACGAAACATCAGTCTATTTAGCTCATGTTATTTGTTTTAATCTCATTTGAGAGACAACATTATACAGATAATCCCGTCTAGGGATTGCCTAATGGGTCTAGGGAACCTTTAGGCATCATTTAGGACCTTCCCTAAGCTTAGTACCTCTTAAGGCACTTTTTAGGCATCCTCCCTAAATTTTTAGTCCCTTCGGGAAAAATCCCTATTATCAACTGCTAAGCTACAGTGACCTCAGACAAGGATCAAGATTACATTTTGTTATGCTTTCAAATCTGTCAAATGACAGGTAAATAATTTGCGATATAGCAAATTAAATTTTTTTCTTTCAAACTCTCAAACTGTGGGTTAAGGTGGGGGATGGGGGCGGCGGGTAGCGGAAATCAGGCCCGCTGAGATAAGACCATTATGATAGTCCCCGGGCTCTGGGCATTTAATTGTGAAAAAGTGTAACGGTCTCAAGTGGTTTTTATGTTGTAGCATACATTAGTCTTAAGTGTCCCATGACATGGGGGGGAGACTTTTATTTGGTCTAGAGCCCCAAAAAACCTCAAAAACTTGGACCATGTTTTTTGGAAATTTTTGATGATTATATTATGAAGTAATTTTTAAAGCTAGATCTTTGATATTTCTTGTGTACCATCCTATTATATGAGGCACTTAGTGTGTGTCCTTTCATAATCATAGCTCAAGGCTATCTAGGGATTTGTAGCCTCTGTTTCATACTAGAGGGACTCATGGAGTCTGTATCACAGATAAGATGAGAATTTTATCAAAGGAAATTCTGTGACACAGATCTGTATAAACGCCTAATTGTATTTTAGCATTTAATATTCAGACTTCATACTTCGACACCAATCAGGCTCCATGCATTTCTTTAATTGTGATATCTGAATGGCAGCATTGCAACAAACGTGTCTTTGGGACAGCAAATCGCATGCTCTTTTCTCTTTATCCGAATCAATTACTGCATAAATCCCCTTATACCATTCGACACCTCTGTCAGCCAAACATATTACAGTATTTCAGGGGAATAATTCCCATATTCTTTGTTGTCCAGTTATCCTCTCATGTTTGACTGTTTGAGTGTTTGTCTCATGGTATAAGCCGGTTATTCACCATGGGATCAGGAATATGTGTTTATCACATCTCGGTCTAAAGGCCTCAGGTGATAAATCACATATTCCCCCTCCCGTGGTGAATAACCTTTACAAATTTGTGTAGAATCCAATTATAAATCTGTATGACAGTCACTGATTTCATAACTTCCTACATTTACGGCCTATATTGAGTAATTGAGCCCCAAGTGCTCTGCCTTATTTCATAGCTCAAATATTTTGTGCTTTAACCTCTAAACCATCTTTCCTCCTAATAAAGTCATGCTCAGTACATGTAGCTGTCCATTATTTACATGCTTTATTGACCCTATCATTGATACCATTGCGAGAGTGGGAAGGGACGGTTGGTTCGAGGACTTACACACCATTCTCTTAATGGATGACACTGCTGTCCTAGCCACTTCAAGAGAGCAAATGGCACTTAAGCTGAGACTACTGGTTGAAAAAACTCACGACTTAGGAATGGTGATCAATCCATCTAAGTCAAGGTTCATTTGCATCAATGGTGAGAGAGACAGTTTCGAGATTGGAGATATCTCAATTGGATACACTGAAACTTACACTTACCTTGGAACCCCCATTATCGCTTCATCAATCACGATGCAGGTGCAGGAACACCTGAGGTCTAAGAACTCTCATGTGCTGAAATTCATGTCATTCCTTACAAAAAACTCTGACGCCCCTTGGCAAGCAAAATTTAAAGTGTGGGACAGCGCTGTGAAGAGCGCCTTGTTTTTCAGTTGCCAGACTTGGTTGACTAACAATTTGCGATCAGCTGAGACAGTATTCACTACCACCTTGAAATTATTGCTAGGCATCCGCAACTCCGTATGCAATGACCTAGTCCTAACAGAACTAGGGATGGGGGATGCAAAAGCACACATTAGACAACAGCAAAAACAGTTTCTACTGAAGGTGCAAAGACGGACCGATTTTGATGACTCATATATCTCCAGGATTATCAACTTGGCAATTACAAAGCGAAGCCCAGCTGGACTTGTTCTGCAAGATATATTATCAAATTCTGATGATTACAATTACGTTGATGCTTGCCGGACTGAAACTAAAGTAAAGATTAGACAATCTCCATCCACAAGGAGAACAACCTATTTGGAATTCAATCCTGAACTGTCAGTGCACTCAATGTACAGTCAAGGATCTAGCATCATGGAAAAACACCGAATAGCCACCACCAGACTTCGCCTGGGAGCTCACTACCTCCGAATTGAAACAGGAAGATGGTCAAGGACACCGCGGGAGCTCAGGCTGTGCCAGTGTGGTGTTGTTCAGACGGAACTACATGCACTTTGTCAGTGTACGCTGACTCAACATATCAGAGACACTTTCTCAAATTTGGACTTCAGTTGTTTAAATTTCCTCATGTGTAATTTGGACTGTAGAGCGATGATCAGATACTGCTATGATGTGACAAATTTCTTCAGAACCTATGTACACTAATTTTGTGATTTTTAGGTATTGTAATCACTTGGGTAAAAATGCTGTCCGTCCGCCGGGCGGGCGGGCGGGCGGGTGGGTGGGCGGTCGGGCGGCGGGCGGATAGATCGTTTCCGGCCCGGCACTCGGCCTCTATTGAATGTATGGGGATGAAATTTGGTACACATCTAGCCTGTATGGTCTAGTTGTGCCTTTTGATGGTCTGATGAAAAGATCTTAAATACTTTTTGAAATAATTAACAAAATATAAAAATAATTTTTTTTTTGTTTCCGGGCCAAGGCTCGGTCACTATTGCATGTGCATGGATGAAATTTGGTACACACGTGGCCTATATGGTCTAGTTGTGCCTTTTGATGGTCTCATTGACAGATATTCTATACTATCTGAAAAAATGAGAAAAGATATAAAAACATATTTTTTTGTTTTTTGGGCTAAGACTCGCTCTCTATTTCATGTACATGGATAAACTTTGGTTGACATATGGTCAATATGGTCTAGTTGTGCCTTTTGAAAGGCCTGATGGAAAATATTATATACTTTTTTAAATATTGAAAAAAACATAAAATTTATTATTTTTCTTTCTGGCCCAACATCCGGTCATACATGGAGATGAAGTTTGGTACACATATGGCTTTTACGGTCTAGTTGTGCCTTTTCATGGTCTGACAGATGACTATTCTATAGTTTTTGTAATATTGAGAAAAAATATTTTAAAGAATTTTTTTTATATCGGAGCCAAAACTTCCCCACTATTGCATATACAGTAATGCATTTTTCTAAACAAATCACCTATGCAATTAATTTAGCAGTGCTTTTTGATGCGTATAACACTTTATGAATCATTGAAAAATAGAGATAATGGAAGGCCACTACTCGACCGCTATTGCATACCTATAAGCAATTTCGTAAACGCACCAATTTTATGATATTATTGTAATCTTCTAAAGGTGTTATTCGCTGAAGGTTTGCTGCTGCGCAGCCTATGTTTTGTTACTATTTTTATATGTACCAGATGTTTGTGGTTGTAAATTTTATGTTGTGCACAGTAAGCAATAAATGTTCTACTACTACTACTAGTGGGTACCTCTCTGAATGCCATTTTTCACGGGTATATGCTTGTATAGAATAATATTGGGTAAAGAAAATCATTTTGTCATAGTTTGATTCCTTTCGGTCAATTAGAATGTTTAAAAAACAATGGCATATTGATTATCCAACTATTGAGCATGTTATTCACAGCTTCACAAATTCCTCAGGTAGAAACATCTTGATCCCGTAGAGGTGAAAATGTATAATTTAGACAGCAGACTGGGTCAATTAGCAAAAGTGAAAGTATATCTTGACACAATTTCTGGCATCAAGCTCATAAAATTATTCATTTATTTTTTATCCGCCTCACACCAGCTGAAACATGACATTGACAGACAGACAGTGAGTGTGATTGCCTGCCTGGCTGGATCCATCCTCCCCACGCAAGCCCTGCTAAAATGGACAGGGCTTTCTGCTATTTCCAACCTCTTCTGAGATTGGCTGCTTATTTAGGTCATAAGCATTTTGCAGGCAGATTTAGTCTGATTATGGACACTTAGAGGATTACTGGCAACTAAGAAAAACAGTGTAAAACAAGCAAACTTTCAAACAGTTTCATTTCAGAACTGTGAAAATACATAATTCAATGGAATTTTCGGAACTGTGATAGCACCTTTCAACAAAACACAATTTCTCCATTTGTAACTGTGTGAAACAGAAGCAACAATTTCAAACTGTGATGTAGCAGTCCCTGATTGGCTGAGCCAAAACTGGGTCAGTTAATTAAGTATTCATGAATTAGCAAAGGTTATGGGCCATTTTGTCATGGTATGACTTGGGATGATGGGCTGGATCACAACAAATAAGATGGCGGCAATGCGCTCGCTTGGAAACGTAAAATTGGGTAAACATAAAAGATATAGGAGGAATGGAGTCATATTTGGTATTAATTGATAGAAAAAAGTGTCATGCATCTGGAAGAGCATGTTTAATATTGCCATACGAAAGAATAGTTTCGGAAATTAAGGGAAAATGATGTGACGTCATGCCATCCCATAATACAAATAATTATATATATATATAGATCCTTTATGGAACTTCCTTGTGTTATAAAATGCCTCAGAGACCCCAGTCTAGATAGCAAATTTTGTTGTCCATAAAAAAAATACATGGATTGCCTTGACCTTGGGTCAACTACTTCTTTTTGCTCTGTCACCCAGAACCTGTCAATCTTTCTGGCTCAGTTACTTGGCTTGGTATCTCAACAGAAATATCCCACGACACAGTTTTGACACTTCTCAGAGTTACGGTGAGTAAGTAACTAAAGCATACATTACTGCATATTTTTTATCATATTCATATCATTGCAAATTGTTGTCATTTAGTTGAAGGTTGCATGCTAATTGCATTCCCCTGATATATAATGGTAAGTTTGGTAACAGACTCAGAAGTGCTCAGTTTTGAAAAATGCTGGGAAGCCCTTGATCCAGGCATATTGAACAGTTAGTGACAGGATTATCAAAATTTCATTATGTACAAGTAAAGGACATCATCAGATATCTGATGACTTTATTGACCCCGACTGTCCCCGACACACATCAAAAGATGAAATTGCCTTGTGACACAAGGTGTAAAGAAAACACTATCGCTTTTTAGGAACTCATTGCAGATATTAAAATATGGCCATGTTCCAGAGAAAGTACCTGAAGCTTTTCAAAAGTGCAGAGTTCATTCTTTCTTGCACTGTTTCAATTGGCCTTTTCAGCAGTACATTTAGATGATCTCAATAGTTTGAGCCAATTGTGACAATCAAGATGATACTCACATGAGAGATGCTCTAGGCCGCCACATTGTGTAATTGTAAAAGGGACCACTGGGTGTTTAGCCATGACTGCAGAATCTTAGGAAAGAAAAAGAAATCCTATACAACTACAGACTGACACATGAATATGGGTCAAAATTTGGTAAAGCTGAAATTCTTGTCTCCAGTGTCTTAGAGCAATTGACACGGACATGAAAGTACAAGGTTCATAGTGGTCACTTCTTTTAGAGCAACATATCAACCAAAAATTTGGTGAGGAAATGTGGCAGATAACTTTTATCCTTTCGAAAAATTGAAATGAAAGTGCCCTACCCCCCTGAAAATGGCCTGTCTCCACTACAAGTTTCCGTGACAAATCAGCTAAAAAAAGTTTCCTTGCTTCCTTAATCCACCTCATTTGTACCTCAAATTGAACCTTGACCAACACCCTTTCAAAATCCAAAACCAATGACTTGCCTAATGTTGTAACCCACTCCAGTGACTTAATGTAAAAATTAAGGCAAAAATTGCAAAAATTGCAAATTATTCAATTCCCTGTGATGTTTTAAGCCACAGAATGATTATTTCTAAAAATGGTCATGAAAATTAATTTTTTTGTCTCATGCTGGAAATTTTTGTTTTCATGCAATTTAAGGGCATTATAGGCCTATAAATAGCCTATAAATAGCCATATTTGGCACCTACACCTGGCGCCACCCTATGGCAACAGCTATAACAAAACTAATTTTTAATATTGTTTTCTAAGGCCTAAAAAATCAATTTTGTGGAGGGACAATTTTGAGATAGCCCCTTATTGGGCTAAAAATAGCCAAAAACTGTTTTTCCCGCCAAAATTTCAGCCTCATTTTTGGCGGGAAAACCACATTTTGCCTTTTTTTAGCCAAAAAAAGGGCTATCTCAAAATTGTCCCTGCAGGTAATTGTTTTTGGAGGCCTCAGAAAACAATATTAAAAATTAGTTTTGTTTTAGCTGTTGCCATAGCGTGGCTCCAGGGGTGGGTGCCAAATATGGCTATTTATAGGCTATTTATAGGCCTATAATTGACTGAAATTGCATGAAATCACAAATATTTCCAGCCTGAGACAAATTTTTTTAAATTTTTAATGAATATTGAAAGGAAATTATTGTTTTGTGCCTTTAAAGTCCACAGAAAATTGAGTAATTCAGATTTATCATAATTTACCCTAATTTTTTACATTAACTCACTGGAGCAACCACAGGGGGTTCTTGTGTCTTTGTCTCCAATTTCATGTCATTAACGTCACACCCAGTGATTTTTCTCAACAAACATCTTTTTATACGACTTTAATTTTGATGACCTTTGGGAACCCTACAAGCTGACTGAATCATCTGCAAGTCCATAAACTGCACGGAATATAGATAATTACACTATATTTATAGCAACATGTCAGTTGTCCTACCTAGATTTGTTGAATATTAAGCACAGGAAATGACAAAACGAACAGGTAACTAATTCGTCAGGACCCTGAGATGTTGGTAAATATGTGACATTCTGGACAAAATCTTGAATATCTCAATATCAAAAAGATAAGAAAATGAAGCACATATCAAATATGAATTCAGCAGGCTTAGATCATGTAAATAAATCATTTAAACTTTAAAACAAGTAATTCTGAGAAAGCTATAATGCATTTTTGAAATATTTGCATTTTAAATAAATTTGGGGTAGGGGCAGCTAAAAGTGGCAATATTTGCACTATGAAGTTGAAAAATAGCTCAAAATGTAGCTATGAATGTCAGGCAGTTTTCTATGTCCTTCAAATGCGTATGAACCAATTAATAATACCATAACAGTCAGAAAATCAACCTCGCCAAAAATGATTTTTCGCTGTTTTGAAGAAACATAGATTAAAAATCCCTAGATAGTCTTGAGCTATGATTATGGAAGAACACACACTGAATGCTATATATATAATAGGATGGTACATGAGAGATATCAAAGATCTAGCTTTAAAAATGACTTCATAATCATCAAAATGTAGTTTAAGGATTTTCCAAAAAAAACAACATTCAATTTTTTTAGGTTTTTTGGGGCTGTAGTCCAAAGTCCCTCTCCACCCCCCCCCCCCCGGGACACTTAAGACATTGGTTTTCGGATGTGCTAATGTATGCTACAACATAAAAACCACTTAAGACCGTTAACATTTTTTTCGCAATTAAATGCCCAGAGCCCGTGGTCTATGACACCTGTGTATTTTTGTGAAACCGCTTTTTCCTGGAGCTAAAATAACTGAGGATGGGCACTAATCTCATCACCGCTGAACAAAATATCAAGGTAAATAGGGCCTCCATGCACGAAAACAAGATTGTGCACAGATGACAGTAACGAAAAGTTAGGAAAATTTATGTTTTGTTTTACTACATAAAAACATGTAGGACAATGTCAAAGAATAACAAGTGCTTACAGAAATGACACCAGAATGTTCCCGTGAAATCATATTCCCAATTTCCCATCCATGCCATGTTAATCTTTACGATGAATAAGCAGCCATGGAGGTCATATCTTATACTTCTAATGCTATTCTAAATCCAGTCATAGACAGACTACTTGTTTGTAAGTAGCCCAATTACAAATTGACAGTTCAAGGTATATGGCTTGTTCTGAAATCATTGATGTCCACAAGCAGCTACTAGGTCTGTTTCCATTGGTAGTTCTGAATTTATGTACAGGTGTAGTCTCCAAGCAATAGGAGCTGAGATTGAATCCCCTTTGCCTTTCAACAAGGTGATTGGTCTTGCTGACCAAGCCAAAGAGTCTAACTTAATGAGTGTGTTTCTTGAATGTTTAATTGTTTGGGTCAGCTAGGCTGTATTGATTATGTTCTCAAAACAGCAGTTCAACAGAAAAGTGTGTTGTTATCGTACAGATTGGGGAATTGTAACTTGTTAACAAGAATCCGAGGATTCAAACCCTGGGTTCTGTTGGGAATGAGTAATAGGCCTAAGCATAAGATCCATGGATATAACATCAAAGTAGCACTGCACTGCGAAGTGCAATCAGCTTTGACACCTGTCAGATTGCCTTCAAGTGCTGTTCCTCAATGGCAATTTGGTAAACTGAGGATGAAAATAGGCTTTAGAACTTGCAGAATTGCAATTAGCATTGTTAGACTGCTTTGAGAATAGATGCACTGCAAAAAGCAAATGCTCAATGCATTATTGGCCTTCCTTGAAACGCATAGACGATTGTCATGTGGGTGATATTATAATGCAAAGTCAGCTTGAAAACAGTCCCTCAAGACTCAAACAATCTATTAACAAACCGTAAAAAAAAAAAAAAAAATCAACTCAACCCAACTCAACCCAAACCTGAAACGCATTTTACTATAACAACATTAGAACATGAAGTGGCCATATTGGCTGTACCCACACCCCTATTCATGCCAGGACAACACTTCTCAGAAAACCTCTCAGACTGGTTTTTCAAAAAAAGTACCCTGGGTGAATCACCCAGGGCAACAACCAGATTATTATTAACTGTTGGTCACAGGATTTCACTTACTTTGCAAACAAACCAGAAAATATGTGAGTTGGTGGGCTCCCCCAAGACAAAAATAGCCCTCCCCCTTATCGTAGTGCCACCTACTGATAATACCTGTCGTAATCCTTGGAGACAGACCTATAATTGTAGGTACTTTTCGTTCTTTTTCTGTAAGACAATTTGAGTACTAACCGCTTCGTGTTGCACTGCAGACATTCCCATATCATAGATGATCAGCTTGTAAGTTGGAAAATGAGTTTGAACTTTTTCTACCAGAATGGTACTTTCTTGATAATGTTTAGAATCGATGGCAGATACAAATATAAAATCTTTGATATTATCCTTGTGTATGGAGAGTGGTTCTGGCAGTAATGTTGATAATAATCTTTCGTTTACTTCGTGAAAATAATCTCCATGAATTGTCACATTAATTGGGGGATGGTAAACCAAGTTGTCCATTTTGTCCAGGTTGCCACTGAGGCATGGATACGGTGTGTTATTCATTTCATTGTTCCGAAACTCGGAAATTAACATGTACAGAAGGCTTCCAGATAAGACCAGAAATATAAAGAAGACCAGTAAAGGCGTCTGTCCTCTATTTCCTGAAAAAAATACAGAAATAACATTTGTGAAAAGACATATTATTCAATGTATCGGTAAGGGACCGTTCAGAATTTATGACTGGGGGAGGGGTGGCAGTTTTGGCCAAGAGCAAACTAACTTTTCACACGTGGGGTACTTATTTTTGACAACATGTCCAAGGGGGGATAAGAAGTTTGAAAAAAAAGAAGTTATAAAACGTGCATATACTCATTTTGACTGCACTTTTTTATGTTATAATATGTCGAGGGGGGGGGTTATAGTCCAGTCAATCTACTGTAAATATGAAACATACCCGCCACAAATTGCAAAAAAAACCAAACCAATTTTTTTCTCACCATTTGGTTCTACTCAATAACATATTAAAAATCCCACTCAATGAAAATATTGGAACAATGTTTTTTGGGCCATTGAAAATATAGCCTCTCGGAACGACGGGAATGCCATTTTCACACATAATTTCAACATTCTTACTTCACATTTTTTACAATTGCAGCACCTACACTTACAGTACTGTCTCGAATTATGCATCAAATTAAAGGTAATAATGTAAGGCATCCATCTGTACCTCCAGAAACCATGTAGCTCCTCTCTGAATCTCACAATGTAAGTGCAAACATTGTGTCAAATCCGACGAAAATCGACAATTTTTGGCTTGAACTCTTTCTATGACTCCTAATTTTTCCCAGAGTATATGTAAGAAAAATACTTATGTGCAGACACATAAGTCCAAAGTTATATCTATTAGAGTTCTAAGTCTTACTAATTCACCTGCATTATGATAGTGTATGGCCACTTATATTACAGCAATCTTGTTTTCTTAGACTTGCAACTGGACAATGGTATTAGAAAAATTGTAATTATTTGGCATTTGGACTCTTCAAGTATGGCCACATTGGTATTTAAAGAATGTACTATGCACACAGAGTTTATACTTAAAATTTATCAAGAGATTATACTCTCTATACATGTACAAGAGCAACAGTAGTGTGCTGCCACAGGCAGTGAACTCTGTCAGAGTTCACATACAACAACTGACCGGCAACTGCCCCTCTGGTGGAACAGCCGCCCTGAAAGTTGAAACTGAGACATTAAAGCATCCATTTTCACATGGTATAATTCGTTTTAGAATATCATTACTTTTAACACCAAGAACAGAGGCCCAAATTTGGAAATTTAAACATGAAAGGACTGTATTTACTCGTGCTCAACCATGAATTCTGACAGTCTCTTCACTGCTGGCGCTGTTCATTCTGTCCAGAAGGAATCCAGTGTTGCTTAGGATGAACATTGGTGAGGCAAAGGGGTCCTGGAGCATAATACTATATTATTATACATACATAAAAATGAATTTTCTTTGACTAGTTTGTTTTGGTTTCTTTGAAGAGTGTGAATAATTTCATACATAGACACTGGGAAATGGAAATAAAGGGGGAAAATACCCAAAATTAAACCATTACTTTTGGTGAAAGTGACCAAGCACGATCACCAATATGAATTGAAATATCTAAATCGCAGGTAAAAATGCCTGAATCAATAGCTGTCTGGCCATACCAATGATTTCCACTAACATGAGTGTGAATTCCTTTAGAATTAATAATAATCACTTGTAAATGGGATCGATATATTTGCGGAAAATGTTGCCTTCAGTGTCAATAATCTCCTCGGAAACAACTAATTCTGACATGTATTTTAATTCCACTTGTCCTAATGACCATACAACTCATTCCTGACCTACCAAAACAGATATGGATGGATAGCCCTTGATGTCAACTGTCATTTGACACCTTGGTTTCATTGTTACTACAACTATCAACCCTCCAAAAGCTAAATAAATGTTGCCTTCAGTGCCAATAATCTCCAAAGAAACACCAAATTCTCCCACGTATTCTCAATTCCACCTATCCTAATGACCATATAACTCATTTCTGACCAATCAAAACAGACATGGATGGATAGCACTTGATCTGGACATTCATTTGGCACATTGGTTTCCTTGTTACTACAACTGTCAACCTCCAAAAGCTAAATATATATTGCCTTCAGTGTCAATAATCTCCTCGAAAACACAAAATTCTCCCACGTATTCTCAAATCCACCTATCCTTATCACCATATAACTCATTTCTGACCCACCAAACCAGATGTGGATGGATAGCCCTTAATATGAACTTACATTTGGCACATTGGTTTCCTTGTAACTACAACTGTCAACCCTCCAAAAGCTAAATATATATTGCATTCAGTGTCAATAATCTCCTCAGAAACACACAATTCTCCCACGTATTCTCAAATCCACCTATCCTAATCACCATATAACTCATTTCTGACCCACCAAAACAGATATGGATGGATAGCCCTTAATATGAACTTACATTTGGCATATTGGTTTCCTTGTAACTACAACTGTCAACCCTCCAAAAGCTAAATAAATGTTGCCTTCAGTGTCAATAATCTCCTCAGACACACCAAATTCTCCTATTTATTCTCAATTCCACCTATCATAATCACCATATAACTCACTTCTGACCCATCAAAACAGATATGGATGGATAGCCCTTGATGTCAAATTGCATCTGGCACATTGGTTTCCTTGTAACTTTAGCTGTCAACCCTCCAAAAGCTAAATAAATGTTGCCTTCAGTGTCAATAATCTCCTCGGAAACGCCAAATTCTCCCAAATATTCTCAATTCCACCTATCCTAATCACCATATAATTCATTTCTGACCCACCAAAACAGATATGGATGGATAGCCCTTAATATGAACTTAAATTGGGCATATTTGTTTCCTTGTAACTACAACTGTCAACCCTCCAAAAGCTAAATTAATGTCGAATTTAGTGTCAATAATCTCCTCGGAAACACTTAATTCTCCCATGTATTTTCAATTCCACTTATCCTAATCACCATATAACTCATTCTTGACCCATCAAAACAGATATGGATGGATAGCCCTTAGTATGTACTTTCATTTGGCACAATAGTTTCCTTGTTATTACAACTGTCAACCCTCCAAAAGCTAAATAAATGCTGCTTTCAGTGTCAATAATCCCTTCGGAAGCACCAAATTCTCCCATGTATTTTCAATTCCACCTATCCTAATCACCATATAACTCATTCCTGACCCACCAAAATAGATATGGATGGATAGCCCTTGATGTCAAAATTTCATCTGTCAGTTTGGTTTCATTGTTGCTACAGCTGTCAACCCTTCTTCAGGCTATATATAGATGTTACTGCCAGTGTGAAAGACCTTCTCGGAAACACAAAGTCCTTCCAAAATTGCAGCATGGTCGATCCCTGAAACTTATTTTTAGTCAACAACCATATTTGTCTAAATGGCAGTTGTCATCCCTTCCAGCTGGGGTATTGCAGAGTTGCATTAATTAACTAATTATTAAATGGATGCTAAGAACGAGTGTCAAATAAGCTGTTCCATACATTTGTTCCCGCTTGTATAATCTTCACTACAATTCCCCTCAGTAAGGCCATACACTTGGCGCCTAGCTCAGCATGTTTGTGGTTTGAGAATGCATCAAATGAGAAGGTTTCATTATCTGTTAGACAATTATATTTCAAGGTACAGAGATAGCAAAAGGAGGGATAAAAAGATCATATTGGGTAGTCCATGGAGTAAAATTGTTACATGTCAAAGTGTATCTATCGTTAACAAAGTAGGACCAGGACCTTGCTAAGTTACCTAAGTATTTTGTCAAGAATGTTGTTTCTATGTGTAACTAACACAATGTCATTGTTATTTTCATCTGTATCAAAATCTTGCTAATGATTCAATGGTCAATCCCAGTGTGGTCATCCTAGAATAGTCGAAATGCGAAATAATTACCATTTTTCTATCAAAATTGTCTAGTTGTGAGTCTATGAAGACAATATTGCACTTATATCTTTGACCATTCAATATCATAATGCTAGTGAATTGGTAACAGTTAGCACTTTAATACATATTACTTCAAGCTGATGTGTTTTCCATATAAATATATGTCTTGTATATGCTCTGAGAAAAAGTAAGAATCGTTGAAACAGTTCTAGCCAAAAATACTTGATTTGCATCGGATAAGACACAATGTTTGCACTAACATTGTGAGATACAGAGAGGAGCTACATAGTTACTGGAGGTACAGATGGATGCCTTACATTATTACCTTTAATTTGATGCATAATTCAAGGCGGTACTGTAAGTGTAGGTGCTGCAATTGTCAAAAATGTGAAGTAAGAATGTTGAAATTATGTGCGAAAATGGCATTTCCGTCGTTCCGAGAGGCTATATTTTCAATAGCCCAAAAAACATTGTTCCAATATTTTCATTGAGTGGGATTTTTAATATGTTATTCAGTAGAAGTAAATGGTGAGAAAAAAAGTGGTTTGGTTTTTTTTGCAATTTGTGGCAGGTATAATCCTAGATTGACTGGACTATTACTAAAAATCCGCATGAAACCTAAGGGTGGGGTGCTAAAAATCCGCATGGAACTCAAGGGGGGGTATCAATTTTTGACGGGAAGTTCTGGCAAAACTCCCAACCCCGCCCCCCAGTCATAAATTCTGAATGGTCCCTAAATGTTATTTTTATTCCCGTGACCATTTTGACAAAAATCAGGGTGACATCAGTATTTCTAACACCTCACATAACACTGCCAGCCAAAATCGTGAAACAGTATGCAGTTTGCCATTGGTCAAGTATTACAATGAATGTCATCTGGTTGCACATCTCATGAGATGAATCCATATAAGGTCATAAAATAAAAGGACAATATTTGAGGCATGTGGAATATAAATAGCTGCCATTATTCTTTGCTGTACTCAGAGTCAGGTCTGGGTCAAAATCTTTGATATTAATTCCAAAGTGAAACACATACAATGGCAATTTTATTACAAATGAAAGGGAGATTCTCTCATTTAAGATTTTAATCCATATATAAAACTGTTTGTAGAGCAGATAAAATTGGCAATGTGTGATAAGTTTGTGATTAATTATCTAAACTTGCTATGCCACTTTGTTTTGATTCTCCCATCGTCCACTGTATAACTTGCAGAGGCGCTGATAACTTAAAAGTGCCGAATTGAGAAAAATGCGTTTTTAGATCAGGCTTTTAGTGCATCTCTTTTTTTTAATTAATTACACATAAACGAGTATATCTCTGTTATAAATAGAGATAATGAAGATCTGTTTACTTTATTTGATGTGTGTGATGGCCTGCTAAAAGTTGTGGGAATATTGAAAAATGGGCCATTTTGACCATGTCACACATTTGTGGCCCACCTTATGACATGCGACCAGAATCCAAACAATCCAATTCAAGGAGTCCCTCTGACACTTTGTGTCATCGGCAAAAATAGAGAGTCATGGAGTCTGTAGTTTAATTCTAATTTTTGTGATGATTTAGTAAGTTTAAAATGCCAAATAATGTGAAAATACTCATTTTATATGCTATCAAATGTGAGGGAAAATACCATGGAGAGTGTTATTACATGATTTCAATGCATAATATTTGTCATATTACCATGTTCAAATTGAGATGCATGGGGGGGGGGAATTCACAGATTCTGAAAATTTGCAAAGGGAAATCATGCACGTAAATGGTAAATGTAATTGATGACAAAATGAATCTTACTTGTCGCAGGCTGATCCAACATGATCATCAACTTGGTACGAAAATTGTCAGACTTCCACAATGTACTTTTGAAATATCATAGTCTAAAGCATACTTCCAAAAATTATAACTTCCGAACCTGTTAACAAGTTCTCTGGTAATGTAATGTTTTCTGTTAAGGTAGTAGTCTTGACTTGAACCAGTGGCTGATTGTATCTGGGCAGCAAAAAGTATATATAGTCCAGTCAATTTATGTCATAACATGCCCTGACCCCAAAAAAATTGCAAGAAATTGTTTTATTGCATTTTCTCACAGTATAGAGTCATAAGAACAACATACTAAAAGTCTGCCAAAATTGGGTCAGCCGAAGTGGGTTAATTAGGTCATCAAAAATTGGGCCGCTAATTAGCCAAAATGTTGGAAATATTAGTCTATTAGAAGCTTATAAAAGCATGTTTTGGGGTACGAATGATGTTTTATGGTTAATTTTGGTACTCTGGTGTGGCCTGAGGCAGATTCAGCCTGGTGTCAACTTCCTTGATATTTGTGATAGAATGCTGATTTCAGTGTCTATACCTATGTCTTTAGGGTCAAGCAATGCATTTAAACCATGAAATTGTTAATAGCTCCTTTCCAATTCATGATATACCCTCAATATTAGCAAAATATTGATAAATAAATAAGCTAGTTCGGGGTGATAGAGGCAAAATCTAAGCGTAATTTTGCAATCACAAAAATGCTTCCTGGCAATTCCACCATGAAAGCTGTTCTTAAAATACAAAGTGGCAATTTATAACAAAAAACTTTAAAAATGGCAAGAGGATTTAAATCTATTATACTCAAGTCACAGGAAGAGTGTATACAACATCATTACAAGATATTAGAAATGGTCAACTTTTTTTATTCATAATAGGCCTGTTGATACTCAATTTACAAGTCTAACGAATCTTTTCAAACATATCAACTTGTGTGATGTTTATCCCAGTGGTATTCATAGTTCATACAGGTGTTACTGTGATATAACATGAATAATTATCCAAACATACAACTGGCCAGTGACTGCCCACTTTTCCTTGACACTTTCTTCCTCAGACGAAGTGCCACTTTGAAATTGGATTTGTTCATGTTGTCATAGATTACACCTGGCATGGCCCACATACAGAATAAAAAGCAGTTTGCTGCAGTTGTGTCTGAAAAACCTCGCAGCTAGAAGATATTCAAATGAATAACTTTGAAGTGCTTCTGGAGCAACATTCGCGTCCATCATATCAGGGATGCTTGCTGCAGTTGTATCTGAAAAACCTCGCAGCTAGAAGATATTCAATGAATAACTTTGAAGTGCTTCTCGAGCAGGATTCGCATCTGTCATATCAGGGATGCTTGGTTAATTGATTCATTTGTTTCTGCATGAGACAATTGCCTTGCTTTTCTCAAATGTTCCCATTACGTAGCATTCATGCCTTCATCATAGCCATGCATATCATCACCTGGTGGTTGCTCCTCAGAGAGTGGTAACATGCAGCTGAGGATGTAGGTGACAATTGCTCCTGCAAGATAGTTTTTGGCAGCAGTCACTTTCGTTCATAAGATATTACTACACGTATTTTATTTCACCATCCAAAGATTTTTATTTGATCAATGCTATTTTGCAATCTAGAGTCTATTTTGTGACCTTGCCATCTGACCACTGCTTCTTTTTTAATGAATTCAAAGATCATTAATCAATGACAAGATCCCAGCTGAAACTGTACAAATTAACATAAGCCGCTTTGATTTGTACTGGTCCATGTCACATGAAAGAAAGTAACATCATTAATCAGTTACAAAAGCTAATTTCTATCTTTTCCCCAATCGAACAAAATTAGAGTCAAAATCTAAAATTACCCCAAGTGTCTGCCACCTTTAAAAGTTTCTCTTTTTCAGCATATTTATTTGTAGAAGGCTTTTACCAGTCAACCTTTTCTTTTCAAGCAGGACAGTCAGTGTATCTTGTTTCAGAATAAAAGGCTGGCATTTAGTGGGAATGTATTTTATGCCCCAAAAACTTGCTTATTAAGAAATAAGTCTAATGGAGCAATGCTGCTGCATTTCGTGTTTTGAGGGCATGCCAGCACAGCATGAAAAAACAGAATTTCAAGTCAAGACAATCATTGTGGCAAGCCAATATTAGTTTTACTCTCCCATGGTATTCCTCTGCGGGTGGTAAAAGAAATGCTACTCCTCTTGTGGCCTGAGGTTATCACACCACTAAGCTTTATTGAATCTCACCAGACTCTTTGCTTTATTGATTCTCACCTATGCACCTGTATGTCAACCTCACAGCAGGGGCTCCCCCTATGAGTTGGTTTCACAGTTTGGCCAGATTGCCCCTAATAACATTATCACCTCAGGATGTAGAACCTAGTGGCAAAATAGAAAATTAAAAATGGGGGAAAGTGAAATTGTAATAGAATGCTATTAAACAATTATTCCCACCAATGCTAAAGGTATCAAGAGCTCTTGGGTAAAATGAACAAGCGACTAAGCTTAGAAAAATACTTTTTCTTCTGTAGCTAATTTCTTTACCAAGGTAAGATCAACAGGAAGTATCATGAGAATAGTTAAGGGACCTAACAAATAAGCGTACTGGTGTTTGTTAAAGTCAGTCTTTACTGCGCAGTCCAACAGTGTAGTCACAACATGAGTGACAGAGAGGGCCAATTTCTACAGACAACAGTCTCCTCGCTGGAGGGTCCTGGTGTTAATCCTGAAAATCAGCAAAACGATGAGATCACCGCTTATCAAGTAGATGCCACTGTGGTTAGTCTTGAAACGTCACAAGACAGCCAGTCGATATTCGATCAGGAAGATTTGGATGGACCAAGTGATGCAGTTGATAACAGCATTTTTTGGTACTTTTTCGGTCGCGAAGCACCAAGGGCAGAAATTAAATATTTCGGACAAATAATTATGCTATATTTCGTGATAATCTCGTGTGTTACCTGTTTAGCAATGGGTCACCAAAACTCAAACCTATGGACGGCTTTACTAAGCTCGAGTTTTGGGATATTGCTTCCCAGCCCTGCCCTGGACTACACTGAGAGATCTATTAAACGTCCCAAAGAGGCTGCACCAGAGAACTGATTCAAGTCTGTGGGGGAGAACAGGTGTTTGCAGAACAAGGTTGCACGCTCCATTGCACACTATTACTCTCACGTGGTTCTGCTAGACTCCACCCCGGACCATTGGACCACCTGCTGATGCTGCTGCAGAGCATTCATAAATGGTACTGAATTGATTTCCACCACTCACTCTTGGTGTATCTACGAATCTCCATCTACACACACTTTGCTCGAAATTCACAATGGCCGACTTCACCGACAGAAACATGTATGTGCAATCTTCATTTTCTGCCCGAGATGGTCCTGGCAAGCTGCAGTTCGACCTGTTGATGGGCTCATCAATAGACAAGCACTATTTGAGGATGGACCTGCAAGTGGGCGGCTACACAGAGTCTTCTGTAATACGAGGAGAGGACCTCGAAGCACTTCTGGACAAGATGACAAGAAACAGGGAGAAGATAGAACTTTGCAAAACCTTTAGAAGCACTGTCTCCCCCCTGATCGAGCTAACCAGACACTGCAGTTATGAGGGCCTGTGGGAAACAGCCATCATCGAAACACGTCAGATGTATGATGCCCCTCACCGATACGCCACTCCAGTGAGGCTCCCAACGCCACTCTCCACTGCGCAATATGACCTGCTGCTTCACAACTTGCGTCGACTGATCCAATTGTGCAGGAGAACAGTTCTTCCTCAATTCGACTCATACACTATCCCCCTCTACAAGAGACAGTCCTTGACGACTGGGCATTCTCAGTACTTTGCCACCATAGAAGAGGCCTGCAGAGACCAGACCATCGTGCTCAGAAATTTGGTCCAACCAATCGTTATTGATGATGATGTAAGAGACTCTTCAGCTCTGACAACCATCTTCGCCGATGATGATGATCATTATCATTATTATCCTGATGCAGGTGAAGGCTACACACCAGGCACATCAGTGGCCACAAGCGTGGAGGATGATGCTGGACTAGGCCACACGACAGGCTCTTCGACTCTGTGTCCTACCGATGGACCCCTAGAAAATCCACTCCAAGCAGACGACTCCTCCTGCCTCATCGTGGATATGGATGAAACTGTTGACCCAGCTGCAGCACAGCCAGCCGCCCCCCTCCCCCCGCGTTCATCGACCCCCCTCCCCGATGATCTTCGACCGCTCTCCCCCACAAATCTGCTCAATGACATTGATCTTGACATCACGCTTCCTGCTGTAACCCTCCCTGCAACTCACACCCTCACAGAAATGGCCATGATACGTCCCTCGCCCTACGTTATGTGTTTCCAGGCCTGTAAACTGTTCTATATGAAGATGATCAGGCACTATGCTGGAGCCCCCAAACTATACACAATCCGTGCAGCAGATCAGGCCAGGGACTTCATAATAAACATTTGGAGGCACTTAGAGCATCTCTTGTGTGAAATGCTGGACACTCTTGGTTATTCCCTGAATACACCTTCTGATAATGTTTTAACTTTCTTGATCTGTTCGACAGTCCCATTGTCACCCTACAGCGTGGCCTTGTATGTTCTAAATGACACCACTTGCCATGACGAAGACCAGCTGCTTGTCAATTGTTATATGGAGGCTCTGTATGAGAAATTTGTCGGTTGTTTCTACGAAGACTTCAACTGAATGTGCTTTGTATTGTGCAGAATATGTTTTTTTTTGGTTGTTGTTGTCAATTGCATGCTTTTCAAACACATGTGACAAAATAAAAAGTTATTTAATCTAGAAAAACTCAGTGTTCCAACTTCATTTAGTTTTTGATTTTTCCTGAACGAAATACTCTTCCCTGTTATATTTAAGTTGAGCTAAATATCTCCCAGGCTCCTGTTTAAAAATATTTCAACTGAGTGAGGTGCCATTAAAGTTCACTAACTCACTTCAATGAAGCTTAAGTTTCTGGAGACAGTCGGCCTCATGCTCAGGTAACTTAGCTCGGGCAATCTCCCAGAAGCTGGTATTCATTGTGAAACAAATACAGCTTAATTTTTGAAATGAACAAACATTTCTGGAGGCTAACTTGCTCATGCTCAGGTAACTTAGCTCAGCCAATCATGCAGAAGCTGGTATTCATTGTGAAACAAATACAGCTTAATTTGAAATGAAACAAACACAAAAGTTTCCATCAGTTTGATTGTTTAATATTCATCCTTTTTTCGTTTTATCCTCACATTTGACAACATCCATAAAATGTATGTAGAGCTATAACATTACGCAATGAAAGCAGTGCTCAAAAAAACTGAAATTTTTTCTTTTTAAAAAACGAAAAGCAAAACAGAAACATACTAGAATATAGGGTAACAGTCCCTTTTATGCTACACTGGGTACTTTATACAATGTACTGATAAGTTTTTAAAAACCAGTCATCTCTATCAAAATAACAACCAACTACTCAATATATGTACAAGCTGTTTAAACCAAAGTATGTGCACCCTGTTATAGTAGACATGGTAAAACAAAAACGACAAGGGCTCGAACAACACCACCGAGCAAGAATAAGCACAATTGTAGCACAAGTTTGAAGGTAATAAGCAAAAACATCAAATTCACAGTCACTCATTTATAGAGCTAAAACAGTTCATTCACGCAGCTTTTTCTCTCAAGAGTTCTCGTCCATTCACAGTTCTTTCACACCTTATTAATCAAAAATTTGTCCAATAGTATGTACAACCCCCTGGGGTCAGCAGGAGGGGAAAAGCAAGAAGTAATTTCCCAGAGTCATTCACAAAGTTTTGGCACAAAAGTCAATTGGTCAATGTCATTTAATGACGTGGTCTGAGGCGACCCTGACCTCTCAAGATGTTGCCAGCATCCATGTTACGCAACATACCATTTCTGGGGGCACGATTCCTGTTAGCACGGGGGCGTTCGGGGATACGGGGGCGTTCGGGGGTACGGGGGCGCTCGGCAGGCACCTCCCGGCGAGGTTGAGGTGGTGGGAAGGCTGCCCCTATGTCCTCGGGGACCACGTGGACATGCTGGGGCGCTACCTGGTGGACGGCGTGGACAGGGGGGATGAGGCCATAGGCTCCCGGGAATAGAAGCCACGGGGGAGGGAGGGCCCGAAGAAAAGCCCTGAAGTCGTCTCCGTCGAGGCCTGCAATCCTCCAGAAAATCTGAAAAATACAAAAGTTGAAAAACATAGGTCAGCCAATTGTGTTTAAAAGCAAATGAGTAAAACTGGCAGAAAAAGCAAGAGTTTTTTATAAACTTTACATCAAGAAGATCTTTACCTTAGACAATTAGAATCTGGAGAATTCTTCCTGGGACTCCAGGCTGCAGATTGAACCACCTCTGTACTGAGTGCGTCCCTTTGGTTTTAGCCCACAGAAGCGTCCAATTTTTTTAGCTGGGTCGACACAGCAGCATTTACAACATGCTTTACAGGCTGCCACAACACATGCTGGGTCTTCATCAGTTTCTCTGCATTTTCTATTAAGTACTAATAGAATAATTACCGCCAAAAGTAGTCCAGCAGATAGCCCGGCAAAGACGGTTCCCCAGAATCCTATGTTCTTGGCAGACCAGTAAGCCACCCCCCTGGTTGGGATGCCCATGGTGTAGCCGACCGTGGGTTGCTGTGAGGGCGTCCGTCTGATGTAGGGTGGCGAGTTGACTTCGGTCCATGTTGTCTCTCCGTCAGATTCGGTAGTCACCTCGGTCTCCTCAGCAAGTTCCAGGGTCCTTAGAGATGTGTAGATTCGGCCAAAGAAGTCGCAGTTGGGCCCTACACAGGCCGACGTACTGACTTCGTCGTACTTGCAAGTCACCCAGGGGAAGCCAGCAGCAATGCCCGCGCAGAGGTCTCGGTCGGCACCAGTCAGGGAGACAAACTCAAAGCCATACGAGAAGTCCAAGCTGTCAAGGTCGAAGGTTCGGGGGTCGGCAACACGTAGAACAAGTCCTCGGGTGTATCTGGTGCGTGGCGTGAAAAGTGGAGTGGATCCAACTCCAGAACATTCCACCATTCCATTGGAACTGCAAATGCACTGTCCCGAGTTACCGCAGATCCAAGCTTTCGTGTGAACCACCAGCATCAAGGCAATAACAAGCCTGAAATCCATCTTGTGCTCCTGCACTTCAAAAGTTCTCAAAAGTTCTCAAAAAGTCAATAAAAGTGCTGCAAAGTCTCCAATAATATCTCCCCTTTCCTTGTGCTATGTAAATGTATGTGTTTGCTTTCTGACAGCCAGTAATGAAATGGTCAGCTGTCAAGTTGGATCCCACATGGTATTACGTAATCAAGATGCATTCAAATACACCCCTTTTGTCTTCAACCCCAACCCCTTTTGTTTCACCAAGCTAGAGCGTCAGCTAGAAGCTAATGTTATGTAACATTTGCTCCCTAGCAGATTTGCGCCTCTGTATAGGCAGCTAAAGTGAAAGTTATATTTGCAAGTTTTTGGAATATTTTAACAGGCTCCTGTATCATATCCATTGCTTGGGAGATTTACAAAAAGAAAAATTGACTCAGAAAATAGCCAGTTTATAGACTTTTAATACATTGACTCCGCCCAGAAAGCCTTAAATGAGAAACAGCAGTTTAAAAAAGAAAAAGGAAGTTACAAATCTAAAAAATGGAGTTTGTTTTGAATGAGGGAGGATGATGGCCAAGACTTTACGTCCTGTATTTATTTAGTAGTCTAAGCGAGCAACTGACCAAGAAAGAATGAAACTCACTCATCAAGAGCTCATTTTCTTGCATGAAAAAGATAGATTTAAGCAGCAATAGTAGCAGGAACAATTTTGACAGTCCTCTTTCTGGGATTGAGCACGTTTTACGTCCTGTATTTATTTAGCAACCCAAGCGAGCACTGGTCAAGAAAGAATGAAACTCTCCCATCAAGAGTGCCTTTTCTCGCATGAAAAAAGATAGATTTAAGCAGCAAATAGCAACAGGGACAATTTTGGCAGCCCTCGGGTGGGATTGAGCATGTTTTTACGTCCTGTAATCCGTCAGTTGTGTACACGGCCATTCAAGAATACTCAAAAGAAGAGTATTGTGGGAAAAAAAGGAAAGACTTGGTCACAAAAGTGATATTTTGGATTTGTCTGCATTTTTACCAGAGTGCAAAGTCAATTCGAACAACAGCAGAACGTGGTGTATACGTAATGACTAAACATCATGATGCTTACTAATGATCAGGCTTGGGTCTGACACCTATGAACTTCTAAGCTTTGGTAAAGCTTGTTCTCATCAGCTGTTATATTGCATTGTTCCTGCCCACGCGCTGACGCGCGTCGTTTTTTGTGCTGGTATCAATTAGCAGAATTCTAGATTTAGAATGAGGAGTTTGATTCAATTTTGCCTCCATTCAAGCGTGGTGATCTACTCTACTGAGATCACAGCATGTGTTCCAAGAAATCCGTCTAAACACGCCCAGATGCTCATTTAGAGGGCCACGTGACAAAGAAAAAAGTATAAAAACTCAGATATCAAAAACAGGTGTATCATCGTGCCTCCAGAACACCAGAAAGCAACTTTAAGTTTCTCCTGGTTCTTCTCTCTTCCGATTCATCGACATCACTTCAAGAGACTCCTTCCCTGGGAAAATCAGGTAAGTTTGTTGTCTACAGTTTGTTGAGCTCTAAGTTAATTTTTCTTATTGTTGCCTTTGATTGAAGTGAAACTATTCACACAAAAGGGCCAGCTCTTGGTGGGTCTTCAACTGTACATGATTTTTTAGTCTGTCAGTCCACTTTGCAGTGCATCTGAATAGGCCCAACATTGCAAGTAGTCGACTAATGCGAGCTAGCTTTTACACTTTGGGAGAGAAAGTAAACATTTTCACAATCCATGCAAAAATCACCAGTATTTGCATTCAATTTCGTTAGTTCAATAGTTGGAGCAGGAGGTCGGCACCTCTACATGATGTTTAGAATGTCTGTGCTATTTGCAGTGCATCTGAAAAAGTCCAAGCATTGTAAGCAGACGTCTAATGCGTGCTGACTGTTTTACACTCAGGAGGAAAAAGTAAAAATTTTCACAACCCAAGCAAAAAGCTGCAGTATTTGCAAGCAATTTCGTTAGTTGAATAGCTGGAGCACGCAACCATGTCATTGTTATTGGTAGATTGCTATATTTACCTTCTTTAAACACCCCTTCAAGCTGTAATGTTCACCAAAAGTGCATAATTCTCATTCAGGCTTATAATAGTTAAATTAACAATAGCTTAGTGAAATAATGTGAACTTTTACAGCACATTTCGTTAGTCTGCTAATGTGAGAACATTTACAGACGCTCACGACACCATTTTGGTGATGCCCCATCTTACCGATAGCCCCGCACTGTTTGCGTCGCCCAGGTGTGTCTGGTGCTCAGTTAGGTTAAAAATTTCGTTGAACTTTTCACAGATTTCGTTAGCAGGTTCACCCCTCCATAGACTAGAGTGATTTTTGCGCGGTTTTTAGTCATTTATAATAAGTAAGGGGGTACGCAAATTCCTCCACCCATCTCACTGAACTCCTAATTATTTGAGAAACGAATTTTTCAAGTAATAGCAAAAATCTTTAACATTTTCACTGCCTGTCGGTATTTTGAGGGCCACTCAGCAGCTCAGTACCATTGCGACAGCATTTTGGTGACTTTCACAGTGGCCCCCCTGGCGGCCATTTTGTCTCCACGCAGCCCAAATGTCTTGTGCTTGAAGATGCAACGAAATTCGAGCTATTAAGCAAATGAAGTTGGGATTTTCAACATTTTTCGTTGCTCTACGTTCAGAAGGTCACATATATACCACGGGCGACATCATTTTGGTGATTGGTTTGAAATACCACCACTTTAAACATATTGCACCACTAAAAACAAGACATGCTTCGATTTTCACCAGAAAAAACCTAATTTGGTCCTCCGTTTAAGGCCCTTCTGGCCGAATGGTCTATTCCAGACCTATTCGGCCATGTCAGCGACTTCATTTTGGTGATTGGGCGCTGTTTGATACCATAAACACACCACTCTCAAAACAATGACTAAGCAATGTTATTCAAACTAAACACCAGGTGTCTACGCGTGCGTTTTGAACACACAGGCCACAAAACACCCCTGCTGGTCAGCTGAAGAGGCAGAGTTTAGTTCCTCAATGCAATGCTAACCCATGGGACACTGCAAAAGCTGAGAAACAACTTGAATGTCCCACGGACTCCCCAGAACTTGAACATGCTCAATGCTTGTTGTTTTGCAATGCTATGGCCCGCCCTATACTTTGACTATTGTACACTTGCAGGTCCATGTGAATATACTGCATGGGGTCACTTGTGACAAGGCTCAAAAAGAAACCTGTAGCCTGATGCATTTTGAGCGCATTTTTCCAATGAAACTTGCATTCAATTTGAGACGTCCCCCATGGAGCTCTGTTAACTTGCGACTCCCAGGTGGTCAAATTTGACTCCACTCATTTCGTAAATAATGCTTGGAGGTGGAAAGAACTTGGTAGAAATGTTACCAAAGAAAACATTTTTTTGTTCCAGAAGCACAACACAACTTCACAATGTGATTTTTTAAGAAGAAAATACATCTTTATTTCTACTTATACATTGGCTTATATAAAAAGAATACATAGATTATCACAACATATAGGGAAATATTTAGTCACATGAATTGTTTTAAATATTATTTTATAAATCACACTTTAGCCACATGAACTTTTTTTTTTTTTAAATATTATTTTATAAATCACACTACATACAGTGAAACACACTGCCACATGAAATGAAATATTCGGCCTCACAAAATTGTTTTTTTTTTTATGAATCACACTACATACAGTGAAACACACAGCCCCATGAAATGAAATATTCAGTCACACAAAATTTTTTTTTATAAATCACACTACACATAGTGAACCAGCCTGGCACATGAAATTTTTTTAAAAATATTATTTTTAAATATATATACACACCAGCATCACCGCCACAGTGGACGTTTCATGAAAATGTTTTGAGTTTACATCACAAGGCATTAAACTTTAGCCTGCGTACAAGTTTTCTCAGCTTTTTAAAAACACCCTCAGACATTCTTCCTTGATACTCATTGCACATTCTTTGAGGATATTTACCACAACACTTGTAGGGTAACCTCTGCTTTTATAATAGACATATAATAATGCAAAATACCCATATTGTTTTGGGGACAATAGTTCATCATTAACCATCACACAACTGCGATTGTTTGTAAAGTTCTCCATTTCTTCTCCATAGGTCACATCGGGCAGAGTACCTAGACTATCAAAGAGCTCCACAGTGCCATGAGCAACCACCAGAACAACCCAATGGCCGACTTTGCCAACGCTGCTGCCCTGGCACAAGGTTTCGCCCGAGGGTTCCCTGCTCCCCCTCCGGGATTGAACTCCTGGCAGTTCGCAGGACAGCCGACCTTGGGCTTCGGGGGCATGATGGGCCTGGGGGCCTTGACCCCCACCCCTGCCCCCGCATTTGCCCTCAATGGCCTCGTCGATGCCCTCACGCTCTCCGAACAGACTCTTCAGGCCTGGCGCACTCTTCACTCCATCCAAGCTCTCCAGGCTCTCCGAGTGGGCTTCCCTCAGACTTCCACGGTGCCCGCGACTGTCGGGACTCTTCCTCAACACTTGGGAACATTCGGGTGAGTTGACCATACTCGTAGCATCAGTAGTCATATTAGCAGGGGCTTTTCTTATTATAGGAACGTTTATGATGTAACAGTTCTCCGAGGTATCTTTGGTAATGTAGCGAAGAGCTCGGCTGGGTGCCGCCGCCAGCACATAATTTGAAGAGGACTCATCCCTCCATAGAAGTTCGTAAAGTTGTTCCGTATTCATGATAGATACACGTTCCTCTCGTAGTCCAACTCATACATTGCAGGGTAGCAGACCCTGGTGAGCATGACAACACTTTCTGGCAGCTGTTGGGCGAATTTCAGTTCGATGCGAACTGAACCATCCCTGCTGGTTGGGAAGTAGGTGTCGCGGTTTTGAGGGTTCAAATTCATAACGAAAATCGCATACCCTTTGCCGAATTCTTTTAATGTAATCCTCTGACTGTTGCTAGGTCCTTTGCTCTTGCCTCCATAAAGATCACTGTAGCACTGCAGGTATTTCCCCTCTTTAAAGTTCAGTGACAGGGGCCCTCGAGGCGTGGGGTTTCCGGACACACTTATGTTTATGTGCGTGATATCAAAGTGGTGAAAATAGTACGGGTTCTTTGATAATTTTCCATTGAGACTGTCTCCAGAGACGAAGGTGATTGCCATGGAGCTCGGTACTTTTCCGTTATAAGAATCTTCCGAATAGTACGAGGACGTCCCACGGGGTAAACTGAACTGCCTTATGTCTTCCTTCAAGTAAAAATATTTCGCTCGGGACAGGATTAAACGCATTATTTCTTGGTGGGCCACTAAGACCTGCGGTGAGGGGACTATTTGCTTCACCTCCAGGGAGATGTCTAGAATTTCCAGCACATAGTCTGTGTATGATGTGTTCCCCGACATCAGTCTGAAGGCGGAGGACGTCGGTGTCAGATTTATGTCCAAAGTCACTCCATTAATTAAAAATTTTTGTACTTTGAAGACGTCGGCATCAAGACGTGACAGTAGTTCCACAGGCTTGCTTTCTTTCATGCGGGCAGCTCGTCGAGCATACCCCATATTACCCCCACCGACCAACTGAACATCGTAAGCATATGGGGCGGTGTCCTTGTCAAACATGGCGCTCTCCAGCTCACCGTCTGTTAGCGAGTTTTCATCCAGCAGTGTGTTTAGCATGGCCCCGTATGCATAGCCTGTTCTACCGCCTAACACCACACAATCGTTCAGGCGTACCTCGGCCTGGTACCATAAGGAATTTGCCAGGTTATTCACCGGACCCACCCCCCATTCACCCTGATCCTCGTTCGGTTTGACAGGTGTGTCTGCATCCGCATCGGGTGACAAGCGGGTGGTGTGCGGTGGTCTCTTGGGGAGGGGTTCCCCATTCCCCTTGACTATTCTCACCGTGGTCTTGACGTAAATCTCCCGTAGGTCCAAATAAGCAGACCCCGTCCCCGGCACACGGAATTTCACATTGCCTTCCGTAGAGAATTGGTTAATGGGTCTGTGGGAAATGTATTTCACGTGGGAAACGCCTAAATTGCAGGCTGGTACTTCAAAAATGTCTAAGGAATTGTCATAAGCCAAGTCAGTAGCCTTCAAAACTTTCTCCCCACTCGCCATTGTCAGTTGAAAATATCACCTCGAGTCTTGCGTCGCTTGCTTCTACCTCCACTGCTCTTCCACTTCCCTGCTCCCCCTCTAGAATGTGATTTATTCGAAGAACTGCTCTTCTTCCTCTTCTTCCTCCTGCCACTGGCCTCACTCTGCGAAGATTTCGAACCAACTGAAGGCACCGTGTACTTGGGAGTGGTTTTGTCTACCTCGGCCTTGGCCATGTTGGCGTACTGCTCCACAGGCGAAACCACGTTGAGGGGGAGATCTTTAGAGGTGGCAGAACTGTGGCGCCCAGAGCTGTTTTTCAATAACACCAACTTCGGGTCTTTCCCCCAAGCGGCGGGTTTACCCACTGTGCTTTTAAAATGTTCCACCCAGGCGTCGGACTTGAATTGGCCTTCCATTTTAACGAGAAGGTGCAGCTCGAGACGTGTGTGTCGTTGTTGGTGATTGTGTTCAACTCTTCCAGTGTTTCTCCGTCTTTACCACAAATTTCCACGTTCAGCTCGCTCAGGTCGTCCACCCTTAGAGGAACGTAGCATACTGAATCGAAGCGCACAAAGTTGTTTCTCTTTATTTCTCCCACACTGAGCGTGGCCACAATGGGCTTGTACATCTCACCGAGACATGATGTCTGGCATGCTGAGCAGCACACGTAGATGGGGTCCCACTTTCGTCCGGTCTTTAGCGTGGGGATGTGAAGCTCCTTCAACCCCACACTCCAGAAACCTCTTCTCCCCGTATCCAGGTTGTAGTGTTCGGGGAGGGGGCATGAGAAAATTGCGGCGGTATTGGCTGGTCTGCCACTGACGACTGCGTCGCTGGTCACGCAGAGCAGCATTTTATCTTCTTCTCTTTCCGGCTTTCTTTTCCCCCCTCCTTTAATGTCGACAAGGGCCTTTGTGGCTATCCATTGGTTGTAGCGGGAGGGCCAGCTTTGGTATTTCACAAGTTTTTCTTCCACTCCGCCACGCACCCTCGTCTTTAGGACCTTTTCAATCTTAAACAGTGCATCAGGATCGTACCTGATGGGGGTGATTTCCCCCTGGTAGAAATGTCCGGCGACCTCTTCCCCGCCGTAGTCTGTGAGATAGTACAGGGGAATTCCTTCGTCCAGTCTTCTACTCCTCACGGTGAAAACCTCTCCGTTGAATTGTTCATCATAAGCTCTGTCGTTTGAAAGAAGCCACTCTCACGGTCTGTCCAACTGTGTACTTGAACCCCTGACGTCGCCTGCCTCCGGCTGCTGCGGCCTTCAGAGCTCTTTTCAAAACCTTCCTATAGGATGAAGAGTTGGTGACATACTGATAGTCCCACACCGACTGTTGGTTGGCGGGTCCCACCTCGCTAGGCGCCACACCTATTGACGAGTGCACCGTGTTATTGTACGATTTTATTATATTCTGCAAGTCTTTTTCGTAGGCATAGGAGTTGGTTCTTTGAAAGAACTGAAAGAGTTTCTTTTTGATTGTTTTGATTAGAATTTCCGAGTAATTTGCCTTCGTTTCAGTGTTGGCGAAATAGTGATGCACACCTTTCTCTTTGAGTAGGCGCTGCACAGCTTCGTTAGAGAACTCCGTGCCGTGGTCGCTTCTCAAGTACCGTGGGGGCGACTGAGTGCGGTCAAAGATCCTCGTGAAAGCCCTCTCCATTTCTCTGGCACCTTTGTTCTTCACGGCCTCTGCTCTGCAGAATCTGGAGAAGACATCTACCGTAATCAGGATGTAGGCCTTTCCAGAATTGCTTTCGGTAAACCTTCGTCCATTCAAAACGAGTAGATCGCAGTCCCATAGGTGACCGGGTCCCGGTGTTATGATTCGTCTGTAGGCCGGCTGTCTTTCTCTTACTGTTTTGTGAAGTGTCACAATGTCCTGTCCTTTGGCCCATTCTTTCACCCTCTCCAGAGGTATTCTGTACCTCCCCTCCTTCTTTAGAACGCTGTGGAGTTTAGTGACGCTGGTGAAACTTCCCGGTAACCTTTTATCGTAGAACCTTCTGGTGAGGTAACTGTCTATGTTCCGAGGTAATGCCATAGTCTCCGACTCAGTCTGCACCCCCTCCCTCCGAGAGACGTCCTCCCCCGATAAGTCGCTGTTACGTCTCGTCGAGTGGACAGCCCGCTATGAACGCACGGAGAAGCACTCTGTCAGCTAAGTGACGCACGTTGAATGTTCAACAGCATTTTCCCCTATCTTCAGGCCGTGTCAGGGTGGGCGGTCGAAGCACGGTGTTGCGTCAACGACGTACGCTGTCGCTGCGGTGACAAAGGGTGGTAGTCAAAGCACGTGGCTGTTTCCAAATATGACATATTGGTGCGGCTGCCCGCCAACATAACGTCTCTATAGCTTCACCCAGGGTGCAGCCGTTTTCGATAGCACTTTCCCTCCTCTTGACGACTTCCCTCTCGTTCGTAATGTCTTCCTCGTCACTTCTCCCCGCTCTGTACCTTTAGTCTTTGTCTTTGTGGAAACTCGCCTGTTCACTTTCTTTCCTCCACCATTCAGACCCACGTTAGGATGACCCCCTAAAGGTTTGATGTCCCCCCTCTTCTTCTTCTTCTTCTTCTTATTCTCCACACCCTCCTCACCTCTCTTCAAGTTCTTCAGGTACTGAAGGACCCTCCTCAATCTCTTGTTTCCTATCAAGGCGAGGGGGACGTTTTTTTCCAGTAAAACGGTGTAGAAAGTCTTATAGTGCTCCGGTAATGGGAACCGCGAGGATTGTGTGTGGAGAAGCGATGCAGTAAAGTTTTTACGACCGTTTTTACCACCTTTGTACGGCGCCAGCAGAGCGCGTACCTTTCTCAGGTTCTTCTTGTTCCTGTCACTCGTCAAAGAAGCGGAAATAGCGTCAGCTTGTCCGACGTTTTCCTCTCCTGACAACTTGCCAACATGAGCAGATCCGCCGCTTCCAGGGGGATGGGTCTCTGGCCCCCCGGTCATTTCGCTCAAGCCGTCATGTAGGGTTGACTTTGTGCCTCCTTCCGACTCCGATACTTGAGTGGGAGGAAGTTGTGGGTCTCCGCCCACAACTTCCTCCCGCCGCTTAAGATCTCGCACCATGCTGAGATATTTCTCTTCTGGTACAACGTAGACTTTGCGATTGAACTTCATAGAGGATGACATTTCTTGTTGTTTTTTCTTTATTCACTGTCCTTTCAACCTTTCCTCCTCCCCCTCCTCCTCCTCCTCCTCCTCCTTCTCCTCCTCCTCCTCCTCCTCCCGGTTTGGTTCAACACAGTCCTCTCCTTTCCCCAGTGATGATGATGATGATGATGATGATGATGATGATGATGATAATGATGATGATGACGACAATGATATCGATAATGATGATGATGATGTTGAGGAATGATCTGCTTCGCTTTCACAGTCACTGCAGTTCTCACTCAGACTCTCAGACTCTGAGGTCAAATTTGTGCTCTGGCTTTCACTGCAGGACTCGGAGCTGTTGGTGTGCGAATTTCCACTTGTGTATCCTCCAACTCCTCCTTCTTCTTCTTCTTCTTCTTCTTCTTCTCTTAGGTTCCCTTTGACACGGGTGACACTCTCCCCACCAGCTGCTAGGCGCTTAATCTCTCCAAGGCATAAAGTCAAGAAGCCCACCACCGTTTTATAGTGTCTGTAAATACCTTCTCGGGCCTGGACACGAGTTCTAACACGCGACAGACGTCGGAGAATGACCCTGCTCGTACTCAGAGCTCGTCTGACCCCCGACGGTATCGCCAGGTGACCTCTTAGTACATTGACGATCAGTTCAATTATGGCCAATGCCTGCTCCCCATTCACTTCACCTATAAGCTTGCGTACCAGAATTTGAGAAACTTTAGATGTCTCAACAATCAGTTTAGCTAGTGGGAAGCTTTTCTTCACACGAACAGACATCTCAAGAAGGATCTCAAAGGGGTCGGGTGCTCGAAGCACGTCTATACACTATGACAGCGGCGAGTCGACTAAACGCTAGAGGCGTTTCATTTTTTGGCATATAAGATTAAATCGTCCGCCGGGAGTATCCCCGAGCTTGTGAGGTTGTCCACGACTAGGTAACCACGGGGTGTCCGTGTGGCATCCTCATAGGCCTCCAAGAGTCTTTTCGGAGAGGAGGGGAACATTTGTCTGGAGAGGTGATGTATCTGCTGCAAGTCCCGACAAGTCTTCATCAGAATAAGATAACTGCTGTTGAGGCTGATGGTACGCGAATACCGCGACTGGTGGTAAATATTCTGTGAGATCATGATGACGGATATCCTCCGGTGATGCACATCACGTGTGAAGAGTGCGCACATCTCGGCAGATTTACTAATCTCATCCAGGAGGTCGTCGAGCACTAAGAGCGAGTGATGATCGTCATCCTCCGAGCCTATGCTTTCAACAAGTTCTTTGTCCGGTAGCCCCTCGTGTAACGTAAGATTGGGTATTTCGTTTTCCAGCTGTCCAAAAACTTTTTGGTAAACCCCATAAGAGTAAACAATCTTTTTAGGGGGAATGGTATACATCTTGGATGCACAGCGAAGTATGTTCATAGTTAGCACAGTCTTCCCTGACATTGAAGGGCCTACAATCATGGTGGCTGCAGGGCACTCAAAATAGAATGGGTTTCCTCCGACTGCCGATTGACCTGAGTCGTCCTGCTTGGGCGATTCAACATTGGCCATTTTCCAGAAATAATAATGATAATAATAAAACAGTGCGAAATAGTCTTTGACCAAGACCTTCTTTTTCTCTTTCTTCCGTGCAGGGGTGGATTTCAGCCTCCAACGTGCAGAAGCCAAACTGACGATGCCCGTGTAACAGCAGTCTGTAATGGTCAACCTCCGACGGTGACAGAACCAGCAATGGAATTGGATCCCGCGACGCCCGGCATCGTACCTTACCCCCACACCGTGCTTCTCCAGCGTCCTACGCGTACAAGAAAGAGAACCGTGAGGATGGCCGAAGAAGATTCTTCACCCAAACTTAGACGTACGGCTAAGATGCGTAGAAGAGTGGTCTTGGATGACAGCTGGGAGAATGATGAAGAAGAAGAAGAGAACTTGTCCATTTGGGAAGATGAGGTGTGTACTCGAGACTACTTTATTTAACAGTTTGCGCGTTCATTTCACCCAAGCTGATAAAATGAAATAAGTATAAATTTTCTCTGCACAAAACAGGATGTGGAGAAGCGTCTACGACAGCTGGGACATAAAATTCTTCAGTCCAAAAAGTCCTCCACGAAGAGAAAGCAGGGAGGTGATGAAGCTAGAGAGGCCCTTGAGACCGCCATTAAGTGTTTCCTAGAGTGAGTGTGATTTTAGAAAACTAATTCTTTGACGTCTACCTTTTATTTATAATTTTATTTATTATTTTATCGTTATTTCATTTTAATAAAAATCTACTTTTTTTTTCAGCAGGCCTAAGGGTGGTGAAACTGCATGCTGCAAGCGTACCTTTAAGCCCACACAGGTAGCCAAGGGAGTAAAGCGTATCCCCAGACCCCAGTCATCTCAGACTAACACTGCCCGGCAGAACCCTGACCGTCCCAAGAGCTCTACAAACACCTCCTTGGTGCAACTTCTCCCACCTGCATATACCAGCACTCCGGCTCCTCCCCAGTCACCGACGGTTGAGCGCGTGCAGGAAAAACCAAAGGTCCCTTTGAGGGCTCCTGAAAATACCTTAAGTCAAGTCAGTCAGGAACCGACTTCTACGCAAGGCGACCTGTTGGTTCCAAGTCAGCTGGGGCAAACATGGGGTACTCAGAGCCAGGAAGAACCCAGACGTAAGGAGGCGGATTCTCTTGTGGATGAAATGCTTGCCTTCTCAGGGTCCTTGGGTCCTTGCATAGATGAGCTGGATGAGATTGAAAAGTGAGTTCCTTCTTCTTTTTTCTTCTTCTTCTTCTTCTTCTTCTTCTTCTTCTTCTTTCGCTTTTTTTTTTCGTTCTTTTTTCACATTCTCTTTCACCATTTTGTTTCAGCTGTCATATGGTCGAGATGGAGGACACTGCTGACGGAGTAGTCATTTCCATTCCGGACACTCAACCTGATGATATTGTGGCTCCTTCCCAGCTTAGTGATTCTACCGATAATGCATTGTTGGAGGCGGCTAGGAGGTGAGGAATTGTGACCTCTCATATTCAAGCACCAACAGGCCTTCTTTCTTTAGAGACGATGGTATCATTTCCTTTTATTATTTTTTATTTTATTATTTTTTTTTTCACCTCAATCTCAGGGCAGAAGATGTTCTCAAGCTGGCTCAGGAGAGAGAGGCTGCAAAACTCTCCAATGAAGAAATGACAAAGAGAGATCGTCTACAGGAGGGTGCGGTCAAAAGGTAAGCTGTTTGATGACTTGTCACTGATTTTATATTTATGTATTAATTATTAATATTATTATTAAGTCCCCCCAGCTAGTCCCCCAACCTCAGCACTTGCATTAATCTCCCTCCTCCTTCAAAACAGATTTATAGAAAACGAGAAGACCATGAAAAAAGGAGCGTCATTCAAAAGCAGTAAAGGCCTGATGCTGAAGAAAAAGAAGAGTGGCGCTCCAGTTCCTGTGGACGACAATAAAGCAACAGCGACGCCGGCACCTTCTGACAATCGTCGGGCTAAATCCACAAACAACCTAAGACCAGGCCCTTCCGACCCGCGTAGACCTAAACAGACATCATCGTCTAAACCGAAGCTACCCAACGAACTAGGTGCAGTTATTAGCAAATTAAGTCTTAGGTAAGGGGTCGAAGGGGGTAGAAATTAAGCATAAAAAATAATGGTGAGCAATACCCTTTACTCTGTCGTCTTTTTTTTTTTCCAACAGAGAGCAGAAACGAGTACTTTCAGCAGTGAAGGCTGGCGAGGTGAGAGAAGTGGTGGAAGAGGAAGTAGTTGAAGATGAAATTTTAGATGACATTATGAAGTTGATTTACAATTCTAATTGTCAAGGTGAGTAAGTCAATGGAGAGAGTGACGCAGGTGATTCTGATTCTGATTCGAATGGAGAGGAAGTGCACTGGCCTGCTCCCATGTCCCCTACTGCTGTACGTGGAGGTGGGGAATTTGACGAGCGTATGCTTTTTAAGGGGAGAAACTATGAAGTCGACTTCTACAAGAATCTCGATATCAATATACGGGAGAAAAATTTTGCAGGGGGGCTTGTACGCGAAATAGTGTACAAAGTAAACTTCAACAACAGCTGGAGCAATGTGGTTTTAGCTGAAGTGGTGGGGGAATTGTTAAACGTGGCGGATAGCATATTTAAAAAACTTGGAGAGTGTTACAGCGAAAGCGATCTGGTCAGAATATATTTGTCGAGTAAGTCTTTTCACTGTCCCCGCAATATCGGCTTGCTACCCCTCAGGGACCTACATGTGGGCTTGGTCGAAGAATTCCTTCAGGCTGTGCTTCAGTCGGATGAGGACCTTTTTCTTGATGAACCCCTGGAAATTCAGGTGGCGGTCATTAGAAATCCTCGCGGTGCAGGGAAGCCCCAGAACAGGCTGAGGTACATTTTTGGCGAGGGAGACTCCCTACATTTCTGCAGAGGTATATCGCGAACTAAGTCTCTTGATAACCTCTGTCTGGCCAGATCGATGGTTATAGCACTAGCTAAGGCACGTCGGGTAGAGAGTGAGGAGTCGGGTGATCCAGAACAAATACGAATTTGCCAGAATCACCTGAACCAACTTTACAATAAGAACAGGGAGATTCTGACCAATGAGGCTTGCACCCTCCAAGAAGCCGCTGGTTTTGCACAAGGCTACACACCGTCGTTCACCGACATTGTCGCTTACGAAAGGGCAGCAAATGCACAGGTGGTGGTTTTTCAATCGGCCACAGATTTTAGACCTGTATATGTGGGTAGCGATGAGAGGCAGAGAACAATCTTCCTGTTCTATTCCAAACCGGAGGGAGGTGACAAGGGTCCTGGTCACTTTCATGCCATAGTGAATATCACAGCTCTATTCAGCGGGGCCACATTCTGTCATAAGTGCAAGCAGCGTTACAATAAGAAGGCAAAGCATGCCTGCGTAAATGTATGTCGGTCGTGCGGGAGTGAGGGGTGCCAGCAAATAGAGGAGGAGAAGGTGACTTGTCAGACATGTAACAGGTACATAAATTCATCTGTCTGCTTTGCGGCTCATGTAGCCAATGGTGTGTGCGCTCGCTCCCACAGGTGTAAAGAATGCGGTTCCTTCTATGGTACCGAGGATGAGCATCGTTGCGGTTTCAGAGTCTGCCGAATATGTAAGCAGGAGGTTTCGGGCACGCATTATTGTTACATTCGTCAAAGCCAACCGAAAGCTATTTCCTCAAAGTACATGTTTGCAGACTTTGAAACCGACCCAACAAGTGAATTTCATGAAGCGAATTTGATTGTCGCACATTGGCAGTGTGAGCACTGCGAGACCACGAGTTACCGTGAGAACCCCAAGTGTGCACATTGCGGAAACTCGTGTGAAAACTGTAAAGGCACTGTTGGGAGACACGGTCGAGGCGCAAAGCTTCGTAAGACGTGTATGGTCAATGACAGTTGCGGCGAGAGGAGTGTCACCTTGTTTGGTGAAGATGTGTCTTACAAATTCTGTCTGTTCTTCTTCGACAAGATGTTTGAGGGGTATACTCTTGTCTTTCACAATGGCCAGGCCTATGACTGCTACTTCTTGATGCTATATATCCTTAACAATCTGACGCGTGATCCCAGTGTCATATTCAGGGGTAGCAAAGTCATGGCCGTGACCGCTGGGAAATTCAGAGTAATAGACTCCTTAAACTTTCTCACGATGCCCCTGGCTCAAATGCCAACCGTGTTTGGACTTCAGGGTATTCGTAAAGGCACATTCCCGGTCTTCTTCAACCAGAAGAAGAACTGGGATTATGTTGGGCCTATGCCCCACCCGGATTATTACAGGCCGGACCGTATGAAGCCCAAGGCTCGTGAGGAGTTCTTGTCATGGTATGAACAACAGAAGGACACTGTATTTGATTTCAGGAAGGAAATAGTCCAATACTGTGCTGATGACGTGAACATCCTCCAAGAGAGCTGTAATGCCTTTCGCAACTGGCTCTTGGGGATGTCCACCAAGACAGTAGAGGTCACATTGAAAGGGGGGAGGAAAGTGAACAAGAAGATAGGCATCGATCCTTTACAGTACAACACCCTTGCTTCCGTTTGCATGGCCACCTTCAGGTACCTTTTCCTCACAGAGGAATTTGAGGTGAAGTTAGAGGATGGGGGGACACTGGTAGAGTACCTCCAGAATGGGGTACGTAAGCTTTATGACTCCGAGGGGGTTCAGGTGGACGAGACCACGGTCCGTGTAAAGGAGCGTACTTTTGTTAGGACACCCTTTGCACGCATGCCTGCTACGGGGTTCTCAGCGGAGGACAACCACAGCCGCACCTCGATTATATGGTTGGAATATGAGGCACGCAGGCACGGCATAACCATAAGGCATGCTCGTAACGGTGGAGAACATCGTGTCAGGAATAATACATTGGCCGGAGGCACTTGGTTGAAGTTGGATGGGTACCACCGTGATGAGTTTACAGGGAAAGAGACGGCGTGAGAATACATGGGGTGTATTTTCCACGGCTGTCCGAAGTGCTACCCTACAGATAGCGGAGAGGTACGGCTCCAACACCCTCACACGCTGGAGGGCTTAGACATATTGTACACCAGGACCACTAGCCGCCTGAGATACCTGAGGCAAGAGCTCAAGCTGGAGGTTCACGTGATTTGGGAGTGTGAATTCAAAACCATGCTCCTTCAGGACCCCGCAATCCTCCAGCTTGCAGAAGAGCTTGACTTGCAGCAGAGACTGGACCCTCGTAACGCCTTCTACGGAGGGCGCACGAATGCAGTAAAACTTTACAGGGAATCAAGCAAAGACAGGAAGATTGGGTACGTGGACATCTGCTCACTTTACCCAATGGTCTTGAAGAACGATGTCTTCCCTGTGGGTATCCCAGAGGTGGTGGTTGCACCGAATTCTTGTGACATTTCATCCTATTTTGGTATAGTGCAGTGCCGTGTTAGGCCACCTAGAGACCTCTACCACCCCTGTTTACCTCTTCGCAGCAATGGGAAATTAATGTTCCCTCTCTGTCGTACATGTGCCCACTCTCTGAACAAGAACAAGTGTGTTTGTGATGATGAGAGGAGGGACCTCACTGGCACCTGGACCACTGTTGACTTGGAAGATGCCTTGGCGGTGGGGTACAAAATAGTGAAAGTGCACGAGGTTTACCACTTCAAACGGACCTCCAAGTACGACAGAGCGGTGGAGGGTTCGGGGTTGTTTACAGAATATGTCAACGCTTTCTTGAAGGGTAAACAGGAGGCCTCTGGTTGGCCGAAGGCCAACATGACAGCGGATGAAAAAGATGAATATGTTAGAGAATATAGAAGGGTGAGGGTGTTGTACTGGACCCCGAAAACATAGAATACAATTCGGGGAAAAGGGCCACAAACAAGCTTCTTTTAAACAGCTTCTGGGGGAAATTTGGTGAGAGCAACGCACACAGCGTACATAAACTTGTGACGGATGCACCAGAACTGTTTAAAATAACCACAGATCCTTCAAAGATTTTGAAGGACGCAAACGTTTTGGCAGAAGACCGATGCTTCCTACAATATGAGTATACTGTGGGGTTTTTGCCCGAGATGCCTCATGTCAATGTTTTCATTGCTGCATTTACTACTTCCAATGCTCGGAGGCATCTGTATCAAACACTCCTAGGTCTGAACGAGCGAGTACTATACTTTGATACAGATTCTGTGGTCTATGAGTACGATGAAAACGATCGGGAACAGTACAAACCTCATATAGGTACACACCTGGGTGACTGGACAAATGAGTTGAAGGAGGGGGAATTCATTGAGAAGTTCGTGAGCAGTGGCCCCAAGTCCTATGCATACATCACCAGTCTGGGTAGCAAAGTGGTAAAGTTAAAGGGTGTCACACAGAATTATGACAATGCGCAGAGAGTCAATTTTGAGAAGCTGAAAGAACTTGTATTATATTTTGCTGATCCTGATTCTAACCCTGCTCCACCCGGGTGTGACAAATACATCATGACACGGTATGATAAAATACGCAGATGTAAAAAGCAGTTTCTACTGTTCAGTCGTGAAGAGTTGAAGAAAGTAAGGGTGACTTACAGCAAGAGAGCACTAGTACAGGGGACATATGACACCATTCCGTATGGGTATTAAACTACCTTTTCCTTCTTCAAATCCTCTTCTCTACTCCCCTTAGATTATTATTATTATTGGGGTTGGGATAAGCAGGCTCTAATATTATGTGTGGGCTGACAAAAAGGGGTTCTGCATCATTATATATATTTTTCTATGGTGCTATACCCCTTTTTCTTCATTCAACACGGGGCTACGCAAGTTGAAACCAGATTGTAAAAAAAACTATTCTCCATTCACACCCTCACCAGGGCATAATATGTATATGTGTGTGTGTAAAAATCTGTTGGCATGGATACAGTTACTTAATAACCTTCTTTTTTTCTATTTCAAACAGCATGCCTGGGCATTTTTTAGAACATTCGACATATGACTTTTATTATTATTGTATTTTGTGACTGACTGTCTGTTACTTGTTTCACAGCTGCTATTTGTTCAATTAAAAATGAGTCTGTAAAAGTAAAACTGATTTTGTTGTGCTTCTACTTCTTCCACATAGGTAATAGAATACAAACAAGATATATAGAGTGAAATTACAAAGATTTTTTATTGTATCAAATTTATCACATGAGTTATATTACAGCTTGGCAATACAAAAAAAAAACATTTACAGAAGAGTAATAGTTTCATTCTTTATACATTTCGCGGCGAGCCACTTCGAAACAATGATCGAGCAATCGTGTGTACAATTTACCAGAGGAGGACTGGAGGTGTTTGACAAGACACTGATGCACCTTGCTCATTCCTCCAGTGTACATAAACACACCCACAAGCTCACCACTCAGGTACAAATTTTTGCAGGAAAGTATAGCCAGCACTTTCCTTGATAGCACCTTGAAAGCAACAAGGTCAAAATGTTCAATAGCCTCTAGCACGTCACTTTCAGACGGTGGGCTTTTCTCTACTTCAATGTCCTTTAACTTCAACCTTTGAGAGACCATGGCATATGCAAGGTGTTCAATGATCTCGAGTTTGCCCGGTCTAGGGACTTCGACAGAGTCAAATTCGTATTTACTCTCATATTCATACTCCATAGGTTGCCCTTGGAAATTTTCCCTGTTCATTTCGGAATAGTGAAAGTCAGCATCTTTACTGCATTCCTGTCGAGTGAGGAATAGCTTACTAGAACGCTGCCCATTTTCCTTACAAGTCCACCTGAAGCAAGCTATGTGCGTGCTTTCTTCGCTCTCCACCGTAGCTGTTTTACTCTTCACGACGTCGAGGAGCTCTTGGTGTACGGCTGCAAACTTAGTGAATTCGTCAACGGACAAGTTTATGGTCTTGGCGTGGAACATTTTGTCCTGCTTACGTAGTTCTTCAGTCTCCTTCTCGGGATGTAAAATACTGACATAAAGTGAAGCGACTTTACCTTCGGGTTGAAAAAGCGTCGTGAGGATGTGCTGTTTCTTTGTCAACATGAGATGGTACTGAGTCTTTTTTACCAGAGCACTTTCGATAGCCTTCATGTTTTCGCAAAGTTTTTCAAACGACCTCTTGGACACATGCACGTTCCTCCAGCCCACCTTGTTCTGAGCAACCCTTGAGAAGGTGACGTAGCCCGCTTTCAATCTGTCCCCCGGGTGGGCCATTACCTTGGTTTTCTGACTCAACATATGAGTGACGGCTACGGCAGGAGGAGCCGGAACAGCAAAAGTATTAGTTTCACTCAGGAGTGCCATATTTCTTTGTTCTGTGAAGAGAAGAGTACTTTCGAAGTGTCGATGAGAAGTCAGGACGAATGTGGTAAACTGTTATTGCGTTTGTTTTATATACCACAAAAACATAGCGGTGGCAGCACCTACGCTTTTACGGATGCCTGCTTTTTAACAACTTCGCTATTGGGTAGATACAGTCATGTGATCTCAACCTATTGTTATCAGTACTACTATGTCATAGCGTTACTAGCATATTCATAGACCATGTGACTTAAGTATAGCGTTACTAGAATATTCATTGATCACCGGTTATTCCCGCCATTTCTATGGTTCAGTGATTTTAGAACAATGGTGTTAATTAGTATGCTATTACATACTCTATCAAAGCGGCTTATGTTAATTTATACAGTTTCAGCTGGGATCTTGTCATTGATTAATGATCTTTGAATTCATTAAAAAAGAAGCAGTGGTCAGATGGCAAGGTCACAAAATAGACTCTAGATTGCAAAATAGCATTGATCAAATAAAAATCTTTGGATGGTGAAATAAAATACCTGTAGTGATATTGTAGCACAGCGAATGAAGACCATCTCCCAACCTGCCTATAAACAGTGCAACCATAGCTTTGCATCCATTGCTTTCAGCAACAAAATTACTTTTTGTGGTAAAACTCCTTGGCCTTCTGTTAGGGTACAATCTCCATTCATCAATTTGGGTACCACTGTCTTCTTTCCAATACCCTGGAAGTCATGTTACACAAAGTGAAGCATATAGGAATAGTGTGTTGGTGCACACTTCAGCTCTGAGCATCTGCTTTATCACCTTGAGATCTGCCATTGGTGCTGTCTAATCAGATTCTCCTTCAGCTTGAATCACATGGAAGTCGCTTGAAGTCATATATCGGGAAGTTAGGCGAATTAGGTCTTGCCTGTTGACATTATTTGAGAGAAAATCTTCTTTCTTGCCACTAAATATCATTTTATGTGTGATACTGCCTCGGTTACATCATTTTATTCTCATGATTTTCTTCTTGTTATTCAAAGCCAGAGGACCTGTATTTTCATGGGCCAAGAAAAAGCCAGTGATGTAAGGGCATGGCCAAATAAAATCGACTGATGCCAGACCCGTGCACCAATTGCCATGTTCATCCACAAGAACAGATAGCCTAGATCAGCCAATATCTCCACGATATAACATGAAAGATAATGATAATGAACAGCTCATTGCAACTGAAGATCCAGGTCCTATGGCTATCAGTAATGAAAAGGAAATCATAAGAATGGAACCATGGAACAGAATCAAGTGCACACACAAATTAATATTTACTTGCAAGAAAGAAGAAAGGGAAGATGATCACCTTGAAGATACGACTAAGACAGCAACGGATCCCTAGAGTTAGTCAGAAATACAATATTATCTAGGTTTGGTTTTCCCGATTAGCAGTTCATGATTTCAGTGTTAATTCGTAAATAATATTTTTTTCAGGCCTGTAATGAGCCGATGCACATCCTGAATATTGCAATCCAATCCAAAACACGAGACAGTGATGAAAAGTATGCAGCAATATTTGAGGAATTCTGCAACATCAATGTTGATGATGTTTTATCTAATCTTTTACAGCCAAGTGACATGGAAACAAAAGTGGAAGTCAGAGGCCCCTATTAAATGAAGTGCCATTGAAAAATGTGGCTATTGCAAAAGCCTATAGTGCTATGAAATTGATAACATTACAACCTGCACAAAAAGCCTTTTCTCTTCAAATAATTGTGTTCAACTGCATGCAGACAATCTTGAAAATACATGTATGTACTTTCAACTTCTCCTGCGCAGAATATCCAGTGTAGATGTAGTCGTAATCGATCACAGAATGTCATGTTTGACTTTCCACAATTGTCATGAAGAGACGACAAGGAGCAAATTAAATCACCAGAGTAGAAACTTTTAAAGGATGTAATTTCAATTGCAGAGCCATACATGTTGTTGACACATTGCAAAATTTTGGTACACAGGCATATATGAAGAACTTGGTCATGGGTTTTCGGGAATACAGAATTTAAAATTTTGCAGCATGTGCAGATGTATTAAATCATTGTGGGTTTTGTGAGCGTGGTAATTGTTATTACACTGTTATGGTTACTTTTTAAACTTCTGTGTAAATAATCAAACTTGGAAGGACTTGATATATTTTGCAATTGACTAACACACAGATTTCAATTCAACTTTCATGCTAGTTATTACTAGTTTATCATTATGAGTCGGATACCTAAGAATTGACATTTTCAAGGCATTGTATTGATATATAATTTTTTTTTTTACTGAAGATATGCTAATAGCTTTCATGGGGAAATTATCATGAAGTTGTGCAAGTGAATGTTGTTTAGCCTTCCCAACCAACTCGCCATAGTTCATCCATTCACCAATACCTTGCATATACTTTAGGTGTATTATGAATTGTAAAGGATCAATTAACAATTAGTATTTTGCTAATATTGAGGGTATATCATGAATTGGAAAGGAGCTATTAACAATTTCAAGGTTTAAATGCATTGCCTGACCCTAAAAACATAGGTATACAGACACTGAAATCAGCATTCTATCACAAATATCAAGGAAGTTATGGTCATTTTTGTTAATGGTTGGCGGCCATTTTGTTTTTGGCCAATAAAAAGGTTACCTGAGGGTGCCAAGGTGACACCAGGCTGAATCTGCCTCAGGCCACACCAGAGTACCAAAATTAACCATAAAACATCATTCATACCCCAAAACATGCTTTTATAAGCTTCTAATAGACTAATATTTCCAACATTTTGGCTAATTAGCGGCCCAATTTTTGATGACCTAATTAACCCACTTCGGCTGACCCAATTTTGGCAGACTTTTAGTATGTTGTTCTTATGACTCTATACTGTGAGAAAATGCAATAAAACAATTTCTTGCAATTTTTTTGGGGTCATAGGGCAAATTTACTGGACTAATAGTCACACATCAGTAAATCTCCATGCAAGCACTCTAAGCAGTGTAAAACTTGCAGGTTGACCTTGAACTAGCACGCTTGTTCCTTCTAGGGTTGGCTATCTATCTTAGGGTGTCCCAAAAAAGGTCAAATATTTGGGCTAACTTCTGAATGTGTTCTATGGTCCCTTTGTGACACCAATCTTAAACTTCAGCACATTTGAAGGTGTTTTAGATGTTGCTCAAGAGCCCTAAAGATAGACGGGGGTTTAACATTGAAGTTTCATGGGAAAAATGGCTATCTTTATATTAATACTAGCAGTGTACCCGTCTAAAGACGGGTGGAGAGAGCATTGACATTTTCTTGTTTATTTACCCAATCAGGGGTTGCGTGAATAGTGTCAAGATCATCTTAGTAAAAGTACTTGTTGACAGTGATTTTAAATAAAATTGCTACATCTGAACGCCCTCCCCCTTTGTGTGGAAGTGGCCTATGTTGGACTGCAATTTCAATTATGTTTCCACTGCTCTGCCTCATTGGAAATTAGTCAGAGTATCCCAATTAACCGATGTAGTGTATAAATGCATGATGCGAAGGCCCAATCTACCTTCCAATTTATCTCCATTCCTGCCATAGTCTTATTTTTGCTTTCTTTGTAACCATGGTTTTCTTTGGGGCCTTGAAAGTAATTATATCGTCTCTTGACCCATCCTGCAATTGTTTCGTGTATTCTTCCTCATGTTCAAGACTTCGTGCATATTTTTAGACTATTACATTTATCTGTCTATATATATATGTAGCAATCTACCAGTCTGCCTAGAAATATGGAACAGTTGATAAACCTATAGAGATCTATCTATATCAGAATGTGTCTATGTAATATAATCTATGTATATAGTATCTATGTATCTATGTCTATCTTTCCATGTTTCTATCTATGATCTGTTTCTATCTTCCTTCTTTCCGTCATGCCTCCTCCTATCTACTTTCCTTTTCCCCTTCTTTCATCCCTTCTTTCCTTTCTTCATGCCTTCCTTCAAGTATTCATTCCTTCCCTTCTGAATTCCCTCGTTCCTTCCTTTGTGCACCCCTCCCTTCCTTATTCCATTCCTTATTCCCTTGCATGATTGCTTCCTTCATGCTCAGGCCTACACTATTAAATACCTTTTAATGGCTTCATTCATTGTTCCTTTCCTTCTATGTTGTTCTAATGCTTTATTAAATGTAAACACTGTACTGGCTGTGACTGACTGCTGTTGTTGCTCGCGCTTTGACTGCAGCAGGACAGGCATAATTCACAGAAAACTTGACATTTTAGTGAATATTTGGAAGTTGTGATAAATTTAAAGTGATACAAACACAGTTCAGATATAGCAGGACACTGTGGTAAAATATTGTGACAATCAGGTAAGCCATAACTGAGAACACCCGTGACAAAGGAATATTGGGAGGTGAATTTTATATATGTATATAGATAGCTCATAGATTATCAATTTCAATCCACCCAAACACATAGATAGTTTATACACGGATGTATAAATTATTCTGCACACTGTGGTTCCAATTTCGTATTTGTAGCTTGCTTGGGTATTGAGAAAATCTACGTGGGATATACTTATTTATGGGATATTCTGTGATTTAAAAAGATAACTTCTTAGATTGTTTCAATAGTCTCAAATTGATTGCAAGTAAAGAGAGTGGTTGATGTTCTTGTGTCTCAGTCACACTATGGAACAATTTGTGATCGTCTCATGTTTAAAATTCAAAATCAGACTGCAATTAAGGTTCACTAAGAAAGGTGCTTTGCCTTGGCTTCAATTTTTCATGTAAAACGGTATACATTTGCCAAATACACAAGAGCAAGGTAACGTACAGTCACAGTGGCATAACTAGGGGGTCTCGAGTGGGGGGGGGGGGGCACCTGGAGGGGGCACACGATTCTCTGGGGGCGGGGACACCCATAATACTAATTGTATATTTTAGCCAAGGTTGAAAAGTTCATATGGGGGCACCTGGGGGGCACAGGTCCAATATGGGGGGAATGTGTCCCCCATGCCCCCCCCATGGGGACGCCACTGGGTACGGATATGAAATTGGCACCACAGTGTGCAGAATAATTTATAAATCTTTCTATCATATATCCATGTGTTTAGGTGGACTGAAACCGATAATTTATGAGCTATTAGCTAAAATAGCCATTTTTGCATGAAAATTCAATGTTAAACCCCCATCTATCTTTGGGGCTCTTGAGCAACATCTACATGTAAAACACCGTCTACTCTAGCAGCTCATGGTGGTGGTGTAAAATTAGAATCAGACATCTTTGACATGAATATATCTAACATTCAAACCTCGCAGACAATCTAGTTATACGGTCTTTTACACTTATCTTTGTTGTAGTATAAAATTCAACAAATTTAGGGTGACTCAAGGCCTATCTCAAAAATAATGAAGCCACACAGCTGGTTTTCACTGAGGGTCACAAAGTTTGATAACATCTGCATGAAACAACTTCATATTACAGTCTTGCCTTAAATACATTCTTATCATTAAATCCTGAAAATTTCATGGCAATTCGTCAAAAGTTTATTGAGATAGAGATGAAAGTATATCGGAAAACATGCATTTTTTTTACTTATTTAGCGTGACATAGACTTTTTCACCTGATGAATTCTTTCAATTTTACAAAGTTTGACATGTTCCATTGCTATTTCCTTTTACTTTTTGGAATCTCCACATCCCCAGGCTTCATAAATCCATTTAAACAAGCACTTCCATCCACTTGTTTTGACACGATTGAGTTATTTGGGTTCAAAGGTTGACTTTGTAAAATTGAGTCAAATTTGAATGTTCCTAATTAGAAATGCTCTAGTTTCCCTTTAGCATATTTCAGTTGAATCTTTTTGCCATTGAGATCTAGTATTACATCTACTTAGTTGATTTCGAGCTTTTTATGATTCTGGAAAATCTAGTTCACGGAAAAATTCCAATGAATAGCTGGAAAGGTGAATGTGTCGCACGCGTAACGCCGAGAGTACTTTCAAATGGTACAGAGCTATGAAGGCTCTGTTGTTAATCTGGATTGGCTCAAAATATAGTACATCTATGAAGATTTATTAATCTATGAACTAACCCAAGTTTTTGACAGGTTTCTGGTGATTAAATTCAAAAGTTATGTTCGTCGCACGCGTAACGCTCAGAAAAATTTTGATCGTATTCAATTTTTTTTTCTGAGAAACAGTGAAGCGATCATTCTAATATTACTTGGAGTGAAAATTAACAATTAATTTCAATAATTGGAGTACGTTTCATTGCCTAATTACAAAAATTTTAACATTTATGGAGCATTCTTTAAAATTTGGGGCTAAATTGTCTAAAAAGGCAATAAACAGTAACAAAATATTTTCATTTTGTAAATGGTTGTATTATACCCCCAGTTATGATTGATAATTAATATAAAATCGATTGGAGTCCAAACCAGAACATTTTCTGAAGATTCATATCACACCAGTACTTAAAATCAGCTTTTTTTGTCGAAAAATGGGCAAAAAATCACACTTCTATCATCATTTGCTGAGCAGACATTCACTTCGGTGGCACTTATTTGGTATCAATTTGAAGCCCACCTATAGACGCATAACATAGGGCAGTTAAAATCACTATAAACGAAAAAATATGCTTCTGGGTTAATATATGTAAGTTTTGAAAAGAAATTTCCGAAAAATTTCGAAAAATTGGGTGTTTCTCAAAATATTTTTGGTGTATTTGAACGACAATCGTCCAGAATACTTTTAAAAATGTGCCAGTTGTTGTCAAATAAGGAAAACGGATTTAATTTCATGACAAATTACCATTGACAGCCCAGTTATATATGTTTCACTGCCATGAAAACGAACTTTTAAAAATTCTGTAAAATTCAGCTGTTATCAATTATTTCCACTCATCAAAGCACCATGGCCAATATAGTTTCTGAAACTTAAATATGTTCTTTACAATATGCTTAGGTCATTTCATACAAAAATACATTTTAAAATTTTGATGGTCATGTCACACTTTGGCTTCATTATTTTTGAGATAGGCCTCAAGCATGGTACACTTAGTCCAGGGGATTTATGAAATGACCCAAAACAAATTGCAATAGTAATGTGCCATATATCAAATGAAAGCTGAGAACCTCCTCTATAACATATCCAAAGTGGCTATACCAAAATCTAATTAGTGGAACATGGTTTTCTAGAGGGGGGAAGTATTTTGTGCCATGCTCGCCCAGAATCATCCCCACTAATATTTGAGTTAAACCTCACGTCACATGACCACCTCAGTTGCCAGCAATAAATGCCTGCCATGGGCATGTCACTCACCCAATCTATATACCTGTCCTACTTTTTTCGACTCATATTTCAGATGGGAGCCCACGACGGTGTTACTCCACTCTCATTTCCGTTTACCAACTCCACCACCGATCTCCCACCAGGAGTGCATGAAACAGCATATTCTCATATTTTACTCCTCCACAGAGGGAGCCACTTCTAATAACCATTTTCCCACAGGTGGCACCACCTGTCTTCATTGGTTTTTGCCTGGAGACAGTCCGACCCTTATGCAACAGGCACGTTTTTCCTATGTTATCGTTCATCTGATTTCCTGCTAACCTGCTGTAACAAATCCTCTGATTGCCCTGCATGCTCTTTTTAGTACATGCCACCTACCAGGGGGAATTCCTCCCGCTACAAATCAGGCTCTAAGGTCTCAGGCATGCCTCCAGCCAAATCTGCTTGACATCTATAGGAACGTGTCAACAACTAGCCATTTTCAACTTTAAACGCCAAACTTTACTTAAAATACCAGGTGTTCCTAAAACATCTCCTTATTTTAACATGCCAGCATCGACATGCAGCATCACTTCACAATAATGCATTGTCAAACTTTTTTCACTAATGGCCATTTTCTAGTTTTTGACATAATGGTTATGAATCAGAGCAACTAAAACAATGCAAAACCTTAATATCACTATTTTCATTGTTGCTCTGATTGATACACATTAAATTCAAGTATTTTTGTGAAGTTTCTAAGCATATTCAGCGTACTAAGGGTCCATTCTGGTCTGACCGAAGAAGAATATATTGCATATTCGCGGTTTTGTATATTTTGATCAATATTTCATGTGTAGTAACAATTTTAGCATAGGCTATTTGGATTCCTCACGAAAAGAGCTTTCAGACGCATACCCACTTTGCTATGTTTCCTCAATTTTTCACTAAATTGATTGACTGTTTGGTTAGCTTTTTCCAGAAAAATGATAAAAATGTCAACATTTTGGCTCTCCAAAATGGCCTGAGGCCTAGTAATGGAAATACAATAATAGAAATTTGTGGTATATGTGTGCTAAAATATGAGAGCATCAGATGAAGTTAGTTAATGGGGTATAGGATTTGAGGAATAATTTCCTTCTATTTCATCGGGATAAGGGAAAAATTAGTTGATGTGTGATACACATCCAAAAATCAGGATGGTTGGTAGGGTATGCATATTGTTTTAAAATGTAAAAACTAGGGGTCAAACATCCACTAACAGGACAATTTTTGACGTTTTAAATTAAGAAGATATGACTTTGTTTGGATAAAGAAGAAGGAGGAAGGGGAGCCTGCAGACTTAAGTGAATCTGCAAAAGTTTACAATCAGAAGTATTTTTTACACACAACCATGGGCATACACTGACCGATGGGCATACACGCACAGATGGGCATACACGTGGGCGTACACATAGATAAGTGTTCAGATGGGCATACCCACACAGCTAGGCGTAGAGGTGGGCCTGCACAGACAGATGTGTGTACACACAGGTGGCCCTGTATATACACATGGGTGTCCACACACACATGGCCGTCCCCACAGAGATGGGCATACAGATGGGCGTGCACATACAGATGGGCATGCACACACAGATGGGCGTGCATGCACAGATGGGCTTACACACACTGACGGGCATGCTCATATGGGCGTATACACTGGGGGCCAAGGGGGGGCCAGGGTCTAATCTGGGGGGGGGCCCACCTTTCGCGGCATTTTTTGGGCAATACAAGGGCAAAAATTAACGCCGCGACACAAGCCCTCTTTACAAGTGACAAAGGAACATTGGCGCTCTTTTCTTCTGGCATACACTTATTGCATCTATTATTCAATTTGATATGGTACAAAAACCAATAAATATTCTTTTTCAATTACCTTTTAGAGAGAAATGACTTTCATAAAACCAGAGAGCAGAAAAGTTGATTTCAGCTGTTCAATTTGTTATGCACACGGAATGTGTGATAGGGCAAATTGGGCCCAAGCCTTCATGGAAGTGGGTCCCAGGGAACGCTCAAAATTTTTCCTCAAAAATACCCCTTTTTTGGGCAAAAAGTGGTGCTGCAAATGTCCAAACAGCCCAACCTACACTGACATGTAGGGGAGACCGGGGAACGTTGGACCACTTTTTTATTTTTTGGCTATCAATCAAAAACTTCTCTTTAGAAATATATATATAGGTTTTTATTGACACAAAATATCAACAAGATACATTTGTCATAATAAGAAAGCAAAGTGTAAAAACAACTACAACTACTAAAAGACCAGATAGGAGATATATATGTACAAAAGGAGGGATAGAAGCTACATCTAAAAGTAGAAGCACCAATTAAGTACAATTATAAAAATGACAATAATTATGTACGACATATATATTAAAAATACATTATTTCTTTTAGAGATATATAGTTAAGAGTTGTTGTAGCAAAATACTGCAAGTAAGGAGCACCATTGTACAGGGAAAAATCAAATTGGTGTTGCACAATAACAGCATAAATAAGAGTTTAAAATGATCATAACAAATTTAATAGGACTATCTGTATTATAAGCATATATAAAGCAACCATATATAGCAACCATAAAGTACAAAAAAAATATTGCAAATGAATTATTATCATATAAGAGCAAAATAAATAAATAAATAAACAAAAAGAAAAGAAAAAAGTTATATATATATATTGGAGCAAAATCTCTTTTGATAGTACGAATTACAATAAAGCGAAAGTTGTGCAGAATGGTGCAGAGAGGTGATAGAAAAAAACTTATAAGGCTTAACAATGAGTAACGAGTAAATAGATGCACAATTTAAGTACAATAGATACATATTATGTAACAAGGGATATTTATAGGTTATCCCATGGCTTGGAAATTATTTCCCTGATATTGTCACCAGAGACTCAGTATTTGAAAAATCTTTTTACTGACTGACTTCTGAACATCTACACTACCCTTATGCCTGACCAAGTTGATCTACCTTCTATAGTTGTGGAGAAAAATGAGTTTGAAAAAAAAAAAAATTTTGTGGTCCAACGTGCCCCGGACCCGGAGCACATTGGACCACCATGTGGGGCACGTTGGACCACGGAATAAAAGTCTAGGAAAGTAGAAGAAAGTGAGCAAACACCAAATTTTATTCTCAAAAACACAACAAACATTTGAAGGGCTGGCAGATTAGCCAACTGAAATGATTTTACCCTCATACTGTACATGAATAACTTAGGTGCTCTATTAATGTTAAACATTACACAGCTGGCATTTTGCCGATAATTTTTTGTCAGTCAATCCAGTCTATAATGGTCCAATGTGCCCCGGCCATGCTGGTCCATTGCATGTTTCATTTATAGTGACCCTTGGATTCTGTTTAGCCATTCTGATGATTTTTATGTTGTCAGTCGCCATCAGTTTGGCTCTTCTTCCAGTCCTCTGCGATGCACAGATGAACTTGCGGGTCTTAAAATGACCAACTATGTGCTGTACTGAGGATACAGCAATTTAAAATGCTTCCCAATTGCTCCCTATGACACCCAATATTGTGCATTCATATAATTTGCATCTTTTTATCTTCTCAATACTGTTTGCATAATCCCATGGAGATTCACGGAGAAAGTGAAAGATTATGTCCGGGGCTTCTATTGTATGGACATAATTTACCTATTTTTTTCAACAGAACTCTAAGGATAATACATTTGAGGCATTTTTTCTACAAACTTAGGATAGACCAATGAAAAAATTTTCAATTAAAGGCATAAATATTGCATAATATGAGCGCAACTCATGGCTGCCGAAGGCAGCCATGAGCGAAGCTCACTTAGCACAAGGACAGCTCATTCTGTGTGGTGCTCCTGTCTACAGTGACTGCCTGAACAGGAAGTGCCTGTAGTTGCCATAAAAGTGGAGCTAGTAGTTTAGTCAGAGTTTAGTTTGGTAAATAATTAAAATACCTCAAATATATTCCAAAATAGCTTTAAAATTTCAGTCTTGTCGTACAACAACGCCCAATGACATATTTCAGGGATTTAAATCAACATGTGTATCAGCATTGGAAATAATTATTTCCATACCCCTGATTGTAAGTGACTGAAAATTAAAAGTCAACACAAAAGTTAATGACTTAAATGGCTCACCAAGTAAGAAATCATAACAACAATTAAGTTTACATAATCTTCATTGACTATCAACAAATTATGTAACAGTCTAATAGTAAACAATCATCTCTAAATAGCTATGGTTTTATTGATCTCAGTTATGTAACATCACCAATTTAACATAATAGATCCAAATTTATAGATCCAAATTTAACACATATTTGAATTACACAGCTGTCAGTGCAATCTATCGATCTATCTATCTATCTATCTATCTATCTATCTATCTATTCTGTCTATTTTATCTATCTATCTATTCTATCTATCTATTCTATCTATCTGTTCTATCTATCTATTCTATCTATCTATCTGCCCATTTGCCCAGTTCTTTAAAAAGATAAATTGGCCTTCTGCATGGAAAGTTGAAGATAATGCAGTAGTTCTATAACATTGCTGCGCGAATTTCATGGCAGTGCCATTTACATATTACTAGGGTGTCCTTGTGGTGACTTAAATTTGCATTGGAATGGGTAACCCCAACTAGGGAGCATGGTGCCAATGTTGTAAGTCACATTTTTACTTATACTTCGCTGTACATGTCATACTTACAAATATGCAAGTTGTAGTTTTTATTGTAAAGGTGCTCTGAACAATTACTTCAATTTATTTGGTTGTGTTGCTGATGTAACTCTTAGAATTTTGTGTTTTGAAACAGACCATATTATCACTCACATGACAACAAGCTCTTTTGTTAGAAGTCAAATAACAATTTCCTTAATTTGACAAATAATCCGGAATGCATGTCAGATTGAGTGTGCCACCCATTTGGCATTTACATCAAGGTCATTAAGTTTATTTAGTAGTTCTGCTTTTGTACCAAGTCTTTCCTTTGTTTGAGACAGAAGCACTATTTGAAAATTCAAATATTTGGCTCACTTCCTTAACTGTCAATGTGCCTCATTCATGCCTCAGATATGCCTCTTCTGTACCTCCCTGCGGAGGTACGGAAGAGGCACTATCAAAATATTTGGAACGCCTCAAATACGCCTCATTTATGCCTCAAATGTACCTCCACTTACATGATGAGCCTACACCTCAAATATGCCTCAGTTATACCTCAAACGTACCTCATATGTGACTCAAATATGCCTCTTCATTTGCATATGAGGCACATTTGAGGCACATAATTTACATATCTAGAGGTATATTTGAGGCATTATTAAAATTTTTGGAACGCCTCAAATACGCCTCCTATATGCCTCAAATGTACATCGAAAATGCCTCATATATATGCCTCTTGCATATTTAATGAGGAGTTTGATATGCCTCCTTTATGCCTCCTGTGATCTCAGCTTATGCCTCTACCTACATGGTATGCCCCAAATATGCCTATTTAGTGCCTCAAATGTGCCTCTCTTTGGTCTGGGACTTCATATAGTTGCACAAATTAATTAATCCTTTGAGTTGAATGATGTAATATTCTTTTTTTACAAAAGGCAATCGATCAATCTTCGATAAGCTACACTTTTATAAAATTGACAAATAGTTACTACTTTGAAGTCTCTCAGTAATAAGTAAAAGTAATGGTTTAAGTAATAGCTGTAAGTAATTTTCTATTTGTCATTCATGCTTTTTAAAACACACTACTTGCTTTAAAAAGCTGGAAACCACTATCTTGACCTGCCATGAACTTGACAAATAAAAAAAGTTAAAAAGAAAGTCTGCCCAGTGCCCTGAAGTTGCAACCGAAGCAATAATAATTCCAATTTAAAAAATCCCTGTCGATAAAGTTAGATATTTTGACATTTTCCTGATTTGTTGTAAAGTGATAGGTGAACTACTGGATATTAATATTAACAATAATGAGATTACACAAACAGATAATGTCAAATATCTTGGTTTGTTGATTGACGAAAATTTAAGATTTGATAAATATATGTTGGAACTACTTGGCAAACTGAACAGAGCAGTAGGTGTGTTGCGTCGCTCCAGTAAGTTCATCAACCAGACGACGAGGGTCATGTTGTATAATACACTGGTCCTCCCACACTTGGACTACTGCAGCACTGTGTGGGGTGCTAGCATCACCAGCACGGACTACAAAAAACTTCAGCGCATACAGAATTGTGCTATGAGGGCAATTCTAGACTGCCACCACAGAACCCACGTGAAGGATATGCTCAACTGTCTACACCGGTTAAGTGTGAGACAGAGGTTCAGTTACAACATTCTCTGCCTAATGTGGAAAATCAACAACAACATGATGCCTCAATACATGAACTTTTTTACAAACAATGTCAATGTGCATCATTATAACACACGCCAAGCGTCACGTGGCGACTTTCACCGATCAAAGTGACACAGTAAATCTTTTCAGCAAATAGGGGGACAATTATGGAACAACTTACCATCAAGTGTTAGAAATTCAAAGACAATTTATAATTTTAAAAAAGCTGTTATTGCCCACCTAAAATCCACGGACTTGTGAACTTGATTTTAAAAATGTAACTTTTGATTTTATTCGTCATAATATTGATTTTATGAATACTATTCTTTTGTTTTAATGTGATATTGTAATAATTTTATCTCTGTTGTATATTTATTTACATTATGTTCATGATGGCTCCAAGCTAAAACAGCCTCGCGCTGACTTTGGACTCCTAATAAAACTTTCAAACTTTCAAAAACTTTTTTTGTACATTGTAAGAAAGCTAAAAGTCAAAACAGGCATCACACTATCTTTAATTGGCATAAGAACTGGTGTTTATTATTTACTTATTTCTACATCTTGACACCAAAATATAAGATTAAGCTGGTTTATACAGCTGCTAGCAGCCTGTATTGCGAGAGGCATTTTCGGCAAGCTTCTGACCATATAGGAGGTCGCAGTAGTTCAACTATCACTTTACAACTTAGCATACAGTCTCAAGATAAGTTTATCTTGCTTCTATCAACTTTTGGTAAACTTCTGTGACATTAAAATGTTTATTTACGAAACTAAAATGTTAGTTTTTTGCGCGAATTTCAAATGACCATGCAGCTCCATGAAACCAGCACCAACTGCAGCAGTCAGATCCAGTGTTTGCAGATTCAATAGAAAGAATGAAGGAAGGGATGACAGAAGGAAGGTATGAAGGAGTGAAGGAATGAATGAAGGAATGAATGAAAGAACGAAAAAGGGAAAGTAGGAAGCAAAAAAGGGAGGGGAGGGAGGGAGGATATATACATGTGGATAGATAGATAGATAGATAGATAGATAGATAGATAGATAGATAGATAGATAGATAGATAGATAGATATATAGATAGATAGATAGATACTAAGTCTATCTACAAGCAGCTGTTAACTGCTTGCACATTATTTTTTCTTCTGTCGCAATAACTTTTTTCTTTGAGGGGGTTGAACTGGGATTGCCCATATTGAACATATGATGGAAATCATCTATGAACTTTGAATCTCCCCACTGATTCTTTAATAAATATGTGAACATAACAGTTGTAATCTTCTAGTTCTGCAGTCTCAAGGTAAACAGCCCTGTGCAATGACTGAAACCTCCTGATATGATTCAATGTAGCATAAATTACTACTTCCTCAATTACATATAGATCTCTTAATATAATATTGTGTGTTCAGCTTATGCCCAGCACCTTAGACGGTTCAGCCAAAGGTATACCAGTGGCCAAGGGCCAAGGTGTTGGGGTAGCTTCACACAGCCTGGTTTCGGAGCTGGGGTTGTAGGATGTGCTATTTATAGACACAGCATAGCAGACTTGCTCACCAAGCCCCTGGTGAGAGAACTCTACATGATAATAAAAGATCATCAAACACACAAAGTCAGAAAAAAAACTGTTTTGGGCCCACCTAATTCTCCCATGAGTTATGAGCTTTGGATATTTAGGGGAGAGCGGGGCCGGTTGAACCAAATTTTTGAAATTGTTCTCCTGCGTGCATAGGCACAGGGTGTCTACAGAAAAAGAGGACAGTCACTTTAGTCAGGTCTCTTATGGTAAAAAAAGGGCAAACTTGTGACAAACTGGACAAAGCTCTGAAACTTTCCATGATGAAAGTTGAAGATCTGAAGTTCACTTTTTGCCTAAGCTCCAAAAAAAAAATTGTGAGGAAGTTGTTTATAAAAGTGTTTCCATGGCAACAAGTCACAAATCTAAGGGGAAAGGAATAGAAGCATTAACTCAATCGCAACATAGAGATGGTTTCAGATAGAGGCCTAATTTTTCGCATGTTAATACCTGAATAAAAGTGCTATCAATTTATATATTGAATTCCATGTTATCATAATTATAGTTGCCATGGCAACGATATGATACACAAAAATACACGAATAATTGGACTTCCCAATGCTTTAAGTGCTGTGGGAGAAACAGTATCCATGTGTTTGATTGTTTTATAATGCCTATGAATGCCCAAAACAATTACCTTTAATCTTTTTCTAAGCTCCAAAGAACATTTCAAAGGTAAATCATTAAAATTGTGTTACCTTGACAACAAGTTAAATTCAACTGGCCAAATGTAAAAATGATTGTTCAACACTTTTTAGGAAGGCACTGGGAAGCAGAGCACTAATTTTAGAAATTAATGAATTTTGGTCACCTTTTTAGTGAACTCTCACACATATCAAGGAGTTTCCATATATTTGTTTGCCATGGCAACACAACAATAATTGAAAAATGTTGGGTAGCAGATACGCTGAATCAGGGTTAATTGGTGGCAGCAAAACCATGCTGAGAAACTAGGCATTTTCTGGTTATCATGAGTGCGTCTAGATGTACATGTCTATGCATGAGAAATTTTGAGAATGGATCCTAAAATGTTGTTACCTGGACAACCACTTGTTTCCATAAATATGGGCCAACATAATTAACAGGTCTTCAAAGGTAAGTTTTCCTAAACAAAAACTTGAATATCTCAAAGACTTTCTTGTCAATTTCGATGAAAATTGGCACATAGGACTGCATATGGTCCCTGTGCATGTGTAGTATTGTGAACTTGTGGTACAATTGTTAAATTTATGCACAATATAACATATCCCAAAGGCACCATGTTTTTTTTTTACTATTTCAAAATTTCAACATTAAATCAGGAGAAATTGTACTTGTACTGCTTTTCTTTGATCGGGTATTACAATTAGTCAGGGAGTCACAGAGGGGAGGTGTGACATAGAGTATGATTACAGTTTTATTGCATATAATAATGGATGGGGCACCCCAGAACAAGAATCAGGTGGGTGCCACTCCGGCACCCTTGGGCATTTCATTCTAGAGGCCATTTTCCAAAATGGCCGCCAGAACCCTATTTCTGGCCATATATCCTCATATAATTGTCATAGGACCATGATTTTTGGGTCTAATCCTAGGTTTTCAGGTATAAGGAATTCAATGAAAGTGGTTTTGATGATGCCAGTTCAATATTCTGGCGGCCATTTTCCAAAATGGCTGCCAAAACCATATTTTTAGCCATATCTCCTGAAATAATTGCCATAGGACCATAATATTTGGGTCTAGACCTAGGTTTTCTTGAATGGGGAATTCAATGAAAGTTGTTTTGATGACATCAAGGCAATAGTTGTCCTTTAACCCTCTCCTTAATGCAAGATGGCTGCCATCGAAACTCAAATGTGGCATTTCGTCTTGCAACATTCTCCGCTATGTAGTCAAATTCGGTCACTTTAGTTTCTTTTGGTGGACCAGCCAAGATATCATTCTTTACTATTAGAGGCATTTTTTGTTAATGGAAGGTGCCTATGCCAATTAGATAGTTTTTTTAAACAAAAATCCAATATTAACTGGAGTATAAATGTCCGATGGGGTTTCTGCAGAGGGCCATTTTAAATTGAAGTTGACAGCAGAAAAACAATTCCTAGAAATTACCAGCTTATTTCAGTTTAGTTATCTCAAGAAATATCAACAAATAATTAAGGTGCTAGATGAAGGCTGACACCAAGAGCATGATGTCAGCTTTTATCTAGCTTCTTAGTTTCCTTTTCACTACAACTTGTCAACCCTCCAAAAGCTAAATCAATGTCGCCGTCACTATCGAAAATGTCCTTGAAATCACAAAATCCTGCCATTTATTTTCAGTACCACTTATCCTTATCACTAGATAACTCACTCCTAACAATCAAAATGGATATGGTTGGATAGCCCTTGATTTCAGCTTTCATTTGACACTTTTGTTTCCTTGTTACTACAGCTGTCAATCTTGCAAGAGCTAAATAGATATTGCTATCAGTGTCAAAAATCTCCCCGGAAACAAAAACTCCTCCCCTATATTTTCAATTCCACCTATCCTAATCACCAAATAAATCATTCTTAAGCAATCAAAATGGATGTGGTTCGATAGCCCTTGATATCAGCTTTAATTTGGCACCTTGGGTTTGTTGTTACTAAAACTGTTAATATTCCAAAAGCTAAATGAATGTGGATGTTATTACTGAAAATATCCTCAGAAACACTATTTTCTCCTGTGTATTTTAAATTCCACCTTCCTTATCACCATATAAATCATTCCTAACTAACCAAAATGGATGTGGTTGGATAGCTCTATATGTTAGTATGTTAGCTTTCATTTGACACCTTCGTTTCTTTGTTACTACAAATTTCAACCTTGCAAGAGCTAAATAAATGTTGCTGTCAATGTCAAAAATCTCTTCGGAAACACAAAATCCTCCCCTGTATTTTCAATTGCACCTATCCATATTACCAAATAAATCATTCCTAACCAACAAAAGTGGATGTGGATGGCTAGCCCGCGATATCAGCTTTCATTTGGCACCATGGCTTTCTTGTTACTACAAATTTCAGTCCTTCAAAAGAAAAATAAATGTTTTTGTCAGTGGCGAAAATCTCCTCGGAAACACAAAATCCTCCCATGTAATACAACATGTACCCCATTTATATAGCTCTTTGAAGATTGACAGTTGTAGTAGCAAGGGAAAACAAGTTGCCAAATGAAGGCTGACATTAATGGCAATGCATCCACATCGATTCTGATTGGTCAGGAGTGAGTTATCTAGTGATAACGACAGGTCGAACTGAAAATACTTGGGAGAATTGTGTGTTTCCGAGGATATTTTTGGTAATGACAGCAACACTTATTTTGCTTTTGGGGGTTGACAGTGGTCATAACAAGAAAAACTGGGTGCCAAATGAAGGCTGACACCAAGGGTTATCAAACTACATCCATTTTTGTTCATTAGGAATGATTTATCTAGTGATTAGGATTGGTGGAATTAAAAATACACGGGAGGACTTTGTGTTTTCTGAGGATATTTTTAATAAGGACAGCAACATTTATTTAGCTTTTGGAAAAATAATGGTTGTAGTAACAAGGAAACCAAGGTGCCAAATTAAAGCTGATATCAATGGCTATCCAATCACATCCATTTTGAGTGCTTAGGAATGATTTATTTGGTGATATGGATTAGTGGAATTGAAAATATAGGGGAGGATTTTGTGTTTCCGATGAGATTTTTGACACTGACAGCAATATCTATTTAGCTCTTCAAGATTGACAGCTGTAGTAAGAAGGAAACAAAGGTTTCAAATGAAAGCTGAAATCAAGGGCTATCCAACCACATACTTTTTGATTGTTAGAAGTGAGTTCGCTAGTGATAAGGATAAGTGGAACCGAAAATACATCGCAGGATTTTGAGTTTCCAAAGACATTTTCAATAATGACGGCGACATTGATTTAGCTTTTGGAGAGTCGACAAGTTGTAGTGAAAAGGAAACCAAGAAGCTAAATGAAGGCTGATATCAAGCTCTTGGTGTCAGCCTTCATTTAGCACCTTAACTATTTGTTGATATTTCTTGAGATAACTAAACTGAAATAAGCTGGTAATTTCTAGAAATTGTTTTTCGGCTGTCAACTTCAATTTAAAATGTTTTTCAAGTTTTCAAGTTTATTGGACCAGATGTACAAATGGCAGGCTGACACCTGAAAGGTGTATTTGCCTTTTAACCTTTGATACAAAAGTTTCAACACTATAATTATTACACATTTAACATGATTTAAAAAAAATAAAAAATAAACGAGAAACATTATATGTTAAATAGCAAATTTTAACAATAAGAGAGAGTGGATGAGGGATGGCGCTTAAACTCCATGCGTTACATTCCCATAATTATTAGATACAAACAGGAAAATATCCTCAAAATTATTATTGAATTATTAACAATTTGACAACCGGCATGAGAAATATCAATCAAAGTACTTTTTAAAAACAATATTATAAATAGATCTAGAATAGTATCTGCTGTTATCATGAGCCTGATATCTGAAACGCAGTGCAGCGTCTTGCCGGACCAAGGATAACTTTGTCCCCCTCACAGCATACAGGAGAACTGGGGTCACCCATGGCCAGGCAAGACGTGCCAACATTTCTCGCATCACTGCTTATTGAGAAAATATAGTTTCGTTCTTCATTTAAAAGTGTGAATACTACAGTTGTGATCCACAACATCATCTAAATCATTCCATTCTTTCACACCTTGGAATTTTATACTTTTTTGACTTGCAGTTAGTCTACATCTAGGAGTTCTCAATTTGAATTTCTGTCTGGTATTTCTCATTGAAGTTGTGACATTATGTTGAAACATATTATTGAATATACTAGGAAGCAGTCCTTTTATAAATTTAAACATAAACAGACTCACTTTAAGACTATATATGCTGGATATGTTCAAGATCTTTAGTTGTTTGAATATTGGAGCTGTTTCAGCTCTAAATGCACTGGATGTTATTACCCTGACTATGCGTTTTTGTAGTTTTACTAAAGATTGTAAATGCGTTTCCGCAGCCTTTCCCCACACTTCTATACAATATGTGTAATGTGGATATATGAAGCTGTAATATAATGTTACCAATAATGGTTGTGTAAGAGTTTTCCGAGCTTTAGTTAGAATTCCCACTCCCCTTGCTATTTTAGTCTTCAACATTGTAATATGCTTATCCCATTTCAGTTTAGAATCAAGAATAACACCAATAAATTTCGTCTGTTCACAATATTCGATTGTTTTGGAGTATATTTCGACATCTTTTGTCCTGGTATAAGTCCTTCTCGGAGAGCTAAAAATCATGAAATGAGTTTTTTCAACATTTAAAGAAAGCTTATTGGCATGAAGCCGTTCTACAATTTTGGCAATTTCTCTATTCATACTTTTGACAGTTTCATCTACCGATTTACCTCGTAAGAATATGTTAGTATCATCAGCAAAAATTATTGGCAATAATATATCTGAAACATTGGCAACATCATTAATATATATCAAAAATAAAAGCGGCCCCAAAATGGAACCTTGTGGGACTCCACAAGTAATTGCCTGTTTTTCTGAATTTGTATTGTTAAATGAAACAAATTGTTGTCTAAATGTTAAGTAATCCTTCAACCAGTCAAAAGCAACACCCCTAATACCTATCTTATACAATTTGTCTAACAAAATTTTGTGATTTACTGTATCGAAGGCCTTCCTGAAATCGAGGAAGACCCCCACAACAATTTCTCCATTATCTAAAGCAGACATAATGTTATCAATTAATATTATCAGAGCCATGTTCGTACTGCGATTTTTTCTAAATCCAAATTGGAACTTGTACAGTAGTTCATGTCTGTTTAAAAATGATAGCAACCTGTTATACATCAATCTTTCAAAGATTTTAGACAAAACTGGCAATATAGATACGGGCCTGTAGTTAGAAATTTGCTTACTATCATTACTTTTAAACAAGGGGACTACTTTTGCTATTTTCATGCTATCAGGAAAAGAACCTTGTGCTAAACAAAGATTGCAAATATGAGTGATGGGTTTAATATAGCTTTTGATAGTGCATTTCAAGACTTTAGCATAGTGCATTTCAAGACTTTAAAAATGGCCCTCTGCAGAAACCCCATCGGACATTTATACTCCAGTTAATATTGGATTTTTGTTTAAAAATCTAGTTGGCATAGGCACCTTCCATTAACAAGAAATGCCTCTAACAGTAAAGAATGATATAGTGGCTGGTCCACTAAAATAAACTAAAGTGACCGAATTTGACTACATAGCGGAGAATGTTGCAAAACGAAATGCCACATTTGAGTTTTGATGGCAGCCATCTTGCATTAAGGAGAGGGTTAAAGGACAACTATTGCCTTGATGTCATCAAAACAACTTTCATTGAATTCCCCATTCCAGAAAACCTAGGTTTACACCCAAATATCATGATCCTATGACAATTATATCTGGAGATATGGCCAAAAGTAGGATTCTGACAGCCATTTTGGAAAATGGCCGCTAGAATGGAATGCCCAAGGGTGCCGGAGTGGCACCCGCCTGATTCTTGTTCTGGGGTAACCCATCCGTCATAATATGCAATAAAGCTGTAATCATACCCAATGTCACACCTCTTGTACAGGATCAATAGGACTGTCTCCTTGACTAAATATATTTGTTGTATTTTGGCTAGTTGCTTGGTTGCCATGGCAACAAAAATGGAATAAATATTGAATTAAATACAGCTTATGATCAATGGTTTGCTCAGGTATTACCATGCAAATATTCAGCCCTGTAACTGAAACCATATTCTTGATATGACGAGATACATGTTTTTCATTATGGTCAGTAACAGTGCGGCTTGCTGTCAAGGTAACAGAATTTTGGCAATATTACCCTGAAAGAATCGGTTGAAGCTAAGACAAGAATTGAAGGCCTGTGTTGTGGCAATTAACAGGCGTATAAATTAACTTGTATCAGTGATAAAATTTAATCTGACAGCTTTCGTTATGTAAGGAAGTACAATATTTTGTGTGCTTTTTGGTTTTTGTTTGGTTGCCATGGCAACAGTAATTATGGAAAACTTCAGATAGACATACATTTTGACAGATGTTTAAATCAGGTATCACAATGCTTAAAAACAGCCCCTTATCTGAAGTGGCCTGTCTACTACGATAAAATGAATTGTTTTTCTTGATTTGCAATTGAACAGTAACTTGTTGCCATGGAAACGCTTTTAAAATGACTTTCCCGGGAAAATTTTTTTTGGAGCTTAGGCAAAATTGATAGAGCATGAAAAACCGAGCTTGTATGCCAAATTTCAGAGCTTTGTCCAGTTTGTCACATTTTTTTCGCTAAGAGACCTGACTACTTGTCTTCTTTTCTGTACTCATATAAGTTCAGAATTTGGTGATAAGTCTTGACTTAAGAGTGGATTTGATAGTCAGTCATACTTAGGGTTGCAAAATTCCCGGGAATTTTCGTTAGGGAAATTTTCCATGGAAATTTTCGGAAATTTATGGGGATTTACGGGAATATTCGGAAACATTGGAAATGTTCCGAAATTTATCCGATTACTTAGGAAATTTCTAGGGAATATAACTGGTTCAGATAAAAAGTCGGCTTGTTGAAGCTGTGAGTTTACACTCAACAGTCAACATCTTATTTTATTAAAGTCTAAAATTTATGGAAGATATTTGCAGTTTGAGATGTAAAATATTTTCTAATTGTATTAAAGGACAAACAAGAATTGCACTTCTGAACTAAAAGACACACACTAAGCAAGATATTGGACACATTTACAAAATCTTTACAATTAAGGTCTGTGTCCTTCATCATATTGCCTACATGCATTGCTTGGTGTATTATCAAGGGATAAATTCATATTTGTGCAACAACAAACTTGACTCTGAAACTTTCAAAAATGTCAAGTAAAATCCAAATTGAGACCAGTTGCTTTCTGCTGATGTGATTGGGATTAAGAAGATGACATTTGCAATCAGTGACATTGCCTCCTTACCAGGTCGGCAAAGGAAGTTTTATACACACCAGATACCTAAATTGTTTGCAATTTTGATAAAATTTGCAGTAGACAGGGGCGGATCCAGGAATTTGGGAAGGAGGGGGCTCAGGTTCAGTGATGGGACTACCACAGGATGCGAAGCCCGAAGGGCTGAAGCTTATGCGGCAGAAGCCAACGCATTTTACGTGCTCTGAGATGAATTTTGAGCATTCTGAATGCCGTTTTAAGCTGCTTATTATCGTTTTCATAGCTATGTGTTTTTTTGAAAACTTCGTTTTGCAGTTAAACCGTGACATCATCGGGTATCTGTCAATGTGATTGGTCTAATCTCCAATCTGTGACATATCAGTTCAGAGTTTGACATCACAGTTAATGACAAAGGAATTTAAAACTGCCAGGCAATGTTACTTGTGTGCACAACCACAACAAACAACCCATGTCTAAGCTGAGTGTTGCATCTCACCAAAAGAGTTTCATAGTTTTCCAAATAAAATGTGTTGCTGTTTTTCACAATACACCAGTCATCACAATTTCAAACAACTTTTGTTGTCAGTATGCAACTCTCCTTTGAGGCTAAGTAGTCTGTTTGGTTCAGTTACAGTTCATTGAAGCATCATTTAGCCAGGGCAAGCTGAACAAGCTAAACATACATCATACATTTGTTAATGCACTTCATCAGTTTCCTGAAATCTGTGCTTGTAATAAACGAAATTATTCAACTTAATCCCTGACATCACAGTTTTGGAATGGAGCAAATTCCAAACTTGAAAAACACGTAGCTATGAAAACGATAATAATCCAATAGATATATTTTGTTGATTCATCAGAAACTAAAGAGGTTTTGCTACACATTTTCAGGTCCCGTGAACGTGTAGGCTGTCATGACAACAATGTTATAAGAATCACTTCCACACATACACGTGTATCAGTAACGTCACACAGAAATGTGCAGCAAAGCTTCTCTATTAAATTAAATGTTCAGCTACACATTACAAACTTTCATGAGAAGTCATATTGCTTAAAACATGGATGAGCTAATATTGATAAGTAATGGGACAGGTTGGAATTTACAGTCCAGATTTACAGGATTAATATCAAATTGTCAAAAAAAATCAAATTGTAAAAAAAAGCTAAATCAATCAAATAAAGTGGACTGGTAGAAAAGTGTCCCTATATGGCTTTAACAGAGGTTTGAACGATGTCCTCAGTTTTGAATTTGCAGCTGTCAGCATAGTGGACTAGCACAGAAGACACATTCATGACATAATAAGGTGAAATATTGTCCATTGCATCAAGTTCACGTGTCACAACTGAACTGCAAAGTGCGATTTACCCAGCCGGGGAATTCTGGCAAACCTGCTCTCACTTTTTTAATTCCAAGAAGTAAACTGTTTCTCGTATGTATACCAACCCAACATCGAAACAGCTGCCATTTTTTGACATGTTGTAAACAGGCCAGCCAAACTGCTGTAGTGCAAGGTAACAATCGCCAGCAAAGATTGCAATGTGTCATGTTACTGATACAGTGTAGCACCAACAGCAGTTCCAGTACTAGTGCGTGCCCTTAAATTTTGGTGCACTTTAGCATAACCAACTATCCTTTTCAAATAGGAAACAAAAGAGAACTTTGAAACTACTTTGTGAGCAGAACCCCATATTTAGGCGAGTGCAAGGTCTGTATTCCTACTCCCTGTCTAGGTGTCAAACACGAGTGTTAGTCCTTGCGGACTTTTATGCCACACGCGCGAGTATTAGTTGTCTAAGTGACTTTTTGGCTTGGGCCCAAGGGGGGGGGGGGGTTTGAACCCCCTGAACCCCCCCCCCCTTGGATCCGCTACTGGTAGAAGTCAAAACCGTAGAAGTGCTAGACTATAGACTATGTTTCCATGCACTGTATATAGCACAGTGACAAAGTCAAACACTTCTGGGTCTGTGCTTTTGACGCCTGATGTTAAAGTGTTCATCAAACGTCCTTTAATTGGAAATTAAACTAATCGCAAATATAACCCTCGGAATCAGGTTCGTCAGTTTACAGGTTTTCTTCTGCGGAATATAAAATTTCATAATCGTCATTCTGCAATTGCAATCGGAATATTCCTTGAGGGATGAAGTAGTGAACTATGAGGCTCTTTGAGAGAGACACAGCTGCGAAAATTTTTGCTGCACAAAATAATTCCTCTGGAGAAGTCCTTCCGTATTTTGAGCATCTAAATTTTGGAAATTTAATTTCTAATAATTTTACACAAGTCTCAATTTTGAAAAAAATATTTCCGTAGGAAAATTGTGCCCGAAACATGTGATGGCCCATTTAATATGGTTGATTTTTTCTGAGCACCGTCCCTCAATAAATAGGCTTGTGCACAAATCTTGTTCAACAAAGCTTCCTTTGGTGTATACAGAATAATTTATTAAAATTTTTATAAACCAAAAAAAACAACAACCCAAAATCTTGCCTTGGAAGATTTTGAAATTACCAACTCGAGAACAATTGGCAACAGACTTGACCCTCGTTGTCAGACCTATATTATATATGCAACCTTGACTCTGAAAGGAAGACTTCAACACCACATACTATCAAAATGTAATGACAGACATTCAAACGATCATTATTCACAGGACCAATGACAAACATTTACGCAATTTATTTGAAAATTCCCAAAATTCCCGCAAGAATAAATTCCCGGAAATTTTCCCTGGAAAATTTCCAATATTTCCGGAAATTTTCCCGGCCTTTGCATCCCTATTTGGGACACCCCTCGTAAACAACACAGCGAGATTCTCAATAGTGAAGCATGGTCTTATCCAATAGACCTCTCACTACAATCAAGTTAAGGAAAGTTAGCTTATATCATTGGCAACTTGTATACATAATCACTTCACAACAAGAAACCTTTAAAAAAGTAACAGGTAGAAGATCAACTGAGGATTATGAAAAACAGACAAGAAATATTCATAAAAGATGAAAGCTATTTTTTTCTTCAAATTGACAACAGTGTAAAACGGGTGAATACGAAATAAAATGTATGCAAAACTTTTTCAATAATAGTCATACCTTATATATGTTTCACATACATATATGTTTCATGAAATGTCCTAATAACTTAATTTCACATCCACTTGTTCAAGTTCACTTCTGACCAAAACATTTGACGATAATGAACACGCAAAGACATACATTGAACGAGAGAAATAAATGTACAACTGCGCATTCTCACTTGAACTGAAACTGCATTAGGATTAATATTTACAACATTTCACTGCTGCATTTTCTGAGAAGGAATGAACTCTCTGGAATGCCAACAGCAAAATTATGCAAGAGCATCTGGTACAAATGGTTGTAATTAGTCATGACTCATGAAATAATTTATACACAAATATTGAACATTTTCAAATAGATTGCATTATAAAAGAACGAAAAATTATGAATTACATATACACTACATTAGAGTGAAGAAAACACTACGTGGCACAATCACAGGTTGCTGGCATAAATGTTCCGATGGCACCAACAGTGAAAAAACTAACAACATGCGTCCCCAGGCAGATGAAAATATTGCATTTAAAAATGCCTCAAAAGGGGTTACATCATAATTACAGTACAAAGCACAGTCGTGTAAATTCCTTAGATGATTATACAAAATATATCAGCCAGAATCTGACTAAATAGTTGTCTCACAATCGGGGTGAATTGTCATGAAGAACTTTCATGATACATTGAACGTTTATAATCACATTTGTAGGCGTGCCAGTGTGTGTGTGTCTATACATATTCTCCCATCGTCCGGGTGAGGAGTGTCAAACTAAAACTGAACAAATGTCATTTTATTTTGTATAATACATACAATTAAATGTCATTTAGTGCAATACTGCTTTTTAGCTCGGCATCACAATCAAAATCAGGAGGCCATGTGGGACATGGTGCAGGGTGGTCAATTATTAACAACACAAAATAAACATTTTATGCAAAACAAACCAATCAGGTTTTCAAAGTAACTAGTTCTGTACAAAGGTTTTGAAACAAGACTGACCCTTTTTACTCCTCTTTCATAAATTTCACTATCTGTACACAAATTCCACATTTTTAGTAAAATTTACACCATATCAGAGAAAACTCAGAAAACATATATTATAAACTTCGCACCAGATTTCACTAAAATACTACAAATATATTCAGTCTGCAGGGTTCTACAATTAGACCTCAATTATAAATTCAATTTAGCTAGTATTAGGCAGCGGTGTGTTTGGGTACTAAAAATATCATTTATCATCAAAATTGAATTCTCAAAATAGTTTTCTCTTTCCATGATTAAGTCTCCAATCGCAGCTTTTAAGTTTAAAATCCCATAATCGTAATATCTATTCAAAACATAGCATACCATCCCTGACGGCTGACTCATGACAATCGACAAAAATGCGGACAGTTAATGAGACATAATTATTATTACTCAAAAACAAAACAAGCAAATGCTGATATAAAATGTAAAAAAAAATCAAAATGAGCAAAAATCAAAATATATGTTCAATGCACAAATGCTGCGTTCTCAAAAACCAGTGAGAAATAATATAGTCATGAGCCAGCATGAAAGACAAGTGAAGAGTATGTCATACTGTGATTAACCTGTACATTTGCCAAGGAATGAGATGCTAGTTAATAAATGAATCTGCCAGATACTGAGAGTCAGAGACACGTCATGGCTGTGAAGATTATGACTGTGAAGATTAAGGTCCATGGTCGCCCATAGTACCACCCACTTTCCTTTTCACAACTCCATTTAGCGAAGACCTGAAACACAGAATAGCAAAAATGAACATCTCGCAATAATTAATCATGAATATCAATGATCTCCAGTATTGTTAAGAAGCCACACACATTACGAGAAGCAGAAAAGAAATATATCATGTCCAATATAAATGTTCAAATTGTACAGTATAGAAATAAAATTATTCTTTCTGTCTGTTCACCGATATACAGCTACACACCAACTACAGTACAAAATATAAATCACTAAGACTCACTAATGAATCTACAATTCTATATACAGCAATAAATAATTGCATGTAGAATTATTGTCTGTGGTATAAGATTATAATAATACATATGTGCCTTGCTAAAGTCTATATGAAAGATATATAAAGCTATAAATAGTAAGCTGCAAATAACACTTTAAAACTTCAGTGCATTTGACATACGAAAGACAATGTTGCCATGTCTGGCATATATACAGTGTAAGCATTTTAACAGGAATTCTTATTTTTCCAGAATTATGGTTTTCTTTATTTCCTTCTGCCTGCTAGCCTTCCTTCCTTCACCGTTGAATGACAGAAATACAGACTGATAACTGAGATACTAAAGAGAATTTAACTTTGCTAATTGCTATGATTGTTTTAAAATAATGTATAACGATTCCATTCCCTCAGAGCAAGAATTTAGTAATTGTATAGGAAACTCCACTTCTTACTCCAAGAACCATAGAAATCCTTGCTCTAAGAACCATAGAAATCTGCAATAATGACTATGTCATTGAAATAAATCAAAACCAAAGCATCGCCACATTATTTGACAAAATATGACATAAAATATATAATTGATATATTATATATATTTTAGGTGAGTAGATTAATTGTGTTAAAGCAGAGCTTTGAATAGTGTTAGCATAGTAATTGAGTAGTAAAGCTACCTCCGGAGTCCGGACCCATAGGCTAATTAGACATTAGGTCTGTCTGAGCCTAAACCATTATTAATTGAGCTAGAATGGATACTATATATGTCTAAATGTTGTGGTTAGAAGCGATGAAAATGTCAGAAATTCTGCAACAAACCACAAGGAGTTGACGACTATGATGATATTTTTGACGCTCTCCACAAGTGTTTTCGTTCTCGTATACCTTAATTTTCACACAATTTTACAAAAACAAGGTAAGATATATATAAAAGATTTAAGCTAAAGAGAAGGCTGTGATTCCTATATTATCGAACCTCAACAAATAAAATAAAATAAGAGGACCGACTTTTAATTTCTTTTAATTAAGGTGACTCGAGCGTGGTAGTTTGATCATACAGATTTTTCTAAAATTTTGCACAGGTACTCTATGGGACCCATACATTCCAAAAATGAAAAATAAAAAAATTTCACCGACTCGTTTGGTTGCCATGGTAACAGCATATTTGGCCTGATGACTGCTTAAAAGTCATAAATTGAGTTTTTGGTTATGTACCACAGAATAAAGCACTACATGCATTTGTCACACAAAAACGTCAGAAATGTCTTCCCAAGGATTTACACCAATAGATTTTCCATAAACTTGAAGAAAAAGGTTAAAATATTTTTTTCTGTAAGAGCTCAAAGGCCACCAACACACTAATTTATTGCAGATTTTACATGCATACATTTTGGCAGTAATCAAATTTCAGGAAAATGATCATACAGATTTTTTTTTAAATTTGCATATATCATAAACATGTTATTGTCAAACAAATGGCAAAAAATAAAAAAAATTCACCAAGTCATTTTTTTACTGCAGCACCATGACTGTGCCAACGTCAATTTAAATAAATAAAGACAATTTTTGACACAGTTGTCTGAAATTAACTGAGAATTTTTTTTGGATAAAGGTAAGAAGCTGAAACTTTAAACTAGCATAGAATAGACGTTACTGCATTCAATAAAAAAATAATTATGCTTCTAGCTGCCTTAGATCTCATTTAAATAGCAAATTACTGGCTGCATGCTGTTAAAAAAAAAAGAACAGAAAATGGTAGCGTCACAACTGCTGCAGGCCCTGAAAAAGTTGTGACGTTACCATTTTCTGCTCTCTTTTTTTTAACAGCATGGCAGCCAGTAATTTGCTATTTAAATGAGATCTAATGCAGCTAGAAGCATAATTATTTTTTCATTGAATGCAGCAACACCTACTCTATGCTAATTCAAAGTTTCAGCTTCTCGTCTTTATCAAAAGAATTTTCTCAACTAATTTCAGTCAACTGTGTCTAAAATTGTCTTTATTTCTTTAAATTGACATTGGCATAGTCATGGTACCGCAGTTAAAAAACGACTCGGTGAAATTTTTTTATTTTTGGACTTTTGTTTGACAATAACCTGTTTATGGTATATGCAAATTTAAAAAAAAATCTGTATGATCGTTTTCCTAAAATTTGATTACTGCCAAAATTGATGCATGAAAAATCTGCAATTAATTAGTGTGTTTGTGCCCTTTGAGCTCTTACAGAAAAAAGTATTTTAACCTTTTTCTTCAAATTTGTGGCAAATGTATTGGTTTACATCCATGGGAAGACATTTCTGACATTTTTGTGTGACAAATGCATGTAATGCTTTATTCTGTGGTACATAACCAAAAACTCAATTTATAACTTTTAAGCAGTCATCAGGCCAAACATGCTGTTACCATGGCAACCAAACGAGTCGGTGAAATTTTTTTATTTTTCATTTTTGGAATGTATGGGTCCCATAGACTACCTGTGCAAAATTTTAGAAAAATCTGTATGATCAAACTACCACGCTTGAGTCACCTTAAGTGAAAACATGCCAGCATCAAACAATGGACAAGCTGGTACATACATGCTATAAATAATAGTATAATAAGGAACACAAAAAGCTGGCATCCTATACTTTTTGTGCTTTAAAAATACATGCAGTTACAAGAATAGAACCAATAAAATTTTGAACAGCAATTGGAGAATTCAGCTGATTATGCACGTAAGCCTAGCCTCACTCCAGGATATATCAATAAATTTTATTTTAACATAAAATACTTCCTGAATTAATCAATTAAGGTAAATAAATTTATTGAAATTCAAATATCTATTTTTTTTACATGATTAAATTGTTAAAGCAGTGGTAGCAACTGTTGCAGCATGGCATTGACAGTTCAACGAGTGAGTAGCATTGACAGTTCAATGGCTGCAGTGCTGCTTTAATGTGGTGTTATGACAAGCAGGAACTTTCATTCAACATGGGGTCTCTCAAATACTCAATATATAAGGCAACGGTACCGTCACAAAAAGTTAGCGCATGAAATTGTTTTAGAGATAAGAATATTGACATATTGGTGTATTGACAGACGTGTCAAGGCCCCATAAACTCATACAAAGGAAACACAGATCAAACAATGACATACACACATCTAAAGCAACATAAATCGCAAAAATCGAACAAAAATCGACAAAATAGTTATCGTTATATCAATACAATTAATCGTTATGATATCAGGCCATTTTTGAATGTCTGAAATGTTTGAATTTACAATCAAACAAATATTCTCTCAAACCCATTGTTTACAGATTAACATCATTAGGTTAAAGGTCGTAGGTCAGCTTAGCTATCTATTCTTGTCAACTTGTGCATCACACCATATATATAGGATCATTTTGTAATTTAAGGTTAAACGACTGTACTATCTGTACATGGGCCGCATAAGTTAAGACAAGCTGGTATACATAGATTTAACCTTAGAGGAACATAAAAAAGAGGACATACTTTTTGCCATTGTTTGCATGACTTCCGAGGCCATTGCCTAATGATTTTTCCTCTTGTAATTTTTGAAGAACCTCCTCCTCTCTCAAATCATCCACCTCCTTCATTTGTCCCGTGGCTACTTTGTACAAGAAATTAACGATAAACTGAAACAAAGAGCGGTCACGTTTCAACATTCATCATTGAAGCATCAGATCATTGTTTCGAGGTCGATTATTTGTTAAATTCTAAGTTTGTGTCAACAAAATCATCAAGATCAATAATAGAAATAAAGTTTATTCATTAAAAACGAGTTTGTGTCAACAAATCAATAATATTTGTAAACTTTTAAAAACTACATTAAGTTGGTCAACAGGAACTTTCGCAAAATAACTGTATTGTAATAATAAATTCCGAATAGTTGATCTCCTAAAGATTTTGAATATCATACAACGCATTAATTATATCATGCATTTTATAAGCATATTTACTTCTACTGACTAAAAAAAATATTGCTAATTTACTATTTACAATATACATAATATTCATCTTTCTTCTAAAGTGTTACGATCAATGTTTCATACAGACTTGCTTAAAAATTGGCACACCATATTTTGGTTAAATTTCCTCTTATTGTTCCCCGATCTTTCAAAATAATCAATATTCTTAATCATCTATTAGGATGCCAAAGGATCAAAGGAAATGATCTCGAATTACACATTTAAAGCGCGAGCTATCTAATTACAATTCTTCATGGAAACATTAACTAATTAAGCAATTAACCTCATATCCATAGGTGTCCATATGAAGCTAAACAGTGTGCCAATAGATATCAATCACACTAGAACATACACTTCTTTAATGTGTACTTAAAAATTGAATCTGCTTTGTTTGTAAAACACAAACTACAAAAGAAAACTCAAATACTCATAGTGGGAGGACTCACAGTTGCTCCAATTGCACTTATACACATGGTAAAAGTACACTAGTACAGTTAAATAATATGAAAACCATGATGCACGTAACTCACTGTAATTGCTCAAACTAATTTTTTAAGTTCAGAAAAGTTATAACACAGGTTCTTTTTCATAAGATTTTTCCTCCGGTAATTTCTCCCATTGTTTTTGAGTGCTCTTCCCAACTATATACTTTTGCAGCTAGGCAATAACAACATCCAACAACAGGTCCAGAACAAGAATAATGTTCCCAAGTAAGATGTTGACACATATCTTTTAATACCATAAAATACCCCACATTTTACATGTAAAGGAGTGCCCTAGTGAATAGTTCAAACTGCAGTTGTTTCGCTTAAAATAACGAAATTAATTTCCTCATTCAAATGTAAATATAACTGAAATATAGGGCTATCATGAAGACATTTTTGTAATCGTGATAGCTCTACTGATATCCTGTATTAGATACTTTTTAAAAATTAATCTTTTTTTTTTTTGTAAAATGTGGAAACATTGGGCTTTCATATAAAATGGTAAGTGTTGAAAAGTTGCCACAGAGAGTTTAGCTTCAAATAAGTTATATTAACACAATGTACATTCAAAATATAGAGTTGGCAAGAGAATGTTAAGCTTACCATAAACCAGTAGATATTGAGAACTTGCAAGATCCAGAGAAGTGAATTCAAAACAAAATCATATTTTGCATAAGGAGCAGCCCCCGATGTGGACAGCCGAAAGCATGCACTGTATAGGGCCTTTAGTGGAAACCAATACAAACGAAACATAAACCTGAAAGGAAAGCAATCGTGCAGTTATTTACATGGATCTACAAGCAAAACTTAATTGAAACAAGAATCTGAGGATTCAAGTCTGAGAGAGACACTCCATCATGATACTGTATTGATAGCACTTTCACTTGGGAGTTATGCTTGTCATAAGGACGCATGGATGATCGGGGCATTTCATCATGTATTTACGCACTAGGTAGGCTAATTAGGACAGCAGGAGGATCCAGAAATTGGCAAAGGATGATCGAAACTGCTGTCCAACATAAGTCCAGGAATTGAACCCGGGACTCCCTTGAATTAACTGCAACTAGATGAAGCACAGGATAGGGGATCGTTCGATGCATGTAATGCTGTCCCAAAGGGACTTAATTGTCCCCCCTATTTTGACATTTAATCACCAAAAGAAGGTAAATCAAAATTGTACAATGTAAACATTTACTTTCCAAAGCTGTAATTGTTTTTATTATTTACTGTCAATGTCTTGTGTATAATGAAAGACCTTTCCCATTGCCAATGATAATCACACATACAATAGATTGGTATCATTGACTGGTATCATTGATTGGCATCATAGATTGGCAGCATTGACTGCTGTCATTGATTGCTATCATTGATTGCTATCATTGATTGATTGCTATCACTCATTGCTATCATTGACTGCTATCATTGACTGCTATCATTGACTGACTATCTTTGATTGCTATCATTGATTGCTATCATTGATCGCTATCATTGATCGGTATCATTGATCGCTATCATAGATCGCTATCATTGATCGCTATCATTGATCGCTATCATTGATCGCTATCATTGATTGTCATTGATGGACTGCAGACACAGTGGATGTGCATACTGCACAATAGGATACGTTTTTGATTGGAGACGAACGGAAGTCAAGCGGACCGCTGGAGTAAATCGAACAAAAAGATCGAAAATGCCCGCGGACGTAAGTCACCCGGACCGCTCGAGTAGGCCAATCCTTACAAAATCGAAAACGGCCGCGGTAACATCTCGTGACAGCGAAAAAACGAAGCGATTTACGAAGTTTAAAGGCGGATTTGACTTGGAAAATGAATTGTAGAAGGATAACAATAGATGGCTTAACACATTTGATGTTGCAATGAACAAAATGAGACCAATTTTGACGCAGAAAACCCTGTGGCTTTGAAGAAAAGTGCAGTACAAAATATTATTCCACGACGCTTCAAGCTCAAAACAGTATCCCCCTCTTACACTAAAGTGTAAGGGGGGACAATTACCAATTTGATTGTCCAAAAAGCAACAAAGATACTAAATAGAGATTAAAAGCTAATATGTTAGTGTAATCAGGCCTATGCTGTGAATAATCCTCTTATTGACTGGGACGCTCCTGCAATTGACATGATACATTAATGACATTTCTCTGTCAGAATAAATTGTCTCAGAAAGTACTCTCTCAGACAATAAACACAGAAGTTCCATTATATAGTATAATAGCGCATTGTTCACTCAGCATTCAGAAAGCATATTGTCATTAAGCACGCAGTTTAGTTGGCATTGTCTAACATAGCATTGCCTGGAGAGAATGACAATGTTATAGACAGTAAGATGAAGTGTATTGTCCATCGATTCGTTCAAAAACAAGTTGTCTGTCATCAAAGTCTATGTCAGAATCAAACTACATTTAAAAGCAACAATGCCCTTCAGAGAAAGCAGCCAGCAGGCTTTTTTACAAAATGATCACAGTATACATCACTGATACTGCATATATATCTATTGACACACAAACAGTTTAAGGCAAATCAAAGAGAGCAATGTATTAATAGTATAAAATACTTAATAATAATCATCCATTTCTTAAAACTAAAAGATTTTCAGAATTTGATAAAGTTCTATTGTACCAAGCAGTAAGTCCAATCGTACCAGGCAGCTCATGCACTTTGCAGAATACAAAGTCATCTTATGTTTCTTAAACCAATGCCATGACTTCTTTACACTGAATTCTTCGTAATAAGGACAAAGAGATAACTCTAACATAAGGCCAATGACTTATCAGACCAGTTACCATGTCATAATTCATGATATAGAAACAATTCTTTAACATATATAAATACACCAATAAAATTAAACGAGATAACTATCCTATAAAATGTAAAATCATCAAGGAATATTGCTGCAAATAGAGCAAGTCAAGAGAATTATTAGATGAAAGAGGAGTTGGTCACTTTGATATATATAATATCATATACATGTACTGTAATCATTCTTATGTTTAGGAATTTAATGCATTTCAAAAATGGCTCAGGAGTCACTATGGACTAGGTAGGTTGGTGTGCTGTGACTTGTACATGTATACAAATGTGAGGTTTGAATTTGTAATTAACTTGTACATAAACCAGTCTATGAGAGCAAACAAACAAATGCATTAGCGTTTGTCAGAGTACCAAGGGAAAGTGGAAATGGACTAGTCAAAAATAAATGAAGAGCCAGACAGCAAATAACTGATCCGGATACATACGAGACATATTAAACTTGCACCTGTTACTATACCTATTGAGTGAATAATAAATACGATAATATATATGAGAAAAAGTGTCAGGATGGTGAAATCCATCAGGATCATGTTTTAAAACAATTCACCAATGTTGACTAGTGGAAAAGTAAAAGTAAAAATCTAACGGGAAGATATTAAACATTTGCCAATGGGATGACTATGAGAGTACCTCTTGGCTTTGTCAGTTAAATTGTTAGTTCTATTTTGTGTTGGAGACTTTAAACTCAATCTTATGATATTATTTCTACCTGTGGCAAAGTTATGTTACTGGTACTACTGATATGCCTTGGAAGGCATTGTAACTTATTTGCAGAATCGTTTCACAGAAGTCTGAAGAACAACTGGATTCCTAGGTTGCATGTCAGAGGAGCAAAGAGCACCATTACTCATAAATTTTTGATTAACCTATACTGTAAAATGCCTGAGGAGGAGACTGATAGAAGCCTCAGAGGACTAGCAGACTACTCTTAGGATGCCACATCATGTGATTGCGAGGAAAATCTTGATAAAACCTAGATAAAAAGATAAACCCAGGTATCTTGTGGGCCTAGTATCTTGCTGGCCTACTATCTTTGAATGAATGGATATTTTTATCTTCAAGGACAGCATATCATGTCATGATGCTTCAGTCACTACTGTCACTATATCACTAATGTTGGCTAAAAAAATGTCACAGTGCACAGATAGTGAAAATGCCACCAGTGAAGCTTCACATACTTTGATAAAGAAATTATTTGATAGAACTAGCTTTTCAGATCAGTCTATGCCTGTTTCTGATAGGATTTGTATGTTACATATAAAAGACAGATCAGACATTTTAGATCCATATTATTGTAGGAACCTTTGTCAGTTGAACTATAAAGACAAGACTCACAATCTACTGTACATAATCTAAAATACTATTTGACCAACGAAATATCAACATTTTTGGCTTTTGTACATGTATCACGTACTGTATCAGCAGATTAAAAACAGAATTTTGAAGTCTTTGATACCCAAGCCTTGAAAGATCAGAGTAACTGCCTAGAATCAAGCAAATGACAAAACAAGTATTCTCTGACTTAGCACTCGGGTCAGAACAAATAGTGCAGTACTCAAAAGCATGTTCTTGTGGTTACATGTACTTACCACGAAAGAGCAAAACACAAGAACCCAACTGTAGAGATGCGATCGTGGATGGCATAAAACTGCTTGTTTCTATCTTTGAAGTATACGTTGCATTTTGTAAATTCGAGGCAAATATCGGCAATGTCATGGAGGAACAATACAAGCAGCCCTATTTTATGGTATCTGGAAATAGAAAGCGAAAAAAAATCAATAACTCATACAAAATGATACGATAAACAAAGGTTTCTTTCGAACAAGCAAATCACCAAGGTAGTTTGTATCTGTTTTTTTACGACCGCTCGAGTGCCGCTGTGCTACTTCTGGCATTATGTCGCGCACCCCGTATTTAGATTCTAAATATAACTCATTGAGCAACTCTTAGCACAAAGGCAATTGTACCAGACAATCGATCTTCAGAGAAGACCTAATAACTGTCACAGTGTCACATGCTTTGCGCACAATCCACGACTAATAATAGAAAAAATATAAATAATTAAAATGAAAAAAATAACAAAAGCAGTTCAAAGTAGCCATTATCCGACCATAGTACCTAGACATACAGGATGCTATAAAAAGAACTTTCTGAAGTCGAACAAATATTTTTAAGAGGCTTGTTAACTGAGGATGGATAAATAATTCACAGAAATATAACGTCACCATAATGCAAGTTACATCAAATACTTTTTTACTTTTTATCTTCTATCATACCATATCAATAAGATTGGGCTATACAAAGGAGACATGTCAATGAGGTGGCACCTTGCAATTGTTGAAACATTACAACTGACTAACAATTCTGACACACTACACCATAGTACAAATAATGCCTGGCACACTAACTGACCAAACACGGTAAGACACAAGGGTCACAAGCAATTAAGAGCACAAACAATTAAGAGTATGCGAATAACCTTTGACATCTATTCAGTAATTAGTCCAGACAACTAAATTGAAGTAATTACTACAATGATAATATTTTATTGGCCACATGTACTATTAGTATTAGGTTATCAGGGCTGGTAGCTCATGTACAGGCTATGGAAAAAGAACAAGGCCCAATAGTTCAACAAATAAATTAGATAACTCTTATCTATTATCTGAGAACAACAAACACAGGTGAATGACACAATCATTCATTACAACTGTATTTATATAAGTTTCATATTAAGGCATGTTCCGTTGTCTTACATGTAGGAGATACAAGGGACACCACCTTCTACACTTGATGGTTTTGCAATTCATCAATCATTATTCAAACTTCTCAAAATCATCGATCATCATTGCAATACAAGATTGTACTGTGCAATATCAAATAAATTTCAATTACGGATGCTCCAAACTCCCATGGGCGAGAGTCAGTCAAATAAATTGTCGAAATATCGGGTGGACTTGTTTACAGTTAGGGAATAAGGACCAAATTATTTTCTCAATTTAAGTACATTCTTTTTGCTGCAAACATGACATTCGCAGAATTCAGAAGATTTTTCTGGGACATACCAAAAATGTAACCAACATTACATTGCATATCGAAACATTGCTAGAATGTTGTGCATGCTTAGAAACTATGGAAACGTCTGGAGAGATCCCTTTCTGAAGCAGTCCTTTGCATTCAGTGAACCATAAACACTGATAAATGAGTTCATGCTTGAGGTACCAAGTCACTCATCTTTAAAATGTTATATTGGGAAAGTACAATTGCACAAAACAGCACTCAGCTACCGTACAGATTCCTTAATTTCATGCACTTGCCACATGTCAGTAAATCAAAAATATGTTATGTAATCTAAAAGAACATATTTATGTGACAAATGTCCCTGAAAAATGTGTGATGGATAAAATAATCGATTCCAAGAAATTGATCCAAACAAATGGCAATGTTTTGGGTTCATGGAACAACCCATTATTAGAATTCCATTTTTTCTTTTTCATGCCAAAGGGGATTTTCATCCGATTTTCTCAACTGAAGTGATAGACATATATGTCAGGATGACATCAAAATGGATCAGGTTTTTCTTAGATGGGGCTATCATCTATTTAACATTTTTAAAATGTATCTTTGGATCATTTCAAACCTTCACTACACAAATATGGGTACTGGCAGCATGGAAATACAGACAATTCTCAAAGACAAGAAATTCTGATAATGTTTCTGTGGGTAAATATGGTGCTATGACCTAACCCATTTATTGGGAGAGAGCCAGCTCTCTCCCTCAGGGATTGGTATGATTGTCAGAAATTTTTGGATCGCTTGTCAAAGACAAGGGAACACTTTCCAAAGTGTTTTTTTGATTCAAGGGACTAATATGATGCATAAAAGAGGCGTGGTAATGACTTTTGCTTCTTGTGATTCTGGTTTATTTAATATTAAGGTTTTAGTTTTCAACCAAATGGGTGTTTATTCACGCAGGAGCAGCCAGTAATTCATATTGACATGGAAAATTAAAGTTTTAAAATTTGTTTCTTACATGTTAAATTTATTTTGTTATGTCTTTAAGGTTGTACCTGACAAAGTTAAGTGGTAATTTGGTAAATATTTCGAGGAAAAGGACAAATTCCAGTGTTTTATCAACATTCATAAATTCAGTTACATTCACTGACTGCTCCCTCAGTGTTACACACAGACTCAGCCATGGTGTAAATGTAAAAGGGATTCTGATTGGTCAAGATCCTAGGTTCATGCTACCTGGTTCATGATTGGCTTATGTCTTTCTGATAGCTTTTTGGACACTTCTGTTAGGGCTAAAATTAAAATTTTAGGCTCTTTAGAATCCTCAATTCATAGACTATATTATTTCGTTTTTTCATGGAGATATATTTATTCATTGCTGAGAATTCGTTGAAAATGCATATATCAGTCATGGTGTAAATGTAAAAGGGATTCTGATTGGTCAAGATCCTAGGTTCATGCTACCTGGTCCATGATTGGCTCATGTCTTTCCAATAGTTTTTCGGACACTTCTGTTAGGGCTAAAATTAAAATTTTAGGCTCTTTAGAATTCCCATATCTTAGACTGTATTATTTCGTTTTTTCATGGAGATATATTTATTCATTGCTGAGAATTCGTTGAAAATGCATTGGCCTATACTTTTTTTGTGCATTGTTGATGCTAAATGATGTTAAATAGCACATTTTTACAATAAGAGGATTTGTTATTCTTCTTTATTAAGTATTTGTTATTCTTCTTTATTAAGTACAATCACACTAATTCAGTTTCATTCTATCTTTGTGATAAAATAAATATTTTTTTATTGTCAAGACAATTGATCTCTTCAAAAGCCATGAATCGGAAGTGTAGGCTGTAATCAGGAGGTGCCATCCAATTGTATTTTCAATTGCATTTGATCCAAGCCAAAGAATGGCACTCTCTGTAATCCAATTGATTGCAAGACCCACTTCTGATTGCCAGATTTGAATATAATTGCACTTTAAGTCATGTCTTTTGAATAACTGCCCTTTCATTTCTTGATCAAAGTATATTTGCTGCAAGGTGTGACAGTTCTTTTAGACTTTTAGTCTGAATATTAATATTTAAAGATGATCCTCTCCTATTGGTTGAAACTCAATCTGTTCTTATTGGCAGTTGGAAGTACCTGAACTAATAGACTAATTTCAGGGACGGTTCTCTCAGTAAACACTAGGGGAAAAGAGGTGCTTGGTGTCAGTACTCTTAAAATTTCATTGGCTGATAGATTTCCCGCCCTTGCCTATGATTGGTCCACCCAAGTCGTCTCCAAGCTGGAGTATTTTTAATGCCTTTTAATATATATATATATACCATTTATTCGTGCTTATCACACCATTTTACGTATTTTGAAAATAATACAATCAATAAACGTAATTAAATTAATAATTATATTCGGGAACCAAATGTCAATTTAAGAATAAATAGAGGATGCAGTCCTTCATCTCCTGTGAGGTCCAATTGTTCAGTTTTGAAACCCTCTGCACCGCAAGTGAAAGTTCCCTTATGGCAGTTGCTGAGCCTTCCAAGCCTGAGTCCAAAATTAATCATAGCATTGTTTGTCCACATGCCAATTCAGATTACGTGCTTTAATGCTGCCTTTGGATGAGCTCAAAACCTTAATAATTGCTGCAACTCTCCTGTTGTTCCCTGAGATCATAGTATTATACAACCTCAAGAAACGTGAACGCAGGGCACTTTCCATGGGTATTGTTTCATGTAACTTTGAGCACTGTTGAGGCTTTATAACTTCCTAATTCTTTCAGATTAAATTTTGGAAGTAGTGTTTTTAGGTTTAATGGGCATACATCTTCCATGTGCGGAAAGCAAATTAAGAATCATGGAATTACCTAGAAGTTATTTGGGGCAAATGTTCAGCACATTCAGTGATATAGGTCTATTGGCCAATAAAAAAAAGAATATGTTGTCTCTGTCACACATAACTACATTCAACTTTCAGACTATATATATACCAAACAATTTTTAAAAAGTGGATTATTATTACTTCTAAATAAGTAATATTAAAGCCTATTTCTGAACTTTAGTAAGCAAGTTGATAAACAGGCATTCCAAGTATACTAAGTATGTGGACCAAAAAAACGGTGCGGAAATAGGCAAGCCTATTCACGGCGCTTTAGTCAGTGCTAGTTGAGTGCCATTGCTTAAAAAATATAGGCCTATTTTGTCTTCAATCTGTCTGGTCCGCATTAATCTGGGTCTGCAGCTACTTGGTCCGCATCCTTTACTCCTAAGTGTTGTACCAGAGTGACAGACTGTAGCTTCCCTGGAAGATGCCTGCAGATTTGCAGTATTTAAACCAATTCAAGCCATTTGAAACACAAAAACTTATCAGGAAAAATCTGTATTTTGTCTACAGGTTTGGCAATAGGCTCAAATTAAAGCTTATTTCAAGTAGAAGAAATCCAGAGTCCAATTTTAAAATCCAATGTCGGATTTTTACAACTGCTTGCAGCCTGTATTGCAGGAGGAATTTTCAGTCAGCCTCCGACCATATAGGAAGTCGCACTATTTCACCTATCACCTTGAAACTGAGCATACAGTCTCAATATAATTTTATCTTGCTGCCATCAACTTTTGGTAAACTTCTGTTACGAAACTAAAATGTTCATTTTTTTGCGCGAATTTCAAATGACCATGCAGCTCCATGAAACCAGCACCAACAGCAGCAGTCAGATTCAATAGAAAGAATGAAGGAAGGGATGACAGAAGGATCGTATGAAGGAAGGCAGGAAGGAATGAAGGAAGGGATGAAGGAACGAATGAAGGAACGAAAAAAGAAAGGAAAGTAGGAAGGAAAAAAGGGAGGGGAGGGAGGGAGGATAAACATGTGGATAGATAGATAGATAGATAGATAGATAGATAGATAGATAGATAGATAGATACTAAGTCTATCTACAAGCAGCTGTTCAAGTGCTTGCACGTTATTTCGAAGTTATCTTATTTTCAGACCTATAAATGGCATAAAAACGATCTGTATTGTGATCCATGAAATGTGAAAGAAACACAGCACTAGGATGACATAAATTTTATTGCCTGCCTCGAGTCTGTAACTCAATCTATATTGCAAAACAAGGCACTGAGTTTCCCACCGACTTGTCCTGCGAATCTGAAGGACTTGTTTAAGGTCTCACAAATCTACGAGATTGCTGTACTTCAGCTGAAATCCTGCAGATCTAAAGGAATGTTGGATTTCACTGTTTTCCCAATCATGCATTGACAGCAGAATTTCTTGTTTTCCTCGAGATCTGCGTGAGTCTCGCTGCGACACTCTCTCGAGTCTTTTACATCGATATCTACCTGCGTGCGGCGAACTCCCGTACGTTCCGCTTGCGACACGAATTCTAGTTCATACATGACCCAGCATGAGTCAAACCTTGGAAATCTGAAACATATGACTGTCCAGGAAAAAAAACAGCACTATTGCCATGAGAAGACTTGTTTCACAACAACTTTACCCCACTGACAAAAAAAAAACCTTTAAAAGATAGCTCTTTCAGAAGGTTAATCATTAAAAAAATACAGAAGTTTCAAGCAAACACCACCATTTCCTTATTAAAAAAACAAAAAAATGTGGTAGTTAATAATAATGTGACACCAGATTTTGGTAACTAAATGAACTGAGGAAAACAAGACAATGAGACTCCATCATCCAGTTTCGAGACCTTGTTGAGGTTTCCAACATGTCCATTTGTTAGTAAGATCCGATCCAGAGGGGAGCCACCTTTATCAGTTTGTCATCCAAGTCTGAACACAAAATGTAGATGTCTAACCAACTGCGAGCTGACATTTATTTTAAGAGGTGATTATTACAAAAAAACACCAAAAAAAGATGGAAGGAGTGGCAATTCACTACAGGTGCAATTTGCTGTAAAATTGTCAGCAAGACCTTGGCCATTCCAAGCATGAGAGTACCATAGTAAAGTAATTACAATTTCTATGGATTATTTATTAAGCAGAGTTATATTAGGCAAATTTTTGTTAAGCGAAATATTGAAACATGGAAGTTTACACTGATGTTTTGACACAGGAGTAGTTAATATTTGAAGAGAAAGAGATAAGGAAAACTGTAAGAAGACTGCAAAGTCTGCAATACTTAATCATTAAACAGAAGAAACTAAAACATTTATCGAAACAGGACAAATATATCAAAAGGATCGCTCATGCAGCTTGACGCCACGGACACCAGCAAGCACATGTATCACAAGACACAATAAGTTCTGCTACAGTGAAAACGAGTCGACCATGACATTTCCAAAAGAAATCGATCCACGTGTCTCTTTCCTGGGCCTTAAAACATATATGATTCACAAGGACCAGAACCAGAGCAGATTTCACGGTCCACCAATTTAACAAGATAACAAAGAGCTTAAAAGTACATGGAGAGATTTACATCATAAAGAATTGAGAATGAGGCAAAGTCCCAATGAAATTTTTTAATTTCCAGGGATGAGGATAAATCTATCCAGCTCAATTGATGATTTTAGTTCTGAGAAATTGGTTTTATTTAGCAAGTGTACTCTTCTCTTTGAACAGAGACTCAAACAGCAACTTTCAAATGAGAAGTTGAAACCATAAAACAGCTTTAAATAGGGCCACCAATCAAATACAGTTGATTAAAACATTACAGACTGTTTATGACAGCATTTCAATATATCATTCCTTAAATTTGTTTCTTACATCTACATGTAATATACAGAAGAGGAAAAATAATTATTCATGGAAAACCAGTAGAGTGCACTAAGTAGTCAGACTGTCCTACTAACATCATTTAGACTTTTTAAACATTATTCAGCCCATCCTTTTTGGTGCATGTTACAGGAGTCTAAAAATAACAATGATCAGTTATTTTTGTTGATACCAAAAATATTTTCAAAAACCACCTCAGAAGTGCACCCAAGCATAACGTAGTTATCTGGGTCACTTTCTAACAAAGCTTTTAGCTTTTAATAAGTACCACACCTTAAGGAGGGTTTTAACCCCGGTCAATGAGACATGTATCTCTGCTCAAATAAGGTCTGCAATTCTGTACCCAGTCAACCTTGAAATTTATACAGTTTGAGGGTAAAATATAGAGGGTCAGTGACTGAATACACGGAATAGGTCAGCTTGTCCAAAATTTCATAACACACGGGAACAGAAATCTAGGAGTGAATCGCTGATCATTTACAAAATTTCAATTTCAACTGGCCAAAAAAGTTACCCAATTTGAAGAGATGAATTCCACTCACAATGCCAAAAGTAGATTAAATGTATACTATTGTATAGAAGAATTTTTTGACTAATGATATAAATTTTACATTGAGACCACCACCAAGAACACTTTCCAGCTAATTATATGCAGTGATTGTCCGTAGCATTTCCTTGTCTTGAAATTAAAGAAAAGAATATGATAGAAGTAAAAACAGTGAGTTGGTTTCACATCGACCTAATAGTTTGAACTCAGAAGGCAGTCTGATTCCAGCCAACTTATCTCTATAACTTGCCTAAAACAGAGTAAGTCTCTGAGCAACAGTTCACATTGGATGGATGACTGGGGCTTTACCAGTGGTGGGCAAGTTAACTAAAAATGTTAAGTGAGTTAACAGTTAAAAAGTTAATCAATTCAATAGCTAAGTTAAAGTTAATAAGTCAAAATTTTGGCCAAGCTAACTGAAGTTAAAGTTAAAAAGTTAAGTTAATTTTTTTTTAATTCGATAAAAATATCAGAAATATCGGTATGAAAATATTTCCTACTACTACCAGAATGAGCCTCATCTGTCTCAAAAAGAGGCACAGGTAAAATTTCCAGACTTAAAAACTCAGACAATGTCTGTCTGGGTTTCACTATTTAGCTATCTTTTGTCTACTCAAGTCTTTTTCATTTACGTTGATGTGAAAAAAGATGTTAATTTTAACGGATTAACTTAACGACTTTACATCCTGTATTCATGCACTTGATATAGTATTTAGGACAGGAGGAGGATACAGCACTGGGGCAAAAGATGATTGAATACAGCAGAGCGGGGATTTAAATCCGGGACCCAGGGATTGGTAGCCCAGCAAGCGACCACTAAGCAAACCTTCCCAAAAGCAATAGTTTACAATTCATTAAATTAACAGAGACATAATATACACATCAGGGTTGACACTCTATTGCCAAGTTCAAATTCAAGTCTTTTCCAGGTATTTCAAGGCTGCCAAAACCAATTTTCAAGGTCTAAATCTGCAATTTATTCAACCTTAATTAGCACTCTGGACAGTACTCAAAGGTCAACAATTTGTTGAAACTTATCAATTTTGGCAAGAGAACCCCAAATTCCATACTATTTCCAGGTTTTTGTTGGAAATATCACATTTTCCAGGTTTTTTCAGACCTGGAAAAGCACAACCCAAAATTCCAGGTTTTCAAGGTTTTCCAGGTTGATTGGGAACCCTGACACACATATTCTGCTTGATGGCACATTCTTACCTCATGCCAAACGAAAAGCCGATCAAAGCGATGGTAAGCAGGTGATGGAAGACCATAACGAGAGTGTCTTTTCTCCAATGGTCCATGAAAAATGAGGCGTACACTGAATGTACATAAAATGAAAGCTGCAAGATGTAGATTGCATATACTTTTGGGTCAAGTACAATGTGGGGCTTCCAGTCTGAAAAGAAACAAATTCAAGCATCAGGATTTAAGAAACAAATTCAAGCGTCAGAATTTAAATTGAGGGAATTATTTAAGAACAGAAGAGGATTTCTAGAGTTTTACTTTTTCTGAAGAATCCAAAAGGGTGTCCTGAAATCTCTTCTTTTTCTTAAACCCACATTTTTAACTTTAATTTAGAACAGTGTCAAGCCGAGCCACAAGTTCACAAGCATAGTCACACATGTATTGTGAATAATTGTTTTACAAGAGCTATGATAGGGCTGTCTTCTACTATTTTTATTGTTTAGCAAATGTTGGATCTAAAAACCTAGGAGAAATATGCTGCAACAATAAGCAGCTGCTAAATACAAAACAATGACATCCCATAAAAAACACATACTCTTTCATTATTCATAGGACATACCAGCATGAATCTATTAACTCCATTTTCATGGACCACCATAATTTGCTAACTATGTCAGGCTTGCTGATTTGCTAATCCCCACCAATAATACCATGTGCATTTGACCTAGAACTAAGCTAAAAGTCAATGGTGTATTTAGGAGGGGCATTGGGCCACCAACCCCCCCCCCCCCTCCCACGCCCCTGCTCAAAAGCCCTGCCTGAACAATGCAAGTCAATGACGAAGGGGCCCCAATTCACTTGACCCAGATAATCTAATTATTAATTCATCCCACTATCTCTATTGTAGGGGAAGAGGGGGTGAAAAGTCACAGGGGTAAAAAGTCACAGGCCTTTTTGACCAACTTGCAGTGACCTAATTCTTAAGCTTAAATTATAATTTGGGACTCTTTTATAAGAAGAAGGTCTACATGGAATATGAAAATTATACTCATTTTGCAAAGTGGGTTATTACCCACCTCATGCATTTTTGGTGTCCCAAACAGGTTTTATTGATTCTGAACTTTCTCTATTAATGTCTGGTCACTGTGACATAGGAAGTTGTGCTAGTGATTCAAGGTCTTTTGGATAATTGTCTTTCATGCTGTGAACCCACTTTTGGCCATTTGGTCACCGAGTTGCCATGATCATGTGTTGAATTAAAAAAACAGCTGAGGGGTGAAATGTCACACTGTGACATTTCACCCCAGCACTGTGATATTTTACCATGGGCTACCGGGAAGTCAGTATTCTTTGCTAAGGAAAGTAAAATATTCCACACTAGAAGCTTTTAGCTTGCTATATCTTATCATCATTCATCATCAATAATACTGATGAGATAGCATTGCAGCAAAATTTCATTTCGCAAACTCTGGGCAATTTCTGATGCCGGCTTTGCTGATGGTGTATTGTCATTGCATGCCGATAGCTTTTGAAGGCTCACTATAAATTTCATGCACAAGGATGACTATCAAGTCTAGGTTTGCATATTACCTCATATAGTGTTGTATGTTCACAACAATTGCATGTGACTTGTTACCCCAAGGGTGTGACTTCTTGACCCTGACATGGGGTAAAAAGTCACAGCGGACTTTGCCTTAAGTAATTGTGAACTGACTAAAGCCTATTTACAGCACAGCAGCTATCATGTGATACAACTATAGCCAACTAAATACCGCATAATTGTACCAAAGGTAATTCAGATCTAACAAACACCTGCTCTGTTCTGGGGCTTTTTCTGAATTTTGTGACTTCTGACCCCCGCCTCCCCTATCTGGAGCAATAGCTATTAATTCCATGAACCAATCCATTACATTCTTTCAGACTTATCCCTACTTATAAATCTAATATTGTCAAATAATCGGCCAAAAGTTCAAATTTCAAGGTCCAATTTCAACTAACGTCCAAATTTATAGTTCAAAAGTAATTTGTACAGAAATGACATTATGTTATGCAAGGGGAATATTGCAGTGTGTCCATCTATGTAATGATAATAGGTATGCAACTATGCATGAATAATGTTCGTTTGATAATGATTATAAGCCCTTTGTGGCAGGATGCTAGACAGATGTCAACTAAATAAACATGCAGTAATGCTCTTGTCAGGTATCATGTAAATATAATACTGCAGCCAGATATGCTATTGTTTCCAACTGCAAGCACCGTCAAGCAGAAGAATAATCATATTGGCACCTATAGCACTGGCATGGTCAGAGAGTGGGAATGGAATTAGACATGACCTTAACATGCTCAAAGTAACTAACACTGGTAGCTTGATGATGTGGTGCAAAATTGACAAAAATCCTAAAGAAAGGAGACTATATCTTTATTCAGTCCAGATTATCTCACCAGAAAACATGCGCAATGAAATAGTGTTTTATAATTGTGATGACAAAAAATGTCCTGAAAACTTCCGAAGTTGCAAACATACATTTGTGGCACCACCCAAACATTTATAGTTTCCCAGTGTCCCCACCCCCTTTTTTTTGCTACTAGACACATTTCATAAACTATCTCATTATTAAATGGGCCATGGAGTTGTTACATTGGTTCAAATACAAATACTTGAGAAACAGTACTGGCACTCTGAAAAATATTGACCAAAATAGCTCAAAATATGCAACAACAGTAGATAGATTATTGCATCAATTATTTCAATACAGTGTCAGTGGCCATAACTTTATAAGACAGACTTTGGCAACATAATTATGTGACCCCTTTTTGTTACAGCATAGGGTCGGGAGTTTTTTTAAAAGAAAATGCACCCTGAGGAGAGACTACACTCCCACGAGAGACCACTTCGTTACCCCAGAAGAGGTGTCCTATAATGCGGGGTCCACTGTATTCACAATACTTCAGCCATTTCTCAGTCATTCATAGATGGATGATTGGGGCTTTACGTCCTGTACTTATGCACTTGCTAGGAGAGGAGGACACGGCAATGAGCTGAAGGATGATTGAAACAGCCATCCAACATAGGCCTAGGTGACCCGGCAAGAGCTGGATTAGAGCCCTGGACCCAGCGATTGGCAGCCCAGCACGCTACCGCAAGATCAACCCTCCCCCCAGTCATTCATAAATTTTGACCAGCAATACCCTGCCTGTGCAATTTTAAAATAATCCACTAACAATTTAAATCAATAGATTAAGACTATTGTTTATTGTTTATTATAGTTATCATTGGCTCCCATAACTTGTAACAAGTGATTATGTGGTATCTCATTGATGAAAGTGCACTAATATGGCAGATTACAATTTATTCAATAAACAAAATAGAATAAGTTTTTAAAGCTCATAAAAACTATAGAAAGGACTATCTATCAAACTCCGGAAAGGATTAGCATGTTAAAATGAGTGAGTTGAGTATGAATTATGACACACATGATACATGACATGAGAGTTATGCATAAAAATCCAATGCTAATCTAGAATTTCCTTTTATAGACTATTTCTCGATTTTTTTGCTTGATAAATCACATGTAGTATGATTTGTAATACACCTCGTTAATTACCATTAGAGCAACTTACCGGCCCATATGTGGGTAGGCCTGTGGAAGTAGTCATGATCTTGGTAGGAGAAAATTAGATAGGTTACAGCTGACCAGGCTGTCAAATAGTAGAGGAACTTCCAAGCACTTTCTGGGAACTTGTCGATATTGATTTCTCGCAGTTTAAAATATTTGGCAACAGGCTGCAAACAAAAAGAGGAAAATCAATAGGTAATGGTCCTGCCAATCATGGAGCCTAAGCAGCATCATGAAATTGATGAAGCATTACGAATTGTTACTAATAAATGCTTTGAAGTTTTTTTTTGAAAATGTTTTTTCCAGGCCAAGTAGCAAATCACAACATAAGAAAAATAGTTGAAATATCGATCGTGTCATTTAATCTCAACAAGAAGCTCAACAACCGCTAACATGAATAATTTATAATGGAGTGTCATGTAACAATTACACACAAATTAAAATAAATGGAGCAGAAAACTACAATAGGCTTAGAAATTCAGAAAAACAATCTCTGGATCTAAGTTCTAATAGACAAGGAGAAAAGGATACCAGTCCAACAACACACAATGTAAAACAATCCATTGTCACAGTGACAATTGTCATATCGACCACCATTGTCACACCAAGAACTCTCAATGCAACTAACTGACAAAGAGAGTACCGTATTTCTTCAAACAGAGACATTGACAAGCGCTTAATATGAACAGTCTTGCCAAGGCTGCCCAACCCCATCAATTAATTGACTTTGGGGCAGGTATCTATTTGGGATAACTAACTATATATATATCTTTTCAGCTTGTTCAGTGCCTCATAAGTTTGAAAGAAGAGCACCAGGGCCATTAATCAAAGAAAAAGCTATTGTGAACAATCAGGGCATTAAATGTTGATAAAAATTGTTTTTGGCAAGAATAATTTTACAAGAAAGGAAGGGAAATTCTACGAAAACTTTCGCAAGGAAGTGAAATTCTATTCATGAGAAATTTATGCAATTTTTGCAGCAAAAACATCACAAATTTTACACCTTTTCAAACGGCGAGGTAGGGCCAAGGTAGTTGCAGGAGTGGCATATTATTTGATCGACAGAGACAAGTCTTGAACTTGTCAATTGTCACGCATCTTACCAGGGCTGTAGCCTGTAGGTTGCAGCTCCACAACCTAGAATTTGGCCAAAAAGATGAACCATATATAAAAATTTCCAGTGTTTTCCGAGGCGCGCATACTACCGGATAAGATTGCCCACCTCCACCCTTTCCCCCAAGGATTCTGCTCAGCCTACGGCCCTTCTTACGAGCTAATACATAGGCGTATGGACGTCCGTTCCGCGTGGGGAGGGGGGCTGTCACCATTTTGCTGAGATTTTAACATGTTACGGATGTGACCATGGCAGTGGGTCTGCCCTGATATTGGTCAAGATTTGCCCTAATATCCCATTTGCCCTGATGCCAGGGCCCAGTGGCAGCCCCCCAGACCTAATGGGCAATACTGCTATGAGCAAATACATCAATTTATGATTACTATGGTAGAATGGCTATGAACTGATCATGTATTAATGTCCTGATTTAACACCCTCAGTATTAAAGGATATGAAAAGTATATCCATACAGAAAATACTTTAGAATCATTCTAATGGTTCTGAAAATTGGACTCTGTTGTGAAGATAGTGCCAGGCGCAGAGAAACTGCTCTAACCAGGCCAAGAATAAAATCACAACATCCTGTGCCTTATTTAAAACACATGGGGCCACAGGAGTCAGCATGTGAACTGTTTGTGTACAGTGCACTCTTTGTAACTGTAAGACAGGCAACCTACTCAAAATTGAAATGGAAAGCCATCTATTCTTAGGCTAAATATAGCCTTTCATCTGGTTAGAGCACAATACTGAAATGAAAATTAATTGAATGGGCCTATTAAATCATGTCATTGACCATTGTTACAGTTCAGTGATTGACATGAGTATGACTCTAAATCTAAATGCCATGCAAAATTATGGCACTGCAATCCATGAGTCAGTGATCACTGGTCAGTGACAGTCAGTGATTCAGATCGTTTCAGAAGGTGTTGAGAGACTGGCGCCAGAGAAATTGTGGTTATAAGGACACAAACATTGAGTGTGTATTTGTCAATAACACTTACCGTGAACACAAACTTTGACAGAATAAACCGTAGAACTGTCAAAAACACAGCCAAACCAAAAATGAGCAAGAGATCATTTTGGCTCACGCTACAGTACTCTTGGAGGGCTGTGTGGAAATGGTGTAGCGATAACTGTTGTCCTTCAGCAGTGAAAAACCTTATGGCAGCAGAATAAATGGCTTTAAAGCACTCAAAATACGAAGGGACCGGCTCAGGATCCATGGCCCTCACTTCGTCGTGCCAAACACATGAATGAGCATGGAGCCGAATTCCTTGACATTCCCACAGGTGGCACTGACCGACATGCTTCAGTGGCCACCTACCGTCAACACTCGTAAATCATTTTACAGTGGCGGAGTTACTACCAAAGTTTAGGGGGTGGGGTGTATTTGCTCAATCGATGACAATCCAAAGGCAATCCTATAGCAGGCAAAAATGTTCAGGCAAAGCCTCATGGCTCAGCGCCGTTCTTTTTAAAAGACCCAAGAGGCGGCCGGGGGGCTGCTTGTGGAGTTTTTGTGGGGTTAACTTTTTTTAAGCCGTTAAGGCAATATTCGAGGGGACACTCATTGAAGGCGGGCTATAAATTATAACTTTTTTTACTAAGGCAAATTTTTTTTATATGAGCGGGTCCAGTACGGCCCGGGGGGCAGTGGGGCACAGGTCCAATTATAGCCTATGCCCCTCCCCCACATGTGGTACCAGGCATGTGCATTTTTACCAAAGTAACATAAATTCAATAATGCTGTAAATTCAATAATGCACTCAGATTTTCAGAGGGCAATCCCTAGCAGGCTCCCGTGACTCCCTAGCTTATTATGCCCATGTACTTTTGCTTTTTCGTGAAAAATCAGCAGCTCCCAAGATAAGCCATTCTCTAAAGGTTTTAAGACATTTGGGGAAAATATTCCAAAATTATCTTAAAAAGTTTGCTGCAACTGCCATGGCAGTGTTGCAGTCTGTCACTTTGATATAGAAAAAGAGAAGGCTGTTGCACGGTGAAAATGGCACTTAGAGTGTCATCATGCTGATGATTTGTCATGATCATACCCAATACTTTCAATTTTAATCTGATTTAAGGAGACTAACCTCTCTTGTTGGTTACAGCCAATGAAAGGATTAAATACATCTGATTTTCACTCTAAATTGAATTTAAGTCTGTTATGACAAGTAAAATGGCCTTCTCTTGATCATGACTAATCAAACAGCCTCCCATTTTGAAAGTAGAGAAGATGACACTTCATCAGCTATCATGAATCACAAAGTGTATTTTTCCTCATTTTTTCTATATCAAAGTGACAGACTGTAATTTATGAGCACTTATTCATATGAAGTAGGCTTTAATTAACTTGGACGCGACCTTTCAGCCAAGGCCATAAAATCTGTAATTAAGCCAATAACTGCCTTTGCCTTAGCCAGAACTGACTGCTTTGGCCCAAAGGCAGGCCAGTTTCTTGGAGTTGCCTTTGCCTATGCTACACAACTTAAATCAGCTCCAAAATCACCATTGCTAATAATATCTACAGCTTACCATAGTACCACCAATGGTACTCTTCATTCAAGTTCACAGGCTACAATAAACCATTTCGATCCTCTGTATAACAATGGACTGAATATTACAAAGCCAACAGGAGAATTGACGAATAGCGAGATTGAAAAAATGTTAAAATCCATTAACAACAACACTCATGGTCTTGAAAAAAGAAACAAATTTTATTTTTGTCAAGATTATGTCCATTCAGACAGCATGCGCTTGAATTGCCACAACAAAAATAAAATTTAGAAGTTAGATGTACATTGGCTAATTGCATGGCTGTTTCAACATTTCTACATAGCGTCGGCACTAGTGTGCCTTTTTCTACATTTACACTTTACTTGATATTGTAAAAGAATAAAAATTAAATCTGTTATCTGTACGCTTAAAAACCAGCAAAAGCCACTACAATATATATATGCTGTCCATTATAAAAGCTAAATTACATATATCATAATGTATGGCATTACACAAGTTTTCTTAGGACAGCTATCATGATACTTGAAAGTCGAGAAGCAAATTACAAAAACATAGCTTCCCCAGGCACTAGGTTGATACTGCACAATCAGCAATGGATTTGAAAAAACAGTACCATGTAGAACTTATTCACAATTTGTATTAAAAAGAATTTAATTAAACAAAAAATGCATCAAATATTTTATGTATTTACTGTAGCAACAGATCTAGGAAAATTATAATTAACAAAACAATTTCTGTAACAAGTACTCGCAACTAGTGGTAAAAGCCGTAGCATTAGAAAATACAGATTCTCTAAGTATTCTCTTCTATCATACAATGAACAAATAACACACTTTTAGTATATGATTTTCATATATATATTAGATTAAACATGTAACAGATTTTTAAAACCTTTGCATCATCAATGAAGACCTAACAAGAGTGACCGGTACGATAGCCTCTTTTTCCATTCATACCTCGTTTATCAATGTAAAAAAATTACCATTTTTTTAATGGGGGGAGCACCTAGTATCAATCATACAGCTATAGATAAAACCTTTCTTGTGATAATGAACATTCAGTTAACAAACAAAGAGACGAAAAATATGTACAAAAATAAGAATTATAGGCTGTAAATGTCTTGCACGGGAGAGAATACACGGATGACACATGACAGAAGCGGCCGAATCCCTAGGAACCATGAGAAACTTCTATGAATCTCATTTAGAGACCGGCAATTCAAGCCAAACACGGGGAAGATGTACAATGTAGCTTCCTAAACTAATTGCATATATAGTCGTCATACATATGGCAGCTAGGGGAGAGCTCGCCGATTAAACACGGCGTATGCCCTCACTTCGAAATTCAGTGCCTTCAGGGAATCACAACGCCAATAAATGATCGTGATGCCGATGGATTATGAATCATATCAGTTGTAGATCATATATTTTAATAAGACGTAGCAATATTAGCTTAGTCAAGACTGCTGCTGCAAGAACCACATTCAAAGGGTAAGCCGACACGACAAAGACACTGCAGAAAGCTAACATGGTCCATTTGGTACAAGCACACACAAATTCCTCTTTTAATTACGGTGCATAATTTTTTAAAAATATATTCCTGATAGCAATGTCTAAATATACAAGTCCATATATCTGTCATTGTCATCGCAACCCAACTAAACAAACCAAGCGTGTAAAAAATCATTACATCTCATTGCATCCAAGGGTAATGCCAAACACAAAGGGTACAGGGGTAGGACCATATCTCTCCTTGAATTGCAAACAATATACAGCCGATGTAGCTATTTCAGTTCATTAGATCACTTTATACTCATTTAAGTTGCTAAAATCATTTAAGTTGCTAAAATCAAAGTGGGGATAAAAAGCTACAGAAAATGATGGACATAGGAAAACATTCACACAAATGAATGAACATCTTGGAGAACTCGCATTCATTTACATGGTAAAACCGTCACCCTTATGTTCATTCTGAAACGAGAAAACGACAGGAACATGTAAAGGTGTGAACTGTGTAAAACATAAAATATTCAGAGCAATTTACCAAAACAGAACACATTATCATAGTATTGAATTCAACATTACAAACAGCTGGTCTAATTTACTCAACAGCAGTAAAGGCAAAATCATCTTTTTGGTGACCTGCCATTTTCTCAAACTCATCTTAGTTTCTTCAAAACAGTTTATGTTTTAAGAGTCAATTAATCCATACAGTAAATGTCTTGTAATACACAACCTCAAGGCTCTTAATGAGCAGAAAACACACTCAGACTAATTTTGTATACAAATTTCATAAATATATGTTAGTATGTGACAGCTTTTGATATTATTTTATATTGATATATATAATATCATTGGATAATCTCCACAGAAATACATGTCACCTACCAGGGCTATTATTGTGCCTCACTTTCTGTCTTAATTTCAATCTTTTCCACAGAAAGGTCAGGGTCCATTTCTGTTACTGAACGGATAGCTTCTGCCAATGCCTGCAAAAGAAATGTGAAAATTTAGTACAAAACAAATTTTATACAAACCACTTATGACCTACACAACAAATTTACCTCCAAACAACGTCTAAAAGTTCGCGAAAATGCTACCTGGTCAACATTCAATTTTCTGGTTATGAAATAATCAAATTACATAAGTACATGATATTATATATCTTATTAAACTTAAGATATTCTTCTGTTAGCTGGAACCACTTTAAAACTATGTGAAACCAAACAATTATTTTATTGTACAGCTACTCACAGCGTCATGGTCAATTTCTTCACCTTCCGTTGTGATTACCATTTTACGTTCAATTCTGGTTTCTACAACGCCGTCTTTTTCGGTTTTATACTGCAAAGGAAATATACAGATTTATAGAAAAAGAGATAGACAATCAGCAGTGCTTATAATGCAATTTAGTAATAATATGATCAGCAAAATATAATACATGTAGCTTGGAAATTGATGCAATTGAAATATGCAGAGTGAAAGGTGGGATCCCACACGACATGCATGAAAAAACAAGGGTCAAAAAAATTTACAAAACATTTCTGGAGAAACTAGCAGCCATAACAATAAGCATGGAAAAGTGAGTACAAATCAAACAAGTGGATTTTAATTAGTAAACAGTGCTTTAACAGTATTATCCCAGGGCTACCATAAATGTAGGAGTTTATTCTACTATATCTGGGTATCTATAGTTAAATTTAAAGCGTCACAGCCTACCCATGGCATTGATTGTGTCATTGGCCCATTTAACTCGTTATAATATGCAAATTGGAGCATAAAAGGATGCTAATTAAGTACTAAAAAGCCAAAAAAGAACGTAATAAATCCTCCACCATGAACGAAAGCGAATAGAAAAGACTGACAACCAACTGATTTGCATTGGAACGACCAGTGAAACTGAACGAAGAGTGGACTGCAGGACAAGGTGCAGTCGGCGGGTGATCAGTGCAGGGAAATCTTGATCTTACCGTTGTCGTATCGACGGTCTGGGAACGAGAGCTGTGCGATTGGGCACTTACTAGAATACCCGGGAAATCGTCGCCCTCATTGGCCCGGTCTGATTCATAAGTCACTGTTCTCGTCTCTGTTTTTACAAAAGGTACGTCCCGTGTTGACTGCGTTCGAGATTCAACAGTGGGGTCATACTTGAAAGCTTCTGTCCTCACAGTAGGGGGCTACAACGAACAAGGAGAGCAGGCTGGTGCAGGGGGACCTCCTCACAGCCACCGACCACTGTCATGCCAACAGCCAGTGTATGCCAACTAGTTTGAATAGCTTAGGAGTTTCTGGAAGCAGGCTCATCTGCCTCTATTGCCAGATCTTCCAGTGTATAGTTTTGTATAATCTATGAGAACATCTGGGAGAGTGATTCTGCTTTAATGCACCACTGAAGCATGGTTGATTATATTGGACAGTGATTTCGAGACTGAACATTTAAATCTATGAAATCCGAGATGCTTTGGAATCTGTATTAACATTATTTGATGTCTAAATTTAGTTTAATTCAAAGATGGAATTGATAACTTTGATATCATCTTTTGATGACAATTTTGATGTCATCTTTTGAAGAAAATTTCAATATATTTTCACTATTCTAATGCGAATAATCTAAATCGAATCGTGTAAACACATAGACTGGCATTTGGCAGACAATGGCTGAATCCGCAATCCGTGACTGGTGAGGGAGGAGTGGGCAGAGGGAGGGATGGCTAATCAACAGGCTGGGACTTGCACTGATCCACCCACAGACCATCGTTCCTCCATCCACAAAATATTAAATTCCGCCTACACATAGATCACCCTCAAGATCACTATAACGATAGCCAGGAACCTTGTCACTTACAAAAGCATAGCAAGAAAATAAGAAGCAATGGTGGAGTGTCTCTTAAGTTAAGAAGTAGCGTCGCAATATTCTATAGGTTAAATCCCACAATTTTCAAGACTTCTTCAGAGAACTATATTCCGAGATATATTTGTAGAATGTAGATATATCATAAGCATTAGGATAGCAACTTCATTCGCATTTGCAAACTTTTGCAGCTTAAATATGAGATTCTCTTAAATTTGTGCAAGTTACGAGATATATATTTAATACGATGTGCAGTGTGTGGACAGTGCAAGCCCATCTCCAACAATTTTGACAATTCTTTTTACAGAATCATGCTCATCACTGCCAAACCACATGACACTAGCATGAACATTCAATTTTGAGTTAGCCAAATCTACCACTGCACACAGATAATAGTGTCAAAGATTACAAGTACACAATCAGTACAATAAAAGTACATATACATTCCATTACAAAGATACTGAATTTCACAATCTTCATAGTACGTTTAAACGGTTTCTCATGCAAGTGTTTCATTACAACGAAAACAGTACCTAAGTTCAAATCCTAACAGACTGCTAGCCTTTTAATGGATTAGGCTACGAACAAAATAAAATTTTGGGTGAAGTCTGAAAATGGGGTTTAACCGATTAGATATGCAAGGTTTGTTTTGACAGTTGTTGAAATGTATGTCGTATGTGGTGGTGAGGCCTGCGCAAAATAATAGCTGAATTGACACTTTAATGTCACATGTCGACAATGTCACATGTACTCTGGCCACTGTGCTCTGGCTAAGCGCGGAGTTTTGATGAAAAAAGGTCAAACAAAAAGGCTCACTATAAAATCAATGACCTACTCTACAGCTATAAATATCAACAAAAACATCTACTACTAGAAAATAAAATATTCAGCATGCAGGTTGACATTGTAGGTTATAGCAAGTTCAAGCGAATCAGGCTAAGGCAAAAAACAAGGAGGTAAAAAAGGTCGATAGAAAACGGAAGACAGCTTGATTTCAAAGACTTACTTCGCGTTGTGTGGTGGTGACGGTTCGGTGACCGCCAGGGTAGTTAGGGTCCCATTGGCCATCTCCTCCATAACCGCCGGGGTAACCATCGCGTTCCCGCAAATGGTCGTCTTGGTTAGGGTAGGCCGGGGAACCGGGATAACCTCCCTGTCCGGCTGGGGAACCGGGGTAACCTCCTTGTCCAGGGTAGCCGCCGATGGATCCAGGACCGCCTGGGTAACCGTACCCATCACCATCCTAAAGGAGAAACCTCATGAGTTAGCGAGTTTCCAAATAAATGCAACATATTTTACATTCCAAACAAAGAATTAAGCTATGGCACGCAATGATACATCTTTACCATGGACATATATAAAAAATAAAAATGTAAGCGGTCTTCAATTTCTTGTTATTTTAAGGATGTATATTTGTCAATATTACACATATATATGTATGGAAATCTATCAATCAGCTGGTAGACACCTCTCGTCACCCTGTGGTCATAGGAAGGGCCGAGGGCGAGGAAGGATGGCAACCTGCACGAAGATTAGACCTCCTAGTCATATACCGGTATTTGTTACAATCAAAAATCATTGATTTAATTAAGTAGGATTACCATGTATTAACTTAAAACAAGATTAAACTGAGGAAGGGTGTTATGTAACAATTCTACGACTATGCAAAAGGATTTAAACAAAGCATATCATGCAAGATCATAACATATTGTTAGGATGGTAGCTTTTTGTTATTATTCCTTTACTATACCTGAGAGGCGTTGGGATCGTAAGGGCCACCATGCTTGACATTCTTTACATACGCTACTCGGTTCTCATCGGGTCCCGTGCCGGCAATTACAGATACCTGTGCGTCCTGAAGATTACAGAGCACGGCCAAATTTAGCAAAGGGAAGCAACAAACTACACAGCATAATCAATAGGTGGCAGCACAAGGCTTATCAGGCCAGCAGCAGCAAAGTAAGCAAGGGGACATGACTGAGGTACAGCTTTAGTTAAGTCAGAACAGATGCTATTATCAACTGAATAAATTTCTGGATCCTAAGAAAAGAGCATTCCATGAGAAGATTTCATTATACCAATGCTTTCAAGTAATATCTTGGTTCTTAAATTCTTAATTCAAAATCCACTCTAGAATTGGTAACTGAATGACAGGATTTCAATTGAACAAACTTTTTCAGGCTTTGAGTAAAGTACTTTACTTGGTCTCAGTGAAATGTACTTGTACTTGCGCTCACATACTTCTACTTAGACTCAAGTACAATAGCGTGTACTTGAACCAAATCATGGTGCAAACATTGGCATAAATAAGAGTGATTTTACAAAGTAAGTACTGAGCATTCTTTCTGATACTTTAAATTAATTCTGAAGAGAAGTGGACCACAACTTTTTTCAGTATTCTCACATTTACAACAGCAATGCCAAACTTAACCACAGCTGAACCAACAGTCATTTGTCAACATTTCAAATACAACCAAACACACTTCAACTCACAAATAAAACAACTGAACACTTGAACGTCTGAAAGAAAACATTTGTTAGTGCATGCTGGTAATGTTAAGTACTGCTTGTTGTCACCTATGGATAAAATAAGTGCTCAATCAATAAATAATGCTTTTAAGCGTCCAACTACATTTTTGTCATATTTTCTTTTTGGATTGTTATGAACACAACATCATTTCTGAGTTTCAGAATTCAAACAGCCACATGCATGGTCTTACAACCTACAAATTACATTGTTTTGATGGCTAATAAATTAATCTCGATTTTGGGATGAGGTATAAAAGTCTATTTCTGATGATCTGGTATTCTCCATATTTTAAAACATCTCCCAGTTAACCAAGTTGTTAATATGACAAAAATGTATGTTGGACCATTGTGTTAAAAATATGTTTGTTGGTTTGATGCAGTTTGTTTCAACAAAACACAAACTTAAAAGGAAACTTCAACAAAAACTTCAGCTGCTCAGCTATGAACAATGGCACAAGAAAATGCCAACATAACCGAACGAGGAAACGGATAACATTAACATTGCAAAGGTGGGGAACTACAATTGCTGTAACATGCAATGTCATAACTGTAACATGCAAGGGAAGGAACTGGAAGGGATCATGCTGTTAGGACGACATAACACGTCCTTAAGGACAGTAACAGTCCGTAACATTGCACCTGGTAGTCCTGCTGACTGGAACTCGTCCTAGGAGGAGGCAGAGGTTTGCGTTTGTAGACCACTCGGCCCGACGCAGGGTCTTTGGAAGCAACGAGTTGCAAACGGTCCGGTTCCTACAGAAGATATGGCAGACATTGAATGATGCTCGGAATCAAAAAGGACAGAATCAAAATGGACAGATCTAAGATTACAGAGCATTACAGAGCAATTTTACACTCAGTACGAGACTTACTCATTAAGCAGATCATAGAAATTCAAATCAATTACAACAATCAAAGCTCTCATTGTATATAATTGGTCAGTGTAATCACTCCAAGAAGCAAGGGGATGAACAATCAGGAAAATGGCAAGAACGAGGGAAAGTGAATCGGCAAAAACCCAAATCAAAATGGCATGGGAAAATTCCCAACAAAAGACAAAGCTTTAACACAAAAGGAAAACAAAAGTAACACAAAGAAATAAACTCAAATGAAAAGGAAATGTAATTTTTTAACCTGTGTATGTAATGGTTAAAAATAAAGCAGTTAATTCTCTCTTTGCGGAGGTTAAAACAACAATTCTGAAAAGCAAAATTCAATTCTGAAAAGTAAGGAAGAACAGTAGTTAGTAGGAACTATCAAAAAATATCAGTTAGTGTGTAACGCAACATCAATTGATCAAACAGAGCCAAAGAGTTAGTTGCCACGCAGTCATGCTGTGCACCTCAATTGTAGATTTGACGTTTTCCCTCCATGGGCAAAGACCAGCAGCTCCAGTACTCATGAAACCACCCATCCAGTTGGGGAAAGCCGATGATCCAGCAGCAGCTGGTCCAACACCACCAGCTCCAGGGCCGACACCACCAGCTCCAGGGCTGATACCACCAGCTCCAGGCCCAAATCCTCCAGGGCCTGCTGCTCCAAGTCCACCAGCTCCGGGACCACCAGCTCCGGGACCACCAGCTCCGGGACCACCAGCTCCGGGCCCACCAGCTCCGGGACCACCAGCTCCAGGGCCTCCAGCACCTGAGCCTGGTCCTCCAATGCCTGCTCCTGGTACTCCTGCTCCAGGGCCTCCAGCTCCAGGGCCACCAGCTCCAGGGCCACCAGCTCCACCTTGTCCACTTCCTGGACCTCCAAATCCACCAGCACCAGGTGCGCCAGTACCAGATCCAGGGCCACCTGCCCCATATCCACCAGGTCCTCCAACACCTGAGCCTGGTCCGCCAGCTCCTGAACCTGGTCCACCATATCCTCCTGGACCGCCTGCACCTGGTCCACCAGATGTAAGTCCACCAGGTCCGCCAGCACCCGGTCTATCAGAACCTGGTCCACCAGCTCCTGGGCCTCCAGCTCCACCGAATGCAGAACCTGGGCCTCCTGCACCTGGACCACCTGCTCCTGGGCCTCCTGCTCCTGGGCCTCCTGCTCCTAATCCTGAGCCTGGCCCACCAGCTGAACCTGGACCGCCATAGCCACCAGGGCCTCCAGCTCCACCTAAGCCTGACCCTGGTCTTCCTGCTCCATAACCACCAGGGCCTCCTGAGTCTGGTCCACCTGCTCCTGGTCCTCCTTTGCCATCACTTCCACCAAGACCTGATCCAGGTCCTCCTGCACCATATCCACCTGCACCTGGGCCATATCTGTCTGAACCAGGACCTGCTGGGCCTGTATCTCCTGCTCCTCCTAATCTATCTGAGCCAGGTCCACCTGGGGCATAACCTGGTCCACCTAACCGATCTGATGCTCTGTCGCCAGGTCCTATTGAAGGTCCCTCAGGTCTGTCAGAGCCAAATGGCTTTGGTTTCATTACCGGTGGAATGGCTATTCCTTTAGCCTCGGCTTCACTAAAGTCTCTCTCTCTAGCTTTTTCTTCAGCCTTAGCAGCTGCAGCTGCTAATTGTAATGGAGTACAGTTCTCCCATGTGGGACTTAATGATTTGTAGAACTCCTCATCTTCTGGGGAACGAGTTAAAGCAGCATCCTCATCTGCCGGGCGGTCTTGACCTGAACCAGGCTTTCCTCGTGAAACTGGCTTTTTGCTTGTAACAGGTTTACTCTTATCTTTATTTTTACCAAACAGTCCTTTCCCAAACAAGCCTGGCTTTTTCTTTCCTGAGTCTTTATCTTTGTCTTTGCCAGACTTGTCTTTATTGTCTTTTCCATCTTTTCCTTTACTGTCCTTTCCACTTGGCACTAGTGTGGGTGCAGCCCCATGGAGGGCAGCACTGTCCGAATAACCCTCTCCCAACTGATCTGTGGCTCCACCTGAACCGGGAGCTGTTGAGTCTTTTAAGTCTTGGCCTTTGCCACTTTTGTCTTTCCCACTGGCATCTTTGCCATCTTTTCCACTTTTATCTTTTCCACTTTTGTCTTTGCCACTAGCCTCTTTTCCGCTTTTGTCCTTTCCACTTTTATCTTTACCACTTTTGTCTTTGCCGTCTGCAATTAGTACAGGGGCAGTACCCTGGAGGGCACCACTGTCTGAATAACGTTGACCTAGTTGGTCGGTGGCGCCCCCTGAACCTGGAGCTAGTGTGTCGTTAAGATCTTGGCTTTTGCCCCCTTTGCCGCCAGCCTTATCCTAATAACATAACATAAATGCACAATGAAGGCAATCAACAGTATTCACATAAATTTAAATAATGACACTATCATGACAGCAATACAGTGAAACATTCAATATATCATTCTGCTAACTGCATCACCAGCTTCTCCTAGATCGCTGCAAGAGACTACAACTTAAGTAAACATCACCAATCTACAGTAAAATATATAAAGCCAACCAAAATGGCTTTAATAACAAATAAACTGAAGAAACACGCTGTGCAGAATCTATAACAAATCATCGTCATTACACAATACAGTGCTTCTATATATATAAATACCGCAACCGACATGAATACACATTGACCTCAGTTTACAGCAACTACAATTAAACTTACGTCATCGTGGTCATAAGCGCTGGGGTCCATTCCGTGGGGGTAACGGTCGTCATCGTAGTCGGCCATGGGGACTGAGCCGCCTGGTTTGCGGCGCCCCTTCAAGTCGAGTGTTGCTGTCCTGGAGTTGTCTGGTTGGTAGAGTTCGGCTCTCTCCACATAGCCATGGCCACCGTGAACTAAAAAGTCACAAAATAGGGCATCAGTAATCTCAGAAATATTCTTTGTAAAAATATGCATGCATCAACATCAAGTACAAAGTAATTGTGACACGAAACTAATACAAAGTCAATACTTTAAGTTCAAGTTCTATTTCTTAAAATTTGTAACTATCTATTTCTTTTTAAATTGGGATTCATTTGTCTTGTACAACTTAATTACTCCTTAATCCTGTGCACATTAAAAGTATCATCCAGAATAGTTTATGTACTAGTATCATGATGAAATTCCTTTTTTATAAGTATCTTAAACCTCTAACAACAGCAATAAATAAAATAAATTCAGATTTATATGAACTCTTCATTATTAATGAATACCAAAAAGTGCGATTGTTAGACATAAGTGCAGCTGAAGCTAGGCCATACTTACAAAATAAATCTAGCAATAACCTTAAGCAATGCAAGCCAACTATTCCATTTTCACAAATCAATAACCAACTTTTTGAAGCCTCTTACACCGAGATCGCATCACCTCAGTAGCTAAGCGACTCAGTAACTCTGCAGAGGCCTTTTTCACACAATTTTCAGAGTTTGAAACTTTGAATTAGTGAAAATCTGTCATTGATTGACATTGGAGTGTAAAATAAATCTAACACATGAAAATGAATCGTATCTTAAGCCATACAGAATGAGTCGTCATACGCAACACTTATCACCTTGTTGGTGCAGACACATGAAGGAGAAAATTGTAAAACTGGCTGAAAATGACTTCAGAGAAAATTCTCTAAGATAGGAAGAGAGACATGCCGGCTTCTTTCATGCTGGCGGAATTTGATTGTCTAGGGGGAGGGAGAGGGAAAGAGAAAGAAAGAAAAGAGAACCAACACATCCCATCAAGAATATTCAATCTCAAAATCTAGAACTGAAAACGCAAATTTTGAATTCTTTTAATTTTTCAGGTTATAATGTTGAATGTATTTCTATAATATTTTGGCAAGAAACAGCTCATATTTAGAATGTATTTCTCTTATCAAATACATATTAGAAAACATTTTTCCATCAGCATTTTCTGCAATGAAAGTAAATTCTTGATAGGATGGGCATTTTTCACAAGACAACAGTCAAATGTAAATAAGATGCTGGGCATATTAATGCAATACCTCCTGTTTCATTGAGGACAGGTTCTGAGACACTCCCTAGAGGGCCTAAAATAGAATAATGGCAAGTTGACATTTCTTACGAAGTACAAAGCAAGCACCAGACCGACACCATGTTCGCCCCAGTACCAGACGCACAAAACTACACTACCTTATCACCAGTACGCTTCAATAGCACTAGGGGGCGTCATCACTAGGAGCAATTAACACTAGAGGGCAGGACGACATATTCAACAGGACAAGAGAGGACGTAACAGTTCACTAAAAGAAGGCTTGTGCTTATTGGTTAGAATCATATATATACGTATAGATGTTATTGATAGAGACACCTAGTGATATGTGTATGAGTAAGTTCTATTTCTAATAGTTTGTGTATTGTAAAAAGAAAATGCATGTATACCTCCTCGGCCAAGGGTGGCAGAACCCATTGAAACTGAATAAGCAGGAAACAAAAGGGTGGTTAAGCGTCAACAAAAAATACAAGACAAAAACATATTAACTTTAAATGAAGGTCGTAACACGTGAAACTGTTACACACTATTACAAAAACAGGAAAAAATATTAATGATACGAAACACTTGCAAACAGCAAAAAATGTAACATTTCAGTTTTTGTTTTACTATATACATTAAATCTAGGTGACAAAAACTAATACAACACATCAACAATTAGTATAACGAACTATCAATGACACAAATGTGTAACATGTTAAAATTAGTTGAAACATATTGAAGTTTCAATGCGAACTTTAAAATTGAATGCAAATTTAAGGCAAAAATGTCTAGCAATATTATTCATGCACGCTGTAAGAGCAATGGTCATGAGACAGGATAAGTTTGCAATTTTGAGCAAAATATATATTTCTGCAGAATTCACTCAATTGAGGCCGAAAATTTTCTTGGCAAAACAACAGGACATCACTTTGTATGTATATGACGAAGACTGGGTCTGTATACACAAGAATAAATATCATCATTTAGGGTATATTTGCGGCAATCATGTCTCAATTAGGTTAATAGGAAGCATACCTCCATCCATGCTACGCGAACCAGTGAAACGCTTACTGGCTCCCCGCTCAAAGTTAGGGGCGGGACGGTCGATCATGGCTGCAGCTTGTCTGGTCTGGTATTGGGTGCGTCCAGAGTAACGGAACTTTGATCCGAATCTGGGGAAGAAACCACTCTTCGCTGGTGGCTCTGGCTCCCTCAGCCTGGAAAAAATGAATAGCTTTCAATATAAAAACAATCAGCCATAAGGCACACACAATTTCAATTCCAAATTTAAGTAATATGTTAGGATCCATAAAGTCTGTAGAATGTTTCATGCCCAAATTCACAAATAAGATACAATGACATGATAATAGAAATGCACTGTTTTAAAGTAAAATATTTTTCCAAGAGGCAGCTTAGCAAAGATATCCATGCAACTGATTAATCTAAGAGATTAGACAATCAATAACAAACTCATCCTTCACAGAGATAGGAAAATTTAATTTCCTGCAAATTCATTATCATTATAAGCTTAATTTAATATAATTAATGTTTACCTGAAGAAAGTGTGGTGCTCCACAGCAGTCTTCCAGAGACGCTTAGCCAGACGGTGATTGGCCAGCTTGAAGCCAATTGTGCTCTCGAATTGTTCAAACTGTAATTAAAATCATGTTATTTCTTCAGGATGTTGCAAACCAATATGTAAGAAAACATACATAACACTAAGAGCATAAATCAGAATTAACATCAGTGGAAAATGTTGGATTATCAAACGGCACTGTGCACAAAGCACTGCTTGTTTTGACCATAGATGAAAACCATGCATGGCTGCCAACTGGATAACTCAATACACAAGGTGGCAGCACCAGTCTCATTCATGTATGCAAGTCAGAATGCGGATCAATGACCACAGAGACACTCGTCTGACATGTCTGACATGTGCTCACCTCTCCAGGACGAATCTTAATGTAGAAATTGTTCCTCTTGTAGCTAATCTTGAGGATCTTGGGCCATGCGAAGCGGTTGATACGAAGACGATCTCTGTAGATGAGAAGTCCAGAGGCGCAGACGCCGATCATGATGTCAACATTCTCACTGTCCTTGGCCTGGTGCAGGTCCACTCCGTACATGGCCAGCTTCTTGGCGTTCTCCAAGTAGTGGAGTTCAGCCTCGGCTGGTGTCTGTCCTCTGCAAAATATGATGTGAAACATAAATATTTAGAAAAGAAGATTTTTAAATGAAAGGCCAATTGCTTTAATTATTCGAGTACTCAAGTATTTTCCGACTTAGTAATTTACTATTAGAACTATTCATCTATCAGACAAATACAAAAATTGACATTTCTGGATACCAACCATGATTAATACTAGTAACTACAGCACACAACAATATCTTAAAAGTTAGGTCCTGCAGTCTTATAGATTATTCCTGACATGAGAAACCCGAAATGTTTCTTTGACCAACCTCACACTCATAATCTATGGTAACATAAATATACATTAATCTAACAAATAAATCACATACTCATTCATAACTTATGGTAACATTATAAATATATACATTTATCTACCAAAACAACCGAACGCACCTGTGTGTCTTGTGGAGGTCGGCAATCTTCTCCAGCAGCTCCTCACTCTGGTTGGGAGCAAAGTGGAGATTTGCGATGTACTCGATTCCAGCTCCATGTTCCTCAACGTCATAGTCTCCAAACTCAGACTGCACGATGTAGGAGCCCAGGAGGGCGTGGGTGACGAATGAACATGGGAGCCTAGAAAAGATTCATAATTGTTTAATTTTCAAGTTTAATTGCGAGATTGGACTATTAGGCAAAATTATACCAGATGCAAACACATTTGAAAGCAGGAAGCAATCAAAACAGTTACAGAGTTTAAAATGCTTGGGACAGCATAAGTTTAAGACTCTCATATTTTCTGACAGATGCTCAGGTTTTGGTTAGTAATAAAAATTATTCAAATTATTGAATTCTGGCTGAAGGACTCTCAAAAGATTTTGCCTAGTTTAGACTATTGCAAACTTATACAATGTTATGTACACATGTATTCAGGAATTTTGTATATCTGACTGTTGATTTACTTCAAAAACAACAAACCAAGAAAATATTAACAATGTAGCAAGTAAAGTATATGTATACACTGGACAAGGACAGAACAGAAATTTTGGGGTACTGTATCATACACAATACTCTTTTCTCATTACATGTGATACAAATGCATAACACTGGATCTAATTGAGGGGCGTAGCCTTCAGGGGCCATCTTAACCGTTAATGTTTGCCCTCTGTTCTTTATTGCCAGGTTATGACAGGTTATCTCTACATACAAGACGTATATGACACATTATATTGCTCAGCCTTGAAGGAATGGTGAATACCACCATATCAAAGTGAACTAATCGCAAGAGGGGTAAAGATCTGAGTCATAGGCGTCTGGTGAATAACACAAGTGCAAACGCCCCTGGCATTACATGAGAAATCTGTGAATCATACACTAAAGTATATGGAAAAAGTAAACAGGGAGTAAACAGAAAAAGTATACACTTACTTTCCTGACAGGATATCTTTCCTTGTCTGCAGAGTAAGCTGGTAACTGGAAAGATAAGGAAAATGAAATAAGGTCCATGAGGCAACACAATACAACTTCCAACAAGTTATTAGGTCTCGGAGGCTGTACATAGTAGTAGTTGTACAATACAAGTCACAAATAATAAAAACCCGAAGGCAGTAGTGTGGTACACATCAAAATTTTCTCATCCTAACTTTTTGCAACATTGATTACACAGGATATCATTCATCGATTTTCTCATGGTTGAGATATAAAACAGTTTCCTTCTCTTCCATGTGAACAGAGTATAAGTAATCAACGCATGAAATTACATTATGAACACTTGCATAATCATATTGACTTGCAACATGACACAAGGAAAGACATTTTTTCAGGTATCATATTCGTAATCCAGACAATATTAATTATTTTCATGGGAAAAAGGAGAGATGTTTCAGTTTCAGTGCTTAAGGTGACTCAAGCGTGGTAGTTTGATCATACAGATTTTTCTAAAATTTTGCACAGGTAGTCTATGGGACCCATACATTCCAAAAATGAAAAATAAAAAAATTCCACCGACTCGTTTGGTTGCCATGGTAACAGCATGTTTGGCCTGATGACTGCTTAAAAGTTATAAATTGAGTTTTTGGTTATGTACCACAGAATAAAGCATTACATGCATTTGTCACACAAAAATGTCAGAAATGTCTTCCCATGGATGTAAACCAATACATTTGCCACAAATTTGAAGAAAAGGGTTACAATACTTTTTTCTGTAAGAGCTCAAAGGGCACAAACACACTAATTAATTGCAGATTTTGCATGCATCAATTTTGGCAGTAATCAAATTTTAGGAAAACGATCATACAGATTTTTTTTAAAATTTGCATATATCATAAACAGGTTATTGTCAAACAAATGTCCAAAACTAAAAAAATTTCACCGAGTCGTTTTTTAACTGCAGTACCATGACTATGCCAACGTCAATTTAAGAAATAAAGACAATTTTAGACACAGTTGACTGAAATTAGTTGAGAAAATTCTTTTGATATAGACGAGAAGCTGAAACTTTGAATTAGCATAGAAAAGGTGTTACTGCATTCAATAAAAAAAATAATTATGCTTCTAGCTGCATTAGATCTCATTTAAATAGCAAATTACTGGCTGCCATGCTGTTAAAAAAAAGAGAACATAAAATGGTAACGTCACAACTTTTTCAGGGCCTGCAGCAGTGGTGACGCTATGTTGCTAGGCAACCAGGCTGCTCAGAAGTATGTGCAGTGTACCACGGTTGAGTCACCTTAAAATAAATCTTGCATCAATAATTAAGCTTCGAAATGTTAACAGAAATAATTGTTCAAGATAAATCTCTCAATTTAATTAAGCTTTATCATATTTTAACCATATCACACTTTCTAACTCAAGAAATCTTGCCCTGATTAACCTATAATTCCTACCGATTCTGTCTTCAATACAAAACTCATGTAGAAGCTGAACAGAGATAATCCAGATTCACATGTTCTACAACTCAGGGATTACTACACAGAGGGCATATAGCATGATCTTACCGAGTGAGGTCCTCCTGAAGGGTGGCAGGGTCTGGGGGGTAAAATTTCACCTCAAAACCAAAGACCCATGGGCCATCTGCAAACAAACAATGGCCATTGTTTATGCTATAAACATTACACAAGCATACGAGAAATAAACAAGCACAAAGACAGAGTTATCTCGGAAATACCACTATATTACCAGCTTCCTTCTGTGTTAACTGGTTCCAACGCACAAGAATGAACTACTACTGAGTATATGGAACTCCCATGCATGAAATGAAGATATTTCCATATGTTGGAATTCCCCCCACACACTTTTTAGGAAGTTTTTAATATTCAAAAGATATGAATAGAATAGTCATTTTACTGTGTGTAATATTGTAGAAGAATGAAACATCATGTAGTACCACAAAAAAAAGGATCGCACAAATTAATATTTGATGTTGTGTGCTCCTATACATCACATGATTATCCAATTACATTAAATTACCGACTAATAAGAGGCCAATAACAAAACAACACATCAAGTCAATTACACGACATCAAAAACATCAACAGTAATTGTGAACACCATTCATTTTGTATCAAGCCGAAATAATAAAGGGGATAAAAAAAATAAATTGCAATTTGTACTCACTCCCGATCTGTTTTGAAATCCTCTTCTCAGCGTTGACCCAGAACTGAAAAAGAAACATTTTCGGAAATTAAATTCAACCTTAACACTTAAACCTTAAAGAGCACAAATCTCCTTCAACCCAACATAATACTACTATTCACAACCCTTAACTGAACAAACTTATTTGTAACTATGACTTTCAACTTCCAAGTACCGTAGAACGGGGTGACTTTGAACAGTCCGGGGTGACTTTGAACGCTTTTCTGAAAAAGATTGATCCTCTGTGAATGCAAAATTAAATAAGCTACCCTTGTACGGTATATAAGCTTCCAGTATCTTATTTAACTTTGCATTCACAGAGGATCAATCTTTTTCAGAAAAGCGTTCAAAGTCACCCCGGACTGTTCAAAGTCACCCCGTTCTACGGTAATGTAATATTAATTCTGAACCATAAATACTATCGAACAATGTTTTTTAATATATCTTAAAACTTCTTATTGTACCAGCTCCAGCTTAGTAACATACCACTTTTTCTTTTTTATTCCTTGTTGATGTTGGGTCCTATAAAAGATTAATGATCATTACATAACTACTATTAACTCTTAACTAGTATTCAGAATTATGTATTCCCAATCAACTACGGTGTAGATTAAAATTTCAACAGAACTGTTTTTGATTCAGAGTTTCTTTGGAGGCTTTCATATGAAAATCTTTCCATTTGTCAAACATGATCATCGAAGATAAATAGATCAACATGATCAATGACATTCCCTTATCTCAAAGCATGAGTATTCAATTAATCAGGTGTAATTGTTCCTATGCGCCTGTGTACACTATTTATTTCCATAAACATTATACTTTCCCCCATTTATGGAAACTTAACTAAGTTGCAGGGTACTTTGATTGACGTTAGATACTAATTTTCAGAAGTTTTATGAATGTAAATTCATTGACCTACAGGTTAGAACCGTCATATATGTACTAAACTATTTTGAAACAACTTGCAACATTGGCAAGGTCCTTGCAGTGACTGGCAGCATCACCAAATGCCTCTTAAGCTCTCATTCTCCGAGGAAGATTAAAACCACGGAGCCAATGTTTGCTCATCTATGTGAGATAGGGTGAGACTTAATGAGATTACAGCCGCTTTTCCATCTCCTATGTCAGTAATTGATCAGAGGCACTTGTCAGCCATGTACGGTAGAAGTACTAAGGCAGTCATTGAATGCCGCATTCTTGGTGTAAATGTTATAGCTAGATTCTATGCAACATACACAACAATTTCAGCTCCATGCGCATTGGGCACATATTTGGAATCCATTAGACAATATCATGCCTTACGAAAGTTTGGAAGCACATAGTGTACACAATTCAATTCTTTACACCTGTTCTTATTAGGGTTTCATTCTCCCTTTACAACTTAGAAGTTTTCACAAGTTTCCCATCTTCAGATCTATTCCATCGTTTTATATCATACAATTCATACTTTCTCAAGAGACATAAATATGGTGTGTGAAATTCAATTTTTCCTTCATTCTTACTACACTGTATAAGGGTTTCATTTCTCCTGCTCACAAATCTTTCCACATTTTCCAATAATCTTCAATTCTGAGTTCGTCTTCCACCTTTCTGAACAGTATTCTCAGAGCTTCTCAGCACTTTTTCCATATTCCTTTTTGGTTGTCATAATGATTCACATGTTTTCACGTCTGCCTTTCTTTCTCCATGACAGATTCAGACTCAGACAATGAGGAACATGGCCAACTTTGTTTTTGTTATCCGTTTTTGTTATCCGGTTTCCCCCGCCCATAAAAAGTCGGGGATGTTTTATTTTTCAGATCTTTCATCAGCTCTCCCAGGCATCAGGGAGCTGATCAACACGCTCCAAACCAATGAATCGGAAAGGAGGTGGGGCAACTAAAAAAAAAGGAAACCCAGCTGCAATATTCTTCGACAGGAAAAAACACGACAGGCATTTTCTGAAGTTAATGGAGCAGCATGTTCAAACTGCCCTTGATAATTAATCTCTTGGTGCCATCATTACTTGTCTGGAAGATCAAGGATCGGAAAGACTAATTGCTAGGTCTATAAATAGCACAGACGATATAACAGAAGCAATGTTTTACAAACATCACAGGTCTACAACCATCGTACACCCAAATATGGAAAATATTGATCGAATATGCAATTGCAAATGTTTATTCATTAAATAGCATGTTCAATTCAAGGCAGGGACAAAAAATCAATCAATTGTTAAAATTGTATATATATATAGGCCCAGGGCACTAGCAGGAGGTAACAGATGGGAGAGTTGATATTTAGAGCATTATGAGTATCATATTATGTCAGAAAATAAATGCTCATGAGTTACATCAGGGACTTCTAAAATAAATGTTTATAAGTAGCTGATATCAATCATATTCGTCACATTTAACTAGTGCTGTGAATGTAATTAATGCAACACCAGCTTCATTAAATTCATGTCTAATTCAAAAACTTTGTTTCCATGTCATCAATGGAATTAAAATACAGGTGAAATTAATTATATTTATTGAATAGAGATTGATGAAACATACCTTAATGTCACTGGCATCTCTGAAATTGATAGCGAAATAGTCCTTTTCTAAAATGTTCAAGTGTTCACAACATTTGTCGATGAGTTGCTGTCCCTTAGCTTTTTTCTGAAATTAGAAAAAGACAAAGTAGTAAGTCGATAATACAAGAATTATTGAAAAACACCATATTATAAAGAAGTGTATATATCTGACAGATTATATCTTTATCTCATTCAAATTATATGAGAAAATCTATAGTATAGATCCTACACAGAATCTACTTGAAATTTCTTAGTAAGCCCTTAACGCACATTTTCAAGTAGTCATATCAGAGGACCATTGAATGGCAACTATTATCAAGATTCAAGAGATAAGGGAAAGGGATTTTTTTTAAACAAAAATATTCAACACTTGAGTCGAGACAATATTATACACTCCGATATAATTCAAACAAAATTTAATGGAGGCTGAAACTGAGTAGGCGGTGACATACATTGGAATTTCAAGTGGTTGAGACTACAAGCCAAAAGGGGTGATCATATATATATAATCATAAATTGCATCCAAGCATTTCGAAAATCGAAAAACAACAAAGTTATTCCAAAATGCTAAGTCGTTTTTCATACTTCGCACTTGGACTTTTTTAAACTTTTCTGTGTCACAGGGCCAGCGGAGACACTATTTGCACGGGAATGACTGGCTGTCGCACAGAACACTTTAAATGTTAGATTTATGGCTGGCTAACTATCAATGGCAAGCTATGTGTGGGTATGATGATGATGTTTTTTCATGCAAATAGCTGGCAAAGGGAGAGTGGCGAGATAAATTTCGAGCAATAACTGCAATTATGTATCAGAGGGGTCCCATCCTTTGGCTTGGGGCCAGGCTTATTTAGCAGTGGGCCCCAGATTGGCTGAACCTGACCCAACCAATTGCAGTGGAGCATCCAAGGGTCGGCGTAATAATCTCTGCAGAACATAAAACACAGGGGAGGCTGAGGGACATGCAAATATGACATGGCAAGACAACATGACACAACGAGCACGCCCTCCAGCTATTCTGTCTTTTCGCCTTCTTGCACTGAGATAATGCTAACGTTGGAGGCTAACCCTACATGCCAATTTTGGAGGGCAATGTTAGAGGCTAATGTTAGAGGCTAATGCAAGAAGCAGTGCTAGAAGCTAATGACAGAAGCATGACAAGAGTCAGTGACCAGCCAGAAACCAGCTAGAAGCCTCTCAGGCTAATTGTGGAGACCATACGAGAAACAGGACTGGGATCTGACAGACAACATGGACCCAGTCCACCCAGTCCACCCAGCCCTGTCTGATTTCCCCAGTGTAAATGCAGAACACCTCCGGCATTCTACCAGCAGCAATTGAATTACGCCTGCCATCCGTATTACTTTTGTCTTGATCACAATACGTAAAGCAATATGGTGGAGTATTGCATGACCTAAGTGCACCGCCAGTCCCCTGCTTGCCTCTGCTTGATGTGCTTGCCAGTGCTTTCCTGTAGTGCTTGGATGCTTTGGCAGAACGGGGCAGGTCCAATATTTGTCAGACGTGTTCCAACTTTGCAGGGGCCAGCATTCGACACTGATATATGCACCAGCATATAATGATGGATGGTGGCCTAGGGATCGAGCATTTCAAATGATGACACTAGCGAGCAGCCAGCATAGGTCCTTCTCTTTCAATTGACAATTCCCCTCATGGCAAATTTCACAGAATAGATTCGTGCCTCCCCTTTTATGTGGCATTCGGGATGCGAAAACAGGTCGAGTCATTTGGCATGGATGGGCAATTTGTCTCTGGTGGGGTTGTAAGGCGGGCCCTCTAGCCCAATAAACAGTTAATTTAGGCGACACACATCGTGCTCCGGCCCACATCTCCTACATAGGCTCGGCATTGGCTGTTTGTTGGAGGATATAGCCTAATCTGTGCCCTTTGAGGTCGCGCCCACTAAGCTCTCTATTTCGTTCGTGAAATTAAAGGGATGCTTAAGCAAAGTACAATTTATTTTGTGTGATATGAATACAAGTCGTGATAATATCAGCATTTATCCCCTACCTAAATTCCATTCGCTGGTTTTCCCCCCATTTAAGCCAATCTAATCTTCAGACTTCAGGCTACCAATTTTGCCTGCTTAAATGGATCCAACAACAGATTTATAGTCAGAATATTTTCATCAGCCAATTCATATTAACCAAACATAACCATAAAATCCTGGAATAACAACTGGGCGTTAATGAGTCATTAAAAATGCTCAAAATCAATAGTTTTAGCTAACTGACTGAAGTTCACAGCTAACAACAAGCGACAGGTGTTAAATTTTCATTCAACATCTAATTTAATGGCAGAAAAGCCTAATTGCCTTCAAAAACAAGGCACTCAACTGCCTTTTCCCATTAATGAGCAATATTTTTGGCCGTTTTTCGACTTGTTTGCCTTACAGTAAGTCTGTCAGACATTTCAGAAGTGGGCAAGAATCTAGGAGTGAAATAATTTCTCCAGAGGAATAGAATAACAAAATGGCAATGAAATGGACATCAATTCCAACTTTCTCTCGCCAATGTTGCCATCAATTTGTAGCAGCTCAGTCAAATTTGCCACACAACTCACTATACAATGCTATGTTGTAGTCGCTGTAGTATGTTGGAGCAGTCGCTGTAGTATGACAAGTTGCACAAGGGGAGCGTTTTGTGTTCTCTTCAAAACACAACGGATGGGGGACGGTCGTAAGTATGACAAAGATGAATAGGGCAACAAATCAACAAGGTCGGGGCTGGGACTGGGCTGGGACTGGGGTGACACCAAGGCTTTTATGATGGAGGACACGTTGAGCCTGGAAAGACCACCTGAGCCGCCCTTGTCACTCCCTCGTATGAATCCGTGCTATTGCACTGCCTGAATGCCATATATGACTATGAGCGATACACTGGCATGGCACATGATGGCATATATGATGGCAGTTATGATGGCACATTGACATGAATCTGGATCGTGGAGTCCAGAATTTGACCCAAGTTTAGGGTTAATTTAAATCTCTCCACATACCAAGTGAGACAACACAAATCCACTAAAGTTGTACCTCAACGGGCTAAGGTAGCCTACAGTAGCATACAGTTGCGAGCATTAGCGAGCCGGCTACATTTCATTGGAGGTGCTCTATTTCACGTCCTCGCTCACATGAATTTCTGAGGCAGCCCAGCTCATTCCTGCTGTGTTCTGCTGAGCGCGGACCTGACAGGCAACAGTGCAGACCTGAAAGGCAGCAGTCCCACTGCCCCAGTTGCCAATTCTACACCAAATTCGATACGAATTTTGTCAGTCTGCAGCCTCGCTCGCTCGCCTGCTTGTACAGCAGACTGTGTTCAGTCAGGTACCTCAGGACTGGTAGTAACTTTATCAACGTTTACTATGTTACTATGCTAAAATGTATGAAAGGCCCCCTGGCCCAGTCGAATATCCACCGAGAGGCAACAGGGATATTACCTGGCTCCCGCAAGACTATTGTGTCTGAATCCATCACTAAGGCTTATGGCTAATAAGTTACAAATTGTCAAATTAGTCAAAACAAACATTTAAACAAGCAGAGGTGAATGTTTGAACGATCTACTTCCTCAAACTGGGATTCTGCAAACAATTTGTAGCAATAGATTGTGGTCTCATGACTAATCTCCCACTCCGGTACAAGCATGCACATGTATATATAGAATATACTCTGTTATACAGTGAGTCAGCGACCATTGAAATAGCATGAAGCCAAAAAGCCTGAAAAAGTTACTGACAGCTGCGAGTGTATTTTACAATTAATAGCATGATTCATCCTATTCACATTTGAGGGGACTACATGCATTCATGGTCAATCAATACAATAGCTGTGTACAACTTCACCATGTTAACATGGTTAACACAGGCCTGTGAAATGAGTATCTCTATGCATGGGCATCAATTACACTCACTGGCAAGCTTACCTTGAAAACATTGGCAAGCCCCTCATCGACATTGACCGAAAGTTTAAGAGGCGTATAATTGCACGGTGCATACAATGACCATAACCTTTTTGACAGTATCTGATGACATTTCAATTTCATACTTGCAGATACACCTGGGTTATATCATAAGAGTCGTAGATGCAGTAATATACATAACATAGAATTTGATAGAAAATACCAAAATAATTCATAATAGCCCAAGAAATATTCTAAGTATGAAGTACATGGATGTGAGATACACTAGGTGAATCAATACATTTTACATTTCGCTTTCCAGACACTTCAAATTTATGTTTCCAGATACACCTGTGTTAGGATGTGCGTTTTCTCACACATGCAATGTCATAGAAATAACTTTATGTAGTTTGACAATTAACATGAGCCAAGTAAACTACAAAGTCAAAGTATGTGGATACTTTGGCAAATCATTACTACAAAGAGGCTTAAAGAGAAAGTAAAGGTGTCTTTGAACATCTAAAACTTGTTTATTTCATGTTTGTATACCGCAAAAGAGACCGTTTTAGCTTTTCGCAACAAAGATCAATCTTAATTGAGGAAACCTGATTCTTTTCATTTTTTTCGCACAAACAACGTCACCACAATATAAAACAGTTGCCATGGCGATGGCACTATATGAAAGTGAGGCACAGTAGCTTCATTGCTTCGGCTGATTCTCTTCATGAGTAGAAAGCAAAATGAACGATGCAGCTGCTCTGGGTCCTCAACACTCTTTGCAGCATGATGCAAGTGTTTTGGCAGCCCCAAGCCAACATCATACTAGATTACATCTTCACTGAATTACTACCTCAAAGCTAAATTATTTCAAGCTAAATTATTTCTCACTCATTTTAACATCCTTGAGACAACTTCAGAGTTACAGGCGTTATTAGCGGAATATTAGCCAGTCGCTCTTGAAACAGCAACATATTAATTAAAACTGAATTCTAGACGGCAAGCCACTTCCACCAGGAATGCCTTTAAAGCCTGTAATGGAGCTATTAACATTCAAACCAAATAACAAGAGACTTTCACACTTGGGACATGCCACAAATATTTCATACATGCTGCGCTTTCCAAGAATTAATCCAGGGCTGTCTTTCACTGAATACCACCTTAATGTAATAACATCCAAATGAAATTAAAGGCAGTGTCCAATATAAACTATCTAAAAGCCCCCATATAATTGATAATGCTTCCTACTTGAGGCGTTTGGAATGCTATTATCATGACTGACAGCTTTTTCCAAGAATTAGCTTTTTCTAGGAATCAAGACTTTTCAGTCAAGACGAGGGATTGATTTCCTCCGGGTTCTGCAGACCCGAGTGACCTCTCCAGCCCAGAAGTCGAATAGGCCAATATCACAACTTGAGCATACAAGCAGGGTTCAAAAGGGTCTGGAAATAGCCAAGAGTTATTGAGTCAAGCTCCCAGACTTCTGTATGGAATCTCAGATTTTTGGAAGTAAATCATAATTCTGTTAATTATAGAATTTGTAGATGTATAGAAAATGGAGAATATTTTGGCCAACTTTGATCATGTTGATATATCAGAAAAGCACAGGGAACGGAGAGTATAAAGGAGAATATATGAGCTTATCTGCAGATCTACAGGATATGCTTTTCCATGAAGCATGTCCTTGACTGAGGTATGCCCAACTTGACTGCAGTCCAGGATCTTGCTCTAATGACGCAGAACTAGAACAAGCATTTACAATCATTTATGACTTGTCCTGTCAGTTATATGCAGTAACACACACCTATAGAGCCATAGACTGATCATATAGAGAGCACTGACAGCCAGTCTAGGACTTCATAGTATGTGGATGAGCTGGGCATGAGCAGGGTATATGAGTAAATACGTGGCTCGCAGATATACACCAGCTGGTTGATGGAGTCTGGACACTTTCATCCGTTTGTAGATGGCCTGTGTAACGACCAGCCTAGCACCTGACATCACTATATTAACAGGATCTATCACGCAACCGCATGAACCTCACATAGGTCAATTAATATTGGTCTATCTATATAACTGTATGAGGCAGTCAAACTGACTGTCAGTATTTGCAGTTAATGTGGTCATTAACCTAAATGAGAAGTTACAATATATCTCTTGGTTAACCCTATTTTCAACGATCATCAAATATTAGAAGCAGCATCAATACTTGTGCATTGTGCAGCGGGGAAAAATAGGCTTCAAAAGATTCCCAAAAATTAAGGATCAGAAAACAATCAATTCGCCTGCAACTGGCTAATGATTGCCAAACGTCAATCATTCTGACATCACAGCAAGCGCAAACTCAACTTGTTGCCATGTTACCAAATCATTAATTACAAATATGTCAGACACATGTCCTCAATAGGATGTAACTTTTCGAACACAAATTTAGCAATGCAAAAATATGTCTATTATAAATCTATTCTGTTTTGCTATTGAATAAAACACCATGAAATATAGCATGGTGTGCAGTGTGGGTCTGCATTCATTATGGCTGTTTAACATTCCATTCAAAGTGTTCAGCAAACTGCTCCACTGCAAAGGGCATGAATGAATAAACAGCTTGCCCAAGGGGGTCATGTTGTCAGGAGTATACTGTGACAATGCTATGAAAGAAACATAGATTATACCTGTCCAAAATTGGACCGCTGACCCCAAGGAGTCTATTTTGCCACAGGTCACATTTCTTCATACCTGAGTGCTTCTATTCAATAACTGTTTGTAGTGCTCAGCAATAGTGCACTGACAAACTGTGACAATCGAGGAGAATTTAATTGAAATATATTACTTTTTGTGCAATTTACAACCAGCAAAGACACTTGTGTGACTGTGTGCATGGCAGGTACAAGGTCCCTTGTACCTGCCATGCTGTGTGTGAGCAACCCATGAAATTAATGACCATTCAGACATCTCCAAATGAGGAATGAGTTCAAATGCAATTTGTATAAGTCACTGTACAACATTTGAAGTACATGCACAGAGCAAACAAATGCCCATTGAAGTTGTAGTACATGAACATAGGATGGCCTCCAGCTCAAATTGAGCATTCACAGGGGTGACAAGGCACATTGGGAGTGTTACAAGTTGTAATAGACCTCAGTAATTATACCTGTCAGTCGCAAGGGCAATGATACCAACTAATTATTGTGTGTATGGCAAGTTGGTAACTTTCATTAACACACATTTATTCATTATATTGATTGTATTCACCAAGTGATGAGGCTAATACCCCACAACTCATATCCGGTAAACACAAATATAACTCGTTACTGATACTCGCTGTTATCTGGTTAGCGAGCAGTGACTATGGCCGGAAAGTCATAAAGCGAACTTCGGAACAGAGATAAGCCGTTGGACTGTGCAGTTGTAGGTCAAGCCAGTTGGACTGTCCAGGTAGAGATAAGGTTGTGTGTCAAGAAATCAGCAAGTCAGGTCAGCAGCATTTCTAGGATTTCAACTGCACCCTGAGAATGACAGCTTATGAAAGATGATTCGAGTTCACTGAACTACAGGCCGTTAGCTTCTGTTATGACTTATGAGTGAACAGTGTGTTTATTATCATTGTTTAATATTTGTTTGTAATCAAAATAGACATGAGTGCACCGGGTAGTCTATCATTTGAACTCATTTCCTTTAGTTATAGCAATCCGAGTTGTTTTGAGAAACAATTAGAGATTTGACGTGGACCTAATGAGTTCTGAAACTGCGCCCTCAGTGCAAAGGTGAGGTTGAGAACATTTGTACCCTTTTCGTTTCGACATAATTACTTCCAGTGAAGCCGAGCTGCTCACGAATAGCCTGTAAATCATTGCTTTGAGCGAAGCTGGCAGGGAGGTGGTATTATAAATAGAGTAACAAATGTAAGCCTGGCCTTGTTTCCTGTGCTTTTGCTTGTGCTTAGCAAACACTAACTTTTCCAGAATATCAATGTTTGCTGGTCCATGAAGAGCATAAACAGCACAAACTGTCAGAAAATACTGCAAGTTCACAGTTTACATTCCGCATATTCCCCCATATAATTTATGTTATAAGTATTTATGTGTTTGTCACTAACACCGCCATCCTAACAACAATTGGTTGTCTATCCGATACAATATTTGTAAGCAATAGACAGACGCCAACATGCAAGCCACAAGTGCATTGCAGCAGTTTGTTTATATGTGCATAAATACCACAAAGGTGGCTAGGGGCCAGCGGAATCTAGGAAAGATTATGAGATGTTATAAAGCCAGGAAAGCATTAATGCAAAGAACTCTAGATTAAACTCTAGATTAACCTTGTCCGGGGTAATAACGATAACTAATGATATCTAAAGATAACTAATTAGTTGGGTATGGAGATATGGCTTGTATAATTCATGATCTGACAAGAACAGCCACAGGAAGGTTTTTGATTCATCCATACAGTCCTCATTAGCTAGTAATAGCTATATAACTCATAACCGTAACGTTAAACATGTTAAATGACCGAATGCATCCTTCAAATATTCAAATCAAATTACTCAAGACATTCTGAATAGGATTTGATGAGTATGTGTAACCATTAGCATTATGTGAATAAACAAGAAGGAAATGGGAGACGGCATAATGTATAATGAAGGATATGATATGTTGGGAGTCAATAAAGATACATCAAAGAGTTAGCTAATTAATACGACGTGCATAGATCTATGAACATATGATGAAGAAGAAGCCTGGAGGAATATATCATATAAAAGAAAGCAAATACGTATGTCAACTATGCCACTATTGTATTACATCACACTAGATCTATATACTTACGTCAATTTCGACCTCGAAGTTGGTCTGGTCAAGAAGAAGCACTCTGCAAAGAACCATGCCGGAAGAAGGTTTGGCCCCTTTGGTGGCCTGCGTTTTCTTGGGAGATTTGGTCGGTGTAGATTTGGCAGAAGACTTGGCTTGCTTCTGCGCCTGCTTCTTCTCTTGTTCAAGTCGCTTCTTCTCCTTCTTCTCTTCTTCTTTTCTCTTCTTCTCCTCCTCCTTGCGTTTCTTCTCCTCCTGCTTGGGGTCCCCTGGTAAGGGAGTTAGTTCGATTTCTTCTTTGGTGCCGTCACCAGCCGTTTGGCCGTCGTTCGCCTCACCCGGAACGTCCTGGAATGGCAAAAGTGGAAATTCAAAATGGTGCGTGAAATGTGAAATATGAGACATTAACTGTCACATAACTGTCACATTATATACAACAGGATGCCAAACATCATCGAACACCATCACCAAGTATGACTTACACCATCACCATATAACTTACAGCCTCATCGTCCAAGTTCCTAAACTTAACATCGGTAAATCCAGGCTCGAAATCTAGCGCTACATTCGCCATTGTTCCAAAGATGCTCAATCAACAATTGTAACTACTCTCAACGACTTTCCTCCATCAATATCTGGCCAATACTGATCGTTTTCAAAGCAATTTCCTGCTCAGGAGCCCTGTGACCCATTTTCCTGCCACCGCAAACAGTAATTACAAAGCATTTAGCTGTTAACATTACATGTAGACAAGGGTCTAACTGATAAGCCACAGCCTGTTCAAAATGCTGTTGTCTATGTTCAATAATCATGACATCTCATCACTATCATAACTGCTAATTGGACACTTTAAATATTATGAAATTGGATATTATTCATCCGCTGTATAATAGCACATGAAAGGTGAAACAATATACAGCAAGACTTGTTAGGACAAGATCATTCAACAATCCACATCATACATCTCACATACGTCATGACACGTTCATCGGTATTGAGTAACACTATTCTCATTGCTCCTGAAACTGAAAACATTTACTTCACGTTGGTCTCTTTGGCCTACAAATAGCAGCGAGAAATACCTTAATATACATACATCAATACCAGTATCAATACACCTGAAGTGTTTGATAGGATATTGTGAAGCCGGGACAAAACGTTTATGTTACTATACCACTCAAATTAAAAGAAATATTGAATATATTTTATTTGGTATCTTATGATCCATAATATATCGAACACTCTTTAGCCAATTTAGAATGACATAAATATGAGGCCAATTGCCCTCAAATAGATATTCAAGAGTGACAGTATAATTGAATTAAACAGTTTACATGGTTTAACGTGAGTATCAATAATTCATGAAGAGATAAACGGAAGAAGAAAGATGGTGATTGATCGATTTATCTCAGCTGTGATAAGGCTGCAAGACACAAGATAACATAGTGATACCATTGTTATCGTATCCAAATTCTTCATGGTCTTAATAAGTGTTCGAAGTAACTGATTTAGCACCAAAACTTATTTAGCAGTGCCAATGCAATGTAATTACTTATACGACAAGCAAAGAAAGCCTTGAGCAGTGTTGAGAAAAACTCAAAGCAAAGGAGAGGCACAGAAATAACCAAATGAAAACAAGCAACCAACCTAATTCAGTAATTGAGTAAATTCTTTCCTTAGACCGGAGACCTTTGAAGTGGCTGATAATGACAGCTAGATTACCTCCCACACAAAACAACGGTCAAGATAGATCTAGAGACTGGAGCCACTACAATTCACGTCAATCAAACTGTATTAACAGCCAGCAATAATAACCTGGTATCAACCTATAGTAATTGTGGGCCATAGGCAAGGGAATTTCATGAATAGTTCTGCAATACAAAGGAAAACCACACTAAATAGGTCCTTAATAGGACTTTTGAGGCAGCGCTGACTCATTCTGTTTATTCATTTCATTCACTTCAGTCTTCCACATAGCAGAAAATCATGATCTTCTAAAACTAGAACTGAACTATAACTCATAGGAACAGGATGATAGGAAAGTGGGCATGAACAAAAATGTCTCCCACTCAAATCCTGTCAGGCATAGAATTCAGTTGACCCACTTGAGTGCTGAGCATGTTGTCAGAGGGGCCTTGCTTTCAGGTCACATTCCCATCATTTTAGGCATCAAATTATAGGAACTCACAAAACAAGGGGCTTCAAATTACATTCTCCCATCATTATTTTGATAGGCACAGGATAGCTTTATCTTCTCCTCACTTATGAGTCCCCCACCAAAGGCCACGGACTTGATTACATTCAATTTACATAGCATGGAAATAATGAAATGACTTTCAAAAAGACTCCACAACCTTCATGCTTTTTATGAAGAATTCCATTCCACATGGATTCAATTTCCAGGAATTTTTAGTAATCATTATCCACTATTTTAATCACAAACCTGACGAAACGCAATTAAATAGTCAGATATATATAGATAGCATATTTCAGGAATTTCTGTTATATGATATCTACACTCATTACTGAGTCATATGATAAATGTAATTTCCACCAACTCATTTTAATGAGTTGTTTCTAACAACAACCATTCATGTTTTCCCAAATTCCAACTATTCAGTTAAAGGGAAGTAAGGGTATTAAATATATCAAAATTAATTTTAGCATACATGAACTTTCAGGGCAGATATATATATGATACAGCTAGATATTATATGAACTTTCAGGCAGATATACATGACATAGCAAGATACAATATATATAGGCCTACACATGCTACACGAAAGGATAGAAAGGAGACCTATTTTGTCAGTAACACGACTTTCGTATCAATGTTGTGAAATGCCTGCTGAGTTAGGAAAATAATTAGGAGAAACCATATCTGAGGCGAAACCCTGAAAACAAGATATCCTGCATCAATATCAACACACAAGGTCTGGGTGGATTTGCTGAAGGTTTAGTAATATCCACACTCTGCTACTTCCCACTGGTTCCCAGGCCTGCTTTTGCAGCCTCTCAAGCCCTCCAGAAACAATTGGTAAGGATGGAAACACTGATATGCTAGCAAAACTGACCTTCGAGGTGCGGATAGCCCTGTATCAAGTGGCAAAGCAGCAAGAACAGTCCGCCTGTCTCTTTTCGTTCCCAAGGATGCGATTAGATGGAGAATAAGCACATAGCATCCAGAGTTGAGAGTTGCAGTGGCACTGGGGAGGCATCCGCCCTCATCCCCTATGTGATCCAATATCAGATGCTGAGGATGCATTCAAGGTGCCAATACTCTGCCTGACAGCACTTAATTGCACTTGAGTGGGTCTTAGCTAATGACTTTTCCTGGCTCCTCATTGCTACAACTGCCAATGGTATGTGCTTCATTTTCTCCCTAATGGCCATGCAATATTTTGCATTAATTAGTACGCCCAACTTGTGGACACCAGATTAAAGAGGATTTCCTATAGGAAATATTTTTGTCAGCTTATGACTGCAATTAACAAATGCTCAAAGATGCATCAAACTATTCCCTGCCTCATCAAAGAACCAAAGCTGTTGACAAAAATCTTACAAACTTTAAAGATTAACACATTATATCTTTACTGATCAGGAACAAGAAGATTCAAAGCAAAACAAAAACAGGAAACTGAATCCCTTTCCAAAACTCATTTCTTCCCAGTCTACACTAATCCATTGGACCCCCATTCATTAGAAAATCTGCCACGCCTCTTGAAAACCTTGGAGTAGGCTCAATCTCACAGAGCACTTGGGACATCTTCAAAAGGTCACCTTCACTGGACATGGTCGTAGCCAGACATCCAGTTCACAAGAAGGTTCTTTTGCTCCCGGACAATTTGTCAGTTTGAGTTGAGAGGCAGAGAGAGGCAAGTGAGACTGAGGCAAAATCACATTACAAAGCTATCTAAGAGGACCACACTGGCCAAGAGCGTATACGTGAATAGCCAGAGAAATGACGAGGCAAGGTTCAGAATCACTTCAGATTTGATATCTACTTAACCTATGAGGACCATGCCAACGCTGTTATCACAAAGCAGAGCGAAAAGGACTGCAACCTTCTTCTAGCCAAGTAATATATTCAAGAATTATATCGCACTATTGGGGAGCATCAATTGCCCTATGGGATGCCCAATGGGAAGGGGCGGCCAGACAGAGAGTCAATACCCCACAGACTGGCGAGTACAGAACGGACCAGATCCACAGTGACTAACTTCCACAAATATCCTTATATCATAAAGAACTGCCACATAATACACAATCTTGGGCGAGTTGGCGAACAGTTTCTTCCGGCTTTCATTTCAGCATCGGCATTAGGAGATGTCTGCAGTCCCTTTAAACATCCCCGAAGGGTATTAATCAGGCGCATTAAGCGTACCTTCATCTTGTAAATTCTTAATGCCTACAAAATCTCGTAATACTCAATTCCAAAACATGTTCAAATGCCACAAAAGATCACTTATCCAAAATTCATCAGCTCCTAATTCTACCAGCCAAAACTTGGCAAGAGACAACATTAATCCTAAAATAATCCTTTATTCAAAGAGACACAAAGGCGAGTGATACATCACGTAAATATCAAGTTTACCGCTAGATCTGAATGGGTAGGACTTTGTTCAAACTTAGACAAGACTCTAGTTTCTTAGATCAACATATTACAACAATATCGAAAATGTTCCTTTATTTCAGTCACGCACGACTAAAAGATTATAGCTCTGACTTATCCTAAAACGCTACTGGTCTTGTAAGACCTAACCTTACGACTAAGCAAAGCGGATTACAAACTAGTCCTACTTAGGCGAGGTTGAGTCTCACAAAAAGGTACTTCTTACATCTGTCGTAAATACTTGAATAAACCTAGATTGTTCTTCTAAGCTTTAAAATATCAAGCTACAGAAATACATTTACCTAAACCTATAACACTAAAACACCCCGACCGTAAAAATATAGCATGAATTTGAAATTTACGTACCCCCATTTTGTATGGCACACCTCAGCAAGACCAGTAAAGCCAACCAGACTTGACTATTGATCCACTTTGCACTGACTTACAAGTGATAAAGAAAGTAGGTGGGAGATAACAGTTGGCCAATGTAATATAGCACAAGTATGGCCACAGGTACACTGTGTGCCAATATTGAATTGCTTATCTCATGGCATAGTATGTAGTATCAATATTAGGGGGTTTTTGAGTCAGCCTGGACTGAATTAGCTATCTTAGAGCTCTGTTATCTTGAGGCAAAGAAGCCATGGGGAGGCCAGGGGAGCACTGAGAGTCAGCGAGAAGTAACAGCAAGAAGATAAAGCAGTTATGTCATCAATATGAGTGAACATAAAATATAACGGCCACTGTCGGCCAGCTGCAAATACTGTGTACACAAAACAACTGCCTCCACAACACTGTCGCTAAAAGCCGACCGTTTTATGGAGCCGTTTATCATGATTTCAAAGTGGCCAGAGGTTGTGAGGGCCGAGGGCATCAAATAATTCTCCTCATTTGTGACCATTTGCCATGGAAAATGTTCATCTGCCTTACAGAACGATGTGGTGCAGGAGTGAGCTGACCCATGCACTGCACCAGTGCCATTCATTCTGCAGTTCTGCAGATATCTAGATCAAACACATACATTATTGATGGACAACACAAAACACTCCACAATATTAAATCTAGAGTTTGCAGGGGCCATAAAAACATGCTGGATCTCCACATAACATTGCCAATGTTACATTGGTTTGTGTGTGTCTCTGCAAGATAATGTTGGCTGTAGCATATTGGGCACACATAATGGGACTCGCTGTAGAGAACAATGCTGCACCTGCCGGAGGCTGTTCGGAGGCTGTTCGGCTCTCCCCAAAGGCCTTTACTTAAGACATATTGAACCAATATGACCTCAAACAAAACAGTCTCGCCATCTCAAAGAAGGCCTTTCCAAACAACTAACATATCGCCTTGAGAAGGCTTTCTTCTCCCACCGAGAGGAGGATCTCAAGATTCTCTATGGCTTTGAGAAAAGATCTGCTAAAGTTCCCAGCAAGGTCTAAGTGACATTTAATCACACATTGCCTATCAAAAGTCACCAATAAACCCAATGCAGTGAAAGATCCGCTCGTCTCACAGTGCATAAGGGCTCATTGAGGGCCATTCACAAAACCAAGGCACTGTGAGCTACATAATTCCTCATGCCTCAGTGCTTTTGGTATTGGAACTGTGTGAAACCGGACAAATATCTGAATGGACTGCTCCTGCCCTCCTCTATTCTCTGATTTTTGCTCACCATGAGACTTTCTTAACAAGGCCATGATTTCTTCACAACACAAACTTCATATTTCGAAATATTCTATTCTCGCTACTGGTTGCCAAATTGTGACGACTGTCACAGTGATATGTGAGAAGATTGGTTCATATCAGTGTTTACAAAAACCCCATGTAATCAATTCCCACAGCAGGCAGTGCTTAAAAACTTGCAAGAAAGTTAAATTACAGATTCACTTCCCACCGGCTCCTAATTCCATCTCAGAGGGAATATTGTATGGCGGTGAGAATGGAAACTAACAATAGAATCAATCTTTCATGTTCTACTTTCAGCTGCATTGACAGATAAGCTACATTCCCATAATGAGATACGGCTGCAGTCATGGTATGCCATGATTACTGATCTCCAACTATCATGACAGGCTAGTAATGATACATCTTAATGATATGTAAGCTGATGATGATACTAGCCTTGCCAAAAAAACATGTTCATCTCATTTTAACTGGATCTGATAACCTGGTAACTCCTGGTTGTATGTCAACCAGCCAATATACCACATCACCAAGCTAATCTGCATCACATACATCACCAGCAAATGGAATGTGGACAGAGCCAGAGTCATAATGCATGAAGCTCACATATATCATGCCTGATCCATATTAACCGCTAACTAGTGGTAATGCGGAGTCAACGGACTAGATCCAGGGGAGCCCTGCACAGGATGGTATAGTGGGCCATGGGGCAGCAAGAGGGGAAGCCCTAGCTGGCCCAGAGGCCCTGGGATATTGATATTGATGTTTGATTGAGTTGAATTCATCTTGAGAGAAGTGAGGAGTGGGAGGATGCGGGCAAGCAGCATATGATTAGCTGCTGCAGCTGATGCCGGTTTGTAGGGTGCAGAAGAAAAAGAGGAAGCAAATTGAATGTGCTATTTATAGCCATAAAGGTGGGATAAACACCAACTATAAAGACAACAATAGGAACAACACCAAGACAGTGCCTGAAGAGCCAGCAGGACAACCACAAGACCACAGCGGCCGGACAGAGGAACTGTTGAGACAGAAAAAGACTGAGATATCAAGAGGCGGAGAGTCGCGTGTTCAGAATAACACAACACCAACTCCTACCAGGCTATTGTCGACCGAACAGAATTCCTGGAAGAGTTCGTATTCACGGATTGAGCCGGACGTCTGAGTGGTCGTGGATTCGAAGGAGTCCTGCGGATAGGTGTCTCGCAGCCAGGGCCTCCTCCGAACACCGAACATGGGAGCACGGCCAGTCGACTGGCAGCATGTCTTCCTGGGATCAAGCAGCAACTGTTCTCAGCAGCAAGCGATGGCCACCAACAGCAACACAGGTCTCGGTAGTGTCAGCCGCCTACCAGCCCGCTCACAGCACTGTCAGTCAAACTCTCCCTTGTCACACTGCCATAGCAACCAACATAGCTCTTTATTCTTTGATCTGCTCCTCAATGCCAGGGTTCGGCCTACTGTCTTCCGTTCTCTGACACCCTATGCCCTAGATGACTTTCTCCCCGAGCCTTTATGTCTGACCATTGTGGCACCACTGTGAAAAGGGTGACATGCAACGATCAGCATCTCATTAACATGCAACTGTAATCTCCTTTCTGCTGATGCCACTGCTGCTGCTGCAGCCACAAGAGCCTGTTGCACAAGGCTATGGCTACTTACACCAATGCTCACTGCATCATGATTAACTTTCCTTCAAAAGAGAGCGCCCACCAGAGGCGTACAGTGGAGTTAAATGGTGTACAGTGGTGCAAGAGTTCATCCCATGGCAAACAAACCGTCGCCCATCACCGAACCCAGGACACCGATAAAATTAACCAAACAGCCCATTTATATGCAGGGCCTTCTCTACCTGTCTCTTGTAGCATGGACGTTAGACAAATCTCAATCTTTGATCCGTTCAGGATTGTTCCCCAGACAATCCCAATCTGCTGACCGCGAACTACACGTCTTGCATAATAGAGCAGGTCATTGCCACCTCCTGCTCTCCAGATTGACCAGCCGCAGATTCTGCAGATCCAAACTCAGATTGAAGACTTGGCCTAAGTAGGGGAGAGCGGGGTGAATCGATACATCAAGCCCGCTGAAACACTCCTTCGTATCCAGCATATAAATGAAAATTCCTCCTGTTCTGTTCTGCGACTAGAATGATGGATAAGCTGTTCTTTTTGCATCATGAATATTCACTGCAACCAGTGATTCCAGTAAAAGGCACTCAACGCAAATAGTGACAGGAGCAGTAGTTGGTGGGAATGAATATTCAATACATTTCGATATTGAGAAGCGGATTATTCAGCAAGAACTTGCAGCTATAACCGCATTGCATCAGATGGCACTACTATACACCAACTCAACTCGACGGAAATGGCGACCTCACAGCAAGTCATGGGAAGAATTTGCCATAAAAATGTGTAAGTAAGAGATAATCAAAAGAGGACAACCGAGAACAGTATCACTACACCACACTAACATTATTCATGCCATACACAAACAACAGAGTCCACTCTGTCCAAATAAACCCCTGGCCCTGATTGCTCCTAACACTAAGTGATGTGCTAAATATTCATAAGACAGACTGCAAACAAAGTGGGCCGGACACCCCGAGAACAACGAACAAGGCAGCCAGGAATGGTTAGTGGTAACGGCAAGAAGAGATATCTGTAGGCGAGAGATGTGGCAACGAGACTTGGTCAGGGAGACCTTAGAAGAGCAGAGGAGATGAGACCAGAGTCAAATGTCTCCTGACAGCTAGGTCACTAAGGCTTATATGAGGGCAAGACCTCACATGGCCTGGCAAGCCAGGGCCTAACTGATGAGGCCATTCTCTAAGATACAGAGGAAGCTGAATTGCTTGGCTGAATTGCTTGGCTGATGCATGGAGCAGGCTGGAGGATGCTGTAGCTTATCTGCAACTAAAAAGCAGTATCATATGATCCTCACTTTCATTGCAACTGGTATTAGTAGCCTTGTCAGAGAAAGGCAAAACTGTTTCTGTTCATCTTATTGAGTGACTTTGGTTAAAATATTTTTGAAATCAACATGGATGCAAGTGCAAGTGAAGCAACCAATCACATCCACTTCGACCAACATCATCAACGGTGTGCAATTCTAATTTTGCATTTTGTGTCCAAGAGTTTATTCTTAGAATGCCCACGGCCGAATTTTCAATGCTTCACATTACAAGATCTGCCTAAAAGCCTAGAAACTTCTGAGGTTTCCAACATTCAAGGCATTTTGGGCGCATACAAAATGTATCACAGTGGCTCAATGGTTGCCTCAACCACTTCAGGCAAGTGGACTTAATAGATTGAATAGACGCAGTCTGGAACCGCGGAACGCAGAGCAAATGATGGCAAGCCGAACAAGTTGGAAGTATGCGGCTTCTTTTATAAATGCACTTCCCTCCTCACTTCATAATGGAGAGGGTTGTTTTCACACATACTACCTCCACCCCACCCTAAACATTGAGAATGCTGAGACACAACAGACACAATATGCAAGACAACTGTCAAGAAAACAACTTGCTGTGTCAGCTGGAGCGCTTTGTACATGATGAAGCATACGCGTATTACAGAGATGAGAAAAAACAAGCAGGTCGTTTATACACATTTTGCAAATGCATGCGGCACTACTCACTGTCAGTCATGGTGGTGGAACTAACTAGTTTCTTTGAGTGAGAGCCAGCACTGCCAGTATACAAGAAACGACTAAATGCCACATGTCTTGTTCTTGCATCCCCAGTCACTTTTTTCCACAAAAGATTTATGTGAAGGTTAATGCGACTTAAAAGTGCTTAAATAACAGATGGAGATAGGAACAAACTTCCACTAATCCATGGATTTGTTTCAATTTGAAATGAAAGCGACATTTACATTTACAGCATCTTCTTCATTCATTTAAATATGTGGCTCATTAGGGCAATCTACTGACGCATCCTTCATCTACATTATTTTTAAAACCAAAACTAGAATCTTAACCGAAAGAAAGAGCGATTCATCATTCACCTATTAAGGACGCTTCCCACTCTAAAGGCGTCAAGGTCTGCGGAAATCTCAAGACAGATTTATGCATGGAAACCACTTTTCTGAAAATGATTAAGCTATATGATTAAGAGTAGATGAGTCAAGATAGGAAGGTAGACCTCAGGTCGCGGAAGAATGAGGTCTCTGAAAGTTAAGTGAGTTACGAGAATGAGGTAACCCTTCTGAATAACAAGGGTGGAGCATTAACCATCAAGAGATTGGGTGGATAGGAGCCCCTTGAAGAATGCCGAACAAGGTGGAAAACGGTTAAGGTCTTCAGTAGACTTCCACTGGTCTTCTGGCTTATCTGTCTGACACAGCTGTAGGATGATAATCCTTATTTCTTATCACTACAGATTACAGAGTAAGCTTTCATTCAACTATAAGAGTGCGTAATGATGCCGAAACACTTATAACTTCAACCGCAGACTGCAGAAAATCCATGAGTCAGGCTCAGTCTGGACTACCTTGATGTTAAATTAAAGGTGAAGGAGCACATCTGACATCATCGCAGATTCAGCTGCCAATTGCAGAATAGACCAGCGGGTTATCTCGCTTTGTCTGCATCGAAAATTGATGCAATCTGATGATTCATATGAACTCCAGTGCGTTCATGGAGCAGCCCATTGCAGATTGCCCTCAATGTTTTTTATCTGAATCAATCTCAAAAAGCTATTTGCAAATTGCATATCAGAGTCCTACAATCAGCAATCATTTTCAGAGAAAACAGAATCCAGCTGGCATTATCTAGCAATCCGCCAAAGCAATTCGCAGTTACAGCCATCAATATCCATCACAGCATGTTTTAACTATGCAGACTTGCAAGGGAGAAAGCAATATTGAGCATTGCTATTTACATACACATGATACGGCATTGAGCAAATCTCTTCTGGCTTTTCTGACAATTTCTTTTTAGTAAAATGCTACAATGTATCATAAGCATGGCATGCTCGATGGAGCCTCCCTGCAAGACTGAGATATTCGGCATACTTACCTCCGTTACAAGGAGAATCGGTGAGAATAACAGCAGAATGGCAGCGGTTTTCCACTTCTACAGCAAAAAGCAAGCGGCCGAAGCAAGCAACTAGTTTATCATAAGATGCAGCCAGCCATTAGAAGCTGTCTTAACGCGCCCTATCAGCCCTCGCTGGGGATTGTGCTTCAGCATCAGGTAACCCCCTGGTAACCCCCTGCTTCCTACACAAACATACTAGGGCAGGAAAGCAACGTAACACTGTCACCCCCTGTTTGGGCCTCAACCCTTCACTGTAGCCGAACAAAATGTGCTCCTAAATGTGTTCAACAGCTTTACCAACTCACTGAAGTACCAATGCTAGTACACATACTACATTATACAAGTGATTTGAAGTGACTAGTACAAGGTCAGAGACTGCCTTCTTATCCAAAATACTACTTGCCTTTCGATTAAACAGATACAATTTCACATCACAAATTCCTTCCCAACATAACATACAGTAGTTTGTGGCTGTTTGTCCTGAAGTAGAAGAACTATGTACCAGTGCTTGGTAGGTTTTGTAAGTTATGTTTACTGAATACCGGGGTCAATATTAGGGATGCACGGATATCCGGCAAGGTATCCGGTATCCGGCCGGATATTGGAATTCGCAGGATATCCGGTATCCGGCAGAATTAGGGTATCAGAACCGGATATCTGGGATGCTCAAAAAGAAGTGAAAAGCAGAAAAAACTTTGAAAATAAATGAAAGAATGTTGCTAGAACACAGTCAAAAACATGATGTAACTATCTTCAAAAATGTTATTCAGCTAAAGAACATAGCGAAAAACATTCCATTAGAGCAGCAGTCCTCCTGACGTATATGATATCTCTCGGCTCTCAGAAAAAACTATTTATCAACCGTGAATGCTGAAAAATGTTCTTTTCGTATGTTTATTATCCGGTTCAAACTATCCGGTTACTATCCGGTATCCGGCAGTTGGTGTTGCCGGATTATCCGGTATCCGGTATCCTGCTATTTTCACTATCCGTGCATCACTAGTCAATATGATGCAAAGAGCATTATTTTACAAATTATCATAGAACTACCAATGTCCTTCACAAGAAATATTATGATTAGCTTGTGCCTTGCAGGGCTTACAATGTTTACCATAATTATACCTACAATGTCCTACATGGATCATAAAGCAAGTTCAAAACCAAAACATTTACAAGCTAACTAAGGTCACAATTAGTGGATATCAATTACTAAGGAATAACACACCTTCAGCTCCCACACAGATTTCCCAGAATGAGTCAGATGGGACAAGAGAGCAAGAGGAGACCTACAGCATCCTTACAATGAAAGTTAACAGCAGCATATATCACCAGACACGATTCTAATCTGTCAATCTAGAGTACTACTAGACGACTGAGCAAATACACATAAAATTGAAGTGGGAAGTTGGGGACATATTAAAAGTGTTTGTACTGCAGCCTACACTACTATAATTCAAATTGGACCTTCCAAAAGTTGACAAAAACGTAAGTTCCACAACTGAACACAATTAGCTGATTGCCTTAACATTTCCCAAGTAATCAGTTTGGGAATTTGGACTAACTTCAAACAAATCCAGCTAGTGGTCAAGTGAAGCTGCGATGAAAAACTTGTTGGAGACAAAATCTATCACAAGATGGAAACTACTATTATATAGCATACCATGATACAGGACTAGAACTAGCCCTTTTCCTAGCGCTTTTCGCACATTGCGACCACTGTCGCAGAGTGGATAGAGAATACACTTTCCACATAGCCACATAGTTTCGTTTATATTCATTCTTTTAAAAACATCTTTGGCAAGACCAGACAAGGCAAACAGAACAATAGCAGGCCACAAACAGTGGGCAACAACAGACCAGTGTTTATTCAGTTCACCAATACAGTATTGTTAAGCAGGGGAGGTCTCGCGGATTCCCTGCAGAGAAATGCTAGAGGGCCGAATGCTGGTGGGGGACATCTTTATGTATGAGAGAGCTGTGCAACTGAGTGGGAGAGCAAGCCTCAGCACTGCTGGGCAAGCCTGGCAAGGGGAGGTTGGGGAAGAGCCAGGTCAAGGCATATAAACAAACACATGGCCCTGGCAGCAAGAGGCTGACCTCTGAAGTCTCTGATGCAGCAAGATGCCCGGGATGCTGCAGCTGCTGATGTAGGGCTTTCTGTCTCCGCATCCCTACCGCATCTCGCATTACATTCTTCACCCACACAATACAACCCACTGGAGTAGTCGACCTGTAGTAGGACTTCGCCACCCTCCAACCAGCCACCAACGAGCCACAGAAGAGCCTCCAACGAGGACCTCACCCTATTTCCAGCTGCCAACTTCCTACAAGGGCATTAACCTGGAATTAGGCCCTAAGGAGTCAGCCAGGACCCCAAACCACCAATGGTAGTATGGCACAGCTGCCCATCCTCTTGTTTCACCTAACGCCAGCATGCCCAGCAATAAAACTAAGCCGATTCAAAGTTACTTTTTGTTTCTCATATTTTATACTTTTTACAGCCTGTCTGGCTCATCTCGCTCTCATTTTGCTCTCCCCGAGACTCATTCATGGAATAACCAATCAAAAGGAAAATGTCATCTCCGTCTTATTAAACCAATTCCGCGAAAGTAGAAGAGAAAACAATATCTAATATCAGAAATATTCTCCTGAAGCACATTAACGGATTAATCATAACGGAAAATGTAATTAATATTCTACGCGAGTCACCCAGCCAACAAATCAACACCATATTAGCTAAAGTCTGTGTAACCAGAATAAGCCATTTGAAGCAGGCCATTACACAAGATTCAACGATACTGTGTCAGGTCGCGGTGGAAAACGGCCACAAAAATCAATACCTCCACTGTCCCTCCACTTTTCAGTCGATTAAACATCCATTATACAGAGACAACAGTCTCTCTTCCTTTTAAGAATACAGTGGCCTTTTTTGACTTAATAGCAGTCTGGTTTCTTTATCTTACCTTTGAAATATTAATGTGGTACAATACATTGGCATTTAAAAGTATTTTTCAATGGGAATCAATGTTACAATTCTCACACGGGATTTGCAGCTGAAAAATCCATTGTATTTAGCACACAGTACAATATCTGAATATTGGTCAATGCATCCCCAGAGACCCAGGTAATAGAATATTTAGATGTTCATCCCAGATATCATTTGACCACATTCCATAAAGCTCAATTACAGTAAATGAAGGGAGCCAGATTTACTTAGCAAGTCAATGGACGCATTTCCAAGGAGGCAAAAGGCTTTTTAGTAATATTGGAGGGAGGGAAATGCAATTACTAATATGGGACTGGCGGCAATGTGGTGCAAGTGGAGCCTGGCTGACAGCTTCTTGCAAGCCGCTGCTTAGCCGCATCGTCATCAGCACGGTATGAAGCATCTGGGGCTTACAATCCATGCAGCATCCTGAGGCTTAGCATCCAGATGGAGGGATGAAGAGGCAGACAAACTCATCACAAACCAAGCCAGCTGATAAGTGAGCAGTCATGATCGATCTGATCACTGACCCATCCCCCCATTCACCCAAATATGATTAGCTTGCTTGCTGGGTCTTCCGAGATACCAAATCAAACCAGCTCGCCTTGACCTCATGAAATTGCACTTTTCCAAATCTCCAGCCGTCCTCTTCAAGACGCAAGACACTTCCATTAAACCGGTTGACGCCTTGTCCGTTCAAGCAAGGCTTCAATCAAAGACACAGAACGAGGCGCTTCCCAAACATCGCAACATATAACGCTCAAGAGATGAAGAAAATGGGACAGACACAAGACAACAGATAAAGACTTCGTCTTAATACATTTTTCTGTGAAAGACAGCCGTGATTATTATTATAAGAAAAGATGTATCAGATGTCCCAGACACACAAACACCTTATTCATACAATCTCCATTATACAATCTCCATTGTGCATATAGTTCACAGTATGGAATTCATAACTATCTAAGACCTTTCGGGAGCTTAATAAACGTCTCTTTCAACCATATTCAATGGAATTATCATTGAACAACGTCCCAAAACTCCTAATTGTTCTGACACACTGGCCTTTTAAATACAAACAAAGATACCACAATATGAAACAGCAACATTTTTCATCTCCTTTCAGTTTGAGACATTATTCTGAGACATGATATGATTCTTCTACCTTCTTTGCCTTTTCTAATGTTTTTTTTTCATAGAAGGTAAAAATTGGCAGCATATTGCAAAAACTCACATGCCATATATGTCAGGTAAAACTCTAAAACATCGCTCTGTAGGTTAATTTTCTTCCAGTTTCAATTACTCTTGTAATATTGCTTCACCACAGGGCACAGGGATGGTTTCATTCAAGACAATATTATTTTCTATAGCTGGCTAAATACTCTGCCTGAGGGCCCCTTTGCTTGGTACATAATACTCTACAGAAGTGCAATGGCCAATGGGGATTAGTATTGATTCCAAATATATCGCAATACAATGTACACTAGTAGTAACACTACAAATACATATCCATATCTTTGCAGATCACTTTATATGGGATTACTGGCATGCCAGAATAGCACATCAACAACAGTGCTCCATTAATCCAACTGACATATTGTTTACCACAGAGTGACATTGGCAAATTCCTGAAAATATGGAGCTATGTATCACATTGTACCATAATGTATCTCAATGCATCATATGGCAGTCACTGTGGCCCTTTGCTTAACTACAACTGAACCTGACTGTGAATAGAGTGGGCAAACCATACTTCAAAATGTATAGAATGTATACCATAGTATAGTACTGTGGTGGAGTGTACTCACTGTACTGACATACAGTACTTGTAAGTTGTTTTATATTCATCTCAAGGGCAGAGGAGTGGAAATATGGGAAATTACAGTTGTTGCTGTCTGTAAGCTCCACCAAAGTGTCTGGCCCTTCACAAGTTTTTGCAGAATATGCTACAAAAATGCATATAGAGTGAATCATGGGGCAAGCATCATTCTAGGCATTGCTGAGCCATATTGCTGAGGCTTCTTGAGGCTCTCTGGAGGTTTTCTTCAGGTGTATGGAATTCTCTATGTGAGCCACAAGCAACTAACACATCAATGCTGTTTCTTACACCAATGTAACTTACCAATTCAACTAACAGTCTAAGAGTGGTAACTGGCAAGTCTGATACTCATCTGCACACAAGTGTTGAGCTCCATGGCAGTTTTTACATCAGCCCACATGTTAGTTATATATCTCATTGACTGCAATGCGGTACATTGGGCACTATAGCTCACTGAGTCTCACTTACTGTGGGAAAATGGGAGATCATCAACAGGCCACCTAGGCACTAAGAGAACAGAATGAGCACACTATAGATACCACAGGTCTAAAGCTACCAAGTATACAGACTAGATACACTGATACTGCATACACAAACAGTCAGAAACAGACACTGAAGCCAGCCTCAGATCCAGCAGACAATTTGCAGATCCCACTTGAACTAGACACACGAAAGACAGCCCCAGGTGTATATTAGACCAGACCAATTCACAGACTAACAGTCTAACACAAGCGAATAACACAGGCCAACTACAGCGACTGGGACCTTTGCCATAATGCAGTGCTTTTTGGCTGGCTTACCTGGAGTCTTTAGAGTCTTTATGCTAGAGAAAATGCAGCATCCAACTGACGATAGGACTTCTTGCCAAATGTCATCGTGTGAGAAAAAATTAAGAAAAAGACGAGCAAAAAATCAGCAAAAACAAAGAGGCAACTGAACTGGCAGAGCAAACTGAAGGAGCAAACTGAGGGCCAGGATTGCCCAGGAAACAGGAGAAAGAAACCTTGCCTCCTCCAAATAAAAAAGTGAGAAAATTCTGAAGCCACCCAACCACTCAAGCAAAATAGAAGCCTTATGTTAAATTCAGGTGCCATTCAAATTTGGGGACAATTTCAACGAACAACAGTTAAAATTAAAAAGAAGTTTAACTTCTTTTTTTTTTCACTAAAGTGTGATAGCACAGGTTCTCCACATGGCCTCACTGCTAAAAAATATGCTCTAATAAATTTACACAGTAATATGACAGTTGAAGAGTTAGGATTTGCAATAATTGAATTGACTGTAACTAGGTATTCGATTAAACATTAAGCCTGTTTATCGGGGATAACCCACAAAATCGATGCTTGAGGCCTCAAAATCGATCAATAATCGAGCAATTTCGAGTGTTTCAGTAAATTTGGATGCTTTATTGGAGTTTATTCTACCTAGAGTGTTGTCATTTTGCTTGCCTTTCCACCTCGGCAAAAAATGGTGTCACACCTAATCTGCAGAATGCTGTGGTTGAAAATGTTGTCTGCTAGACCTATTATTTACAAAATAAAGTTTGTGATAATGTTTTTATTATTTGCAAGGAAGTTGTATTGTTTTAGTTTGTGCATTTGTTTTTTTGCCTCTTTTTCGGGGGTTGAATACAATAAATAACATAAAATAAAAACATTTTCAACCACTGTGATCTGCAGAATATCCCCCATGATGAAAAAAAAACTCGGCAGTTCAATCTTTGGACTATGACAGCATGTTTTTCAGCTCAGTTTTAAGAAGACAACATTGGTCTTTGTCAGAAAATAAAGTTTGGGACTTAAACATGAGGTTTCTACACAAAAATCGATTTTTGGAAGGGCTGTTTCGATCATTTCTGAGCAGTCATGCAGATGAGCGATAATCGAGCATTTGCTCGATCGACACAGGCCTATTAAACATCAATTCATTTAAGATTCATTTATTCTTTAAAATATATCGACCACCTTTAGAATTAAAGTTAGATCAAATACCACAAGTCAAATATGTTATTTCTTGAGTACACACAAGTGACAAATTGAAAGAGCTAGCAAGACAAATTTTCAAGTCAGTAATGTTTTCATTGAATCGATTACCTATTGGCAAATTAGCATTCGGTCCGAGTATTGAGTAAAATTCAACACCACATCAGATGTGTCGCATGGGCAATTTCACCAGATATTCGCTTGATGACACATGGGCAATTATTTCATCACAATTCTAGGATTTCCTTTAATAAATTGCTGTTTTTTGGCAGAATTTTAATCAGCAAAAAGTGTGTAATAACCCATTTTGGCGGGTATTCCCTAGAAGCGAGGCATTTCCCTTCGGGCTGGGCTCCTACATCAGCAAATTGCATTGGTTAAACACGAGATTGAGTGCCCGAATATTGCTAAAGGCAACATTCAATAATGGCAATTGTACCTGACGAATGTGATGTGAATTGAATTACATTTAAAACGATCCACACATTGACTATGGCCACTATACATGTACACTGAATCAATAGTACAAAGCAGGCTACTGAAATATTACAACATGACATATTCTGTACATTAAATACATGTAGTATATGATCATGTGCATTTTGAATGTTCACAAAATATCAATGTAGTAGCGAGCACAACAGTTCAACAGCAGAATATCACACTCACATAGACACGATAGAGGGTGCAGTCCACCCAGGTAGAAATTTTACCTGTGCTGCTCCAGCGATCAATGTCCCCAGCTGACTGAGGGGATTTCCAAGTTAATGCACACTTCTTGCACTAATCAGCATTTCCAGAAGCAGGCCTTATCTGCTCTGCGTTCACCCTCAGATCTCATGACACACGGCCAGAATCAGAGTAATGAGAGTATGGCAAATGGAATTCCAGAATAACTGAGATTATGACAAACAAAAGTTGGTCCATGCACAGAAGCATAAATGTCCAATTCTTATCAATGGTCACATCGCCATGATTTGGCCAGTTACTTAACATGCTTAACCATAAAAGGCATGAATGATAAAGCATCCCTATCGTTTTATTCAAACAAACTCAAATGCATGTTTACATATTCTACCTGTACCAACCAAGAACAAAATCAGAATATTTGCTCTTCTCTGAAGTGATTAAACAATACCAGAGGTTGAAGACGCCACCTTATCTCAGCTTTTAAGTTATTTCAGAAGCTTCACTATTAAGTCTATCATAAGATATTAAAGATAAAAATCATCTTTCGACAATCGACACACACCTGAATTACACCTCCACACTTTCTGAATATTATATCTATGATCAGTATAATGCCAGTTCTAAAGAGTTTAGATAAAAGAGTCTGAAGAGAATTAAGACGACACTGATGGCACCTATTTCAAGTATTACATAAAAGCACTAGTTTCAAAGAAAATAGCTAGTTTGAGGCACTACTTAGCCTCAGGGCAGTTGAAGGCACAAGAGTATTGACCAAGACGAAAAGGAAAAGCGGATTACCCATGGTTTATGTAAGACTTAGCGGAAAAGAAGCTCGGGCGAATACATATGAAAGACATCTCACTCTGATCTTAACATGCTGAGCACACTGACTAAGGTGTATCAGAGGAGGAAGGGTGTTGAGGCTCACCCTACATCACAATCTAACCCCCCTCCCCCCAGGAGCCACATTTTACCCCCATGCAGCCTACATGATCATGCAGTGGGAGGCCCCATGGCCTGACTCATTAGGCAAAAATGATGAACGTGAAAAAGGGTGCAAGAGGGCCAGTGCAAAGTTCACATTAACTCTGTCCTGTACATGATGCTGTATACTGTGTATTGCTGTGTGTATACACATATATTGAAAAGCTAACCAGGTCAGGCTAATACATTTTAGAGTCATTCACTCCCTATTCAGATCCTTTTAGTCTGCACAATTTAGCGCAAATGCCTCTTTTTTACTCCATTCCATATTCCTTGGCTGCCAACTATTCTGTTAGCTCTTCTCTGCTACAGAGCTCTACTCCAGTGTGAACAGTTTAGTTCTTTCCATTTCCTTCTGCTAACTTTTTCTCAACTTTTTTTCTCTCTGCTTACTCAGACATTTAGCGTATACAGATCTCAATGTAATAACTCTGGTTAACTTTCTTAACTTGGTCTTCTGACTCCTCTCAGCCTAATCGCTAATCTTAAGACTTAAGTCAAGAGACTCATCTGACTCAAGACACCAAGAAAAACTCTAAAGAATAGAAGATTAGAAACTAGAGTAGCGGTTGGAGACTTTGGAGTCCTCTGGTTTGCTCTTAATAGTATTGCTAATAGTATTGTTATTTCTAGTAACATTTACAAATTCTCATTCTGCATTCTTAGCGTCTTGTCTTCTCAGACATCTGCACTCTGCATTTACAATGTACAACATATAAAGAAGACATTTGTCATATGTGGAAAACGGTATTCTGAGAAATAATTCTATGATTTCTTTCACATACCATGATACATAATATATCTATATCCTTCTTTGAGAAACGAGAAAAGCACAATAGCAATCTTGCCAATAGAAATCTATACAAGAATCTAATGGTTCAATGTCTGAGATATACAAATATGAAAATAATAGTATTAAAAGCAGCTATTAGACTATTAAAGCCACTTGGCAATATTTTGACAATATATACTTGACTCCAATTATTCTAACAACAACAGATTCTACCATTTACTGGAGCTATTCAACACTCAACAGGTTAGGCTGGAGAACTGGTAATCTGAATGGCATTCATTCAACTGCCTGGGCACTCTGGGGACAGACAGTTGACCTGAGCAGAGCACAGCCCCAGCACACAACTCATTGTGTTGTCCTCAAATGATGAATATTGCAAGCGGTGTGCACCCTCACACTAACCCTTCGCAACAGCCTATTAATATCCTATTGATCCACCAGGATGTCTCCCCGACTCCCATCATAGTTCGCATACCAGAGCATTAATCCTTGATCACAACAATAAAATTACTAGCTGGCACAACACCAAGTGGTTGCCAAAAGCACTAAGCTAATTGATATTTGATATGCCACAAATCAACTAAATTACTAACAGATACAGTGATTTACCTATAGTGCCAAGATAGACATATATCAGACATGTGCAGGCAGTTCGAAGTAACCATCGAAATATAAAGCAATTTATAAAATAGATTTACATAAACTAATCATTTGTAAAGGACATTGACATTTACAGTCTCAGAATATGCCAGTGGTATTTTTACTAGAGCTTAATATGGAAAGAAGTAGGTGTAACAATTGACACCTGCTAAAATAAACCTTACCATTTAATACAGCTATTTTATAAGCATAATTGAATTCGAATTTTACCACAAGGCATTTAGCAGTGAACATTTCTACAATATGAAAAGTGATGAGGATTATACAGACCAGAAAAAAAAAGGATTCAATATTATTCACAACTATATTCAACAGCTGCATGTAAAAATAACACTGGCCCAGAGCAAACTATTGAATTTACGATCCATCAGCTAGTATACATGTACTTCATTATGCATGAATGGAGTAACTCATAAAACGATGTATATATTGATGTTAAAAATTATTGAAACTTGCACTCAATTGATCAAAGGGAATCTTGCTAATTAAAAATGAGATAGAACAAGATAGGAAGATGTAACAGCAAAAGATTTACAATATAAGCATAACGTCTCAACCCACTCAGCAATTTTAAATGTTAAGTAAACTTTAGTGAACTGTTGTGTAGTTATTGATTAAAAATACTATCTGCTATAGAAAGCAACCTCGGACTTACCAAGCGTTATTGACTTATCCAGTGCACTTAGGTCATGAGATGATCGAAGAAAGATCAAGTAAATGATAAAATCCAATGAGTAGGGGAAGAAGAGAGTGTTGTGAACAGTTTGGGCGAAATTCCTCTACTGCTGGCTCAGCCTGGCTGTTAGCAAGGGCTGGAGTATGTGAGGGGAGGTAGAGGGGGCAGGCTAGCTGTTCATGACTAAAACTTGATGCAGTGAAGCAGGCATGTGGTGCAGCCAGCCAGCTGCATGACACACATCCTTCTATCTTGCAACTGCAGCAGCAGCACCCCCAACTGGATAAAACGTCAACACCCAAGCTGACCTACTGAGAACACTGAGAAACAGTATGACTGGCCAACTTTACCCTCAGCAGCTCTCAGCAAGAGCTGGCAACTTTGCACCTGAGCCAGAATTTGGTGTCCTGCAATTTTGGTTACATCAGCAACACTCCATTTTTAGCAATTTCAAATCCAAGACATAATGATATGTGGTAAAAAAATTGATTATTCTTTAAAAAATACATCAACTATTAACAGTCTAAAGATAGATTTGTTTTATTAAATCTCATTTCAAAGCAATTTATTAGCATTCACCAATACTTGGTGAATGGTATTGTTTTTGCTCTTATTAAACTTCACCTATACCATAGGTGAAGTTTCTTGTTTTCGTAAGTATTTTTATTATTATTTATTTTTCTTTTTTCCGGACAAAAATTTCTTCAAAAAATTTTCAAAAAAATCAGGTATATAGTATTACATGACCTCATTACACTGACCTAGTATCAGTGACCTTGAATTATTTTTCAAGGTCACAGGCCATTTCAAAGTTCGTTTTTTCATATGTTTCTCAAGAGCACATCACAGGCAATTACGTGCGTATTTCATTTTCCACTTAGTGTCTAAATGCTACAAGTACATTACATAATCTGACGCAATTTCATGAAAGTAGGTCAAGGTCAAGGTCGCACAGGTCCATATTTAGTGCTGGAGATTGTCACGCATGATAGCAAAATCTGTAAAACACAAGGTATCAAAATTGATGCAATGTGATGCCCAAGTGTCTGGCGCATGGTAAGAAGTTATTTTTGTGATGATGTCATGCTTTCTTTTTGAGTTATGTACTTTTTAATAACAACAGCGTCATCAAAACCAATGACCTTGGTAATTTCACCCTGAAATATCGATTTTAGGCCATAACAATGTAGAGTGAACCCCCCCAAAGATACCCCTAAAACCCCCATAACCACCTTCAAATTTGACCTTGACCTCATTTTTCAAGGTCATTTGGCTCTTCAAAGTGCAAAAAGTGCTTATTTTCAAAAATTCTGAAAATTATGTTTTTTTCATGATATCACCTTGATATATTATCTCTAGACAGACAAAAATATGTGCATTAAGAATATGCAACCCAAATTCCTCTAACATTTTACCTTAATTTTCTACAAAATTCCAAATATCGCAAACCGGAGAATGTTAAAAAATGACAAATTATTGCGTTTTGGACATGGAAATATCGATCAGAGAGAGTTACAATAATTAATTGATCCCCCCATTTTCACATGCTGATTCTGAAAATCATATTTGTTTTGACCTAGAAACTTATTTTCAAGGTCAAAATCAAGGTCAAACATGATGAAAAATTTTACTTCTTTGACATTAGATTTTTTTAAACAGACAAGGAATCAAAATATTGTTACAAAAATGTCACACATACTTGCTACAATAGTCTAGAGGCATTGTAAAAATTTTCAAGGTCCTCGGATTAACCTACGTTAGACCGTAAAGGTCACAAGGTCAAAAAATTAGGGAAAAATTTACGATATTTTTTCACATTTCACAATGATAGTGTTATTTCAATCGGCTGTAGCTCCGGTCCTAATTAAGTTACAGAGAATCTGAATACAGATTTGGAAAGGCCAAATCCTCCCCTAGGTTTCATATATTGAACGTTTTGTCGTATCTCTGATGGTTTAAAAGATCGCCGGACCCTGAAAATTTCATGTTTTTTGTCAAATTTTCACAATTTATCATCATTTTGACAAGGAAATAATCATTTTATTTTAATGAAGCTATTTGAGCATACTTTCATCTTTCGTTCACATAATCCTGCCAAGTTATATATGTTTCCATTGAATCGTTTTTGTTCTAGAGTAATTTTAAGTGAAAAACTACATTTTTTCAGAAATTTCTGAAGTCCACATTTCTGAATTTTACCGTAATTTCAATCGGCCGTATCTCTGGTCCTAATAAAGTTACGGAGAATCTGAAAATAGATGTACTGTTCAATGTACTGTTCAATGTACTGGTCCATGTACTGGTCCATGTACTGGTCCATGTACTGGTCCATGTACTGGTCCATGTACTGGTCCATGTACTGGTCCATGTACTGGTCCATGTACTGGTCCATGTACTGGTCCATGTACTGGTCCATGTACTGGTCCATGTTATTTTCTGTATATATAATTTTCGGCAAGCTCAAATTTTCCTCCAGTTTTCAATCTCTGAATGTTTTCTTGTCACTCTGTTGGTTTAAAAGAACGCCCAACCCTCAAAATTACATGTTTTCGGTCAAATATTTTTGTATCAGTCATTGAATCAGTCAGTGTATCAGTTAGTGTATCAGACAGTGTATCAGACAGTGTATCATAAGCATCAGTCAGTGTATCAGTCAGTGTATCAGTCAGCGAATCAGTCAGTGTATGGCCACAAACAGATTGACATGTTACAGTAAGGGTTTATCTGTCTGCTGACTATATATCACATCACAACTAGTCCAGGGACGGATAGTTTGTAAGTACTTCCATATATCTGTGCACACTATGTACATTCTAAGTAACATGCAAAATTACAGGTGATAAATTAATATCACATGTGATATGATTTTGCATGATATTGCAAGTGATATTGTATGTTTAATACATTAAATGTAACTTTACATTTGATATTGCATAATATTACATGTGATATTATGTGTGATATTGCATGTAATATTACATGTGCAAGACGCATGCAACTGCATGTACAAGTTTATGTACAAGTTTATGTGCAAGTACATGTGCAAGTTCATGTCCGAGTTCATGTTCATGTTCAAGGTCATGTCCAATGTCATTTACAATATCATTTCTGTGTTTTCTCACATTAATTTCACTGCCAATAATTATATGATTGGTGAAGTTTTGTCACCGCATCGCGGTTACCCGATTTCTAGTTATGATTCGACATAAATGGAGAATCATCTTATTTTCTTTTATTTTATTATTATTATTATTATTTTTCTTGTCCAGTTAGCTTTGAAGCTAGAGCCTTGAAACTTTGTACATATATAGTCCATGGTTAGTACTTCATTCTGGTAGAAAAGATTTGACCTTGACCTTGAACTCAAGGTCACAGGTCATCTCAAAGTCAAAATTTTCAAATTTTCAAAGTTGATTAATTCATTTAATTTTAAAGTTACAGACATGAGATTGAAATATATGTGTACAAAAGTGGTTCTCTACAAATATGGGTAGAATTTTTTTTTCTGATGTGACGAAAAAGGGGTATTTACCCCATTTTGATAAAAACCTATTGCTCCTGTTTTTAGAGAAAACTACTTCACTTAGAGACCCAGTTTTTGCTGTAATTGGTAGCCTGACTAACTATCCAGTGCAAGACACTTTTTATATTTTGATTGAATAAGGGGTTTCTGTGTAATGTGACTTTCATAAATGGGTGTTTTGACCAAAAAGTGAAAACATTTTCTAACTTTGGTTTGAATGGAGGGAATTTGATGAAACTTGGAGTGTATATGGTATTTATGAATTAGAGTCATATCATAAGATAAAAATGACGTTTTGGGGTAGTTACCCCAAAAAGGGGTACATGATTATAATTTGTGATTGACATTGACGATTTACTTCAAATTTTGCCAGAGTTTACTCTTTTGACTTGAGGACCTAATGAAAGTGTAAATTTGAAGTCCTGGGGTAATTTACCCTCATAACCAAGGTCGAAAGGGGTAAATATGTATTTTGAACAGTTCTTAAGTTTTTAATGGTGTATTAGACATCGATTGGGTCTTGCCTTTTCATCACTGATGTTACTGGATAAAATTTGTCAGTTTTAAGTAATTACCCCCAAAAAGGGGTAAATAGCTGTAACTTGTGATTGACATTGACGATTTTCTTCAAATTTTGCACAGGTTTACCATTTGAACATGGGGACATGATGAAGGTGTAAATTTGATTTCATGTGGTAATTTACCCTCGTAATCAGGTTCGAAAGGGGTGAATGTGTATTTTGAACAGTTCTTATGTTTTTAATGGTTTATTTCACATTGATTGGTTTTTGCCTTTTCATTACTGATGTTTGAGGATAAAATTTGTCAGTTTTAAGTAATTACCCCAAAAAGGGGTAAATAGCTATAACTTTTTATTGTTTTGAACGATTTTCTTCATTTCTTGCAAATGCTTAATATCATGGTTTGGAGACATAATGAAAGAGTATATTTGATTTAATGGGGCAATTTACCCTTATAATCAGGAACGAAGGGGGTAATTATGGTTTTTGAGCAATACTTGTTTTTTAAAGGTGCATTTGGCATCGGTTACTTCTTGCCTCTACACTTGGGATGTTAGGGATGAAAATATGCGTAGTTAGGTAATCACCCCAAAAAGGGGTAAATGTCTATAACTGCTGATTGACTTGGACGATTGCCTTCTAATTTTACATAAGTTTATTGTGTGGTCCTGCGGACATGATGTTAGTAAATTTTTGATGTTAGAGGACAATTTACACCATAAATCTTAGTCGGAAGGCGTTAATATAACATTGTGTTGATAATGGAGTATTAGGTTTTCCACCTTGTTCTACGCATATTATCGAATGTTTTAATGTCGAATCATCCCTTTGACCTTTTAAGGTTGAAGTCCCCTGGGACCCTAGTTAAACTTCACCTATTACATAGGTGAAGTTTCTTGTTTTCGTAAGTATTTTTATTATTTATTTTTATTTTTCCGCCGAAAAATTTCTTCAAAAAAATCATGTATATAGTATTACATGACCTCATTACACTGACCCAGTTTCAGTGACCTTGAATCATTTTTCAAGGTCACAGGCCATTTCAAAGTTCGTTTTTCATATATTTCTCAAGAGCATATCACAGGTAATTACATGCCTATTTCATTTTTCACTGAGGTTCTAAGTGCTACAAGTACATTACATAATCTGACCCAATTTCAAGAAAGTAGGTCAAGGTCAAGGTTGCACAGGTCCATATTTAGTGCTGGAGATTGTCACGCATGATAGCAAAATCTGTAAGCCACACGGTATCAAAAATGATGCAATGTGATGCCTAAATGTCTGGTCCATGGTAAGAAGTTATTTTTGTGATGATGTCATGCTTTGTTTTTGAGTTATGTAATTTTGAATAACAACCGCATCATCAAAACCAGTGACCTTGGTAATTTCACCCTGAAATATAGATTTTAGGCCATAACAATGTATAGTGAACCCCCCAAAGATACCCCTAAAACCCCCATACCCACCTTCAAATTTGACCTTGACCTCATTTTTCAAGGTCATTTGGCTCTTCAAAGTGCAAAAAGTGCTTATTTTCAAAAATTCTGAAAATTATGTTTTTTTCATGATATCACCTTGATATATTATCTCTAGACAGACAAAAATATGTTCATTAAGTATATGCAACCCAAAGTCCTCTAACATTTTACCTTAATTTTCTAAAAAATTCCAAATATCGCAAACCGGAGAATGTTAAAAAACGACAAACTATCGCGTTTTTGACATGGAAATATCGATCCGAGAGAATTACAATAATAAATTGATCCCCTCATTTTCCCATCCTGATTCTGAAAATCATATTGGTTTTGACCTAGAAACTTATTTTCAAGGTCAAATTCAAGGTCAAACATGATGAAAAATTTTACTTTTTTGACATTTGATTTTCTTACACAGGCAAGGAATCAAAATATTGTTACAAAAATGTCACACTTACTTGCTACAATAGTCTAGAGGCACCGTATAAATTTTCAAGGTCCTCGGCTTAACCTACGTTAGCCCGTAAAGGTCACAAGGTCAAAAAATTAGGGAAAAATTTACGATATTTTTTCACATTTCTCAATGATAGCATTATTTCAATCGGCTGTAACTCCGGTCATAATTACGATACAGAGAATCTGAAAACAGATTTAGAAAGGCCAAATTCTCTTCTAGTTTTCGTTTTCTGAACATTTTGTCGTAGCTCTGACGGTTTAAAAGATCGCCGGACCCTGGAATGTTCATGTTTTTTGTCAAATTTTCACAATTTATCATCATTTTGACAAGGAAATAATCATTTTATTTCAATGAAGCTATTTGAGCATACTTTCATCGTTCGTTCACATAATCCTGCCAAGATATATATGTTTCCATTGAACCGTTTTGGTTCTAGAGTAATTTTAAGTTAAAAACTGCATTTTTTCAGAAATTTCTGAAGTCCACATTTCTGAATTGTACCATAATTTCAATCGGCCTCATCTCCAGTCCTAATAAAGTTACGGAGAATCTGAAAATAGATTTGGAAAGCACAAATTCTCCTCTAGTTTCTATATTTGAACGATTTCTTGTATCACTGACAGTTAAAAAGATCGCCAGACCCTGAAAAATGTATGTTTTCAGAAATTGCAGTCATTTCGATATGTTTTCAGGACTAGAAGTATCTTAGCCAATGCATTCCTAAAATTCCAAGGTTGATGTACAGTTGATTTACTGATTGATGTTCCGGTTGATGCACTGGTTGATGCCCTGGTTGATGTACTGGTTGATGCATGGTCAATGCGCTGGTCAATGCGCTGGTCCTTGGACTGGTCCATGTACTGGTCCATGTACTGGTCCATGTACTGGTCCATGTACTGGTCCATATACTGGTCCATGTACTGGTCCATGTACTGGATCATGTTATTTTCTGTATATAATATTCGGCAAGCTCATATTTTCCTCTAGTTTTCATTCTCTGAATGTTTTCTTGTCACTCTTATGATTTAAAAGAATGCCCAACCCTCAAAATTACATGTTTTTGGTCACATATCTTTGTATCAGTCAGTGTATCAGTCAGTGTATCAGTCAGTGTATCAGTCAGTGTATCAGTCAGTGTATCATTCAGTGTATCAGTCAGTGTATCAGTCAGTGTATCAGTCAGCGAATCAGTCAGTTTATGGCCACAATCCGATTGACATGTTACAGTAAGGGTTTATCTGTCTGCTGACTATCTGTCACATCACAACTAGTCCACGGACAGATAGTTTAGAAGTACTTCAATAATTATCTGTGCACACTATGTACATTCTAAGTAACATGCAAAATTACAGGTAATAAATTAATATTACATGTGATATGATTTTGCATGATATTGCAAGTGATATTGTATGTTTAATACATTACATGTAACTTTACATTTGATATTGCATAATATTACATGTGATATTGTGTGTGATATTGCGTGTTATGTAACATGTGCAAGACGCATGCAATTGCATGTACAAGTTTATGTACAAGTTTATGTGCAAGTTCATGTTCGAGTTCATGTTCATGTTCAAGTTCATGTCCAATGTCATTTCCAATATCATTTCTGTGTTTTCTCACATTAATTTTACTGCAAATAATTATATGATAGGTGAAGTTTTGTCACCGCATCGCGGTTACCCGATTTCTAGTTATTATTATTATTTTTCACCCCACCTAAAATTGGAGAAAGTTAATGAAAGTTGGTGGATAGGTAGTCCTAAGTGAGAGGAGAAGTTGTGCAAAATTTTTTTGACCTTGACCTATTTTTGGAGGTCAGAGGTCACCTCAAAGTCAAATTTTCCAAAATTTCAAAGTGGATTATCTCTTTTAATATCATTGTTAGAAAATTAGGACTTAGGAACCTTTATATAAACATGTGTTGCTACATTTTTGGCCTATATCGTTTATTGGGAGATGAGGGTAAAGGGGTATTTACCCCCTTTTGACAAAAACCAGTTGCCCATGTTTTCAGAGAAAACTATAATGGCTAGAGGCTTGGTTTTTGCTGTAATTGATAGCCTGACTACTCATCCAGGGTAAGACACCTTTTATATTTTGATCAAACAAGGGGTTTTTGAGTTATTGGACTTTCAAAAATGGGTGTTTTGTCCAAAAAGTGAAAACATTTTTTAACTTTGGTTTCAATGGAGGGAATTTCATGAAACTTGGTGTGTATATAGTATTCATGAATTACAGACACATTATAAAATAAAAATGACGTTTTGGGGGTAATTACCCCCAAAGGGGTGATTGACTCTAACTTGTGATTAAAATGGACGAATTTCTCCAAATTTTGCACAAGTCCAGTATATTGAAATGGGGACATAATGCAAGTATGATTTTGATGTCAAGGGGTAATTTACCCCCTTATTCTGGATCGAAAGGGGTGAATATGTGTTTTGAGCAGTTATTGTGTATTGAATGATACAATAGGCATCGTTTGAGACTTTCCTTCGTGCTGTGGATGTTCCTGGATAAAAATTGTCGTTTTTAGGTAATTACCCCAAAAAGGGGTAAAAAGTCATAACTTTTGATTGACTTGGACGATTTTCTCCAAATTTTGCACAGGGTTAGTATCTTGACATTGGGACATAACGCAAGTACGATTTTGATGTCATGGGGTAATTTACCCCCGTATTCAAGATCGAAAGGGGTGAATATGTGTTTTGAGCAGTTCTTATCTTTGCAATGGTATAATAGGCATCGGTTGGGACTTTACTTCACAATACAGATGTCTTTAGGTGAAAATTGTCATTTTAAGGTAATTACCCCAAAAAGGGGGTAAATATTGATAACTTTTGATTGACTTGGACGATTTTCTTCAAATATCGCACAGGTTTAGTATCTTGACATTGGGACATAATGCAAGTATGATTTTGATGTCATGGGGTAATTTACCCCCATATTCAAGATCGAAAGGGGTGAATATGTATTTTGAGCAGTTCTTGTCTTTCCAATTGTACAATTGGCATCGGTTGGGACTTTACTTCACACCATTGACGTTTTTGGGTTAAAATTGCTGTTTTTAGGTAAAAACCCCCAAAAAGGGGTAAATATTCATAACTTTTGACTGATTTGGACGATTTCCTTCAAATTTTGCACAAGTTTAGTATCTTGGCATGGGCACATAATGCAAGTATGATTTTGATGTCATGGGTTAATTTACCCCCATATTCAGGATCGAAAGGGGCGAATATGTGTTTTGAGCAGTTCTTATCTTTGCAATGGTATAACAGGCATCGGTTGGGACTTTATTTCACACCATTGATGTTTTTGGGTTAAAATTGCCGTTTTTAGGTAATTACCCCAAAAAAGGGGTAAATATTCATAACTTTTGATTGACTTGGACGATTTTCTTCAAATTTTGCACAGGTTTAGTATCTTGACATGGGGACATAATGCAAGTACGATATGGATGTCATGGGGTTATTTACCCCCATATTCCGGATCGAAAGGGGTGAATATGTCTTTTGAGCAGTTCTTATCTTTGCAATGGTATAACAGACATCGGTTGGGACTTTACTTCACACCATTAATGTGTTTGGGTTAAAATTGCTGTTTTTAGGTAATTACCCCAAAAAGGGGTAGATATTCATAACTTTTGATTGACTTGGACGATTTCCTTCAAATTTTGCACAAGTTTAGTATCTTGACATGGGCACATTATGCAAGTATGATTTTGATGTCATGGGTTAATTTACCCCAATATTCAGGATCGAAAGGGGCGAATATGTGTTTTGAGTGGTTCTTATATTTGCAATGGTATAACAGGCATCGGTTGGGACTTAACTTCACACCATTGATGTTTTTGGGTTAAAATTGCCGTTTTTAGGTAATTACCCCAAAAAAGGGGTAAATATTCATAACTTTTGATTGACTTGGACGATTTTCTTCAAATTTTGCACAGGTTTAGTATCTTGACATTGGGACATAATGCAAGTATGATTTTGATGTCATGGGGTAATTTACCCCCATATTCAAGATCGAAAGGGGTGAATATGTATTTTGAGCAGTTCTTGTCTTTCCAATAGTACAATTGGCATCGGTTGGGACTTTACTTCACACCATTGATGTTTTTGGGTTAAAATTGCTGTTTTTAGGTAAAAACCCCCAAAAAGGGGTAAATATTCATAACTTTTGACTGACTTGGGCGATTTCCTTCAAATTTTGCACAAGTTTAGTATCTTGGCATGGGCACATAATGCAAGTATGATTTTGATGTCATGGGTTAATTTACCCCCATATTCAGGATCGAAAGGGGCGAATATGTGTTTTGAGCAGTTCTTATCTTTGCAATGGTATAACAGGCATCGGTTGGGACTTTACTTGCACACCATTGATGTATTTGGGTTAAAATTTCCGTTTTTAGGTAATTACCCCAAAAAGGGGTAAATATTCATAACTTTTGATTGACTTGGACGATTTTCTTCAAATTTTGCACAGGTTTAGTATCTTGACATGGGGACATAATGCAAGTACGATATGGATGTCATGGGGTTATTTACCCCCATATTCCGGATCGAAAGGGGTGAATATGTGTTTTGAGCAGTTCTTATCTTTGCAATGGTATAACAGGCATTGGTTGGGACTTTACTTCACACCATTGATGTGTTTGGGTTAAAATTGCTGTTTTTAGGTAATTACCCCCAAAAAGGGTAGATATTCATAACTTTTGATTGACTTGGACGATTTCCTTCAAATTGTGCACAAGTTTAGTATCTTGACATGGGCACATTATGCAAGTATGATTTTGATGTCATGGGTTAATTTACCCCCATATTCAGGATCGAAAGGGGCGAATATGTGTTTTGAGTGGTTCTTATATTTGCAATGGTATAACATGCATCGGTTGGGACTTTACTTCACACCATTGATGTTTTTGGGTTAAAATTGCCGTTTTTAGGTAATTACCCCAAAAAAGGGGTAAATATTCATAACTTTTGATTGACTTGGACGATTTTCTTCAAATTTTGCACAGGTTTAGTATCTTGACATGGGGACATAATTCAAGTTTGACTTTGATGTCACGGGGTAATTTACCCTCAAAATCAATGCCGAAAGGGATGAACAAGTATATTGACCAGTTTTTGTGTTTTCAATGGTATATTCTCATTATTCGGTTATGTGTTTCCATTGATTTTTCGAATGAATTGTTCAATCTTTTGCCTGCAAGCCCACGTATTCGATGTCGAATCATTTCCTAACTTTTCAAAGGTTGCCTGCTAGTTACCATTAGCTTCTACAACTCCCACTAACTGGCCATGTTAATAGTTGTTAACGTTAGATGTCTTTCTTAGTCTAAGTCCTGAAAGTTTAAATATAGGAAGCACTAGTCTACAATTTGTCCCGTTTACCTTACTATTTAATCATACATGAAAGGTGATGTCATAATCTTAAAAGAATTAGACTTCTAATTTCCAGGTAAAGTCTGGTGAATGCTAATTCCCGATAAATTTATTGGGAATAATTGAGAACTAGTTATCGTTGTTACTGATGCAACGAGGACACACATTTCACATTTGAATGGCATTTACTCCTGCAGAAAATTAGAGGTGGTGAATAAATATAATGCATGTAGAAGGCTTTTCCACTGAATTTATAAAGAAATTTATAACTTCTAACATTTTACATTAAATAGGCTCAGCTAAGAGCAAAAACGTGTAAGATGTAACATGGACACCAAATCTGACTTTGATCGTCCATATTATTTTAATTTGTGCCATTACTGGTTATATCATCAACATTTAAGCAAGTACCGTTAACCCCACAGTTTTTAGAAACTGCATCAACTAATTGATGTCAACAACTTTGGAGAAAAAGGCAAATTAAGAATTTGGTGTCCAGGTTACATCAGTACACTGCATGTTGTGTCCCTGTTGCATCTGAACAGCTATCAGCCATTTCATGGTTTATCAAAGGAATAGCCAACATAACCCCTGTTAAAAGGCCAGTTTATAGTGAATTGGCTTCAAATATGACACTGCCAGTCAGATCACTGTGTCATATTTGTCCTAAATACCTTTGCAAAATGTTCAGATGCAACGGGGACACAAAATTACAGTTTTTGGTGTCCCCGTTGCATCTGAACATTTTTAAATGCCCATCATGCATTGCAGGTCAATCATAGTGCTGATAATTTGATAAAATTACATTCACAGACCCAAGCAATGCATGTTTCTTTTCAAATATTTGTATCCACAGCCATTCTAATACGAAATAGCTGCAGATAATTATTGGGCGTTCTGATGTAACACGGACAGTTCAGCTCACCCTGTTCAAAATGTGATATTTTCCCGCTTAAATTTCAATGTTTATCCGGTATCCATGGAGACTAGGGGTTTTGAAGGTTGCAAAAACTATCTCAGATATTCAGAATTTTGACCAAGTGATCATAAGCATGATATTTGACAGCTGTTGCTGATGTAACAATTGGACACCAAACGACTCCTCTGTCTTACAAGGTAAATTACTCATATTATTCTTAATGCTTGGCTGTAAAATTGCAATTGAGGAGATTTTGGATTGTCCCAGTTTCATTTTGCAGGGTTTTAATTCTTCTCACATATGAACTAGTTGGCAATAGTGGCTTATGCACAGATGCAACATATTGGACACCAAATGTTACATCAGATCATAATTTTTTTTATGACATAAAAACTGTCCTTTACTCCATTTAGAGCATCCATTCTTGTACTTGCAATGATGTATGGCTAGTTCTTATTTAGTTTCCCAAAAAACATTTTGATCAGGCAGCACAAAAATATTTCTCAAGCATTTGAAAAATATCTGTTACGGGGGACACCAAAATTTTGGCCTGAAAAAGGGGGACACGAAGGATAAATTCATGAATAATTCAGAATTCTGGACATTAGTGGTCATTTTACCCTTTTAAGTTATCTCCTGTCAAGTTTTTCTTGAAGTTGTAATTAAAAAAAGCTACAACATATAGGTATATAGCACCAAAATCACCATTGTGTCAGACGTAACCAAAATCATGGGACACCAGATTCTTGCTCACCTTGAGTGCAGACACCTTGCCGCCAAAACGTACGTGAATCAAGCCAACCATGACAGACACAAAACAATCCACAAACATGCACGGTCGTCGATAATGAGTGGATCAATACTTGGTAAACATACTACCACAACATACCACTGACACTGAACTAGTCAGCTACTACACAAGCTCACCTTCTTTGCAAATGCAGTGGGCCAGTGGCCAGTTTGTTTATGAAAAGAATCAGACACCACTGCAAAGTGCAAGTCTGCAACTCAACCACCGGGCTGGTTTTGCTGGCGACACAGCTGCCGGCCACTGGTTTCACTCGAGCTCGTCCAGCACCAGGATTAGACACCAGACAACAACACAATTAATCACCGGTTTCTAACTTGTAAAGCACACTCAACTTACCTAGTTTATCTTGAGAATTTAAGGAGGGTACAAGTCCAGAGATGCATCAAGTTAACCACTCGCCATCCCTCCAGGGTACGCCACAAATATCGAACTAAAAATAGCAGAATGATTCACGCGATTTGCAAGCCCCTTGCAACAATGACCGTGAAAAAATTGAGCATCTAACGTTTTTAATGGCTTTTTATTCATTTAAAGCAGCTTCGGAGGCTTATAAACCGCTTCATTAAAATAGCCTATTCCATGTTTGGTGAAACTCCTCGAAATTTCTTATCTTATGCAAAACAGATAAGGTGATTTTCAATGATAATGCATTTTACCTGACATCTGGACAAGCCTGACCTCTCGTGTATTTCGCAATAACTACTCTTACATGATAATGATATCAGCAAAGTGATATCTGCGGCAGACCAAGGCCCTGTAGTAGGGTGGCTTACGGTCAATATTGAATCATACCGTTACCGGGTGGATAAAAGCATGAAACTTGGCATGTGGCTTCTCAACAACCCTAAGAACGATTTTGGGGTGGGAGCCCAAAAATCGAAGTTAATTTAATGGGTCAAATTCAAGATGGCGTCCAAGATGGCCGCCAAAAACGATTTTGCTCATGGATTGGCCAATAATAATGCTATGTGCTTGTGCAATACATCATTTCCTAGGTTTTTATAGCCAAGGAATCCAAAAATGATGGTCCCAAATTGATTTGATGACATTTTGATAGGGGTATATGACATAAGCAACAAAGAATATGAAAGAATTCAGTTAAAAAACTTTTAAGAAGCTGGGAAACACAAAACACAATTAGATTATTAATAGAAATCTTCCCCCATCCTACATTTGAAGTCTTTTTTTTAAGTTTCTATATAAAATGGCCAATGGATCACAAGTTTTATATATTGTCAAAAGTTTGTTTAGCATACTGGTACTTTCACAACGCATGAAGATTCGCTAATTAACTTGTGAAAATTTGTAGTTTGAGCAAATTCCTTTACAGCTACACTTCACCAGCATCTGGCATACTTCAGCAACACACTAGCTGCCTTTGGTTTTCCATTTTCCTCCATGCAAAGTCAGGCAGACATTTTAGACTGATTAGAGGGAGACCAAATTCCACCCTGGGAGACCATGTGATGAATACGCCACAAAAGTAAATTATGAATGCCAAATAATAATGACATTATGATGCAACTGTTCAATGGTTTAGTAAAGATAAATAAATCAAAAAAGAATTGTGCTGTCTCACATATGAAAGTGCCCGAGTTCAACAGAGAAACTTTCTGAATCCTTTCTTATTCAACGGCATAACCCCAGGCATTCTAAACAGAAGTCTTTCATAAATGTAAGAGAGACTAAGCTGAACATATAAGGTCTAGTCCATAACGATCTAGGTTTCAAAATAACTTAACAGTTATCAACATTGAATTTTGATTAACTTGCTGTTAATATGTCATTTTATTCAACTGATTTTATATGTGTGTTTATTGTAGATTTAATTTTTGTCACACTCACGTATGCATGTCCAAATGATAGATTAGTATCAAAAATTCAGACTCAATTGAGCATCATTGCTGGCTGACTTAGCAGAGGATAGCTTCTCAGCATCTTTCTTTTGTCTCTTGTCCCTCTTGACAGTATTTTGGCTTGTCAATTGTCTTAGATCATTCCTGCTTCTCAGTGTTATCTGCAGGAGAAAGGCCCATCTCACATGTAGCCTGTGTGGGAGCCATAGCACAACTTGTATGCGTGATCAACAGTCACTTTTGAAGCATATTTCAGCCAGTACAAAAACTGTCCAGTCTTATTCTCAGGGACATCACTAGGATTTTTTCAGGAGGGAAGCAAAATGAGGCCGGGGGTCTGGAGGCCGCCTTAGGCCCCCAGGAGCCAATGTTAACCAGATGGCCTGAGATGTATTTCAAGTTATTCTGGGCAAACCGCAACACTTATTCTGCCACAGAATGCGAGAAGTGGCATAGTCACTCATAAATCATTGTGAAAATGTGATTTAAAAAATGAAGAAATGAAATTATGTCAACTCTAACACTGATATTTCACACCAAATCTACGGACACACAACATAATACAGCAGGTCTCAGCAATAGTATGTTTTCTCTCTGCTGCCTCCCTGTATAAAATCTTAATTATCCTGGTCTTTAATTCTTTGTCCAGATAGCTTAGTATAATTGTTTTGCCCTGTGGCCCATGTCTTGCTGCTCTCCTTCCAGTAAACTCTCCCTCTGCCTCCTACTTGCTGTAGGGCCTATTCCTCCTTTCTGCCTCTTCCAGCTCTTGCTTCCTTCCTGATACATCCTCTATTCTCCCTCTCTGCCTCTTACCTGTCTTTTGCTTCCTTCCTCTCCACCTCCTCCCTTTCTGCTTCCTCCCTATCTCTTGCCTCCACCAAACAAGGTAACTTTTGCCTCCAAATTCCAATATCTCTCACCTTCTCGCTTTCTCAGCCTCCTCCAGCTCTAGTTACTACTCTTCCCTCTCTTGTTCTGTGTCTCTATCTCCTCCTTTACTGCTTTCTCTCTAACACCTAGCTCTAGTATAGTCTCCTTCTTGATATAACAATGGCTCTTGTTACTTCTTGCCCATGCATTCCCCCTGATTGCTTCTGGACCCCCTCATTCTCGTTTTTGCCTCATTCCAACAGCTGCTCTATCCTTCCTTTCTCAGTCTGCCCCCCCCCCCTCTTATGCCTCCTCATAAACTGCACGCACTACTGCTCTTGCCTCTCCCATACAAAGTAACTCTTCTATCCTACAATAACTTTTGCTTCCTCTTTCTCTGCCTCCTCTTTTTCTCTTGACTCCTTTCTGTTTCTTGATCTCTGGTCCTTGCCTCCACCATGATATAAACTGTTCTTTCCCGGGGGGACGCTTAACTCCATGCCTCCTTTTGAAAGCTTCCACATTCTCCATCTCTTTAGTTAGCTATCTCTCTGTTTCTCTGTGCCTCCTTCCTACTCTGCTAAAATCTCTCTACTTCCTCTCAAGCTCAAGTGTCCTTGCCTTCTCCATCTCTGCTGACCTCTCTCTCTCAGATCCTCCCTCTCTGCATTATCCCTTTCTGTCTATCACTATGAGGGTAAAAAGTAACAAGGCCATAACCAAATAAATATTTTTGCAGGATTAAACTTGTCTACTCACATAACTCTGCATCCCAGAGCTCTTGGTTGAGTATTAATTGTTTTATTGAGCAAAGTTTTGAGTTTAGTTTTGACTAAACCAATAATTGACCAATTAAGCTAAAATTTTCTGGAAGGTCTTCCTTCAACACATACAACAACACCTATGTTTTGAGCCAATTCGGAGAAAGGTTGATTGAAAATATCCAGAAGTCTGATGATGTGGCAGAAAGACTAGCAAGTAAAAACAGAGGTAAAACAACATAGTGCACAACCATTATTTCAAATACAAGAACACAATTACCACACATGCATAGTTGCATACATCACATACTGTTTAGGTTATTCAGTCTCAAAGGGAGCAGATGAGGGACATTGAGAGCTATTGAGGGTGAAGCTTACATTAATAGCAAAGTGGAATGATCTTATTCAAATATACCAAGAAACTCATTTCATATCAGTGGTTTCAATGGAAAAGTTAAAATCAAAATTGTGTTCATAACCCCTGAACAGCCCAAGTTCAGATGATTTACAAACTCCCACAATGTCATTTAATGTATTGACTACATTATACACGTATGAAATAAATTCAGTAGGCTAACACGTTTGAAGGTCTTGCATTTCACTGGGTGATTTTTATTCATAAAATTATTGGCGCTAAAATTACACCGACAAATGGATTACACGCATCAAATGCATATGTCTACAAGACTACAACTCAAGTCAGTTCCAGTAATATATAGTGTTATTATCTCTTTGCCTTTGTTGGTATCTTTTGCCTTTCTCATCATTGTATAGAATTGATAAATTATATGACAGGAGATAAATCATGTGACAGAATATTTTCAAGGTTTTGTCACAAAAAAGATGAAGATCACACCATATATGTCAGCCACGGGTGATCTAAGTATCTGACACTTATTCTATTATGTTAAATAGATTCTGTGACCCCAAAAACCTAGGTATAGAATCAAACAGCATGCTTCTAAGTTGATTAGTTGCCGAGATATAAGCTATTTTCTTTTTTGGCGGCCATCTTGGACGCCATCTTGGATTTTACCCATTTAATTAACTCCAATTTTTGGGCTCCCACCCCAATTTTGACAAGAAGGTCCAAAGCAATCATTATGCCAAGTTTCATGCTTTTATCCGCCCGGTAACGGTAATTTCCCTAAGCCACCACACTACTGTGCCTGGGTTACATGATAGAATTAAGCAGGTAAGGACACAAGCAAGTTAATTAATGCAGTGCAAAGAGATTTAGTTGATCATGCAGCACGTCTTATTGGCTGCATCGGAATAGTGGAGCTAATTAAAATAGGAAGTCTTAATTAATAATTAGCCTAAAAGGTGAGTTAATTAAGAAGATCCAAAACCCTTAATTATTTTTTTCCTTAATTTTTTTGAACATGCAAATCAATTTTAACAAAAACTGACCTCATCACTATCGTGCATGTTGTTTTTCTCCGTACCCATCGTACGTTTTTACGACCTGTAAAAATTAAACTTATTAATTTATTAATCAATTTAATTTACCTTTAATTAAGTATTGAAAATATTTCTCCACATAGAGAAAGTATTTATACAATCAATCAGCAGACGAGGTTGAGGGCTGGTGGAGATGTAGCCCTGTTGTGATTTTAAATTCGATCATTACTAATTTTGTATTAAAACAGCCTAGGCTATGTGGAGGGCTATATATATATATGCGTTCTGTGACACGATAACCCAATAAATCCCTCCTCCCCACCAAAATTGTCTGGATCCGCCCCTGAATGTCGGAAAAATTTGGAATTTTAATAGGTTGGCCTGAAGATCTATATACCTGTATTAGCGCCCCCGGGATTAAGCCTACCACAATTGGAGCATTTTTGTGTCTGAAGGTAAACTCCATCCAAGGTATTGGTAGGTCTAATAAATGCCATCCGAATGATGATCTGATAAAATCTGTTTATTTAAAATTTTCCCGAGAGATTTTGATTTATCTTTTCCTTTTGGCTATATATATCATTCATGAGAGAATTATTCCAATCAGCCAATTAGGCCATTATACATGTAGGTTAAATAAAGTTTGTTTTCAGAAAAGTTTCACTTGACTTTTAGTTTCTCTTTATTGACTTCCCTTTTGCAGACAACAATGTTGCACATTCAAGAAAATCTGAGTCAAAGAGTTTTCAGAGAAACTTCGCAGCTCGTCCCTGTACAATGTTGGCACTATTTAGTTTTAAAAGGATATTTGCATGGTGAGCAAGAAAAGCCAAGCCTGACACAGGCCAAGCATGTCTATCATGTGAATTCCCCCTCTGTGGGCAGGTTCCAAAATAATAGACCAGAAAATTTATAATAGGTACACAGAAGATAAATATGTGACATGTAGCTGCATAGTACTGATTAGAGTTAAGCAGTATTTTAATGCAAAGGTTTATTAGAATTTAATGAGCCATTATATGTGGGAGTGTCTTGAAAATGCCCTCTCTCCCTTTACTGGGTATTCTGGCTGCATTTTATATGCCATTTATGCCAGGTGAGTCTAAGGTGACCTCATTCCTTCTTTTAAAAGAAGCTAAAAGAGCACTCCCTGTTAATTGACAAAATTACATTTAGACAAACTGTGAAAGCCTATAGATCACTTACCCAAGTCCAAAACTATGACTGCCTCCTTATTCCTTGTTGTTTTAGTTGTCACACTTCCATTAAACTTTTCACCTGAGTGGAAACTAGGTCAAACTCTTGCAGACACCTGGCCACGCTTGAGTGAAGGTAGTAGATTCATCCGCGTTTACCTGAGCTTCCAGAAGCATTGTTTGAATTGAAAACAGTTAAATTGACACACAACTGCTCTTTAGAACAACAAGCATGCCGTCATTACTTTTAAAATTAATTTCAGCTTTTTGATTTAAGCATTTTATCATTATTTTGCACACAATAAGTAATTAGCTCGACGCACCTTTTTAATGCACTGGCGCAGGAGCACACTACCTCACCTGAGTGTAAATGGGCAGAAGTGATTGAAGGGGATTCCCCACCCCCTCACTAGAGTGACAGTCTCAAACTCAACTGCTTTCTTTGCACTTTTTCTACGTGACTTTTGTCAGGCCCGATAGATCTGTTGATTTGACTATTAATATTACTAAAAAAATATGCTACATTAGGACTATTTAGGCCTATGTTTTTGTCTGTTGTCAGCAAAAACAAACATATATTTGGTACAAAGTAGGTAGAGATTTTATTAAATTACTATTATTACATTACAATTTTTAAAGAGTGGTATAAAAATGAAAAGAGCCTCAGCCTATATCATATATACAAATACGTTGAAAATACAGTAGGCATACATGATTTGTACATGAAATGACAGATCTATCTATACGGTGGACCGTCAACAACGGGACCACCCAGTGGCATATCCAGGATTTTTTCCAGGGTGGGGGGGGGGGGGGCAAACCACCATTGCATTTCCCCAAATTTGTTTTCATTTCTAAAAGCATGGTCAGTTGGTCACGTGTCGCGCTTTGTATCACAATGTTCAAAAATTCTTTCAGAATCTCATTACTGTTGTTGTGTGATGTTGTCTAAATTATTAATAATAATTTAGTATATATATATATATATATCTGAATATTATGCTAAAAATGACATAATATGCTGAAAATTCAAAATAGTTAAGAAATGTTTAAAAAGAGCCAAAATTATTGGCTTGGTATGTGATTCAGAGAAATTTATGGAAGATATAACTGGAAAAAATTAAGCATTGTTTGCAAAATTAAGAAAATCTAGGATCATAAGTCTGTAGAGGGAAAAACTCAGTCAACTGACTGATGTAAGAAAATTATATGCATTCTGTTGAGATATAAACTTGTCACACGACATGACGAATGAAAACTCTTGAGAAATTTCCTCTAACTTCTCAGAAATATCACAGCAAAAATTTGGGAGAAAATTTCATTTGAGAGATAACCTTTTTTTTAAGTTAAGGATAAATTTTGGGAAATTTGAAATAAAATTTCCGTATTTTGATTTTTAAAAATTGCGAATACCTTTGGCCTAGCACAAGACAGAAACTAAGAATAGAAAATCAGCACAAATTTTGGTCAATGCATCCTACGAAGATTTCCATTGATTATACTTTCAAAAACAGTCCCATATGCATTGGTAACCTTTTTGAAATTTTGGTGTTATATTTTTTCGAATGCATATCATTAGGGGTCAGAAAAATTGGGAAATTGTGAAGAAAAATGGAGAAATCTGATAAAACTCTTCCTATCTATCCCGCTTTCTTTCACTTTCGTTTTTTATTAATTTCCCAATTCTTTTTTACCATTTCCCCAATTTTTGGCCATTTCCCCATGTCCCCAAAATCTGTTCGGGGGGGGGGGCAAGTTGCCCCCCTGCCCCCCCTCCCACTGGATACGCTACTGGGACCACCTTCATCCTTTCCAAACAAGGAGCTCTGGACCGCTGGTGAAACTTAATTCTGGCTATTTTGCAATTATTGTGATTTCAAATTGTTTCCCTGTGAATTTGATGTGGTCATGAGGAAAGATATTCAGTCACATCAGTGAAGATGTTCATGGTGATATATCTCATTCAGAAGTTAGTTTTTAAGCTACGTAAAGAGGTATATATTTTTAATGTTGCTGGGTTCACCCATTGAAGTGCTACATAGAAAAGGCTCTTCTTCCCAGCTGACAAAAACTGATGTTTAACTGAGAGTTATCACGTGAAATTGCCCCTCAGTTATCATGTGGAATTAAAACTGATGGGTTATTGCAAACGCTAACCACGTGATTTTGTCACCAGTTAACCACATGATTTTCTGGTGAATATCTTCACCAGTTAACCACGTGATTTTTCTGGTGAATATCTTCACCAGTTAACCACATAATTTTCTGGGGCAATCTTCACCAGTTACCACATGATTATCTGGGGGGCAATCTTCACCAGTTAAAATTATTTGAGAAGAGGCAAAATCTGACACTGGTTAACTTGGCTCTTCATCAAGCCTGTCATCTTAGACTGTTTCTAGCAGTATCAAGATTGGGCTTTAAATAGCTGTAGCCTGTGGGGCTGAAGTAAAAGCCACAAGAACTTGCTGAAAATTTGTCACAACTAGTGTGATGCAGTGAGGTATTTTCAGTCTTCTTAAGGGTTACCAGAATCAAGGATTGTAGTCATACATGATCCAAATTTCGGATAACTAGTCTTTTGTAATAATATTCAATACAGCAGTTTTCGAGCAGGCTTGGTCAGTTCACTGAGAAGACCCTACAGATCATAAACTTCGATAGCCCAGACTAAAGCTATCAAGTAATTGACCAACTATTAAAATCACATTAAAATATCAGTCAAGATACTGCAACTGGTTGACCTTGGAGAGATTTCTTTGTTTTTTGGTAGCAAATGGTCAACTTTAAGGTCAGCAGAGTAGTTTATGGGTCTACCCAGATGTCAGGGTGGGCATTAGCACACTTCCAGTCTTAGAGATATTTTCAGTGAACTGACCAAGCCTGCTCGAAAACTGCTGTATGTACGAGGGGTGTTCAGAAAGTTCGAGGCTTTATTTTATATGGACACTTATTTTTAATCTAAAACTATGAATTTTTCACAGGATGAAATTCAGCATATTTGGAATGGATTTCCAAAATTTTGGACAATTTGGACATTTCTAAGTCATTCTGTGGTTGCCATGGAAACTGATAGTTCAGCTGGTCGGGGCAAGTAATACTGAAATCAAGAAAGCCGATACATTTTGGCTGTGAGAGACCTCTCTCTATCACTTGCATCAGTGAGTTTGACCATATTTGATACAACAAATATAAAATTAGCCTTTAAAAATACTTCCAAGCTCACCAAAAGCATTAATTCAACAGACCTGTCCCATTGAAATAAATGATCCTCGAAGTCCTCCAAACAAAGTTCCATGAAAGCATTTCGGTCACCCAAAGCCTTTTTTCCTCCAGTGCCTGAAACTCTGGCCCCCATGGACTTAAGTAATGAAAAACCAGGGCTTATGTAAAGCAACATGTCACAGGAATAGCTGGGATGGATAATGCTGCCCATTTTGGTTTCTTGTTCATACCAGTGAATCCATGCTTTCACAAGTCCTTATGTAGCCAGGGAAACCCACCCCTGCCGCCGGAATTTCCCTTGCTAAATCTGGCATGCAGGAGCGCTTTCCTACATGGGTTCAGTGTAAGAATTTACACATTTAGTGTGCTTGAAAGTATATTTAGAAGCTAATATCATACTTTTGAGTCAAATATTTCCAATCTCACTAATACAAGTGATAGAGAGAAGTCTCTCACAGTCACAATTTGTAGGCTTTCTTGGTTTCAGTATTACTTGCCCCGACCAGCTGAACTTTCAGTTTCCATGGCAACCACAGAATGACTTAGAAATGTCCAAATTGTCTGAAATTTTGGGAATCCATTCCAAATATGCTGAATTTTACCCTGTGAAAATTTCATAGTTCTAGATTGAAAATAAGTGTCCATATAAAAAAAAGCCTCGAACTTTCTGAACGCCCCTCGTACTCCTTTTTGAGCCAATAAGCATCATTCCACCATATACTGAGCATTGATTCAGATTAAGAAATCATTATCATTTGGTTAATTAGTTTAAACTCAGTTATAGTAAACTTAGTGTGGAACTCGGTAAACAGCTGTGTTTCTAGTGCAGATGGCTCCATCTATATTTCTGGGGGGCAGTCTTTACCAGTTAACCACGTGAGTTTTTTCACATGAAGAAAAACATGTGATGACTCTCAGTTATGTCATGAAGATAAACTCAGCAACATTAAAAACGCACACATTTTTGAACAGCTTAAAAACCAACTTGTATACAGATATTTTCATGAAACTTTACACTGATGTCTGTTGATATCTCTTGTGAAAGTCCAGAAAATTTCATAAAGAAAGAAAGCGAAACGGCTGGATTAGGACACTTTTAGTGCATCATGTTCAAAAACCAAAATCACAACCAATGCAAATTGGTCCAAAATTGATTGCATGTGAAGTCTGTCACAGCTCAATATTTGGGGTGTGGAAATAATCAAGGTGGTCACTCACGCTTTTTTATGGGGTTTTGTGAGTTTTTTGGTTGATTTTTCTGTCAAGTTAGTGTTTTTCACATTTGTTTGTCACATCATTTTCAACACTTTTTCACCATAAGCATCAGAAATTATCCTGTTTTTGGTCAAATTTAGAGCTGAAATCTTGATGGACACCTGTTTCGACCATTTGAAATCAATAATAAAGTGAAAGCATCTGTACTCTACTCCCCTATCCCTTTTTCAAATTTTTTCAAATTTGACATGTCACAAAAGCATGTCATGAAGTCCACGGTGACGGAATGACAAAAATGAACATCAATTGTATCTTCTACCTTTAAAAACTCAAAAATAATGTGAAGGAGGGCTGATAAATATGCATATTTTATTAAGACACATTTTATATGTTAAATTTTTGCTGAATGCAAATTCATATAAAGGGCTGTAAAATATATATGATGCATATTCGCTGCCGTGACGGAATGACAGTGAAATGGACATTTGAATCTCGTCATCTCAAATAATTCATTTTTACTGCTCATCTTCAGTGTTTTTACTGTACAGTTTGGTTAATTTTCAAAGCACATATTCATAGCTTGTCTTTCATTTAGAAATTAAGAAGTTTCATCAGTTTCTGTGTTAGAGATGTGAGATGTACCAACCAGAGGTGGTGTGACAGAATGACAGTTGCCAGATCTAATTTGTGACGGAATGACAGGACCAATAATACAATAAAAACATGTCTAACTTTTATATTATTACAACTGGTATTTGAGTGACACACACCAAACTGGGTATATTTGTATAATAGCTATAGTGGAACATATTCAAAAGTAGAAATTTAAACAATATAGACATTTGTACATCTTGCTATACGCTTTAAACGTATCTGCTGCTGTGACGGAATGACAGTGAAAGAAAATATCAATTTTATTTGAATTTGTTGTACATATTCTCCCAATATTTGTTTTATCACATAGATTTGTACATTTTAAAAAGTCTATAATGTGATCTTGTATGTCATTAAAAAATAGCGAACTTTTTTTAACAGTTTTTGTGTTGGTATCAAGACGTACACCAGACAGGCACACTGTGACGGAATGACAGTTGCCATGACCTATCAGCAGATCAGATGATTGTGGCGGACTAGCGAAATATTATAGTGATGCACTTTGATAAAGAAAAAATGAGGATCAGTTCACTGTGAAAAATGCACTTTGTGATTCATGACAGCTGATGAAGTGTCATCTTCTATACTTTCAACATGGGAAACATAGAGGCAGTTTGATTAGTCATGATCAAGAGAAGGCCATTTGACTTGTCATAACTGATTTTGGATTGAAAATCAGATGCATGATCCTTTTGTTTGGCTGTCACCAACAAGAGGGATAAGTCTCCTTAAATCAAATTAACATTGAAAGTATTGGGTATGATCATGACAAATCATCCGTATGATGACACACAAAGTGCCATTTTCACAATGCAACAGCACACTCTTTTTCGGTATCAAAGTGCATCGCTGTAATAGGATTAACTTTACACTTGCAAAGGGAAGAAATAAGTAATTCAATTGCAATACAACTATCAAGATTCCAATGCAATACATACATGTACTAACTACTATTACATGTTGTTTTGTGACAACAACATTTTCGTGTCAATTCTGCTCAGTCAATTATCTAAAATGTGAAATTTTATTATCTGTTTATGTCTCAAATCTGCTTCACCAACCTCATAAATGTATTTCATTATCAAACAATATATCATAAGAGATTTCATTGATGTCATCATCAGTAGAATCTGCCATTATATTGTAGGTATACAACATTTTTTAATTACTCTTTTGCATATTGCGTCATTCCGTCACAGCCATAATGGCGTTTTATATGCTGTAGCTAGTAATACTAATTGACCCCAAATTTGAAAAAACGAGAAAGAATACTTTTCTACTTTTGCCTCATTGTAGAATTTAACTTTGATGCACTCCCAAGTTTTTCATGCTACACGGGACAACAAAAAGAAGGTTAACATTGTGGCAGAATGATATGATTGGAATATGTCATTCCGTCACACAAACCGAGTTGTATTTAAATAAAATTTGCTGTCAGCTTTATTCATTAAATTTTGAATCTGGCATTTCTCAGAATAGTTTGCTAGAGCAATATTAATACATTCACATTGCCATGGGACATATGGACCACAGCAGGTCTATAATTTTCAGCAATGGTGTCATTGCGTCACATATTGTGTCATTCCGTCACAGCCAAAATGTCATTCCGTACAGGGTAGCTAGGAAGTCAAATAGACCACAAATTAAAAGGAAACCAGCCGAAATATTTTTCTTTTGTGGTCTCATTGTAGAATTTAACTTTTATACAACTCCAAACAATACATGCTATACAGGACAACAATAATAAGGTTATTATTGTGACGGAATGACATTAATATAACTCATCCAGGACCCTTTTTGCGGTGGGAATAACTCATCATAGTCCATGACTTGGTTAAGCAAAATATTCAAAAATGATAGATATTGTCATTCTGTACAAAATAAGTGTTAATCTGGTGACATTCATCACGTGGTTATCCCGTGAAAATGTTGGGGAGTTTTTTCACGTGAAAATGTGGGAATTTTTCTCACGTGAACAAAAACACGTGATAACTCTCAGTTATGTCATGTTCACCAGTTTCCCACGTGTTTATCACGTGAACTTCATGTGCATTGTCAGCTGGGTTATGGTGGCAGAACAGTCTACTGGAACTGGCCATGTAAATGAGCACAAGCAGCATGCAAATGAGCAAGATATGGCAGAGTGAACATGTTATCTAATTGTTTTCTTTCATATACTGTGGGAATCTTCTTGAATTGTTACAATAATATTGGATAACAAAATGAATGTTTATACTTTTAAGTTATCAGTGCCTCTGCAGGTTATACAGTGGACAATGGGAGAATCAAAATGAAGTGACATAACAAGTTTTGGTAATTAATTACACAAATTGTTTTTGGCATAAACAAAAAGCAATGTTTATGAGAAATTACATAACCAATCAGTTAACTTTTTGGAGAATCCAAACAATTCAATTCAAGGAGTTCCTCTGACACTTCGTGTCATCGGCAAAAATAGAGACTCATGGAGTCTGGTGGCAGAAGGAAATGTCCACACGACACAATCCGTAAAGAGGCAGCAGCAGTAGTCACAGAAAGATCACATGGAATTGCTTTGTAAAAATATCTAATTGTCTTATGTAACATGTGCTTTTATACCCAATTGAATAGGTTAGGTTCTACTTGTCAATAACTAAAACTTATTGGTAACAGAAAACAACTAAGACTTTGTTAAAACGTCAATGAATTTATTCCCTCCATTTGTCTCCTGATTACACTCTTGTTTGTGATGATAAGCTATTAATCCTCAAAAAGTCTCGGATAAGTAATATCATAAATTGCTTAGAATCACATAATTATGAGGGCGTTATCTGTTACTCTTAAAATGCTTTGCTTCGGAATAATTGGCTCATTTGGACATCATGGGTGGGCTTGTATGTGAATCTACGCACAGGAGGTATGCCATTTTATACATTAATATTAATACGACAACATGGTATTTATGGCACATTTTGTCAGAATTTGTTTTGTCCAATTCAGGCCCTTCAAATTTTACTTTTGCTGTATTCCACAAAGACAGAACTTTGTCGTAATGTCAATGTAAAATTGAAATCACCGATGGTCACATTATTAGAATGGATTGGATGTGATATCACATGATGAACCAAGTCATGTATACAATGAAACGAAAATTAATTTTGCTTCAACATTCTTGTTTTCTTTAATATCATAATTTTTCGCTGTCAAATATTAATTTATAAGTATCTCCTGTGCTTTCGGTGCTATGGGGATAAGAGGTTAATAAAAATACCGTAGGTCTCAGGCTTCCCATCTAAGAAATACATACATGTAGTGTATACAATAAAAACAAAACTTCCTTATGATTCGAAATATCCGTAGAATCTTTCTCGTTTTCTTTAATATCATTACTTTTCTGTTAAATACCCAAAATACTTTTATAAATATCTTATAAAGAATAACATAACTATAATCATGATCCATGGGAAAGTTTAAAAAATTTTGATTGGATGGCCTAGCCTGTAATCAATCACTTTTGAGACATCCTGGTTGGAGGACTGAGGAGTTATCTCTGAACAAAAGAAGACATTGGCTTTGTCACAAAATTTGGACGCCAGAGAGTTTAAGAGACTAGCCCCTTCCATTTTCTTATTACCATACTCGCCAACAACTTATAAACTGCTCACACTTAAAAACGCACACTTCCAAAAAGGTTAAAAATAGTATTTCCTCCTAAAGTATCTAGATGAAAATTTGAACACTTCTAGTATTTGCCATCAGGTATCAGGGTCAGCATTGACTCTTAAATGTGATTAATTTCATCCTCTTTAATTGTGGTTTGGTAAAATATCGCTTTTCCCCATCAAGCAAGTAAAATTGTAAACTTTCCTGGCTTATCAAAAAATATTGTGGAAAGAACAGCTTCAAATTAATTTGACACAAAAGTACTGCACTTAGAGATTTGTAAATTTTCTTGAATGTACCAGATGGCAACTACTGGAAGTGTTCAAACTTTCATCTTGGTACTTTAAGAGGAAGTGCTATTTTAAACCTTTTTGGAAGTGTGCGTTTTTAAATGTAAGCAGTTTATTTCTGATTGGTCTAGGACATGACCATTCTCGACAAATACAATAAGGCTATTTCTATAGCAGACCATGTCAAAAAAATAAAGTCAATGTCATCAAAGACATCATGGTCTTTTGCTGCTGATTTCAGCACTCAATTCCTAGATACTCATGCAGCAATTCCGGTCATTTAAGTTTTCAGTCTTGTTGATACAGGCCCGACTCAACTGAGTGTGAACCTTGCTAAATTTTCAAATATTTCACAAAATCTTCCAGAACATGTCTTGATCAATTTCAGGCCGGCCTCTATCAAGCCAGAAGCATTTCATTCATTCTGATTATTCCCACTTTACGGAGTGCACAAGTTTGCCTAACAGCGGACATTGAAAACATATGTGGTGCTGAAGTTCACAGATTGAGAATATGGTCACATTGGTCAGTGGATATAGGCATGAAGTGTACATACTGCACTAACAATTAAAATTGCCTCATAAGATATTGAGGATATTTCAGATTTATACATGTCCCCTAATTATAGAATATTGTCATTGCTTCTGTCTGATCTTTTTAATCGCTGCGAAGTAGTACATGAAAAAGGCTGTTTGGGTAGCGTTTAGTGGAAGAAGGAAATGTTCATCTGACACAATCCGTAAGATGGCAGCAGTAGTCATAGAGAGACTGCACTGGTATTGGCTTTGTAAAAATATATATGAGTGGCATATGACTTGTGTTACACGTGCCATTTAAAGCATTCATGTCAGTTTTAGGTCAGGCTCTACTTATCGATAACTATTATTTATTGGTAAGAGAAAACAACTAAGACTCTGCTAATATGTCAATGAATTTATTCCCTCCATTTGTCTCCTGTTAACATGCGTGTAATTTATGGCATAAACGTAGGCTACACATTTGGCACAACACAGTGAACTGAACATGTGACCAATTCATCATGAGACCCAAGGTCACATGACACAGACTGTCTGAGACAGAAAAAGGTCCTACCAAAGTTGTGTAACCCTGTGCCAGCTTTCAACTAGTTATTGTCTCTCTGGGTTGGTAAATTTGCTTTCAGTATTAGCCCAATATACAACTCGCCAAATCCACCTGGGCCCACACATGCATACTTTTGTAGTGTTCCTTCAGTTCAGTCTGCTTATGATGAATAAAATACATTGTAGCTTAAATTGTTTCATACTTTGGGTCAGTCTTAAACGATCTAGGTATAAATTAAATAAAAATAAACACCAAAAGGCACCATTTCTACTCATTCACATTTACATTTATATTAATCATCAAGGGGGTGTGAGTATTATTCTCCGTTTGGTATTCATAACATTTAACATTTAACATTTAACATTTTATTTATTTTATAGTGCTTCAAATGAATCATCTCCGTCTCAGGAGCACTTTACAAACATAAAATTCAGTCTTAAAAATAACTTAAAATCGATTCAGTTAAAAATCATGAAATGTCACTCATTGCTCATAGGCAACTTTAAAGTAGTGAGTCTTTAAATTTTTCCTAAAATCAGATAAGTCGGACGACAATCGACAAATCTCGGGTAGGCTGTTCCATATTGTTGGGGCGGCGCTGGTAAAAGCTCGTGGGCCAAGCGTCCTCGTGTTGCTTCGTGGTACTTCTAGAAGATTACTGCCTCGTGACCTGAGCGACCTGCTTGGACTGTATGGCTTAAGCAGCTCAGCTAGGTACTGCGGAGCAAGGTTGTTGCGACACTTAAAAGTCATTAATGCGATCTTATACTCTATCCGCTGGGTTACTGGCAGCCAGTGTAGAGATTTCAATACCTCTCGACATGGGTCAAATTTCTTGACTCCACAGATCACTCTCGCAGCTGCGTTTTGAAGGCGCTGTAACTTCTGTATTACATTCTTCGGAGCACCGTAAAGAAGTGCATTACAATAGTCTATGTTGCTGGTAATGAAGGAATGCACAATTTGTTCAGTTGCTTGGTTATCTAGGTAACTCCGTATCTGCCGAATTTTCCTGAGCTGGACATAGCCTTTTCTACAGATGTTATTAACATGTTCCGACATGTTCAGCTGCTGATCAAACAGTACTCCCAGGTTCCTCATGGATTTGACAAGTTCAATGTTGGACTGACCCACTTTAACTGAATTAAACTTAATTTTTGCAATTTGTGCTCGTGTTCCTAGAATCATAACCTCTGTCTTTGAATCATTTATCTTCAACCGATGCCTCAGCATCCATTGTCTCACATCAGAAATACAGTCCTCCAACTTTTTGACCATTTCAACCTCAAGATCTTTATCACCTGCATTGTAGGCCAGATAAAGCTGGTGATCGTCTGCGTAGCCTCCCACTCGGACGTTTGGGAGATGACTGTTGATGACATCGTAGAGGGAGCTGAGGTACCCCAAGAAGACAACCGGTCCTGCACAGCTTCCTTGTGGTACACCAAATTTGACACTACGTTCACTTGAGATAACACCATTTACACATACTTTCTGATTCCTATTTCTGAGATAGGTGTTAAACCAATTATTCATACGCTAGACTAAATTATATCAAAGATTTGAAGCATGGACGTAGACTATCACAAGAGCTTTAACTCAGTTGACAATAATGTAATTAACAATTCAACAAACTAGCCTAGATCAAGGAATGGGGTAGTTAACAACAAACAGCATGAAAATGACAAATTCTGTGAGTGCCTGTCCATGTAAACAAATTTACATGTGCACCAAAACAGTTGCAGTGGACAGGCGTGACAGGAATAAACCAATATGATCAGGAAGTCACATCATAGTTATTCAAATCAATCATAACACATTGCAAAATGGAGGTCTTGTGTTAAGGTCACATTTTGGGGCAGAATGAGAACATGATCTGTGTGGTGCCACTCAGGGAAACAGACTCAGGCCAGACTGTAAAGAATAACATATTTTCATAATCCATGGGAAAATTTGAAATCAAAACGTTTTGATTGGATGACCAGTAATCAGTCCTTTTGAGACATTCCCACGGGAGGAGTTATCTCTGAACAAAAGAACCTATTTGCTTAGGGGAGACAATTGGGCAGTCACACCCTCTCAAAGACCAGTCTCTTCTGATTTCTAATTACCATACTCACCAACTAACTTGCATCTGATTGGTCTAGGGCAGGGCCAGTCTCAACAAATGTTATAAGGTCTTTTTTTATAAGGTGTGTGGTGCTTACTTCATATTATTCTGCTTTTACTCTTCGTACAAGTAATGCCTAGATCACACGAGAGTGGTTAAGTGACGGCGAAGTTGTAGAGGTTCCAGGAACTGCAGATTCGCCCACTTTCGGCGTTTCAAGCCATTTTTGGTCAATTATATAATCAATTAGAGGTTCTAAATCGTCGTTGATGGTTCCTATTACGACGAGGCTCTCGTTTTTTACGCCGAATCGCTCGTAATTACGGACGAGGCAAGAAGACACTTGTGTCGGCGAGTTGTCAGGAGCCTCGACGCAGTTCCATTGCTTCAATGTTAAACTAGATTCGCCCAAGGAGTCTCTTTCTTCGCCCTAGCATGCTCTTTCTTCGCCCTAGCATCCTCTTACTTCGTCCTAATGTTCAATTACGCCCAAGCAAATACCTGTTACGGCCAAGCAAGTAGCTGTTTCGGCGTTTCAACAGCCTGTTTGTGTCGGCGAGTTGTTGTCTTTTTTCGCCGAAGTTCCATTGACTCAATGATAAGTAGCCTCGCCCAAGCTGTCTCTAACTTCGCCCAACCTGTCTCTAACTTCGCCCAAGCTGTCTCTAACTTCGCCCAATCATTTTGGGGGGCTTTCTGGTCTCTTGCATCGTGGTTTCTTCCTTCGCAAAGATTCAACCGGTTGAATCTTTCGTGAAGCAAGTTCTTGCCTCACCACAGGGTCATGTGACTTCTAGGAACTTTTGGCGAGGAAGTTTAAGAAGCGCCGTAGACGAAAATATCGTCGCCGAATTGTTGAATCTAGCTTAAGAACCTCCCACTTTCCTGGAAAAGCAAGAAGCGACGCAACAAGAACCCTCTGTTACGTCTCCGTGAGAACTAGCCATAAGTATTCTCGAAATTTGTTTGGATTCAGAGCGAGGTTCTTGATCTATAGACTCACACAGCGTTATGCTCTTACCGTCATAACAAGTCACAGCTGGCACATCTGACCACGGGCCGATTGGACCTCATGGTGTCATGTTTCAGAGTTTAAATTGTAATTTCTTTTTCTGAGTAACAAGGACACTCCTGTTCATGCTAGAATGTCTACAAATCTAATCAGAACAGGAGTGTCAGGATGCTCGTTCAAAAATATAGGGTAAGCACTACCCAGACTACACAAAACAATAATAATCTTCTCAATCAAACTTCACAAAAAGTTGCCTTGTACAGAAAACTCCATAATAACAACGTGGCTTATAATACAACATGACAATTTATGACAACATAAATTCTACATTTCTCCTTTTGCTGTTAAAATATGCCAGCATTTTCAACATATGGTTGTGTAAATCAATCAAATAATATGTAACATAGTCATGAAATAGTGAAATGCAACAGGGTAAAAATTATATAATATGCAAAACCCTCGAATGCAGTGTGAAGTCCTCTCGTGTTTTGTGCTCTTGGCAAAGGTGGGTAAAAGTCACTGGTAAGTCAGCTTTAATGTTTTCATAATAACTAAATAACAAAATAACCTTTTCAGGGCCAAATCCATGTGACATCAGGAAGAATTAAGCTGTGATGTTGAAGAATTAACATGATGACAGAGATTGTGACCAATAATTAACCGTGTGTAAAATGGTGTTTGATTTTTGTTACTTCATTAACGCCTCTTCTTTGTAGTTTTTCCCAGTGTATCTTATTTTACTTATGCCAATTAAAGTTGCTTAACTCAAATACATAGAGATACAGTTACATCGACTAATGTTCTGAATAAAACAGCAACAAGTTGTGAATGCTGGAAAGGAAGACCTTAATCACAGCGCCTGAAGATTCATGATGTCACAGATTTTGAGCTCAGAGAAAGTTTTTACTGATCATGAGACCTATATCATTTGATACAGATTCGAGAAGCTGGATCCTTGTAGTAAGATACTAAGGAAAATTTTCGTTCTGATGCCTTTCTTTTGGAAGTAGTTACGCTTCACACAGGAAGAGTTATGAAGAACAACTTGCATACATGTATAATGTGGGAACGTTTCAAAGTCTAACATGATGTGACCAAAATGACTGGATCATGGTAATTAATCGGTCAAACCTATTTCAAAACCTGTCAGGAAGTATTTCGAGGATTCAACTTGACCAGCCTGTATCACAAGACTAAAAGCATCAAAACAGTAATATAATTTCATATAAAATGTGATATCATCAACAAAATGAATGGGTATGTGGGGACTGTAGGATGACAAAACACACAATATGAACAATACATTAATAACTTCGTAGTGCAACATATTAAACCTTTCAGGTTACACTCAGGATGAGGGTTATTCAAAAACTTTAGCCCAGAGTGCAATACAGTTATATATTGGAGTTTCAATCAAATTTTCAAGTTGGCATTTGTATTCATTGGTATTAAAAGTGATGGTTCAAGCTTTTCAAAAATAAATCAATGCTATACTGCCAGCCATGGTGTACAATCAAAACTCGTAATACTATGCATAGTATGAACAATTGTTATTTAAAATGAAAAATTAACAATAATAACCTAGTAACAAAGAGAGATGGAACTATATACACAGCTCATTGTAACAGGTTGCATATTGTGTCACGAAATCAGTTGGAGGGTAAATCTATTTATGCATTGAACAAGAAATTTCAAATATACATCCGTATCAGTCTTCTGCTATTTACATTATTCGATTTTTCGTATAAACATTATCACATCCATGTTCAGTGAAAATACATTCCAGGTATGTACAGTCGTAGCAGATATGATAATAAAAATGATACACCATTGAGATAGTACAATGAATCAACACAATTCGTCCAATTTTATACTAAAATGGAGAAAGATAGGACACACTGAATTACGTATATCGCTAAAGACTGAACACATTTCTCCTGAACCTGCTACCTATAACAGTATTACATCAAGGTGGGCATTGTCACTAGGTTAAAAATAGAAATGCAACATTGTTAATATCAATAAATATTATACAAATATATCAACAAATGCAGGTTTGCAACCGCCCGTCTTGAACAACAATGAATACAATCATGTTTATTCAATTATGCTTTAAATCGAGGTCTGAAGACCCCAGCCAGTATGCTCATTAAATTTATGCAGTTATGAAAAATACACAGGGTGATGAAAAAGGGTATGGAAGGTTTCAAGGGAAAAAACAGATTGGGCTTTGGTAATTACAAATAGCATGTGGAACTGCCTCTCAAGTATAGACCTCACCTCCTAAAATGATGGCTTCCCCCCAAAAACTAGCATTGGCACGCAACAGTCCTCTTTTAGTGAGGAGCAGTCCTAAAATAGCTGCATTCATCAATGTTTCCCAGTTAGCACCAAGTACTACTCTTGCACCTGCAACTGCATGGCTCTTTCTCATGCATGAGTACTGAAGTTCTGCCTTCCCTTCCAAGTTTTGATGAATAGAATGTCCAGTCAGACAAGTCACACTACTTTCCAGAATTGTCAAAATTGGAATGGAATGGGCTCTGGTTGAAAAAGGTAAAGCTGGACAACTCTCCCTAGATTCTTCACAATTTTAAATTTTGATTGTTATCCATGACAAAACAAAATAAAAGTGGTTTGGCATGTCATAGACAACAAAAGCATGATGAATACTTATTCTATTTGTAAAATATGGCACGTATGTAATGTCCATATCATAATAATATTATTCAGTTTCCCAATATTTTCTTCCAAAACATCCCCAAAATTGGAGAAATGAAGTTAGGAGAAGAGATTGCCCACCAATGACCCGGAAATGCACCTGTCCAGGTTTTTTTTTGCCAGTTTATCTTTGCCAAAATGAAACAATGAGTCAATGACCCACAAATACAAGAACTAAAATGACAAGCTTGGCCCATCCATGCATCATTATTCTTGAACCCAACTAAGTCTTGTTGTGTGCAATGAATCCAAACCAGAAAGGCAGTTCCAGTTACAAGTCCATTGGTAAAAAGCCGCCCAGCGATTATGAAAAAGATTCTGTGCGTTGTCATAAATGGTGATGTACAAACCCTGATGAGAATACAGGGCTGGAAATAAATAAATTAATTCTAATGGGAGCTACATTTGAAAAGCTTAATCGATGTAGGAAATAATAATTTAGAACAAACCATTCATGTATTTTCTAGTGATTTCAATTTTAATTCTAATTTCATTTATAACATCTTAGATTAGCTAGCTGAAAGCAGAAGTTAAATAGCTATATAGCTCTATATAATTGTGTGTATTAATATGTAACAAGGATGAAACTATATGCAAATATATGATGTTGAAAACAAAAACATTGTGCCATAGTTGTGTCATCACTACGAATGTCCCATATCAACAATACAATGACTTGAATGGGTATTAAACAGAGACATGCCTGGCAGGTAATAGGTTTACCCACACAATAAAAGTGATCAAGGTGCTGACAGACTGCATGAACGTCGTCCAATGAAGCTCCATTTGTCTCCTTAGATATCAAAGAAGGTCAAAATGTCATATTCATGAAATGACGAGAAATGACAATTTTGTAATTAATTTCAATGATTTAATTTTGTGGGATAATGAATGCCTCAAGTTGATATCAGTGTATAATCCATCGTCTCCAGTGAAGGAGGGTGCCCTTGAGTAATGAAAATTGCATAAAATATTACAATCGCTATTACCAGGGATTACGAGAAATTGAGAAAAGTTCCAAAATTTCTCAATATTCTTGGCTTTTCAAGGTCATTGGATACGGAAAAGAAATTTTCTATCTTTGTCTGAACATGAAGGTGTTATGAAAGGATTAGCACTGTGATGTTGTTATATACGCCATGCGAAATCCAATAAAGAGTCAAAAATTGCCAATAAAGCCTCCGGAGCACTTTCAAATTTTGCCAGATTCAGAGCCACGGACTGCTTTTCTCCCGGAACAATGGTGATCTACGGGCTTCTTCATATTTCACCGTCAGATTGCTATCAAATGCTCATGGATTCTTTCGGAAAGAATGGAAAGACAACAAAAAAGAGATTTTGGGTGATCCCAGATTAGGTTAGGCGATCATCCCATCAGATGTTGATATGGAGATCCATACAAGACGCTATGATGATGGGCTAATGGAACAATGAGCAGCACCGCCAGTCTCCAATATTGCATAGATTATCTGGTAACAAACTCTAATCATTACAAACTATTAGGCCTAGGGAAAGTTCGTTATTAACTAAGAACACGACTCATCATGACAAAGGTTCATTTTACGACGATGAAAATAACTCCTTATATATAATGAAAGTTTATGTGTATAAGGTTCATCATTATTAGCAATATTTTGTGCATGGCGTGGTATTGAAAGTTTGTAAATTATGGGGCCCTGTCCTCTGAAACTCCAAATTTTGGTGACGGCACAGTTTTAAGGACCTCGATGATGTCCTCAGTAAATATGTTGCATATTTGTTTGCATATTTGTTGCATTTTTTTTTTTAATAGGCCTACAATGAACAACACTTTTAGATACTTTTAGACCGTCAAGAATATTTTTGTTCATAATCGATTCCATTTTCACATGGACCATTATGATTTACTATGCTATATATGGGGAACCGGGGCAAATTGGGACGTGGGGCACTATTAGACGGTGGGGTTTTCTTGGTTCCTGGCAATTAGGTATATGGTATGGTAGTGCCATCATATCTTGTAATTTCACATCCTGATGTTTCTATCGTTTTGATGACAAATTACAGCCACATGCAGAAGTATGGCGAGGAAGAGTTTGTTTTCCTACTACTAAAGTAAACATGGACGGGTTCAATTCAAACCATTCTGTTGACAAACCATAACAATGAGGCTTTCTCAGTGCTTGTATGAATTTGATATATGGTAATGAACAGTTATGAATTGCTATCGTGATAAACACCCTCACTGTTGCCTGAGAAATTTTGGTGTTAAAGTCATATTGGGGCTCATTGGGACAGTGAATTCGGGGCACATTGGGATGCACTTAATATGGCAGAATTTAAGTGTCCAATTTATGTCAACTGAATGACCTGGGACAGCACACAACAGGTATTCAGGCCACAGTGAATAGAAGCATAGTGGATTACCATGCTTTGGGAACAAATTTGTCACAGAGCACTGTGTGTTACTTACATAGATGTCCGCATCCAGGACAGTTTATGTTAAATGTTTAAAACTGTTTAACGTTATTAACTATTGCCACTACAAGGTGTTAATGCACTATTTATTGTCTTACGCACTACTTCTATATATCTATTGCACATGGAGTGTTAAAATGATTTTTTAATTGATGTCCCAATGTGCCCCGGCTGATGTCCCAATGTGGCCCGCCGGGGCACATTGGGACAGTCATTTTTACGACTCACATTTTGCTCTCTGGTTGCAAAGGGTAGGTTCAGTCTAGTTTATTATGCCTTGCATGTAAACTTAATAGTATTGGTGATATTCAAGCAAACTTTCAGTTCCTCAGTGCTTTCAGCATTGAGCAAGATTTATAGTAGACATTAAAAGCGTCCCAATGTGCCCCGGTTCCCCCTGCCATAGGCCTGGGGCTTTTCAGTATAGAACTACATAATGTATACTATTAAAAAAAAGTTCATTCGAAATATCAATAGAATGACTAGAATCATTCTCGTTTTCTGTTCATATAATATTCGCGCTGCGAAACGGCCGCAGGCCATTTCGCGAAGCGAAATTGAGCACAGGGGAGGACTCAAAAATCTGTGCAGTGATGGTCTCAACATCAACAGTTCACAGTTGGAAATTAGGTCAAGTGGGCCCAGCTTCTTATCAATGATTTAATTTCGTAAAAAAAAAAAATAATAACATATTCATCTTCAAAAGTGTTTAAAAAATTCAATTTTCTCCAGTAATATACCCCGTACCTATAATTTTTATGGAACAGTTAATTATTAGCTTTGAAAAGCTTAATTAAATTAATAACAAGTGATCCATTCATTTTCAAAACAGACAACAAGAAAACATCACAAAATTAAAGTTACTAATGATTATGTAACAGTGAGCAATTAATCTACTTGCAAATCATGTTATTGTTTTTGTTGGTAGATCGAAAAATTCTATCTTATTAGAAGACAGTACATTTGGACTTTCCTGCATTGCAATGATGCAACAGTTGTTTGATAGCCCTCTGGTGTATAAATCCCTGCCCTCCCATTGGCTGTAGCAGACGAATTTTGCCGTTGCAACACCTTGTAATGATGCCTATTTTACCATTTCTAAATTGGTTCAAATTCACGTTGCTCGATTCAAAAGTTTGCAGAGCTGATTTAAACACTTCCCTGAAAAAGAAACCACTCAGGTCAGTTCATATAGACTTAATATGGATGTTTCTGGGTAACTCAGTCCAAATTGTCCTAAATCTTGCCCCAGATTTCCTTACAGCCTATACAGGGGTGCGACAAATTCCAGGTCGCAAAAATGCTGAGAACTGTCAATGCAATGTGGGCTGACCAACAACTACGTTGTTGTTGTTGGTCAGTCTTTGTCGGACTATTTGTTGGGACCATCTCGATCAGATCTGTGTTATATGCTCCAAATGAGGAAAGATTTTACAGTGGAGGTCCCTAACTAAAAGGGCAAAAATAATCAGCCAAGTGCTATTTGTCATCAATTTATGTGTACTGCAGTGGTGGAGCTTCTTGAGTTTCTGGAGGGGGCCACTAGGAAGTTGGCCTTGCAGCTATACTTTCCCTATAGCAGGAGTACCCTCCAAATTTACCTCCAATATTAGGAGGATACTCATGCTACTGCAAAGGTAACTGTGACTACAATTTACAAATCAAGTATATATTTGCCCCTCTTTATGCTCAGTAGCTCCTTCACTGCATGACCTTGGGAGCTGTCATGGTTGAGTGATTGGGGACCATATCCAAAGCACACCTGGAGCATAATATTATCCCATAGAGATTTCCTTCAAAAAATGATATAGCCTAAGTGTATAAACATTTGAGACAACATAAGACAAGTGATAAAAGAAACACTGTATGAGAACTGGCCAGTCTAAAAGTGTAATAATCCAAATATTATGCAACCCACAATTAGTTTGTTGTAATGGAAATAGAAATTTCATGTTCATGACAAAGAATTTAAAAGGGCTTCTCATTGCTTGGTTTGCTGTCTATGTTAATAACACCTGTAATTAGGCATGCCTAATCATGATGTTACATGTATTAGGTTTGTTAAATCACACACTCACAATGGTACATTGGAGGTATAGATGCAACTACACATACATAAAACATTATTTGAATATTTGGAAAATAAAATATGTGTTTGAAGAAACCTCAGGTCCCTACAATTCTTTTTTTAAAAGAATTTCTTGTTAATTACTGTTATGCTATTTTGTTATGTCAACAATCTAACCTAGTAATTGATCAATCTATCAAAATTAGGCCTATTTATCGATTTAATATTTCTATCTATCTATCTATCTATCTATCTAGCTATCTATCTATCTACATTGTATCTATTATATATTTTATCTCTATTATTATTCTACATTATCTATCTTTCAACATATCTGTCTTCCTAATTTTTTGAAACAATTACATAACTGCCTTTATACATTGGAAATAAAAATAGAAGGTTATGGTAACACTGAGTCCTAAAACTTTGAAGCGCTGCGTGAATTTCATGGCATTGCCATTTACATATTCTATATATATAGGATTTTAATATAATTATGTAGACAATGTCTAGTGTAGCGGCGCACCCGACTAGGGCAATTCTTTTTTATTTTGTAACATACATTAATAATCTCCCAATCAAAATTCTAAATATTATCCTTGACAATAAAGGCCTTTGATTATCATTCTCGGCTGCGCCTCGGCTATTTCAGATTTTTTCAAGATTAAATTTATTTTTATATTTTTTAAAAACTTCTAAGTGTAGAAGGCTTGTCAGATACCAGGCTGCTTCTTCCTGGACCCCAAAACTATTTCCAATAATGCTCTACTAGTCCAAGAATAGTTTACTAAGGCTTCCTTCATACAGAGGGACCAGTATCTTCTGGAGTTCTGGTATAAGCCCTTAGGCCTATGGCCATTGACATAGAGTTGAGGCTCTGGATGGAGAGATACGGGGGACAGGGAATTCAAAAGTAAAATGGCCAAGGGAGCGGGACATAAAACTGCAGAGCTAAGGGACAGGGAATTCAAAAGTACCAATAGTAAAAGTGCAAAGGGATCGGCTTAGGGAATTCCAAAGTAAAATGGCCTAGGGACAGGGGGACACAAAACCCCATCCAAAGCCTCAGAGTTGCTCTCTCAAAAAACATTCAAAACGAAAATTCATTGACTTAGAGGCCGATAGCAGTCATAGCGAATAAAATTTTATTGGCACATGATCATATTATGAGGTTATACCATGGGTAGATGCAGTACATCCCCAGAATATTTCCCGAGACCCGAAAAATAATTCAGAACTATTATGTTCGTACATGCATACACTTCTTATGATGCTACTTTTTAACTGAAATTTTTTATTTATTGGCTAGAGTCTACTAGAGTAGAGTTTTTGAGATATATATGATCTTGAAATTATGGAATAAAAACGTGTGGAATATGTTCTTTAGTATTGCCGAATTTAAGTGATCTGGTATTATTACGTTTTAAGATATAAAGCGGCCATGGAACCAAATTAAAAAACGTTGATTCAAATCTATTATTTTACGCTTGAACTGAAAATATGCTACTGGTATTAGTTATGATTTTTTTAATGGCATTAGTTTTTTAGATATCGCTTTGAAATTTTGGATTGTAATCTATACTATATCTGCGACAGTAGTGGAGAATTTAATAGGTCTGGTGCTGTTAGGTCCCGAGATATACAATAAAACGGCCGTGGAACTAAAAAAAACATTGACTCAAATCAGTGATTTTACGCTTGAACTGAAAATTCTTGTTTCAGTTAATATAATTATGTAGACAATGTCTAGTGTAGAGGGCCGAGAGGTAAATTTTAACAAAGTCTTGATATATGATATCATATAGTTACTAATTTTTTAACATCTCGGCTGCGCCTCGACGATGAAAATAATGCAGTCACAATTGTTTAACTAGTTTTGAGTCATTATGGCACAGGGGTTTACGAAGAAGAACACATTACTTTTGGTGAAAAAAAAAGTTTGTTTCCCACTTGACTCTGAAAAACAACTTTGTTCAGCAAATGACAAAAAAAAAGTTTGTTTCTATACTTGTAGCTGGGGTAGGCCTGCCGTAATGTTAAAATTGCGATAAAAAAGTTTGTCGTGCGTGCACATGCGAAGAAATTGTTCGTCAACGCTTCGTGAACAAAAAAAAGTTTGTCCCGGGGGTAAAATCCATAGCCCCCCCCAACTATCGCTTCTTTATACAAATTGGCTGAAGTTTTGTCAGCAGTGAAATGACGCTTAATTAGGTCAACAAAAAATATAGGCCTATGTTACACTACTTCGAGTCTTCATTCCAGAGTCCAGACACTTGCTGACGTCTGGAATTGTAGTACAGTTTGTCTCACAATATGAAAACTGGTGTTAGGTCTGATTCCTCCTCATCTACAGTTCACACAGTAGAAATGCACTTACTCAAGGACACATAGGCGTAGGAGGCAGGGGGGTTGGAGGGGTTGAAGCCCTCCCCAAAATTTTGGGAAGTCGATTGTTCACGTAGTTTCAGGCAGAACATTTTGGGAGTTTTTATTTTTTGGGGCAATTTGGGCAATATTTTTCAGGCAGCCCCCCCAAAATTAATTGACCTCCTACGCCTATGCACGGATAGAAGAGCCAATTTTGTAATTTATGTATCACATTTTTGTGAGGTTTTGGTGCTTTTGTTGTCAGATTTTTGACGACGACCGTTCATTCTAGAAATGAAACAGTCTGTCTAATTTCTAGCATGGACGATTGTCTTCAAAAATCTGACAAAAACGGCACCAAATCATCACAAAAACCCAGTGGTGGGGAAGTTAACAAAAAATGTTAGCTGAGTTAACAGTTAATAAGTTAATCAATTCATTAGCTAAGTTAAAGTTAATAAGTTAAACTTTATGCAAGGTTAACTGAAGTTAAAGTTAAAAAGTTAAGTTAATTTTATTTTACTTCGATAAAAACATGAGACATTATCTGTGAAAATATTTACTGCAAGTACCAGAGTGAGGCTCTTCTGTTTCAAAAAGACTAAAAGAGGCACAGGTTACATTTCGAAGCAGACAGACAAACTCAGACAATCAATGTCTGGGTTTCACTATTTAGCTATATTTTGTCAAATGAAGTATTTTTAGTGCAAAAATGTGTCTTTTATAATTGTTAAATAGTTACCAAATTTGTTAGCTTCCTTATTAACGAATTAACAGATTAACGAGTTAATGCCCAGCACTGCAAAAACGTGATAGACAAATTACAAAATATCTATTCTGCCCGTGAGCATGTCTATTCTACTGTGTGACCATTAGATGACAAATTAGGCCAAACACCAAAGACACTACGTAGTGTCTTTGATGTTGTCAACATTGCAGCTCTCATATGTTGAGCGAGCGACTTGGTTGCTGCTGGTGACGTCACAACATTGAGCTATAAATAAACGCCTCAAAAACATGAACCAAATAAATTAGATCGTAGGCTGGAGCAACCATAGAAATACATAGAACGGACATGAGGCTGTATGAAGCCACCTCAAGATGAGGTCACCAAATCCACCATATTGGAACTGCCCTGAGACATGACGTCACAATGGACTAATTGTGATGTGACATCATGCCATTGTTATAAGTGACATCACTGTTATTGATGATGTCACGATACCATTGTTTCAGGATACAGGGCAGTTCCAAGATGGTGGATTTGGTTGCTTCATCTGCCAGAGCCTCATGTCCGTTCTATGTATTTCTATGGGAGCAACTGATTGACAGTTCGCACTTGCTGTGACCTTGGGGGAGGCCCGTGCCGGCCCTCTATGATTTTTTAGTGGCATTAGTTTTTTAGATATCGCTTTGAAATTTTGGATTTGTAATCTATACTATATCTACAACAGTACTGAAGAATTTAGTAGGTCTGATACTGTTAGGTCCTGAGATATAAAATAAAACGGCCGTGGAACTAAAAAAAACATTGACTCAAATCAGTGATTTTACGCTTGAACTGAAAATTCCTGTTTCAGTTATGATTTTTTCGTGGCAAGAGTTTTTGAGATATCGCCTTGAAATTTTGGGTTAGTAATTCATATTATATGTCCGACATACTGTGTGAATTTTATACCTCTACATTGATCAGATCTAGAGAAATAAAATAAAACGGCAGTGCAAGACGGAAAAACGTTTCTGAAATCAAAGATCCATAGGGCTGAAACAATACTAGTCAACAGAATTTAACATTATTACTTTGTCATGTGTTGTGAAATATTGTCTAAAACAATATGACAAAATAAAAAGGGGTCCTCATCCCGATGGAAATTCATATAAATCATTATTTGTACAACTAAGTCACCTTAAAAAAGGTGAACGAATTTACCGAAAATTACATTGGAAAATTATCTATGACAGATGGAAAGTCAAAAATATTACAGATCACACCAGCTTTTATCTGCGCTTCTAATGCTTTAATCCATTTGTCTCTAACCCCAATAGATCCTTCAAAAATCGAAAAAGAATGAGCATTTTTGTTTGTTGTCCAAATTACAAGAAAAGATGCTGAGCAGCAACAGAGATTGTGACGCCATACTGGCCCTGCTGCATGGTTTGTGCTAAAAATAAACCAAACAGAATGCGACGCAAGTTTTTGAGATTGACAGGCTGGACAGTTGACTTCACACCTCGCACACACACTCGAGCGCGACGCACTGGAGCGCCGCTATTAGACAGCATAATATCATCAAGATTCATGTTTCATAATTTTCTAATTAAATTGTTATGCTTTTATAAATATCTTATAAAAATAATAACATAATGATTATCATAATCCATAGGAAAATGTGAAATCCGAAAAATGTTGATTGGATGGCCTGGCCTGTAATCAGACACTTTTGAGACATCTTGACGGGAGGAGTTATCTCTAATACAAAAGAAGACTAAGGCCAAGTCACAAAATTTGGGCGTCAGAGAGCTCGAGAGTTTAAGAGACCAGCCCCTTCCATTTTTTAATTAAATTACTATACTCTTCAACAACTCTGATGTGATTGGTCTGGGACACGATCATTCTCAACAAGAAGTTTTTTTGGCTCTAATACAAAAGAAGACTAAGGCCAAGTCACAAAATTTGGGCGTCAGAGAGCTCGAGAGTTTAAGAGACCAGCCCCTTCCATTTTTTAATTAAATTACTATACTTTTCAACAACTCTGATGTGATTGGTCTGGGACACGATCATTCTCAACAAGAAGTTTTTTTAAAAGGGTGGTAATAGCAGACCATTTAAAAAAAAAGTTAATGTCAACAAAGATATCATGGTTTTTTGCATGGTGCTGATTTCATCACTCAATTCCTAGATACTCAGTATGCCATTCATTGCAGGGTTTCAGTCTTGTTGATACAGGCCTGACTCAACTGTATATAAACCTTGTTAAATTTTCAAACATTTCACAAAATAGGCCTCTATCCAGCCAGTAGCATTTCATTCATTCTGATGATTCCCCCTTTACGGAGTGCACAAGTCTACCTAACAGTGGATATTGAAAAAATATGTGGTGCTGAAGTTCACAGATGGAGAATATGGTCACATTGGTCAGTGGATATAGATCATAATGTGTACTTGCTGCACTAACAATTAAAATTGCCTTAAAAAATATTGAAGATATTTCTGATTTATACATGTCCCCTAATTAGAGAATATTGTGGACACTGGACAGGGTCATTGTCTCTGTCTGATCTTTTTAAATACTCTAAAGTACTACATGGAAAAAGGCTCTTTGGGTTGCGTGGTGGAAGAAGGAAATGTTCATCTGACACAATCCGTAAGGTGGCAGCAGTAGTCATGGATAGACTGCACTGGATATTGGCTCTGCAAAGATGTATGAGTATCTATCTTATGACCTATGTAACATGTGCTATTTAAAGTATTCATGCCAGTTTTAGGTTAGGTTTTACATATCAGAAATATTATTTATTGGTAACAGAAAACAACAAAGACTTTGTTAATATGTCAATGAATTTATTCCCTCCATTTGTCTCTTGTTAACATATGTGTAATTTATGGTATAAACGTGCACATTTGGCACAACACAGTGAACTGAACATGTGACCAATTCATCATGAGACCCAAGGTCACATGACCTTACAGACAGAAAAAGGTCCAACCAAAGTTGGGTAACCCTGTGCCAGCTTTCAAGTAGTTATTGACTCTCTGGGTTGGTAAATTTGCTTTCAGTATTAGCCCAATATATAACTCACCAAATCCACCTGGGCCCACAGCCCCACACGTGCATACCTTGGTAGTGTTCCTTCAGTTCAGCCTGCTTGTGATGAATAAAATAGCTTAAACTGTTTTCATACTTTGGGTCAGTCTTAAACGATCTAGGTATAAATCAAATAAAAATAAACACCAAAAGGCACCATTTCTACTCATTCACATTTACATTTATATTAATCATCAAGGGGGTGTGAGCAGTGCACGCAAAAGCAAATTGACTTTGGTCAGACAATTTGTCTGACAGAAAAAGAGCTCTGGTCAGACAATTTTCATTTTTGTCAGACAAGCAGTCATGCGAAATGCAAAATATAATCATTTTCAAAAATCTTAATACATTGTATTTGACTTTCCATCATTTGGCCAATAGTAGCATGCAGGCCTATATATGTAGCTAGCCTATACATTTAAAATGGCTCAAAAGTCAAAACACACAACATGATATATATATTATTTTCAATAAAATTAGGGGTGTAAAGGGAAAAAATTGGATCATCAAATCAGACTTCAGCTCTGTAAAATACGTTTCAACAGTAGTGTTCATTCTCAGGAAAACTCCAGAAATATTTAAGTGAAAGCTCAATGTCTGCATGTGGCACAATTTTATTTCTTTGTAGATCGTAATTAGTACATGCACTTTGGTAATCAGAAAGTGCTTGTGTCACACTTTGTTCTGCCAATGATCAACAATTGCAATTTAATCAATAGGGGTCAATACATAGGAAGCTACAAAAACATAATTGCAATCCACTGAACTTAAGATTGGCTCACTTGAAACAACTGCAAATTGCCATTAGCATTGGTGTGAAAGACTAGCAAATTGTCCAATTGAGTCTTTGTAACAATTGTACAGCAGTTTGCTGTCGGATTTTTTGTCTGACCTGAGACAGAGACAGGTCGGACAATCGTAAAAACGATCGGCAAAAGCCGATTGTCCGACGGTTATTGCGCCCACTGGGTGTGAGTATTATTCTCCGTTTGGTATTCATACGCTAGACTAAATTATATCAAAGATTTGAAGCATGGACGTAGACTATCACAAGAGCTTTAACTCAGTTGACAATAATGTAATTAACAATTCAACAAACTAGCGCAGATCAAGGAATGGGGTAGTTAACAACAAACAGCATGAAAATGAGAAATTCTGTGAGTGTCTGTCCTTGTAAACAAATTTACATGTGCACCAAAAAAAATTGCAGTGGACAGGCCTGACAGGAATCAACCATTATGATCAGGAAGTCACATCATAGTTGTTCAAATCAATCATAACACATTGCAAAATGGAGGTCTTGTGTTAAGGTCACATTTTGGGGCAGAATGAGAACATGATCTGTGTGGTGCTTACTTCATATTATTCTGCTTTTACTCTTCGTACAAGTAAGCATTCTCAAAATTTGTTTGGATTTAGAGCGAGGTGCTTGATCTATAGACTCACACGGCGTTATGCTCTTAGCGTCATAACAAGTCACAGCTGGCACATCTGACCACTGGCCGATTGGACCTCATGGTGTCATGTTTCAGAGTTTAAATTGTAATTTCTTTTTCTGAGTAACAAGGACACTCCTGTTCATGCTAGAATGTCTACAAATCTAATCAGAACAGGAGTGTCAGGATGCTCGTTCAAAAATATAAGGTAAGCACTACCCAGAGTACACAAAACAATATATAATAATAATCTTCTCAATCGAACTTCACAAAAAGTTGCCTTGTACAGAAAACTCCATAATAACGATGTGGTTTATAATACAACATGACAATTTATGACAACATAAATTCTACATTTCTCCTTTTGCTGTTAAAATATGCCAGCATTTTCAACATATGGTTGTGTAAATCAATCAAATAATATATAACATAGTCATGAAATAATGAAATGCAACAGGGTAAAAATTATATAATATGCAAAACCCTCGAATGCAGTGTGAAGTCCTCTCGTGTTTTGTGCTCTTGGTAAAGGTGGGTAAAAGTCACTGGTAAGTCAACTTTAATGTTTTCATAATAACTAAATTACTAAATAACCTTTTCAGGGCCAAATCCATGTGACATCAGGAAGAATTAAGCTATGATGTTGAAGAATTAACATGATGACAGAGATTGTGGCCAATAATTAAGCGTGAGTTAAATGGTGTTTGATTTTTGTTACTTCATTAACGCCTCTTCTTTGTAGTTTTTCGCAGTGTATCTTATTTTACTTATACCAATTAAAGTTGCTTAACTCAATTACATAGAGATACAGTTACATCGACTAACGTTCTGAATAAAAAAACCAACAAGCTGTGAATGCTGGAAAGGAAGACCTTAGTCCAATCACAGGCCTGAAGATTCATGATGTCACAGGTTTTGGGCTCAGAGAAAGTTTGGTCTCATTATTCGTAACTACCAGGCGCTACTACAATAATAAGCAATTAAAAGATCAGATTTTGAAGGCTCCACAGCTTATGAATATGTAGTTTGTGCCCATAATCACAAAGCAGATATCAATTGGTTATAAAACTTTGATTTTTACTGATCATGAGAGCTACATCATTTGATACAGATTCGAGAAGCTGGATCCTTGTAGTAAGATACTCAGAAAATTATTCGTTCTGATGCATTTCTTTTGGAAGTTGTTATGCTTCACACATGAAGAGTTATGAAGAACAACATGCTTACACGTATAATATGGGAACGTTTCAAAGTTGAACATGATCTGACCAAAATGAGTGGATCATGGTAATTAATAGGTCAAACCTATTTCAAAACCTGTCAGGAAGTATTTCGAGGATTCAACTTGACCAGCCTGTATCACAAGACTAAAAGCATCAAAACAGTAATATAATTTCATATAAAATGTGATATCATCAACAAAATGAATGGGTATGTGGGGACTGTAGGATGACAAAACACACAATATGAACAATACATTAATAACTTTGTAGTGCAACATATTAAACCATTCAGGTTACACTCAGGATGAGGGTTATTCAAAAACTTTTGCCCAGAGTGCAATACAATTAGTATATATATTGGAGTTTCAATCGAATTTTCAAGTTGGCATTTGTATTCATTGGTATTAAAAGTGATGGTTCAAGCTTTTCAAAAATAAATCAATGCTATACTTCCAGCCATTAGTCTGTTCTCTTGTGTAATTCCGTGGGACTTGCATGTTAAAATTGGCAAACATGCATTTTCTTGCAGATTTGGGTGCATAGAACACGTTTTTGAATGATTGCATTTTTTTCGGACGGAACTTCCTGTAAAATCCAAGATGGCCGCCAAGATGGCTGCCGAGAAGCATTTTCGACTTATTTCGGTCCATATTTAACATAGATTAACAAGTGACAGGTCATTTTCTGTATTTTTTGGGCCAAGGAATTCATTTTTGTAGGTTTCAAAGCCATAAGAATAATATTTGATGCATTTTTATCCATAATGGTAACTAAAATAACGATGCTATCATCAGATACTCTTGTTTCGGACAACTGCGGTAGGATAGCAATAGAGCAATCATTTCCTTTATTTAACTCATACACATGTTTAATCTAATCACTTTTGTAAAGATTTTCCTTGTCATTTTCATTTGCTACATAATAAATGAATGGCAACACAATCAGAAGTAGGCCATCTGCAGGTCAACTCAGAGCAGCATGGTAAACTCAGACCAACTTTCATCTGCACTTGTCTTTCGAATTTGATTTCATCAAAACCCATGGCCTAAAATCATCTCATAGGGCAGAAGTTGTGCATTAGGTAAGTAATCTTGCAGCAGATAGAGAGTACTGCAACCTTTGGCCCTCAAAGATCCTTGTCCGATTTCTCAAACTGTGCTGCGAATCTCTGATGGTGATCCATCTCCAAAAGACATTCCCACTTAGGCGGCCTACGATTCACTAAAAGGCTTTGAAAAGCCAACCACAATTATGGATGCACTGCCACTGATTCCTGAGCCCCCACATGACTGGCAGACATTGCTTACCGTTTTAAAGCAAGCTCAGAACATCAATACAGCAAAAGTGGGTCCAAACAATAAAACAGTTATTACTTTAGACATGCAGCTCTATGAAAAGGCCATTGGTGAGTGCACACCGTCAAATCCTCATTGAGAGCAGTGGGAGCTTATGTGGAAGACAGTGACATTGATGAGGCATGGATTGTGTGTGGTTTTTATGGAACATAAAATACAAAACAGATCCTGGATGGAAATAATAAAATAAATACTTTATTTAATCATATGAAACAAGCTTTAATAGCTCACCAAACCACCATACAAGCACTGTTTGAATTTTACAAGGCAGAATTTGTCAGACTGCATCAAAAGCCATCAAATGCCTTGACTTTCCGAAATTGCATGTGCTTGCCCGGAGTCTTCCTTGGAGGACATCAAAATAGCAACCGACCAATTTTTAGCCTTCCTGTAAGCAAGTAAAATTCTTGAAGGCCTAAATTTGACAAAGATAAGGAGTCTGCATCAAGCCTGTTCAAGTTCATTTGGAAGTACATGCTCCAGGTCCATACCATCCTCCAGTTCGCGAATGTGACTTGAAAATCCACCTCGAGTCACTGGATCAGTTGTGCAAATATTTTTTTGCACAGGACTGCTGAGATGGCAAGACTGTCGGAGGAAGCTCATGACATGCTTTGATTGCAGAGTGCTCAGAGTGGTAAGCAAGTTGAACTTACACCGGCTGTGCAACTTGGGCGTTTTGATGCAAATGTTACAAAGCTGAAAGCAAATATTGAAAATGCCACAAACCCCATGTCCTACATGTATGACGGAGATGACCTCCATATTATCATGACAAATGTTGTCATGCCTGATGAATCAATGATGATGTCAAAGAGAGCACATGTTTATGGGATGAAACAGACCAAAGCAGTTATCAGGAATTTGTTGCAACAAGATTCAACACTGGCACCATTAATATCTGGTCTCGAATGACGAAACTTGTAGAAATCCACCAAGAAAGAAGTGAAAGTTTCGCTTGCAAATGAAGTCATCACGCTTAAAGATGAAAGATCACTCTTATCACGTTTACTAATTGCAGCTCAGTCAAAACCAGAAATAAACTTGCAAGACGCGATTGGTCTTATGAGTTCACTGCCATACCACAATCTCTCTTTCTGTCAGATGGATCTCTTGCTATGTGTACTGACAGGAGCAAGCTAATGTCTTGTCTGGAGCAAACTCTAAGTATTAGTTAGACACCGATTTGGAGGGTTTTAACATGCATTTTTGTCAGTTAGATCCCGACCGAAGGGAGGGATCTAACTGACAAAAATGCATGTTAGGACCCGACAAAGAGGTGTCTAACTGACTTAGACATCATACGCTTCTTCTATTATAGGGCCTACCTTTTAACTTATAATTTTTGCACAATAAACAATAATCTGATTGTTTGTTTGCTGTTGTAAACAGTGTTAATCCCTAGCTGGGCGCTAACATGCAATATTGTCAGTCAGATACCGGTTTTTCCAATGGTATAAGTATCTTGGTGATGTCTAAATGAGAATAGAGTGTCTCAGGCCTTACCAGAATGTCCTGTTTTAAAAAGTTGCTGTACTAGATGGTATGGCGGTATTTCAAGCCCTTGAAAAGCAAAAAAATGCCCCGGACAGTGAAGATTTATCCAGCCTGTTTGTTGAGGTCGTCGAACAAAAATTCTCAGGGTACCAAGAAGGGCATCTTGTGTTCGACAACTACGCTATCAATGAGCACTCCTTGAAAGATTCCGCCCGAAAAAAAAAAGGAGTTGGGACAGTGCAGCGAATTAACTTTCATGTCGATGACAGAACATCTATTGCCAATGTGAGCATGAGGCATTTCCTGTCAAGTTCAAAAACAAAAGACAAACTCACTTGTTACCTAGCAAAGTGCTTCAGTTACTTTCAGAACAAGATAAATACATTCAATTCAAAGGAAGTAATGTCAACAGGCCGAAATGTCCAACATCTTGAATGCACACATGAGGAGGTGGATGGCCGTCTAATCTTGCATGCGGCAGATGCAGCTAAAAGTGGTGCTGATCATGTCGTGGACATCTTCTCTCAAGACACAGATGTTCTTGTTCTAGCATTCCACTGCTTGGCAAAGAAACAAACTTGTAAAAGGTACTGGAGCAAAATGGAGAGCTATTTCGGTGAACCAGATACATGAAACGCTTAGGGAAGAAAAGGCTGCAGCTCTACCAGGTTCTCATGCTTTCTCAGGTGCAGACATTTACTGGACATTTTGCAACTAAGGGCAAACTTACATGTTTTCTGTAGGGCTGATGATGATGTGATATAAGCTTTCCAGGTTCTTGGTCAGCACGACACACCTGAAGAATCCATCCAAGCAGGACTTGAAAAGTATGTTTGCCAATTGTATGATCCACAAACAAAAATCAAAGATGTTGCAAAGATGCACTGGCAGTTCTTGAAAAATCAATCCCATGGGCATAAACTACCACCAACAAAAGAGCTCTTCAACAAGCTATTCTCAGAGCCCAGTACCAAGCAATAGTTTAGCAAAAATGACATTGTGTCAAAGCCAGTCGTATTGGATCCTTGTGAATTTGGCTGGACATTTGAAAATGAAAAGTACCTCCCTGTTACAACTTTGCTTCCTCCTGCTCCTGATGCTGTTGTTCAGTTGGTTAAATGTGGATGCAAAAAGAACTATTTCGCAAGTGGGTGTTCATGCCGGCAGAATGATCTTGTGTGTACTGCACTCTGTCTTTATGGAGCCGATGAAGAGGTGTGCACCAACACCAACACTGACACCGTATTTCATGATGACACTTCTTCTGATGAAAATGATACTTTTTTTAAAAATTTGGTTTATTACATCAGTTCTGATAATTATTGTTGTGGTATTTCCTTATGAGAAGTCCTGCACTGTAAACAGTTAGCTTTAGTGGCTTGATGATTCAGTTGTAATTTTGTATGTAATAATTATTTCATGTAATCATATAATAGAAAATTGTTTGGATGATTTAATTATTATTTGTTCTGTTTACACCATTTCTAAAATATGTAGGACTATATGACATTGTATTGTGTTGTAAACTTCAGATTATGGTTCATAATGACAGTTTCGCTTATGAAAAAGTATATTTCTGTTTGGACACTTCATTGATTGCCGTTGTACTGTATGTATTGATATTATTCTTTTTGGCCTTAAAATTATCATTGCTATCCATAAATTTAGGTGGTTTGTTCATTTCTTAACATAAAGCCAGAGAAAATACATAATTTCAATCCGAAGATTGCAGTACTGCATAGATTTGCTGAAAAATATGATTGTTTACGGCATTGGCGGCCATCTTGTCCGCCATCTTGAATTTGAGTGGGAAGATGCGATCAGAAAAAATGCAATCATTGATTTTTGAATTCTACACAAAATTCTGGTCTAGAAACAGCAGGATTGCAAATTTTAACATGACATTTTCACGGGAGCCAGTTTGGCTACACAAGAGAACAGACTACATGGTGTACAATCAAAACTCGTAATACCATGCATAGTATGAACAATTGTATTTAAAATGAAAAATTAACAATAATAACCTAGTAACAAAGAGTGATGGAACTATATACACAGCTCATTGTAACAGGTTGCATATTGTGTCACAAAATCAGTTGGAGGGTAAATCTATTAACGCATTGAACAAGCAATTTCAAATATACATCCATATCAGTCTTCTGCTATTTACATTATTCGATTTTTTGTATAAACATTATCACATCCATGTTCAGTGAAAATACATTCCAGGTATGTACAGTCGTAGCAGATATGATAATAAAAATGATACACCATTGAGATAGTACAATGAATCAACACAATTCATCCAATTTTATACTAAAATGGAGAAAGATAGGACACACTGAATTACGTACATTGCTAAAGACTGAACACATTTCTCCTGAACCTGCTACCTATAACAGTATTACATCAAGGTGGTCATTGTCACTAGGTTAAAAATAGAAATGCAACATTGTTAATATTAATAAATATTATACAATTATATCAACAAATGCAGGTTTGCAACCGCCCGTCTTGAACAACAATGAATACAATCATGTTTATTCAATTATGCTATAAATCGAGGTCTGAAGACCCCAGCCAGTATGCTCATTATATGTATGCAGTGATGAAAAATACACAGGGTGATGAAAAAGGGTATGGAAGGTTTCAAGGGAAAAACAGATTGGGCTTTGCTTATTACAAATAGCATGTGGAACTGCCTCTCAAGTATAGACCTCACCTTCTAAAATGATGGCTTCCCCCAAAAACGTAGCATTGGCACGCAACAGTCCTCTTTTAGTGAGGAGCAGTCCTGAAATAGCTGCATTCATCAATGTTTCTCAGTTAGCACCAAGTACTACTCTTGCACCTGCAACTGCATGGCTCTTTCTCATGCAGGAGTACTGAAGTTCTGCCTTCCCTTTCAAGTTTTGATGAATGTCCAGTCAGACAAGTCACACTACTTTCCAGAATGGTCAAAATTGGAATGGAATGGGCTCTGGTTGAAAAGGGTAAAGCTGGACAACTCTTATATTCTTCACAATTTAAAATTTTCATTGTTATCCATGACAAAACAATAAAATAAAAGTGGTTTGGCATGTCATCATCATACCCTTAATTCGTGGATGCTGTACGCTACTCCTCCCAAACTACTAAATGCCCACAACTAAAAATTTGCAAGCAAGACTATTTCACGTCCTACAACAACCATAAGTGGTTGTGGTCTCTCAAACTGGTCATATTATACCACTTATTAGTCATTTATGCACGACTACCAATCTTCTCTAATGTTTTCATGGTTGTTCTGTTTTCCCTGGACTCCAATGGAGGTAGGGAGCCAGGGAGGGGCCACTGTCAGTCTGTCACTCTCTCACTGCTATTCTTACTAGCTCTCACCATCCGAATTCTCACGGGTTCTATGCTAGTAGACAACAAAGCATGATCATTACTTGATCTATTTGTAAGATATAGCACTTACGTACTTAACGTCCATATCATAATATCATTATTGAGTTTCCCAACATGTGCCTCCAAAACATCTCCAAAATTGGAGAAATGAAGTTAAGAGAAGAGAGTAGGGGAGAGTGGGGCCAGTTGAACCGGCAGGCCAGTTGAACCACCCTTGATTTTTCACCGGGTGGAGCATGCAAGGAAATATACATACAACCTTGTGTTAGGCTTTATTAGGCTAATCTTTTCCATGTAGATCTTTTGGCTCTGAGACACATGCTAATGAAACTATCACACTTTTTTCGTTTTTAGCATGAAAAACTGAGTTTGTCACATTGAGATTGGAGCTTTCATAGCATTTAAAATACCTGGTCTGCAGGGATGTCATATCCTCATAAGATAATGGGTTATGTGTAGATGGAGACCCACCTCCTTAAAATGGTTTCCTACAAAAAGGGTGCGGCCAGGCTATATATAAATACATGGAGGTCCAGGCGGGCCAGTTGAACCGGGGGAGTTTATGGCAATTTATTAATTTTTTTTTTAAATCATTTTTTTAACAAAATACACTTACAATGAGAGGTACTACTCAGTAAAACAATTTTTTGCTCTCACCATCCGAATTCTCACGTGTTCTATGCTAGTAGACAACAAAGCATGATCATTACTTGATCTATTTGTTTTTTTTTGCCAGTTTATTTTTGTCAAAATGAAACAATGACCCACAAATACAAGAACTAAAAAGACAAGCCTGGCCCATCCATGCATCATTATTCTTGAACCCAACTTGTTGTCTGCAATGAATCCAAACCAGAAAGGCAGTTCCAATAAGTCCGTTGGTAAAAAGACGCCCAGCGATTATGAAAAAGATTCTGTGCGTTGTCATAAATGGTGAGAAAATACAAGAATGATGTACAAACCCTTATGAGAATACAGGGCTGGAAAGCAAATAAATGAATTCTAATGGGAGTTTACATTTGAAAAGCTAAATTGATGTAGGAAATAATAATTCAGGACAAACCATCCATGCATTTTCTAGTGATTTAAATTTTGATTCTAATTTCATAACATCTAAGATTAGCTAGCTGAAAGCAGAAGTTAAATAGCTATATAATTGTGTTGATTAATATATAAACCATGATGAAACTATATGCAAATATGTATGATGTTGAAAACAAAAACATTGTGCCATAGTGGTATCATCACTATTAATGTCCCATATCAACAATACAATCACTTGAATGGATATTAAACAGAGATATGCCTGGCAGGTTATAGGTTTACCCACACAATTAAAGTAATCAAGGTGCTGACAGACTGCATGAACGTCGTCCAATGAAGCTCCATTTGTCTCCTTGGATGTCACGGAAGGTCAAAAGGTCAAATTCATAAAATGACGAGAAATGACAATATTTTTAATTAATTTCAATGATTTAATTTTGTGGGATCATGAATGCCTCAAGTTGAGATCAGTGTATAATCCGTCGTCTCCAGTGAAGGAGGGTGCCCTTGAGTAAAGAAAAATGGCGTAAGATATTACAATCGCTTTTTAACAGGGATTACGAGAAATTGAGAAAAGTTTCCAAAATCTAAAATTCTCAACATGCTTGGCTTTTCAAGGTCATTGGATATGGAAGAGAAATTTTCTACCTCTGTCAGAGCATGAAGGTGTTTTGCAAGGATTAGCACTGTGATGTTGATATATACGCCATGTGAAATCCAATGAATAGTCAAAAATTGCCACTTAAGCCTCCGGAGCACTTTCAAATTTTGCCAGATTCAGAGCCACGGACTGCTTGTCTCCTGGAACAATGGAGATCTACGGGCTTCTTCATATTTCACCGTCAGATTGCTATCAAATGCTCATGGATTCTTTCGGAAAGAATGGAAAGACAACAAAAAAGAGATTTGGGGTGATCCCAGATTAGGTTAGGCGATCATCCCATCAGATGTTGATATGGAGATCCATACAAGACGCTATGATGATGGGCTAATGGAACAATGAGCAGCACCGCCAGTCTCCAATATTGCATAGATTATCTGGTAACAAACTCTAATCATTACAAACTATTAGGCCTAGGGAAAGTTCGTTATTAACTAAGAACACGACTCATCATGACAAAGGTTCATTTTACGACGATGAAAATAACTCCATATAATGAAAGTTTATGTGTATAAGGTGCATCATTATTAGCAATATTTTGTGTATGGCATTGTATTGAAAGTACACTGTGTCTCAAAAGTTCGTTCACCTCATACTTAGCTCTTTTTTCAATTGAAAGAATGGCAAAAATTCAATTTTTTTGCATGTCAAGGATTAATTTTAAATACCAAACACTATCTTCTAATGTTTTTCCTTTGAATTTACCATGATTTTGAAATTTTGAGGTATGAAGTTGGCCAGTCTGAATGCCTCCAAAATCAGTTGCTTTTGGAGAGTGCATGAGAGCTGGGTTACAAAAATGCATCTCATTTGAAAACGGTTAAAGATTTTGATTTGAAATTAAGTCAGATGACTTGCCAAGATATTATGCCTTCATATTTTAGATTTGAAAATTCCCTCAAAAAATTATTGGTACTGCAAATTTACAATTCGCTTGAGCAACACATTTCATCGAGGGCAATTCCACTGCATGATACCATACGTGTATCTTGCATCTGGGGTTTCTTCATGTTTGTTTATTGTGAAACCATTTCATTATCGGAAATATACTTACTAATCATATATATGTAATGAGATCAATGCATTTATTTGTACTTGTGACTGTTGTGTTAGAATTATTGAGACCATATCTCTCACTGCTCAGGTGACGCATGTTAACCACCCTGCGTGGAGTACTCTGTTTGCATTGTGGATAGTTGGTAGAAAAATCTTTTTTTGGTATTTTCCTATCAGGGAATGATAAAAGAGACTCTTTGCCATGCATTTCCTTGGTTTTCAGTCATTTCCACTTAAAATATGGCATTTTACAGCCATAGCAACACACATTTTTCTTTGTAAATTCATAAAAATCAATTAAGCTGGAAATTATATTATTTATTAGCAATGCAAATTAATAATTCAACCTGAGAGCGATCCACTGTGTCCTTAGTGATTTGTTTCAAAAGTTTGGAGATATACAGCGATTAATTTGACCTTGGTGTCCTTCTTGATGACTTCATGAAGCCATTTTTCGGTTTTGCAGCATCATTTGAAGGGGCCATAAACATGCCCATTTGAATTGGTTCCAGGCATCTTTGAGCGGCTGGAGTTTTTAAAAAATATATTCTGCACTCTTTAACAATGTCTGGGTATCAATCACTGTGATTTTGAAATAATTCCTACTGCCTAAACTTAAAATACAAAATGGAGACCACAAAATTATAGCCAGTCCATGGTCTGTTCATAAATGCAAAAATGACAGTTAAAATCATCCAAACAATTTCAAATTACTTTTATCTGGTAACCAGAAGTTCAATGATCAACCTGTGATGACATCATCTTATTGAAACTTCCAGTCTTGTAGTTATTAGCAAAATTATAAGAGGTAGTGAGGTGAACGAACTTTTGAGACACAGTGTATGTAAATTATGGGGCCCTGTCCTCTGAAACTCCAAATTTTGGTGACGCCACAGTTTTAAGGACCTCGATGATGTCCTCAGTAAATGTGTTGCATATCTGGTTCGAATACAATGAACAACACTTTTAGATACTTAAATTAGACTGTCAAAAATATTTTTGTTCATAATCAATTCCATTTTCACATGGAGTACCATGATTTACTATGCTATATAGGGGGAACCGAGGCAAATTGGGACGCGGGGCACTATTAGACGGTGGGGTTTTCTTGGTTCCTGGCAATTAGGTATATGGTATGGTAGTGCCATCATATCTTGTGATTTAACATCCTGATGTTTCTATCGTTTTGATGACAAATTACAGCCACATGCAGAAGTATGGCGAGGAAGAGTTTGTTTTCCTACTAATAAAGTAAACATGGACACGTTCAATTCAAACCATTCTGTTGACAAACCATAACAATGAGGCTTCCTCAGTGCTTGTATGAATTTGATATATTGTAATGAACAGTTATTAATTGCTATCGTGATAAACAAACTCACTGTTGCCTGAGAAATTAGAATTTTGGTGTAAAAGTCATATTGGGCGTCATTGGGACAGAGAATTCTGGGCACATTGGGATGCACTTAATATGGCAGAATTTAAGTGTCCAAGTCAACTGAATGACCTGGGACAGCACACAACAGGTATTCGGGCCACAGTGAATAGAGGCATAGTGGATTACCATGCTTTGTGAACAAATTTGTCACAGAGCACTGTGTGGTACTTACATAGATGTCCCCATCCAGGACAGTTTATGTTAAATGTTTAAAACTGTTTAACGTTATTAACTATTGGCAATACAAGGTGTTAATGCACTGTTTATTGTCTTATGCACTACTTCTATATATATATATATCTATTGCACATGGAGTATTAAAATGATTTTTTAATTGATGTCCCAATGTTCCCCGGCTGATGTCCCAATGTGGCCCGCCGGGGCACATTGGGATAGTCAATTTTACGACTCACATTTTGCTCTCTGGTTGCAAAGGGTAGGTTCAGTCTAGTTTATTATGCCTTGCATGTAAACTCAATAGTATTGGTGATATTCATGCAAACTTCCTCAGTGCTTTCAGCATTGAGCAAGATTAGACATTAAAAGCGCCCCAATGTGCCCCGGTTCCCCCTGCCATAGGCCTGGGGCTTCTCAGTATAGAAATACATAATGTATATTATTAAAAAAAAGTTCATTGCGATTCAAAATATCAATAGAATGACTAGAATCATTCTCGTTTTCTGTTCATATAATATATATAGGATTTTATTAGACAGCATAATATCATCAAGATTCATGTTTCGTAATTTTCTAATTAAATTATTATGCTTTTATAAATACCTTATAAAAATAATAACATAATGATTATCATAATCCATAGGAAAATGTGAAACCTGAAAAATGTTGATTGGATGGCCTGGCCTGTAATCAGACACTTTTGAGACATGTTGACGGAGGAGTTATCTCTAAAACAAAAGAAGACATTGGCTAAGTCACAAAATTTGGGAGACCAGCCCCTTCCATTTTTTAATTACTATACTCTTCAGCAACTCTGATGTGATTGGTCTGGGACACGATCATTCTCAACAAGAAGTTTTTTAAAGGGGTGGTTATAGCAGACCATTTAAAAAAAAAGTTAATGTCAACAAAGATATCATGGTTTTTTTCATGGTGCTGATTTCATCACTCAATTCCTAGATACTCAGTAATGCCGTTCATTGCAGGGTTTCAGTCTTGTTGATACAGGCCTGACACAACTGTATATAAACCTTGTTAAATTTTCAAATGTTTCACAAAATAGTCCAGGGAGGCCTCTATCCAGCCAGTAGCATTTCATTCATTTTGATGATTCCCCCTTTACGGAGTGCACAAGTCTACCTAACAGTGGATATTGAAAAAATATGTGGTGCCAAAGTTCACAGATGGAGAATATGGTCACATTGGTCAGTAGATATAGATCATAATGTGTACTTGCTGCACTAAAAATTTTAATTGGTATATAAACTATTGAGGATATTTCAGATTCATACATGTCCCCTAATTAGAGAATATTGTGGACAGGGTCATTGTTTCTGTCTGATCTTTTTAAATACTCTAAAGTACTACATGAAAAAGGCTCTTTGGGTTGCGTGGTGGAAGAAGGAAATGTTCATCTGACACAATCCGTAAGGTGGCAGCAGTAGTCATGGATAGACTGCACTGGATATTGGCTCTGCAAAGATGTATGAGTATCTATCTTATGACCTATGTAACGTGTGCTATTTAAAGTACTCATGCCAGTTTTAGGTTAGGTTTTACATATCAGAAATATTATTTATTGGTAACAGAAAACAACAAAGACTTTGTTAATATGTCAATGAATTTATTCCCTCCATTTGTCTCTTGTTAACATGCGTGTAATTTATGGTATAAACGTACACATTTGGCACAACACAGTGAACTGAACATGTGACCAATTCATCATGAGACCCAAGGTCACATGATCTTACAGACAGAAAAAGGTCCAACCAAAGTTGGGTAACCCTGTGCCAGCTTTCAAGTAGTTATTGACTCTCTGGGTTGGTAAATTTGCTTTCAGTATTAGCCCAATATATAACTCACCAAATCCACCTGGGCCCACAGCCCCACACGTGCATACCTTGGTAGTGTTCCTTCAGTTCAGCCTGCTTGTGATGAATAAAATAGCTTAAACTGTTTTCATACTTTGGGTCAGTCTTAAACGATCTAGGTATAAATCAAATAAAAATAAACACCAAAAGGCACCATTTCTACTCATTCACATTTACATTTATATTAATCATCAAGGGGGTGTGAGTATTATTCTCCGTTTGGTATTCATACGCTAGACTAAATTATATCAAAGATTTGAAGCATGGACGTAGACTATCACAAGAGCTTTAACTCAGTTGACAATAATGTAATTAACAATTCAACAAACTAGCGCAGATCAAGGAATGGGGTAGTTAACAACAAACAGCATGAAAATGACAAATTCTGTGAGTGTCTGTCCTTGTAAACAAATTTACATGTGCACCAAAACAGTTGCAGTGGACAGGCCTGACAGGAATCAACCATTATGATCAGGAAGTCACATCATAGTTATTCAAATCAATCATAACACATTGCAAAATGGAGGTCTTATGTTAAGGTCACATTTTGGGGCAGAATGAGAACATGATCTGTGTGGTGCTTACTTCATATTATTCTGCTTTTACTCTTTGTACAAGAAGCATTCTCGAAATTTGTTTCGATTTAGAGCGAGGTGCTTGATCTATAGACTCACACGGCGTTATGCTCTTAGCGTCATAACAAGTCACAGCTGGCACATCTGACCACGGGCCGATTGGACCTCATGGTGCCATGTTTCAGAGTTTAAATTGTAATTTCTTTTTCTGAGTAACAAGGACACTCCTGTTCATGCTAGAATGTCTACAAATCTAATCAGAACAGGAGTGTCAGGATGCTCATTCAAAAATATAAGGTAAGCACTACCCAGAGTACACAAAACAATAATAATCTTCTCAATCAAACTTCACAAAAAGTTGCCTTGTACAGAAAACTCCATAATAACAATGTGGTTTATAATACAACATGACAATTTATGACAACATAAATTCTACATTTCTCCTTTTGCTGTTAAAATATGCCAGCATTTTCAACATATGGTTGTGTAAATCAATCAAATAATATATAACATAGTCATGAAATAATGAAATGCAACAGGGTAAAAATTATATAATATGCAAACCCTCGAATGCAGTGTGAAGTCCTCTCGTGTTTTGTGCTCTTGGCAAAGGTGGGTAAAAGTCACTGGTAAGTCAACTTTATTGTTGTCATAATAAATAAACAACAAAATAACCTTTTCAGGGCCAAATCCATGTGACATCAGGAAGAATTAAGCTATGATGTTGAAGAATTAACATGATGACAGAGATTGTGACCAATAATTAAGCGTGAGTTAAATGGTGTTTGATTTTTGTTACTTCATTAACGCCTCTTCTTTGTAGTTTTTCGCTGTGTATCTTATTTTACTTATACCAATTAAAGTTGCTTAACTCAATTACATAAAGATACAGTTACATCGACTAACGTTCTGAATAAAAAACCAACAAGCTGTGAATGCTGGAAAGGAAGACCTTAGTCCAATCACAGGCTTGAAGATTCATGATGTCACAGGTTTTGGGCTCAGAGAAAGTTTGGTCTCATTATTCGTAACTACCAGGCGCTACTTCAATAATAAGCAATTAAAATATCAGATTTTGAAGACTCCACAGCTTATGAATATGTAGTTTGTGCCCATAATCACAAAGCAGATTTCAATTGGTTATAAAACTTTGATTTTTACTGATCATGAGACCTACATCATTTGATACAGATTCGAGAAGCTGGATCCTTGTAGCAAGATACTAAGAACATTTTTCGTTCTGATGCATTTCTTTTGGAAGTAGTTATGCTTCACACAGGAAGAGTTATGAAGAACAACATGCTTACACGTATAATGTGGGAACGTTTCAAAGTCGAACATGATGTGACCAAAATGACTGGATCATGGTAATTAATCGGTCAAACCTATTTCAAAACCTGTCAGGAAGTATTTCGAGGATTCAACTTGACCAGCCTGTATCACAAGACTAAAAGCATCAAAACAGTAATATAATTTCATATAAAATGTATCATAAACAAAATGAATGGGTATGTGGGGACTGTAGGATGACAAAACACACAATATGAACAATACATTAATGACTTTGTAGTGCAACATATTAAACCTTTCAGGTTACACTCAGGATGAGGGTTATTCAAAAACTTTTGCCCAGAGTGCAATACAATTAGTATATATATTGGAGTTTCAATCGAATTTTCAAGTTGGCATTTGTATTCATTGGTATTAAAAGTGATGGTTCAAGCTTTTCAAAAATAAATCAATGCTATACTGCCAGCCATGGTGTACAATCAAAACTCGTAATACTATGCATAGTATGAACAATTGTATTTAAAATGAAAAATTAACAATAATAACCTAGTAACAAAGAGTGATGGAACTATATACACAGCTCATTGTAACAGGTTGCATATTGTGTCACGAAATCAGTTGGAGGGTAAATCTATTAATGCATTGAACAAGCAATTTCAAATATACATCCATATCAGTCTTCTGCTATTTACATTATTCGATTTTTCGTATAAACATTATCACATCCATGTTCAGTGAAAATACATTCCAGGTATGTACAGTCGTAGCAGATATGATAATAAAAATGATACACCATTGAGATAGTACAATGAATCAACACAATTCATCCAATTTTATACTAAAATGGAGAAAGATAGGACACACTGAATTACGTACATCGCTAAAGACTGAACACATTTCTCCTGAACCTGCTACCTATAACAGTATTACATCAAGGTGGTCATTGTCACTAGGTTAAAAATAGAAATGCAACATTGTTAATATCAATAAATATTATACAAATATATCAACAAATGCAGGTTTGCAACCGCCCGTCTTGAACAACAATGAATACAATCATGTTTATTCAATTATGCTATAAATCGAGGTCTGAAGACCCCAGCCAGTATGCTCATTAAATGTATGCAGTGATGAAAAATACACAGGGTGATGAAAAAGGGTATGGAAGGTTTCAAGGGAAAAAACAGATTGGGCTTTGCTAATTACAAATAATATGTGGAACTGCCTCTCAAGTATAGACCTCACCTCCTAAAATGATGGCTTCCCCCAAAAAGCTAGCATTGGCATGCAACAGTCCTCTTTTAGTGAGGAGCAGTCCAGAAATAGCTGCATTCATCAATGTTTCCCAGTTAGCACCAAGTACTACTCTTGCACCTGCTACTGCATGGCTCTTTCTCATGCAGGAGTACTGAAGTTCTGCCTTCCCTTCCAAGTTTTGATGAATGTCCAGTCAGACAAGTCACACTACTTTCCAGAATGGTCAAAATTGGAATGGAATGGGCTCTGGTTGAAAAAGGTAAAGCTGGACAACTCTTCTTAGATTCTTCACAATTTTAAATTTTGATTGTTATCCATGACAAAACAATAAAATAAAAGGGTTTGGCATGTCATAGACAACAAAAGCATGATGATTACTTGATCTATTTGTAAGATATGGCACTTACATACATAACGTCCATATCATAATATTATTGAGTTTCCCAATATGTGCCTCCAAAACATCTCCAAAATTGGAGAAATGAAGTTAAGAGAAGAGAGTAACCACCAATGACCCGGAAATGCACCTGTTCAGGTTTTTCTTGCCAGTTTCTTTTTGCCAAAATGAAACAATGACCCACAAATACAAGAACTAAAAAGACAAGCCTGGCCCATCCATGCATTATTATTCTTGAACCCAACTTGTTGTCTGCAATGAATCCAAACCAGAAAGGCAGTTCCAATAAGTCCATTGATAAATAGCAGCCCAGCGATTATGAAAAAGATTCTGTGCGTTGTCATAAATGGTGAGAAAATACAAGAATGATGTACAAACCCTTATGAGAATACAGGGCTGGAAAGCAAATAAATGAATTCTAATGGGAGTTTACATTTGAAAAGCTAAATTGATGTAGGAAATAATAATTTAGGACAAACCATCCATGTATTTTCTAGTGATTTCAATTTTGATTCTAATTTCATAACATCTAAGATTAGCTAGCTGAAAGCAGAAGTTAAATAGCTATATAATTGTGTGGATTAATATATAAACAATGATGAAACTATATGCAAATATGTATGATGTTGAAAACAAAACATTGTGCCATAGTGGTATCACCACTATGAATGTCCCATATCAACAATACATTGACTTGAATGGATATTAAACAGAGATATGCCTGGCAGGTTATAGGTTTACCCACGCAATTAAAGTGATCAAGGTGCTGACAGACTGCATGAACGTCGTCCAATGAAGCTCCATTTGTCTCCTTAGATGTCACAGAAGGTCAAAAGGTCAAATTCATGAAATGATGAGAAATGACAATATTGTAATTAATTTCAATGATTTAATTTTGTGGGATCATGAATGCCTCAAGTTGAGATCAGTGTATAATCCATCGTCTCCAGTGAAGGAGGGTGCCCTTGAGTAATGAAAAATTGCGTAAGATATTACAATCGCTTTTTAACAGGGATTACGAGAAATTGAGAAAAGTTTCCAAAATTTAAAATTCTCAACATGCTTGGCTTTTCAAGGTCATTGGATATGGAAGAGAAATTTTCTACCTCTGTCAGAGCATGAAGGTGTTATGCAAGGATTAGCACTGTGATGTTGATATATACGCCATGTGAAATCCAATGAAGAGTCAAAATTTGCCACTAAAGCCTCCGGAGCACTTTGGAATTTTGCCAGATTCAGAGCCACGTACTGCTTGTCTCCCGGCACAATGGAGATCTACGGGCTTCTCCATATTTCACCGTCAGATTGCTATCAAATGCTCATGGATTCTTTCGGAAAGAATGGAAAGACAACAAAAAAGAGATTTGGGGTGATCCCAGATTAGGTTAGGCGATCATCCCATCAGATGTTGATATGGAGATCCATACAAGACGCTATGATGATGGGCTAATGGAACAATGAGCAGCACCGCCAGTCTCCAATATTGCATAGATTATCTGGTAACAAACTCTAATCATTACAAACTATTAGGCCTAGGGAAAGTTCGTTATTTACTAAGAACACGACACATCATGACAAAGGTTCATCATTATTAGCAGTATTTTGTGTATGGCATGGTATTGAAAAAATGTGAAATAAGAGGCCATGGGCCCAACTTGTTGACACTAGTTAATGCTGACACGATGTCGCAGGAAAAATGATCACGATGTAGTGGCCTCCGAAAAGAGAACACTACACCCACAGTTGTCAGGTGGCCGCTTCGTCCTCGCTCATCTCACGAAGTTTGTCCTCAAGTGCAGCTTTTTCAGCTAAGGCTTTCTGCAGTCTTGCATTCAATTCTATCTCACTAGACTTCCACAAGTAATATAGTTGCTCCCTAGTCCATTGTTCAAATGGAAGACCGGCAGATTCACCGTCAGAATTGTTGGCTGAGTCACTGAGTTTTTCTAGAGTACGACTGCGGCTCAGTGAACTGCTATTGGCACTTTTGCCCCTAGAAGGTAAAGTTTTCATGCGTTGAGGTAAATTAGTTGCAAACTGTTTAAAATTAAGAACAGCTTTTGGTCGCACAATAACAGACTTTCCTGTTGACACGTCCCGAGCGATAACTTCCCCATTTGGGGACACAAACAACATGCCGTTTGGCAGCTGAGTCCGAATGAGATTGTCTTCTGAGCTACTGTTTTTGGCCAGCAAAGGTACACCGGCTCCAAAGCGCTCTAAATGAGGGTCATCGTCAAGGTCTGTACAGTTTGTCAAAACATCGTCAATGGACGAATAGTCAAGTAAGTCCAGAGCGGCTGCAGAGCGAGACAGCGGCCTGTCATCGGAGGCAACAGGGCGAAGGGGAGAGTTTTCATCATCGTTGTCATTATCATCATCGTTGGGGTGAGAAGAAGCACTATGACCAGCATCATCCTGGCTGCTGTCCAACTGCAAGAGATCTGTGTGACTGTTAAACGAATGGTTGACGTGTCCTGCTCGGTAAAGGGAAGACGTTGGCTCATCAGGACCTTCAGCTATCCACTCCTTTTCCCAGTTTTCGGGCCAGTCGTCTGTGTTGTCATCATTTGTATCTGTCGTGGCCGTCTCATCTAAGCGACATATTTGACGATTTACGTTGACTGGCGTGGCGCTGTTATCAGAATCCACTGAATAGTCGGTCTGGACACTTGGGTGCTGGCTTAGCCTTTCCTCTCGTCTCTGCTTCCTGAAACACCAAAATTATTATCTGATCATCTTGGTATCACACGCGGCGACCAACAATGTGTCCGCGGCATCAGCGCCCAATCCCGTTTATATTGGTTTTAAAGCCCCCCAATTCCATTAATGCTTGAGCCAATGGCCACTTACCATTGCAACTGCTCCACTATTGTAAATAGGTTCTTCCGGTTTCTGGCCTGGCGTTCTTGCTGTAATGACATAATCAATAGTGACCACAGTGTTATAGATTACGACGGCTTGCAAGGCGAAGCCATTTTCAATATAATCTTGGTGTGTTTCTCATTTGTGTGTTCATTTACGCTTTCAATCAAAACATTGTTGCTAACCTACATTATTACAGCTGTTCATCCAGATGACTGAGGGCGGCTGAGCGACAACGCTACATGCCGGCCAGTTATGTTCATAAATACGCTCACATGTCGGTGTTTATTATAAATTCAATACTGTTATTATTGGATATGGAGAGTTATGCTAGAGACACAGCTCACAGGATCACTAGGGGATTAATGGGCGAGCGGCTGACAGACCCTGCAAGTCATCCTGACCACCGCCATTGATTGTACTCCTCTGAGGCACCATGTACAGCCAGCCTTGGGCGACCCTGGGCAAGCCTTGGGCAAGCCATGGGCAAACCTTGGGCAGGCGGTCAGTTCAGAGTTTGCAATGGTCTGGTATAGAAGCAAGCCTCCGGGGGCTCCTCAATCACATCTCACCCACCTTTCTGACGCTCTTCTGGAACAGTTTAGTGAAGTCCCTATTTTTGACGACTTCAATCATCTCCCTGGCCGAGTGGTGAGGGGAAACCAGCTCTTCAGATGTAATGATTCGATACAAACGCTGCAAGCAAACATCAAACAAACTATGATTAACAATCCAGCTTATTTGCCAGCCCGGCTCCCTGGGAATAGGTCTAGCCTGGTGGCGTTCTGCATTAAAGGAGCCGGGGACCCCATCAATCCAATGACCAATACTGCCTCCGCACAGACTCAAGATTAATCCTGATCCAACCCGGCCTATTGACCATAATGCTGGGCATCAGAATGTTTTATCAAGTGAGGGACTGATTAACAAGCAGAGGCAAGACCTTTAATCAAGGATGAAAGTGCCTGGTCACTGCTAAAGCCCGCTCAAACCGGCGGCCATCAAATCATAGTTGGCTGTGGCAGGCAAGCATACTTTGATGGGCACTGCTCCAAGACAATCAGGTAGAGAGCCGAATATAAGTCCCCCCACACAATGGCCAGTGATCATTCCCCTCTCGTCTGATGCTTGCAATTCACTTGGGACAATGGTTCAGCTTGGGTCACTCAAGCTTGGGTCACTCAAATAGGTCAGCATGGTGACCGGCTAAGTGGTCAACTAGGAGCCAAGTATACTAGCCCAGCATTAGAGCTCATTCAGTAAACCAACGAATATGCTTTCATGATTTAGCAGTTGGGACATTGGAGAATGGGCCTATAATAAATGCATTATTATACAGTGGTTCTAGAGAAAAGTAAATCTCTGTGGAAATGGGGAGGTTGCTTGTTGGAGAGTGGATGGTCTGGTGTCTTTGTCACTAAGGATGAGGTTGTATGTCAAACAGAGGTTGCTCATGAGCAGGATGCTCCTTGCAGGGACCACTATAATATAGAATAAAATCATTTTAAGTTTCATTACATTTAGCTCAAGATTTCTGTTTCTGTAGTGCTATTCTTCATGGGAGGATATTTCAAACTACCAGCAATGTTTCTAATTTAAATGTAGCATATGATATGTTTTTTACAATAGTAAAGGCCAAAATGACATCTTCCCTTTTTCAATTCTGATTTCAATATCTCACCAAATGACACATTCTTTTGCAAGTAGTACACAATGCATAGCACAGGACGCAGAGTGATATATTTAGCTGACCGCAACGGGGCCAATGGCTCTTGTAAGTGGGTGAATGTGGCAATACAACAATTGGGCGAATTTGGTCAGTAGGTTGGCAGAATGAAATGGTCATAAATTAATGTATCACATGATGGAGAAGACAGAGTCTTGTGAGGAGAATTTCTTCATCTATCTTACGCCGATCAATATGGGCCCAGCATCTGCAAAGTCATCCATCATGGCTTGAGTGCAAATCAAATGTATACAGAAGCCGTGCGGTTCCCTCTACCAACTCCGGGGCTTGGAGTCACCGCTCTTGGTAGCTACACAGTATACACACTGCAGTGTACATGTAATGGGGGCGGACCAGTGCTTTAAAATCAGTTTATAATCTGGTCGTCCTACTAATGAACAGGCCGGTGTGCTTGTCGTGGGAGACGGGACAAAGAGGATCATTAGATAAGACGTGTTTACCTGAGACCAGAACATCATGGAGTAGCTCTTCCAGAAGCTGATGCTGGGCTTGCCTCTCCAGTACGGCACGAGCCATTTGAAGGTGGCATGTTCAAGGAACATCAGGATTATACAAACAAAGATGCCAACCAGAAGTAGCAGATAAAGGCCAGCGTGTTGGTTAAAGTTCATTGGTAAGGCCGTGCCCTGGAGTTGGCCATCGTTTATGTTGGTGTTGCATTTACTCCGCCGGAAGTACAAGTCCTTTAAATCCTCCATGTAGCCACTTTCGTGATACTCCAAAATCTTCTTGGTTAATTGAAGCTGCAAACAAATAAAAAACGCATCATTTAAAGCACCATCGCTGTAACTTATTGACTGAAACAACACTCTCCGCTTAAGTTATCATTGTAAATCAAGTGAAGCTTAAAGAGCTTTAAGGCGGCTTACTCGGAGGTTGGATCCCTTGGGAAGGCCAATCCCATAGCCGTCCTCCCCGAATCCATGACCTATGATTTTAAGGTCACACTTGGCGTCCATTGTGGTGCGGGCATACTCCAAGACAGAGGTGTCATCCAGATACGCCTGTAATTTTCCAGTCCTGAAAGAAAAAGTTGATAAGAAAATGATGCCTCAATTGTAAGAAATGAGTCAAGAAAATTAAGTTAGCATAGTTATTGCATAGTAAGGTATGATAGGCCAGTATAAGTTGCCCCAGCTGTGACATGAAGCTGACACATCACACCATGCCCATTGAGCATCAAGCTCCAAATCGCAGCAAACATCCAGTCACAGTTCTACGAATAAATTGTAAGAACATTATATACATTGTCTATGCTACGTAGCCTACGTATTTTTAGTTGAGGGTGTATCAAAAGTCTCCCTACTGGTGCATCTATAGAAGTCTGCTCTGACTACAATGCTTGTCTTTAAACTGCTCAGACTGTCTTCCAGAAATGTTGTTGACAAGAAAAGAGATGTAGAAATAGGCGAAGAGTCATATGGATATGTTGTCAAGTGCAGACGGAGGACTAATACTGCATGGCAGACTGGAGAAGGACCTCAACGCTGAGTTGGGCCTGGGAGTACACAGCCAGAAATAAGCGCAGCCCAGACAACTCTATTCTTCACTGGCAGTAGAGTTAATCCGCCATTTTAAGAAATACTCCGGCGGAGAGGCAAAGAAGCGGGCAAAGAAGTTGCCGCAATATCCGGAGAATAAATCACACGTGCAGCTGTTAAATCTCAACTTCATTATGAGCATTGGATTTCAAGCGTGATTCATTAGGATACAGCCTCCTTAAAATGTGCAGAAGCAAGCCGTAGAAAATATTGGAATAACAGATATTACTTGGCCAGGCTTGTTCAGGCTCTGGTGCTGAGCGCTTTACGATAACTGGTTATCATGACCAAATTCAATTAAAACCGTCATCCTACACCAAATGATTCCGAACGTGACCACCTGCCTGCAAATTCTCTACCTCAACAGAATATAACAATGTATCAAAAATATAAATTAAATTGTTAATGTTTATATTTTAGAGGAAAAACATCTCCTTCTGTAGATGATCTGTAAAGAAATCGAGCTCTTCACTTAATATTAAGCTGGTAAAGATTTCTGTTAGTTTACCTATTTAATTTTCTATGGTCTAAATCACTCAAGAAACCATATTCATTTCTATCAGATTTCTGGAGCTCAATAATGCATTAAGATCAAGTACACCAAAGTAACCTACATTACATTGTATGTTTATGCTGCCTCCAACTCTAGCCTGGAGCTAATATGTGCCACAGCATGACTCGTATGTCAAGTCATGCTACTTGAAATTAAAGACTACCACAAACTGCATAAAACACACATTGGAGCACCTTATGGCCATCCAGGAGTTATCACAGTCTCACATCCTATAGCCACGATAACTTGTGACCAGCTTCATAGTCTGAGCAGCACTTATGCATTATATGCCAGAGAAGAGATATGTGCAAAAACAGAAGGCACCATGCACCAAAAAAATGAGACTCCACTGAGGACATTGAATCCATGTAGCCAATCAACACCACCATTGAGTCAACAGAATCATTGCTTTAGGGAACAACAGTGGTGTTTTTATCAAAAAGACCGCATACATATATATAGGCCTATACAATTTTTATATACTGACAATATACCGTCAATATCATTCATGTCTATACACATTCTGTTTATGCAGCTACATAGCTAAAGCTGAAATGATAACTGTGAAGGAACACTTGGACACAATGGGATGATGTCTCACTGGTGCCAAAACTCTGGCCACACAGCCAAATATAGGCCTTGCACTAATGAACACCATCAGCAGCCATATCTATGATACAAATATGCATCTTGTTGTGGCTGTTCCAAATTTAAGTCAAGCCTCTTCCTTATTTATCTAATAGATTTCTGTTAGTTTAACTATATTATTTAATTTTATAGGCCCCAGAGAAACCATAATTTTATCAGTTTTCTGGAGCTTTATATTGCATTTCGACCAAGTACGCCAGAAAGAACATTTTGTTTACGCTGCCTCCAACTCCAGCCTGGAGCTAATGTGTGCCACAGCATGCCTCGTATGTCAAGTCATGCTACTTGAAATTAAAGACTCTGCCATAAGCTGCAAGACCATAAAACACACATTGAAGTACCTTGTGGCCATCCATCCATGCTAATACCTTATCTTGGCCACAGGACTGAGGCTCTGCCATCTATTGATCCCTTACTCTGGCTCTTTGCCATTGATCTCTCCCCCTAAGTGGAGTTATCACAGTTCTTCATCCTTTAGCCGGGATAACTCATGCGACCAACGGGCAAAAAACACTCTGTGTATCAGCTTTACAGTCTGAGCACCACTAATGATTTATATGCCAGAGATATGTACAGAGATGAAAAGCACCATGCACCGCAGAATGAGACTCAACTTAGGATATCGAATCCATGTAGCCAATCAAAGGACAACAGTTTCATTAACATGGAGTCAAGTGAATAATTGCTTTGGGAAACAACAGGGGAGTTTTATCAAGAAGGATCTATATATACCCCCAATATACCATCAATATCATGTCAATATACAAAGTATATTAGAGTGGTTTATGCAGCTAAGCAGCTAAGGCTGAGATAATAAGTGTGAAGGAACACACAGGCACAATGGGAAGGTGTTCCGCAAGGAGCAATAACTGCTGGCCATGCAGCCCAATATAGCAGTAAGAAGGAAAGGGCACCGTCAGTGGCCAAGCAGTTTTATTGGTCGCCTAGGCCGTTCACCGAGCTGCTGGATGACAACGATGGTGGATTCGGGTTGTGTGCTGCTGATGCTAGTGCCACTGCTTCAGCCGCAGATCGATGGAGACAGTGCCATTACAGCCACGTTCTCTCCAAGGTACATCCTAGCATGCACGTAGACTAACATTGCAGCGCCAGCCGCCTTGCTTGCCAAAATTAGATATGAAAAGGACCGGTGCCCAACCGGTGCAGTCTCGAGTGTGTGTTTGGCTGGTCACCCCAGTGTGTTTGTCAATTTAGCTGGGCCAGAATAAAACACCAGCAGCCACGTATATATGACCGGTGCTTGGGCAGTCAGCCTTAAAATGAGAAGCAGCCAGTTCTGCAGAGTGCAGACGACCACCTTCTTGCACTGCCTTGTGTCCACCATGCAGCAGCATACTGGCCTGTGGTAGCCTGTGTTAGCATGTGGTATAGTTTGTGGTCAAGGGCTGTGTGCAAAGATGGCCCATTACACCCCAGCAACCTGACACTGTGCAACCAGCGCCACAGGGGCTCCACAGGCGTGCCCCAACCTTGCCTTAACAATGTATACAGCCCGATGACCTCTATTGCTGCTGACAGTTTGTGATGAGTTGTGCCTGGCCATTGTGCCGCTCACAGATGACCAATACGAACAAGCGTAGCAAAACTGGGACCAGGGTCACATCAGTCAGAAAGACACATTCTGCCCTGCCAACGATTATGGCTGCACGGCCTGACACGCTCTTATCAAATTGCTTCGATGAATGCAGCCTTGGAAGAAATTTCACGAGGTCCCAGCAGAATACAATCTACCACACAAAGGGACAAAATTAGCCACAATTTAAGCAGCCAAACGCGCAAATGTTCATGTCCTTCCCAAGGCTTAATTACCACCATATTGTTTCCATATGCATAAATCTATCAAATTAGTGACATAGTCTTGGAGACAAATTATGCAATCAGTCATGCATCTTTGTTATTGGAGCATCTTGCATTGTTCCTCAAGCACCATTCACAAGAATCAGCACAGAATCTCACATATCGGAGCTGCTCCTTCTGCAGTTGAATGCCTCCAACACCTCCAAGAATATGGCAATACAAGGTGCTAGGGAAAGGTCAGCTGACGGCTGTAATAATAGTAGTCTTATGTATTTGATGGAGCGACATCCGCTTCAGATCAATGTCCAAGGGACCACGGTGACCTTTGCTACGGTCTGTGCATGGTTTCTGCATGGTCTGCGCATGGTTCTTGTATGGTCTGTGCATGGACAGTATATGGTTGGGCAATGACCTTAGGCTGCTGTGACATTGGTTGCCATTGGTGGTCAGTGGTTGTCATTGGTCGTCCTTTCTAGCTACACTGGTCTGTTCACATAATGTTCAGTACTGGCTGCTTGCTTGGTCATTTAGTGGTCGGTGGGCAGCAGGGGGAGGATGCAAATGGTTGGCAAATGCTAGCCACCGTCCTGACAGCCACACATGTCCAACAAGCAAACAAATAGACAAGTAATGGAGGCTGTGGCCTTGCAGCCTTTCCATCTGTGCCACTGACACATTGATAGATTCTGCAACGCAATAGGCCTTGTTGGGTTTCCCTCTCTCACTTGGGCCTAACTTTGGCCTCACCCAGGCCATGGGCGGCCATAAGCTGACCTTCACATTGCAATATATGCCACCATGCAGACTCTACAGACCATGTAAAGCATTATTCTGAGCATGGAGGTCAGAAATATTACATGGATTTCTGGAGTGTTATGGTCTTTATTTGCAGCCTTGCACTTAAACATCAAATGCAGATAGATATATTCTATATAGGTAGATTGAGATATAAAGGGATAAAGAGAAAGAGATGTAGAGAGATATAGAGAGATAGCAAGATTGAGAGACACACTTGAGCATTTGGTCACTTAAATTGTGGCTAATTTTGTCCCTTTGTGTGGTAGATTGTATTCTGCTGGGACCTCGTGAAATTTCTTCCAAGGCTGCATTCATCGAAGCAATTTGATAAGAGGGTGTCAGGCCGTGCAGCCATAATCGTTGGCAGGGCAGAATTTGTCTTTCTGACAGATGTGACCCTGGTCCCAGTTTTGCTACGCTTGTTCGTACTGGTCATCTCCAGGCCGCAAAATGGCTGTACAAAATTTATAACAGATAGATAGACAGAAAATTTCATTGATATAGATAGATAGACAGATAGACAGATATTGGCTGATAGATAGATAGATTCATACATATTAGATATATTGAATGAAAGAAAGATGGATAGTAAATCATAATTAATTGAGTGAATGATATTAACGATGAAGCCTCTGAGTTATGCTACATGAGCTAGCCAAGCAGCAACTAATACCAGCTTCTGCAAATCGCATGTTAGAGCACAAAAGGTTTCTGCCATATGAGACAAATAAAACATTCCATTGTAATAAAGCGTTTATGGGACTATGTTTATGACAGATTGTATCATAAACGGTAGATTCATAAACCCTTTATTACAAAGCATTGATATGGTAATAATTAATACTGCGACAATGGTTCCATGCAATAATTTAAGTATGAACTTTGTGTACAACAAGGAAAAACCATGACAGTATAATATGAAATAATATGTGCAATTATATCTAATTGCTCTTAAAATTTGCAATTAATTGCAAGATTTACATTTGACTTCTCAAAGATATTCTGATTACAGTCTTGATATTGATAAATAATTTTGTGCAAGTTACCCAGAAACACAATGGATATGAAGCAATTTAAGATATCTGTACAAAGATACAGAGTCTATATATACATTCATCTATATGTAAAGTCTTGCACAATATGGACGCCTTCTCATTCCTTGGAGAACATCACACAGTTCTGCAGCCTCCCTAAGCTCAGTCTTGTATTCACAAGCACAGGATGAAAAAGTGTGTAAAGAAAATGTAGAAAAAGGGCAGAAGGGGTGTAATATACTTACAGAAGCTTTTGTATGACTGACTCTATGGCCATGGAATTGTTGTACTTGATTGATTTGGCCAGGACTTGCATGTTGACCTTGGCTAAGAAGTCCACCACTGCATTGTCCTCTATGATTCCCACATTCCTGGGCGCCTCCATCAGCTGCGGAGGAGAATAATTCAATCATACAGGACGAATATACACTTCATACAAGGCTAAGATAGACCATTGTGCCATATCGGGTTCATACCAACACCAGTTTATGTATGCAAATGTTGTATATAAAATATACATCACGATATAAGTCTCTTCAGTGAGGATATTTTGAACGTGTATCAAATCATTCACTTAGAATTACTTTATCAAACAGGAAACACTTGCCATACATTTATAAACAAACATTTTGGAAAATACAGATTTTAAGAATAAAATATCTGCAAATTGGTTTAAAAAAATGGGGAAGAGTGGAGAGATAACCATTTGACACAATCACACCATATCACCAGATGCCTCTCCTGCTTAAATCCCTTTTTAAACCAAGACACTGAACCCACCATATGAAACAGTGTTCAGAGAGGATTCAACAGTCAACAGTTCCAAATAATCCTATTTTGGCCAAACACACAAAGCTAAAATTTCCTTACATCATACGATAAGAGATGTAAGATTTGTTGCATTTTAATGGTGAAGTATGATTGGTTCTAGAAATTTGCAATCTCAATGATGACCTAATAAAACGTGTTTAATCCTTTACACATTCTGATCTTACACTCTGGATCTCAATTTTGCATCGTAAACACAGTACAGACAGTGAATGTATTTTCTGGTTAATATTGACTCTACAAAACTATTCCCGAAGAAGACATCTTACTTTTTTTATAAATTCATGCAGGACATATTGCCTATAAAGGGGATTTAAGTAGGAGAGGCATCTGGCGATATGGCGCGATTGTGTCAAATGGTTATCTCTCCACTTTTCCCCATTTTTCGCCCATTTCCCGTTCAAAGGGATATCCTGGCAGGGTGTCGTGACGCTGCATGCGCTGGGCCTCTCCAGGCTCTGTCAGCCATTGCTTAATTGGGTGAATGATTTTGTCTAAACTGGATTGCCAAAAGCATTGCCAAAGCATTGCCCAAGCAGCACCAGAGATGCACTACAGGTGCTCCCCCCACCAGCTTTTTACCTCAAGCGATACAGGCCGCAAGGGTTCGGGGATATTAAAAACACCACAAAAAGGGATGATGGGTCACAGAATGAACTGGCTTAACAAGGCGAAAGGCCGTGTGGTAAGGAAGATCAGCTGGCTAGCCCTGGGCACTGTTTGTACTTGAGGAATGTTTGGTAAAGGAACGCAAAAGCATGGAGGCTAATGTGATCAATGGGCCTGTGGGGTGGGTTGGGAAAGGGAAGGTGCTAAGTGGATTAAGTTAACATCTAAGAACATCTCTTATACCAGCCTACCTTTGGGTCATGGATGCCTGTGATAGTCACTCCAGAGTTTTTCCCAGCCAGGAATGCAGCCAGGTTAGCAGTGTAACTAGAATAAATAAAGATGGAAGCACCAGCCCAAAAGTTCTGCACATATTTGGATGGCCAGGCTTTGGGCGACTTAGTCTTAGTTGTGTGCTGGAAGAAGATGGCGTAGACCATATTGAGGGCAGAACCAAAAGTGTAGTTGACTTTGCGCTTCCTGCCCCAAGGGTTGAGGCCGAAGGGACTGTTCCACTCAAGTAAGGAGACCGCCACAGCTACAACTGTGGCGCTGATCACAATGCTTATCCACACCCAGCCATCAAAGGGCTCCATGAAGGCGTAGATGGGAGTCTCTCGCTTGCGCTCTGCCACCAATATGGCAAACCCTGAGAAGAAATATGGATCAGTGAAGTCGATCGCTTGGCTGCGGGACTTGGTGATGCTAAAAGCAGCCACTGCCATATGGGCCGCACCGTTCTGAAGGTCCTCCACCAGCCCATCCCATGTTATATTGTCGGGGTCTTTGTAGACTGGTGATCCGTATTTTTCATCCTTCGTTATGTACAGCTGGTAGTTAAAGTTTAAATCTCTAGCCAGCCTCTCCAGAAGCATGATCGACAGGCCCTGGCAACACTTCACTTCATACCAGCGACTATCGTTGTGTATCCCTGTCCGGAAGTCTTTGAAAATGTCTTCTAACATTTCTTTTTCTTTTGTCTTTACTCTTAAACAGGGCACTGCAGTGGTACACCTCTCCTGGATGGCCTCAGCCTCCATCACGAAAGGCGGCATGATGTTGGTGACCACCCGTAACATCCTCTCTCCCTTCGTGATCGGACCGGACACCGTATTGCCCGGCCAGACCACCGTGGACATCTTGAAGGTGTCATTGTACAGACTCCCCACCCGCTTCCACTTCTTGCGTCCCATCGGTTTCATAATCAAGTTGAGCAGTTTGAAGTTAGCATCGGACCTCATGCCATCCTGGTCAAAGGTGACCCTGCCTGTGGCACCCGTGAATGTCGTGTCCTTCAAGTACCTGCAATAAAACCGCAGAATAAGAACAAAGAATAACAACAGCCACAGGAGGATGAGTGATTATACTACATTTGGCTGTTGAGGACTTCCCTACTTGTCATATCTTTTACATAGAAGTAAGTGGTCAATTTGCAAAAATTCAAAACAATATAAAAACAAAATAATTCATCATAAAAAAAGAGATGATGAAACAATTTTGTTAGGGATGATGAGAGGATTATAATGTAGACCTTGTGATATGATGAAAGAACTTATGCGGTGCTGATGAAAAGACCAAAATGATTCGATGATGAAAAGACCAAAAGATGCCACAACCATCTACAGATATGAGTCATCAGGGATAACATAAATACACAGGGATATATAACATCACAGGACAATTCTAGTGCATTTTGGTGATCACTCATATTTCTACAGCTGTAAGCAGTGTTTAATATGGAGTAATGTGGCTGTAAATAGACATATAGATAAATTGAAAAGGGAGAAATGTCCCCTCAAACAGACAAGAGGCAAACACTGCCTCCTCCCATCTCACAAAGTAAAGAATATTCTGCATTATTTGGCAAAACAAACGGACAGCTGAACGACAAATCTGAGCAGATAACATGGCAAGCCTATTTGAAATTTCTCAAGTATTGATTGGACAAACTCTCCAACCCATATTCGCCATTAGATGAACGTCGTTTACTGCTTCATTTAATCACTTTGCAATATGACAAACATTGACAATTTGCGCCGGGCTAGTTTGCAACTTTCGCAGAATATCCTTCCCCTGATACTCAGCCAATTAGGCCAGACTAATTTCCCCCTTACACAAACTATATGAATCAGTCCGGGCTCCGCTCGAAACAGAAATGATTGCGATTGAGAAAACTTTCAATACTGCTGGCGGAAGTCTAGACGCTTGTAAGATTTCTGTTTTCAAAATGTAACATTCCTGGTGCAATGTCAGTTCCTTTCAATTGGCGAAGGTTTCATTTTCCAGTTAGAACTTAAGTTACACCGAAACAATTAACGAAGGAAGCAAAGATGTAACATTGACTTTCCAAGACTCTGTGAGTCATAATAATATTACAATGCATTGATTATTAAACTTAAGTGATGAAATCTTTCAGGGATAACATTTCGTGTTTGATTCATGACAAAATAGGCAATACAAAACATTCAATCTTGGTTGATGTCAACAATAAATATATTTTTCTTTGCAAAAAATTATAGCTCTTTGCAGATAAGACGCCAATCGTTTTAAAATGAACATTCAAGTTGGTCATATGATGTCACTGACTTAAGACTGTTTTGGTGATTTGTTTGTGTCAGTTATGTATTAGCTCAGTCAGCATTTGCGATAGACCCATCTGCACATTTTCGATGAAAAAGCTTTCAAGCTTTTCAAGGTTATGCACCTGATAAGAAGATTAGAAGATAAACAGGTAACTGCCAATGAGGAGGCAAAGCAACTTTGCAAGTCAAAAATGATTTCCAATGAAAGGCTAATCTGCAAAAACCTCTAAATTTTAGATGACGTAAGTTATACAAATTACCCTTATATTATTTGGTGACTTACCTATAAAATGCATCCATTAGTTTGTATTGCTCCTTGTTGGGAGTGACGTTGCAAGCACTCAGTCGTGCAAAATCCAAGAGGGCATTTCCTCGATCAAACACAAACTTCTCAGTGGCTTTCGAGACAAGCGTGACAGCGTCGCGTAGCAGAGCGTACGTCTCCACACTGTAGTCGATGGTAAATGCCACCAAGCCCACTGGGTAAGTCCTGAGGTCCGAGTCACGCCGCGTCACCACGTCCTCAGTGACGAACCAGGCATAGCCCTTATCGGTGAAGCCGTTGTTGCTGGCCACCTCAAAGATAAGCCGGGCCATCTCAACGCTGGCATGCAGGATCATGACGCGAGACTGGTTCTCCAGGAGAACATGTAGCTTGTAGTCGATGGCTGACTTCGTCATCTTCCTTGATAGAACCACCTTATCCTCTATGCTCCACGTCTCGGAGGCTGTGAGGCGCTTGAAGGTCTCCAGGAAGCCATCGCTTGCATAGTCGTCTTCCACAATCAAAGAGGCGTCATGCCAGTGATTCGTCTCCATCATGCGAACCAGAGCCCTGGCGATCAAGGCTTTTGAGGGGTCGAACTGTAGGTACAAGGGTCGTTCACCCTGAAAAGAAAGAAATCACCGTTTAATGATTGATTACATACAAGCTAGACATAAGCATTGATCTCCGTTTTGTCACATCAAAGTCAATGTTTATCACATTTTCAGACATCCACACTCATTTTGCATCCGCGCTTGACGTTTCACAGGTCCGCCAATCTATCGCTGCCACTAACCAGACAGCTGAGGCCATGCCTCCATTTATAATTCAACTTGAGCCTATCTTGGAAAGTTTTGCAGCAATATATCAATTGAAAACAGCACATGCATCTCTCCTAACAGGCCTTCTTGTTGAGCATCTTTGAAGAGGCTAAGATAAAAATAGAATCTCAATGTATCTCTGATTGAATCTCCATACAGACTCCATGTATGATCAGACAGCGGGATATCTGTTGCAAAAGATATACATCGAAATACATCAGAAGATGAAAAAGCCTGTGAGAAGAGATTCCCTTCAGTTGTCTTTGGTGCCATATCTGACACTGTGACACATCACATTTCCCTTGAAGTCAGTTTACGAGAAAAGTAGGCTGGGCTGGTTTTAGCCACAGACATAAAAATACAACAAAATAAAATGAAATATGCGATGAGATGGAATCAGAAGCAGCCTTGTAACACACGTGCAAACAAATAAACACAATGCAGATGAATGAGAGTGAGCAGATTGGTAAACTCACAGGCAATGGCAGCTGAATGGCCATTTCAGAGAAACACAGCAGCTATTGCGAGGCAATTTATATGGATAAATAGAGACAATTCAAGTTGATCACTGCATTCAGAAGTGTTGTAGTTATTCTCACTGCAGTACTGGTATTAGTTTTTCTCACTGCAGTACTCGTACGCACAGGACATCCAAAGGATATCATCCATAGATGAGAAAACAGGCATGTTCTTGGCCAGCTTCGGCTGCCTCCGTGGCTCGCAGTGGTTCCAGTGGCTTCATGGGGAGGTGGATTTTTGTTATGTCAAATCCCAGTCATTAATCACCTCACCCAGAATGAAAAAGCCATAGCGTACAAAACATAATCTTTTTTGTCTCATTGATTAAGAATCTCAGTACAAAGTGATCTGCATGAGCTTCACATTTCCTATACATCACTATAATGGGCACTTGTTAAATACGCTTTATAACAATGCAATTTTATATCAGACTACAATATGTACATTATGTATGCCTCATCTGAATCGGATGCATACAGTATTTTTAATGAATTATACATTGTGCTACTATTTGGTTTTCAATCAGATATCATGCAGATTTATGTCAACTGCTTATGGACCATGACATAACATAATTAACATAATACTATGTACAGACACAGCTAGTTTGGACAACATATTTGTATTCTCGGTAAAAATGTACCATTCATTGAACATCAGCGCAAAAACTTAAGAGAATTAATGTTGTTTTATTGTACTTTTACAGACGTCAGCTGAATTTTGCTTTCAAATGGACATGTTTATTATATGTATGACAGTTACATCCTGTACATGGCCAATATAACAGATGAATAGATGTCTCTATTCATTGTGGTTGTATGCATACAACAAGTGAATGGATGAACACAAACATGTAAGCATGCTTTTGGATAGTGGTTAGCAAGGATCAGCCGGTAATTGGTTAGCATGATACAAGGCCATGATTACACTTGAGAATATTGTAAGCCTTTGTAACTAACACCAGCGAGCAGGGAAAGGGTGGGGCAGCCAATTACAGAACCCATTATATGACATCTCGCTGACGTCCTTGCTTTGGAGATTGCCAAATAGACTGCGGGCCCATCAGTGTCATGTTAATGGGACCACAGATCGTAATTCACTTGCAAGTCCAGGGAAGTGGCAGCAAAGTCAATTGTATATCGACAACAGGAAGATCACTACATTCAGGAGTGCAGTTATTCTCATGACAGTACTAATAACTGAAGGATAACCAAAGGATATCATCCATCGATGACAAAGCAGGCGTGTTCTTCAATGAACTTGGCCAGGTTCGGCTGCCTCCACGGCTTGCAGTGATTCCAGTGGCTTCATGGGGAGGTGGATTTTTGTTGTGTCAAATCCCAGTCATTAATCACCTCACCCAGAATGAAAAAGGCCACCCTGTCCCTATCGATTATTGGAGTGCTCTACCATCAATCACCCTGTGTGTAAAGAAGCCAGCAGAGGAACACATTGGGGGACAAAATAGCAAACAAATAAGAAGCCCAAGGGGCCACGGGACAAGCGTGCGCCTTAATTGCCAGAGGATAACAAGGATTCGCGTGTTATTGCCAATTGGCCTCGTTTATGCTCCTCATTTTTTTTGTAAGGTTTGGTGTGGAAAACAAAGCGATCAAGAGTGGAGCACTCCAATGACTCCAATCTCTTCCTTCATATCAATAAACCAAGTTGGATCAATGCTTTGGTGGTTTAAGGGGAATGCCATTTGCATTTCTGATTAGTTGACCGTTCCGTGCTAGCTTGATTCTTGCCACGAAGTCACGAACTCAATGACACAGAAATAGACACACAAATTTCTTCTTGTTTTTCCAAGAACTCATGGTTGCATGCCTAGTCAGTATCAATCCAAGTTAGCTAAGGTTATCTCAAATTACAGATTGATATATTTAAATTGAAAAATTTGTTCGAGTCACTGACATCAAGATTAAGAAGGGTATGAATGGACAGGCTTATGCGATGTAGTTAAGTTATCACTTGGTTCAATATATTTTTCGTAAAGCCAAACAGGGAAAATCACAAATCCCCTCATCTAACATGACATATAGCTTACAATGTTGTAAAATAGTAGTGAAGACAGGCAAACAACACCTCAGTCATATGTTATAGATTGATGGATCAGCCAATACAAATCTGGATAGGACATGAGTAAAACCTATACAATAAGTGTGTATATTATTGTTAACCCACAACAAACCATTTTTCTGTGTACATAGCTGTGTAGTGTATGTTATGATAGGAGGTGGTTTTTTTTTTATATAGCAGTACCCCTATACGATTGTAACATTATATTACATGCATGTAAATTGATATTGAAGGACACTTTTGAAAAATACTATCCTTGACAGCAGCTTGCTGATGATTTTGATAATTATATACGTCTATTTCACCATGCAGTTTACCCTTCAGAGCCATCCAGTAAACAAAGGAAAGTTCTTGAAATTTATTGGCCCATCAGCTAATACTACAGTGGTTGTTTCCACAGGCTCAAGAACTAATCCTTGGTAGCTTAGCTTGAGACTGAGATAAATAAACTTGGGCTTGCCACAATATTCTTCCAGGATATTAATATTCTGCTATAAGACAGGCTGACAATTAAATGGCAATGCCAGTCTGTGGCTTAGTTTATGCATCAAATTGCTTAATACGTATAGATTATTCACCACGGGAGAGGGAATATGACATTGTGATTTATCACCCAAGAGCTTTAACCCGAGGTGTGATAAACACACGTACCCGATCCCATGGTGAATAACCGGCTTATACCATGAGACAAACACTCAAACAGTCAAACATAAACCGATAAGTGGGCAACAAAAGGGGAATTATTGCAGCGAAAATACAGCCTTGTGATTGGCTGAAAGAGGTGCCAAATGGTATAAATTATATTATACATGTATTCTGGTCAACACCAGCCAGGATGTAGATTTTTTCCCAACTATAGGGATTGGGAGTTAAGAAAAAACCTCAATCCATCGACAGTCTGCTCAGTCTATTCAATTTAAGAGCTGCCTGGTGCTCCTTAGTGATGTGTGCAGCCAGGAAAGAAGACTAGCAGAACAGGTCTGTCACTCTCTTCTCCCTCCATTACTGTGGATACGTACAGCAATCCACACCTTTTGGAATAGGGTAAATCTATGTAATGAGTTAGAGCAATGGATGTAGGCTAGACCCAACTCAACTGTAACATTTAGAAACCACAAGTTATACTGTCAAGTCAAGATAATAGCTTACTGACCTATGTGACGTGGGCATTGAGGCCCAAAGGTTCTAACACGTAGCAAACACCACATTTTGATAACAAACTTGATTCAAATGGTCATAATTGCCGATGACATGTGAGTCAGTATGAAATAAGGTAACATATTCAAGGCACAGATTACTTTAAATATTTGCCACTGTTTCAGCATAAACTTCTTTCGGTTGCAAAATAACGCAACAATGCATGGTACCTGTTCTATCATAGATCAACATTATCTATTCTATAGTTTTACCACCACTTTTTAAGAATTACAAGTTGATCTGATTTCGGCCACAAGGTACCAATATCAGAGATATTGCAATACATTCAGAGACTTTGCAAGTGACTTTTCGTACTATCTGTTGCAGATTGGTTTTTCAAAGCATAGAAGGATATCGCTTCTACCTTTACTGTCACCTCCAACTTTTCGTCAATGATACTATAAATAGCCCATACATCAAACGGCTTTTATCTAGCAACAAGAGACAGTGTGCTGAAAACACCGCCAGTGATTCTTCTATATATAGTGTCATCTTTTATAGCCCAAGCATTAGAGCAAATTACTGCATTGTTATTTTGTTTAGCCAAGGCCTAATTACATGAAAGTTGAGATATGGCTTCAAACACTGAACAAGTGGCCTTTCACTCCACACCCAGAGCAGCATGATGCCATGACACTGCCACACACTCACAGAACTGCCGCAGCCAAAGGTTTTTTCAAACATGACAGGATAATCTTTGAATTCAGAATCTGTCTCTAAGTCAGTCTCTCATCGTCTCTGACATTTAAAGAAAAGAAGATTGCATGCCCAGGGTGAGCACTTTCAATGGGCCAATTTTAATCACAGCAAGCTATTTAGACATTGCTTCAACACACAAGCTCGTTTACCACATCAAACATAAAACACACAATGGAAAAAACTGTTTTGTTGCATGGTGAAGTTACTATGGAAGTCATATAGACTGGCATAATTGAATGTTGTTAGACTTAGTAATAACAGTTTGTCACACTATGATCGATGTGGCAAGTTGTTTTTATCTTTAGCAAGTGATACTTAGAAATCTCAGCCCTTTACAGCTAGGTGGTTGTTTTGCACGACAGTAAGTGATGTAATATGGCCCAGTGGATATATGAAGTGGCCCAATGAGGCTGGCTAGCCACCTTGCCTTTTTTCACATTACATGCATTTTTCTCTCCCAGCCAAGCCTTATCTGGCTGGCAGAAGATTGATTGGGCTGGCTGAGGAACTCCATCGGAGGAGAATTGAGCAATGATTGAAAGACACGGTGTGCGCCTAATAAACACGTCATATGGGGAGTTGTTTGTCGTGAGATGCCGGGGCTGCTCCTGCTGCTGTTGCCGCTGATGCCGATGACTTTAGCAGATGCAGTAGGGAGTCTGGACGGGTGAGAGCATCAATACATATATGTAGTAATATGGAGAAAGACACGGCCTCAGCCCTGGAGCCCTTGGGGAGCAGGGGGGGGGTGTTTCTCAAGCTCTTTGGGTAGCAGCTTCCCCGTCTGCCTGCTCCAACTTCTCCAACTGCTCCAAGGGCCCTGGGATCAATGGCCGCCTTGCCATGGCTTCTTCATTCATCTCCAGCATCGTTCCATTTTGTAAAGGGTCACAGTTACATTCACTAATCTCTCCTCGATGCTCCCGGAATACTTAGAGGACAAACCGTCTCGTTAAATCGACTTGGGATTGTGCTCCACTCCCCACTCTGACAGATTACCTCCTCCCCGGCATAAGTTCCTCAAGCAGAAGACAAGAAGCCAGGCCAGTGTTGTTGTCTCTCCAGACAGGATGCAAATTGAATAAGTCCTTTTGTTGTTTCCTTTGATTTCTTCCTCATTCAATATCTTGCAAATACCTCCGTCTTACAGGGGGAGCAAGATGTGCTGGTTAATCAGGCGCATGGTCACGAGTCATCCCGAAGGTTCCACCAGATCCACAACAACCCGCCACATCCCAGGGCGCACCGCTGCCACCGCACTTGTTTTAGGCTAAAGATAAATGGACCGAGCCCGTGTACACTGTATACCCTGTACAGTATCATTTGATAAACACAGGCCAGGAGCTTATATTGTTCTATTGAAAAATTCAAAAGCTTTTTAATATGCTTCAATATACTTTGGTCCCCAAACAACCAGAGTGCCAGTAGTGGAGATAAAGCAAAATAAATGCGAGTCTATCGAAGTTAAAGAGACCATTTCCACAGGTCCAAAAACACCCAAAACCCAGGGGTAGTGCATGATCTATGCTGTTGGTGTCCAAATGGTTTTTAGTGGCCACCAAGGGAGTGATTTGCATGACCCTGGTTGCACCAGTGCTCGGATAATTCCCCTAGCACAGGGTGTCCTGCAATCTGGAAAGCCTCGGGAACTGCGAGGCAGGGTATAATTTAATGGAGGCAACCTAGCAAGCTTGTAGTAATGCTGGTCTAGTAATCGGGGGCTTCTGGGGGATAGCCAGACTTCTGGAGACGTCAGGGAAGATACTCTTATTTTTTCCCCTTTTTTTCTATTTCTGTCTGTTTCTTTTTAGGTCAATGGTGTTGAGAAAGCTTTTGAGGGAGCTATTCCGAGGAGGACCGAAGGATGCCCCCTGCTGTTCCGGAAGAAGCTAGTAGGATGCAAACCTGGAATCCACGGGTTTGAAAGAACGCCGGGGAAGGATTCCCTTCCTGGAGGACCTTGTGGCAGGTATCATTCTCCCCACGGCCTTGAGTAGTTGGCTATTACGTGCCACAATCTGAGAATTCGAATCAATAAGACAAAGGAGAATCACTCCAAGAATTTACGAGTCGACTTTAATCTGCCACGTAATTTTCCCCGCTGCCTGACAGTGCCGGCAGAAAGAAGGGGGAGAATTATGAGCTGGTTTTCCAAGCAGGCCAATTGTTTCTCCCCGCTGGCTTGCTCCAGTTCCTCTATCCTGGCCCATCCAGTGCATGCAACTTGAGCAGATCCCAGAGAAGTTGATGGAGTTCGCTGCAGATCATTACCAAAGACCTAGGAGTATCTCCCCAATAATCTCAGCCTGATGCTTGTTGGAACTGCATCAATTTTGCCTGTCACACCCCAATCTCTGGAGGGGAGCTGCCTCTAATAGAATGTATATCTCATGCTGCATTAAGTGGATTCTTGCTGCTATTCCACCTTCTATATGGTTTCTATACTCCACCTGCAAATCTTATGTTATGCCAAACTTACAGTATCTCACTGCTGAGTATATATGACAATGGTGAAACAAGTTATTTCACATGGTAGAAGCTAGGAGGGTATGGGAAATATTATTACAAGAACTCCATATATATGACAAGGAGGATGCCCAAGCATTTCTTCCCATTTATAAAATTGGCATACAACAACTTGCCTCACCAATTGACTACGAACATTTACAAAAAAATGTCTTTAAAATTACAATTCCATGTTTTTGTGTGGGCATTGTTTCTTTGCAGTGACAGTGGCATATCAGATTTGCCTGCTGAATTTATTTGGTTATGCTAGACCAATCCAGCCCAATCCCATACATCAACAGACAAACAAAAGCGATGAGCTAAATTTAGAAAGTTATGGAGCAGCCTGATTCCAGTTAGTTTGGATGCGTTATGTTAAACCGGTTTTAGGTTGTAAAACGACGAATGGGAGTGCATCCGATTTGTATTAATTTCTGGTCTGAAAATGCAACGTCTGAGGGGGAACTTTTAATCCTATTAGCATGATTAATTCTGTGCATAAGCAGCGAGAGACCAACAGTGGGAGGCAATATTAGTGAGAGGCATGCAGTGAGGGGATGTTTTAGCAAGAGGGAAACAGTGAGGGCTAATTATAGAAGTAAGAGGCATTTGGTAAAAGGCAATTTTAGTAGTAAGAGCTAGGCATGTAGTAAGACTCAATTGCAGTTAGAGCTAAGCACTAAGAGGCATTTTCGTAGCAAGAAGCAAGCAAAAGACTGCAAGAGACAGGTCTTGAGAGGTAATTGGAGTAGTTCAGAGGCATTAAGCATGGTATGCAGTGGTAAGATGTATGCAATAAGACTAAGATGCAATCTTAGAAGAGACATCTGGCAGGAAGAGATAAGCAGTGATAGGTAAATTAAGGTAATTAATGTTGTTGTTATCAAGAGGCATGTAGTAAGAGGCAAGTCGTCAGATAAATTCCTTGCAATGGGAGGCAGGTAGTACTGTAGTAAGGGCAATTGTAGTGAGAGATACGTAGTGAACAGAAAGACCATTTTTGTAGTGAGTGTGATGCAGTGAGAGGAAAGCAGTGTCAAGCCAAGCTTTAAAATTGGAAGAAATGCCAGGGCAGTCAGATCATCTACAGGGGTCCTGCTTGGGGCAGCTCAGGTCCCAGGGAATTAAGATGGCGTTGTGGCCATGGCAGCACCCCCCATCCATCATTCTCACACGTTCTTATTTAATGCTTGGATTGATCAGCCTTGTAACCACGTGGACCAAGTGTCCACTCCCTGTCCCTCCCTGCCAACCCCTTGACCAGCCAGCATCATCTCAAATGACCTGATCCATCCACACTCTCCTGCTCCACATTCAATAATCTTACAAGCCAATATTCAATGGCCAGTGTGGTTAACATAGCCAATCAATCTCCTAAACACAACTGGGTATTGGAACACTCTGATCTGGACCCCTTCAAAAAGGTTATAAGCCACTCTCAACCCTTGCCTGGGCTCTAAAATAAGAGTCAAACCTTTTCCCTAGCCATCTGTTTGATAATCATCAGCTGTGTCTAAATAAATTCAGTGGACAAGTCTGACAAGTTGAGATACGTGCCAACCATGTAAGGCACAGAAACAAACCATTGCATTCGTTATTCTTCAAGAAGTTGAATTAAGTTTTTATTTTCGTCAAATAAACATGGATGCAATTATACAAGTAATCTATACTCCCAGTCAATATATTTATTGCACGATCCAGTTTTTCTAAATGAATGATAAATTGTTTAACGAATAAGTGATAATACGAATGTAGTTAGGGGAAGTTATACAGAGCAAAAACAAGCATATTTCCCAAACAAAAAGGATGGGGTATTGGCTTATATGGTATTGAAGTTAAACGATTTAGTTTGAATAACATGAATTCTAGTTGGAGGTGGTTGCAGAGCAACAATAAACAACTGTATTCAAGGACATAATCATAGTATCACAACACAAGTGTGCATGTGGAGGCCAAATTTGTAACATCCATATATCTGAAAAGTATTCATGACATCTCATGAAGTCTAACAATGGAAATCCATAGTTCAGGAAAAAGCAGGTCCCCATATATCGCCCATATTTTGTCACAGCCAGTAAATCATGATATTGATCACTTGGGCGATAAAGAGGGAAGCTAACTGGTAGTTCTATCTCATGGACACTTCTGTGCAGGAGACTTATCACCCAAGTCACTCTCATCTCTGAAGTGCTTCCTTTTCCTTGGTGTCATTAGTCAAACCCATCCAATAATCTCCCTAATGTCATCTCCGAATTTTCCAAACTAAGTTATACGTTTTTCCTCAGCCTTTTTTCTTCCTGGTCCATATCTCAAAGTAACTTTACAACAACTACAATTTATTACAACACTTCTATTTTTTTTTTGTAAAAGATCCCCACCAAACCCCATGGCTCACAATAGAAAGAAGAAGGTTAAACATCACACAACAAAATTAAGGTTTAAATACTTTTCTGGCAAGAAATCGAATGATTGAGGGTTTCTGTATATATATATGTGAATATAAGCAGATAGATAGATGAACAGACAGATAGATTTTTCGAAAAACAGAGAGACACAAAACTGGAAAGCCAGAGAGCTGGAATATAGAGGGAAGAATTTATGCATTATCATTAAACATAATAACGATAATATATTAAGAAAGTAGGTCTTCAAATCCTTTCATGTCTGTATGTATACAGACAACTAAAATAGACTCCCAAATACAAATCCATCATAACACCCTTGAAAAAATGTCTTGGAGAGGGTCAATGATTGTTTGCGTGGCAATAACTGACCCTTGGACTGGGTGACGACCACAGTCCAGTTGTGTTATGTCTCAGCTCAGCAGGCTCAGCAGCAAGACGTGTGAGTGGCAAGCCTGACAGCACACAATGAGACTGACCAGTCGTGAGAGAGCATTTTGTCACTGCTTTCAACAACCCTCTATCTTGCCCGCATCTTGCCAACAATGCCCAGGATCTTGTTGGCATCTTGTCAGCATCATATTCAGTCCTATAAGCCGGCTGCGCGTTGGCGGATTTACAATAGGATTTAGTACTAAAATTACACCGCTTAAAATTATTATGTAAATGGATACTTTCAGTATGCCGGATAAGGATGATCCACCTAAGCTGAACCTCAAATTCATACACCAATAAATATATGCAAGATATAGACACTGGTGCGTAGGTTTATATTTCTTCATATACAAGCCTATTGTGATCGATTTTTTTTTTAATATAAAAGGATGTCACCAATACAAGAACATCCAAGTGCCAGGAACATATAATGGTATTTATTCAAAAGGTCAAGTGTAACTAAACTATCTACAAGGCTAAAACCACAGGAACTTGAGCCTTGGCTCCAAATTGACTCCTCAAAGCCACTAAACAACTATTTAAACACAGGAACTGTTACAACAAGCCACTGTGCTATTTCTGTAAGACATTTAGTTTACTGTTCAAAGAATTAGGAAAAGCAAAGTCAATGACCTCCAGGGGGCAAGAAATGAGAACAACAAAAGATTGAGAGTCTTCATTAAACTGGACTTATCACACTATGGCCCTCACAGTTGTCCCATCAATACAATGTACAATAGAGGGGAGTTCAATGGAAGCAGTCAGGGACAGGAAGTGGTTGGGGTTGGTCCTTCAGCTTCTCTTGCCCAAGTGGCACAAGGCTTGACAAATAGACAAGCGCACTCGATACAGACAGGTATGAATCTCAACCGAATGGTCAAATCTCCAAATTGAAGTGGTACACTACACCCGGGTAGTACAGTGGAACACCAAAATTTTGATTCTTCCAGAAATGATAAATTGATAATATTCATTTGTACTTAAAAGGACCAGATACTGAATAGACCCAACCCTATGGGCACATCTACGTAGTAGCAACATTGCAAAAACCTGTTTGTCAAATGACGTAGAATTGCATGGTAGAAATTATGTTGTCACAACGTTGTGAAGCAACATCAAAGATATGACGTTAGCATGCGCCGTTGTGGCGACGTTTTCACAACATTGTGAGGCAATGTCAATGGTTCGACATTAGCTCGCGATGCAGTTGCAATGTTGTAAAAAAAAACCGACGTCGTGTTCATGTTGTGGCAACATAATCTCTACCATACATGTCCACGTCACCAACAGACCAGCCCTCCACCAATTAGCAAGGTCTGGGTTTACATCATGTGCCCCTTGGGACGTTGAAAGAATGGGAATGCCTTTTAATAGGTAAAAAACATAATAAAACACTTTACTTAATAGGTAAAAAACATAATAAAACACTTCATCCTTATTAATGCTTCAACAGATTGATGGAATGCATCCTGGTATGAACTTCAACCCAATAATTGAGTACAAAAGGATATCTTCAGTATATAATATGCAGTAAAGAGGAAATAAAATGTTGATCTCGTCTAACAATTTCTTCCTGGTTGCAACATCATGCTCCAGTAAATGAAATGATCTTGAGTTGTCAAAAAGTGAGAACAGCAAATTTAATGTAATGAGTGCAGTCAGTGCATGTTAGACAAAGGGATTCATTGACACAGAAAATGACAGAATTAGGGAAAAATGCTTTTATTAATGCATAATTTACACAAGAGATCGTGTATCCTATTACAACCTTTATTTACAATCAAGTTCAGTTGACTTCTAACTGGGTTAATGCCTTTGTTTTTGTCTCTCTGTAATAATATCATTATGAAGGTTGATAAAGTTGGAGGTCAATGGAATGAACCAAGCCTGGTATCGTGATCTTGACCTTCTTTTTGATAAGCATTTTGAGTTCATAGAGATTTGAATGTTGATGTTATCCATCACTCTGTGAGCTGGTAATCGTCTGGATACATTGTTGCCATGAGATGTGGATTGCCCTTAAGTACATCAAACAATGTTCGTCCTTGAGGAGTCCTTGTGAGTCCTTGTGAGTCCTTTGAAGTTTACAGTGCAGCAATGGCTCATGCCTTTTCTAGGAAACACACTGGAAAGAGCACTGTATCCTTCACAATACATTTGGGAGCAGTTGGCCTTTTATATCGGTGTAATTACCACAATGTCATATAAATGCAATCCAATTTGTAATATTTTTAAGGGATGAAAAAAATTATACAGCAATAATCACTTTACAACATGCTTTCCAAGGTTACTGATTGGTAATTTGGCATGCATGTTCTGACATACCAGCCTTCGACTTATGAGAAGCATTTTACCCCTTTTTATCAAGCAAAAATGACTTGCACACTATTAATCCTACTCAATCATTGCAGTATCTCACTGTACACATACGTATTCTCAAATCATGTCCACTGTCAAGAAAGACCCGGTGATATAATGATATAACTGATCTCCACCAGACCTGGTTCTGGAGGAATATAAATTCTAGAATACATACATATTGGTACACTGTTAAAAGTTCCAGAAGAATTAGTATAGGTTATTCACCACGGGAGAGGGAATATGTGATTTATCACCCGAGGCCTTTAGGCCGAGGTGTGATAAACACATATTCCTGATCCCTTGGTGAATAACCGGCTTATACCATGAGACAAACACTCAAACACTCAAACATGAGAGGATAACTGAACATCAAAAAATATGGGAATTATTCCCCTGAAATACTGTAATGTGATTGGCTGACAGAGGTGTCGAATGGTATAAACAGTTTTATTCCATAGATTATACGGCCAAATCCCGTCAAGAGTAAAACTGTGGAAGTTATAGCTTTGTTATAATTACATGGATTACAATCTATTGTTTGAAAACCGTAATTGAGGAGTTTCTTGTCAATGGACTTAATTGAAAACAAACCTCGATAAACCTTAACAACTTACAGTTTACTGTTTTTGTTTGCAACCAAAACAACCAGTCTGCAGCCCTTTCCATTGGTATTTCTGAGAGTGTGCCATTGTGATATATTACATTAAACCTACATGGGTATAATGTACTTTCCTAGATTATTTTATATCTAAATTGCCTGACATATTTACAATCACTGGAGGATAATTTCAACCACTAACATGTTTCCTTTACTCCCTGACAGCTCATTTTATGGTTGTCAGTTTACTTTTCACGAATGAAAAAAAATGTTTCATGATGAAAAAAAATCACATAGAAGATAGAACTATCCCTATATCCAACTCATTTTCCACAACCTATCAAATTCTTGGAGCATAATCCAGTGAACACAGCCATCTATTTGAAGAGGTAGCCACCCAGTTATAGCAGCCATATTAAACCACAGATAGCCCCATCAAAACTGCAGCCTGTGCTTACCTAGGAGATGTTCAGAGATCATCTTGTTTGCTCAGCCTAATGCACACATAGCACAGCCACAGCCTTGCACATGTCTTGGATTGCTCCCCTTCACAGAATACATTACATACATACGAGAAGAGACCCTATCTAGTAGTTCTATACAACTGCATTGCACGAACATTGCGAAAGCCAAAAAAAGAAGAAGGATGATATTGTCAGGCTATGCCATGCAGTGCATTGAACATTGTGATGGGCCACGTCTATATAGACCCATACTATGTCCCATAGCCTATATGTATACATTACACTAAAGTTTGACTAAACAGTACATGTTTGCCCTTCAGCAGGTCTCGTCACTTCTCCAAAATGGTATTCATGCATCAAGCAATACATTGGACATATTTCAGTTGTCTAATGGATAAATGTGGACATGAAGATATGTACACCCGAGAATGTCAATGTACAACGAGGCCGCTGGGCCGAGTTGTACATGACATTCGAGGGTGTACATATCTCATGTCCCACAATTTACCCATTAGATAATTGTTTTGTACCTTGAAACCCCTATTATCACAAGAAAGTTCTGAAAATTATGAGCCAAATTGTGTAAAAAAAATCTCATCAGGAGAAACATGTCTTATTTCAGAGAGTTCACTTTCGCAAAAAAAATATAAATTTCAAGGAATGAATGGTTATAGTGGTTGTGTCAGTAACCACCATTTGCCCCCCCTTTTTTTAGAGATAAAAAATCTTTAGCACTGAAAAGAAACAACTGTTACTAACGAACTAAAGTGTCTGCTTTTGCACTAATCGTGCTCAGAGCGGGCGCTGTAACAACCAATCTCATAGAAAAGCTGGCAGAGGGTAGATACATCACTCTAAAAATAGCCAGTATACAACCAGAGAAGGTATTTTGGTCGTGTTCCCTGTGATGATCACTGGCATTCACAGATGATTGTACATTTCCTGCATGAGGCTGATCATTGGCTCCACTGTGAAACTCGATCGACTTCTCCGTTTCTCAATAGGAGAGAGCGTAAACCAACACAATGGGAGAACTGTTGGCCCGAGCACTGAGTCAGGGGTGCGAAAAATATTGACACAAAGATATTGACGCGTAACCCTGCACAACATCAAAAGGGAATGTAAAAGAGCCAAAAGGAGCAAGGCTTGGGGTGTGTCCTGTTAGTACGACAACACATACTCCTGCATGGTTCTCCCTGGTTCTCTCTGGTTCACTACCACCCCAAATGAAATGCAGCGACCTACAGCTCACTGAAGCACCAGGCAGCGAATTAAGGAGTTGCAGCAGCACTGTTGGCTGCACTGCCCCCCATTGCCTGGCCATGCAGGGAGGCAGCAACGTTGCATTCACTAGAGCCAGTCATCTGTCATAGCAGGTGGTGACAGCCAGATGCTAATGATGAGGTTGGGGAGGATAGTGATGATGTCCTTGTCTGCATAACAATGCTTCAGGCCTTTGGAAATAGATACTTTGCCACCACTAAGAAGTCTTTATGTGGGACCCTAGCAAAGAGAAATGAATGACTCTGGGGTTGACTTGGGCAAAGGCAGATCAAGCAACAAGGGGTTATTTCAATTAACATAAAAGAGAAGGCAATCGATGCTATGCCAAAAGGTTATCCTCATAAGTTTTATTGCTCATGAGAGCAGAGTGTAGGCCTTATTCAATATATTCATGCAGCCTATATTGCATGGGTGGATAGGAGAATGCCACCAGGGCTTGTAACCTTATCCAATGCTGAGCTAATATGGGATACAACTGCCTTTGGTGGGGGTGGGGAAGGGCCTGTAGCAGCTCTCAAATGCTCTACTAAACAGCCAACCCTGCACGTCCCCATGGACAAGGGGAATTCCCAGGGATTCATAAAACACCGGCGAGCGAGGTGACCTGTCAAACTGCATGTGGATCACAGTGCTCAGCTGAGGACCTGGCGATAACAAAGGGGCAGGCCAGGACGGGGCCAAGATGGGGATGGTGTTTGACACTTTGCCTTTCTTACCAACCGCAATCAATAGAAAGGCAGCAAGCAGCCTGCCTCCTCAAGACACATCCCCCTAGCATCTCCTGCTCGCCTCCTCATCACCCCATCTCCCCCGCTGCAGCTAGTTGCCAGCAGCCCTCATCCCTCTAAAGATGCCTGGCGGATAAAAGAAACAGCCCACCTCTCATAATCACACTGGTCCCTGCATACTAATGCAGCATCACCAAGCATCAGCCATGATCAAGGGGTCACTGTGACACTGGGCTGGTCTGTCTCATTTTAGAGTCACAGCCTTCACACAGCAGTAGGTCAACCAATAATACACTCCCTCACTCCATCATTTCCCAACCCTTGCATGGCAAACCTGTTTTGTGCAAAGAACACACAGAAAACACATCTCCCTGTCTTCTCTCCATATGCAAACTATATGTAAACAGACAAGATTGCCTGAAATCATTTAAAGTATCAAATTGTCTTAAAATAGCTTCCAGATATGGAGATTCTCATTTGCTCTCCTCTAGCAAACACCCTATTGCACCCGGCATTTCAATTGCTGATTGCTCTGAGTCATTTCAACTATCATTGTTCTTGGACTGCTAATGTTCTACAAAACAGAGCATGATGATATATACTGATGACTGCCTGAGGTACAAAACACGAATCATTTCCAATTGGTAAATAATAAACATAACATAACACTAATTGTGCTGTTATAATCCAAGGAAAACCCTAAAATTTTCCTACTCACATATTATAGCTATTGTGTTATTGCTTTTATGAGGACTCACAATTCAATTACGCTAATGCAATGCCAATGAATTACTCCAAGAAGTGGGCTCACTGGCTACATTATGAAGCCACCCAGTGACTGTGGATTCCCCCTGGGTGAGATAGGCCAACAAGTTACCAGTTACATGTAACCCCAAGGAGCTATTCACAATGGCAAGGGTCCAGATGTGTCTGAGATTCTTACCTAGACTGTCAGAAGAAACAGGAATTCGAAACATTTTATAGATTATGTTCGCAAAAGATAATTACAAAAGTGTGAAAGCTATGTTTTACAACTGTGACACTTGTGGCATCATCTGCATATATATTCAGAACATAAACTTAAATTTTAATTTTGTCAAATAGTGATTTACAAGGGCAAAAATAATGTTTCACATTCCATCCCCATTATTACCAATTTTGATCATAATATATGTGGTTGTGGTTAAAAAAGACACATTTCTGCTAAAGAGATGAGCAAGGACTGTCCCATTTAATCCAAAACAAACTCCTCGAAATGGACCTCAGGGACTGTGATGTAAATAAACACACTAACTATTACTTCAGTTATAGATGTCAATTATAGTTAGGCATGAAGGGGGAGAGTCAGTCTAAGAAAGCCGCTGCATCTATATTTCTCACTGACCAAAAATTAGCCCACCTCTCACAATCACACTGGTCCCTGCATACTAATGCAGCATCACCAAGCATCAGCCATGATCAGGGGGTCACTGTGACACTGGGCTGGTCTGTCTCATTTTAGAGTCACAGCCTTCACACAGCAGTAGGTCAACCAATAATACACTCCCTCACTCCATCATTTCCCACTCCTTGCATGGCATGCCTGTTTTGTGCAAAGAACACACAGAAAACACATCTCATCATTCTCATGTCATCTCCCTGTCTTCTCTCCATATGCAAACTGTATGTAAACAGACAAGATTGCCTGAAATCATTTAAAGTATCAAATTGTCTTAAAATAGCTTCCAGATATGGAGATTCTCATTTGCTCTCCTCTAGCAAACACCCTATTGCACCCGGCATTTCAATTGCTGATTGCTCTGAGTCATTTAAACTATCATTGTTCTTGGACTGCTCAGGGACATTGGAAAAATGTATATAGATCTGTTTCTTGCATTTTTATACCCTGTTATTTACTACACATTATAACAAGGTTTAAAGGCTATGTTTTACAACTGTGATGCTTGTGGCATCATTGGCCAATTGGACATCATCTTAAGTTTTATTTTTGTCAAATAGTAAATTATAAGTACCAAAATAGCATTGATTTTAAGTATTAGTCAGACAATGATTTTGAAGTTTCTTACAAGCAATTTTGTCAGTTAGATCCAGCTCGAGGGAGGGATCTAACTGACATTAGATCACACTCCATCCTCATGCTAATCATTTTTGATTAAAATGTATGTGGTTGTGGTTAAAAAAGACAAATTACTGCTGAAGATTTGAGCAAGTACTGCCCCATTTAATACAAAATAAACAGATTCCTTGAGATGGACCTCAAGGCACTGTGATGTAAGTGAACACACTTTGCTATTATTTCAGAAATAAATGTCACCTAAAAAAAGCATCCCATACCATCTTCTGTCTTCATTGTTTCCATATATATGCAAAGTACATGTATATGTAAACAGACAAGATTGCCTGAAATCATTTAAAGTATCAAATTGTCTTAAAATAGCTGCCAGATATGGAGATTTCCACTTCCTCTCATTTAGCAAACATCCTATTGCACATGGCATTTCAATTGTTGACTGCTCTGAATGAGTCATTTCAACTATCATTGTTCTTGGTCTGCTGATGTTCTGCAAAACAGTACATGATCATTATATACTGATGACTGCCTAAGGTACAGAACAAAGGTACAGAACACAAAACATTTCTAATTTGGCAAATATAATACAACACTAAATGTTATAATCCAAGGAAAACCCTGAAATTTTCCCACTCACATATTATAGCTATTGTGTTATTGCGTTTGTGAGGAATCACAATTCAATTACGTTAATGCAATGCCAATGAATTACTACAAGAAGTGGGCTCACTGGCTACATCATGAAGCCACCCAGTGACTGGGGATTCCCCCTGGGTGAGATAGGCCAACAAGGCACCAGTTAACCCCATGGAGCTATTCACAATGGCAGGGGTTCAGTTGTATCTAAGATTCTAACCTAGCACGTCACAAGAAACGCACATTGGAAAAGTTTATATAGATCTGTTTGCTGCATTTTTATACCCTGTTATTTACTACACATTATAACAAGGTTTAAAGGCTATGTTTTACAACTGTGATGCTTGTGGCATCATCGGCCAATTGGACATCATCTTAAGTTTTATTTTTGTCAAGTAGTAAATTATAAGTACCAAAATAGCATTGATTTTAAGTATTAGTCAGACAATGATTTTGAAGTTTCTTACAAGCAATTTTGTCAGTTAGATCCAGATGGAGGGAGGGATCTAACTGACATTAGATCACACTCCATCCTCATGCTAATCATTTTTGATTAAAATGTATGTGGTTGTGTTTAAAAAAGACAAATTACTGCTGAAGATTTGAGCAAGAACTGCTCCATTTAATCAAAAATGAACAAATTCCTTGAGATGGACCTCGAGGCACTGTGATGTAAGTGAACACACTTTGCTATTATTTCAGAAATAAATGTCACCTAAAAAACGCATCCCATGCCATCTCCCTGTCTTAATTGTTTCCATATATATGCAAACTATATGTAAACAGACAAGATTGCCTGAAATCATTTAAAGTATCAAATTGTCTTAAAATAGCTGCCAGATATGGAGATTTCCACTTCCTCTCATTTAGCAAACATCCTATTGCACATGGCATTTCAATTGTTGACTGCTCTGAATGAGTCATTTCAACTATCATTGTTCTTGGTCTGCTGATGTTCTGCAAAACAGTACATGATCATTATATACTGATGACTGCCTAAGGTACAGAACAAAGGTACAGAACACAAAACATTTCTAATTTGGCAAATATAATACAACACTAAATGTAGTTGTTATAATCCAAGGAAAACCCTGAAATTTTCCCACTCACATATTATAGCTATTGTGTTATTGCTTTTGTGAGGAATCACAATTCAATTACGTTAATGCAATGCCAATGAATTACTCCAAGAAATGGGCTCACTGGCTACATTATGAAGCCACCCAGTGACTGTGGATTCCCCCTGGGTGAGATAGGCCAACAAGTTACCAGTTAACCCCAAGGAGCTATTCACAACGCGTTGGTCACGATGTGTGTAAGACTCTAACCTATAGCATCACAAGAAATATGGATTGGAAAATTCTATGTAGGTCCGTTTTTTAACTGTCAAGATTAGAAACCCGAAAAAGGTCATTGGTCGTGAGTTGTGACATGCAATGTTTGCATCATGTCAGTATATGTGATGGATCTGTTTTCACCGTAATTTCTTCATTTGACAAATACATTTTGTAGTTCACCTAAAAGCTATTTAATTCATTGAGAATTACAGCAGTCATGATAAATGATTCTGTGGTTACTATGATGCATGCACACCAACATGCATGTAGTATTCATTGTACAAAGGTTGTGAGAATAAATTAATTTTATTCCCTTTATTTAGGAGACAAAAACAGAAACATGCAATAAAAATAAATGCATAAAACTGTGGATCTGGACTGTCATAAGCCTCAGATTAATAGCTGTCTATTGCTACTTATCAATGAAATAAAGGTTGTTCAGCCGCATGCCAAAAAATCAACAGTCGAAAAGAAAGGAAACAATTGGATAGTTTTTTTAAAACTGTACTGAGCTATAACAATATGAAATAGGTGGACGAAATCATACCTCTGCACTTTATGAGTTCATCAATAACATAATGTGCTCATTCAGTATTAGACAAGTTGTCAGTCCCAATGACATATGAGGTCATCCAAATCACATATATGGTCATTTGTGTCTGGTAGGCCAGAAATATGGTATTGATGTTACTAGGCAAATCAATAAAGAGCACAGACAGTTACAGATTGGTTTGGCTGCTGTGAGCCCCTGTGATTGGTCAAACGGTTTAACAAGAGGGACACATGCATGCAGTTGCCTGATGGACCTATTCCATCGGCTGCAGGGGTTGGTATCCCTCTTTTTGCAGTTGGTGTAAAAATAAATTCAGTGGTGTTTTGTTAGTTCCATATTTTGAGTATTGCAGTTTAAACTTAGGACATTTTGAAGATGGGAAAACCGGAACTAAAGAAAACAGTCATTTTCAGCCTAGTTTCAACCTATATATTGCCCATATACTCTTATAACAGTTTTGATAATGTTGTGCAGTTGTGGATCTAATGATGCTTTCCTCAAGGAAAATACTGAATTTTGTTGTTTGTAGTGGCATTGTCTGTTCAATGTTTTTTTGTTTTTTTTTTCAGCATAATGCAAGTGAATTGCTTAAATTTAGGGTTTTCCTCCTAAAAAATGGCGACAAAAGCAAAACGGAGGCGAGCCTTGGCAAACACCACCAAGCAGCAAGACCATGCAACTAGCACCAATACGAAAACATATTAGGAGCATCGTAGCCTTATCAAATCACCTTTGGCCCAACAGTGATTACCTCCATGTCAGTGCCAGTCTAATCCTGTCATGCACACAGGTCTCAGCTGCAGCATGTCACTCAGCCACTGGTCAAATAATATTATCACTGACCTGCCAGTGTGGCCTGCACAGTCAAACTGACATCAGCCAATATCTCTAGCCAATGGGTCCATGAAGCCTGACACCTTCAAAATGTCCCACTCCACAACCTGCAACAACCTGTGGTAAAGGTTACAACATGTCATATAATTTATTTTATACATATTTGAGAGACAAATTACAAAACAGCCCTGCAATGCATAACAATGTCCCTCCATTTCAATCTAGGCCAATTTAAAGTTTTCAGCTACTTTATGGACATATTCATTATTTAGTGGCTTTTCTTGCGAGAAGAAATGTTTGGGGTTTCCCTCTTCCATTTCAATTACTTTCTGTCGCTACACATACACTGTTTTGTACAAATCTCCAGAATGCACTAGCCCAACATCAATCTTTCTATTTGTGAATTGTCTGAGCATTAATTACAGTGAAATGAAAAGTACTGTATGGGATGATAAATGCAAGAAAGATAGAACAAGAGCGAGCTATACTACGACGTATAGAGTCGTCGATGGCAATGGAACAATGTCTTTCCAAAAGTGAAGTTTGTTCGAACACAACCTTGAGCACACAACTTGTTGACCAACGGAGCCATTTTATGCTGTAATATTATAGTACTCTGTCCCTCTGTGTCCTAATGGTTATAGCAGTTGAATCCGCTGGCCTGAGAGGACGTGGGTTTGAATCCCAGTCCTAGAACTAAATTGGAGCGAATTGGAAGCAGTTGTCACCAGGGAGGGTGGCCGCTATGTTGGTTGGGTCCATTCACCTGTTTGGTATACACAGCAATACCACAGCCAGACTCCACCTTGAATGTGACTGGATGCCCGGTCGATGAGGACATGAACCGCAAAAAAGAATAAGACGCCACCTGGAGCTGGCACAGATAAAAGTTATCCAGGACACATAATTTTATCATTGTATAACCAAAATTGTACAATATGATAAATGAACCACTGTAAAGGGCCTTAGAATGGCACTCATTGGCAGGAGTGCTTCATAAATTAATCAATTCAAATCAATTCAATATTCATTAGAAGTGATACAGAAAGTATGAATTGCCTAATCACTCATTGGAAATATGTGAGCCTACTCATTCAAAGTACAGTTTCAACAATTGCTCTTTCCATACGTTTTTCTCGGTGCAGAATATTTTACTGACTTCTGACATGGTATAGCATATGCTGCTAAGGCATATTTTTACCTTCAGCGAACGAAGTTCGAAGAAGGTATTGTAATCACTTGGGTAAAAATGCTGTCCGTCCGCCGGGCGGGCGGGCGGGCGGGCGGGTGGGCGGGCGGGCGGTCGGGCGGCGGGCGGATAGATCGTTTCCGGCCCGGCACTCGGCCTCTATTGAATGTATGGGGATGAAATTTGGTACACATCTAGCCTGTATGGTCTAGTTGTGCCTTTTGATGGTCTGATGAATAGATCTTAAATACTTTTTGAAATAATTAACAAAATAGAAAAAAAAAAAAAAATTTGTTTCCGGGCCAAGGCTCGGTCACTATTGCATGTGCATGGATGAAATTTGGTACACACGTGACCTATATGGTCTAGTTGTGCCTTTTGATGGTCTCATGGACAGATATTCTATACTTTCTGAAAAAATGAGAAAAGATATAAAAACATTTTTTTTTTTTTTTTTTGGGCTAAGACTCGCTCACTATTGCATGTACATGGATAGACTTTGGTACACATATGGTCAATATGGTCTAGTTGTGCCTTTTGAAAGGTCTGATGGAAAATATTATATACTTTTTCAAATATTGAAAAAAACATAAAAATTATTATTTTTGTTTCTGGCCCAACATCCGGTCACTATTCCATATACATGGATGAAGTTTTGTACACGTATGGCTTGTATGGTCTAGTTGTGCCTTTTCATGGTCTGACAGATGGCTATTCTATAGTTTTTGTAATATTACAAAATATTTAAAAGAATTTTTTTATATCGGAGCCAAAACTTCCCCACTATTGCATATACAGTAATGCACTTTTCTAAACAAATCACCTATGCAATTAATTTAGCAGTGCTTTTTGATGTGTATAAAACTTTATGAATCATTGGAAAAATAGAGATAATGGAAGGCCACTACTCGACCGCTATTGCATACCTATAAGCAATTTCCTAAACGCACCAATTTTATGATATTATTGTAATCTTCTAAAGGTGTTATTCGCTGAAGGTTTGCTGCTGCGCAGCCTATGTTTTTAGATATTTCCACAGGCGGAGTTATCTCTGAACAAAAGAAGACATTGGCTAAGTTGAAACAATTGGGAAGTCAGAGTCTCATAGACCATTCCCCTCTGCTTTTTAATTTGGCTTACCATCCTCATCAACTATAATAAACATACATCTGATTGGTCTTGGACATGCATGGCCATTCTCAACAAAAACCATATAAGGTATTTTTGATGAGCTTTACATTGTGTGTACAGCAATGAAATAATTATGTCTATATATATATATATAAGATGTCTCAACAGCTCACCTGTACTACCTGTCTTTACTTCTTTTAACTCATATGTTTCTGTAAGAACATTAAAGGATAAACCTTGGCTTCAGTATTATGCTGTGCTATTTGCGGAGTCCTTGTTATTTGGAGGTCTCGACTTGGGAGGCAAGATGTAATGATAGGGGTATACCAGGGAGGTCTCCTGTCACATCACATATTCCAGTCAGCCGTGGAGCAGATTATGTGAGCACTTAGCTATTCCCTGAGACGGGTTCACTAGACCACCTTCCGCACTCCTTCTGCTGCCACTGAGCTCCACCGATGAGTCTCTTACAGATTCCTGCAAGTGAATAGACCTACCTGCTGTCAGTGGTGTGGGTAATAGCCAGTAACATTATATGTTATTTAAGGTAAGCATATGGATAGTCAAGGTTGCTAATTTGTCATCTTTAAGTATTTTTAAATGGTCATGACATAATGTTGTGTCATTGGACACCCATTGAAATATTCAAGCACTGTTGAGAGAAGCTTGAAATTATCTAATTTTTCGCATCTGCCAATGTTAGGTAGTCCATCTTAGTTACCAGTTGGTCAGTATATATTATGCCTTCGCAAACATAAAACTGTCTTGACCACTGTTCTTAAGTGCTTAGAGTTCTTCCACAAGTCTGCTATATGAAATTGCCTGCGTTGTCACTCCACATATTTATGAAAGGTTTATAGTTACCTGTAAGGGCACTTCCATGAATTTGCCCAAACAGCATATGGCTGTGAACACTAAGGCTGTGCCAATAGGTACATATTCTGGTGAATATGTCTGGCAATCAGCAAGTGCAATTCCAATTGCACTTCCAATGAGCAAACTTACATGGGAGCTTCATCGCATACCCAGCTCTGGCCACCTGAAGCAGTTACAACGTTCACAAGGGGTGTTTGTCATTAGATGGTATCTGGCATGCATATTCACAGCCTATTTGTATTTTGCACATCTTTAATTGTGCTGTTTATAGTGAAATAAAAGAATAAAAAACATTGCAAAATCTTGTTATTATATGATAGGAAAGACAAAAAAAAAAGGTGTGTTGGTGTCACGTTTTTATTTGGCGATTACGAGTACACAACTCTCCGCGGGTAAGCCGGGTATATCCTCACACCCACCTTGTTCCTCCAGTTTAATACCACAAGTTCACCCTTCTAAAGTTGCTCCCAGTGGGCCTGTGTGTGTTCAGTTGTAAGCATTCAGATCTGATGCAGGCACTATAAAATACACAAAAGCAGCTGCCATGAAAAATGGAGCAGCCAAGCAACCTGCACTCTTCTCACACTCGTGAATAATGGAGGCAGCCAACAGCTCTATCCTCCCTCAGCTTCTCTCTCTCCTCCCAGGGACATTCCTATCTCTGTTCTTGGCCCTTTATGTCAATCTGTGGCTAAAACTAATAGTGCAGTGGTCCCTGCATTATAAGACAATTGTTGTAAGACCGATTTACCTTATCCGACTGCATTCCTTCTGCGTGAAATGGTACATTTAGTGAAATTCGCTTGCCATTTGATCCAGGACATGACCATTCTCAACAAATACCATACTTCTTTTTGATATGGTGTCGGCTTGTCAAGCGAATTGCACTAAATGTACCACTTCATGCAGGAGGAATGCAGTCGCATTTATCATAAGGCAATTAAGTTGGTCCTGTGAGCAGACTTATTGTCTTATTTTTGAGATACAGGTTGGTTGGCAAGTATAGTAATCAGAAAACAGAAGGGGCTGGTCTATGAGATTAAAATTGATCAATTGTTCTTACTTATTAGCCAGTGTGTTCTCTTGTTCAGAGATAACTCCTCCTGTAGGGATGTCTCAAAAATGACTGATAACAGGTCATCCAATCAAACAGACTGCAAGCCAAACCCACAAGAGACCTCCTCAAAACTGCGGAAGGACGGTCTTCTAGTGCAGGGGCCACTGTATACTCCAGTATATATCCATATCCTGATTTGTGAACCATACTAATATGATAACTGTTAGATGGTTTTCTGACACCCCATGCACACACCCAGAGGTGTAATTAGCCACCAAGCTAAACACTGTCTTCCTCTTGTGGTGGCTTACCGACTGTAAGGGAATAATACAAAACCCACAACATCTTGCAATTCCTGCCTTTCATAAGACAATGATAATACTTATAGGATACCAAAATCAATTCCAGAGAGAATTGGTAGGCATTTGATTTAACTTAAAAAATTCACTTGCCATGGAAAACTGAAGGACATACATTTACAAGCATGCATTCAAGGCATGAAGAACTTTTTCACCAGAAAAGGCAACATTTTGACTTCGGGTAAGAAAAAATATAATGTTGACAGTAGTTATAGTTTCATATATATATTATAAATTACATATATACATTCGATTATAGGAAGCAAAACACCACAAATAATGAATCTGACCTTATATAAACCACGATTTCATATCATAAAAGAGGAACTGAATGGAAAAATGATGCTAAACCCAGCCCACCAGCTCAACTGGTATATGGACAGCCATGGGCTATAGATGTGGGGCAGTGTTACTGTGTAAACGGGAAGGTTAGACTACAACTTGGGAGGCATAATTTTGAGCAGCCTGGGGGAGGGGGCAAAATGGCTTAATATCAATTCCCCACATGGGACGTTGTAAATTACCAGTGATTGACTCGATCAATAGCCATGAGAGTGGCAAGCATGTATTCCATGCACGGAATATCTTCACCAAACCTACTGAATGTGCAGGCCTACACTCTAAAAATTTCAGACAAAATTGGTTTTTTAGATTCAAAATGGTTTTTTGAAAAACCAAATTTCAATGCAAAACCAACATGGATTTAAAAAAAAATCCATGTTGGTTTTTTGCATTGAAATTTTGAATCTAAAAAAACAATTTTGCCATTTTTTAGAGTGTATGTGAATGACAGATGTGGATGCACAGACCTGGCGATGTTTTCTTAATATGCACTGCAATATCTACGAAGGAGGTTTACAAACTTTACATCCTTATTCCTAACAGCATTCATATTTGTATAATTATAGATTGCAGAAGAAGAATTAAACTTAGTGAAATGCACCAAAATGTTCCTTGTAAAGCCATATCCCAATACTTTGCAAATTAACATCCAATATGCAATTGTTAACATGTGGCTTGGTAATTAAAAATTAATGGAATCAGCGACCATTATGAAAGAGGTTCCAGTCAGCGACCAGAAAAAAATCCTGTTGCTCATTCTGTAGATAACAATTTTTCATCAACAGTTTTTCATCAACCACAATGCATTAGAGCTATAAATCACCATTCTTGTAACTCAAAATGACGTCATAGTAAGTTGTGGTCTATGGAATCCCGTCAGGATATATCAGTCTATTTTTTACCCAAGTATACCTACCATGTTATTCTTAATGACTCGGTATCTATGTTGAGTGAGATCATATCTTATACTTGCCATGTTATAAAAATATCATCGAGTCACTCCATTCACCAGTGAGGCCAAATTGACATCTCATTTTGATGTGAAAGATAGGGCCTGTTGTGACATTATTGACGTCCTCACACATCTGAATGTAAGCACTGGTTATTCCTTGGCTGTAACAATTTTACTTTGGACGTGTAAATGCACTTTCTAGGTTTATTGGGACAAAATGAAATTATACAGGCAAACCACCCTCTAACTTTCCAAATGGTGCCAGGGGGGGATCCAGAAAATTCCGGTGGGGGGGTCTATCGCGCTATCGCGTCGCGGAACGCATATTTCGCGACATAATGCGACTGCGCGCTGATAAAATTAACATGTAAAAATATATCAATTTTAGTCTGGTGGGGGGGGATGCATCCCCCCCATCCCCCCCATCCCCCCCCCCCTGCGTCCGTCCCTGAATGGTGCTGCCCAAAATAGCTGGTACATGAGGCAGGCCTATAGCTGCCCATCTATGTAAGATGAAAAAAGGCTCGATCCTGATTCCTGAACCATATATATACAGGAAATTGCACTTTGCCAAAATTAGCATTATAGCAAAGCCCCATATTTTTCGTTGCACCTCTTAAGATGCGATGAACTGAATTGAACATCACAAAACTACACCTTATAAAAAAGACCTTATCACATTGTTAAGAATGGCCAAGTCCTAGACCAGTCAGATGCAAGCAAGTTGCTGAGTATGGTAATTAGAAAACAGAAGAGGCTGGTCTTTGACACTCTGTGACTGTCCAATTGTCTCCCCTAAGCCAGCAGGTTCTTTTGTTCAGAGATAACTCCTCCCATGCGAATGTCTCAAAAGTGACTGATTACAGGCCATCCATTCAAAATGTGTTGATTTAAAATGTTCCCATTGATTATGAAAATATGTTATTCTCTACAGTCTTGCCTGAGTATATTTCCCTGCATAAGTGCAGAACACGCTACCAGAAAAAAATTTTTAGTGCACAATCACTGCACCCAATCAAAATTAATGTTCAAACCGATTGACACCATTGATCCGTTTTTTCTTTGACAAAATTAAATATGTTTTTTTGGCAACTTGCTTTTGTACAATATGACATTATAGGACGAAACGGATAATAAATCAATTAGGATGTACAATGTATAAGACATTATTGAAGTTTGTAAAGCTTTACAATTAAACCTCATGCACTAAAATTCAAGCAATGTGCATGCACTGAAAAACTTTCTTTTTCAAGTCCAATATATATATATCATGTAATTCAGAAGTTTTTGAAGAGATAACTGTTTGGTGTTTTTTCTCTGTAAGAATGACGCTTTTCATAATCGTGTCATTACTTTTCAATTTCAAAGAAAAAGAAAAACACTTTTGATGTATTAACAATTTGCACTCAATCGACTAACATGGACAATTTGGGAAATATTTTTTATAAGGAGAACATGGATTGATTCATCATGAGTGTGTATACTTCTCAGTGAACAGTTGCCTACAAGATCATGATTACATGACTGTGAGTTATGCCCCAGTCTCACGGCGGCTCCCGGAGAACTATTTAGATCGGCGTCGAAGTATTTCCTGGTAATTTGGATGAATTTGGGTGATCCGCCGTCGACTTTTAACATCCCCCCAGGGGAAGTTTTTGTTCCCCTCAGCGGTTCCTAGAAATGGAAAAACTGCGCCGTGGATGTCAAAAAAGATTCAACAGGTACCAACTTTTTTTACATGACGGCGGAGCAGAGCCCAAAATTTTCTTAATTTTTGGATGTCCGGCGTGGATTTTTTCAGTGAGAACGCCTCAAAAACATCTCCGCCGGGATATTAGGACATCCCCTGCCGCTGAGGGGACCTCTCCTGCCCCCGCGGGGACCTTTCCTGCCCCCGCGGGGACCTTTCCTGCCCCTGGGAGGACATTTGAAGCCTCGCCGGCAGTTTTTGACATCCCGCCGCGGTGAAATAGGTTCACTGAGGGGCAGTTATAGGTTCCCTGAGGGGTACTTTTTATATCTCGGGGTGATATAAAAGTATCCCTCAGGAGGAGGAAATTCCTTTCCCCCGGCGAACTTTTGGGGACGGCGTACAACTTTTCTTCTCCGCAGTGAACAAAAAGAACCCCGCCGTGATATGCTTTTAATTAATTATGTAATGGTTTTATAAACATTGTATGTCGCCGTGATGGTCATTTTTTTCCTAGAATTCAACTCAAGCTGCCCCTCAGTGGTAAAAAGTTCTCCGTAACGTGCCGTGAGACTGGGGCATTACTCTATGGTAGGTCAAAATGTAGTCCGCCTGAGCCTGACCAACAAAGTCTTAACAGGCCTTATAGCCAATCAAGCTGCTTGCTGATTGTTTTGATTAAGGTGTGCATTATTGTTAATCACGACCGGATGTTTTGACTGACTTAATTGATTAGTCAGTCATCTTAATCAGACAATCACACTCTGTGTCAGTTTTGAAAAGGAAGAAACAGATACATCCATATAATGAAATGCTAATTTTTATTTTTATTTTTGTTTCACACTGCTAAAAAAAATGCAAAATTGTATTTCTGATCACTCATTATTTAAGCGGTGATCTGAATACACGTGGCTCTGAGACATATATGCACATGATTTTAATGGATATAGTCATGCCATGTTAAATACGAAAAAATCACAGGCAGGTATTTTGGGCAGCATGAATATTATGTGACTAAAAATGCAATAACTAACATGAAGTCCAGTTATAATGCCATAATTAGGAAGTTCCTGGTATAAATTTATGCTATGCCACATTTTCAAGGCAACTTGAAAACTATATGGTTCTCCTTCCCGAACATTTCCTGAACCAATGTTTAGCAAATAAATAATACAGTGCAAAGTTCAATGTGAATGTGTGATTTTTTATAATTCAGAATGCCTTATACTATAGAGCTTATACTTATAGTATCATATTTATTATATGATTTGAACAGGAAACGCTTGCTTATTTTCGACCACTATCCATTGTCCATGCTAAACACGTTTTAAAAATTAAAAGTTTTATGTGTAGCCTGATGTAGACAGTTTGCACAGCTGGACACAAATCATTACAACCCGAAAACCTACAAGAGGTCAAAGTAATCTCAAGGCATATAGTATAGGTTACAACATTACATAAGCAGGAAATGAAATATATTTAACAGTTGGAGCAACACCCATAATCAACATGTGTGGTGTGTATATTGGTATGTTAATTTGTCTTTCGTGTGAGCAATAAATCGATGGCTAATGATACTCAATTATAAGCTAATGTTATGACATAATTGTGCCATAATGTGCCAGAGTAGGGCAGCAATCAAGCTGAAATGCTAAGGACCCAACCCCATCAATATTCACTTAATCTCACTTCCTTACAGATAGCTAGGGCCATTCATCTCCTCCGGATTAATGAGCACCTAGGCCTTTTTCATTCCCAATGCATGGATTTGCCATGAAACTACCTAAATTACAAGTTGGTGCATGATTGAGTGATGTTTTTCTCAGTTCTTTGCATATTAGTCAGCACAGTAATTGGCCAGGGTCAAGTAAAATCATAAGCCATTTGTCGAAAAATGGCCAGAAAAGATATATTGTAAGTAGTACATTTGTTACTGATCACTTTTTGTCTATTTTAAGTGAAGTGTCATTACACTCCTGACACAACCATGACCTGGCTAACATCAACCATTTGGTCTTGGCTACTGCAATCGGGGTTCTTGGGTTACATGTCAATAAAATCAAATTAGTTTTATTATCAAAAGTGCCCATCACAACCACAACTTCCCTAAGTGACTACCTGCTGTCAGACGGTCATCTTTAAAAGCAAAACCATGGACAACCAGCAAAAGAAAAATTTCGAAGTGATGCATGTTCCTCCTATATACAGATTGAAATATCTCAGTTATCAGTATATACCTAATACAAAGGAAAAAGGAAAATTCAACTGAAACATACATCCTCACGAAGTGAAGCTATAAAGTACAGTGCGACAAACAACTTTGGATGATGTGAGAGACACAACAATGCGTACCACTTAGATCCACCTGATTGAGCTGGAAATGAATTTATCTAAATATTTCAAAATGACCAATTATGTAATTTCTCTAACAGCAAAACATCATACATGTAGTTATAGCTTCACTGATGGGTAGACCTTAAAACATGTGTCCCAACTTAGTCACTTAAAATAACCCTTTTATCTTACGATAATATGTTCTTTACCACATCCCACTCTGAGCCTTTTTTGCCCGGGTTGCATTAACCAGCAAGCCAAGTCTTACATTTAATGTAGAACATCAAATTAAAATCCAATATGCAGTTGTTTACACGTGGCTTGGTAATTAAAAATTAATGGAATCAGCGACCATTATGAAAGACGTTCCAGTCAGCGGCCAGAAAAAAATCCTGTTGCTAATTCTGTAGATAACAGTTTTTCATCAACCACAATGCGTTATAGCTATAAATCACCATTCTTGTAACTCAAAATGACGTCATAGTAAGTTGTGATCTATGGAATCCCATCAGGACACTTCAGTCTATTTTTAAACACTATAGAAACATGACCAAAGTGAGATAATCGTCTTGTTAAGTGTCCTCAAGCAGGTTAGGAGCTATAGTAGCCTATACGTTGCGGTTCACAAGCAATGCAATCCCCATGCAGAGGTGTAACTGGTAGGCATAGCTGTGTTTATCACACTCTTCAACGGTGTTTGTCACACCGCGCTAAATGGTAGTTCCATTTTATGAGGACATTCGATTAGGCCGCGATGGAATAAAATGGCCATAAATTGAAGAGTTTAGTGTATCAAATTACAGAGTAGGGAGGCATAGTTTAGCTGAAGCTGCAGTGAAGCACATGATTTACAGACATCGCGGTGTGTCATGCATGTGGCTGCATTCAGCAAGGTTGTCTTTGAGTTGCATGTGCAGCTAATAGCCAGATATACAGTGACCGAGGCATGTCTTATCATGGCATGGGTGTAGTTTAGCTGGTCGCTCAGTGCCTTGTGACTTGGTGTGTGACTGGCCGTGTGACTGGCTGTGTGACTGGCTGTCTTACTGCATGCCCTGCAAGCTCCTGCATGACTGGCAGTGTGGATGCTGCAGTTGCCTGTCTTTTCATTGACCCAAGAGCACAGGAGCAGCCAGGTCTCCTGTCCTCTGGGGCACTTCTTGACTCCAGGGTGATGCCAAGGTGACGTACATGAGATGAGGGCCATGCAAAGCTAACAAACAAGCCCTCCTCTCACCCATGCACTGGCTGCAACCCAATGCTACACCCAAGCACCCAACAGCCTCTGGCATACTGGCAGCCAGTGTGCATGACTCTCGTATTAGCCTCCACACACTCTCTTAATTGACTTAGCGTGATCGGGGTTGTAAAAGCTGCTCCATCATGCCCCACTGGCTGCCTTGTGCCTTAGTCTTATGCCTTGCCTGCCTGGTTGCTGCTGCAGGGCAAAAGATGCTGCAAGGAACTCTCAGTAAACATCTTGGCACAGTCTTTTAACAGACCTCTTTTAAGACTCTCTCCGGGATTAAACAAAATGTTATTAGCCACTCTGGCCTCGGATTAGCTTTTGTCGATCGGGTCTTCTCGTGACTGCCAATACATGCTCCCCAAATATCGGGACCTATAGCATAACGCTATCAGGCAAAAAATGGTGCAATGCCAATATTAAAGCATCCATTAATAGCTGTAGACAGCTGGAGGCACTATATCGTTTACAACGTTATGACTCGGTGTTTTCTCGCTTCCTCTGGGCTCAGCCATGTTTACTTTCCATTACGCGGCCAATAAAGAAAGCCAGCCAGCAGTTTCCTGAGAGAGACGGAGCTGACCGCTTTAGCTGACCAGCATACAACGTCCATTGCTGCTGATGGCCTTATCCACTGCCGGAGTCTTTTGCATCTTGCGATAAACTGCCAACCTCCAACCTCGACTGCCAGACTCACCAAGACTCCCTAAGACGCTGGAACTATGCCTGATATACCAACACAACATGGTCTTGTCAGTAAACAAATGCAAAAGCATATCAGTGAGAGCGCTGAATCGGTGTCCTTGAACGATGTGCTGTGAGTGATTCCAAAAAGGATTATTAAATCATCATTCTCCTGCCAATGATGCCAAGTGAGTGATGCCAAATGAATGATGCCCCTAAAACTGATGCGCCACGATGCCGTTTTGCACCAAATGAGAACCGGAAGAGAGGGGGTCAGCAGATGCACCGCAAAAGACAGCACAAATGGGGAAGTAATGGCCACAACGAACAATCCATCAACCTGCCAAAAAGGCGAACAGGCGATTTTGTTTGAACCCACTCACAACAAATTCACCGTCATGTCAGTTTTCAAGAAACTTTCGGACAAACTGAATGAGACTATAGACCCACTGATGAACTTGGGTTGACAGACAAAGAATAAGAACAATTAAATGTTCAGTTCCATTCAGCGCATGCTCTGCCGCCTTTGTAGATTGGAGACAAAATCAGCGATAACATTCTGCTGCATGGTATTCCAATTCCCACTTCAGTAAGTTTCCTCGTGCCAATTCCAAGATGCATACATATAACTTTCTTTTCCTATTTGAACATTCCACACTTCGTCAGCAGGATGTCATACAGCATTTTGACTTACTTTTTATTTGTCTTTCAGTTTGACTTTTGTGATACGAAGACATACATGTCTTCCCTATAAATAGAGGCAATCCCTGAAAAGTAGATCAGCTGCCAAAACCTGTTTATTCAAATCCAATGTACATGTCCACCCCGATTGATTTCTTTCATCTCAAATTCAGTCAAATCAGGCAAATTCCAAGACCTAATTGGTGAAACATTGAACAGTATGCAAATCATGTTGCCAATTTATTGCCTGTAGTGATAGAGGGAGGTGGGATATGAAGTTTAGAGGCGCCAAGGGAACATCAACTCATGATAAATCTACAGTTGATAAAGTTGCCTTTGACATTTCTAAGGTCCAATGAATTTGGAGGAAATCGCAGCCTCAGATGTTCAGATAACGTGCCTACAGGATGTCTAAAAATCTAGAATTGCAGGTCTGCAGAATTTCAAAACAGGAGAATAATGTGGCAGTAAAGCACAGGCAGAAGGAGCGCTATAAATATGTCTGCTCAGATTTTCAAATCGCATTAAGCTGTGATAAAGCGGATCAAACTGAAACCGACAAACAAAAAAGTGGCCCTAAATGTGGACAAGACGCTATCGAAACTTTCTTCCTCCAGAATCACATTTCTGTTGATTTAATGACATCAGGCAGTAGGAAAGCCCAGATTAGGGTCCTGCTATTGCTTTTAGGAGGTGTGGAGGATTATAGCTTGCATATTTTGTGGATGATTGTATTATCCCTCCGTATACATGTCGTTACTGCAAGAACATGCGAAAAATCTCTGTCTGTTCGGTCTAATGGACAGTAATGGTATAACTCAATATGATGTGTTTCATCAGAGCTTTACTTTATTTTAAGGCTAATAATGATATCAGAAGGTCTACTAGGCCTGTGATTTGGTCAGATGCCCATGCTGCAACATGAAGCAAAGTACATGATCATGCTTCCCAGAAAATCTACAAAACCAGAACAACCCGCTTTTGACATCAGGTCTCAAGCTCAAGCAAACATAAAGTCACGATTCTCCATATCAAGTGTACCTTTTCTAATACATGTTTTATGTTGAAGTATACAAGCCTTGAGCCCATTTCGGATACATGGAGACAAAAAATGTACATAAGTCCGATCGTACGCATCAGTTGCTACATCAAATACCCGGTGCTCACATTTCCCTGCATTTTACAGCACATCCTTTCTTTATGGGTTTTGGGAGGTGTAAATAGCAGTTCAAAGGCAATTGCGAACTCGGTGTGAGCAAAGCCGGGCAGAGCCGCACAGAGCCGCGCAAAGCTGAACATGTCTCGAGCGGGCATAGGAAGTGGCATGACAGGCAGAGGGTGCGGTAAGGATTACAAAGTGTGACAGGAGAGCTGCAGGCAAGTGCTGAATGAAAGGACACCGTGTCCCCAGCACCTCCATCACAAGCATCACTTTTAATATCCGGCACTGACATGATTAGAGTTAATCTAGGCATGGGAGAGAACTCGGCCCGGTGAAAAATGAACCCAAGCCAATTTGGTATTCTGGGCAACAAAACACAGCGGCGGTAATTAGCCATAAGACGACACCGCCAAATAAACTTCACACAGTAGCGAGCAAAACCAAAATCATCCCATATTACAGCTCAATCGATTGCCGGAGATCGATGAATTTAATGTTTTAATCAGTGTTAATAACAATGCTTTGAAGTGATTTGCTGCGATTTGGGAGTCGTGAAAATCCGATACCATAGAATTAGCTGTGTCGTGGCTGTCAGTGTCAGTATCCTGCTGTAGATCTTGTGGAAAAGTAAAAAAAAATCCAGAAATGTTTTCAGATGTAATATATTATGGAATCGCCAATATTTTGTGGCCTGACCTCACAAGGACATCCAGGACAGGTTATGATTGCTGTCTGATAGTATCTGTCTGGCGAATCTAGCGAAGGGAGCCATCGGTTATTGGAGCTGCTGTATCGGAGCCGTTGGAAACCTTCTTGATGACAGTTGCAAATAGATTCTGCCAGGAGTCAGGAGAAGGGATGGGCTTGTCCTTGGTGTCTATAGCTCCAGCACTAAGAGCCTTTTCCTTGGCAGTTGATCAAATCTTAAAAATCAACAAGGTCTCTAAAGCTTTTTAGTTGGCAAGTCTCCCTCTCCTTGAGGCTACCTGTGAAGTTGCAGGCTCCTGAAGTTCCTCTTTGTTCTCCATTACCGCTCTCCTTGAGCACAGAGGGTAATTTAATGACTATTAAATGATGTGGAAACAACTACTTCATCTGGTATTGGTATTCAATCAATAAACTTGTAATATTGTAGCCAAGTACTTGCAAAGCACTACTGAAGTAGCTACAGTTATACATGTAAACCTCTTTAAATTTAGTAGGATTTGACTGTTTCAACTCATATAGAAATAAGAATAGGGAGTCATTTCTCAAAAATATGAGTGACAATGAATAATTAGTTCAGAGTAAAGTGAGTATGACTGGCATCATTACAAGAGAGATCTATATGTTTCAAATTTCACGAAATTGTCTTGTACTGAAAATGTATTTATACTTGAGCTCACTTGGGACACCATTACACACTTCAGAAATATGTCACAAGATTGTGACCTTGAGATAAAGTGAGAGGTGATGCAATGGCCTTGACAGTCACAAATCAAATCCAACAAAATCAAATAAAGGAGTAAAACAAGGAGCAAAATAGCCCTGACAAGTACCAGTGAAGAGAATGTTCAAGGCTGAACCAATACATACATACTATACCATGCATTTGGAACATATTTCTACACTGCAGTTCTGGAATACATGTATGAAAGTTTGACATTAGAGTACTACGATTTTGATGAATTATTTTTCAATAGGCTCCTTGAAAAAGGTATATCAAACATGGAGGGAAAGGCAGAAGATAAAGAGACTATTTATCTATTGTAGAAAGAAGATCATCAGAGAAGAGTTATTTACAAGCACACTCACTGAAGTCTCTAAAATTAGAAAAAGAAGTTAAAGGGAAGAAGAAACGGAAATGTAAAATCAGCAGCAAATGTTTTAAAAATCTAACCCTGGCTATCTGTTCAAGCCATGGAGGTTAAAGAGTAAAATCCTTGGTTTTCAAATTATCTTACAGGTCAGTTATCCTAGAGATTGATTAACCTAAACTGTGCCAAGTACAAGAACATTAAGATCATCAAATGCCTTCAGAGACTAGTCGTTCTGTACCAATTTCAAGACCATTGCCAGATCTTTTAGCACTTAAGTCAAGGTCTACTACTCTTGAGCCTCCTTCCAGGTGGCATTGAAAGATCTGCCACAAAATCGACTTTCAGAAGACTCTGAAAACATTTCTATTTGTATAATTTTAACATTTGACTCCGAAAAGCGAATGCATTTTACGGAGCGATAACTGCTATTGAATTTGAGTACATATGAATACGTTTTATGAAGCGTTAAGCATAGTATTTTTTAAATATTTTTTATAAACTGTAAGCACATGCTATAGTTATTGTATGGGTGCTCCTCATTCACTTTTAATCATTTATTTGGTTTATTATAATTTATATATTTTCCACAATACTTTCTATTGACATATACACATAATTTGTAAATTGTATGTTTAAAATACTCATTCATTCATTCATCAATTCATTCATCCATTCATTCACATAAAATTTTATTGTAAGATCTATTTCACATTATATTCATAGAAGATTTATAGATTGTCAAGGTCTTTCTCCTTCTGTTGAACCTGTGTGTGTCCCTGAACAGCTGAACTATGTTTTGGTTTGTAATAACTAGAACAAATATGTACAGCATGTAACGAATTCTGTTGTCAATACAAATCAAACGATTTGGGAATAGGCCACAACTTGTGATGACACTGTTGATTGATCGACCACCCATTTTACTCCTCTCTGCACAACCTCACTGAAGATATATTGACCACGTGCATACAAACTATGCATAGCTGATAGAAACTGTTCAGGCAATCATAATAGCTGTATAGATGTGTTTTGATTGAGAAATCTGGGTCAGAAACATCGTTATATATAAGTTTAACTGTCCATTGCATCCAGTACTAAGTGATACATCAAGCTGCCTTTGTATTGAACCAGATAAAATCATATGTCACAAGATACTCATCAGCTCACCAACTGTGAAGCTTATAAATCAAAGGCCATTCAGTGATATCAGGCAACATCTTTAGACATACAATTATAACAGGATGGTAACATCAATATTCAATAAAACTCTAAAAAAGAACACTCAATGGCCAATTAAATGTACATTGTATACAAATACATATATAGCTTTGAGCGAAACACTGTCCTTCTGAGTTTAAAATTGCCAATTTGGCTTGCTGATGTCAAGTTTTATTATTACATTTGAGGATGGATCAGGCCTATATATATATAGCCAATCAGTAATAATTTGGTTGTTTACTTACTATTCATTCACAGCACTTACTAATTATAAAGTTAAACAAACAGTACAAACATATGCCCATTATAAACAGGCATTGATCAGTGCCTTTCACTGTTCTGCAAAATATTTTTGACAAGTTAAATAAAAACAAAACAAGAAGTATTCAGCAAATATGGCAAAAATTCCAAGCCACTGATTCGTATTTTGACAAGCAACAAATTTTTGGATGTTTGTTCCACATTTAATAGAGGTTTCAGGTCGGGAATAACATCATTATCATACTCCACCAACTGGGTCTATCTGGTCAATGACATGTCCAAAAATAACCCCATATTAGATATATAGACAATATAAGATAGACTGGGATAAACTGCAGTGTATAGGTCTAGCCATATCCAGATGGGTTTATTTATCCCAAGCACCGTGTAGTTCAATATACCCATTACTGGGGCATTATGGGCATTATATAGGTATCTTGTGCCATAAAAGCAGATTGCATTGGCAGCTTATACACTGATGCCAAGGAAGGATCAGGCCTCCTGCCTCCCCTATCCCCACAGATCCCCATAACCTGCAGGCTAATGCTTATAATTTCACAGAGCAGCCCTGCACAATATTGACTGGTGCATTGGCCGCCCTCTTCTCATTGTTTCTATTTTCTTCGTAATATCCACGTAATCAATAGGAACAACACCCAGTGTATGCTAAGCAGGGGGATTAGTCCTCGGTCTGGAAAGGTCAGAGTAGCCCATATAGCACCATGCAGGTGGTGGCCCCCACAAAAATGCAATAGGTGTAAATTTCACCCCTGGACTTACACTGACAAAGAAGAAGAAGAATAACTGCACAAGAGAAACAGAGTCTGACAAGCGGTGTGAATGCTCCTGTTTTTTTATGGGAGAGATCGGAGTAAACAGATCTGTCATTGTTGCGGTCTCAAAAAATAGCATTTTTTTTTAACAGCCACGTTTTTTGTCATGCATGTAGAAAAAGGAGCCATTCAAGCCGCAATGGAAGTAGGTCAGGAACTCATGATTAAAACAATTATGCTTTTCCTACCGACACAAATGTAAAACTTTTAGTCAAATGGTCAGATAATAACGGAACTGATATTTTAAAATGAAAAGGTTACGCAAGCACCAGAAGAAAACGCAGATGAAGGGTGATAGCAAAGTATATTCTTTTCTTTTTTTGTGAAAAAAAATAAAACAAACAGATGAGCTTAAAACTAATGTAGGCATATTGTGAAACTATACTAACTTAATCTACTCTGACTTGATTGTGAGACTTGAAGAAATCCAATGTTTATTGTTGTTTTATTCTGACCGCCATCAGCACCAAGTGCATTGCTATGTGTGTATCAAAATGCCTGGATGAGACAATCAAAACTTTTCAATAGACATTTCGTAATCAAGGGATGACATTGTTACTTTGGGGCATTTTCATCTTGTCGCGAAATGAATAGGTCCCCGTTTTGTACAAACAGTATTGCAAAAAATAGAAAAAAACAATTCAATGGAAAAAAAGACACCACACAATGAAATGGAGTGCAACAATGTCATAGCATTGTGGACATTTGTGGTACATGTGGCATGCAATTGTACTGCAGTATTTGATGTGATTATGGCATTATGAGTTCATTAAGCTAATGCATGAGTAAATCCCCAACATCACAAACACAGGTCAATGATTGTGAATGTGTATGCCGCCGAATGGGCCATTGTATGGATCAATGACCCAAAGTTTGCCTGTGCCCAACCCAAACTGACCTAATTGAAAAGGTGGTGATACCCAAAATAGTACTTTTATTAATGGACCTCATAATTAATTAAAACTACGAGGGGCGTTCAGAAAGTTCACGGCTTTTTTTTATATGGACACTTGTAATCAATCTAGAACTATGATTTTTTTACAGGATAAAATTCAGCTGTTTTGGAATGGATTTTTCAAATTTTGGGCAATTTGGTCATTTTTAAGTCATTCTGTGGTTTCCATGGGAACCGAAAGATCAGCTAGGCGGAGCAGGTAATGCTGAGATCAAGAAAGCCAATGAATTTTGGCTGAGAGCAACCTCGCTCTATCACTTGTATTAGTGAGATTGACAATAATTGATACAAGAAATATAATACTAGCTTTTAAAAATACTCCCAAGTACACCAGAAGCATTAATTCATACACCTGACCCGTTGAAGAAAATTTTCCTTGAAGCCGTCAAGACAAAGTTTTGTGAGCAAATTTCGGTCATCCAAAGCCTTTTCCCCTCCGGTGCCTGAAACTATAGCCTCTAGTGACTAAAGTAAGGGAAAAGCAGGACTTATGTAAAGCTGTATGTCATAGGAATAGCTGGGATGGATAATGCTGTCTCTTTAGGTCTCTTGTTCATACCAGTGAATCCATTCTTTGTCATAAGTCTTCATGTAGTAAAGGACCCACATCCTGCCGCGTGAAACTCTCTTGCAAAATCTGGCATGCAGGAGTGCTGTACAACAAGGGTTCAGAGTGAGAATACAAACATTTGGTGTGTTTGAAAGTATATTTAGAAGCTAACATCATATTTCTTGTGTCAGATATTGTCAATCTTACTAATACAAGTGATAGAGAGAAGTCTTTACCAGCCACAATTTATTGGCTATCCTTGTCTCAATATTACCTGCTCCACCTAGCTGATCTTTCGGTATCCATGGCAACGACAGAATGACTTAAAAATGTCAAAATTGCCCAAAATTTCGTAAATCCATTCCAAAACAGCTGAATTTTATCCTGTAAAAAAATTCATAGTTCCACATTGAAAATAAGTGTCCATACAAAAAAAAGCCGTTAACTTTCTGAACGCCACTCGTAAAACTAGCCTTTCATTCAGAAAAATTGTCAGAGGAGATGTCAAAACGGTAACATGAGATAATCAAGCTTACACCATATCATATCAAGCTGTCAGTTGCTGAAATATTATGATTTAAATGGTCATTGATGAAATTTCTTCCGAATAAATCCAACCACCACTTAGTCACACCCAGGGAAATGGAATGAACAAGCATTCAGGCAATACTAGCTTTTATTTTCAGGGAACTTTTCCAAATCAGGGAAAATTGGTGAAGCTGTCACACTCACAGGCATGTCAGAGAACCCCCCTTTTTTGACGACTAATTAATTTTCTCCCATTTTCCTAAAGTTCCCTTAAAAAAATGGGTACATTGCTACTGTCATTGTGCAATATAATATATTAGGAAATAGAAGAGATGGAAGACAAGTGCCACTTGGTAGAGACTAATACCATGCCATCTGTAGAAGGGTGGGTCAAGGTAGAAACTTGATGCAAGGCTCCAACTGGGAGGCCATCTTCACTGACTTCAGCGTCTCTAGCGGAGTGCAATTAGTGGATTAGTGCATGGATTCCTTGGAAACAAGGGACAATTTCTATTCTACAGACCAATGTCCAACAGTGGTCAATGTAGGAGCCGAGATGACAATGGGCCAATGACAATAGAGCAGTGATCATGTCCAGAATTCCTGCTCTTAGTAGGAGAGGGGGGGGGGGCTCTGTCCAGAACAACTCAACGGGCTGCTCTCTGAGATCTGATGAAGTACAGCTGTAATTAAGTTGTGGGGAGTTCTGGGACAGCAGATGATGGAACATCCCCAGCAGTTCTGTCAGTAACATCTCCAGCAGCAAGCCTGTTTCAGCAGCAGAACTGCATGGAGTACTTCTCAAAATGAACAATGACATCCAAGGCTGTGGTCATCTGGTTTTTCTTCTGACCTCCCTCCTACTTGCCCCTTGCTCCCTACATCTCATCTAGTGGAGTCCCTACAGCTGTTAATCTACAAGTCTTGATTAATGCTACAGATGGGTTATTGATTGGCTGTCCATTCAAGGTAACATTGAATACAGTCACATCAACCACTTCTTAACAACCTCAACCGCAGACCACTAACATTATATCACATTGCTGATATCGTATAGGAATTCCATAGCAATCACAATTCAATTTCATGGTTCAAAGACAACATAGATGCAAATTTGGATGGCTTGCCCTCCAAAATAGATCTTCCATTGATCATCTGAGATGAGATGGTTCCTGAATAACGCTCCGATGGAAGTTGAGAACTTCTCATATGTATCAAAGTCTGTTTGGAATACGTCCAATGCGCAAAGCTTTCGTATATGAACCTAGTGATCTGTCTTATACTTTTATTTTCTTTTATCGATGTCATTGTTGACTTTCAGATTCAGGCTAACTTTTGTTGCATGCATTTCAGATTTGTCTGGTAGTCGTTGTACAAACCGCTCTTTCAGTGTGCGTAAACGATTTTTTGGTCGGGTGAGCTCTCAGATGAAAGGTCGCATATCACATTTCTTAAAGTCTGTCGGGTAATTTCCCTTTGTAAAAGATTGATAATATTTATTAAAATAAATTTATAAAATAATTCAGATTTCATTCAGTAATTTTACACATGAATCTAAACTCAGGGGCAAGTATGATTTAATGTGTCACAATTTGCAAAAAGCCATCAATAGTAATTCAATTCATCTATCATATGACAGAGTATATAAACAATCTATGAGTAGGAGTTCGTGTCTGGCAAGCCAAATCTGTAACAGACACTATACAGGATATTTCTTGGAAGAGCATAAGTCGAAGAAGCGTTTGAGGGTGGTATGCTACCCACACCCAGGGCCTGATGAGGCATTAGCATGTAATTAGGCAGAGCTGGTGGAGTAGCCATGAAAAGGGTAATCAGAGCAAGGCAGTCTGTCAATGTGACCAACCTAGCTTAATATACAGACCACATGAGAAGGCAGGGATGCTGGCAGGGGATGCTAGGGGCCTTGCAGTGGCCAAGAAGTGGACTGGAAATGGTCATCCAAGCAACCTCACAGGCGGCTCTCCCCTAAATACTGCCACAAAATGAGAATTAAATTGCTCCAAACACCACAAGATCCATCACTGACACAGCGGCCAGGACATCGTAGGTCAGTTGGTTAAAGCCTTATCTCCTACTGCAAATCACTTGCCCTGCTACAACATGCAGTGAACAAAAATCTCCTCACAGACAGCAAAAGGCTTCGACCCAGAAGTTAGAAACATTGTCAGTGCATGTATTGCGTTGGGTAAAGGAGTAAAGGCCTACAATGTATGTAAGAAATCAAGTTTATACCTAACAATTTTATACACACGATGACAAAAGGTAATTTGATTTTTACTATTTATTGGCATTGTGTCAATAAGGCTTCAACATACGGAAAAACAGAAATGTCAAATATAGGTAAGAATGGAAATACTGAATAAAGTTAAACACTGTCAGCAGTACATTTCGTTTCGGTTAATTCTTTAAAATATTCAGATCTGATCCGTATTTCTTAGTTTGTTTTGTTTACACCTTTGTATCCCGATAAAAATATGTACATTTATATGATATATAATGGATACAGTGATGCATATCTCCCCTTGTACATTTCGTAAGCTTGCATGTTTTATATTATTAAGCAGTATTTTTAACAACGTAAAGTTACAACCCAAAACGACAACATTTTTAATAATACCGCTATCTGACCTTAGGTTCAACATCCTTTTTTGCAGTGCAGAATATTTTCAACAGAATGCTGAGTCAGTGTCATTTCGGATGGTACTATTTCTGTTGCACTGACTTAAATTAAAAAACTTGACATTCTGCCTTTTGATGATAACTGTGGATCACATCAATTATTAAAAGGTCTAAGTACCCGCAGGAGTAAAACTTACTGAGTACTTCATTGAACCAAAATAAGGTGTGCCTTAAAAAATCAATTGTAGACACAGAAAACACCTGCTTGGAAATCAACACACTGTGATATAGATATACATGGTATTTAGATAGATAGATAGATAGATAGACTTTATTTTCCGAGGGTAAAAACCTATTAAGTGTGTACACTTATCTTACATAGGGCCCTCCTGTTAGTAAACTACAAGTTGTTAAAACTACTGTAAATGTATAAGGAAATAAAATTTATGTATGGAAAGAAAAAATTAAATTGTTAAAATACATGACAATATTGATAAACAAAAACAATAAAATGACAATAAACACATGTAAAATAGATATAAAAAACAGGAGGGCTGACTAGGAGTTGTTTACATGCAAATTAAAATAGTCTTTAATGTAAGCACATTTAAAAGCATTTAAACTGTCTTTGTTTCGTATTTCTGGCTTTAAATTGTTCCATAGCTGTGCACTACTGTATGCGAAACTCTTCATGAAAATGTCTTTGTGTCTGCCCCCAGTTAGGTATAAGTCATTTCTGTCACTGCTTCTAGTTTTCCGCTTATTTACATCTCTGACAAAAGTAAACATGTCTCGCATGTAACTTGGGGCAAGGTTGTTAAGACTGCGATAAACCATTGTGGCTTTCCGTAGATCGATTCGGTCATGTATTGGCATCCAGTTTAGCTGCTTAAACATATGGTCACTTGGATGGCGATAGTCTGTTATGTCCAACATAACTCTAGCAGCTCTCTTTTCAGAGAAAAAACAAACAGGTGAACAAACATTATAACCTGGTGTCTGGATTCACAGAGTACACCACACTGTAAGTGAAAACAGGAGGACTGCAAGGAAAACCATCCATAATTATCCAATTATTTCAAATTTGATATTGCAAGTGCTAAGAAATTAAATATCCAAGTTTTTAGAGCTGTTTGCAGATTAGCGGTCCAAAACAATTTCAAAATTAACTTTCAACTTGGTCAGGTGATGTCATTGGCTTAAAAATGTTTTGTTTGTGTCAGTTATGCTTTTAAATCAGTTGATTCAGTGCATATCTAGCAGCACAGGTAACAACAAACAAACTAATTAAATGGCCTACTTCATAAAATACGAAGATTAGGAGACCAACAGAAACCTGTCGATGATGTTGCAAAGCCAGTTTGCAAATTGAAAATAAGAAAATTAAGCTCTTTAGTGGACCGCCAATTTGCAAAGATCTATTAGGATAAAACACAAACTAAGCAAATGCAGGCTTTCTTTGACAAAAATGTACAATTTTTCAGACGTAAAATTTACACTAAAATGGAGTATTGCAAGGTGGGGCACTTAGACCCATTACTTAACATGTCTATCTGTAGGTCACCAATTGTTTACATGCACTTATAAAGATTGCAGTAACAAAGCAAGTCAACCTTCCGAACTAGACTGATCTGCTTATATTTTGTCTTTGGTATCAAAACGAACAATTGAGAAGAAAATTGCTCCACTCTTATGGAAACCCATTTACAGATGTGGGCCACGGAAACGGGACATTAAAACTGTGTGTTTCTATGGCTTCAGTCGAATGGATCTCCTCAATCTTTGGGGACATGCCAAAAACACTTAAGAAGAACAAAAGACAAATATCTCAGGTAGAACAGGTGAGCAGGAATGATGACTGGACAGAAAATTTGCCATAAAGAGCACGAGGTGCTCGGTGGATGTCACTCAAACATCAGAATTAGCTGAATTGCAGATGATGTCATTGCCAATACAGATGACGTCATCTCAAATATATAGGGAATAAATACACGTGCAACTAGGTTAATACCTGCAGACAGAGATTGTTCTATATTTACTAAAGGACTCGCTCGCAAGATACTTTTTTGGGCCAGGAGCTATTTTGACAAATTGTCGAAGGTGTTTTGATTCCATAAATCTTACTTCTCAGGATATTCACTCTAAAAAAATTCAGACAAAATTGTTTTTTTAGATTCAAAACCATTTTGAATCTAAAAAACCAATTTTGTCCCGACATTTTTTAGAGTGTTTACTAAAAGGCTTGGCTCTTTTGTACTTCCCATAAAAGGTAATTCTCCAATTGACTCCGATTTGACACTCTAATTTCCTATTTATTGACCAAGGTCTTCTGAAATTGACAGGCTGACCAGCCACAAAAATATCACTGACTCAAGGCTCAAGCAAGCTGCTGATGACTAAAAATACTGGTGGATTACAAAACAGGGAAACACGAAAGTCTTTGCTACAGCTTCTGGGCCTCGTGATATTTGATATTTATTGCATGAAAAAAAAAAGGTATATAAAAAAGAAATGTGTTGCTGCTATAAGCTTAGTTTGTGGCTAAAAAGGTAGTTAGCCCTGAGTGGCAAAGGTTGCATTTGACCTTTTGGATTGTTATATGTGAAGTAGCAAAGGAGAAAGAGAGTAGGGAGAGAAGAGAAAGAGCAGGTGGAATGCACACTTAGGTGGCTACACAGGTAAAATATAGCAACAGGCATGGCCAGCAAGTACATGTATTAATGCCTGCACTGATGGAGGGACATATATACGCACAATGCCTGCAACGCTGCCAATGCCATTCCTATATCACTGTCGTTACAAGGTCCCTGTGTGACCTTACAGACAACAGAGCAGGCCAGAGAGACAAACAAACAGCAATACAGACAAGTCGAATTTACATTCATCAAAGGACTGGGTCTAGTGCAGCAACACACAACACAAGTTGCAGGCCACAGCCAAACACCAAGGCAATAGCAAGAGCCATGCAGCAAAAGCTAGCAAGCCATGTGCTCCTTGACTACAGCTTGATGCCTGCATTCACAGGCTCCTATCGATTACCAAGTGCATTTGCAAATATTTCAGATTATTTGCAGAGCTCTGGTCCACAGGGTGGTCATTATATTGGCTGCATTTCCAATGAGATACACGTAAGGTCATGAACGCCAGACCAGAGTCGTAATAGCCAGAGGCAGAGGACCATATCCCATCATGACAACAGAATCAGCAGTAACAGCAGCAAAAGAAACAACAGCAGCAGAAGCAGCAGCAGCAGAATCAACAGCAGCAGTAGAAACAGCAGCAGAAGCAACAGCAGTAGAGTGCCAATGGGTGACAACATGCTCAGAATTGATGACCAGGCAAAAAAACAAATGAAGGAAGACCACTTGAGTCACTACAAAGCACATTGTCTTCTGATTCGCTTTCCAAATGCACCTGCCTGTTAAATCTTCTCCTTTCGCTCGCATAAATCAATGCGAATTAATGGAAACCAAACGCAGTATAACCTTACACCGGTGACAAATATAATATTTTATATCAAAGCGGCAATCGATTTGAAAGATAAAAAGGGATGTGACCTCCAGCCGTAGATCAATTAGAGCAAGTGCCTGTTGCCTCTGGTCTCCTTAGAAATCTATAAAGCTGTTTACTGCTTGTCAACTGGATGAATTCACTAGACACCAGAGCCACCACGGTCCAGAGGGCTTCACACCAGTGGAAACCAGTGGTCTACAGACTGGGATGCCAGTGGGATGATCAACCTTGGATCCTGTGAACACACATGAACACACAGATATTATGGTTGTAAACAGAGAGAAATGATGGTTATACACAAAGGCAAAATATGGAAGCTCGCCCTTGAAAGAGATGTGAATTGACACTGGATTCCAGAATTGCGTGCACATTACTGGATGGGGTGAGATTTCGCATCAGAGGGAGCGAAGGGCACTAGCCAAGGATGTATCCGATGGTCGTCCCGGTGCAAACAGTCGGATAACGCAGAGACTCTCCAGAGAGATAAGAGATCTCATCTGCAGGAGTTTGCAAGAGCAGGCTGACAAGAGCTGTCACCTCTGACAACATTATACATCTTGTTCACATAATCCGCAAGGAGAGCTGCACATCCAAATCAGCAATACATTCTATTCTACATCCTATTCATAGACCCTATATTCATACATCCTTCCAAGGGGCTCACAACGTAAACACATTGCTGCCTATTGGTGGAGGGCTAGTCTTCTGTGGACACAGAAATTTATGACTGGAATTGTTGCCACAACATGAACACAATGTTGAGATTTTGTCACAAGGTTGAGACAATGTTTCCACAATGTCACATGCTAATGTTATATCTTGATGTTGCTTCACAACATTATGACAGTTTTATTTCTACTATTGCACAATTCTATGTAATTTACACCAACATTGCAACATCATCACAAAGTTGTCACAATGTTGTCACAGTGTTGCTGCAATGTAGATGTGCCCATTAGGATTTGTACATCCTATTCATACATCCTGTTCATACATCCTATTCTACATCCTATTCATACCTCCAGCATAGAGAACACGCAGAGAAACTCTTACAATAAAGACGTAACCCAATACACCCTGCTTCATGTTGCATTCATGGTAATAAGCAATATGCAGCTAAATATATCGTTTCTCATGATGACCATATCATATGTCAATTCATTCGGCACATCAGCTAACCGTTTAATTGTCAAAGAAAGGATTGTCATATAATGGCAACGGATGGCCCTTTTAGTGGGATATCACATGTAAATGAGCTCAGATGAGAAAGATAAATATTCATTGTGGAATATATAATAAGATATGCATCAAAACTATATCAACTTCTTATCAATACACAATAGTGCCTTTGGAGTATACTTTTGTAGTCCCTGCTGAAGTCAGTCATACAATATATGGTATATACCATCAGATATGAACAGTGCAATATAGGAAGCAATGCATTGCCTAACCCAATTGCATCAGGCAGTTCCTTCCAATAGCACTTCCAATAGCACAGCAATACAAAGGAAACAATACAAGTGATGTGTATGTCTAGCTTTCCACCTTTGGCCTTCTATTTCTTGGCTCCCATTTCTATACCGCAGAACTGGTAACACTAGATGTGCAAAGATACGAACAGTATTCGACATGTGGGGATTGAGTCTATATTTGCGGACGGCAATACATTTAACATCAACTTTGGACCTGTCCTGCAAAGCAGTGTCTGCAAAAGCAGTATCTGCAAAGCAGTCCCAACTAAAGTGATTATTGACAAATTCTCCCGACTTATAGCACTGTCACTACCCCAGACCTCTTCTAAGGTTCTCTAAGGTGGCTTGCGGGGACCTTTATCAGGATTTGCTTCCTCGTTCAATCCCCGCAAAGTAAAAGGCAATGTAAATGAAAGAACACAAGAGATGAGCTGAACAGGACAGCGAAGGAGAAGGGCATGGAAACATTGGAACAGCAGATATCCCAATGGGCAATTCTATGTCGCAACAACGTTGTGACAATGTCGCAATGTTGGTGTAAACTACGTAGTTCTAATTGCATAGTAGAAACGACATTTTTACAATGATGTGAAGCAACATCAAGATATGACGTCAGCATGTGACACAGTGGCAACCTTGTCATAATATTGTGATAAAATCCCAATGTTTTCTTTGTGTTGTGGCAACATAATTTATATATACCATACATTTCTACGTGACAACAGACGAGCCCTCCACCAATTAGCAACGTTGTGTTTACATTCTGTGCCCCTTGGGATAAGCTGAGAGAAGTGGTTTTTTATAGAAGAGGATAGCAGGAGAACACTGCAGAAGGGAGTGAACCCAAAAAAATGAGAACAAGAAAGGAAAACATGCAGTTGCTGGAGAAGGGCGTGCATGGAACAACAGTCCAGCAGAATATAGCAGAGTTTAAAACATAAGAGGAGAACATAGCAAAACAGAAAAGAACGGAGAGCACAGGGGCAGAAAGGAGAGAAGAAGAGGAGAGAAGAAGAGGAGAGAAGAAGAGGAGAGAAGAAGAGGAGAGAAGAAGAGGAGAGAAGAAGAGGAGAGAAGAAGAGGAGAAAAGAAGAGGAGAACAGAAAAGGAGAACAGAAGAGGAGAACAGAAGAGGAGAACAGAAGAGGAGAACAGATTTCATAAGAGAGGATGACAACAGAGCAGGAGAGAAGCACACCAAAGGAGGGCATAAGGGCAGAGGAGCAGGGCTGAGCAAAAGAGGGAAGGCCATCAATAAGCTGTTACCATCTCCGGATGATATTGCAAGCCGCAGTAATGGATTCAGACATGGGAAGTTCTGGAATTAGGACTATTAATTGTGATAACCAAGGCGTTACCAAAGAACTGGAGGCAGGCTTTAAGGAGGCTGGGAATGGGCTGGTGTGTTGGTAACAAGGCAGCCTGTATGATGAGTTATTGCAGCAGTGCTTGCCTCACAGGGGCTTGCCTTACAGCCAGCTTTCCTTGTATTCTCACAAATCCATCTTTTGTTAATGAAACCGGCTTGGGTCTCCCAGGATATTCCACTGCAGGTTTATCAATAGCCCGGCCCAAAAGGGTTGGGTTGCAAAGTGACCTGAGAATTAGAGGGGGTCAATGCTCCACAATATCGATGGTGAAATGCCATGGTGGAAATCTGATGAGGGATTTTCTATGTTGAACCAGAGCACTAGTAGCAAAATTAGACATACACCGCACAATAAACAACACTTAGATGTTTATGGGACGGCTCATGTCATAAATTGTGGAGACCATAAAGACCATCAAGCTGTGTGCTACAAATAGATAGCTTCAAACTACAACAAATGGCCTTCATTGAAAGACCCAGACCTGCAATTACAACAGCTTATCAATGATACATGCATAAACAGTATGCCCATATATCTCTGGCTCCACTTCAGTACTTGGCATGCTCACTGCATGTTTTTTTACATGCTGAAAATAGAAAAATGCTAGTGGTGATGCTTGTCCTTTACTGTTATAATTTAACTCTTAAAAACAGATTGGTTGACCCACAGCTAAAATTTGGATTGGTTGAACACTGTTGAAGAATAACCAAAATAACAATTGTGTCAACCAAACTTACAGGTTACTCCTCCAGTTTACCTCAACTGTTATATTGACTACATAATAACCATTTAGTTTGGTAGGACGAATGTCAACCAAGGCATGGCTGCCATAACCAGCCGTCTTCAGAGTGTTCCTGAGGCCAAAATACCATATACAACTCTCCCAATGAATCTTACACTCAATTTGCAATATACAATGATCTTAATATCGTTACACTGCCCAGTGACTGCTGAGACTGGAGGTAGCAATGAGCCAGCCATGTTTCATTGTGAGTTATAGTGGTCAGCCAGCTCCAGTCAGTGGCCATACCCATAGATTGTATCGTTGACTAGCAAGAGGACTGCCAAGCAAGAGCTCCACAATAACCTAAAAGCATTCTCATTTCCCAACCATCAATCACAGCCTGTATTACGCTTTGTAAGTCAACAACACAGAGCTGTTTCCATCTCACGAGAGCTCAGAGCAGCCTGAATATCCAGCTTCAGACATTCTGCCCAGCTCAGCTACCAAGACATCGATCATCATTGATTGTTGCTGTTATTTGCACTTGTGTGAGCTGATTGATACTTTGTGGTACCAAATGTGTCACAGGCAGTTAAGTTTCAGGCTCACTGCCAATCTATCACTTGATGTTAAAACAGCAGAAAAATCGTGCATGACTACAGCACAGTCATTGTTGCTTATACGAGTATCGAAATTTCATGTGTCATTGTACCTCATACCCAGTGGCCATCTTACGTCACCTGTATACAGACGTCAGTGAAACATCTTTGACGTCAACTGATGCCTTCCTGACGTCAAAACAGGTCAAATTGCAGGGTTTTTACTTGCTACCACTTGAGTAGAAATATAAAGAATAACATATTATCATAATCCATGGGAAAGTTTGAAAGCAACAAATTTGAATGGATGGCTTGTAATTGGTCACTTTTGAGACATTCCCAGAGGAGGAGTTAGCTCTTAAGCAAAGGACACATTGGCCAAGAAAGATCAATTGAGCAGCCAGGGAGTCTCACAGACAAGTCCCTCCTGTTTTCTAATAACCATACCGGCCAACTAACTTTTGTCTGATTAGTCCAGGACATATAGCCATTCTCAACAACTACATGTACCATTAGGTCTTTTATAAGTTTCTTAATTGTCAAGCATCCCAGTTTAAAGAGTTTAAATTGACAAAGATGCAGTAACCGTCCAAAAAACATAAACTCACACAAGAAGCTCCATCATCATCCATTATTTGCGGGATTCTTGATACGGTCCTTGTGTCTAATAAGCAAGACACAATGTCACACATATTTGGTCGCACGGTCTTGTCACAAATGTACAATATACAATCTTCGTGTCCGAAGTATTGTACCAAACAACTTGTGTTATTTCATCACACTAAGAGAGCTAACATCAATGCCTAATACCACACAAGCACAGTCATAATACACAAAGGAAAGAAAAATCTCATATAGTCCGGAGTCTTGACTTTATCCTCTTTGTTGATAAATCCAGAAAGGCAAAGGAACTGAAAGGGCACGACTCCGGTTTATCCCTCTTCGTAATGGTGAGTTTGAGGTTAAGTTGAGATGAAAAATATGAAAACTCATCGACATAATTATGCATCACATAAAAAAGATAGTTATGAGACATCACCCTATCCATTTGACTTCACACAATACACATTATGTAATAAAATATCAAATTTGAATTTTGTGAGGGCATTGTAGAGTCTACTTGAACGATGACAAACTGAGCTGTAGTCTGAACAATTCCATTGCTGTTTTGACGTGAAGTGATAGATTGGCAGTGAGCCTGAAACATAACTGCCTGAGACAAATATGGTTCCAAAGAGCAGCAATCAGTCTAAAAAGAGTGTCATACGAAGTTTATTACATACTTCATTTTAATGACTGACAGAGAACTGTTACAGTACTTTGTACAATGTATCGGTCAATGTGTCACCAAGAACAGACACTGTCAGAAAGGCTCAACAGTTTCTTCCAACAAGAATGGACACAAAACACAGAATACTTCTCAGTCATGCCTCTTCAAAGTGTATCCATGATTTTCATCTATTGATATATCATTCTGGACACTCAAAAATATGATGGATCACAAGCATTTGGACTCAAAAGTCAAAATCAGTCTTTTTCATGAAAAAAAAAATGAGTTGGGCATGACTAAAAAAGCAGTTTCCAGCCACAAAAAGCGCAGTTTAGGGTGAAGAAGTTTCTCTTTTCCCCCTGCTCTACACACTAAAAAAATTCAGACAAAATTGGTTTTTTAGATTCAAAATGGTTTTCTGAAAAACCAAATTTCAATGCAAAAAACCAACATGTATTTTTATAAAAATCCATGTTGGTTTTGCATTGAAATTTGGTTTTTCAAAAAACCATTTTGAATCTAAAAAACCAATTTTGTCCCGACATTTTTTAGAGTGATATATACTTGCTCCTCTGTTATCGTGTTGGACGACTTTACAAAATTTTATGCACAGTACTTATGATTCGCTATAATGATATACAATTGATTCGATCACCAATGGAGTCTCTGATCAAATGCACACAAATATTGACAATAAAATGGGCTGGAAAAACCAGCCATAAATCAACCGATGCTATACATTTGTATGCACTGAATGTCATATAAACTCATCCATTTCAGATATGTATTTCAAATTGCTTTGTAATCATTTATAAAAAACACATCGAACCCTATCGCATAAAGACACCATACAATCAAATTTGTTGTAACTTCAACTGGAAGTCTTATCTGGCGCCCACTGTTCTGTCATTTGGCTCAGAATGTATACATTGTATGTCACAAATCACGGTTATTCAGAAACATTTTCTTCAATGATGCCACTGCACTTACTAAATACATGTATATCTGACATTGGGCATGAGAGCGATAAAGAATAATAGAAATTTATGAGATTCTATGGTGTTGCCAATCCAGTGGCATCCACAGAAACGGAAATTCTTATTCCTGCAGAGAAATCACCAGAAAAAAACCCTAACAGATACATCTCTATAAATATTATTACAATCCAAAAATATAGTCCTAATATTTCCTTAACAAGAAGAGGTGAGACCTATCACCCTATTCTTACTAATTACATCGCATTCCCAATTATTATGCAACTATGCCTTTTTCCATTATCTTAAAAACGAAATAACACTATTTGAATATTCTTTTCACGTAATGATAAGTGTACCATGGAGCTAATATCCTGCCAAATGTGTCTAATTCCATTTACTCAGTTGGGAGTTATGCCATATAATGATGTTTTGGGGTGTACCCAATTATTATGCAAATTCTTGGAAAAGCATCTATGGCCACTCAAAATGATCTAAACTAATCTGAAGATGCAATCAGCAAATACCTCATATTAACACAAAAGAAAAAGTTTAACCATAATTTCAAACATACATGCATTCGTAGCCAAGAAATTCATGTTATTTGCCCGCATCGGAATAGCATTGAGATTACAATTTTATTGCAATAAAGAGACTCTGTTTGCCAGACAAATGAAAAATCATTACCTAAGTCATTTTCCACTTTCCTTAGGTTTAGAACTCTCCTGTAAACCAATGGCAATTAAGTTGCACCACTGTATTTGAGAAATATCTTGAAACTAGAAGGCACATAAAGATAATGTGCAAAGGTCGGTAGAAGTCTATAGTTCTAACTGAAAACTAGAACGAAGTGCATGGGACCCGCAGGGCTAGAAATGACTCCTATCAACCCCGACTCCTATTCATGACTCCTATCCATCCCCGACTCCTATTCATGACTCCTATCCACCCTCGACTCCTATTCATGACTCCTATCCACCTCGACTCTTATTCATGACTCCTATCCACCCCGACTCCTATTCATGACTCCTATCCACCCACGACTCCTATTCATGACTCCTATCAACCCCGACTCCTATTCATGACTCCTATCCACCCCCGACTCCTATTCATGACTCCTCCACCCCCGACTCCTATTCATGACTCCTATCCACCCTCGACTCCTATTCATGACTCCTATCCAACCCCGACTCCTATTCATGACTCCTATCCAACCCCGACTCCTATTCATGACTCCTATCCACCCCGACTCCTATTCATGACTCCTGTCCACCCCGACTCCTATTCATGACTCCTATCCGCCCCGACTCTTATTCATGACTCCTATCCAACCCGACTAATATTTATGACACCTATCCAACCCCAACTAATATTCATGACTCCTATCCAATCCTGACTCCTATTCATGACTCCTATCCACCCCGACTCCTATTCATGACTCCTATCCACCCCCGACTCATATTCATGACTCCTATCCACCCCCGACTCCTATTCATGACTCCTATCCATCCCGACTCATATTCATGACTCCTATCCACCCCGACTCCTATTCATGACTCATATCCATCCCGACTCTTATTCATGACTCATATCCACCCCAACTTATATTCATGACTCCTATCCATCCCCGACTCCTATTCATGACTCCTATCCACCCTCGACTCCTATTCATGACTCCTATCCACCTCGACCCTTATGCATGACTCCTATCCACCCCCGACTCCTATTCATGACTCCTATCCATCCCGACTCATATTCATGACTCCTATCCATCCCCGACTCCTATTCATGACTCCTATCCACCCTCGACTCCTATTCATGACTCCTATCCACCTCGACCCTTATGCATGACTCCTATCCACCCCCGACTCCTATTCATGACTCCTATCCACCCCCGACTCCTATTCATGACTCCTATCCACCCCCGACTCCTATTCATGACTCCTATCAACCCCCGACTCCTATTCATGACTCCTATCCACCCCCGACTCCTATTCATGACTCCTATCCACCCCCGACTCCTATTCATGACTCCTATCCACCCCGACTCCTATTCATGACTCATATCCATCCCGACTCTTATTCATGACTCCTATCCACCCCCGACTCCTATTCATGACTCCTATCCACCCCCGACTCCTATTCATGACTCCTCCACCCCCGACTCCTATTCATGACTCCTATCCACCCCCTACTCCTATTCATGACTCCTATCAAACCCCGACTCCTATTCATGACTCCTATCCAACCCCAATCCTATTCATGACTCCTATCCACCCCAGACTCCTATTCATGACTCCTGTCCACCCCCGACTCCTATTCATGACTCCTATCCGCCCCAACTCTTATTCATGACTCCTATCCAACCCGACTAATATTTATGACTCCTATCCAACCCCGACTAATATTCATGACTCCTATCCACCCCTGACTCCTATTCATGACTCCTATCCACCCCGACTCCTATTCATGACTCCTATCCACCCCGACTCATATTCATGACTCCTATCAACCCCCGACTCCTATTCATGAATCCTGTCCACCCCGACTCATATTCATGACTCCTATCCACCCCGACTCTTATTCATGACTCCTATCCAACCCCAACTAATATTCATGACTCCTATCCAACCCCGACTCCTATTCATGACTCCTATCCAACCCCGACTCTTATTCATGACTGACTCTTATCCACCCCGACTCCTATTCATGACTCTAATCCACCCCCACTCCTATTCACCCCGACTCCTATCCACCCAACTTCTCTGAATCCACTTCCATCCACTCACATATATCCAACCACTTTAATATAGGATTTATTCTATTGATCCACTCCTATCAACCAACTTCTATCCACTAAATTCTATCCACATATATCCACCAACATAGGTCCACAAAATTCTGTGGAGTTTTTGCTTCTTAACAGTGCCTCTAGAGGTGACTTAAAGCATTAGAGAAGTGGGGGGGGGTACCAACAATTGACCCAATTGCTCATTGCCTAGGGCAGTATTTATCCATCGTATTATGGCATTTCTTTTGGCAATATCTCCATGAAATGGCCCTGTACAGCCTTGCCAAAGAATAGGAGGCCAGTTCCTTACATGGGACAGCTATTTCACACAGTTTGGGACCACTTAGGACCCTATGCAAGGTGAAATCATCTCCCATACGATTTAGGTATCAGGCAAGTGGACACCAGACGTCAGGGCCCTCATATATGTACTTAATGAATTGAACGCATCCAATTACCAATGCTATTCCAATGGGAAACAGAAGTGTGAGTTTTTGATTTGGTGTCATATTTTGCAGAGATACCAGATTTGGTGTTTCATCGCACAGTATGACCCTGGTGTGCTATAGATATATTCTAAGCTGGAATTTTATTGATATTAAATTTTTTAAGAGCATGGGAGGCTTCTTTATTGAGGAGAAAAAAGCCGATTTCAATGGTTTTCCAATGCAGTTGTATTATATTGATTTCTTGGTCATGAAGGCATCCACTTTTGAAATGATGGTTCCATTTTTTATTTAGTGTTATGAGGTATATTCTAATGTCAATTCATAATCAACTTTGTTGATTTTGGGTGGCAATGGATGCTTTTCCAAGAATTTGCATAATAATTTGGAACACCCCAAAACATCATTATATGGCATAACTCCCAACTGAGTACATGGAATTGGACAAAATTTGCAGGATATCAGCCCCATGATACATTTATCATTATGTGAAAAGAAAATTCAAATAGTGTTATTTCTTTTTGAGATAATGCAAAAAAGCATAGTTGCAATAATAATTGGGAACGCGGTGTATATAACATTCTCACTTGTGTCTCAGTACATGCTCAAGCCCTTCACAACAAAGCCTATATTTCGTGTAGTGACACTACATCCACTGAGCACAACACAAACACAGGCCTGGAAGTAAATTTGCAAACAGAAGTGGGACAGAGGTAGCAGGACTAATTCTGAACAGGCATGTCTCTCTTGATGGCTGTGTTTATCACACACTAGTGGATGCCAGCCTGTCAGGGAGGATCGTTTTAAATGCTGGATACATCCACAGGAGACCGGAGTGGCTATCACTTGCAGCCAAGCCACAATGAGCAATATGCATTGCAGATTTTGTTAAAGAGCACCCTGTGCAGAGGTGAAACAACGCTATAATATATTCCTTTTTGAACCATCAGCTGAACAATTAACACTGTTGCACCAATGGCCATTGTACTGCATTGGATTGTTTCATGTGGGTACTTTGTGTGTTCTTCATTTACATGACATAAATATTAACCAGATGATCGTAGATATAGATGGATTATCTAGTAATGGTCTAGATATATCACTAATACAAATATCAGCTGGTATACCATACATATATAGCCAACTGAAAAGTATAGAGAGCTATATTCTCCACTTGGTTAGCGTCAGCCAATCACAAGCTAGGTTAATGTCCCATATACACTGTAATGTTACATTGGCTAGTAGAAGTTGCACAGGAAAGTGTGGTGCAAACCAAAAGATATTCATTTGGCCTCCTTGAAATCCACCAGTATAATCTCAAAATTATTGACATAGGTTGATTAACCTTGCATGTGCATGATAATATAATGATATTATTATCATGATTTTAAAGATGCTAAAGCAGATTGTAAAGCAAATGAGTATCATTTAACAGAGGGACTGAGTCACTGACTGGTAGTGACTGCATGTGGCAGCATACAGTACATGTGACTGCAGATGAAGCTATTGATATGCTGTGCCACATGTAATGCAAAGCGAGCTAAAGCAGCAAGCTAAAGCAGTGCATGTAGGGATAGATAGGCAAATGCTATGTGCCCTGTAAGCTTAATGATGCAGTCCAAGCATGATACCAAGATACAGCAGTAACAAGGTTAGGGGACAGGGTGGTTCACAGGCTGCCATAATTAGTTGGGAGGGGCTGGTGGTTGTTTTGGGATGCAGGGCAGACTGAGCAGTCCACCATCAGCAGGGAAGATCGATGGAGGGAGAGTAGGAGAGACAATCCTGCACCTCACATGTCGCGGGTTGCAGAAGATGGCTTTGGGCTTTGATCGCCTTGTTCTGTCCCTTAGTCCCTTGTGTGCAGGAAGATCTGGAGCTTTGAGCACATCTCATGTTGATCCTAATCCCCTGATACTTCTATCCTAGCTCTAGGCTTCCAGTAGCTTGCAGCAACCAGCTATATACCATTGCATGGAGGAGCCACACTGTATTGTATATGTGGAGGAGCTATGTGCCCAAGAGAAGACCAGTCCACTGAGGGCCAGCTGTAGATCGGAGCAGTGCACAACCTAATACAAACAACCTTACTCCCAGCTGCCCTTGTTCAAACACCAGCCACTACAGACAAAAGAGCAATCCCTGTGGACTCCCTAGTCTCCCCCTAGCATCTCCTCTGGTCTCTCAAGTTATTAGAGGAATCAATAGGGACACAGGGATTATCAGGATCGATAGCCACTCATCACTGGAGCTGCTGGTTTCATGCTTCCCCTGAGTGAGACCACCTCGGATTGCCTCCTTGCATTTCTACACATCCACCTTCCCCAAGATGTCTCAGGGAGGAATCTGGCTCCAGCAAGAAACAGTAACATGATACAATTTCCATTTCATTAGCCAAGCACGTCAACCTCCGAAGGTCACACAATTCAATCGGAGGCTGATTATCCAAAAGAAAAAGAACTGTATCCAACATTTTCATCAATTAAGGATGAAGCAGTTCCCTTTAAAAAAAGAAACCAAACGCAACTTCCACAGAGTGTAATTCCCCCTTCACGAGAATCACGGCCATAAGGAGAAGGTCGAGATTAACAAGACTAGACTTGTAGAATTCAATTTGTTCCAGCCTTTCCAACCATATCAAGGTCCAGATTTGCCCATGTCTGGATTGTTACATCCTTTTGTATACACGGTACTTGCCTGAATAGTGAGGGGTGACTGGATTGTTACATCCTTTTGTATACACAGTATTGGCCTGCATGAATAGTGAATAGTGACTTGATTGTTACATCCTTTTGTATACAAAGTACTTCCCTGAATAGTGAATAGTGACTGGATTTTCACATCCTTTCGCATACAAAGTAAACCTGAATAGTGAACAGTGACTGGATTTGTACATCCTTTCATATACACACACGCTTGAAGAGAGCCCCTTCATAGTGCCCAGATTGTTACCTTTAAACGGTACTTGCCTGGATATAATAGACATCATCTGGATTGTTACATCCTTTCGTATACACGATACTTGTCTGAGCAATAAACAGTGACCAGATTCATTTTAATTTGTTACATCCTTCAGTTTAAACACACACGCCTGAAGAATGACCAGATTGTTACCCTTGTACAAACGGCACTTGTCTAAACAGTGCCTTGATTGTCAAATCCACCTTTGGTATATACATGGAATAAGCCTTAGCAACAGATGGATTGTTTCATTCCTTCTAATGTATGGTATATTTGACTGAACGATAACTTTAAAACCACAACATCATTTCAATGTATAATCTAGCTCACGAAGAATACGCCCATCATTCAGTCAGAAATTGAAATAGCTTTCGATATTTGGAACATAATATCTAATTATAATTCTAATGAACTTCCATCACACCAGCTATTCAAATGATAATGGCCAATTAGAAATTAAGTGGAAATTTAATTGACACTGATACAACTTTTACAATGAGCTGCATTTTTTCAATGGAGTTACTAATTGAATTATATTTATTTCTAAGCCACTCACGACAAAAACTTGTAGCTTGTCAATGTCACGATTTTGTAAAACAAGAAGCACGATTTCTTAAATGGTTTGAACTTTTGAGACGAATTGAAAGAATATTGCTCTGCTGAGAATCCTGTAACTGATGCAGATCTGGTTGCTTCCATGACATGCACTTTCTTGGTCCATTTCCCAAAATGGTTATAAATTGTAATTTACAAGCAATTTCATTTTATAAGGGTTCAGTCACCACTTTTTGACATTTCCATTTTATGTGTTTTACCTAACTTGCGTCAATTTAAAGGAAATGTCTTCTATAAAAAACTTTATTTGTCATTGGCATTTACAGTCGAAGAATCACGAGAACTTAAATTATGCTGTTCATAGGCATCAATGACATCACAACAGGGCCTATTGGTCACATAGGAATAAATTGTCAATTTGCCATTGAGTAATTTGTAACCACAGTGATGAGTGCTGTAGCTCATTCAGCAACATATATATATATGTATAGGATATATAAGATATGACCTCATCAACTACTTATGAGTCATACAGAGTAACGTGGCAAGAATAGGGAAATGACTCACGAGGAATATTCCAAGGCATTTCTGCAAGCACTCGTACTTCGTGATTATTCATCGACTGTAAGTTTTATTGATCCAAAAGGGAATTACTCGTTTTTCAAAGCAAAAGCTTCGTAATTTTTTTGTCATTTTTAGTGTCCAAGTACATCAAAGTATATATTTTCCTTAAGTGAGCTAGGAAATGCCTTTCTGCTTGGTGTGCCCTTGAGGTCCAAGTTTGTTACAGCCCAGAAGGTACAGACAAGGTCCTATTGACTGGCAACTCAGAAACAGTAACCTTTGCCTCAACTGCGACTAATGGATGAGCCAACTGGGAGAAGCAAGGCAACCGTCAATGCATTCTGATTTGTACTTAAAGGTATTGAGGCCTTGGAAAATGACAGAGGGAGAGAGAGGTAGACAGACACCACTCCAACATACGACTGCCAGTCCATAGTGTCCAATTTGAGGCAAGGTCCATCACCATGCATGACCTAGGCATAATGTCTACATAAAATTTAATATATAGATATACTTGCAACTTTTCTGGTTTGAGAAAAATGCAACAAAAGAACTATTGTATTTGGCAGAATGCGTGTTTGACTTCAGATCCTCACTTGAAAAGTAAACTAAGAGATGTAATTATCTTGTCTGAGATATAAATTTTGATAAATAACCAGAATATAGCTCTGTAGAAATTCTGTCATGGATACCTACTCCTTAGTTATTTCTCAAATATGCCTAAAATACGGTAAGTTCAACTCCACTTACTTTCAAGTATGTATCTCAAGGCAGACAAGCATTCTCCTGAGTATAATGGCTCTTTTTTTAATCATTTTGGAAATTAGGAGTTAAACCCTCTTCCAAACATATATGATTAAGGTAAGTATAAGCATTTTTCGATTGAATTAGCTCTTAGGCCTCATTATACTGACAACATCTTTGCTAATGACACTCAGAATAGATTGTGCTTAAAACAAGGACACTCCTTTCTTTCTGTGGTTGGCTTCAGTTCTGGTAAATTGGAAATACAGTGAATGTAATGATTTTCAAAATGTGCAAGGACAATTCAACAATTTGGTATGACCAATAACATGAGTCCTTTTACAAAGACGTTTTATAAGTAGGGAAAAAGAAAGAATGGACTCGAAAAGAAGAAGAATGTGAAAATCTACAGAAGGAAAGTAGAAGAAAAAGCCGAAAATGCATTATTACTACATGTATACAGTATATGACAATGGTCCTCATTATAAATTGACATCTACATTGGGATTTCAAATAATTGAAGAAGAGAGAATATTAGAAGCAATTCGGAGGAAGAAGAGGAAGTATGTGTAAAACAAATTTAAGGAGAAGAATTGAGAGGAACAGAAAAGAAGAAAGAATGATTAAAGACAAAGACTGGAGGAAGAAGAATTGAGGCAATGAAAGGAAGGATAGAGACGAAAGAAGGCGAAAAGAAGAAAAGGAACGAACAGTGGAAGGGGACAGAAAGAAGACAAATGGAAGAGGAGAGAAGACAGAAGAAGAAAAAGAAAGCAAAAGAAAGCAGACAAAAGAGGAAAGGACGAAACAGACGAGGAAAGCGGAGGAAAGAAGAAGGAAAGAAGAGGAAAGAAAAGGGAAGAAGAGGAAATAACAGAAAAGAAGAGGAAAGAACAGGGAAGAAGAGGAAAGAACAGGAAAGAACAGGAAAGAACAAGAAAGAAGAAACACGACTAAAGAAGAAATGGGAGCTAGGAGGAAAGGCAGACTTAGCAGAAGAACGTAAGAAGGAAGAAAGGAAGAACAGTAGGAAGAGGACGAAAAGTAGTCATAACAGCAAGAAGGATCTGCAAGCAATGGGTTGTATTAAGTAATGAATCATGGGACGAAGCATGCATGGCATAAAGTCCAACATGGCTAGGGGACCAGGAGGGTAATGTTGATTTAACTCTTGGGCTGGCCTATGATTTGCAGGGACGTGTGATTACCGTGTGCCAATAAGTCTTGGCTGCGAGTCCTGGCTGTTGGGCTCACACAATAAGGCTCAATCTAACCAAGGCAGCCAGTCAGCCAGCCAAGCAGCCTGCCTCTTAGACCTGTCTCACCAGATCGTCAGTGGAGACTGTGGAGAAACACTACAAATTCTCAAGATTGATGAGGAACGTGCAAAAAGCTACTGCCTAATTATCTAAGATTGATAATAAAAGATACAATAGCAGAGGGCAGACCGCCAGGCTTAAATTACTTGGCTTCATGAACTTCACCAAGTGTCCCTCTTTTCCTGCAGTTGAAAATGGCATTGGCCTGGTGGCACCGTCTTCCAATTAATGACATACGAGACCAGCATCTCAATTTGCTAAAAGACTTCCATTTCCTCTATCGGTGACTGTCTATCTATGTTTACATTTAAATCTATCATTTTAATAATATATTTATATAGCGTCATTTCCAAATAAATCTGCTCACGGGTGTTCACCATATTATATACTGAATGGTAATCATGCCAATCACTACAGTGATAACCTCTATTTATCCATCTACCTGCCTTTCAACAATATCTATCAATCTATCCGCATTGTGTCTACATCTGTCTTGCTGATTGGCCTTGTCGTGCTGTCTGTCTCTATATCTAATGTATTTGAATGCGAAGCATGCGGCTAAATCGAGAAGAAGGAAGAATTACTCGGCTGCATCCGGACAATGTTTTTGGAGCAGAATATCCATAATATCTGAGCGGATTTGCCTAAGCTGTGTGTCATATAATCCTCGCAAGGATGTCAGGAAGCAGCGGAGCTGAGGAGGGGGTGCACCAAGGAACGCCCAACATGGAAACAAAGCGTCAATAAGACGTTGTCGCCATGAGATTGTTACGCGATTGCTTAATCAAAGCATTTTTTATCAGGAAGGCCCAGTAAAGCCACCACTGCTCTGAAGAAACCCACCAGAGCTCTGATGAAAACCACCAAAGCAGAGACCTGCCAGGGAAGAAATCCACAGCACTGGTGTAGAGACCCACAAATGCAGAGACCAATATGCACAGACACCCACCAGTGCTGAAACTTGCAAGTGCAGAGACCCACTTACACAGATACAGTGTACACATATGCGCAGAAACCCATGTGTGTAGAAACCGATGTATGGAGAGACTCTAGCGTACAGACACCCACTTGTGCAGAGACCCACTTGTGCAGAGACCCACTTGTGCAAGAGACCTGCAAGCACAGAGACCAACAAGTGCAGTGACCCACCAGTGCAGAGAGCCACCAGGCTAACAGATTCAGTTGGAAAGCAGGCCGACACTATCCGTTATTCACTGCCACTGTAAGAAATGGCCGTGTTTTTCTGGCTAAAAGAACCGTAAATTTATTGTTATTTTATCAGTTTTTTTTTAAAACAGACTTTGTCTGTGAATTTACAGTTCTTTGTCAGTTACGAAATGGCTCCAAGATAAATTTACTGCAACATGTCATTTAACATTCAGTTCACGTTAATGAACAATTACTCAAACCGTTAATTTACTGGCAACTTGTAATATGCAGACAAAACATTTGAATTGGCCAAACAATCAATACACCTCGTCAGATTAGGAACTATAAACAAGAGATTGCATGGACTTCAACCACGGAACATGTGGTGCCATCTATAACATATGCTTTTCACAGCTGTTAATCAAACTTAATTTATAACTTATCTGAAGGTAAGGGAACATCCTCATTCATATGATCTTAAAGATGCTGTCATTATGCAAAAGTTGTTATATTTATATATGACATTGACATTTGTGTGAGTCTTACGATGTTATCTAAAGAATGACACTATTAAAACCAAAATAACCCAGGCGCAGTCTGCATCAATGCAACATACTTCGATAAACTTGACACCTGGTTCTCTTGGAAAATATCCATCAATTTTATGGTTTGTGAGCAAACGTGTGCAAATTTATTGCTGGGTATAGTTGATGGACTTACTTCCCTGCTGTCAAGCAAGAGATGAGCAAGGCCGAGCCTGGAGTCAGTGGCTCTCTCACTCTCTCAGCTGATTCCAGCTTCGGTACATCCCTACAGCTATGCGACAGTTAAATCACATGCTTAGTCTGTTGATTCACACTTGTGCAATGAGTAAGAATAACACATACTATCCGTATTTTTACAGTAGATTACACTGCTCCTTTCATTCTTTACATTCGATGATTGACAGTTGATATAACTGTAAAATATACTTTAAATAAACTGTTTTATATATGTACATTATACCGTAATATCACTTTGTTGAATCTGCAAAATTACAGTTCAATGTACAATCTGCATTTTACGGTTCATTGTCCTGTTCAGGTTTATTAGTACTTTTACAGTTCTTAGACCTGGAACAAAGTTGCCACTTAATTTAACTGTAAAATTTAACGGGAATTTTTTGCAGTGTGGCGATCAAATTTCTCATCACGTTGGCTAGAATTCTGGATTCAGCTTATGGCGGGGCGGAGGAGCCCTCCCCCGGAATCTCAAACAGTTGTACGGTATCTGGGGAAGACAACAGCTCTCCAGGGAACCTACCTTTCTTTTTTTTAACACTTTCCCATTTTTTCTATGGCTGAAAAATGAAGACGCTGTTCCTCTAGCAGCTCGCTGAGGGCAAGTTGGCAGGTCCCGAGCATGTCTCCTGCAGGACCTTATCGATTGCTGACCCGGCCCCGAGCCAACACTTTGTATGGTTATCTCTATGCCCGGAGAACAAGGCCACTGTATTTCTTCCTTTCCTCGGTACTTAGCAAGGAGTCTGTAAGAAAACCAGCCTCTGACTTATATGAGACTTATCTCTCTTTCAGCACAACAGTTTCCCTTCCTGCTCTTCTCTTAGTCTGTGGGACCTTGACACATGTTCTCCAGCTCCTCAATTGTCTAAACTTTGCCTCAGCCTATATGACATGACTGCTCAATTGAGAATGACAATGATGTATACATTTACATGATAAGAAGCCATAATCCTGAGGACCTTCAATCAAAACATGTCAGATAAATAGTTGGTTACTGCAGCAGGCTAATAAAGTTTGCGATAAAGCGAAAGGCAAAAAGCAAGAATCTCTTTACGCTGTCAGAATAACCCCATATCTCAGCGTAACTTTGATTAGGTTGGGTGATGACAGATCACATACAGTGCATATTACAAACGAGATTTCCTTTTAATTTGAATAAATAACAGGCAAGCGCATAAATTTCTCAAAATCAATTTGCCAAAATGGCAATAATTTAGTGCACAGAGCGGAGGGTGGATAACTGTTAGCTTTTAATTCGACTAAGGAAATTGCTCTGCTAATCGATAGGTGAAGAATTCTAATTAACTCGCCAAATTTCTTGGAAATAATTGTAGCGCTGAGGGCGAGTGTAAAAATTAAAATGTCCTGATGGAATAAAATCACACCATCTTCGCCATAATATCAGTAAAATTCATCCACATAAAGCAGTTGATAAACTATACTTGGTTACTGAGCTACCATAGTGGTAAACAACAGTTACTACAGTCGGTTGTAACACTACGTACATCTTCCTCAAATGAAACATTACGATATGGTAATCGCGTCACAGATCTTGATGACATAAACAAGATTGAGACAATGCAGGATCAATGCAACCCACTGTAATGCCATATTACATCTTTTGTTAATCCTATGACAGGCTAATGGAACCCAGCCAATCTTAGCATTGATTCCTCCCAACAAGCCTCCGGTTAATTGATCACCATAAGCCACAGGATTCTTGTCCTTATTGTGCGAGTTGCCAAAATGTGGAGAATGACATTACTAAAGGATCAAATACAGCAAACAGGCGTTTAGCAGCTTTATAGATAGATGAGTTCGAATAACTATGGTGAGAAACGTCCAACCCTGTGGTACACTTTCCAACCACCAAGCATAATTTATTAGCTTCATGTAAAAATAACATGATCTGTGGTTACAACAAAATTCCAGTTATTTGGTAGCATTACTGAAAAGAGTTTAGATAACCATGATGAGACACATTCTCTCTACAGTACACTTCCCCAAAATCATAATGTACTAGCTTCAAGTGAAAAGAACATGATCTGTGGTTAAGTTTCGTCCATTAGTAGCATTACTGTGAAGAGTTTAGTAACTAATATTGTCAAACTGACCAAGCTAATGCACATTTACCACAGATGATAAGAACATAGTTTGTGATTCTAACAAAATTCACAAGAATGCTATTTTAAAAGTAGCATCATTGAAAAAAGAGTCAGACAACTATGGTGAGAAACCTTCCCTCTGCAGTATACTTTCCAACCATCAGACATAAGTTGTTAGCGGCATGTTAAAAGAACATCTGCGGTTACAACAAAATGCACAAACATGTAATTTAGTATATATAACATGCCGAAAAAGAAGTTGTCATAACCATGATGAGACATATTTTCCTTGCTTTACACTTCCCCAAAACCAAATATTCTGCTCATTTTATCAACTACATGTGATAAAAACGTGGTATGTGGTAATAACAAAAGCCATTTATTAGCATAGCAGACAATGAGTAGTGGTAACTATGGTGAAACACATTCTCCTTGCAATACTCCAATACACTAACCACCACTGTGCTTAAGGACAAGCGAACAATGGCCTCAGCAGAATTAGCGGTGAATAACTATGGTGAGACACATTCCCCTTGCATTACACTTTTCAAAAACTTTATGAAAGGAATAAATGCAACAAACAGGCATTCAGTAACACAGTAGAAAGATCGGTTGAGATAACTATGGTGAGAAACATTTTCCTTGCCATACAATTTTCAAACACTTCATATTAAAGGACCAAATACAACCACATTTAGTAGCATAGCAGAAGGATCAGTTGAGATAACTATCCTGAGACACATTTACCTGGCAGCATACTTTCCAAAAACTTAATTAAAGGACCAAATGAAGCAAATAGTAGTTTAGCAGCACAGAAGAATGATCTGTTGTGACAACTATGGTGAGACACATATATCTCTTGAAGTACACTTTTCAAAAACTTCATCAAAGGACCAAATATACAACCACATTTAGTAGCATAGCAGAATGATCAGTTGAGATAACTATGGTGAGACACATTTCCCTTGTAGTACACTTTTCAAGAACTTCATATAAAAGGATCAAATACAACCACGTTTAGTAGCATAGCAGAAGGATCAGTTGAGATAACTATCCTGAGACACATTTACCTGGCAGCATACTTTCCAAAAACTTAATTAAAGGACCAAATGAAGCAAATAGTTGTTTAGCAGACCAAATATACAACCACATTTAGTAGCATAGCAGAATGATCAGTTGAGATAACTATGGTGAGACACATTTCCATTGTCGCACACTTTTCAAAAACTTCATATTACAGGACCAACTACAACCACGTTTAGTAGCATAGCAGAAGGATCAGTTGAGATAACTATCCTGAGACACATTTACCTGGCAGCATACTTTCCAAAAACTTTATGAAAGGACCAAATGAAGCAAATAGTTGTTTAGCAGCAGAGAAGAAAGGTTGGGTGATAACTATGGTGAGACACATTCACCTTGCAGTATACTTTCCAAAAACTTTACTAAACGCTAAAGGACCAAATGAAGCAAATGGTTGTTTAGTAGCACAGAAGACAGATTGGCTGAGACAACTATGGTGAGACACATTCACCTTGCAGTTCTCTTTCCAACCACCATGGAAGAATGTCGCTCATAACTTCATTTAATAATAACGTGATATGTGGTAATAAGAGCCGAAATTTATTTTTAACAAAACATAACATGCGCTGTTGTTACACTGTATACATTTAATAAAGACCGAATTATTTTACCTGACACAATTCCTCATAACCTAAAGAATGAAACATGCACAAGCAAGACACGAGTCTCTCTTATTAGGCCACATATTGCACGAAAGTCTTTCACAAATTAGTTTCTTTATCTCGGGGCCTCCTGCAGGGATGAATAATGGTTGGTTTCTTGATAAAGAATACTTGAAGGAATGTGATTTTATGCAGTGATGTTGATAATGACTTGATAAATTCGTCAGATTGTCAACAGGCCTGTCTGTTTGCTTGCTTTGTTACTATCTTGACTGTTATCAGTCAATTACTGCATGTTTGGCCACTTAACTTTTTGTACTCGGCAGCCACTTGTTTTGCCGCTGCTTTAGTTGCTTCTCCAGTCTGCTGGTGCTTTGGCTGTATTCCTGGCACTCGCTTAAGTATAGGAGTATATTCTTTTTCTATAATATTTATATGCTATTTTTGTTGCTTTTGCTGCTCCTTCCATTGAGCTCATGCTGTTCCTCTAGACCTTGTATCTTTGTAAATCTAGGAATAAAAAGAGTGAGGAGACTGAACACGATATGCAACACGTGATTTAGGAGTTGGCTGTCTTTCTAACAAATTGATTTATCCGGCTTATCGTCGCAGCCCTTCGCAATGTCTGAGCCGTCCCTCCTATTGATTTTCATATCAGTGTCCAAACTGATAGACATTGTCAGTCCTGCGGATCCACGGCCAACAAGAACCGAGAACCTAGCTAAAGCACCCCGCAGACCGAAAGCAAGCTCAAGCTCAAGCAGAGCCAGCAGCAAATTTGAGATTGGCTAAAAACCCTTCTGATCTTCTTAGATCCCATGATTGTTACAGCCAAGGTCAGCCAGCTCATTAGGCAAGGAAACAGGAGCAATTACACATTCATGTTTACTTACAATTACGTCTCATTTGCTTCTCTCTCTGTGGCAGCAAGGAAACACTGGCCAACATGATAGTTCTTTAATATGGTTTGGTTGTCAATCGATTTCATGTGATTCAGAAAAATTAGGACGTCTCAATAAAGCGAGAAGGGAAACGATGATAAATCCAAACGGCGATTCAACTATACGACAATTTAATGATGAGATATTGGCCCACAAGTGTCGAAGCACCTCCCAAACCCATAAACAGAAGGCGGTAACAGAAATCCCAATTTATGATCAATAATTCAATTAAGAGAAAAAGCCATTCTAGGCATGAGCCTTGGATATTGTCAGGACTGCTTAAAATTCACCATATTCGAAAACCACTTGATACCCTCTCAGGGGCTGAACAATGAAAATGCATTTCCAATTTAAATTCTCTATTTATATTGAAATATCGTCAAAGAATTGATACAGGCAAACGTCAGAATGAAGGTTATAGAATCAAGATAGTTATACTGTAGACACTGCACTAGACAGCAGAGAGTGAGTGAAAATGAGCACTCGTCTTTAGCTCTGTCGCCCTGAAGCTGCCCTGAAGGTACTCCGGAAGGCTGACTAGCAGTGACTGCAAGAGTCAATATCTCCCATGACCTGTGGCTTGCAGGCTTCTGTCGGGCTGGTACCTTAGGATCAGCAGCTTTCTCATCAGCTGCAGAAGCAGAAGCAGCAGAGGAAAGACGGATGATTCAGTCCAGTCACACACATCGCATTAAGGGTGTGGAAGAGGCCAAGCCATGACAGATATGTGCTCAGGTTGGCCAGAATATCAGCCATCCTTCAGCAAGCTCAGCAGCTCCAAGCTGACCTCCGTGCAACAGCACCAGTATTCAGGGTATACACCAGCCTAACACAGAGCTAACACATCTATAGCTAACACAGCATGCGCATTATTCTGCATCAGCCGGCATCTTGCCTTTATTAGAGCCACACACGCACTAGCAAGCATTGGCAGAGCATTAGAAAGCAGGTGTAAGTGATACAAATACGAAACACAATCTTCCATGTTCTCCATGCGCATTTACCTCCCATTCACCTCTCTATTCGCCACCCAATTCCCCATGGAAAGAGGATTGTCCTCTAAACAGAGATTGTCGTTTCACGAGACAGGGGCTGCGATTTGCCACATATTTGTACAGTCATCATCACCAATCCCATGCTGTTTGCCACGTATTTGTGTGGTTGTCATCACCAATCCCATGCTGTTTGCCACGTATTTGTGTAGTCATCATCACCAATCTCATGCTGTTTGCCACATATTTGTGTAGTCGTCATCACCAATCTCATGCTGTTTGCCACATATTTGTGTAGTCGTCATCACCAATCTCATGCTGTTTGCCACATATTTGTGTAGTCGTCATCACCAATCTCATGCTGTTTGCCACATATTTATGTAGTCTTCATCACCAATCTCATGCTGTTTGCCACGTATTTGTGTAGTCACCATCACCAATCTCACAACAAGAACTGCCATGAGCTGCAAGGACTAAGCATTTGCTCAGAAGAGATGAAAGGAAACCACAATGAATATGGATGCACGCTCATTTGAACACCATCATCAGCTTATTCCGTTGACATCGCTCCATAATAAGCCCAAGTACAACAGCAGGCAAACAGTTGATGGTAATGAGAAAATGGTCTGTTTTCTACCATCACTGACTTGGTATAAAAAAGCACTCCTTTTCAATGATTCAATCGGCCACCAACTTAGCAAATGAGTAGAGCAGGAGTGCTATCGATTTGTACATTTCTGACAATTACAGTCGCACAATTGGACTAGGCTGTGTCACTTGTGAACTGGCTGCCACCAAGGCTGTTTTGCCGCAGCGTCTATTCCCAAGCATCAGCCAAGGATGCTGCTCTGCAAGGCACCAAAGGCAGTTGGGATCTGCGTTATATGAGCCCTAGGGGAGCATTAGGCAGTGTCCTTGACATGCAGCCTAGTATAGATGGCCAGAGATAGGCCAGTGAATGGCATGGGTCACCTGAGAGCATAAGGACTGTTCTGTCAGCAGCCTAGAATGGGTTTCACAGCAGATCCCTGACCAACACCATCTCACAGGCTGGCCGCTGACCCCCACAAGGCTGCCATGTTTGCCAGGAGTACTTCCGCCAGGGTAGCCCTGGGTCACAGGGTCAGGAGGGCCCCTTTCTTTGTGCATCCATCTTAGCAAGCCAGTCACCCTGATGGTCTCGTGTCGTCCTTATAACTGGCCGTCTGGTCTGCCTACCACTGCCTGGGGCTGCCACATAGGAGCTAGGCTGCAGACACACAGCCACCAGCCTAATGAGACACTCACAGAGCCAGACCAAAACGATGCCAAGCAGGCACAGCAAGCAGACACAGCAAGCAGGCACAGCCAGGTATAGGGAGAGAAAGAAAGCATTGAAGCATTGGTTGAACACGGTGGATGCAAAACAGTCTTCCATCCAACCATGCAACCCAACATGCTGCCGTGCTGCATGCTTCCCACCTCAAGCTGTGACCATTCCAACCTCACTCACACCTCCCCTTCCTCCCTCTTCCTCCTCCTCTTTCTTTCTCTTTCCTCCTCTCACGACGTCGCATGACCCATATCAACGATGGCCATCGATCGACGTCAAAGCATTCGCGCGTCAGGAGCACGTCGGCGCGTTTTGCCAGGCGTCTTTGGGTTGTAGACGACATCGCTGCCGCTGCCACCACCACAACGGTTTCTTGGTCACGCTGTTGTTGGCCTCAAAATTACCAATCTACCGGGAGGGAGGGAGACTGGCTGCGATAGCAATTAGCTGCTGGCTGCTGTGGCGGCTGCTGCTGCAGGCCGCATCACCCAGTCCCATCCTCATTAGCTGCATGAGGTCAAGGATTCTCAAAGGAATTAACTTGAATTATTTCTAACAGCGACTCCTCAATCAAAAGAGGGGGAGAAAAGAGAAAGCAGCAATCATGCTCAGCGCCCAAATGACATGCATGGTAACATTTAAAGGCGGCGATATCAGATTGAGCATTTCCATCGCATCTATAATTCTATATCCAGTGGCGTGGCCGAGGGTAAGTGAAGTCGCAGGAAATGGCGACCATATCTGGCACTGTGAGCCATATGAGCCACAGGAAGATGAGACACAGCTGTTATGAGTTGTGTCATGTTTGATATGCTTACGCTCTGTGGCTTACAGCGAGTGCTCGTTCTGTCGAAATGGGGAGATCTTGCTGCACTGCTCTGTGCCAAATACAGTCCTGGACAAAAGTTCTGTCGCTAGCACATGCCACAGATACAATTGCCAATTGTTTGACTTGTACTGAACAGATTTTAATGAGACATGGCTCAAATGAAAGCCAAGTCCTTCTACGACATGCTTATATTGTGAAAATAAAGTTTTGTCTCAATCTGAATATCGTAGAAATTAATATTGACAGTGTGTCCAAAGTGTGCCTGGACAAAAGTCCTGTCGCATGCAAAAAGTTATGCTAAAAAATTGTCTAAATTAATATCTGAAACTGTTAAAATGATGAAAAATTATCCGAGCGTTTAGTCATGATACAGGAGAATAAAAAAAAACTCACTTTGGTCAACTCAATGATCTTGTAGAACAATATCCATGGGGTTTCATGAGGACTGATGTGAATTATCGACTCAGTATCAATAATAATCATCAAAAGTGATAGATAATTCAAACCAATGCTTTCTTTGATTCATAAATATTCTTTGGAACTGTCTTCCCTGCCTTCCAACTTATTTTAGAGGACATGGGATCACGGAAATTGAGATTATTGCATTCCTGGTGGCAGAGCAGGTATAATGGAACATGCCATGTTGACAAGAAAAATTAAAGTGAGGGCTGCACTTATACAAACTATGCCGTTTGGCTTCAAAGTCTCACCATGGTAGTGGTTTACAATAACTTGGGACTAAAATTTGTTCTTGTCTAAAGCTACTGTTTATTATATGGTCCCTTGCCATCTTGATCAATTTCTTACTCCGAGACCGTATTTTTATTTTTCATTGTCATGGTCAATTTCAGTCAAGTCTTGATAAATGCATTCATGTAAGCTTTAACAGAACATGTGCATTATTGCTGCAACTTTTGTGCAGTTATAATGTCATTTTTGATAAAAAATTGAAAAATTAATTACTGTGCGGCTCGGCCTGTGTCACTAAGAGGTACAACCCAAGTGCAAAAAGTACAAAAACCTGATTCATCCCTAACCAAGGGCATATAAATGTTCCTTATCACAAGCATCATCAAATACAGGCCCAAAATAATGATCATTGGATACATGAGTGCAAATTTGGTCCTTACATTAATTTTTTGACAAATTATGAAGCTCCCTTTGCATCTGCTCCGTCACCTTAAATGATGTACCCTCATCAAATGCCCACCAAAATGGGACAGGAGGTAGGGAAGATCATTCTGAAGGATATTGAGGAACTTTTGATGATATTTTTCTGCATTATCTGATATCCTTGATGATTTTTACTCTTGGAATGTTGATATTTTACCCAAAACCCCTAGATATTGTCTTCAAAGATCAGGGATTCATGCAAAGTGATATTTTTTATCCAGTTACACCATAACTAAGATCTTCAACATTTTTGCATCATTTTTGCAATTTCTCTAATCATTAAAACAAATTTTCAGCATAAAGTTTATGCAGGCGACAAGACTTTTGTCCAAGCACATTTGTGACAACCTCTTATTATTAATTTCTAGAATATTCAGGCTGACATGAAACTTTATTTTTGCAATATAAGCAAGTTGTAGAAGGTATTGGCTTTCATTTAAGCTACTTCTTGTCAAAATCAGTCGACCACAAGCCAAGTTATTAACAGTTCTGTCAATAACATTTGGATGCGACAGAACTTATGTCCAGGACTGTATACAGTTCCAGTTGAGCGGTGATTAAAGTAGCTTAAAGTCATTCTACCCCCAGCTCTATCGCGCCTCATTTAGGTAAGAACAAACAGTGCTAACAAAATGTCTTCCATTTCATTTTAGACATTCTAGAAATGCTCTATAAGCAGCCAGGAAGCCCAATGTTCATAAAGAGCAACTGAAGACATAATAGAATTGTTCACTTTGGCTGAGCCACCAGAAGGCCATTTCTAACCCATTTTCCTTCTACAGGATCCTTGGTTGACATGTGAATTCATTTCTTTCATTGGGAGCTGGTATGTCCATGGTGATGTCTGTGTGTCAGTTCACATTCTGCTATCTGTGCATGGAATACGAAATGAGAGTAGACTCAGTAGAGCACACTGTAGAGCTGCAACCTGCCTGCAAGGAATAGCTCTAGGTCTCTCTATATTGGAGAATGCAGAGCTCGGCACTACACTGCAGAGGCAGGTCCGTTCTGTTCAGCTCTTGTTACAGGATATTACTAAGTCAACAATGGCCAATCTCCACATACTGCAGCAGATAGCAGAAGTACAGAAGCCATGCATGCAGCATTCCCAACATCAATGTCTTCCACTGCACTGCTCAATGTGCTCATGCACGGGATGATATCAGTTGGCATGGCGCATTTTGCATCGCTCACACCACAAAGGTGATGTTACTGGTGTAAGTTGAATTGTCTGGTAAATGGTCTGTGTCATACAACTATCATATTGCATATATGCAAGTATTACGAATCTCCAAAGGATTTTCTTGGACAGAGCCATTACTCCTTTTCGTGACATATAACACTTAGAGCTTGAAAAGTTGGTCAGTGCACCTGTGTTTTCTGGCTAACTAATATAAACATAAATGACGCCATTTCAAAAAAACAAAAAACAAAAACACAGGAAAAAAAATTGACCAACAATTGGGTTAAGTGGCCTTTGTGACAGGTGTGAAAAAGGGATTCTGTGGTCATTCTACCTCCTGTTTATGGAAGAGCATGCTAATAACAAAATGTCTTAATGTAATATGTAAATGGCACAGCCATGAAATTCGCGCAGCACTTAAAAGTTTTTTTAAGGACTTAGAGTGTTACCATAACTTCCATTTTTATTTCATATTCAATGTGTGTATGCATGAAAGGCAGTTATGCAACTGTTTCGAAAATTTAGAAAGACAGATATACCAAATACTTATACTGCGTGAACGTTTATGGATATACTGTTGAAAGACAGAGAGAAATGTAGAATAGAAAGATAAAAAAATATAATACAAAGATAGATAGATAGATAGATAGATAGATAGATAATTAGATAGATAGATAGATAGATAGATAGATAGATTGATTGATTGATTGTTAGATTGATAGATTGATAGATTGATGGATTGTTAGATTGATAGATTGATAGATAGATAGATTGATTGATTGATAATAATATATTCAACAGGATTGATAGATAATCAGCTAAATGGTAAAAAAGTAAACAACACTGAAAGCTGCCAAATTCAAGTCTATGTTAGATTGTTGAAATTACATAACAGTAATTAAAAAACAATAACATGACTTGCATGCAGCTTAATTGCTCACTGTTACATAATCATCAGTTTAGAAAGATAAAGTTACTTTAATTTTGTTATGTTTTTTTGTTGTCTGTTTAAATGAAAAGAATCATGTGTTGATAATTTAATTTAGCTTGTCAAGACTAATCATTAACTAATCCATACAAATTATTGGTACAGGAAATAATACAGGAGAAAATGGAATTTTTAAGACACTTTTGAAGTTGAATATGTAATGTTTTGTTAAATACGAAACTAAACCATTGATAAGAAGCTGGACCCACTTGACCCAATTCCCAGCTGTGGACTGTTGATGTTGAGAGCACCACTGCAGAGATTTTTGAGTCCTCTCCTGTGCTCATTTTCGCTTCGCGAAACGGCCTATGACCGTTTCGCTGCACGAATATTAGTTAGACACCGATTTGGAGGGTTCTAACATGCTTTCCCGGAGGTCGGGATCTAACTGACAAAAATGCATGTTAGGACCTGACAAAGAGGTGTCTAACTGACTTAGACATCATATGCTTCTTCTGTTACTTGTTTTAACTTATAATTTTAGCAAAATAAACAATAATCTGATTGTTTGTTTGCTGTTGTAAACAGTGTTAATCCTCAGTAGGGTGCTAACATGCAATATTGTCAGTTAGATACTGGTTTTTTCCATTGGTATAAGTTTCTTGGTGATGTCTAATTCATTTTAGACATTTTAGAAATGATGCTCTACATGTATAAGAGGCCAAGAAGAAGCCCTTGGATGTTCACAAAAACCAACTGATGGCATAATAGAATTGTTCAGTTTGGCTGAGCCACAAAAAGACAATTTCTAACCCATTTTCCTTTTACAGGATCCTTGGTTGACATGTGAATTCATTTCTTTCATTGGGAGCTGGTATGTCCATGGTGATGTCTGTGTGTCAGTTCACATTCTGCTTTCCCATGCAAGGAATACGAAATGAGAGAGTAGACTCAATAGAGCACACTATGATATAGCTTAGGTTTTCTAGCCTTATACTAATACAAACATTTAAAGTAAAACGATGCCATTTGCATAAAAAAAACTGAAAAAAGTGACCAACAATTGTGTTAAGTGGTCATTGTGACAGGTGTGGAAAAAAGGGTTTATTTTATATAGCAGTTCAGATCAGTGAAAAAATAAAGGTATCTTTCGAAAAAAAAAACACATTCAGACATGGATTTGAGATATTTAGAGAAAGCCATGGGTCCAGACAAATAATACCACAATGCTACAAAGATACCCATGTACACAAAGTAAAGGAGACTTTCATCTTGCTTATTGAGGTTGCAAAGAGTCCATTATACCACATTTTACTGAGAAGAAATAATTACTGGAAAATCAAAATATAAAATGCAAGCAATTTTTTGCCTTTTAGTCTGCTATTCTTGTCAGACAAGACGAAATCGATAGACATTTTTTTTTATTCTTTGAAAGTGTAATGTTTGGCAGAGACCAAGCAATTTTACACATGAGCACTGCATGAACAGGCAATGTTGGGGCACTGTGGTGACAACAGACTCTTATGCAGCCACTGCTGATTTGACACTTTCGATTGATCAGACTATACAGTTGGTAGATCCAGGTAAGTCATGTAAATGTATCATTATCCCCATCACATAAGATCAAACTTTGTGATAGAGGCGCAACACTTCAGTCAGTGAAACTTTATGACATTTGTCACTATTTCATACACTTCTTGAATTGAATTTGATTGAATTTCGTTAAATGTTATTCTGGCACAAGACACGTAAATGTCACATTTGTGTAAAAATGAAGTTTTGAAAGATTTTCAGTTTTATGATAAATTGAAAATGAAGTAAACATTTTCAGTATAAATTTAAAACACTAAGTAGGAAATTGATATACGCAGAAATAAATGTAGGCCCATCTAAAACATAAAAGTAAACATGCATGTGGCAGAAAGATCAAAACATGTTTGATCAAAGACTGACCAAAGGCTGGCCTGAGGCTGACCAGAGGCCAGGGGCTAAAAACAAGTTGAGGGCAGCTGACAATCGTAAATATGGGAGCAATCTAAACATGAAGAGATGACACCCGAGACACGAGCACACACTCCCACATGAGACGGAATGTATAATGAGCATGATTTCCTCCTCCTCCTTCGCTCTCCTTTCATTCTGCCTTTGCGGCTACAAAATATCTTTTTGCTTAACCTCTGAGCCAAATGCAAGCTCCATCATCATCCTTGGGGTCTGGAACAAACAGTAACTGAAACACTCTGACAGAGCCTCCGAAAGAGCCCAGGCTGCTCAACAGAGATGGCAGAGACACAAGAGACACAAGAATGGAGAAAAAACAGGTGAGGCAAATGTAAACAGAGCAAATAAAGTAAATACAACTCATTTGGTCATCCGAAAATGGATCCCTGCACAAGAATAACTTCTGACGATCCAATATTTACTCAATTATGAACAGACTTTAAAGACATGCAAGATCCAAAGTCCTGAGTGCAGTTGGGTGTGGATTGGATATTGAATTGGATATTGCCTATCAGTTATCCATGCACTGAGAAATGACGAATATCTTTTGATGGTACTATCATGATAGCCATAAATGTCCACATTGACTCCACAATGTCCTGTTAAAAGCTAGGGTCAATGACCAGTATCTACTTTGACCATCAAACAACCAAGACTGGCTAAAATAATCCGCATGTTGACCACTTTGAAGAACAGTAATTCGATCACGCTGATGAATATCAATTTTGACTCAATGTGGTTGATAAATTTAGGCATACATAGGCCTACATAATGTGCAGTTTTGTGGAAAGTGAGGTAGAATTTATCATTTTGTATGGCAAAATTGTATTTGTGGTGATTTTATTGTGTGTTTGTGTGCACAATAAGTTCAAGCAAGTCAACAATTATGTCCACTAAGAACGTTTGAAACAAAGATTCGAATTCTTTTAATACATGTATGGTTATCTGTTGAAAAGCATGTTTGCATATTTAAGTTTCCCTTTGCTTAGTTGCATAATGACTGAAGCAAAATTGTCCATATGATGTTTTTCCATAGGCCTGTTTTTCTATCAAGTGATTTTCCATATTATAGAAGCAAAAACGAACAAAAGCGCCTTGTTCATTTGCTTCCATAAAAGCTCAACAAGAGAAGTGGGCCATTGTTGGTTGAACTGCTTTGCCTGTTGAACATGATAGTTGGCTACAGGGAGCAATTGTGGCTTGGCACTCAAATGAGCTATGGCTAAGAGGCAGAGTGCAGGTGAATGCTCATTCAGTGAGTTGAATTGGAGCACATGCAATCTACTAAATGGGACATGCTGTCTGTCTCCTTAATGGGACATCGGAATCATCAGATGATCGTCGCCCCTCGTCAGACTCATATGCTGCCGTATACCGTCATGCGGGAGTTCACTGGGTCGACAGCCGAAGAGGCAGCCATCTTACTACGGTTTATAGGGTCGCAGACAGACGATGACATCAGTGAGGAGCTGATTTATTTGTAAGGTTCAATTATGATAGGAATATTTCACAACTGACAAGCTGGGGGTATATGATCGACCTCACCAGCTGCACAACCTATATGAGGGAGTTTACAGGGTCGACCACCAAAGATGAAGCAGACTTGGATTTTTAAGGCAGTGGAGATTAGGCAATAGTTGATACCCCAGTAAGAAGCTTGTTAATTCATATGTTTTTTAAAATAAGAAGAGGAGTATTTCACAATTGACAGTGTTGAGGTATGATTGTTGACCTCACTGACAGCAACCACATAAAGGAGTTCATTGGGACGACAACCGAAAAAGCAGCTGACTTGCTTGGGGTCATAAGGCAATGGAAATGAGGGGTCGATGTGAGGAGCTGGTTTATTTAAACAGTTTTATTATGATAGAAATATTTCACAACTGACACTTATGCTTTTGTACGACCATCGACCTTACCAACTGGGCAACTAGCTGACTGGCTGGGGTTCATAAAGCGGCCATTGACACCAGTGAGGAGCTGATTTATTTGTAAGGTTCAATTACAAGAGGAATATTTCACAGCTGACAAGCATGCTGAGGTATGATTGTAACCCTCATCAGCTGCACGACCAACATGGAGGAGATCACTGGGTCGACAGCCAAAGGAGCAGCTGATATAACAGGCTAATTCTTGCTGGTTTATAAGGCAATGGAGGAGACTGAGCCTCAGCTGAGGACCTGGTTTATTTGTATGTTTTGATTATGAGAGGAATATTTCACAACTGAAGCATCCTACAGCTGAGGTGGTGGCCGGCGTGAAAACAGCGCATCATAGCGACACCTCCAGCGTCCTCTGCGGTGGGCTGTGTCCTCGTCGGTGGCAGAATGGCGAATTGAGGTCGTGGCTCGTATTGATTGCCAGCGCCTCTGTTACGAGCGGAATTAGGGGAGATGAGTAGCGAGACAGGTGACAGGCCCCTGACCTGCCCGCCTGGCTCCCACGCCGCTTCCTTATCGCTAATGAAGTCACAAGGCTGCTCGCTAAACCACTTACTAGCCTCTAAAAACTTTCCCCCATCGCTTTTAGCAGATTTCGGCTCGACTCATGGACCTTGCCTAAAACCTGGCATTTGTAACAAGAAGATTTCAGCCCCTGTCAAGATTGCTGGCATGGTAACGGCCCATTGGAGAGGGTCAAAGGTCGAGCCATTAAATCGACTTCATATCGGGCGAACCAGGCGTTTACTTTTGCCCATCAATCCATTGTGGATGACTAGAATCATGTCCGGTTAGCAAAATGGTCTAAATTGAGCATTCCCGCCGAAGACATTTATCAGCAGCGACGTGAGAAGAAATGTTGCGGAGGGCGTAAAAGCTCCAACGTGAAAAGCCTTGAGCACCATCGCTTGTCATAAACAATGATGGCCAATCAGCTGGTTAGCCCTTTATTGGATTTGCCATTCTACACTGTGCCAGCACAACGTTCTGAGAGACTTTAACCTAACTAGTCTCCCAATAGAGTAGAACAATCTCCAATAGTCTGCAAATAGGAATAGCATCTCATCAGCCAACCATCACCATGGGTCCATGCAATCTACTATAGAACCTGTAGACCCTAGACAATCTCCACTAGCTGGACTTGCCTTGTAGTTGCCTGTGCCTTTAGCCGCTGCTGGTCTGCTGAAGAATATAAGGGTGATGGTGGTTCACTGGTTGTTGGTCCCTTAGCAAATGAAGATGCTGCTGCTGATGTTGGGCTGCTGAGCTGAAGTACAAGGATGCAGCAGCAGCAGTGACCCTTGCTTCGGTCACACTATAACATCTGAGGGATGCTGGGGGAGGATCTACAATCTCCCAGGGTGACGATGCCGTGGTTCGTGTGCATACAACTCTGCCTGTCACCGGCCTTTTGCTTTGTTAACTATTCACCAAGGCATCATTATGTTATGCTGGGACAACACTACAGATAAGCAGCTCATCCCCAGGGAGCCTTCCCAAATATATTAGGAAAAAATGCATTCCATTTTCAAGCCAATATATTCATGCCATTGTAGCATTTTAGTGCAAGAAGGTTAATAACCTAACCCAACTCAATGTTGCTATTGCAACCAAATAAAGCTGTATAGGCATCTCTCATAAGTTCAATAACATCTCTTACATTAGTTCAATAAAAATATAGAGAAAATCTGTTTCATTTCATTGTATATTATATTAAATAAGACCTGATTTCAACAAACCCTTACTTGTACATGTAAGCTATATTTCACTATATTTGTCCACGTGCCACATACCATGGCCAAATATAGGCCTATTTCAATTAATCCATCACACTGGCCTACACTGTATGCATAGCGCATTTGAATTACAATAAGCAACGATTTGCAGATTCGTACACTGTGATTAGCATATATTGTATATATAGGCAGCCCATGCACTCTCCTCCATATGAATGCATTACTCTGGCAGTACTGAGGCCCACAGCCACTTAGCAGGCCATCTAGTTAGCAACCATGCACTTCCCTCACTGGCTTGTTGATACAGACTCCCTAATTTGTGTTACCAACAGCTTTGACCACGTTACCTGCACTTTCCTGTGCAAAATTGATACCCCATAAAAGATGCAGCATCTGCGAGCCACATGCCTGCTGTCTGCCCCATAAAACTTCCACGCGGCTCCTGCTGCTGACATCACAATTAGAACGGGCCAATCTCCGCCGATCTCACAACGTCCAAATTGGGCTCCAAGAAAACTCCCTCACAGAAAATGGTTGTAATCATCGAGGAGATTGTTAATTCATAGAAAATATGGCATCTGAAGTTTTGTTTCAAACCATGTTCTTCTTGCAGCCTGCTACACCAAAGAGAAGTAGGCCCAAAAAGTGATACAGTATACAAGGTGTCTGACCTTGGAAGAATAAGCACCTTATTAATCCAAGGTCTGACAGAACCAATGCAAGATACATCCACAAGATACATGTATCCAATAAAGAATCTGTACACTTATTTGAAAGGTCCTTAAAATATCTATATCACTGTTTTGCAATAATCAGAAAATGAAACATATATATAGTTCTTCTGATTTTTCATTTTTGAAAACAATATAAATAGAAGGTTAGAGTATGTGCTCCTGATCTACAGCCATTGGTTCTCAGTGACAGGGGATACAGATTTGCATTACACAATTAATTATATTATGATCTATAATGCATAAATGGAGGCTAAATAGTTACATCATGTACATATTGTATTGACTCATTGCATCTTAATGACATAGTTAATGACACATTTCCTCATTGATCATAACCATAGGCCTACAATATACTATTATGGCCTGTAGTATATTATCATATTTGTTACAATCACATATCCTCTCTATATAAATAAATTACATATATATCAACTATATTAATTTAATATACAATTAGGAAACTAGGTTAATTCATGAGATAGAAACAGGCCAGCTCTAGTAATATTATTCATTGACTATTGGATGGGATGCTATGGAGGCTGTGCAATATTGGATAGGGTGCATAATCAGTGCATACTGTATAGTACTTGAACTAATCATGCGAATGATATGATCTGCATAATATTTACTGAGCTGTCTTTGACTCATGTTGCAGTATTGCTTGTCAATGAGAGGAGTCGAGGATACTTAGGAAAGGAGATTCGCGGGAGGAGAATTAGGAGAGGAGATTCGGCGAAGGAGATTTAGGATAGACGATTCAAGAGAGATCAGGAGAGGAGATAGATTCAGGAGAAGAGGTTCAGGAGAGGAGATTCAAGAGAGGAGATCAGGAGAGGAGATTTAGAGGAAGAGATTCAGTGGAGGTGACGAGAGAAGACCATGAGAGGAGATTCAGGAGAGGAGATTCAGGAGAGGAGATTCAGAGGAGGTGATTCAGGTGAAGGAGATTTAGGAGAGACGATTCAAGAGAGATCAGGAGAGGAGATAGATTCAGGAGAAGAGGTTCAGGAGAGGAGATTCAAGAGAGGGGATCAGGAGAGGAGATTTAGAGGAAGAGATTCAGTAGCTCTGGGAGATTCAGGAGAGGAGATTCAGGAGAGGAGATTCAGAGGAGGAGTTTCAGAGAGGAGATTTAGTGGAGGAGATTCAGTGGAGGTGACGAGAGAGGACCATGAGAGGAGATTCGGGAGAGGAGACTCAGGAGAGGAGATTTAGAGGAAGAGATTCAGGGGAGGAGATCAGTAGAGGAGCATCAGGAGAGAAGATCAGCAGGAGATTCAGGACAGGAGATTCAGAGGAGGACATTCAGATGACATGTGGAGAGAAGATCAGGAGAGGAGATTTAGGAGATGAGATTTCGGAGAGGAGATTTCGGAGAGGACATTCAAAAGAGCAGATTTGGAAGAGCAGATTTAGGGGAGAAGAGAAGAGAAGAGAAGAGAAGAGAAGAGAAGAGAAGAGAAGAGAAGAGAAGAGAAGAGAAGAGAAGAGAAGAGCCAGGGCAGCTTGGACTTTGGAGGAGACAAAAAGAGCAGCGCTGGCCATCTAGTCTCCTGATTAGCGATTCATGGGCTGCACTGGCCTTATCAGCTGACCTGCAACTGCCATCCTTAACCTGCCCCAGCAACTGCCAACTGATGTGGGCCACTACTGTCTCCTTCCCAATAGCATTGACATCATTAACTATGCCATGACTTCCAGTATCTGCCCCATTTCATCTATAGCCTAAATTTCCTGTATAGCCAAGGTATATCATTTTGTATATTATACCTTGTAATCTACATTGTTATCTGGCCTTGCCACAATTGAAGATATATACATATATACAAAGATGAAATGCATACATTTGATAGTTGATGTATGTAAAATGCACTGCATATGAGAGAGGAATAAAATGTGTCTAATATGTATAGTAGTATCCAATTAACATAACAGTCCACCACCAGGCAGGGTGTAAGACTAAGATATATATTTACTATTATATAAAGGCTTGCACCAGAAATAATACGCAGAAGGTGATATTATAAACTAGAAATGAACAGCAGTCAAAAATCGTACCATCCACAATGAAATAAAAAGGGGTATGAACTGAAAGTATCATATCCAGTATAGGACGATAACCAAGGGTGTGGTTACTTGTCTAGTAACGTCTACCGCTTCCAAGACATTTGCAGATATAAATGTAGTAAATGTGCAGAGGAAGCAGGAGCCTTGTATTGGTGGCCTGGTTGGTTCCTATGTCTTTATCACCAGTTTGGCTCGTATCCTCTTAGCATCTTATCAGGGGGATCTTGATCTCTGCCTCAGAGACAGCAAAATGCACTTAGTGCTCATATAATCAGTCGGAGTACAACTGAAATGTGCTGAGTGAGCACCGAATGTAGGCCTACTCCCAGGCTACAATGCAATGGAGGCATACATCCAGGATAATGGACAATCACCAAGTACAATCACCAAGTACAATCGCCAAGTGCAATCACCAAGTACATTGCAGAGTTCGAGCTGCATCAACATCAGTAAGTAAATTAGACATATACAAAGTGTACTGACAATATCCATGAATTCAATTTTAATAGAGAAAACACGAGCTTTGAATGCAATCCCAGCAACCAATCAGAAAGTTGGTTTAGAGTCTGTGCACCTTGTCAATTAGAATGTACTCAATGATAACTCCAACCATGAGCATATTTAAACATGTTTAAAGATCACAATACACTATTGTTCAAGTACACATATCTATGGAAAGGTATATGAATTCCACCTGCTAATCTTGTGTGATTGTTTATCACAATAGGCCTACATGAATTCAACAAAGCATATGTTTACAACTATTTTAGTTGGAACCAAAAACATGTTTAAAAGTTGCTCAAGCCACTCATCCTTGTTGGATTATAGATGCACCGATACCACTTTTTTCACTTCCGATCGGATACCCATACTGCTTTCTGTTGCTGATACTTACTGATGCCGATGTCATACCGATACCGATACCATTGGTTAACTATGGAGCACCGTCTCCGATCTGATACCGATGCTGCATTTCGGGTTCTGATAACACATATATCTATTCTGTTATCAGTATCGGAAAATCCCAAAATAAAATCCAACTACAAATATCATACAGCTGGTATAGGTAATACATAGTATTCCATATTTAGGAACAAGAGTGTAAAACAGACCATACAAATTTAGGTTGGGCCTATTACACCCTCAGAGATGCACAAACACACAAGAACAACTTCATAAGCCACATTTTACTTCATAACCATATCATAAGCATGGTGTTAAAAGTTAAAAACAAACCATCGAGTTTCTTCCAACAACTTTACAGAAATAGAACACCTCAGAGCACAACGAGCAAAGTTGATTGATTGCTTCAATTAAACATTGGCAAACCTTTATTAACATTCACAGAGGGGCATGCACACAAGAATTGCTTGCTCCTTGCAATTCATATAAAATTCCAGTACACCTGCTTGTTGTAAGGAGTCTTTGCAGCTTTTGCAGCTCAAAATAGCAGCAACTAACACAAGCCCTAAAAATAGAGGAAGAATTAAAAGAAAGCAAACCTGAGGGTAATTCAACATTTATAGCACAATGGATTTTTCATCAACCAGCGTGAAATGCAATCTTAATCCCGGGCGCCTTGCTCTGTGCTGGGGCCTGGTGCTTGTGGAGATTTTCGGTGGGTGGTGTATAGAGCAGCACAAAAGCCTTCCGTTTCAAAGAGAAGCAAACAGACAATTAACTAAACAAACAAGCCTCAGCAGCAACTGCTATCTCTATATAGGGTATAAGAGCAGCATTTGCACATTACCACCAGCTAAGCTGCAAGTGACAGCCCTGAGGTGGTGAGCTGCTGCATGGGGGCCAGTGACCGCTTGCTAGAGACTCTCCATCAGAGCCCATCAAGTTGAATTTAGTGTAAGCCCATGAGCCGCCGGTGGCATATTTAAGCATTACGACATATCCCGGCCTTGCATGGAGCTGAGGGGCGATGGCTGGTCATTGGGTGTCATTGAATGTCATTGGGTGTCATTGGGTGTCAGTGAGTGTCAGTTTGGTCAGCAGGCTATCAGTGTCATGGACTGGGCTCGCCAAGGCGTGAGGCTGAGGTCCTTCCCAGCTCAGCTGCTCAGCTGCAGTATAGTTGGTTCACAGCGTCCTGTCGCCATGGCAACAGAAATGACCTGTAGTAAGAAAGATTTAGCCTAGCAAAGATACCACTGTAGTGATCAGTCCATGCCATGGATGTGTGTCAATGGCTGTATGAGCTTGAAGTGTGTGTGCTATGGCAGTTGGCTTTGGTGATTGAAGCATGCTGACACAGTGACACTCCATCCTGTACTGCTGCAACTGCGCGGTGAGCACTGGGCATGCAGACAATGCTATGCATGGTGTAATTTGGTGCATGGTGAAGGACACAATCTTGGAGAAATGCTATGCAAATGTGCAGTGTGGTGGATATTGGTGGTGCATGGAATGAACGGCACTCAGGGTTGCTTGAAGGAGGCCACGTAGTACCAATACCTATAGCTACTGCATGGTGCTATAGTGTGGTGGTGATGCAGGGTGCCCTATAGGCTGTCAGTAACAGTCTAATGACATTCAAGACTGGAGCCAGCAAGTCAACCTCACAGTGCTCAGCTGATCCGTGTTCTCTTCCACTGCAAGCTTCTTGGTAATCTAAAACTGCTGGGATGCCACCATCGATTGATGCAGAACTCTCCAACCCCCCCCCCCCTCTCCCCCTGACCTGCAACTGCTCCTGTCACCTGCCTCAGCTGCTGACATCTGAACTGCCTCTCATCAATTGTACCCAACAAAATTCATCTCTCTTTACCAGTCTTTAGCTTTGTCTTGACATTCCAGACATATACATGGCCAGGCCACTGAAGCCAGGCCAACCAACCATCAGGCAATAAGCCGCCCATCTGTCATCCTTCGGTATTCCAGAACAAACATAGGAGCTTTATCAAGAGACCACTTATAGACTAACTTAGCCAAATATTCCAGAAAAAAGAAAGACTTTCAAGGGAAATATTGTGAACTAGAATAAATATTGTGATGTTTACACTGCACTCAATTTGAGTTGCAGACTGAAACACACTTCATTCCATGGCATTCTTTGGTTTGTTGTCGTTAAATTGCCCAGAACACTGAACTTCGACTAAAATACAATGTGTAAGTAAAAGCAAAATAATGTACTGAAAAACAACAAGCACACAATAACTGTACAGTGGGTACCACATTTGCACCAACATAAGCAATAATATTGCACTAACAGTGTGGTGACAAAGCAGCTGATCAGATCCTCCCTGAATTTTGGCAGACGACCACAATTATTTTTACTGCGGAACTATGGATGATGTTCTAAAGAACATCATAGTATAACATCATCAGTCATCACTCATCAGTGTGATACTCTACAAAGACTCACTCTTATATATATATGCACTGCATGCATTTTCTTTTTATTCAAACCACTGCACATGTGCACAGTGTACACCCATTTCCATTAACGGATACCTTTTTGTCTGCAGTCTAACCGCCACATTATTATGCAAGGCTAATTTGTGGTTTGGCAAAGTAAAATGTACTCATGCACTTACTTGATTGGTTATACAAAAAGTGCCTCAGCTTTTTAACTAAACGTGTCTGGAGGTGAGGCTTAAAAGAGATTGGTGCGTGCTTGCCAGGAGTTAAGCTTTCTGCACATGTCCACAGTTCTAACACAAGATGTTCAATGCGAGAGAGAAGTTTGTGCCTGAAGTATCAACAGCCTATCGAACAGACTCCTGTTATTCAGTTGATCGATAAATCTACATTGGCGACACAGGAAAACCTGCAAACAGCGGAGCTACTTGAAAATGTGATTTAGCTGTAAGGTAACTGCCCAAATGAAAGTCGTAAATAACCTTTATGGCACGTGCTCCACACTACTTCGGATAATCGTTGTTGGCCTTTCACAAGTGTTTCATAAGATTCGGAATGAGTTCAGGACATACAGTGGTTCCTAGAACTATTGGAACACTTTATTGACATCAAAACTACTCTTTTATGTTCAAAATTGTTCATCCTGCAGCTAAATTTGTAAGCAGAACAACTTAATCAGACACTTAATTCGGTTATTACAGCAGGTTCAATAAGCATACGACTATATGGGTCTCCTCAAAGTCTACACAGAATTTGGCTTGATCTGATTCTCTTTTGCCACTTTTGGGGGCTATACTGTAACTTCAGCTTCACAATCATTCACAAGAGCTGGAAGGCAATTCTACAAAGTAATGGCATTGAACAGAGAATGACTGGAGAAAAGCAAACACTTGACTCAAGTCTGGTCAGACTACAGCGCCATTGTCATTGGCATTGACATTGTAGTTGGCGGCGGAGGCATTTTGTCCTCATTTTTTACCTGATCAGCTTTACAGCAGTTTTCATAAGTGTATAAGTACATGGTATTCTAATAACGGGATGTTTCAAACTTGCTGTGGCTATGTACAGACTTTCTAAGCTTCTTAAATTAATGTGATTGGGTCTGATTGGTAGGCTACATGAACCAATCAAATTATAAGCTATTACATGTATACGACATACGAAGTTGGAAAATAGATCTTCACCATGGCAGAGTAGCATACTTATATTAAAACGGTAACGGTCGCTTAGTGGTGTTATTGGATTTTTATTGTTATGTTTTTACACATAATAGTCGATTAATAGCCCTTGTGCTAATGTATTTTTATTACTCTTCGACTTCAAATAAAATTTCATTTTATTTATTTATTTATTAAATTCTTTGTATCTTCAAGAAATCGAGGCTTAAGGAAGCATTTCGTAAGTATATCAGAGACTGAGCTGCAAATACATGATCACGGGCAGATGTTTCACAAGTTGAGGTTATTCTCAAAACTCACTAATCAACCATTAGGACTAACAAGAACTTATGTTTGAGGAATGCACTGTTTCCTGTGTCCACGTGCGTACACACCAGTCTCAAATTTATCACATGACCTAGAACACAGCACATATCACTCTACTAAGTACGTTCATCTTCACAAACAGCTTTTAACCACATCTCTGCTCTTAAATTAGTACGGGTCTAAACATAGCACATGCATACATTTCCATTTACTTTGATAAATGTCATGTAAATGGTCATCCACACTCTAAAAATATCTTGAAATGGGCAATAACATGACATCGATTGGCCCCTGCAGTTTTAAACGCACACCAACAAAAATCATGTCAATGTCCTGGCTATTCACATGTGTGGCTCACAACATATATATCACACCATCACATAAACAAACGGCCTTGCCTGTGTCAGTGGGCTCTGCTTGACAATCCCTGCATTCGAGCTTCGGATAATGCTGTATTACAATGGCGAGATATATACAAAGCAATGCAAATAGATATGTTAAAGAGAAATGTGAATGTCACCTTTCCAATGGTCTTTGTCTGTGGCTGTATATTTGTTTAAAAGAGTCTTCTGTCTATATATATAACCCAGTGGTGAAGATTTGTGATTAAAATCTACAACCTGTCAATTATTTTGGATTGAATTTAAAATAATGAACATGTGTTCGTTGGTTTCAGAATAACATCTCCAAATTGGAATATCTTAAAAAGGTAGATACAAATTCTTTTAAAAGGAGGTCATCCGGTCAAAATGTGTGCATTTTTCGTTGTCTCAGGGATGATATGTAATTATCCAAATGGGAATATCTTAAAAAGTTAGCTAGAAAGACTTAACAGGAGGCCATCCGATAAAAATACGTGCATTTTGTATTGTCTCAGAGGTGATGATATGTAATTTCTAACATTTCTTCCGGAGTCTTTATATTTATATCCCTGAATGATGGATGTCGACCATAGTGGAAAATAACAGAAATATATCGGTAGATATATTCACGTCTGATACGCTTTTGTTCTTGACTACCAAAAGGCAAGGTCTCGAAGTCTAACGAGACGGGGGACTGCGGAGGCCCTTAGTTATTCCGATGCATTTACCTGTGTGATGGCTGCGTGGCAAAGTTCAGGTCTGAGGGGAAAGTGAGAGTAATTTAGGACCCGAGGCAAGCCATTTTGACTTGTGGCAGACCTGCGAGGCCCCGGGAATCAAAGGGTAAATTGCCTGTGGTTGCTGTCCACGTGACAAATACAAGTTGTCAACCTGGGACTGTCATGGGGAGTTATTGCCAACATGATAGAATCTGATAGAATCTACAGAGCTGCTGCAACAGCTATATGGTCATGTGGAGCCTGTATAGACCACTGGAGACCACTGTATGGAGACTACATTAGGAGACTACTGCATGGAGATTACTGCATAGAGGCCATATATAGCTTGTAGGAGACTGGTATATGTAGACTTCTACCTGGAGACCACTGTATGGAGACTACTGCACGGAGACAAGGGCATGAAGACGACTGTATGGAGACCAGCTATAGGACATGCATGGAGACTACTGCATGGAGACTAGCGCGTGGATACTAGGGCATAGAGACTGCTATATGTATGGAGACTACTGCATGGAAACCACTACATGGAGACTGTTTGCATGAAGACCACTGCATGGAGGCCACAGAGGAGACAATTACTTGGAGACCAATGCTTGGAGATCCCAGGAGACCAAATGAGATATATTAGTGGATATTAGAGGACGCGTTGGTCATTGGTTGTCCTGACAGCTTGTCCACAATAGCAGGGCCACCATGCAGACTGGGTGCTGAGTCTGTTGACACTATTATAGTGTGGACAGACAGAGCCATAGACTCACAGAGTAGATTGTATGTGGAGTGTGATAGAAGAAGGGAAGCTAGCTGGAGCTGACAGACCATGCACATGGAGCTGGCTGCCAGGGAATGAGCCAGGGAATGAGCTAGCCAGGGATGACAGGCTGAAGAAACCATCGGCAGCAGTCAACACTGCATGTGCACAGAGAGACAGCACAGTGCTGAGGAAGAGCAAGGAAGAAGGCTGCATCCAGATCTGTGTGTGTGCATTGCATTGCATTGCCTTGCACTGCCTTCCAGGGTGGTTGGTGGAGATTGGGCAGCAGAGGAACTGGAACTGGTTGGAGCATAAGAGGAGAGTAGAAGAACAGGAGAAGAGAGCTATGTAGGGCCTAGCAGCACAGCATGGGCAGGGCGCTGGCACTGCCTGGCAGGCATTAAATGACCTGGCAACCTTATACATCACCTTGCAGTATAGGTGGCAGCCCCAGAAGGCTGTCCGGATGCAACTGCTCACTTTTACACAAAAAGCCTCACGCGCCTGCTTAGCAAATTACCATAACACAGATGTTATTAGCAAACAAGAAATCAATGACAAGGATTCACTGTGAAAACCAATCAAGTAGGATATACAGGACTATAGGAGGGAGAGAGACTTGATTACTTACCCTTACTGCTATGGTATTCCTATCCGATTTGTATCCAATCACTGGTATGCCTACATGCTTGGTCACTATAGACACCATGTTAATAGTGTGCTGGGTTCCAACGACAAAAAACGCTGTTATGTTATTTCTACGAATTGCATCACAGATTCTATGGAAGTTAGCACTGATGTTTCGATCTGGACGCAGGACTATTTCCTTGGCTTCAAGTTGCATGTCATTTTGGCTGTTGATCTCATGGATGGCACGATTAAACTCCAACACATAGAATGAGATGTTGCTCACGTCAAATAGGGCTCCGATGTTGTAGATGGGTTTGGAGGAGTTGGGGTCAGGCAAGGAGGCGCCGCCGGGGGGCCGAGAGGGGGACAGGGCAGAGGTGATGGCCGTGGTCAGTGGAGCCGTGCAGAGGCAGGAAGGAGGTCTCGCTAGCAGCAGAAGGAGTATATAGATAGCTGTCAGGACGGAGGTGCACATCCCTGCCCATGAGCCCTGCAGGGGGACACTGACTGCAGCCTGCATGACTGGGAGCAGGCGGCCGATTCTAGCCTGCTTCCATAGGAAACGGGCGATGGTGACCACCACGAGCTACAGCAACCCCAGGCAGATTTGCCCGCAGGTCCCGGCCGCCACCAGCCATCCGCCTCAGCTACCACGGCCAAATGCATGCCACATGATCATCAACAGGTGCCCCTCTTATCTTGTAACACTGCCCTTTGAAAAGTGTGCGACTCCTTCACCTTACTCCACTGGCCGACGCCTCTTAATCCATGCCACGGTCTGAAGCAGACGAGAGAGCATATCCATGGAGCAGAGTGCAGGGCCATCCCACCCACGAGGAAAACATAGGCCTGCACAACATGATCACCATTAAAAAGCGGAATCTGTTGCACAGATATTCCAGTTAAAATGGTAATCGCATGCTGCTATTCACAAAGACTGCTTGTAGCAAACTGATCAAGGTTGGTGGCGCTGCTGCCTATGGGAAGGACTGCAGCGCCTCTACATCCAGGAATATTGAGCAAGGCAGACGACCACTGCAGCCTCCTTGCCCAACACAGCCAACACTGTAACGGCGGCTGCGCCAGCAACTGCCTGCGAATAAATTGTAATATATTGGCTTGTCTTGATATGGCTCGCTAGCTTCTACCACTCGCACAAGCACCTTGTGTTTTCTTGACGTCACAGTCAGAGCAAGTGGATCAGGGACCAGAGCACCTCTTCTATGGCACTTTGGTGGTGCACCTTTACCAGGCACTTTGGTTGTCGATAGGTCCTCCCGTGTGCTAGACCTCCACTGATCCCCTCATCCTGACAGGGACTGTTCATTCAAACAGCATGTGTTCCTGTGCAGAACATCTCTATAATACATCTAATACTAGCATTCACCCGTGATAAAGGATATACTTTGGCAGTGTGGAGAATGAGTGAATGAATGAAGCAATGTGGGTATAGATCTATGTATCTATGTATATATCTATCTATCAATCTATCAATGTATGTGGATTTATCGAAATTTTCCTGATCCATGCCCACAGGCCAATTTGTAATTTCATAACTCACAGTGAAATAGCAAGGGCTCAATGGGCAGTTCAAGGATGTCAGCCATTCTGAAGTGGGCATTTGTGGCCAGCTTGGATGCCTCAACACGTTCCCGATTCATACCCACACGCCAATATCTGTACCAAATTTCATAACTCTAAGCGAAATATTTAGATCACAATGGGCAGTTCAAGAAATGAAGACAGATGGCTGGCAAAATGGCCACCATCTTGGATTTCTCAACATTTTCCCGATCGATACCCACAGGTCAATACCTGTACCAAATTTTATAACTCCTAAGTGAACTATTAAGGTCACATTGGGCAGTTCAAGAAATGAAGAAAGATAGCTTCCAAAATGGCCGCCATCTTGGATTTCTCAACATGTTCCTGGTCCATACCCACAGGCAAATACCTATGGCAAATGTGAAAACCGTAAGTGAAATATTAAGGTCACAATGGGCAGTTCAAGAAATGAGGAGAGATTGCTGCCAAAATGGCCACCACGTAATGGCCACCAGCTTGGATTTCTCAACATGTTCCTGATCGATACCCACAGGCCCATACCAAATTGCATAACTGTAAGTGAAATATTGAGATCACAATGGGCAGTTCAAGAATGAAGAAAGATGGCTGCCAAAAGGGCCGCCACAGAATGGCCGCCATCTAGCATTTCTCAATATGTTCCAGATCAATACCCACAGGCCAATACCTGCACCAAATTTTATAACTCTAAGCGAAATATTAAGGTCACAATGGGCAGTTAAAAAAATGAAGAAAAATGGCTGCCAAAATGGCTGTCATCTTGGATTTCTCAACATGTTGCTGATCCATACCCACAGGCAAAGGTACCTGTGCCAAATGTCATGAGTGTAAGTGAAATATTAAGGTAACAATGGGCAGTTCAAGAAATGAAGAAAGATGGCGACCAAAATGGCCACCACAAAATGGCCGCCATCTTGGATTTCTCAACATGTTCCAGATCAATACCCACAGGCCAATACCTGTACCAAATTTTATAACTCTATGCAAAATATTAAGGTCACAATGGGCAGTTAAAAAAATGAAGAAAGATGGCTGCCGAAATGGCTGCCATCTTGGATTTCTCAACATGTTGCTGATCCATACCCACAGGCCAATACCTGTGCCAAATGTCATAAGTGTAAGTGAAATATTAAGGTCACAATGGGCAGTTGAACAATGAAGAAAGATGGCTAACAAAATGGCCGCCATCTTGGATTTCTCAACATGTTCCTGATCGATACCCACAGGCCAATGCCTGTACCAAATTTTTTAACTGTAAGTGAAATATTAAGGTCACAATGGGCAGTTCAAGAATGAAGAAAGATGGCTGCCAAAATGGCCTCCACAAAACGGCCGCCATCTTGGATTTCTCGACAACTTGCAAAATTATACCCATAGCCCCATACCTGTACCAAATTTCATAACTCTAAGTCGAAAAATGAGAAAGCCTTATGAGTGAGTGTAAAAACTGCCACACAAGATGGCCACGCAGAATACTATTATAGGATACCAGGCACAAGGCAGCATGTCATGTTACATGCTTAGCAGTAGAGACTTATGGGCCCTGTCACTGTTATAGACAAGCCCCACAGGTCAGCTCTGAGAAACTCCTTGTAATATTTAATGCTAAGATTTATTGACGCCTTGCCACCCTGCTAGTTTTTCACGTCTCAGGCTGAGAGGCTAATGCCGCGAACATGCAGGGATCCCTCAAGGCGCGATACTCTCCCTGGCTTATTACTGCTTGTTATATCACTAATAAGTCTAATGGCATATATAGGGTTTCGGGACAGGGCAATCTGGACAGGGAAATCTGGACAGAGCAACCCGAATATCTGTCAATCAGAAGTTTATTGCATTTTATATGCAATTGTGGTATGTTAAACATTTTGAAATGTATGTTACCATTTAGTTTTACACAAAAAAGTTCATACTAGACAATTATATATACGTTGGTGATTAGCACTTGTGGTTGATGATTTTAATTTCTTACAGTCAATTAATATTCTTACAGTCTGGAAATTTGATATGCAAAAAGAGTGGACTGTTGCAATATGAAAATGGAACTTCGTGTGTTGTCATTCTGATGATTTGTCATGATCATATATATCAAGTAAGCTCCAATACTTTCAATGTTAATTTGATTCAAGGAGACTAATCCCGCCAGTTGGTGACAGGCGAACGAAAGGATTATGCATCTGATTTTTAGTCCAAAATCAGTTATGACAAATCAAATGGCTTTCTCGTGATCATGACTAATCAAACAGCCTCTATGTTTCCGAGGTTGAAAATAGAGAAGACGACACTTCATCGCCTATTATGATTCACAAAGTGCCAAAATCTGTATATGAACCAACACTCATTTTTTGCATCGCAAGTTTCCAGACTGTAACATCATCTGACATGTATCATTCTACATTACTGCGATGCACTTTGATACCGAAAAAGAGTGTACGAGGGGCGTTCAGAAAGTTCGAGGCTTTTTTTCATGTGGATACTTATTTTCAATCTAGAACTATGAATTTTTCACAGGATAAAATTCAGAATATTTGGAATGGATTACCAAAATTTTGGACAATTTGGACATTTTTAAGTCATTCTGTGGTTGCCATGGAAACTGAAAGTTCTGCTTCTTGGGGCAGGTAACACTGAAACCGAGAATGCCAAGAAATTTTGACTGTGAGAGACTTCCCTCTGTCACTTGTATTAGTGAGATTGACAATATTTGATGCAGGAAATATGGTATTACCTTCTAAATATGCTTTCAAGCACACCAAATATGTATATTCTTACACTGAATCCAAGTCAGAAAGGACTCCTGCATGCCAGGTTTGGCGAGGGAAATTCAGGAGGCAAAGGTGCGTTTCCCTGACTACATAATGACTTGAGAAAGCGTGGATTCACTAGTATAAATAAGAGACCAAAATGGACAGCATTATCTATCCTAGCTATTCCTGTGATATGCAGCTTTACATACAGTACAAATTTCTAAAAGTGGCTCGTCATTTAAAATCTAGCCTTAGCTATCTATCCATAGCCATTCCAAGCTAAACTAAGCTACACTTATCCATAGCTAGCCGTAGCTATCCACAATTACTATTGTTTAAACAAGGGGTAAAGAGATTCCAGTGTATACAAAAGAATAGACATGGATAGCTCTGGATAGATATGGATAAGATTAGTAATGAATAGCAACAGACAGCTAAGTTGAGCCACATTTAGAAATTTGTACTGTACGTCCTGGTTTTCCCTTACTTTAGTCCATGAGGGCTATAGTCTTAGGCACTGGAGGAGAAAATGCTTTGGATGACCAAAATTCTTTCTCAAAACATTGTTTGGAGGACTTCAAGGAACATTTACTTCAATGGGTCAGGTGTATGAATCAATGCTTTCAGTGAGCTTGGGAGTATTTTTTAAGGCTAATATTATATTTCTTGTCTCAAATATTGTTAATCTCACAAATGCAAGTGATAGAGAGAGGTCTCTCACAGCCAAAATTCATTGGCTTTAGTGGTTTCAGTATTATCTGCCCCAAGAAGCTGAACTTTCAGTTTCCATGGCAACCACAGAATGACTTAAAAATGTCCAAATTGTCCAAAATTTTGGAAATCCATTCCAAAAATGCTGAATTTTTCATCCTGTGAAAAATTCATAGTTCTAGATTGAAAATAAGTGTCCATATAAAAAAAAGCCTCGAACTTTCTGAACGCCCCTCGTACTGTTGCACTGTGAAAAAATTTCATGTGTCATCATGCAGATGATTTGTCATGATCATACCCAATACTTTCAATGTTAATTTGATTCAAGGAAACTTATCCCTCTTGTTGGTGACAGCCAAACAAAAGGATCATGCGTATGATTTTCAATCCAAAATCTGTTATGACAAGTCAAATGGCCTTCTCTTGATCATGACTAATCAAACTGCCTCTATGTTTCCCATGTTGAAAGTATAGAAGATGACACTTCATCCGCTATCATGAATCACGTAGTGCATTTTTCACAGTGAACTGATCCTCATTTTTTCTTTCTCAAAGTGCATCACTGTAATAGGCCTATTCTCAGCATCATCTGACATCATTCTATAGATAATGTGAAGCATCGACGCATGCAGAGTCCTTCTGACAAGGAAAGACCAAACAAACTTAGACAAAAAAATAGGCTCTATATATTTGGGAATGCGTTCATGATTAAGAGACCCTTCCAGTGAGCAGCGCGTGAATTGTAACCTTGACTTCTTCATTACATTCAATCATTCATTGCTAAAAGTTTAATCTAAACATCTACACTTCCTTCCTTTTGCCAAAGCCCAAACGTCTGCCTAATAAAGTTGACGCATGACATAGATCGCCTAATCAGCCCTTCTGACAAGTTCGACATGTTTATGGAATGGGAGTTTTCCAAGGCGTGGGACTGAATACAGTGGAATCACTGGGACCATACACAACATATCTCAGGGAGGCCTTCGGCATTTGATCTGTATTCTGAAGTGTTCTGTGAAAGCCAGCTCCCAAGCCTGCTCCTAAAGATACCAAGTGAATCATAATGCATACTAATTCAAAGACTTTTCTCTGAAAAGATACTGAGTCAAGATCTACTACGTGTTACTGAAGTCTGAAGAAGGATATTCCAATGACAATACTATAATAGCTTGCAAAGCTATGCTGCATGTGAGCCTTAATTCAATCGGATACATCTATGTAGTGTGTGCATGTTGAACAGATGCATTTCCATCTCGCCAAGACCTTTAAGACAATACAAAACACTTTTTTTGGCCATATTTTTGCACTTCATGATTCTTGATTTGTGGTGCCACTTCAAGTCATAGTGCCACCACCATTTCCTTGCGTGAAACACTTTTCTGCTCAGGAACACATTGTTCGCACACATTTACTTGAGAGGAGGACATCATTCCTATCTGTTCAAATTGATACATTTAAGAACTGTTGATTGCATTTTTTTTAACTAAACATAATTGTTTGAACTTTCAACAAAAAATAAGTCCCCCTTTATGAGACACATTTTCCAAGTTGAAAAGCGACATTCAACCAAAAAGCACCTTGGTTGAAATTCCCAATTCATTAATTTGATTTCAGCAGACTCAGTCATCATGATACAGCAAACAATTTAAAGTGATAGACTTGTTTAGATCTTGTCTACAACTTGGGTCACTCAGCTTCCACATGGTCTCTAAGAGTGCTCTGTTTTTCATAGCCCAGTATGATGAGTAAGTCTTCATAAAATATTGCACAGTCACAATGCAGCAACATTGCAATTTTAAGCACGTGCGTCTCTTTTTCCCATTCATTTTTATAAGACTTTTCCTTTTCCTTGCCTTGTTGATTGAGGAATCCAATTTGAGCAGCACACGAAGTGTATCATGATCTCGCCCTGCTAACTCCAAGACAGAATTAATCGCCTAATGGAAACAAATTTGTCTGGCCCCCTCATTAACTACACATATATGGATCTGTAGGCAGCAGCTTGTATATAGGAACTGATGACACACAACGGATTTGTTCCTGCTATATACATCCCAGCTAGCACCAATTGTTTGTCTTATAACACTTATCCATATCGGTCTCAGCTATTTTTTAGAGGCATTCCAGTTCACAATTACAATGAATTGACACAACATAATGATCCTTGTGAGGAAATGGTGCCTTGCCTTTGGCATATATTACACATATGCAGTAAAAATAGTTTCGAGAAAGCTACAGTTGCTAAATTCATTCTTGTGCAACCAGTCAGTTATCCTATAGAGTATATATTATGCCTGATCTATGTAATATACCTACCTAGTGTCTACACCATTAACTGAATACAAGAGGACCACTGTCATGAAGTATTGCCCGGACAAACTAGTGGAGTAACATAGACCGTTTTGATTGCCAGCCACGATGGAGCCAGTATTACATTAAGTTTAGTGGTCATTTGTAGAAACACGCCAACTGCGAACTGGGTTGATTAAAGGACAAACAGGAAACTGGGATGTATGATAAGCAAGAAAAGGGCAGGTGGAATACAGCTCCTGACTGTCAGGCCTGAGGTTCCAGATCTACAGGTTACAACTATTTCAGTCAGATTGATTGATTGATTGATTGATTTATTATTTTCAAAAAGAAAAAAACATTCAATCACATATAAAATTTTCAGCATTATTGGCAAATTGCAATTTGATTGAGATGCACCCGAGTATAAAATATACCATGACCTAAGAGGTGGTGCATCCCCTTATAGATCTTTGAGGATTGGCGCTCCACTGGAAAGCTGTATTTTCTTATTTTCAATTTGCAAACTGGCTGTGCCACATCATCGACAGTTGTCTGTTGGTCTCCTAATCTTCTTATTTGATGAAGTACCTCAAGTCATTTAATTAGTTTGTTTATTGTCTCCTATGCTGCCAGATATTATAAGCACTAAATCAACTATATTTAAACATACATATTTAACACTGTATTATCGTCATCTAAATATGAAGTTACATAACAGATAATAAAAGTAAAACTTTTTTTTTTTTTAACCATAATGATAATCAAAAATTAGTATTGATTGTAGTCAATGCTTGCTTGGGCCTTGGCCTCTCTTGATGCCTAGGTCCTAGTCAAGAGTAGTCACAACCAACACATTACTCACAATTAAACTAAGCGCAAATAATTTTACAATTGATCCACCTTGTATTTAATTAAAGAACAATATCATCTTGTTTTTACATTTGATATTGTCTGGTAGACTTAGCCAGTTCTTTGGTGACTGTCCAAGGCAACTCCAATTGTATGAACTACTGGTATGATGAATTGCTTGTAAGGTATTTCTGTTACGTGTTTGATAATGATGAGAGGGTATTTCAAAAAGATTTTCAATACGTTTTGGCAGTATATTATTGACATATCTAAATGAAATTTTACATAAGTTGAGTTGACAGAGTTCACTCACTAGTAATACTGAAGCCCTTTTGTAAAATTGTTGTACCGAAGACATTGGAAATTCAACATCTGGGACAACTGATTCAGGAAATTATTAAGCAAACCTGAAAGAGCTTAAACTGAGCCCGAAGAAGTATATAGGATCACCAACTCATTCTAAAATTAACCTATAGAGCTCCTTTTCTTACCTTTTTGATAAATTTTGACACTTGTGTTGAAGAACTTGGTTGATCTTGAACCATCGCTATTCGGCCTTCCAATTAATGTCGAAGCTTATAATTATACTGCACCTACATATATCATCTTATGCGCTTCTTCTGTCCCTTTGGTACCTTGCTTGGGACCTCTTCAGACCTCTCTACCAATAACGACTGCATTAAGCCATCTCGGAATTCTCGGTCCCTGCAATATGACCAATTCGAAGCTATCGATTGTCCCCTACATTGTTTGCCTATATATGTCTAGCCCAAGAAGTAATGCGAAGAGCTGTGTGACATTCATTTTGAAGAAACACTGTTCATCTTTTGCCAATCTCTGGGAACTATCTATAGGAGCATACAGGAACTGCATATATATGAACTAGCTACGTGTATACTGACACTATGAAAGGACAAAGATGGTGACACTTGCGGATAGCCCGGATAGGAAGCAATCTGTTCGGCATAGACATCATGCGACCTCTTGGAATAGCTGCTTGTGAACAATGTCCTCATGGGTCTTACATATAGAAAGTAAGGAAGATTGACAAGAAATGTAGGTTAGACAAACAGGGTGACAGAAAAACAGATAGCTAGACAGAGTGGCCTGAGCCAGGAATCAAACCTGGGTCGCAGGAGGGGCTTTTCCACCAAACGTGCGACAACTGACCAATACCCAGAGCCTACTAGAAAAATAAAAAAGGAAAGATAAGTAGACAGATAGATACATGTAGATAGATATACTTTGATTCCAAGAAGAAGACCGGTTGTTTGTTGCATATATCGAGGTGATTTTACACATTAAACCATAAGCACTGTACATAATTGATGATTTGATACAGTGCATAATAATTACAATATACGTAAATTGACCAGCACATGCTGGTTTCCACACCCGCCCCTTTCAATGCAGTGTTGTGTTGATGATCTGTTGATGGTCTGGCCGGGCATGGTGTGCACTGGGGCAGCCACTACCTGCTGGCCAAAAATGGTCCCTCTTCCACATAAAGATGCCGAGTATAACATCTACATTCGTCACATGTGAGATAACACAGAGCTCTATTGTTGGCTAGTAATTTGCTGTACACGCTATAAATATGTGCAGTAGAAGGTTAATAGCATTTGTGTTAATAGATGTAATGCCTGTAATATGCAAGAGACATATGATACGAGATAATGGCCATACCAACACCAGACTACAAGGCTCCCTGGTCTGTGTCTCTCTTCGTTTACACAGCCGGGAACATACTGCAGCTGCCAACTGTTTTTGTCTCTTGCCTCTCTCTATATTCTGCAACACTAAAAAGATACCTTGTTCGTAATTGGTACATAATCATTGGTCATGATTTCATGATTTGGTCAAGTTAAAGTAAAATTAACACTTCTGTTTATTTTTAGGTGGTTTCTTTAGAGCTTTTTGCTTATCTGCAGATTAATTGGTAATAGAAACTTTGCTATATTTTTAGTAGCTCAGCCACATCATTAGCAGATACTGATCAGTTTTGGTTGGCTGCTCTCCAAGTGCCTGTTTGCTGCGACTTTAGGTTTATTTTGGTTTAAACCCATATGCTGCTGGATTTAAGTACATGCAGTTAATTAGTCTCCATGAGCATCAGTGTCAACTGTGACAGTCATTTGCCTCATCTTTTAAAACCATTCCTGCCTTAGTTTCGGAGAGAAAAAGACCATTTGCATTGATGAATAGTCCTTCCACAATAACTACGATCAATGGCTCAGTAGTCTAATTGTGTATTAGGCAAGCAAGGAAGATGCTTGGAGCGAGGCAGTGGCTCTGTTTCCTGAGGTGTGAGACTATTCCTTCGATTAGGGACCAATCAATTGGTTGAGGCAAAATCAATCAATTATTGTGGTTAAAACTACCATTTTGACTGGTTGATGGCAACCCACTAGAATTGAAAATTATTCAACCAACTCTAATAGTCAGAAAAATTGTTATGTCATATTTATTCGAATAAAGTATCTCTCCTCCACCCAGCAGAATAGCAGCCCATTAAACTAAAGGCTGCCCTCGATACAGCCAGGAAAATTTGTAATAGTGTACATGTAAAACGTTCATGAAAGCCACTTGAAATAAAAGTCCAAAGCTCTAAAATAGAGAAAGGATGAAAGAGGGGATCTATTCAAGTTGATGTGGTACACAGAAGTTTAAATGAACAAGTGAGTAAAGGATCAGCAAGGAATCATTGAACTTATCAACAATAAAAGCATAACTGAGTTGTAATATCAAACAAACAGTGTATAATCTGATAATTTATGCTATGATCCCAGCTTACACATCACAGCTGACTTAAAATTTCAACAGTTCCAAGGTAGTGTAATAAATAAGATCAGAGCTCATATCATGTTTGTCCAAGGAATTCTTTGCATTTCACAACAGAAGAATCATGAGCAATAGAGAGCCATGTGTCGCCATGTATATCCTCTGTCAAGTCAAGTTTGGTGTGCAACTTTGAAATTATAAAAATCCGACAGGATGCAAAGGCATGTCAATTAAATCAAGGTGTCACATAATTGTAGATACTCTGTTTCCAAAAAAATATTAAATGAATAGCTTTTAAATGTTAAAGATTAGGTAGACAAAAAATTTTGTTGGAGAACCATGGTGACCAAGAACTTGAACAGTCAGTCACATACAATTGTTCTAGATCCAACAGGAATGTCCTATAGTCAATATAGAATTGCAGTAACATATCAATGTGCAAGGTAAGTGTATTTTATCATCTCAATGGTGTGTGAATTGAGAATGGACTGTAGACTGCTTGGTAAAACAAGGAAGAAAAGTCTGCTGATTTTTAGTGGATACAATCTTTCTCCATCTCTCTGTCCCGGCATATCTTTATCTATGAAAACTGTTTTTTTGTTGTCACTATTATATTTTTTCTCTTTTCAGATCTCAAGCAAAAAAAGACCCTCTTCCCAACAAATAAAAAATAACCCCCTCCTCACCCTCAAAAAATGAAACCCTTGATGAGAGAAGTAAAAACTTATTCATGAATAACCATTCAGCTGGGGTGGGCGTATGAGCCTTCGCATGTGGGTTCAATGGCTTCACATCCTGAATTTTCGCAAAACATACTATATGGACCATGGCATTTTTATAACAGCTGTCAGACTGAATTTTACAGAGGGGTGGTCCTAGGACCATAAGGTTGACTAACTATAAATAGCAAAAAAACAAAATTCATGACTTTCCACCCGCGACAAAAAAAGATAAAATTAGACAATATATATTTCAATACTCAATAGTCAACAAATTGAGAAAGTAGATACATTTAATTGTTTAGGAATAATTTTAGATACCCATATTACTTTTGACAGTCATATAAAATCTATGGCATCATCAATGGCAAAAACTATAGGCTCTATGAATTCAATAAAGAAATTTGTTGCGCAAAAAACACTAAAGCAAATATATAACAGCTTGATTCAATCAAGACTGTATTATGGCATCACAGTCTGGGGAGGAAAGCAAATTGTCTGCTGAAGCTCCAGAAAAGAGCTGTACGAATAGTGATGCTCTCCAAGTATAATGCACACACGGATCCGTTGCTGAAGGCCCTGAAAATTCTCAAAACGACAGATCTGTATGTCGTCCAATTATATAAATTATTTTATAAAATTCAAAATGGGAAAGTCCCCTTATATTTCAAACACCTTTTTCAAAATAATAGAACTATCAAACAATACAATACAAGATCAACCTACATTATTCCACCAATCTACACCAAGTTAACTATAACTCACAACTGTATTCAAATGAAATTAATAAAAATTATTAATACTGCTGAAGAAATTATAATCAATAAAGTCTACACTCATTGTATTGAAGGGTTTGCTCACTATATTAAAATAACTCTATTGAAACAATATAACGATACATGTACAATTCAAAACTGCTATATTTGTCAAAATGTTTAAATTTATGTTATTTCTTATATACATTTGTTTTGTATAAATACGCCCATACCAGCGGCCTCGAGCCAATTGGGTGTTGATCAATAAACTAAAACTAAAACTAAAAAAAAACTATAATCCCATTCCTTATTAACCAATAAGGTTCTTTCATTCAACCAATTATTAAAGTTAATGTTTTACCCATTCGATGTGTTGAATTAACAGTAACAGAGATTAACCAATTCAAATTGGTTGGTAGCTTTACCAATCTTGATTGGTTGACTGCAACCAATGAATTGGTTGGTCCTATTTCAACATATAAAATTGGTTGTTTTCAACCAATATATTGGTACAGCCATGGCCGTAAGTTTTCACTCATTCGCAATGCTGCACTATGGTGCAATTATTGTGACCAATCATAACAAAGCAAATACTTGCTCAATCTTCACTAAACCATGAGCAATTATAGTTTGTACAGAGTAGAAGGTGTTCTGGTAGAAATAATTGCATTAAATGATATTTTCACAAGTAGTTGTGAGGCAAAATAATGAGTAAGTTGAATTATGAGCATAAAATCAATTATGATGCTATATGTTATTCTCATGGTAGTAACAGCCACCAAAGTTTGTGGATGTGTTGTGTACACATGAAATTAAGCATTAATGACAAAATTACTATAAAATACACGGTTGAATTTTTCATTCATGAGTTTTACTAGAACTGGTTTTTTCTTTAAATATGGCAAAATTTTATGTAGGTGTAGGAAATAGCTGCACTTCTTCTTTTGAAAGAAAATTGTGTCAAATGCTTTCCATAGATAAGGAATTTTATGAAACAAGTTAAATTTCATAATAAGAAAAACACTTCACAAATTTATTCTTACATCGGAAACTAACAGTTCTTCTAATCAAAAACACATCAAGTGAAACCCGATCAAGCAATGTTAGCGTTGCGTATTCAATTGTAATTTTGTCATGAATGTTTAATTTGGTGTGTTCCCAACACATCCAGACACTTTGGTGAATATTACTATCATGTGAATGACAATATAGGATCATAACTGATCATATGCTTACATTTCAACTAATTCAGTATTTTGCCCCACAGCTATTATTTAACATATTTCCATTCAACAATTTTTATCAGAACACCTCCAAATACGTACTAACTATAATTCCTGACATTTTGGTGAAGATTGAGCAAGTATTTGCTTTGTTATGATTGGTCAAAATGATAGCACCATAGTGAAGCATGGCTGCTGAGTGAAAACTTACAGCCATGGCTGTATATTCTACCAATCTGTTTTAATAGTGTATTGTTCAGGGATTTCCCTACCTGAAGGTCTTATAAGAAAGGTAAATATATGCACACATTTTATTATGTAAGTCTACGTTTCTTGATCGGTGCGTTTCATGGAGTGTGAGAACCATCCATCTGCATCAACTTTTCAAATTATGACATTGATTGTTGTGGTCAAGTTATTTACCATAACAATCAATGTCATGTTGTGTGATCGCTTAAATGATTGTACAGTAATCTGTACCATCCAAATTACTTTATAGACTGAATTAAGAAGAAATGAAATCAAGTAGGTATATTGTCAAAATATATAATATGTAAATATATACAACTAGAATTACCCATGATAAGTGAATGGTGGAGGAGGGCCACGACTTCAACTGGAAATAATTTAATGAGAAATTGTTTGTTTGTTGTTGGAGGGGGAGTATTTGATCTATTGTCCCAGGGTTGAAAAAGTTGGGAGGAGGGATAGTTCTCCGAGCATATGACGGCATCCTGAGACTGAATGCCATCTAGTTATCTACATGTATCTATCTTTCTATCTATCATGCATCTATGCAGTAGCAGATCGAGAGGGGGGTTTAACCCTATTGCCGTCATAGTCGAGTACATGTTAATGTAAAATGTTGGGAGTTTTTATTATTTGGGGCAATTTTTTTGTGGGCAACTGCCGGAAATTAATTTATGCGCTACGCCTATGAGGTTGTGTATTGATAGCAGTTACTGTGAAGGTGGATTTCACTTGAAACAGGGACACATTACTGGGATGGACTTGCATGTGATATCATGGCAATTTTATTCTTGGCGGATACCCGTGGATTCTACAGTGAAAAGCCTTGAGAAGTCTGCACATGGTGTATGGTGATATGGTAGCATTTAAAGTGAAGTGGTATGCAGTTACGGGAAATAAAGAAAGTAACACTCAAGCAGTTTAAGAGGTGCTTGTAATGTATCTTCTATGTAATCTATGTATGTATAAACATATCTACATGGCCTCCAATAGGCCAGGGCCTGAGAAGTTGATGGGAATTAACTGAAGCAAATTAATTGAAGAAGCGTCTGTGAATGCTTTCAGAAATGACTGTCAGTATGTCAGTGAGTCGGTGTAGCACACTTGAAGTGCAATCAACACTGATAGAGCATCTCTGAGAATTGAAATGCATAGCTGTGATGGGCAGGCTTGTTTGATGCATATATATATAGTACTGAAAACGGCCGTTAGGTGGCTGATAAGACTTGTATCCCTCTGGCGTGAGATTTTTGGCAGCCTGCCAGACTGACAGCGCTACCTGTGTTTGTAAGTTTCGGCAAGAAAAGTAATCTACCTTGGGACCTCAAGCGGAGGGTCGGAGGTGGATTCAAAAAGGTAAATTAGACACTGGTTGGATGGTTAAGTGTCATGATCAGAAGCACAGGAGAAAATAATAAGGAATGGTGCATAGTTGGGGTGAGTGGGATCGCTGTGGAAGGTGTTTTTGGCTGATGCAGGAGTGGGGAGGGGGACTGAGAGTTTTTAGACTTATACCCGGCAGGGATACCCGGCAGGGATTATCTCATTGCCCGTGTATAGTCTAAACATTTACCAAATTACAATTACAACAGTGAAGCATGCTATGGCTTGCCTATTTGTTGCACAATGAAATTATTCCATAAATGTTTATCCCTTTTTTTCTTCTTCCTCTTTTACATATTTTTCTGAGCCAGTGCTGATTTATGTAAACATTTATGTATGTGACATATACTGTCTAGTAACTCTTGTTGCGGCCTGATAAATAAACTGCACCAAGTGGCACTTACACTTTGCTGTACATGACCAACAGCAGGTCATTTTGTTTGAGATTGAAGTCAATTGATGTATATCTGTAGGTCAGGATGTATTAGCTTATCGTAATTGCAGAAAGTTGCCAATACACAGACTTAGGTAGAGTGTAGGGCCTATAACAGAGAGTGTGAGATGGACCTGTCTGATCTAGATATATCTGAAATAATTATAAATGTATGACAGTCATGGATGAAATTTGATCAGTTGAAGAAATGTTTTTCATTTAGAAGTTAGTTTAGCAGCTGTCTATCACTTAGGTTACACATGGAAGTTATTCGAGACTATTTCTTATATAAACTGAACCAAATTAAAAACGCAAAACTATTTCCAGGGTTGTATTCTTCTACATAAGCTTCAGATGGGCTGTTGAGTGTATTCATATGTGTAATCATTTGTCAAAGGACTTGGGTCCATAAAATCACACAAGTTGGACCATTTTTTGATTGTCGCTTGCCAAGTTATCACATTGGGGTACGGCCAGTAAACCATGGTATTAGGCACCCTTACGGAAAATCTAATATATTCATGTTAAAGCTTGAAGAAAACGATGCAAAAGGCCACAAACTTCACTTCAGCTGGTGCCACCTATATATATTATGCATCTTACAAATTCAGTTTTTCGAGTAGTCAGGTCAGAGTTTGTCACACTCAAAGATGTTCCAATGCAATAATGCGTCTATTGAAACAAGTCCTCAAACAGCCTTAACAATAGCTGTGGAAAGAAAGAGGCTTAGGATCAGTCAGAAAGACCTCACACAACTGTTTAAAAGTTGTAGAGGTAAAAACCAGTATTTTTTGTGCCATCCTTATGCTATTGTCCCAACCACACATCTGTCCCCCAAAGAAAAGCATGAGGAGGCACACATGTTACTGAAGTTTGTCCTACGGCTGCTATGCAGGTTGCGCTAGGTCTCCTTATGATAGACCCAAATGCATTTTCAATATTTTTCATTTGTACAGGACACATAAGGAACTGTTTCTATAGTTGCATTGTCTCACTGGATTATCATTGTGTGACAAAGTCTGACGTGACTTCTCAAAAAAATTTTTTTAACAAGTTTAGTGGCATCGACTGAAGTTAATTGTGTGGACATGTGTGGTATTTTGCATCATTTTCTTCAAGCTTTGCCACTAAATCATTAGATTTTCCCTGTGGGGTGCCTAATACCCCTGTCCATACCCCGATGTGATAAACCTGCAGATTTCCAAACAAAGGTCAGAATTGAGTGATTTTATGGAACTGGGTCCTTTGAGACCTGATTATACATATATGCATAAACTCAACAGCCTAACTGAATAATATACTGAAAAAGCCCTGGAAATAGTTTTGTGTTTTTAATTTGGTTCAGTTTATATTCATATTACCTTTATGTGCATAGCGATTTTAGGGTATCGTGATATTCATTCCAATGGCAATTTTTTTCGAATTTCAACTGCAATGATATTTGTCAGCGGTATTTCACCTTATTCTATATTTGTGGTGACTGCTGTGTAAATTCCTTGTGGAATGCAAAAATACACTTTGTGAGGCTTGTGTGTTGTGTTATCTCTTCTCAAAATAGCTGAGCCTCATATGAGTAAGCGGCTAAGTGTATGGTAGGACAAACGAGTGGTGCTAGCTGGGATGTATTGCGGGAACATATATATCTGTTGTGTGTCATCAATTCCTACAAGCTGCTTCAGCAGTTAGACTGCTGCCTACAGATCCATATGTATGTGTAGCTGATGAGGGGGCCAGACAAATTTGTTTCCATTAGGCGATTAATTCTATCTCTGAGTAAGCGGGGCGAGATCATCATACTATTCATGTGCTGCTCAAATTGGATTTCTCAATCAACATGACAAGGAGAAGGAAAAGTCTTATAAAATGAATGGGAAAAAGAGTCACAGACGATCCAATGTTTCTCCTTTGTGGCTACACAATATTTCATCAAGACTTAGTCATACTTGGCAGTGAGATACACAAAGCACTGTCCACAGGAAAACAAAATAGTGTGTGCCTTAAAATTGTATACTTGCATTTGATTATGAGTTTGAATCTGATTTTTATTTTTCTATTTATTTATTACATACACTTATACACAAGTACTGGCCTAGTATTTAAACTGAATATACATTAAAGAAAACTAGATTAGTTACTATGTACAAATTTCATTTAAAAGTTCAACCTATCGTCCAAGATATCTTTTATAACTTGAACACAACACACAATCACTTGTTGGCTCAGTAAATGGAAGCTTGGCCACCGTCAGAAGTTTCGTGATGGAGACTTGAAACTTCTTAAAAGAAGAAATGTAGGTTTCCTCCAATAACTGATTGGGCATCACTAACACCCCTTCTAGCGACGAGTTTCACAATGTCATTGCTGCCCTCCACCTGAGGTATATATTTTTCAATATTTTGCTTGTGTACGAATTTGTAAACCTGCAAAAACGAACATGTACACGAATTTGGCGTTCGTATAAGTGTCAAATATTGTCATTCACGAATTTGCATGTGTAATAACGAACATACTAACCACAAACCTACTCTAAACCTAATTTTAACACTAAACCCTAATGATATAGCACTTCCACGAATGTTAGTGTTAGCAGATACAGAATGAAAAATAAAGCACATTCAAGAGTGTTAGTTATTACATATACACGAGCACTAATGCTCGTTTTTACACATCCACAAATTCGTACATGCTCGTTTTTACACCTCCACGAATTCGTGAACATGACAAACAGTGAAAAATATATACATGTCCACCATGGTCAGAAAGAGCCTCAGGAAGCTTGAACAGCTTTGCTCTGTTGGATCTTCCATGTTGGCTAAAGTTGGGAGACATACATGTAGCAATCGCCGCATGCATCTGTTCCCCATGGTGGTAAAATCACTAGAAGGGCATATAATGTTAAGATTTGGAAGATTTGGCGTATGTTATCTTTAGATTAGGTTGTGTGATACTATATATAGGAACATTAGGCTACACCAGGCCTGTCTCTCTCTCAATCCTTAACATAATTCATCCCCACAATCACCAAAATGTGTTGGCCTCAATCCATTTGTTCTGAGCCATGTTCCGCATTGCAAACTCATTTTTATGTCTCTGCCAGATTAGCATTGTTTCTTTGGATGTCTTTGGAGGACGAGAGGATTTTGCTCTGAAATGTTCATCTCATTCTATTCAATTTTGCTACCAGCTCTGCAGAATATCTACACTGGTCTTTCTAATTGGTCCATAATTCCATATTCTCATTTTGACCCGCCTTCCGTGGTTCTCGATACAAATAGATAGATATTCACAAATACCAAGCTCTCTCAAGTGCACACTACACACCCTTTTGTACAGAAAATTTAGTCACTTCTTCAGGCTCTGATTCTTCACTTTCCTCTACTTCTATTATGATCTTTATAAAAAATTTATGATCCACAATTTCTATTTATTTTAATTTAATAATTTTTCAAATAAAGACATATCAAGGCATTTTTGGAAATAAGTTCAAATGTGTGTTGGGGCCCAGAAACGAGGGCTGTGGGTCTCAATGGGGATACTGAGGAGTGTCATTGAGGGCTGGAAGTTTTTCTTGAGTTAAACTATTTGAATTTGAATTTGCCATCCCTCCTCAGTCTCCCAATCTCATGTTTTGACAAACCTGCCAAATTGAAAGTGCTTTAACTTGTTTAAGAAAGATGGCATTGTCCAACTATTTAAGCAGGCCATATCTTATGATAGGATTGAAAATAATTATTTTACTAATAAAAACTTATTGAAAAATGTTACTAATGAAAACTAATTTGCTCTTATGAACGTCCAGGACTGGAGTGTCTTGATTTAAAAGGTTTCCCTGTTTGATATTTGGGTCTGCATGAGCTTAAAGGGAAGGTATTTACATGAGAGATTATTGGGAATGCCTGTTCTACCATCTTATTTGTTGCTTACTGGAATTGCTTGCACATTCCCTAGTTTGGGTAATTATTAAGTAAATTACCAAATCTCTCAATAATATATGAAGAGATTTATATTTTGTTAGAGCATTTTTTCAGTAGGATGACATTTGTGAGATTAGAACTGCAACGAGAACATAACTTTGCATTGGTTACCTGATGCCAATGCTTAGCAATTTTTTTAATGTATAATAGTTGTAATTACAGCTATGTCTATACAAAGCAGATCTCTTAGCATCTCCCAATAGCATCAATGTAGTTAGATAAGCAAAGGCTATCTGATTCAAGGAAAAAGTGAAGGACTCTGAGCTGAGACAATTATAATATATGTTCCTAAGGAACTGTAGATGAAATTGAAGCTGCACTTACTCTGTAATTATCCATCACAGGATTGTAGGTAAAAAAAGGAATGGAATTAAAGTCTCAATATTTAGCAGATCAAAATGGTTATTTCGCAACTAAAGTATATTGGTATACGCTTCATTTATACGTACAGTTGTGCTTGAAAGTTTCTGAACCCCTGACACTTCGTACCTTATTTGTGCGCACTTCTCTAACAAACACAGGAATAGCTTTTAAAATGGGTTAATAATAAACTGAACACCATCTTTTACGTGTAAACATATATTCATAACAAATAATTACATTTAAATATGATTTTATGACGAAAGTCTGGAAAACTGCGTGTTCAAAAGTTTCTGAACCCTTCTGAAACGTGTCCAATCAACAATTTGTTTTGCCCTATTTTTATGAAGTGAGTGCTTCCAAACACTTCTAATGGCTATGGACTAACGATTGGCAGATTTTCCGTGGGATTTTTGACCATTCTTCAAAAGAGTATTTTCTAAGCCCTCGTACACTGGTGGGTCGTCTGATGTGAACTACTTTGTGAAATCTGACCAAGGCATATCTGATGGTTTTTGATTGGGAAACTGTCCAGGCCATTCCAGAACCCTAAATTTGAGGGATTCTAACCAATTTTAATTGGATTTGCTTCTATAATTCAGGTAATTGTTCTGCTAAAAGACCACTTGCAGCCAAGCTTCAAGCTTATAAGTGAAAGCTGTACGTTTTCTTAGCGTATATCTTGATATTTCACAGAATTCCTTATGATATTAACAATAGTTTATTCTCCTGTCCCATTTATAGCAAAACAACCCCATTCCATGATGGAGCCACCGCTATCGTTCATAGTTGGGAGGATGTTACGTTCCTTGAAAGTAGCACCTTTCGGATGTCCGACATAGCGGTTTTGATTATGGCAAAAATGTACAAAAAGACCTGAATGTATTTCACTAGAAAACATTTTGATGAATTGTATGATTATTGAAACCATGTCCAGTGGACAGACTAATTTAAAAACACTGGTCAACAAAAAAAAATTTTCCGTCTGCTACCTGAGGAAAAATACCTCTATGTACCTAATTCGAGCATGCTGATTTCAAATCTGAAATCAGAATTTCTCCAGAACGTCTAGATTTTGAGTTATGGCCATGTCAATATTTGGCAAATAATCAGGCGTGAGAGCAATTCGCATGTAAAAGAAATGCACTCTGCACTGTTGAATACTGGAAAGTAAGCATATCTTAGTATTTGCATAAGTTATTTTAAGATGCTGAAACAATATATAGCCCAAATATTTCAATCAGACATGTCCAGACACAAAAATTTGAGGGTGACAGGCTCCAGAAATGGGCGATTTTTTGCAAAATTGTTATTGTTCAATATATTTCCGTTAGGAGATATGAAAATGGCTAATGTGCAACTCCTACTGATAAATTATAGTTTCTGGGTGTGAGAAAAACATATCTAAGTAATTTCTTATGATGATTTTTTTAATAAAGAATATGAAAAAAAAATTATGGAAAATAAGATGCAATAAATTTGAAATTAAAATGTTTTGGTTGGAAGGGTCAGGTAATTCAGATATAATTCCAAATACCACACTCTAATGCAACTACACTGCCTACAGAGCCAGCCTCAGCCATTGTGTAGACCAGTGCCTAAGATTTGACATGGTTTTTTAAAACTGTTTTCCATACTGTTTTTATCAAACCATCAATTTCTGTCTAGAAGAAATCAAATCGCTGAGAATTAAATCATCAAATTTGCAACAATTTATGTGGTTCACATAGCCCATTCTTTAATGATGATCAAGCAGTCCATTCAGAGTCTGAGCTACTGGAAGTGGAGTGTGATTTGACATAACTTTGGGCATATACATTCTCCTGAGCATTTAAAAATGGATATTCAAAATCAGATTGGGAAAAAGCATAAATTTTCCGAATATTTTTTTCATCAAATTTGTTAAAATAAAATTATCAATACATTTTTTTGGGCAAAGTAGGCCCTTAGCAGCTCACAAATTTAGTTTTAATTACTGGCTGTAGCACCTCATACAAAATTTTCATATCTTGAAATAGTTATAAACCAACCAGTAAACTTGGTAAAAATTGCCTATTTCTGGCACCTCTAACCCTCAAATATTTGTAGTTGGAGAAGTCTAAGTAAACAATTAGGTCATATTTTGATTCAGGATATTAAACTCATCATTACAAATGCTAAAATAATTTCTAAACGTAAATTTTAATAGCTCAGAACACATTTCTTTTACATGCGGATAGCTCTCATGCCTACTTGTTTGCCAAATATTGGCATGGCCATAACTCAAAACCTAGACGTTCTGGAGCAATTCTGATTTCAGATTTGGAATCAGCACGCTCGAATTAGGTTTACAGAGGTATTTTTCCTCAGGTAGCAAAATCATCGTTGATCAGTGAAATCAAACCCCTTGGCCAAAGTCAAAATTGCTTTATATGGCGTCATGAAGGTGCTACTTTCAAGGAACGTAACATCCTCCCAACTATGAACGATAGCGGTGGCTCCATCATGGAATGGGGTTGTTTTGCTATAAATGGGACAGGAGAATAAACTATTGTTAATATCATAAGGAATTCTGTGAAATATCAAGATATGCGCTTAGAAAACTAACAGCTTTCACTTATAAGCTTGAAGCTTGGCCGCAAGTGGGTCTTTCAGCAGAAGAATTACCTGAATTATAGAAGCAAATCCAATTAAAATTGGTAAGAATCCCTCAAATTTAGGGTTCTGGAGTGGCATGGACAGTTTCCCAATCAAAAACTATCAGATATGCCTTGGTCAGATTTCATAAAGTAGTTCACATCAGACGACCCACCAGTGTACTTAGAAAATACTCTTTTGAAGAATGGTCAAAAATCCCAAGGAAAATCTGCCAATCGTTAGTCCATAGCCATAAGAAGTGTTTGGAAGCACTTACTTCAGAAAAATAGGGCAAAACAAATTGTTGATTGGACACGTTTCAGAAGGGTTCAGAAACTTTTGAACACACAGTTTTCCAGACTTTCGTCATAAAATCATACTTAAATGTCATTATTTTTTTATGAAAATATGTTTACATACAAAAGATGGTGTTCAGTTTTATTATTGACCCATTTTAAAAGCTATTCCTGTGTTTGTTGGAGAGATGCACACAAATAAGGTAAGAAGTGTCAGGGGTTCAGAGACTTTCAAGCACAACTGTAGTGTGACATAATGAATGTTTTTAATTTTATCTTCAATTAATAAGAGCCACAAAGCAAATATTATGTACATTGTGTAGACCACCCAATCAAAGAGTGTTAAATTTAGGATAATGATATTACGTTATTCTGCAGGCCTGTTTTTTTCCTGGGTCTATTTTAGTGTGCAATTATGTTTGAAAAAAGAGGCCTCAAGTATTATTAAAGAAGTGATACTTCCGCCAATTCGGGAAGTTAAAAACCAGACATATAGAGTATCAAAGTAGCCATCTATTCATGGTTAGAATAGGGGGCAACGGAGCACATTGGGGCACTGGGCACAATGGCACGGTTGGGTTTTCTTGGTTCCTGACAAGGTATATGATATGTTGAATTGGTGATCTGGACAAACCATGAACAACAAGGCTTTCTCAATGCTTGTATGAATTCAACACATTGTAACGCATAGTTGTGAATTGCTATCCTGATAAACATACTCACTGGCCCCTGAGAAAGTCATGTTGGGGCTCATTGGGACACTTAACACAGGGCACATTGAGACACACTTTAAATAGCAGAATGTAAGTGTCTAAGTCAGCTGAATTACCGGGGACAGTACGCAATAGGTATACATGTCACGTTGAATTGGGGCATACTGGATTACCATGCTTTTTGAACAAACTCATTGCAAAGCACTGTGTGTTACTTACATTGATGACTACACCTAGGACAGTTTATGTCAAATGTTTGAAACTGTTATTGACTTTTGGCACTGCAATGCAAGGTGTTAAGGGTCAAAATTTGAAAACCTTGAAATTTCAGCTGAAAAAATTTTCAAAATTTTTTTAGCCCAGAAATGCCTTTTTAAGTTGGCATTTGGTAGGTCAAACAATCAGCTATCACTGCATTGTCATGTCCAAGGGTCCCAAATGCTCAGCTGATCTGTTATGAGGTGATATCTACAGCTGTGATGTTTTTTGACTGTCATTAAAATCACACTTATAACTGAAAAATCCTGACCACTGAGGGTTAAATAATCTATTACCAATGATTAGGCAGGTAGCTTGCACATTTTAGGCCAAGTTCCAGGTTTCTAGCACCAATTATTTGTGAGATAATGCATTTTGGTCAATTAAATACTGAATATTTGTGTCATTAGCATCATGCCTATAACTTGAAATCCGCACCACTTAGAGCTGAAGAATGTATTACCAACGTATGGGAAAGTGGCTATTCTGCAAACATTGAGCTATATTTCAGATCTCTACGACCAATACTTATTAAGATAGAACATTTTCTTGAACTAGAAATTTACAAACAGAAATAAAAATACTCTTGTCACCAATAGTTTGGATTCTGAATAACAAAGATGATCTCCACTACCCCTCCAGTGCCCAATGTCTTTGCTGAACCATATTTCAGGTGCTAGACAATGGTAAAATGTCACTGACACCCCATATTTGATTAGTAATCTCAGAGAAGCGTCAAAATTCATACTAAGCATGTCAGATGCAAGGAAAATGCAAAAATTCTGTGTATTATTTTGTTAAAACATTAATTGATAATATATATTGAACACAATTTCAACTCCTGTCACCTGCAACGGAATTTTAGTGGGGTAAAGGAAAGAAGCCATTTTTTGTTCTGATGCTAATGACAGCGTGATGCTAATGATAATTAAAATAAAAATCTTTGTAGGGACCAGTGCAAAACTGGCAATCTGGCAAATTGTGCATGCAATGATCTTATGAACACCAGAAGCATGTTCATATTGATTCTGGTCCAGAAATACGCAGTCAAAATAGAGCAGCAAGGCGTTTGCTAATGACAAATTAAGATAGGACAACCGACATGCCAACAGAAATACTCAAATATTTTGGTTTACATTAATGATACAGAGCTACAGATAGCGCAGTTATTTTCTTGGGTTCTCAGACAACGTTAGACACAAGGTTTTCTCACAAAATGTGCGTCCCTTTCATTTTTATTGAGAAACCAATCTGGTGTGATGCTAATGACCCAATATTGGAGACATTGACACAACAACCTCCTGCTGTTATATAGGATATTATTTCAGAAATTGGAAACTATATTTTAGAAGAGTGATAGTCAAGTCTCCATGTATGGAAGAGTTTAATTGAATCAGGATCCTGTACAAGTTTTTGTGATGCAATCTGTCAAAGAAAATGTTGGCGGAGACAGGCCATTTTCAGGGGGGTTGGCCACTTCAATGCCACTTTTGGATGGGATAAAAATAATCTTCCACATATTTTTTGTGTCAGAAGTTTTGCTAATATCCTTGTCTATGACAAATGACATCAAGAGGTCCTGCATGTGCCTTTCTGTCATCATGAATTATTGTTAAACACCGGAGACAAGAATTCCAGACTTACCAAATTTTGACCCTTATTTCACTGTTTATAGTCTTATGCTCTTATATGTAATATTTAGAGCACATTCATTTGACTGTGCCCCATGGGTGATCAGCATCATCTAAGCATAATGTAGCTCCAAGCTCGTACCGTTAAACGGATTAAAGTTGGCAGTCTGGGGTAAAGTTGGCAAGCTACTTTGACCCACTTAATGGCAGTAATACCAACTTTTTCTTACTGACACGAATGGCAAATTTGCCAAAGATATGTGTCAGTGAGAAAAGTTGGTGTATCTGCCATTAAGTGGGTCAAAATAGCTTGCCAACTTTACCCCAGATTGCCAACTTTACCCCGTTTTACGGAAATAGTTGGGAACCCGAAACTACTGGACAATAATATCATGTCCAACTTTATCATCTACAATGTGGATCTAAATTGGTTTTCCCGTTGATTGCGAAAACATTTTGCTACACTTGAAAATATAAAAAAATGCCTCACTGTGCCCCACTCTCCCATATTATATATATATACTGCTCATTAGACAAAATATTAGGCTTACACTTTTAGAATCTAACAAACTGATCACACAAGGACACAGTGACACACTACCAGAAGACATTGCATACATTTGCAATACATTTAGTCATTAACCTGAACAACAGATATTCTACTTACAAGCTGACTCATTGGTCAGATGATTGTCGTCATTATGTGGGTAATTAAATGTTCTTCATATTTCTTATCTCACGACATTAATTAGTTCTTGACTTATAGGCTATTAGCTGACACAATGTCATGTGAATCACCTGTCTTTAAGGCTGACTCGCAAAAGAAAAGAGAACTGTTGAATACAATGTATATATTCGTAATACCGCTCATGCAGCCTGTAATTTCTTACTCGTTTGTCATTTTGCACTACAGTATTCATGTCCAAGTGTCCATGTTAATAACTTTGTCACTATACATTGAATGAAAAATACGAAATTAATTTATCAAAGCTAGGACTCTAAATACTTTCATTGGATCTTTTACGGCAAAATTTCATCAGTGCTGATGAGACAGATGTTTTGAAAATGGGCAGTGGTCAATATTGGGTCAGTAAAATATAATTCCTACAGGTTTACAATGTATTTGTAACATGTTGAGGACTCCCGCATGAGATGAAAATAGGCAGAACTTCCTAGTTAGTGCCTACGCTGGAATATCTATCTACTTATTTATCTATCTAGCTATCTACAACTTGTCTATCTGGCATGTATATATCTAATTAGTAATTTATCTCCATTACTGTCATTAACCAAATACAAGAAGGCCCTTGTAAAAACTTAAATATATATTTCCAAGGAGCTATCATTGTTGCTTTCAGTATAGATATATATAACACAGACAAATTGTGGAGTAACCTAGGTCATCTTATGTTGCCAGCCAATGTTGGGCCAGTGTTGGGCTACATTTAGGGGTAATTTGCAGAAGCAGGCAAACCTTGAAGTGGGTTGATTAAAGGACAAAACAACAAACTGGGATATATAATAAGCAAGCAAAAGGCCAGTTGGATACAATCTGCAGATATTGCTCTTGTAAGCCCTGACAAGAATTAGCCAATTCAAGCCCGAAATAGATATCATAAGGTATAAGCACCCTTGAGGGCCTAAGGCCAACAGCTCTTTGGCTAAGAAATAAAATAGGCAAGGAAATGCATTAAATAGGTACTCCTTTTGTTACAGTACATGTTGTAGAGCATAAGGGTTCAACAACATTGTTCTTGACTTCTCTGGAATGATTATATTCCTTAACCATCACATTTGTATGCTTTTTCTCACCCTTCCAACCTCCTCGATCAGACCTCAAAGTCTAACTACATGAAGCTATCTCAGAATTCTCAGGCCCTACAATATGACCAATTCTGAAGCTATGGTTGTCCCCCACATTGTTTTCCTATATATCTAGCCCAAGAAGTAATGCATAGAGGTGTTTAACATTCATAAAGAATAAGGTTCCACTTTGCAAATCTGTGAGACATACACAGCATGCAGCCTCTGGGAATGGATGTTTGTGAACAATGCTCACATGGGGCTTACATATAGAAAGTAACGGGATTGGCAGGAAATGTAAGGTTAGACATTCTAGATGGGGCCCAAACAATGCACTCAGACAACTGACCTAAACACTGATAGAGAGATGGAAGCAAATAGATAGATAGAGAGATATGTAGATGCACATAGTTTTCTGTGTGTAGATAGATGGACAGATAGATGGATAGAGAGAAAGAGAGATATATAGATAGATACGAAGACTTTGATTCCAAGAAAAAGTTTTTTTTTGCATATCAAAGTGATTTTAAGATTTATAGCATAAGTATTAGGTACTGTACATAATTTATTATTTGATACAGTGCATAAGACTCTAGACTCCAGGCAAGCCTCACAATATTTTATTTCTTTTATGAAACGTTAGGTTACAGCAAAGAGGGAGGACAACTCTAAGACAAGTACTTATCACTGGCGACATGCTCCCCCTCCCTAAGAAAAAAAGATCATGTCATCATCTCTGAGAGATCTATAAAAATAAATAAATAAATAAAATAAACTGGTACAATGTGAGCAATTGTGAATATTGGGTGAAGAACTGAATATATCATCACCAATATGATGCGAACAAAAATATGAGGACACAAAGATAAGAGCTATATTCCAGAAGAGGTAATTGCACATTTGGTGGAATATGTAAGTCCAAAGAATCCGAGAATATTTCATAAATTTATTGAGAATCATGCGTCTACAGATTCTGAACTTATTTTTAATACGGGGTTTTAATGATAGGCGTAACAGTACACATCAATCGACCTGCACATGCTGGTTTCCACCCTCGTTTTCACTGCTGCCTTTGTGTTGATGATCTGTTGATGGTCTGGCTGGGCATGGTGTGCACTGTGGCAGCCACTACCTGCTGGACAAAAACGATCCTTCATCCACTTAAGATGCTGTGTATAACATCCACATTTGTCACATGTGAGATAACACAGAGCTCTATTGTTGGCTATTAATTTCCTGCACACACACTATACATGTACAGTAGAAGGTTAATAGCATTTGTGTTAATAGATGCAATGCCTGTAATATGCAAGGGACATATGATACGAGATAATGGCCATACCAACACCAGACTACAAGGCTGCCCTGGTCTGTGTCTCTCTACGTTTACACAGCCTTGATCATACTGCAAATGCCAACTGCTCTTATATATTAAAGATAATAATGAAACATTTTTTTCTTGAGGATTCTAGAGGACCAGTGTCTATAAAGCTATGCAGAAAGAATGTGCAGCATATTGATTGTGTATGCATTTTCCATAACAAGCCCCCTTTTCTCAGCGAAAAGTGAGAGGCCAATGAGACAACCAATGAGCATTTGTTGGCAGCAGTGTCAATGTGACAGTCATTTGCCTCATCCCATCCATTCCTTTCTTGGTATTCTGAGAGGAAAATGGGAGAAAAAGACCTTTTGCATTGATGAATGGTGCTCGCCGGTAACTATGATCAAAGGCTCCGTAAGCTAATTGTGTATTGGGCAAGCAAAGAGGCTGCTTGCAACGAGGCAGTGGCTCTTTTTCCATAGGTGTGAGACTATTCCTTCCATTAGAGAATCAATAAGAGGCCAAATCAGGCCTGCCTCTCTCCCAATCCTTCCTTAACTTGATCCCCAAAACGTGTTGGCCTCAATCCATTTGTTCTGAACCATGCTCTGCATCCCAAACTTATTTCAACATCTCTGCCAGATTAGCATTGTTCCCAGAGGGTCTTTTGGGGACTAGAGGCTATGATTTTTCTCTAAAATCATTCATCTCATTCTCTTTAATTTTGCTACCAGTTCTGCAGAATATCAACACCACACCTTCAAATACAGCAAAGTTACCAAATACTTGTATCACTGTAATGTATGATCAGAACATTCTTTCATTTGAACAGTTATTCACTAAGATCGACATATCTTTGGTTATATGATGCCGATACTGAATAATAGTTTTATGTAATTACAGTTATGTCTATACAAAACTGATCTCCTTTGACTATAATAGCATCAATGTAATTAGACAAGCCAAGGATACCTGCCTCAAGGAGAAATCCAAGGACTACGATTGCAGACAATTGTGATATGTTTCTAATGACACAGATGAAATGGAAGCTGCCCTTGCACTGTAATTATCCAGCATCGGGCATTTTAGGTTAAATGAGTGAAATGTCTGTTATAAAGGAAATGTATAGCCCCACAATATTTAACAGACAGTTTATTTGAAATATTAGCAGTAAGAAATTGTTAGGTAGGTATTTTCTTATCCATCAAACAATTAAAGCCACAATGCTGAATGTCATTGTCTGCAATTATACATCTATTAGTTTCAATGAACCAAAATTTCCTATTGTTCAGCGACACCCCTGTCCAAAGGTCTCATAAAAAGGTAAACATATGCACACATGTTATTCAGAAAGTCTGCGTTTCTTGATCGTTGCATTTCATGGAGTGTGAGAACGGTACTACTGAATTCAATCAAGCTTACATGTTCCATCTGTTTCAACTTTTCAAACTATGACATTGATTTTTATGGTCAAGTTAAGCCTACTGACTTCAGTCTGCAACTATCAGTTATTGTTTGATTGCTTAAATGATTGTACAATAATTTGTTCTATCAAAATTACTTTAAAAACTGAATTAAGAAGATTTAAGATATGAAATAGGTATTGTCAGAATATATTTAGAGATATTTACCAAATTACAAGCTACAACAGTGACACGTGTTACGGCTCATATATAAATGTTTATCTTTTTACTTTCTTCTTCTTTTAGATACACTGTTGCTCATAAATATGGAATATACCGAAATAAACACGATCCTTGTTTTGTTTTTTACCCTTGTTTTGGGTGAGTCCAGATTCAGAAAATTAACTTCAACGTGCTGAGAAGAGGCTCAACTAGCCCGTTATGAATGGCTGGAGTGGATTTCTCATATTTTGAGGTTTTCATGAACAATGGTGATAAACCAACCTTGTTTATTGTGATAAACTCTCAATTGCTAGCAGTCAAAACAATTTCTAGTTGAAATTATAGTACATTTTGGTAGAGCACACATAGGGTGTATAAACCTATATCAATACAACGTTCCTGGTTATCATGCAGTCTTGGAGTTTGAAAATGTAAAAAACTGTTCCATTGGACCAAGCATAATTATGACCCATTTTGTCTGTGCTGTGATTATTTGTCTCGGAGATTCCAAATGCTAATGACCATTGAATTGACTCATTTAAAGGTTAATCTTTCCTTTCACAAATAAACAATTTTTGATGGATTTCTAACCCTCAACAAAATTCATATTTTGACTCTTTTTGCATCGTTTTTTTCAATTTCCTCCAGCCTCCCAAATTTTCAAAAATTTAACCAAATATTAAAGTGAGGATTTCAAATAACTCTTCAGGATACACTTAAGTTCTTAAAAGTACGATTTTAACCATTGGATTCAAATGGGATAGCCACAATTCAATGGTAGTTTTCCTGTTTTCCTATATTCCATATTTATGAGCAAGAGTGTATTTTTCTGAGCTACTGATTTATATAAACATCTTTATATGACATGCTGTCTAGTTGCGGCCTGATAAATAAACTGCACCAAGTGGAACTTGCTTTGTTATACATGACCAACAGCAGGTCATTTTGCTTGAGATGGAAGTCAATTGAAGGATATCTGTAGGTCAGGATGTATTAGCTTATCATAGTTGTAGAAAGTTGCCTACACACAGACTTTCGCGCTGTGTGTAACAGAGAGTATGAGATGGGCCTGTCTGAGCTAGATGTATTTGAAATAATTATAAATATATGGCAGTCCTGGATGAAAATTTTATTAGTTGAAGAAGTGTTTTTCATTTAGAAGTTAGTTTAGCAGCTGTCTATCTTTTAGGTTATACATGTAAGTTATTCCAGTCTATTTCTTATTTATATTCCTAATATTCACCATGCCTTTTGGTGCATACCGACTTTAGGGTATCGTGATTTTCATTCCAGTGGCAGTTTTTTTCAAATTTCAACTTCATATTTGTCAGCGGTATTTCCCTTATTTTATATTTGTGGTGACTGCTGTGTAAATTCCTTGTGGAATGTAGATATACGCATTGTGAGGATCGTGTGTAGTGTTATCTCTTCTCAAAATAGCTGAGCCTCATATGAGTAAGCGGCTAAGTGTATGGTAGGACAAATGAGTGGTGCTAGCTGGGATGTATTGCGGGAACATATTTTATATCTGTTGTGTGTCATCAGTTCCTACAAGCTGCTTCAGCAGTTAGACTGCTGCCTTAAGATCCATATGTATGTGTAGCTGATGAGTGGGCCAGACAAATTTGTTTCCATCAGGCAATTAATTCTATCTCTGAGTTAGCGGGGTGAGATCATCATACTATTCATGTGCTGCTCAAATTGGATTTCTCAATCAACATGGCAAGGAGAAGGAAAAGTCTTATAAAATGAATGGGAAAAAGAGTCACGGACCAGTTCCAATGTTTCTCCAATGTGGCTACACAATATATCATCAAGACTTAGTCATACTTGGCAGTGAGAAACACAAAGCACTATCCACAGGAATTGTACACAAAGTTGAAAACAAGATAGTGTGTGCCTTAAATATTGTATACTTGCATTTGATTATGAGTTTTTTATTTATCTATTTATTTATTACATACACCTATCCACAAGTACTGGCTTAGTATTTAAACTGAATATACATTAAAGAAAACTCGATTAGTTACTATGTACAAATTTCATTTAAAAGTTCAACCCATCGTCCAAGATATCTTTTATGACTTGAAAACAACACACAATCACTTGTTGGCTCAGTAAATGGAAGCTTGGCCACCATCAGAAGTTTCGTTTAATTTTAACACTAAACCCTAATGATATAGCACTTCCACGAATGTTAGTGTTAGCAGATACACGAATGAAAAATAAAGCACATTCACGAGTGTTAGTTATTACATATACACGAGCACTAATGCTTGTTTTTACACATCCACAAATTCGTACATGCTCATTTTTACACCTCCACGAATTTGTGAACATGCCAAATAGTGAAAAATATATACATGTCCACCATGCATCTGTCCCACATGGTGGTAAAATCACTAGAAGGGCTAATGTTAAGATTTGGAACATTTGGCATATGTTATCTTTAGATTAGGTTGTGTGATACTATATATAGGAACATTAGGCTACACCAGGCCTGTCTCTCTCTCAATCCTTAACATAATTCATCCCCACAATCACCAAAATTTGTTGGCCCATTCCATTTGTTCTGAGCCATGTTCCGCATTGCAAACTCATTTTTATGTCTCTGCCAGATTAGCATTGTTTCTATGGATGTCTTTGGAGGACGAGAGGATTTTGCTCTGAAATGTTCATCTCATTCTGTTCAATATTGCTGCCAGCTCTGCAGAATATCTACACTGGTCTTTCTAATTGGTCCATAATTCCATATTCTCATTTCGACCTGCCTTCCGTGGTTCTCGATACAAATAAATAGATATTCCCAAACACCAAGCTCTCTCAAGTGCACACTACACACCCTTCTGTACAGATAATTTAGTCACTTCTTAAGGCTCTGATTCTTCACTTTCCTCTACTTCTTCTATTATGATCTTTATAAAAAAGTTGTAATTCACAATTTCTATTCATTTCAATTTAATAAATTTTCAAATAAATACATATCAAGGCATTTTTTGGAAATAAGTTCAAATGTGTGTTGGGGCCCAGAAGCGAGGGCTGTGGGTCTCAATGGGGATACTGAGGAGTGTCAGTGAGGGCTGAAAGTTTTTCTTGAGCTAAACTACTATTTGAATTTGAATTTTCCATCCCTCCTCAGTCTTCCAATCTCATGTTTTGACAAACCTGCCAAAGTGAAAGTGCTTTAACTTGTTTGAGAAAGGTGGCTTTGTCCAACTATTTAAGCAGGCCATATCTTTTGATAGGATTGAAAACAATTATGTTACTAATGAAAACTGATTGAAAATATGTTTCTAATGAAAACTAATTTGCTCCAATGAACGTCCAGGACTGGAGTGTCTTGATTTAAAAGGTTTCCCTGTTTGATATTTGGGTCTGAATGAGCTTAACACTGTGTATCAACCAGGTGCCTAATTAAGGATTTTTTTGTTTACATTTTGCTAGTTCTCATATAAAGAGCAAACAACAAACTTTGCATTATAGCCAGTATGCTGTCTTATAGTACAAGTAATACACATAAAAAATTTGGAATCAATCAGTTAAGTTTTCTGGGAGATTAGGCAGTTTTAGTAAATTATAGTGCATTTTTTACTAGAATCACCAAATCTTTTGATTGTTGAATATTTTTAAATGCGTGTAATTTAACATAAAGATGTATTATACATATATACAGCATACTGGCTATGTTATGTTATAATTGAATTGGTCTCTTGTCCAAAATTTAAGATTTTGTGATTAACTAGGCCGCTTCGCATAGAGCAAACGGTACACAGTGTTAAAGGGAAGGTATTTACATGATAGGTTATTGGGAATGCTTGTTCTACCATCTAATTTGTTGCTTACTGGGAATTGCTGGTACATTCCCTAGTTTGGGTAATTATTAAGTAAATTACCAAATCTCTCAATAATATATGATAAGATGTACATTTTGTTGGAGGATTTATTCAGTAGGATGACATAATAATTATGTGTGATTAGAACTGCAACGAGAACATAACTTTGGTTACCTGATGCCAATACTCAATAATTATTTTGTACATAATAGTTGTAATTACAGCTACATCTGTACAAAGCAGATCTCCTTAGCATCTCCCAATAGCATCAATGTATTTAGATAAGCAAAGGCTATCTGCTTCAAGGAAAAACCCAAGGACTCGGAGCTGAGACAATTATAATATATGCTAAGGAACTATAGGGGATGAAATTGAAGCTGCACTCTGTAATTATCCATCATGAGATATTGTAGGTCAATTGCATGGTATGTCTGCAAAAAGGGAATGGTATTATAGTCTCAATATTTAGCAGATCAAAATGGTTATTTTTCACCTTAAGTCAGTGAATTCCTTGATATATATTATGTACATTGCGTCGACCATCCAATTAAAGCCTGTTAAATTTAGGATAATAATATTATTTTATTCTGCAGGCCTGCATTATTCCCTTACTCTATTTTAGTGTACAGTTATGTTTGAAAAAAGAGGCTCAAGTATTATTAAAGAAATGATACTTCTGCCAATTCGTTAAAAGCCAGACATATAGCCTATCAATGTACACTGTAGCCATCTATTCATGGTTAGTAAAGGGTGACCCAAAAAAAAATTTCACACTTGTGCAAGTAAACTTTAGCAATGCTCACTGCAGCTGAAAAGTTCACAATCTTCATGAAATTACACACAGTGATAAACCTACATATTGATAAATCACTGGTAATGCTATTTTGTCCTAGTTGCAAAATTGACCTCACAGTGACCTTTCATGTAACATATATATATCTTTGAAATTCATGTGTTTTGACGTTTTCGTCTGTTTCTTGCATACAATTTTTTTAGAAGAGGCTGATAGGTAAAATGTCGTAAAGGTAATGTCATCTATATATGTTGATATTAGTTATATTGCGGGTAGTCAAGACTTGGTGGGAACAGATTACGTCTGAACACAATTTACCAAAATTTCGACTGGCCACTGTTGGGATCCTGTACAGTGGGTTTAAGCTGTTCGGATTGTATATTTATGTTCAGAATATAGTTTCTGCACCTCCAGCTGTTATTTGATGTATTATTCATCCAGGTTGACTATGTATTTTATCAGCTCCTTTATGTATAATGAAAAATATGGCTGTCCGTCAACTACCAGGGTAGTAATTGCCCAAATTCAATTAATACAATGCATATGGTCCCAAAACAATTTTTTTTGGATTTTGTTGTATGTCAACTACATTTTCTGTCAATATTATAAAAATGCTTGGATTTAAGCATCCTCAGTGATTATTTATACCAGGAGAAATTGGTGGCACACAATGACCAGTCAAGTCCTCACATCACCATTTCATGTGCCACAATTTCAGAGTTAGACATAAAGCAATTAATCTTTAGGAATAAGGCATTTATTAGGCCTCCATACCTTATTATAAGATACTTTTTGACTTTACTTTGCAAATATTTCCAGCTAAATAGAAATAATCTCTTCTAGACCTGGCATATCAGCCTTGCGTGACCATTTGACATTATTCTAAGGGGTTCTGATGTTTGCAGCAGTTTGCAGGACCGCATTTTCCTGTGTCAAGCTTCTTTCTATACCAGTCAACAAATTTCATTCGGTTTTTTATATCTCAGACCACTCATATCGACATTTTCAACAGCCTTATCCATGCATCCTCTACAACCCGGCACCGCAAAAATCAGGGACAACTCACACTTTGTTATAGCAGCATGGCTATGCACGTATCTCTATCGTTTTTGCCTTTCACACGGAATATGTTGATGATTACCAACAAAATGAGCCATAAATCAAAGTCCTGTGGCAATAATTGATGATATTATGACCATTCAGAGAAGTATGAACGTTATTTTTTTCAATCTGTATAGGGAGCAATGGAGCACATTGGGACACTGGGCACAATGGCACGGTGAGGTTTGCTTGGTTCCTGACAAGGTATATGATATGGTGAATTGGTGATCTGGACAAACCATGAACAACAAGGATTTCTCAATGCTTGTATGAATTCAACATATTGTTACAACAGTTGTCCATTGCTATCCTGATAAACATACTCACTGGTGCCTGAGAAAGTCATGTCAGGGCTCATTGGGAAACTTAGCACAGGGCCCATTGCAGAATGTAATTGTCTAAGTCGACTGAATGACCGGAGAAAGTACACAATTATAGGTATACAGGTCAATTGAATTGGGGCATACTGGATTACCATGTTTTGTGTACAAATTCATTGCAAAGCACTGTGTGTTACTTGCATTGATGACCGCACCTAGGACAGTTTATGTTGACTGTTTGAAACTGTTATTGGCTATTGGCACTACAATACAAAGTGTTATTTCACTGTTGATAGTCTTACGCTCTTCTTACATGTAATATTTAGTGCACATTCATCTGACTTTGCACCACGGGTAATCTGCATCGTGTCAGCATAATGTAGCTACAAACTTGTAATAGTTGGGAACCCGACACTACTTGACAATATGCCCAACTGTATTATCTACAATGTGGATCTAAATTGGTTTTACCGTTGATTGCAAAAACATTTTGCTGCACTTGAGAATATAAAAAAGTTTTTCACTGTGCCCCACTCTCCTATACTATATACTGCTCTTTAGACACTGCATTACACTTTCGGAATCTAACAAACTGATCACACAAGAACACAGTCACAGCCAGCGTCTGCAGAAGCTCCGGGGAAAAAATATTTATATAGCTGAGGACCTGACAGTCGCAGAATCGTGTCTTTTCTACAGAACAAGACAACTGAAGAAACATAATATTATTCACTCCACCTGGACACAAGATGGACACATTTTCATCAGGAAATCAATGTATGGAGAAGCAGAGGAGGTCGATGAAAATCACTATCTTATAAAAAATGTCGACCCAGCAAGAACCCAAGCACCGCCTTCAACTGAGAAACCGCATGAAGCTAGCAAGACACCCACAGACACACCCATAACCCCTTCATGTTCTACAGTCACCGCCAGTGAAGAAATAGAAGAAGATGATGAGCCACTAAGTCAAGAATGCTTGAAATTGACAGAGGGAGCTATCACAAGAGCATCAAGAAAAAAGAAGGAAAAAACTAGGACTGGTGCAAAAGAAATTGAAAACGACAAAAGCGCTAACAATGACAAAAATTCAAAATAATACACATGGTGAGCGGACCCTTCAATTAAGTAAATACTTTGCAGAATATGATATTCCAAGTACAGTATCTGATAATTATTTTGCAGTACTAAGTCTAAATGCACAATGCCTAGCAGCAAAACTGGATCAACTTAAGATATATTTGGAGAATCTAAAACAAAGATCAGTCACATTTGATGCCATTTGCATACAAGAAACCTGGATAAATGCCAATAGTAATATGTCAATGTATGCCATAGATGGATATGAACTTATAGCTAAAGATAAAACTTGTGGTGAACATGGAGGCCTTGCAATCTATATGAGAGAAAATTTCACATACAAACTAAATGAAATACCTCAAAAATACAGCCATCTTTGGGAATGTCAATCAATTGAAATATATAATGAATGTCTGAATAACATAACACTCACAAATACATACCGACCTCCCCGAAACCTAGTTGAAAACTGCAATGAATTCATGGAAGATATGGAAATGGTCTTAGATAAATTTGATTCATTAAATGCACCACATGTAATAGCTGGTGACTTTAAAATGAATCTGCTTAAACTTAATAAAGACAAAGCCATTGATAAGTTCTTTGAATTGGTGACGTCTTATGATTACAAACCTGAAATTACCATGCCAACCCGCTTTAATGGGATGAATAGCTCACTGTTAGACAATTTCTACTGCAAATACAGTGTCCGAACATGCTGTCACACTGCAGGTATTATTGAAAGCAATGTCTCTGATCATTATCCGTACTTCATGATGCTTAAAATGAAAAATCAGAAGGTTGAAGTACAAAAATATATCACCATCTCCACCTATAATGCCGAAGCCATACAAAAGCTCAGACATGAACTTAACCAGATTGACTTCAAATCTATGCTTGAATTTAGACCTGGTCAGGATTCTGAGGCTAATTTTGAAAACAATTTTGAGAAGTTTCTTAAGACTCTCACATCTCTAATACAAACACACCTCCCAACAAAAAGAGTACGTTTCAACAAAAGAAAACATAAAATATGTAAATGGATAACAAATGGTATTATATATTCAGTTAATTACCGTGACAGACTCTTTAGAAAACTAAAGAAAACTGACATTAGTTCTAAAGAATATGGAGAATTGAAGCAAAACCTCAAAGTGTATAATGGCATACTGAAAAAGCTTATCAGAAATGCTAAAGCTGACTATTATAACAGCTGCTCTGAGAGAACTAAAAATGACACCAGAAAAACAGTGGGAAAATATCAATGAAATCCTGGGAAGACCAAGAAGTTCTAAAGTACTCCCTGAAAAAATCAAGTATGGCAGTGAGTCATATAGCAATACAGTAGATATATCAAAGTGTTTTAATAAATATTTTACTGATATAGGCAAAGAATTGGCTAGTAAAATAGAACCACCAATGTATAATTCCTTCAGACAATATATGACTAATCCTACCCACAAGGTTTTTAAATTAAGAGAGGTAAATATCCAGGACATCTCCAAAATAATCAAAGAGCTAAAAAGTAAGACTTCTAAAGATCCCTATGGCATGTCAAATAAAATACTGAAAGATATAGTTGAAGAAATAATTGCTCCTCTGACCTTACTCGTAAACCAGGCAATATCAACTGGAAAATTTCCTGAAAAGTTAAAGATGGCAAAGGTCATTCCAGTTTATAAGAAAGCTGAAAAAGAAAATGTAGAAAACTACCGGCCAATATCTGTTTTGCCTGTCCTCTCTAAAGTTTTTGAAAAGACAATGCACAAACAGTTACAGGAGAATTTCGAAACCAATAATCTGTTCTACGATAGACAATACGGTTTTCGAAAAGGCCACTCCACGGAATTGGCAGTCCTTGACCTGATGGACACTATCTATTGGTCCGTAGAAACAGCCAAAGTTCCCATAAATATTTTCATTGACTTAACAAAGGCCTTCGATACCATCAACCATGATATAATGTGCTCCAAATTAGAGTATTATGGTATCAAGGGAAAAGAACTTAAGTTATTCAGAAACTATCTTTTTAACAGACAACAATATGTTGAATTCAATAGTGTGCACTCCTCTCCTGAAAAAATAACTATTGGTGTACCACAGGGATCAATACTAGGACCCCTTCTTTTCATTATATATATGAATGACCTCAAGATGACTGACACCAATTTTGAAATTCTATTATATGCTGATGACACTACTCTAACTTACAAAGCAGATACCACTGAGCAAGGGCTAATAGAAACGAATCACATAAACCATGATCTCGGAAAAATTTCTACCTGGCTTAAAGCAAATAAATTGACTATAAATAGCAAAAAAACAAAATTCATGACTTTCCACCCGCGACAAAAAAAGATAAAATTAGACAATATATATTTCAATAGTCAACAAATTGAGAAAGTAGATACATTTAATTGTTTAGGAATAATTTTAGATACCCATATTACTTTTGACAGTCATATAAAATCTATGGCATCATCAATGGCAAAAACTATAGGCTCTATGAATTCAATAAAGAAATTTGTTGCGCAAAAAACACTAAAGCAAATATATAACAGCTTGATTCAATCAAGACTGTATTATGGCATCACAGTCTGGGGACAGAAAGCAAATTGTCTGCTGAAGCTCCAGAAAAGAGCTGTACGAATAGTGATGCTCTCCAAGTATAATGCACACACGGATCCGTTGCTGATGGCCCTGAAAATTCTCAAAACGACAGATCTGTATGTCGTCCAATTATATAAATTATTTTATAAAATTCAAAATGGGAAAGTCCCCTTATATTTCAAACACCTTTTTCAAAATAATAGAACTATCAAACAATACAATACAAGATCAACCTACATTATTCCACCAATCTACACCAAGTTAACTATAACTCACAACTGTATTCGAATGAAATTAATAAAAATTATTAATACTGCTGAAGAAATTATAATCAATAAAGTCTACACTCATAGTATTGAAGGGTTTGCTCACTATATTAAAATAACTCTATTGAAACAATATAACGATACATGTACAATTCAAAACTGCTATATTTGTCAAAATGTTTAAATTTATGTTATTTCTTATATACATTTGTTTTGTATAAATACGCCCATACCAGCGGCCTCGAGCCAATTGGGTGTTGATCAATAAACTAAACTAAACTAAACTAAACTAAACCTTATCAGAAGACATTGCATACATTTGCTATACATTTAGTCATTAACCTGAACAACAGATATTATATTTATATGCTAACTCATTGTTCAGATGATTATTGTCATTATGCGGGTAATTAAATAGCCTTCATACTTCTTATCTCACGACATTAATTAGTTCTTTACTTATAGGCTATTAGCTGACACAATGTCATGTGAATCACCTGTCTTGAAGGCTGACTCGCAAAAGAAAAGAGAACTGTTGAATACAATGTATATGTTCGTAATACCGCTCATGCAGCCTGTAATTTCTTACTCGTTTGTCATTTTGCACTAGATACAGTATTCATGTCCAAGTGACCATGTTAATAACTTCGTCACTACAAATTAAATGAAAAATACGAAATTTATCAAAGCCTGGGCAGTTGTCGATATTGGGTCAGCAAAATATAATTCTTATGGGTTTACAATGTATTTGTAACATGTTGAGGACTCCTGCATGAGATTAAAATAGGCAGAACTTCCTAGTTAGTGCCTACGCTGGAATATCTATCTACTTATTTATCTATCTAGCTATCTACAACTTGTCTATCTGGAATGTATTGTATATATCTAATTAGTAATCTATCTCCATTACTGTCATTAACCAAATACAAGAAGGCCCTTGTAAAAAACTTTAATATATCTTACCAAGGAGCTACCAATGTTGTTTTCAGTATATATATACATGTATAGGTATATTATAGCACAGACAAATTGTGGAGTAACCTAGGTCATCTTGTTTTGCCAATCAATGTGGGGCCAGTGTTGGGCTACATTTAGGGGTAATTTGCAGAAGCACGCAAACCTTGAAGTGGGTTGATTAAAGGACAAAACAACAAACTGGGATATATAATAAGCAAGCAAAAGGCCAGTGGGATGCAGTCTGCAGATGTTGCTCCTGTCTGCCAGGACAAAAATTAGCCAATTCTAGCCCGAAATTGATATCATAAGGTACAAGCAACCTTGAGGGCCACTTAAGGCCAACAGCTCTTTGGCTCAGAAATAAAATAGGCAAGGAAATGCATTAAACACTCCTTTTGTTATAGTATGTGTTGCAGAACATAAGGGTTCAACATCATTGTTCTTGACTTCTCTGCAATGATCATATTCCTCAACCGTCACATTTGTATGCTTTTTCTCACCCTTCCAACATTAAGACTCACAGGAGTACCAGAGGGGGGGGCAAAAGTTTGGGAAACAGTGATATTCGGGCAAAAAGGCTAAAAAATTTGGGCAGATGATTAAATAAAAACTGTTGAAAATTAATGATTTCCAGGCAGTTTCATTTGAAATGGTAATAAATTGAAATCTTTAAATTCCGGCAAATGTCGCTCCCCCCCCCCCCCAAAAATCGCACGCCCGGTACGCCTATGTTACAGATGATTTCATATTTGTAGACATTTCTCAAATTACAAAATATTTGGCAAAATTTCTGGTCTGACATCAGAAAATCCTGCCAGGAGATTGGTCAAGTTGCCCATTGCATGTCACTTTTTTTCAGCTTGCTCCAAGCAAATGATGCTTGCTGGAAAAATGATGTCATAATTTCGACCAATAGTATACAGTAAAAGCCAACTTGGTATTGTGGCAGTTGTTCACACATGTCAAACCGCAATCCACATGAACTCTTTCACTTCTTCATGAACTGTTGTATTTCACGCTCTTGTGCACAATTGTTGTTTCAATTGATTTAAATCAGTTTCAAGCTGAATCTGAATGGCTTCACATCTATTTACACTGAATTATCATGCATTTACCAAAAGCATTGTCTATGGCATCAGCAATGGCTTATTCAGAATTTATGACTGGGTTTAGGGGGCGATGGGAGTTTTACCTGTGTGGGTGCTACATGCAGTACTAATTTTTACCTTTTATCAAGAATCTATGTACCTTGCAGGCTAAATAGAATTTATGTCTTGGGGGGAATGGGAGTTTTGCCGGACAGAGCACCAATTTTTCCCACATGTTTCAAGGGTGTTACTTATTACTCACAACATGCTTACAGGGGTGATGAAATTTTGTTGCAACAAAACTCCCAACCCCCCTCCCCCCGAATCATAAATTCTGAATGGTCCCTCAGGACAGGGTGGTGGCCCGGCCCAGTGGTGTGGCCAACATTCATAAGAAAAATCAGATCAAGGACCCCTTGATTGGTAGCCAATTGTCCTGCCGCCTGAGCTGAGCCCCTCTTCTGAGAAAATGACACATTCACAATTTCACAATTATATATGTATTGGACTTGCAGAATGTGTGTACTAAAATGTGTGAAACACAAACTGAAACTCTCATTTGAAACTGCTAAAGTCAGTCCTTGTCAGGAGATCAATGGCTTAAAATGCCATGGTCACCCATGTAAAACGCTATGTCACTTTTCAGAAGAGAGTGGTGTCATACCTTCTCTAAACCAATGAAAATCGCTAGAAAAATGATGTATTTTCTTCCTCAAATGTCTACAAATATGAAATCATCTGTAAAACTTACAAAGAAAGCTTTAAGTAGTATCTCCCATATATCTCCCATATATGGCCTTCTGGCCTTCTGGTTTCCTTGCATGGAACCTCCTCGATCAGCCCTCAACTACATTGAGCTATCTCAGAATTCTCAGGTCCTACAATATGACCAATTCTGAAGCTATGGTTGTCCCCCACATTGTTTGCCTATAATTATGTCTAGCCCAAGAAGTAATGCGTAGAGGTGTTTGACGTTCATAAAGAATGACGTTCCACTTTGCCAATCTGTGAGACAAACACAGCATGCAGCCTCTGTTTGTGAACAATGCTCACATGGGGCTTACATATAGAAAGTAACGGGATTGGCAGGAAATGTAAGGTTAGACATTCTAGATGGGGCCCAAACAATGCACTCAGACAACTATCCTGAACACTGATAGAGAGATTGAAGCAAATAGATGGATAGAGAGATATGTAGATGCACATAGTTTTCTGTGTGTAGATAGATGGACAGATAGATGGATAGAGAGAATGAGAGATATATAGAAAGATACGAAGACTTTGATTCCAAGAAAAAGTTTTTTTTTGCATATCAAAGTGATTTTAATAATAAATAATAAATACTTTATTGGTCACAAAAGGTTTTGTGACCAATAAAGTATTTTATAGCATAAGTATTAAGCACTGTACATAATTTATTATTTGATGCAGTGCATAAGACTCAAGACTCCGGGCAAGCCTCACAATATTTTATTTCTTTTATGAAACGTTAGGTTACAGCAAAGAGGGAGGACAACTCCAAGACAACTACTTATCATTGGCGACATACCCCCCTAAAAAAAGATCATGTCATCATCTCTGAGAGATCTATAAAAAAAAATAAAATAAAATAAACTGGTACAATGTGAGCAATTGAGCATATTGGGTGAGGAACTGACTATATTATCACCAATATGATGCGAACAAAAATATGAGGACACAAAGATAAGAGCTATATTTCAGAAGAGGTAATTGTACATTTGGTGGAATATGTAAGTCCAAAGAATCTGAGAATATTTCATGAATTTATTGAGAATCACACGTCTACAGATTCTAAACTTATTTTCAATATGTGATTTTAATGATATAGGCGTAACAATACACATCAATCGACCTGCACATGCTGATTTCCGCCCTCGTTTTCACTGCTGTGTTTGTGTTGATGATCTGTTGATGGTCTGGCTGGGCATGGTGTGCACTGTGGCAGCCACTACCTGCTGGACAAAAACGATCCTTCATCCACTTAAGATGCTGTGTATAACATCCACATTGGTCACATGTGAGATAACACAGAGCTCTGTTGTTGGCTATTAATTTCCTGCACACACACTATACATGTATAACATTTGAGTTAATAGATGCAAGGCCTGTAATATGCAAGGGACATATGATACGAGATAATGGCCATACCAACACCAGACTACAAGGCTGCCCTTGTCTGTGTCTCTTTACGTTTACACAGCCTTGATCATACTGCAAATGCCAACTGCTCTTATGTATTAAAGATAATAATGAAGCGTTTTTTTCTTGAGGATTCTGGAGGACCAGTGTCTATAAAGCTATGCAGAAAGAATGTGCAGCATATTGATTGTGTTTGCATTTTCCATAACAAGCCCCCTTTTCTCAGAGGAATAGTGAGAGGCCAATGAGACAACCAATGAGCATTTGTTGGCAGCAGTGTCAATGTGACAGTCATTTGCCTCATCCTATCCATTCCTTTCTTGGTATTCTGAGAGGAAAATGGGAGAAAAAGACCTTTTGCATTGATGAATGGTGCTTGCACAATAACTATGATCAAAGGCTCCGTAAGCTAATTGTGTATATTCAAGCAAAGAGGCTGCTTGCAACGAGGCAGTGGCTCTTATTCCATAGGTGTGAGACTATACCTTACATTAGAGAATCAATAAGAGGCCAAATCAGGCCTGCCTCTCTCCCAATCCTTCCTTACCTTGATCCCCAAAACGCGTTGGCCTCAATCGATTTGTTCTGAACCATGCTCTGCATCCCAAACTTAATTCAACATCTCTGCCAGATTAGCATTGTTCCTAGAGGGTCTTTTGGGGACTAGAGGCTATGATTTTTCTCTAAAATCATTCATCTCATTCTCTTTAATTTTGCTACCAGTTCTGCGGAATATCAACATTCAACACCACACCTTCAAATACAGCAAAGTTACCAAATACTTGTATCACTGTAATGTATGATCAGAACATTCTTTCACTTGAACAGTTATTCACTAAGATCGACATATCTTTGATTTTATGATGCCGATACTGAATAATAGTTTTATGTAATTACAGTTATGTCTATACAAAACTGATCTTCTTTGACTATAATAGCATCAATGTAATTAGACAAGCCAAGGATACCTGCCTCAAGGAGAAATCCAAGGACTATGATTGCAGACAATTGTGATATGTTTCTAATGACGCAGATAAAATGGAAGCTGCCCTTGCACTGTAATTATGCAGCATCGGACATTTTAGGTTAAATGAATGCAATGTCTGCTGTAAAGGAAATGCATAGCCCCACAATATTTAACAGACATTGGATTTCAAATTTTAGCAGTAAGAAATTGTTAGGTAGGTATTTTCTTATCCATCAAACAATTAAAGCCACAATGCTGAATGTCATTGTCTGCAATTATACATCTATTAGTTTCAATGAACCAAAATTTCCCATTGTTCAGCGACACCCCTGTCCAAAGGTCTCATAAAAAGGTAAACATATGCACACATGTTATTCAGATAATCTGCGTTTCTTGATCGGTGCATTTCATGGAGTGTGAGAACAGTACTACTGAATTCAATCAAGCTTACATGTTCCATCTGCTTCAACTTTTCAAACTATAACATTGATTTTTATGGTCAAGTTAAGCCTGCTGACTTCAGTCTGCAACTATCAGTTATTGTTTGATTGCTTAAATGATTGTACAATAATTTGTTCTATCCAAATTACTTTAAAAACTGAATTAAGAAGATTTAAGATATCAAATAGGTATTGTCAGAATATATATAGAGATATTTACCAAATTACAAGTTACAACAGTGACACGTGTTATGGCTCATATATAAATGTTTATCTTTTTACTTTCTTCTCCTTTTAGATATTTTTCTGAGCTACTGATTTATAGAAACATCTTTATATGACATTATGCTGTCTAGTTGCGGCCTGATAAATAAACTGCACCATGTGGAACTTACTTTGTAATACATGACCAACAGCAGGTCATTTTGCTTGAGATGGAAGTCAATTGAAGGATATCTGTAGGTCAGGATGTATAAGCTTATCATAGTTGTAGAAAGTTGCCTACACACAGACTTTCGCACAGTGTGTAACAGAGAGTATGAGATGGGCCTGTCTGAGCTAGATGTATTTGAAATAATTATAAATATATGGCAGTCCTGGATGAAAATTTTATCAGTTGAAGAAGTGTTTTTCATTTAGAAGTTACACTGTAAAATTTGAAAACTATATTGAAGCAATAATTTGAGCTGTCTGAGAATGTTAATAATTGTCAAGCTATGATAGCTCAATCCTATAAATTGTCAAGGTATGATAGCTCAATGCTGTAAGTTGTCCAAACGAATCATAACATTAAGCTGTGAAAACACGAAAGCTTCAGTTGTTGCAGATAGCTTGACATCTCAGTCATGCCACATATAGCGCCATCTATAGCAAGCACTTCTCATAAGGCTGCATTTAGTTTTAAATAATTATTTACTTACAATAAAAAAGAACATTTAGATTACAATATCCCAGAGAAAAAATTAGTAGCACACCACTTTAGCTGGTTACTTTTTTATTTTTATCTCTCTTAAATTAATTTGTGGGAGTAATTAGATGCATGCTTTCACACGTCAACCAACATTTCCATGTCAGAGTGTGTTCAAATATAGGCTTCTCGCACTGTTTACCAACTCAGATGAGCCACAGGCCATTGGGATTTATTCACAAGAAATTAATTTTTAAATCTCCTTGTGATGCAATGGTCTGTGTTGAATGCATCTTGGGCCTGTCCATGGTGTGCTAAAATGAAGCATACTGGATCAGGTGGATCCCCTTGAAAGAGCAAACATTATATTTTGGGATTACAGCCCATATTCATGAATAACTTTATAAGACAGGTCACTCAAATATAAATCAAAAACAACTAAAAATAAGTCAACACAGCTCAAAATTTTGAGTTGTGTCAGCTTGGATCAATATGTCAACAAAACTCAGTATTTTGAGCTGTAAGTCAACACAGCTCATTGTTTTGAGTTTTCTCAGCTTGAATACCTTAGTCAACATAGCTTAGTATTTTGAGCTATCTCTGCTCGGTATTTTGAGTTATCTCAACTTAAAACATTAATCTATGTTAGCTCAATCAACTTGTGCAACCATCTCACTCAATCAATTGAGCTGAATCAGTGCCTCCGATTTTACAGTGTAGTTTAGCAGCTGTCTATCTTTTAGGTTATACATGTAAGTTATTCCAGTCTATTTCTTATATATATTCATAATATTCACCATGTGTTACCGCCAATATCCACTATTGTGCCCAATAGGCCTATTGGGCATGGATATTAGGCCTTTGGGCAAAATATAAGGTCTTTTGGCAAATTACAGGGTCTTTGGGCAAACTATAGGGCCTTTTGGCATTGCGACTCCTCTTGACATGACTTTCCCCAAGTCATCGCATCCTTCAAAATATCCGAGAGGCCTTTGGGCAAAATATAGGTCCTTTGGGCGCATGCCTAAATCACTCATTATCGCTCACTCCCGACTATAGTGGATTTTGGCAAAGATCTTATACTTTGGATACATGCCCAAGTCATTCGCAATAACTTTTTATACTATTGTGGATTTTTAAAAATACCCAACTTTGGATTATAGTGAACTGACCAATGAGAATATGCCCTAATATCTTGACCAATGAGAATCCACCCTAATATCCACAGTAGGGGGCACTGCAGTTAATAGTTTGTCCAATGAGAATGCCACGTAATATCCTGTCCAATGAGAATCCAGCCAAATATCCTGCCATGACAGTCAAGCCTGATATCCACAGAGCCATGATTGGCCAGTGGATATTAAGGTGCATTCTCATTGGACACACTGAGAACTCAATGAATGTCCATTCTAATATCGAACAGCAAATGAAAATTGAGCCTAATATCAAATAGGCTAATAGTCAAATAGGCTTTTCAGTCAAAGTCAAAAGACCAAGCCAAAATCCATGACAGTCTTTTGTGGATATTTGTGGATATTTGTGAGTGATTATATATACTTTGGGCATACACACCATGCCTTTTGGTGCATAGTGACTTTAGGGTCTAGTGATTTTCATTCCAGTGGCAGTTTTTTTTTCAAATTTCCACTGCATATTTGTCAGCGGTATTTCCCTTATTTTATATTTGTGGTGACTGCTGTGTAAATTCCTTGTGGAATGCAAATATACACATTGTGAGGTTTGTGTGTTGTGTTATCTCTTCTCAAAATAGCTGAGCCTCATAAGAGTAAGCGGCTAAGTGTATGGTAGGACAAATGAGTGGTGCTAGCTGGGATGTATTGCGTAAACATATTTTATATCTGTTGTGTGTCATCAGTTCCTACAAGCTGCTTCAGCAGTTAGACTGCTGCCTTAAGATCCATATGTATGTGTAGCTGATGAGGGGGCCAGACAAATTTGTTTCCATTAGGCGATTAATTCTGTCTCAGAGTTAGCGGGGCGAGATCATGATACACTTCATGCGCTGCTCAAATTGGATTTCTCAATCAACATTGCAAGGAGAAGGAAAAGTCTTATAAAAATTAATGGGAATAAAAGACACTAACAAACAAGTTTCAATGTTTCTCCTTTATCCCTTGACGCCGCGCAATATTTCATCAAGACTTAGTCATACTTGGCAGTGAGAAACACAAAGCACTATCCACACAGGAATTGTACACAAAGTTGAAACAAGATAGTGTGTGCCTTAAATATTGTATACTTGCATTTGATTATGTGTTTGAATCTGATTTTTATTTATCTATTTATTTATTACATACACTTATACAAAGTACTAGTTTAGCATTTAAACTGAATATACATTAAAGTAAACTCAATTAGTTACTATGTACAAATTTCATTTAGAAGTTCAACCCATCGTCCAAGATATCTTTTATAACTTGAACTCAACACACAGTCACTTGTGGGCTCAGTAAATGGAAGCTTGGCCACCTTCAAAAGTTTCGTGATGGAGACTCAAAACTTCTTACAGATGAAATGTGGGTTCCCACCAATAGCTGATTGGGCATCACTAATACCCCTACTAGTGACGTATTTCACAATGTCATTGCTGCTCTCCATCTAGATCAGCAGAGCAGAGCTCAGTATCCATCCAGTCTTTCCTTGTGCAATTGCTGCGTCAATGACGCAGCACGCTCTGGAGGCCTTAATACTGGACGCAGCACCTTCTAACTGGTACCAATGTTTAGGAAATTTAATTTCCTACATTTTGAGCTAAGTCTCGGCTCTGTACAACCATTCTTTCGATGTTAAAAGTGCGTCCGAAGCACTGGAGGTTGATGTCCGAAGTTTTGTTTACATGTTATATTTCCAGTCACTTCTCCATAAATCGGCCTGATAAAAATATTTCAAGTATTCAGTGGGTTTCCTTAAGGCAAAAGGTAGATGCTTATATTTTTTTTAGATTTTTCAAAGCCATTAATCACCCAAAAAACATGTCCGAAAGATTCTGTTATTTTACCCAAGAAAAGATTGCGATGGCCCAGACCTGAGTATCCAGACCTACTCTCCATCATGGTCAGAAAGAGCCTCAGGAAGCTTGAACAGCTCTGCTCAGTTTGATCTTTCATGTTGGCTAAAGTTGGAAGAAATCGACAGCGTGTTCTGTTTGGAGATGTAGCAATCGCCGCATGCATCTGTTCCACATGGTGGAAAAATCACTAGGAGGGCATATTAAGATTTGGAAACTATGTGTGATATATATATGGACAATCCACATGAGGCCAAACCAGACCTGCCTCTCTCCCAATCCTTCCTCAACTTGATCCCCAAAGTCCCCAAAATGTGTTGGCCTCAATCCATTTGTTCTGAACCATGTTCCGCAAAAAAATAAATAAAAAAAATAAAAAAACTCAATTTTATGTCTCTTCCAGATTAGCATTGTTTCTTTGGATGTCTTTGGAGGACAACAGGATTTTGCTCTGAGATGTTCATCTAATTCTGTTCAATATTGCTGCCAGCTCTGCAGAATATCAAAACTCTCTTCCTAATTGGTCCATATTCTCATTATGACCTGCCTTACATGGTTCTGCGATACAAATAAATTAATGTTCCTAAATACCAAACTCTCTGGGTGATGCACACTGTAGTGCACACCCTTCTGTGCAGGTAATATAGTCACCTGTTCAAACTCCATTTCTTCACTTAATTCTTCTTCTTCTATTATAATCTATTTTTAAAAATTGAAATTCACAATTTCTATTTATTCTAATTTAGGAATTTTAAAAATAAATACATATCAAGGCACTTTTGGAAATAAGTTCAAATGTGTGTTGGGGACCAGAAACGAGGGCTGTGGGTTTCAATGGGGATAGGAGGAGTGTCGGCGAGGGCTGAGAGGTTTTCTTGAGCTAAACTATTTGAATTTGAATTTGCCATCCCTCCTCAGTCTCCCCATCTCATGTTTTGACAAACCTGCCAAATTGAAAGTACTTTAACTTGTTTGAGAAATATGGCATTGTCCAACTATTTAAGCGGGCCATATCTTATCATGGGATTGAAAACAATTATGTTACTAATGAAAACTGATTGAAAATATGTTTCTAATGAAAACTAATTTGCTCTTATGAACGTCCAGGACTGGAGTGTCTCGATTTAAAAGGTTTCCCTGTTTGATAATTGGGTCTGAATTGGCTAAAAGGGAAGGTATTTACATGAGAGATTATGGGGAATGCATGTCCTACCATTTCATTTGCCGCTTACCCGTAATTCCTGGTACATTCACTAGTTTGGAAAATTATTAAGTAAATTACTAAATCTCCAATTAATTAATAATACGATTTATATCTTATCAGAGTATTTATTCAGTAGGATGACATATATGAGATTAGAACTGCAACGAGAACATAACTTTGGTTACCTGATGCCAATACTTAATAATTTTTTGTACATAATAGTTGTAATTACAGCTACATCTATACAAAGCAGATCTCCTTAGCATCTCCCAATAGCATCAATATATTTAGATAAGCCAAGGCTATCTGTTTCAAGGAAAAACCAAAGGACTCGGAGCTGAGACAATTATACTATATGCTAAGGAACTATATAGGGGATATTACGTTGAAGCTGCACTTACTCTGTAATTATCCATCACGAGTTATTGTAGGTCAGTTGCATGAAATGTCTGCAAAAAAGGAATGTTATTATAGTCTCAATATTTAGCAGATCAAAATGGTTATTTCGCACCTTAAGGTGGCTCGATACTCGTGAACTTTCTAAGATAGGATTTCTCAAAAGTAGTTTAAATGATCCAAAATATAGTTTATAGCAAGGAAATGTAAAAAAGTGGTCGCAACCAGCCTTTTTTTTCGAGATATTTGAGGTTATGTACAAGAAAGTCAGTCCATGCACATCAGAAAAACTCAATTTTTTTCTTAATATTTTTACTGTGAAGTTTGCCCTGCTTTTCATTGGTCATGCATCCCATATTATGCAACGAAGCATGAAATTAAAGAAGATACTTTCATGGAAAAGATGATTACAATTTCAAAGAGATATATTTAGTTTAAATGGCTTTCCAAGGGGTGGGTTCGAGTCCCACCCGGAACTCAATATAGTCCGAGCCCATGGGACATTAAATGGAGGCGGGTTGTATCCAGTATTCTATGCTGGGGCAACTGAAAGACCCTGGGCATTCCTGAATTAATAGGGTATGTAACAGACTCACAGTCTTCTCATCTCATCCTCATACGGCGATCGCCTGCCTCGATATAGCCCACTAAGGTGCTGCAGAGGCGTAAAACACAAACAAACAAACAAACAAACTTTCCAAGGGGCTCGGAATAAAAATATTGATTTTGACAATTTTAACTTTTTTCATAAGCCATGGCACTAAAAAAAATTGGCTAGATAGGATTTCTCATTTCTTAGTCATTTAATTCCAAATATTATGAGGAACAACAAAATGCATAAGAGAAGGTTTGCTACCGCGATGGATTTTGATATAAAAATTTATTTGTGTCTCAAAGTCATTTTTGAGAAATTAGACCTGCTTGCCGAAAATTGCCTGTATAAATATTCTATTTGGAATATAAAGCTGATACTCTGTCAGATTGTAGCCCTCTTCACAGCGCAAATGGTCAATGAAGCAGCCGTCGCACGGAATTATGATATTCCAAAAAAGCAGCTCACAGAGCTGTTGAAAACAGAGGCCTCAAGTATTATTAAAGAAGTGATACTTCTGCCAATTCGGAAAGTTAAAAACCTGACATATTGCCTATCAATGTAGCCATCTATTCATGTAGTCCAGCGGCTAAACGACAATTTTTGGTCATTTTGTGCACTTTTTGTTACAAGTATGAAACTTTGCACAATGTTTCTCTAAGGTATAACAAGTGTTTTTGGATATGGAGCCATTTTCAATTATGGCCATATTCAATATGGGCAGCTGTTCCAATATGACTACTCAAAAGCTCAGCAAACCGACACTGGAAATTTCCGTTTGGTTAGATATATATTGATTCCCATCATTCTGCTGCAAGAATAGCTCCACATTAATTTTTGACCCACCAAATTAAAGCTTACATTCTCTACTTTTATTCAAAACCACATTTAAGTGTGCTTGAAGTTTCATTATTGGGTTAAAATATTTCGAATGGGATCAACTTTGATACCACAAACATCGTCACATAATTTCACAAAATCCTTAAGTAAAGTTTACCACAACCTGTATATATACACCAAATTCCCCAAAGTAGTAATATAGTGTAAAGTATATGAAACAAGGGATTATTTGATATCAAAATTGTCCATCTAGGTCCAGTAGAAGTCAAGTTATAAGGCTTAGGGTCAAGGCAGTAAAGTCAGATTTTATTTTTCGTTCTACTCATGACATTACATTGTACTATTGTCATTATTTTTTATCAAAGTGACAAAAGATAAAGCATCCATTTTCAAACATGACTATAAGCCTGATAGCTAAAAAACATGAACAAGGGATAACCTGAAAAAAAAAATTAGTACTAGTCTTGAAAACAGGTACAATCATTAATCATAACTTGTGTAACAGGAGCTGAGCTACAAGGCAAATATCATGTACGTCCGACACCATGATATTTTGCCATAGCTCGTCTCCTGTTACACTTGGAGCTTTGGTTGATGGCTTGTCTGATACCCCTATTACCTGCCCTCATGCCTGGATAACAATGAAATAGCTGAGGTGTAATGGTAGGGCTACACAAGCTGCTAAAGTGTCAAATCTGTGAAACAGACTTTACGGAATAGCCCAGATGCTTGTGGTAGATAGTTGAGATATCATCTGCCAGTAAGTCTCACAGTTCTGTTTTTATTTGCTTGAATTTACAGGAACCCATTGTATTTTTTTGTACAGGAGTTTTGGGTGGAACTCTTGACAGTGCCTTTGCCTTCTCATTTCATGTGCAGAAGACTTCAAACACGATGTCCAATTGCAGACTAAGTTGGCAAATGCTCTTCCCAGACAAGGCAAAAACGTACTTTTTCGGTAATCCTGACAATTTGCAGGTTCTTAGTGGTAGTATAATATATATTTTTTTATTGACAATTTACACATCAAACAGATGCATTTGTCAGTAAACAACAGAAAATCGACAACTACTCCACATCTACAGACAGCCAATACATTAAGAGATATATACAGTATTTAAGTACATAATTTAGAAGTTACATGACGTTAAAATTTTGGTCCCAGTCCTAATTGTTAATCAGTTTTAAGAGTCAGTAAATGCATGGAAATTATAAGTATAAAATGTTCATAAAATTAAGTAGAAAAGTCTTGTAAAAATCAAATGCACAGTTTTTACAGCTTTTTGGTGTAGTGTCATTTGTGAGAGCAGGTAGGCACAGGCCAGCAGGAACCGCTCAATAGCCGTACATTCTTGCCCAAAAAGTCAATAAAGTCAGAAGTAAATACAGACAAGATAATTCACAAAATAACATCACAAAATATATCAGGAATTCTTGTTGGCTCGACAGTTAGAGAGGCTACAATGGTGCTATTTTGTTGACCTTAATTTACTTAATTTTTAAATTTCTTATTCTAAGCTGATTTTTAACCTTCACATACTTAATTTTCTTAACTTTAGGATTACCCCATTACTATGTTGAGGTAGGAGTCAAAGGCCTGCATCATTTCTGGTCTTTTATCCGATATAATCGCTGCAAATCGATTAGTATATCATGGACAATTGCTGCTCCATCAATAGTCAGTGCAACAACTCTTGGCATATCTGCTTATATTTGAATCTTAAATGCATGGAATGAGTTTAAATTTATGATAAATATAAGGATTACCAATATAATAGAGTGCATGGGGATAAGATTCATTTTCATGTGCAAAAATATGCATATGCCTCAGATTGACTTCCGATGTGGATGTGGTTGATCAAATTGATAATGGTCTTGCCCGAGCACACAAATTTGGAAAGCAGATTGATGACAGTTATTGGATATGATGGCTTCATTCAGTTACTTGGTCAGGGATACAATCTGCTGCATGTTGTTCAGTTCTTCAGTAGTGATAATGCCAGGAGTCCGAAGACAATTTTAGCATTACATATGCCATAGTGTAAAGATTGTTGGTTTGCTGCCAGCATAGGAACCTGCATGGCCGGGATTTACAAATTCTGTTGATCTCTTTTTCAAACTCATTCTATGCACAATCAAGACAGCTTATTTACAGTCATCTGGAAACAGTAGTAAAAAGAAGAGAATAGCAAATGTTGACAGTTTTTTTAGCACTCTGGGAGGCATGATATACTCCCAAGGAAATGTCAGAAACTGCTTCTTCAGAGCCACTACACACTATCAACTGACACTTCTTGAGCCACCCACAATAAGGAATTAAGCTCATGGCATGAAGTAAAGAGTTCAGAAGATAATCAGTAAAAATTAAAGATACCTGCAGCAAAGCTTTGTATAACCTGGACCTCATCAAACTTGAATGCCTTCTCGAAGTGATGTGCTTTAGATTGGGCATGTGGTGAAGTAGCTGATGACATTGTGTCTGATATAACAGGTTAGAGAAGAATTCTTGGATGTCAGAGAACTTTGAAGTCCTTGTGCAGGTATGATATAGAGTTTGGTAAGGCCAGTCACTCAGCTGTAGGCCTAATGGTTTGCTATTCTTGATAGTCTGTGGGATGATGAAAAGCTTATGTTCCTATCCCCTGAAGATGAGCTACACATACTGGCACTAATGGACAAGGGGTCTGAACAATATTGTGACTCACTGATAAGACACTATCACGCAATTTTCACTGAAACTATGGCGCCAGCGATTCAAATCAAGCAGATGCTTAATTGGTTACCTCGGTTGATATATGACAAATTTTGTCATATCACTTTGATATTCCCAAGAGAGATAAGCTATCAATAATATGAAAACATTCTGGCTGTTGTTCTGCTATGACAGAGTAAGCAAAATGATATTCGAAGAAATAGATGAATTTTCCACCATACAGCATCTGCAAAATACTGTAGATGAAAAGCATAATTATCCAATATCACCAACGCACAGCATATGCACAACATTTTGCCAGACTCAATGAATATTAGCTTGGTTTCAAAAATCCAATGGCAATTGACTTGCACAAGAGAGTCAATTCATCATATCGAACAAACCTACAGGATGACACTCACATTTTATGCATCAAGGACAATTTAATGTCCTTGCAGTTATTTACTTGCCATGTCCCTCCCTCTGTTCCACTGATTCTTCCTTATAGCTCCCAATGCAGGAGAAACACACCATTATATGTTTGTTACTTCGTATTGATAATGACTTATCCTTGTCCTTATCATTACAACAGCAGATTCACTTGGGCATCGTTCATACACAGTTTCCAATGGTTGGCAAGCTGGAACTACTCCTATCTTAGTTAAATGATGAGTTATCACCAAACTGACTACAGAAATGGGTTTTGCTGATACAAAAACCCCAAAATTGATGTGTTGCATGATGTGGTAGAGCTGAAGGATAGCAAGGTATCATTTACGTGATCAAATCCAAGATGGCTGCCAACCGCCATCTTGAATTACATCAGATACATGTGTCTGCCTTTGTAATGTTATCACTTGATATTTTTGACCATATTATGCCACATATGTGACTATTCAGTTATCATATGGCATGTAATTCACAGTTAATTGAAATTTCATGGTCGCCATTTTGAAATGGCGGCCATTTTGAATTTAGAAATTTTTCAGAATGGCTCCATATCCAATTTTTTAGAGTATATTCAGAAGATCATCTGTGCCAAATTTCATGTTTGTAACACGAAGTGCACAATGGTTTCAGCTATCTGCTGGACTAATGGTTAGAATAGGGGCAATGGAGCACATTGGGGCACTGGGCACAATGGCACGGTGGGGTTTTCAAGGCTTTCTCAATGCTAGTATGAATTCAGCACATTGTAACGAATAGTTGTGAATTGCTATCCTCCATGATAGACATACTCACTGGTACCTGAGAAAGTCATGTCGGGGCTCACTGGGACACTTAACACAGGGCACATTGAGACAAACTTTAAATAGCAGAATGTAAGTGTCTAAGGCGATTGAATGACCGGGGACAGCATACTACAGGTATACAGGTCAAATTGAATTGGGGCATACTGTATTACCGTGCTTTGTGAACAAATTCATTGCAAAGCTCTGTGTGTTACTTACATTGATGACCGCACCTAGGACAGTTTATGTCAAATGTTTGAAACTGTTATTGATTATTGGCACAACAATACATGGTGTTATTTCACTGTTTATAGTCTTACACTCTTCTCATATGTAATGTTTAGTACACATTCATTTGACTGTGCCCCATGGGTGATGGTTTTCCCGTTGATTGCGAAAACATTTTGCTACACTTGAAAATATAAAAAAATGCCTCACTGTGCCCCACTCTCCCATATTATATATATATACTGCTCATTAGACAAAATATTAGGCTTACACTTTTAGAATCTAACAAACTGATCAGACAAGGACACAGTGACACACTACCAGAAGACATTGCATACATTTGCAATACATTTAGCCATTAACCTGAACAACAGATATTCTACCTACAAGCTCACTCATTGTTCAGATGATTATCGTGATTATGTGGTTAATTAAATGTTCTGCATATTTCTTATCTCACGACATTAATTAGTTCTTGACTTATAGGCTATTAGCCGACACAATGTCATGTGAATCACCTGTCTTGAAGGCTGACTCGCAAAAGAAAAGAGAACTGTTGAATACAATGTATATATTCTTAATACCGCTCATGCAGCCTGTAATTTCTTACTCGTTAGTCATTTTGCACTATACAGTATTCATGTCCAAGTGTCCATGTTAATAACTTCGTCACTACAAATTGAATGAAAAATACGAAATTTATCAAAGCTAGGGCAGTTGTCGATATTGGGTCAGCAAAATATAATTCTTATGGGTTTACAATGCATATGTGACATGTTGAGGACTCCTGCATGAGATGAAAATGGGCAGAACTTCCTGGTTGGTGCCTATGCTGGAATATCTATCTACTTATGTATCTATCTAGCTATCTACAACTTGTCTATCTGGCATGTATATATATAATTAGTAATCTGTCTCCATTACTGTCATTAACCAAATACAAGAGGACCCTTGTAAAAACTTTAATATATCTTACCAAGGAGCTATCATTGTTGTTTTCAGTATAGGTATATATATATCGTACAGACAAATTGTGGAGTAACCTCGGTCATCTCGTGTTGCCAGCCAATGTGGGGCCAGTGTTGGGCTACATTTAGGGGTAATTTGTAGAAGCACGCAAACCTCGAAGCTGGTTGATTAAAGGACAAAACAAGAAACTGGGATATATAATAAGCAAGCAAAAGGCCAGTGGGATGCAGTCTGCAGATGTTGCTCCTGTCTGCCCTGACAAAAATTAGCCAATTCAAGCCCGAAGTAGATATCATAAGGTACAAGCAACCTTGAGGGCCACTTAAGGCCAACAGCTCTTTGGCTCAGAAATAAAATAGGCAAGGAAATGCATTAAATACTCCTTTTGTTATAGTACGTGTTGTAGAACATAAGGGTTCAACATCATCGTTCTTGACTTCTCTGCAATGATCATATTCCTTAACCGTCAAATTTGTATGCTTTTTCTCACCCTTCCAACATTAAAACTTACAAAGAAAGCTTTAAGTAGCATCTCCCATATATGCCCTTCTAGCATTCTGGTTTCCTTGCATGGAACCTCCACGACCAGACCTCAACTACATTATAAAAGGCCACAAATAATTGATCTTTAGCTTCTCGGACCCGCTGACACAATAGATTTTCTGCCGACGGAAAAATAAATAGGGCATATCCCCCAATTTTTATCAAATTGACATTATACAAATTGAGATTTCACCTTTTTTTCGTCCTACCGACCGACCCTAGAAAGAGAGCCTTGAGAAGATCCGAGAAGCTAAAGATCAATTATTTGTGGCCTAAGCTATCTCAGAATTCTCAGGCCCTACAATATGACCAATTCTGAGGCTATTGGTTGTCCCCCACATTGTTTGCCTATATGTCTAGCCCAAGAAGTAATGCATAAAGGTGTTTGACGTTCATAAAGAATAAGGTTCCACTTTTGCCAATCTGTGAGACATACACAGCATACAACCTCTGGGAATGGATGTTTGTGAACAATGCTCACATGGGGCTTACATATATAGAAAGTAACGTGGATTTGCCAAGAAATGAAAGGTTATACATAGATGGGGCCCAAACAATGCACTCAGACAACTGACCTGAACACTTTTATAGAGATAGAAGCAAATAGATAGATAGAGAGCTTGAGAGATTTGTAGATACACAGAGTTCTTTGTGTGTAGATAGATGGACAGATAGATAGATAGAGGGAAAGATAGATAGATAGACAGATACGAAGACTTTGATTCCAAGAAAAAGTTGTTTTTTGCATATCGAAGTGACTTTACGATTTATAGCATAAGTATTAAACTGTACATAATTTATTATTTGATACAGTGCATAAGACTCAAGACTCCGAGCAAGACTCACGATATTTTATTTATTTTATGAAACGTTAGATTACAGTAAAGAGGGAGGACAACACTAAGACAAGTACTTATCACTGGTGAGATGCCCCCCTAAAAAAACATCATGTCATCATCTCTGAAAGATCTATAAAAAAGAATAAAATAAAATAAACTGGTACAATGTGAGCAATTGTGCATATTGGGTGAAGAACTGAATATATTATCACAAATATGATGAGAACAAAAATATGAGGACACAAAGAAAAGAGAAATATTTCAGAAGAGGTAATTGTACATTTGGTGGAATATGTAAGTGCAAAGAATCTGAGCATATTTCATAAATTTATCGATAATCACACATCTACAGATTCTGAACTTATTTTTAATACGGGATATTAATAATAGGCCTAACAGTACTCATCAATTGACCTGCACTTGCTGGTTTCCACGCTCACCCTTTTCACTGTTGTGTTTGTGTTGATGATCTGAACATTGATGATCTGGTTGGGCATTGTGTGCACTGGGGCAGCAACTACCTCCTGGTAAAAATGATCCCTCATTGACATAAAGTTGCTAGTACGTCGTCACATGTATGTGGGATATTATACACAGCTTCTTTACTGGCGAGTAATTTGCTGCACACACTATATATACGTACAGTAGAAGGTTAATACCATCTGTGCTAATAGATGCAATGCCAGTAATATGCAAGGGACATATGATAGGGGATAATGGCGATACGAACACCAGAATATAAGGGCATAAGGCTCCCCTGGTTTGTGTCTCTGTCTATTTACACCGTCTGGAACATACTGCAACTGCCAACTGTTTCCATCTCATACTTCTCTATGATATTCTTCAACACATGCTAAAAATTATACCCTATGGGAAATTTGTATACATACCATACTGCAACAGATGTATGAAGATGGATCTGAAAATCAGAAAAAGCTGGGCCAGCTCAGGGAAATTTTGTCTAAAAATTACAAAAATGTTGTGACTTTTGACTGCTCCAAGTTTAGGTCAGCAATTCCAAAGTTGTCAATAGGGAAATTAACATTTTCCCCACATCATGTCTTCTGATTTTGCGGATAACATTTTAATCTGATAGGCATGTAGGCTATTATGTTGTTTAATGGAGACATGCAAAATATTTTTGACATGTTCCACATATTCTGCTTGTGACAAAATTTTGAAAATGTTTTGCCTTTCAACTTAAAATCCATTTTCATCTTTTGATATCTTTGAAAATGGCTGCTGGAGTGTCATTTTTAAACATATCGCCACAAAACTAGGTATATACATATCATGTTAGATATAGAGCATAGTGCACACTGAATATATTGGAGATGGGGCTTCCCATCTGTTCGCACCAGCCTGTTAAAATTAGTTCATTTTGGCGAAAATTTGGTAAATTATAGATTTTTTGGATTTTTTTTCACTCAAAAACTAAGCTTTCAATTAAAGGTGAAACCTGTTCCTCTGAGGCTCCTGCATAGTGTGAATAAGGCTTTTATCTGAATTTAAAAAATTTAATTCAAGAAAAACGAAATTTGCAGTGGATCTTCCATTTTTGCAGAAATACAAAATGAGATCATGAACTGCCTTCAAAAATAAATTTCAAGTTTCTCTCACCCGTCCCACTTGGCCATTTTGCACTTGAAATTTATCATTTTCAGAAAAAGTCCTGGGATTTTCTTCATGTGCATGAAAAGTATTGGAGTTTGAAACACTCTAAAAAATTTTGGATATTAGTGGAATTGTGCAAAACCAGTGTGTACAATAAAAAACCAGTTTGGTATTTTTAGGCTCTATTTGGTATTCTTCGGAGCAAGTGGTATTTTTCATGAAAATTGGTTTTGGTCTTGGGGAATTATGGTATTTTTAAAAACCAAACTTCTGAAAAAGCACCTTTATTATGATCCATTTTTAATATACTTGTGGAAAAATGATTTGAAATGTTTACAATGTTAATGTTGTGGTTCATGTTTTTAAAATTCATGCATGTTACTTTATTTAGAAGTTTTAAGAGAGAGGACTAACTGTGCTGTATATCAGTCATGGCTACTGGAATATCCAATTAGGTATTTTACAAATCCATCAGGGCTCACTCACTGGTTGACCTTATCTACAAACACAAAACTGTCAACATGTCGCCTGACAAGAAAAGCTGTTTGTTTATCAATCAAGACTTAAGGAGGTTTAAGGCAGAGTTCATTAGTCTCAACACAGCAGTGGAAGGGTGTGCATGTTAGTGTGCAGAAGATTGAGAAGAACTTGGTAAGTTTTTTTTTTAATTCCTGAATTAAACTCCCAATAAATATGCATTTTGAATGCAATTGTGTTTATTTGGGTAAGGTGTACACTATGTATGGTTCATATATATATGAAATTATGCATAAATAAAACATGTGAATAGTGTTGAGCCACTACTTGTTCTGATATAACAATGACCCAAGGCATTCAATACTGTGAATTATTGAATACCCAGTTCCATAATTTTCACCAGTCGTCTGCTGTAGGGGAGACTGGGGTATTGTGCCACCAATTGCAGGGTTGAATTGAAGAACCATCAAAATTATGAACAAAAAAAAACTGCCAAATATTATAATGTGAAAAGTGTCTATCAGAAATTGAGTATTTTTGGTTGAATGTACCATGAAGACCAGCATTACTGTTCTTCAATTGTGTAATTTTGGCATTTAATGGAGTGACAGATTTACACAAAAAAGGGGTATTTTAGGCAAGTTGTACATTGACAAGCTGTGCTCATGGCATGATATGGGATTTGAATTCTCTTTTGAAACATTTTTGCTTCTTTCGCACACAGCCCTGTAAATGTGGCGAAGAAATTTTAAAAGGCTAAGAAGAATTTGTTATAACAAACATATATACTTTTAAAGTTTTTGGTTTATGGGGGCCATCAATGTTCTGTGACAACTTTCATTTTATGTATCGGAGCATCAGAGCATCAGCCATAATTATGTCATACACATGACACATATTTTATCTTTGAAGATATTGGTGAGATTTGAGATCTCACCGGATACGCTGAGCTATACAACTTGCCCCATATTGGCACAACTTACCTGCTAATGGTCCAATTGTGCTGACATTTATGCTACATTAATTATGATAATAGTGTTATTATTATTTTCATATCTGATATTCACAATGTACAGTCGCCCTCACATTTTACCCCATGTTGTGTTGAGTTGTATGGTGTTTCTGATGTGCTTTACTATTCTTTAGGAGAAATGTGTTACAAATGCCTGTGAAATATACAAAATTACATATACTTTCTGTTTCAGATGAAGAATGGCATGTTCCTACTGAGGCCCTTGATACAAAAAACTACCTTTGGAAGAAGTTTGCGCCATAAAGCAAGTTGGGAAAAATATAGACAATGCTTCTCAAGGTATGTAAGTTGAATAACAGCTCTGCCTTATCTTTTCCAATTGACAAATACTTATTGTATAGTATTCTGATATTCTCTTGTGTTAAAATGAGCTTGTTTTGACCAATCTTCAGTCAAAACATGAGTGAACACTGAACAGGGTATGTTGCACAACCCAAGGCATTAATTTGATTGAATGAAGTTATTTGATGTATTTTTGGCATTATCCTCCTTGCAAAAACTCATGGATGTATCTACCTACTATTTCAGATCTCACCAGGAAATCGTTACCTTGCCCCGCCTAGAGTACTCAAGGAAAATTTCTACTTCCTTTTTGCAATATTGAGGTGAGTGCAAACAGTATGAGATATTTTATTTGTAAAGCACATAGTGCCTTATCAGGGAAAAGACAAGAATCCAGAATTCGTATTCTGCCAGTGTGTAGGGAAACTACAAAATAATGAAATTTTTGTAAATGTTAGTCAGTAATGAAATGTGGAGTTGTAACACCAAAAGTTCCATCGAAGGTTTTGCAGATGAAGTCCTAGATTTGTATATAATGACTACCTTGACTGAATATATATACAATGTATATATTTTTTTGCATAAAAGTGATATTTGGATACCAATGCTTATCCACTTTCCACTTTCAGGATCCCAATGATGCACACTGCAAGGTTCGATTCAAGTACAGTCATTCACCTTTAATCCATCCGAATTGACCTAAAAGCGCATAAATTTTGATACAAGAAGGAAATCTTCGACCATCAATCATACCATCCCAATACTGTGCATTAATAATGACAAAAATATCCTCTTGGCTACTGAGAGGGTAGGGTTGGTCTCGTGATGGCATGCTGGGCTGCCGATCGCTGAGTCCGGGGTTAAAATCCAGCTCTAGCCGGACTCATTGCTTCGTCCCGCTACTGTCCTAGTTAGCCTACCAAGTGCACTAATACAGGATGTAAAGCCCGAATCATCCATCCATCCTCAAGATTGGCTACTGAAGACTTTTGATACAAACTAATGATACTGACATTTCGATTGGCATTGCCACCGCTTTTAGGAAAATAACCCTAGTCATTGACAATATAACATTTTCTGCATGTAATGTGTCTTTATTTCAACCAATTCTCTGCTTTCCTGTGTTTTGGTTACCAATGACTGCTGTGATGTTTTCATTTTGTGTGTTTGATTATCAATGACTGCTGTGATGTTTTTATTTCCAAGGCCAAACTGTGATATATGAGGTCAATATTGGATTTTCAATAAATTTTAATCGAGTAATAATATCAATATTTACAATTATTATGAATGTGTGTGAATGTGTATATGTAAAAATAAACATTGAAATCGGATCCATGGAATTATTATTTACTACATAATATTTTAAGAGAAACGTGAAAAAAAATTTTATTGATAATAATGCTGAAATACTGGCATTAAGAAATTTCTATGAAATGACATCGAAAACCTGTAATTGGGTCGCAATATGACCATTGTCCATACCGCAAAATTTCTAAAAAGGTTTTATAAAATATCCACCAATGCATAATGGGAGAATCAATTTTGATATTTTTAGTGATATGCTGGTTGATGTAAGTGCAGGAAATGGTTTAATTTTCAATTAATGACAATTCAAAAAGATTTCAAATGTCAAGGAATAAAAGACCCATTGCGTTTTCTATTGTATGCATGTTAGTATTAATGGATTTCTATGATGGAATTACAGTATCTGAAATTTGAAGCATTAATATCCATAACTGACTTCCTGCAAATTAAACAAAAAACCAATACTGATTCTTTCTTGTACAAATGCAACTGGTTTTTGAAAATATCAATTGTTAATGGTTTTTTAACTAATCAAAAGGTGTTCAAAATACGGGACAAGCTTAAAAACCAATATTGGTATCTTATTAGAACTTTAGTTTTTAGAGTGAATATAAAGAAATTTGAACGATTAGTAGTCGACATTACCTCAATTCGAGCCAAGTTTCAGCTTTATTAAGGGGCAATAAGGGCTTAGTTTCTGAGTGAAAAAATTCTACAATTTGCCAAATTTTCGCCAAAATTAACCAATTTTAACCAGGGCTTTGGAGTCAGAGTTGGAGTCGGGAGTCGGAGTCTGAGGTTTTTGAGTGGAGTCGGAGTCAAACTTTGACTTTCAGGTGGCGTCTGAGTCGGAGCCGAAAATTAATTGGTGACTCCTGAATCCTAAAAATAATTTTTAACTGGTTGGTGCGAATAGATGGAAAGAACCATCAAAATTAACTCTGCCAGCATCATGTTCTACACTGCATTCCCAATTATTACGCAACTATGCTTTTTTGCATTATCTCAAAAAGAAATAACACTATTTGAATATCCTTTCTACATAGTGATAAGTATACCATGGAGCTAATATCCTGCAAAATGTGTCCAATTGACTCAGTTGGGAGTTATGCCACATAATGATATTTTGGGGGGTTCCCAATTATTATGCAAATTCTTGGAAAATCATCCATGGCCACTCAAAATGACCCAAACTAATCTGATGATGCCATCAACATATACCCCATAACACAATTGAAAAAGTATAACCATCATTTCAAACATAGATGCATTCATAGCCAAGAAATTCATGTTATTTTACTGCATTGAAATAGCATTGAAATTACAGTTTTATTGCAATAAAAACCCTCTGATAGCCAGACAAAATGAAAAGTCGTTGCCTTACTCATTTACCACTTTCCTTAGGTTTAGAACCCTCCAGTAAACCAATGGCAATTACGTTGCACCACTATATTTGACAAATATCTTGAATGAATCGAACGCATCCAATTGCCAATGCTATTCCAATGGGAAACAGAAGTATGTGTTTTTGATTTGGTGTCATATTTTGTAGAGACACCAGATGTGGTGTTTCATCTCACAGTATGACCGTGGTGTGCTATAGATATATTCTAAGCCCGAATTTTATTGATAGTAAATATTTTATGAGCATTGGAGGCTTCTTTATTGAGAAAAAAGCCAATTTCAATGGTTTTTCAATGCAGCTGTATTATATTGATTTCTTGGTCATGAAGACATCCACGTTTGAAATGATGGTTCCATTTTTTATTTAGTATTATGAGGTATATTCTAATGACAATTCATAATCAACTTTGTTGATTTTGGGTGGCAATGGAAGCTTTTCAAGAAATTGCATAATAATTGGGAACACCCCAAAAACCTGATTATATAGCATAGCTCCTCACCGAAACACCAGAATTGGACGAAAGTCACAGAATATTTGCTTCATGGCGCACATGTCATTATGTGTAAAGGATATCCCAATAGTTTTTTTTTTTTTTTTAGATATTGCAAGAAAGCATAGTTGCATAATAATTGGGAACGCGGTGTATATCTGAACTGGATGTATGTGCAATTTTGTCAGAATATCTTGAAAAATGTAGCTTCAGCAGCTTTTGAAATTGCTTGAGAAGTGGAAAATATACATTTTATTTTTCTGACCTTGATTTTCAAAATGCTGTCAAATTCAAAATACTAGAAATACGGGAAGTAAAAAATATTTTGCATGGCTTCGTAAGACATGTACATGCAGCTTGTGTAATAATTTCATTAAAATGTTGGAGGCGTTGGTCCATTTGGCATGGAATGGCCCAGTTTGGAACTAAAATGAGAACATATCTTCCGTTTTCTGATGCAAATATTTAATTTAAAAATGTATGTATAATAGATGTAATTACAGTTATGTCTGTACAAAGCAGATCTCTTTTGCATAACATTAATGTAATTATTTACGCCAAAGATATCTGCTTCAAGGAGAAATCCAAGGACAGACAATTATAGTATGTTCCTAATGACATATACCAAGAGATGAAATTGAAGCTGCACTTACTCTGTATTATCCATCATTACATATTGTAGGTCAACTACATGCAATGTGTGCAATAAAAGAATGGTATTATAGTCTCTCAATATTTAGCAGATTAAAATGGCTATCCCATGCCTTTAAAAGTGCAATGTTTGTTACACATGTATACTTGGTCAATAAGCAGTGTGCCAAAATGAATACTTTTCTCATTCAATTTCATCTAATATGAGCTGTAGGTAGTATAGCTCCCATTCTTTGACTAATAAGAGCAACAAAGTAAACCTTGTGTACCGTACATTTTGCAGACCATGCATCCAATTGATACCTTTCAAATTTGGGATCATGATAACATGTTATTTTGTAGACCTTCATATCTTCCGGGGTCTATTTTGATGAGTGTAATTCCATTGACCTTTAGTAATCACTAATCATGCATTTGTAGTTGTACTTCTAAAACCTGCTCCATCCTGCCTCATGCATGCGGTTGTCAAAAAATATATCAATGTTGTAGTAAATTTACATCTGAACATAATATAAGCCAGCTGACTTAAGGTGGCTAGCTAGAAAATGGTCTTAAAAATGAAAGCATCCATCTGTCCCCCATATGTACGTTGCCATAATATGCCATATGTAGTAAATACATTGTAAAGTAATATATTATTTGGGGTTGGTAATTTGTTTACATATGACATACAGAGTTGCTGTCGAGTTGTGACCCGATAAATAAACTACAGTGCTACCAACTTTGATATAAGTGTCCAAGAGCAGGTCATATTTACAGAGAATGAAATCAATTGAAGAATTGCTTTTGGTCAGGATGGATGAGTCTGTCGTAAACAGACGTATAGAGGGTTCTTTAAGAACTACTAAATTCAGTGGAAGAAAATATTTCCTTAGCTACAGGTTTCCACACTTTAGCAATATATGATTGCTTGGCATAAAAATAAACATGGAAGTTTTTCAATCCTAATTTCTAAATCCAACACATTAAAGGCCTACATATAGCAATGGTCAATTCCAATGGTCGCTCGTCTTGCGGATTAAGGAATTTAAACTATACATTGATATTTGTCAGTGGCATTTTGTTTTATTCTATATTTGAGATGACTGTAAATCTGTCAGAATAAAAATACAAACACACACCTTTTGAGGCTTGTATTTTATGTTAACATGTTATTTAAGCAGACTATATTGCCAAGCATTTAAAGTCATCACTATTGAGGCCCTCCAATATAATATGCACATATGACAATGAATGCCTAAGAACAATATATTTCCAAAAGCCTTTTAAAGTTCATAATGACAGCCTGTGTTCGGGGTTTGAAAGAAAGTTAAACTCTTGAAGAACTCTCATAATTATTTCCCCTGATGGATTGATAAATGTATATCATAGAGTATCACACAGGCTCATTTCGAGATTTATTCTGTTGAAGCATCCAAATCTTATTATTGTGTCCTTCCATAAATCAGATTCAAGCTCAGAATCACAATCGAGTAAACAATTTTAAGGTCATAACTATCTTTTTTAACATTGTTTACGGTTTTTGTATATAGTCCCCTTGGGACAGTGCTCATGTTTTTTTCACTGCGCCAAGTATGACTAAGTCTTGATGAAATATTGAGCAGCCACAATGAGAAACATTGAAACTGGTGTGTGTCCCTTTTTCCCATTATTTTTCACAAGACATTTCCTTCTCCTTGCCATGTTGATTGAGAAATCCAGTTTGAGCAGCGCATGAAGTGTATCATGATCGCGAAACGCTAACTCTGAGATAGAATTAATCGCCTGATGGAAACAAATTTGTCTGGCCCCCTCATCAGCCACACATATGTGGACCTTTAGGCAGCAGTCTAACTGCTGAAGCAGCTTGTAGGAACCAATGACCCACAATGGATATGTTTCTGCTACAAATTCCATTTAGCACCACTCGTTTGTCTTAAAATACTCTTAGCCACTTATTGATATTGGGCTGGACTATTCTTAGAGGAGATAACACAACACATGAGCCTCACGATATGTGGATTTGCATTCCAAAACAAAATTTACAGAGTAAGACATCACAAATGAATAAGGGGAAATATCACTGCTAAATATCAATGCAGTTGAAATTTGCAAACAATTCAGGAAGGCAGTTTTGTGATGAAAATTGGAATGAAAATTACTATGGCGCAAAGGACATCCAAGGCCGAGACCGAGGCATGTGCCTCTGAGACTAAGACCAAGACTGAGGCCTTCAAATTGACTTAAGGTGACTCAACCGTGGTAGTTTGATCATACAGATTTTTCTAAAATTTTGCACAGGTAGTCTATGGGACCCATTCATTCCAAAAATGAAAAATAAAAAAATTTCACCGACTCGTTTGGTTGCCATGGTAACCGCATGTTTGGCCTGATGACTGCTTAAAAGTCATAAATTGAGTTTTTGGTTATGTACCACAGAATAGAGCATTACATGCATTTGTCACACGAAAATGTCAGAAATGTATTCCCATGGATGTAAACCAATACATTTGCCACAAATTTGAAGAAAAAGGTTAAAATACTTTTTTCTGTAAGAGCTCAAAGGGCACAAACAGACTAATTAATTGCAGATTTTGCATGCATCAATTTTGGCAGTAATCAAATTTTAGGAAAACGATCATACAGATTTTTTTAAAAATTTGCATATATCATAAACAGGTTATTGTCAAACAAATGTCCAAAAATAAAAATAATTCACCGTGTCGTTTTTTAACTGCAGTGCCATGACTACGCCAATATCAATTTAAAGAAATAAAGACAATTTTAGACACAGTTGACTGAAATTAGTTGAGAAAATTCTTTTGATGAAGACGAGAAGCTGAAACTTTGACTTAGCATAGAGTAGGTGTTACTGCATTCAATAAAAAAATAATTATGCTTCTAGCTGCATTAGATCTCATTTAAATAGCAAATTACTGGCTGCCATGCTGTTAAAAAAAAAGAGAGCAGAAAATGGTAACGTCACAACTTTTTCAGGGCCTGCAGCAGTGGTGACGCTATGTTGCTAGGCAACCAGGCTGCTCAGAAGTGTGTGCAGTGTACCACGGTTGAGTCACCTTAAGACCAAGGCAATGAAAAGGATGTGGCATCCGAGTTAACCAAGGCTGAGCATGAGGCCATCAAAATATGTCTCTGAGACCAGCCGTGAAGACGAGGCTTGTCTCGAGACCTCCAACAGTGGTTCTCACACTCAAGGAAACTCACCCATTAAGAAACACAGGCTCACAGCATTACAATGTCATATTATCAGGTTTTGGTTTCATGGACAGCCGAAAGAGCATATGTTACCTTTTTATAAGACTTTCAGACAGGGGTATCACTATCCCTTAACAATAAAGAGGAAAAATCGATTCATTCTATGTTATAGACATTACACACAACAATGGCTTTCAGCAAAGTGATTTTAATCAGATGATGGATAAGAACATATTTATTGCATGAAATTTAAATTAAATATCTGTTAAATATTGTGAGACTATACATTTCCTTTATAGCACTCATTTAACCTAGAATGACCGATGAATGATAACTACAGTGCAAAGGCAGCTTCAATTTAATCCTTTATGTATCGTTAGGAACATATTACAATTGTCTGTGATCAGTCCTTGGATTTCTCCGTGAGGCTGGTGTCCTTGGCTTGCCTAATTACATGGATGCTATTATATTCAAAGGAGATCTGCTTTTCACAGACATAACTGTAATTACATAATACATATATATATCAGACACAAAATTCTAATTCAATATTCCCTATATTAGAATCATGAAACCAAAGACATGTTCTATTTTTAGTTCTGGACACAAATGTGTCAGTCTTAGTGAATAAATGCTTGGACAAAATAAAATTCTGATCAAGCGACATTGAAAGATTTGGTACATCCTTCATTGGTATACCTAACATACCAAATATTACAAGCATGATATTACTGAAATAACAGAACAGACAATATGGTCCTATCTATATGGTCCTATCTTTCCTTCAACTCATTTACAGTCAATCATCATTGATTATTGATTTTCTGTGTCCCAACAGTGAAACCATCTGAATTAAGACCCTTCAATCAAGGGAATTCTTACTCTTAGTGATTCATTAGTTCTCATTAGTAAAATATTTTCAAACCCTTCACCAGATATCGCAAGTTTGACTAGCTTGACAATGCAATCCTTCTTAAGACAAGTGAAATGAGTTGGGATGTGCAGTCTTGTTGACAAATGAGATAGGGAGACAGTGGGCTGCAGAGAAAGGGCCACAATCTATGGTGCTTTAATAAAAACTTAAAGAGCTGTAAAAGAACTCAAGAAACCAAAATACACAAACATAAGGGCTCTTATCCTTCAGGGAGTTTGACATTTAGGTATATTAATTTTTTTATATTATAGCACCAGGAAAGGCAAGTCAAATGTCAACATGGTTAAATTAAGAAAAAAATAATCATGGATATTCAGCAGAGCTAGCAGCAAAATGCAAGAGAATACGACAAATGGTTTTGGAGGAGATTCATTGAGCCTCTGGTCCCCAAAAGAGCCTCCCGGGAACAATGCTAATCGGGCAGAGACATTGAAATAAGTTTGCAATGCAGAGCATGGCTCAGAACAAATGGACTGAGGCCAACACGTTTTGGGGATCAAGTTTAGGAGGGATTGGGAGAGAGGCGGGCCTGGTTTGGCCTCTTATTGATTCACAAATCGAAGGAATAGTCTCACACCTTAAGAAACAGAGCCACTGCCTCGTTCCACATAGCCTCTTTGCTTGCCTAATACAAAATTAGCCTACAGAGCCATTGATCATAGTTATTGGGAAGCACCATTCATCAATGCAAATCGTCTTTTTCTCTCATTTTCCTCTCAGAATACCAAGAAAGGAACAGGTAAGATGAGACAAATGACTGTCACAGTTGACACTGCTGCCAACAAATGCTCATTGGTTGTCTCATTGGCCTCGTACTATTCAGCTGAGAAAAGAGGAGCCTCCTAGGGGATGGAAAGTCTGGATAGCAAGACAAAGATACGTACACAATCAATGTGCAGCACAATCTTTTGCAGCTCTTTATGAAATGCTGGTCCTCTGGTATCTTCAATGTTTCAATATTTGTCTAATCTGGCCTGGCAATGTCACATATTCAGACATTAAATTTGGAGATTGACTGACTTGTGTCAGTAACTGTCAATTCTGTGTAGATTTATCAAAATAATTTATTTTCAAGTCCAATGAAAATGTAACAATCAAGCAACTAAGAGAGTAGCCAGACAACATGATCAGTATCTACTAATGAGGTTGATATGCTGCAAAGAAGACAGTGAAGTTTGTATTTCCGAAGAGTCTCCTGATCAACAGAAAGCTCTATACAATATAAGATTAGACAGAAGTGTTTATTCTGCTTGATCATCGTAAAATTACATGTTGAGTGTTTAATCAGCAATTTCACATAATGTGTCTGACTTTAATAATATCAACAGTGGCCTGATAATATATGAGAGCAGTTGGCATTTGCAGTATGTTCCAGGCTGTGTAAACGAAGAAAGACACAGACCAGGGGAGCCTTGTAGTCTGGTGTTGGTATGGCCATTATCTCGTATCATATGTCTCTTGCATATTACAGGCATTGCATCTATTAACGCAAATGCTATTAACCTTCTACTGCACATATTTATGGCGTGTACAGCAAATTACTAGCCAACAATAGCGCTCTGTGTTATCTCAAATGTGACAAATGTGGATGTTATACACAGCATCTTAATGTGGATGAAGGATCTTTTTTGGCCAGCATGTAGATGCTGGCCCAGTACTGCACACCATGCCCAGCCAGACCATCAACAGATCAACAACACAAACACAGCAGTGAAAGGGGTGGGTGTGGAAACCACCATGTGCAGGTGCAGGTCAATTGACATGTACTGTTATTGATATGCACTGTACCAAATCATCAATTATGTACATGGTACTTTGGGGTGTAAAATCACCTTGATATGCAACAAACAACTTGTCTTTTTCATGGTACCAAAGTCTTTCTATCCAACTATCTGTCTCTCTGTCTCTTCATTTGCATATTTGCTTCTTTCACTTTATCTTTTCTTTTATTCATAATGCGCTTGGGGAAAAGTCAGTTGCAGCATGCTTGGTTGAAAAAAACGCTGAGATTCCACTCCCTTGTTGCCTACTTGTGTGGGACAAAAGTTTTGCCACAAGCTAACCTCACCTAAGCTCTATTGATATGTTTATATATCCATCTATGTATCCGTGTTCTCCCTTATCTTAATGATAGGGTGCATTCAAGAATCACATTTTTAGAGGGACTGAGTGAAATTTTTAGATTCCCACCTTGTATGTCTAACCTCATATTTCATGCCAGTCTCCCTTACATACTTTCCATGTGAGCCCCTTGTGAGCATTGTTCACAAACATCTATTCCCAGAGGTTGCATGCTGTGTATGTCTCACAGATTGCTGCCTATCCCCAAGTGTCACCATATTTGTCCTTCCATAGTTCCTGTATGGAATAGATAGTTCATATATGCAGTTCCCTAACACTGTAACTTCTACAGATAGTTCACTCAGGTTGGCAAAAGTGGAGCTGAATTTTCGGTATGTAATGCCACAAAGCTCTTTGCGTTACTCCTTGGGCTAGACATGCAGACAAACATTGTAGGGGACAATCGATAGCTTCAGAATTGGTCATATCGCAGGGACCGACATTTCCTAGATGGCTTAATGTAGTTGTTGCTAGTTGAGGAAATCTCATGGAAGGAAACCAAAAAGGCAACATCACAAAATGGCTCTAAAATGGTACTTTTTCAAAATGTATCAAGATGAAATTTAGTACACACTTAGCAGTTGCCATCGGGGATATTCATGTAAATTTACAGATTTCTGAGAGCAACTCTTTTGTGTCAAATTAAATCGTCCCTACTACTCTCGGAAATGCAAGTCACTAAATTTCAAGATCCTGTGATCATTAATTTCAATAATCTTGCTGTTCTTTCCACAACATTTTTTTATTAGTCAGGAAAGTTTACAATTTTACTTGCTTGAAAGGGCGGAAAAAAGTAATATTTTACCGAAACCAAAATTCAAGATGATGAAATTAATCAAATTTTAGTGTCAATGCCGGCCTGCTCCCTATAGGCGCTTTTGTTAAAATCGTCAAAAAAGAAGTTTTATTCAGTTTTTCTAGAGTTTTGTTATGGAATGATTGTCTGTGTTTCTGTTTCTATCCTGGGTATGCAGAATAACCCCATTTTACTGTAGTTTGGGTTCGTATGCTTAATTTCCAGATACTGACTCCTACATCTTGCACTTTTTTATTCAAAATCTGCTTTATCCTAAATATTTTCTTCAAAAACGTTCATGGGACAGCTTTTTGAAGTCTTTTGCATGTTATGTAAACTTTTCATAAGGTTATTTCCATCCAAATAGCCATAAAATCAAATTTAAATTGCCTCATTTTCCAGTGAATCACAGTCTGTGAACTGATGTTTCAAGCAGAGCTCACTAAAATGAGTGGTGTGGAGTGAAAAGTCAACCCTTTTTCATGATATTTTTCACAAGTGCTCATAAGACCATACATTAGGTCGGTGCCAAATTTTATAGTTATTGGGCAACGAGAACTAAGAAAATTTAGTTGTTTAACGATGTTGCATTTTTAATGGCGCTCAGTGTATGTAGCTCCAGCATTTATCATAGGCTATGACGTTGGAAGGCCAAGAAAGTTTAATGGCACATCGTCAGAGTAATTATTGAAAACTCCAAGTTCTTCAATCCAAGTGTCTGAATTTATCAAAAAAGGTAAGAAAGATAGCTTTAGGTTCATGTATAAATGGGTTGGTAAGCATATAATGTAATCTTTGAAGGACACTGTTTCGGTGTCCCAAAAAAGTGGAAGTCTGAAATTCATTGGGGCTAACCTCTAAATGTGTTCTATAGTCCCTCACTGGTCAACTACCTTGTGAAATTTCAGCTCATTTGAAGATGTTTTAGAAGTTGCTCAAGAGCCCCAGAGATCGATGGCGGTTTAGGAATGAATTTTCATGAAAATAGTTATTTTAGCCAATAGCTCACAACTAGCAATAACCGTATAGCAGTAATCGACGATTACTAATCGTTCACCAAAACACATATATTAGGCATAGAAAAACAGGCTTGTTGCACAAGAATTACAGGTGATTTCATTACCATGTGAATCTTTTCATTCACACTTGGCTGTGAGCTAATCAATGTTAAACAAGCACTTGCTACATTTGATATATCAGCTGTGTGACGTTCTGTCAGGTCTTAACCAATCAGATCAACCAAAAATGCCACATATTTTGTGGGCCAGGAACCTTAGAATCGTGTACTAATGAAATCACATGTAATTAAGCTCAGAATTACAATCAAGAAAACAACTTTAAGGCATAAGTCATCTTGTTTATGACTTCTGTATAGGCCCTTGGAAAGTACTCATGTGTTTTTCTCTGCAAATTATGACTATGTCTTGATGAAATATTGGGCAGTTACAAACGAGAAAATTTGAAACTGGTGTGTGTTTCTTTTTCCCATTCATTTTTATACGACTTTTCCTTCTCCTTGCCATGTTGATTAAGAAATCCAATTTGAGCAGGGCATGAAGTGTATCATGATCTTGCCTCTATAACTCCTGAATAGAATTGATCACCTAATGAAAACAAATTTGTCTGGCCCCCTCATCAAAAACACATATATGGATCTGTAGTAAGCAGTCCAACTGCTAAAGCAGCTTATAGGAACTAATGATACACAACTGATATGTTCCTGCTATAGATACATCCATCCCAGCTAGTGCCGCTCATTGTCTTTTAACAAACTTATTCATATTGATCTCAGCAGTTTTGAAAGGAGATAACACAACACATGCTTGAGCCTCACAATAATTATGTGTACACTGTAATTTACATTCCAAAGGAATTTACACTGCAGTCACCACAAATAGAGAATAAGACGAAATAATACCGACAAATATCAATGTAGTTGACATCTGCAAACATTTGCAAAAAGTGTGCCAAGGCTGTTAGATGAAATGCCACTTGAATGAAAATATTACTAGGCCCATGTCCATGTATACTCAGCATGCAAAAGTCTGGTGGATACAGAATAAGATATAGAATAGACTAACTTCCATGACTATCCTATTTCCAAGCAATAACAAAGGATCGTACAGACAGCTGCTGAACTTAATGTCTAACTGAAGAACATTTCCTTCAACTGATCAAATTTTCATTCTGAACTCTCATATATTTCTAATATATCAAGCTCAGACAGGCCCATCTCACACTCTCTGTTATACACTCTAAGTAAGTCTGTGTATAGACAACTTTCTGCAATTACGACAAGCTAATTCATCCTGACCTACAGATATCCATCAATTGACTTCAATCTCAAGCAAAATGACCTGCTGTTGGTCATGTACAGCAAAGTAAGTGCCATTTGGTGCAGTTTATTTATCAGGCTGCAGCTGGGCACTGGACAGCATCTGTCTTATATGTGTATTCATGCTAATCATGTCGCTGAGAAAAATATTTAAAAGAGGAAGAAAAGAATTGAAGGCAAACACATTTACAGAATATTTCCATTTGCGACAAATATATGAGACATAATGTTCTTCACTGCTGTGACTTGTACTTCGATAAATGTAAGGACATAATACTCTGCACTGGCAATGGGATATATATTTCGACCAAGCAAATTGGGCATAGCTAATTATTGTACAATAATTTAGGAAATGAACCAATAACTGGGAGTAACAACTTACTACAGCAGGCTTACTCCTTAAGACTTATTCAGGCCCAACTAACCATAACAATCAATGCCAAAATATAACAAGGGAGGTTCTGGATGGGGTTTTGTGCCCCAATTAATTGGCCATTTTCCTTTTGAATTCCCTGTCCCTTGATCATCATACTTTTGAATTCCATGTCCCCCATTATCCCCCATACAGAGCCTCACAAGCTGAGTCAGATGGAGCAGGCAAGAATGATGGAATTCAGTGGTACATTTATTACAAACAAGGAAATAAAAATGTAAAAATCAAGAAACACTGATTACAGAATAAAATGCTATCAGGCCATGGTTGGAATTACAATTGTAAATCTCTGCTAAATATTGTGGGACTGTATACATTTCCTTTACAGCAGACAATTCACTCATTTATCCTACACTACCCAATGCTGGATAATTACAGTGCAAGGGCGGCTTCATCTATGTTATTAAAAACATATTACAATTGTCTGTGATCGGAGTCCTTGGATTTTTCCTTCAGGCAGGTATCCTTGGCTTGTCTAATTATGTTGATGCTATTCTATTCAAAGGAGATCTGCTTTGCACAGACATAAATGTAATTACACATATATATTAAACATAACAATCTTATTCAATGTCGCCTTCACTGGCACCATGTAACTACTGATATGTTCTATTTTGAGTTCTAAGCTCAAATATGTCAAGTCTTAGTGAATAAATGACATGTTTAGACAAAAAAATTCTAAATATGCAATGGCGAGTCATTAGATAAGTTACTTCACAATTTTATCACACACCAAAAAATACCGGCAAGATATTACCGAAAAAAATGATCAGATAGAAATTCTTCACAGCTCACAGTTACAAAGTCCTATCTTGCCTTCAGACTCATTTGCAGTCCATCATCGAATGTTTTGGTTCTCAGCGTCCCAACAAGGAAATCATTTTAAAAATTAAGACACTTCAGTCAAGGTAATTCTTTTGAATTATTTAGTTTCTTCGTGAATACATCTGTAGATATCACTAGCTTGACTACCTTGACTATGCAATCCTTCTTAAGACACGTGAAATGAGTTGGGATGTGCAGATTTGTTTACAAATGAGATAGGGAGATTGTGGGCTGCAGAGAAAGAGCCTCAATGCATGGAGCTTTAATAAAAACTTAAACAGCTGCAGAACAACTCCAAAAACCAAAATACCGGAACATAAGGTTGCACATCTTCCAGAAAGGCAATTAGGTATATTACATTTTTTGTATCATAGCACCAGAAAAGGCATGTCATAACATAAACATGGTTAAATTTTGAAAGTGCGTCGTGGACTTTCAGCAGTACCAGGAGCAAAATTAAAGAGAATAAAGAGAATAAGATGAATGATTTTAGAGGAGATTCATTGAGCATCTGGTCCCCAAAAGAGCCTCCTGGGAACAATGCTAATCGGGCAGAGACATTGAGATAAGCTTGCAATGCAGAGCATGGCTCAGAACAAATGGACTGAGGCCAACACGTTTTGGGGATCAAGTTTAGGAGGGATTGGGAGAGAGGCGGGCCTGGTTTGGCCTCTTATTGATTCACAAATCGAAGGAATGGTCTCACACCTTAGGAAACAGAGCCACTGCCTCGTTCCACACAGCCTCTTTGCTTGCCTAGTAGGGGAGAATGGGGACCGACGGGCTACGGGGACCGAAGGGCCATCCTCTTAACTCCACATCAAAAACGTTTTGAAACATCTTATTTGCATTTTTAGTATTGCTTATCACATCTATAAACACCATATTGATGACTGATCGATAAGTGAAAGCATGAGCGTTTTGTGGGCAAAATGATATTTTCAACATCTAAAGTAATTTTGTACTGATTCAGAAAAAGTGTTATATCTCCAATTTGGGTAGAATTGAGGCAATATATTTTCTATGAATATTTTCCTTATATATTGGTCGCAATTTACACATTGAATTTTAGGAACAAGAACCATATTTCACAAAAAAAGGGGGTTTAACTATTCTGAATGCTTTTGGGGACCGATGGGCCACCCAACATGGGTTCCACAGGCCACTATTTCCTGAAATTGTCTATAGGTGGCATATTGGCATGGGACTGGATATCAAAGTCTGTTTTGTGTAAAATATGGGCATATCTATAATTTTTCAATCTTTTATTATGCTATACACTCAGTTGGATCAACAAAAACATCTTGAATACAAATTTCAAATTCTTCATCCACCCTTTGGCAAGTTATTGACATGGTCCATCGGACCCCATGGGATGGCCCATCGGTCCCCATGGTTGGGGACCGATGGGCCACCATCTTACTTGACAGATAATTTGCTTTCTCATCTTTCTTCCTAGGTTGATCTATGTGGATCTTATATCATTTAATAGAGAATTACATCGACTAAAAGGGTGCACAGTATGAATCCTGTATCTGAAACAGATTTGCCTCCAAGGCCAATGATTTGTCAAGCGGCCCATCGGTCCCCACTCTCCCCTACAAAATTAGCCTACAGAGCCATTGATCATAGTTATTGTGGAAGCACCATTCATCAATGCAAATGGTCTTTTTCTCTCATTTTCCTCTCCGAATACCAAGAAAGGAACAGGTAAGATGAGACAAATGACTGTCACAGTTGACACTACTGCCAACAAATGCTCATTGGTTGTCTCATTGGCCTCGCACTATTCAGCTGAGAAAGGGGGGGCCTCCTAGGGGATGGAAATTCTGGATAACAAGACAAAGATACGTACACAATCAATGTGCAGCACAATCTTTTTGCAGCTCTTTATGAAATGCTGGTCCTCTGGTATCTTCAATGTTTCAATATTTGTCTTCTCTGGTTGGCGATGTCACATATTCAGACATTAAATTTGGAGATTAACTGACTGACCACTTGTGTCAGTAACTGTCAATTCTGTGCAGATTTATCAAAAGAATTAATTTTTAAGTCCAATTAAAATGTACCAATCAAGCAACGAAGAGAGTAGCCAGCCAACATGATCAGTATCTGCTAATGAGATTGATATGCTGCAAAGAAGAAAGTGAAGTCTGTATTTATTTGTATTTCTAAAAAGTCTCCTGATCAACAGAAAGCTCTTTAAAGGAACAATATAGGATAAGACAGAAGTGTTTATTCTACTTGAACATCATAAAATTATGTCGAGTGTTTAATCAGCAATTTCACATAATGTATCTGACTTAAATAATATCAACAGTGGCCTGATAATATATGAGAGCAGTTGGCATTTGCAGTATGTTCGAGGCTGTGTAGACGAAGAAAGACACAGACCAGGGGAGCCTTGTAGTCTGGTGTTGGCACGGCCATTATCTCGTATCATATGTCCCCTGCATATTACAGGCATTGCATCTATTAACGCAAATGCTATTAACCTTCTATTGTACATGTATAGTGTGTGCAGCAAATTACCAGCCAACGTAGCAGCCAATTTTCCTTTGCTGTAGTTGGAGTTAGGTATGGGTCAAAGTCTTTGATAAGTAAGTGAAACGCAGGCCCAATGTTAAAACATAGGGAAGGGTGGTTCACTTACTTATCAAAGACTTTGACCCATACCTAACTCCGACTACAGCAAAGAAAATGGGCTGCTATTTTTATCCCACTTACCTCACACATCGGCCTTTATGACCCACTTTATTTCCCTTTCATCCGATGAGAATTCATGCCTCCACAAGCAGTTTGGCTGAGGATGTTTAGCATTGATGCAATGGCACAATGTCATGCATTTCACTTACTTACAGGCGGCACTGTACATGTTATATAATCTTTGAAGCAGACTGTTTGGGGCGTCCCAAAAAAGTGAAAATCTAAAATTCATTGGGGCTATATTCTAAATGTGTTCTATAGTCCCTCTCTGACTACCTTGGAAAATTTCAGCTCATTTGAAGATGTTTTAGAAGTTGCTTAAGAGCCCCAAAGATAGATGGGGGTTTAGAAATGGATTTTCATGCAAAAATGGCTATTTTAGCCAAAAGCTCACAACTAGCAATAACCACATAGCAGTAATCGTTCACCAAAACACATGTATACATAAGGCATAGAATAACTGGCTAGTTGCACAAGAATTAATTAATCTCAGAATTGCAAGTAAGAAAACAACTTTAAGGCATAAACCATCTTGTTTATGACTGTATAGTCCCTTGGAAAGTGCTCATGTGTTTTTCACTGCAAATTATGACTAAGTCTTGATGAAATATTGCGCAGCCACAAACGAGAAACATTGAAACTGATGTGCGTCTCTTTTTCCCATTCATTTTTATAAGACTTTTCCTTCTCCTTGCCATCTTGATTGAGAAATCCAATTTGAGCAGCGCATGAAGGGTATCATGATCTCGCCCCGCTAACTCCAAGACAGAATTAATCGTCTAATGGAAACACGGATCCGTAAACAGCAGTGCAACTGCTGAAGCAGCTCGTAGGAACTGATGACACACAACGGATTTGTTCCTGCTATACACCCATCCCAGCTATTGCCGTTCATTTGTCTTTTAACACACTTATTCATATTGAGCTCAGTGATTTTGAGAGGAGATAGCACAACACATGCCCGAACCTCACAATATGTGTATTTACATTCCAAAAGGAATTTACACTGCAGTCACCACAAATATAGAATAAGACTAAATACCACTGACAAATATCAATGCAGTTGAAATTTGCAAAAATGTGCCAATAGTCTGCCAAGGCAGTTAGGGGAGAGTCCCCTCGATCGGACCGGTGCCTCGATCGGAACACTTTAATTATGACATAATTATAAAACTCATGAACAGGTGTCCCATCTAGAGTGATGCCTTTCAATCACTTTGACATGGTCATGACTATTTGACTGGAAAAATCATTGATATTTGAAGTTAAAATAATAGGAATAAAATGGAAGTGTTTGATCTAATATTGTGATACAGGTCTCACACAATCAGAATCCACATACTGCTAGGAAATTCTTCAGAATCTGTTTCAGTGACCTCCCACTAACTGATTGCCAAAACAAAAGAGAAAACTTCCTCTACCTATAAAATTCAGGGCACTGGCTTAAATTTAGCAAATGACAATTATTCCCTCGATCGGACCACCTCATGGATGTATTTTTATTGATGAGACAGCCTGTCAATATGATAATTTGAGATTTTTATGAAGCATGAATCCCTAAATTTAAGAAATTATGGTCCAGGGTTATGTAAAATTAATCATGTGAATTTATATCTCGTGCTGACATGCCCCTCTATTGGCCTTTTCTGGAACAACATCGAAATTTTAAAAACATCAAAATTGAAATGTTGAATTTGTCCAAAATTAATAAAACAATCAGGGATTATTGTTTCTATTTTAGAAATTGGTGAGAATAGCTTGGGCTATTAAAAAAATTCTTTCTGAAGTGGTCCGATCGAGGCAACTCACTGTTCCAATCGAGGATACCAAGTTCATGATGTGAGAATTTGAGGCATTTCGTAAAAATGATCCTGTGGCCATACAGATCAAGCTTTGTCAAAAACACAGTAGCACGATATATATACTCAATCCTCATCTTTCCGGCCTGTTTTGATCTTCATTTCACTAATACCCTTTGCACACCAAGCCTCTGAAGTTAGGTGGTCAGATCGAGGGGACTCTCCCCTAGATGAAATGCCACTGGAATGAAAATATTACTAAGCCCAAGACCTTCGTCAGCGCCCAGAACTGGGCTTAGAGGGCTGCACTTACCATATATATCTATCCATCTACCATGTAGGCCTACATGTATACTCACTGTATAAAGGTCTGACAATCCTATTTCCAAGCAATAGTAAATGACAGGCTAAACTTAATGTCTATCTGAAGAACATTTCCATCAACTGATCAAATTTTCATTCTGACCTCTCATATATTTCTAATACATCAAGCTCAGACAGGCCCATCTCACACTTTCTGTTATACTCAGTAACTAAGTCTGTGTATAGACAAATTTCTGCAATAACGATAAGCTAATATATCCTGACCTACAGATATCCATCAATTGACTTCAATCTCAAGCAAAATGACCTGCTGTGTGTCATGTACAGCAAAGTAGGTGCCACTTGCTGTAGTTTATCAGGCTGCAACTGGACTGCATATGCCATATACGTGTATTCATGCTAATCAGTTGCTGAGAAAAATATTTAAAAGAGGAAGAAGAGAAATGAAGGCAAACACATTTACAGAATATTTCCATTTGCGACAAATATATGAGGCATAATGTGCTTCACTGATGTAACTTGTACTTTGGTACATGTCTGGAAATTAGATTATTACACATACTTGATTTCAATCTTCTTCATTCAGTCTCTCAAGAAAACTGGATACTACAAATTGTTGTATAATCATTAAGGAAATCAAACAATGACTGACAGTTACATACTTACGTCAGAAGGCTTACTTTCTCAGACATATTTGAGCCTATAACATGGCCAGGCAAACAATGTCACAGTTTAAAAAAGTTGCTTAAGGCTTTGACTAGTGGAAGAACAAGAATAATACCTACCATATATGCCACACGATTCCTTACTGCTAAGGTTTTAAATTACAATTTTAAATGTCTGTTAAATATTGTGAGACTATACAATTCCTTAATTGCAGACGTTTCATTCATTGGCCTACAATGCCCGATCATGGATAATTACCGAGCAAGGGCAGCTTCAATTTCATCTATGTCATGAGGAACATATTACAATTGTCTGTGATCAGAGTCCTTGGATTTCTACTTGAGGCAAGTATCCTTGGCTCGTTTAATTACATTGATGCTATCATATACAAAGGAGATCTATTTTATACAGACATAATTGTTATTACATACACTCAACATAAAAATCATATTCAATATTGCCCATATCGGCATCATGTAACCAAAGATATGCTCTAATTTTGGTTCTAGACTCAAATATGTAAGTCTTGAAAAGATACTTCATAATTATATAAAATATTACCAAATATTACAAAAAAGATATAACTAAAATAGTATAATAGAAATTCCAATCTCCATAGTGCACAAACGCATAGTCCTAGCTTTCCCTTAAACTCATTTACAGTCAATCAAGGACAATCATCAAAAGTTTTGGTTTTCAGTGTCCCAACAATGAAACCATCAAAGTTGAGACACGTCTGTCGAGGGAATTCTTAGTGATTCATTAGTTTTCATTAGTAAAATATTTTCAATCCCTTCAGTAGACGTCGCAAGCTTGACAATGCAATCCTTCTTGAGACAAGTGAAATGAGTTGGGATGTGCAGGTTTGTTTACAAATGAGATAGGGAGACTGTGGGCTGCAGAGAAAGAGCCTCAATGCATGGAGCTTTAATAAAAACTTAAACAGCTGCAGAACAACTCCAAAAGTCAATTTAAGGGCACATACGGAATACATCTTCAAAGGAGTTTCGTTTTTATGTTCATATTACTGAAGGACCAGAAAAGCAAAGTCATAATGACAATATGATTAGATTTAGAAAGTGCATTGTGGACATTCAGCAGCGCTTGGAGCAAATTTGAAAAGAATATTTTAAAGATGAATTTTTTGGAGGAGATTCCTTGTGCCTGTGGTCCCCCAAAGACCCCCTGGGAACATTGCTAATCTGGCAGAGACATTGAAATATGTTTGGGATGCAGAGCATGGCTCAGAATAAATGGATTGAGGCCAACACATTTTGGGGATCAAGTTAAGGAAGGATTGGGAGAGAGGCAGGCCTGGTTTGGCTTCTTATTGATTCCCAAATCGAAGGAATAGTCTCACACCTACGGAAAAAGAGCCACTGCCTCGTTCCAAGCAGTCTCTTTGCTTGCCTAATACACACAATTAGCTTGTGGAGCCATTGATCATAGTTGCTGTGCAAGCACCATTCATCAATGCAAATTGGTCTTTTTTTTCTCATTTTCATCTAAGAATACAAAGAAAGGAATGGACAAGACAGGGCAAATGACTGTCACATTGACACTGCCGCCAACAAATGCTCATTAGTTGTCTCATTGGCCTCTCACTATTCAGCTTTGGAAAGAGGGGCCTTTTGGGGGGAAGGGAGTTCAATTCAACATGACTAAAACACGTATAGAAACTTTTTGAATTTTTAAATGAAAACTGGTCCTCACGAATCCTCAACATTTTAATATTTTTCAAATTTGGCCAGGCAATGACATATACAGATTTATCCAGTATATATTTGCCTATATGTATTTAGAAATTTTAATAACCCTGAGGACAAACAAGAAACTTCGAGAGTAGCCAGTCAAACATGATCAGTATCTGCTAATGATGTGGCTATGTGGCTATGTGGCTAAAAAGATAGTGCAGTTTACATTTCCAAAGAATCTACAGTAATTTTTTAGTCTATCTTAAAGAGGGACCAGATATATACTGTGAAAGCAGTTAGCAGTTGCAGTATGCTCCGTGTGGTGTAAACCAACAGAAACACAGACCAGGGGAGCCTTGTAGTCTGGTCTTGGTATGGCCATTATCTCGGATCATATGTCCCTTGCATATTACAGGCATTGCATCTATTAACACAAATGCTATTAACCTTCGACTGTACATTTATAGTATGTGCAGCAAATTACTAGCCAACAATAGAGCTCTGTGTTATCTCACATGTGACAAATGTGGATGTTACAAACGACATCTTAATGTGGATGAGGGATCATTTTTGGTCATCAGGTAGTTGCTGCCCCAGTGCATACTATGCCCAGCCAGACCATCAACAGATCATCAACACAGCAATATTGAAAGGGAGAAGGGGTTGCAAACCAGCATTTTGTGTGTGTCACACGTAACACACTGCATAAAATAATCTATAATGTATGGGGCTTTTTCTCAAAACAACATACATACATGTATAAATACTACATCGCGTCCCAATTATTATGCAACCATGTTTTTTTGCATGTCAATGGAATTGGTCAAAATTAGCTGAGTCTAATTTTATATTGTTCATCCAACTCTGCCTTTTCTTTCTTCCTTTCTTTATGTAAAGCCCCTTGTGGGCATTTGCAAACATCCAGCCCCGGAGGTTGCATGTTGTGTATGTCTCACAGATTGCTGTCTATCCCCAAGTGACACTGTCTTTGTGCTTCTTTGGTTCTTATAGATAGTTCATATACGGAGTAGACCTATATACACTATAGCTCCTATAGATAGTTCCCACAGATTGACAATAGTGGAGCATTTTTTTATGAATATCACTTAGCTCTTTGCATTACTTCTTGGGCTAGACATATAGGCAAACAATGTGGGGGCCAATCAATAGCTTCCAGATTGGTCATATTGCAGGGACTGAGAATTCCAAGATCTATGGCTTAATGTGGTTGCTGCTGGTTAAGAGGTCTAAGGAAGTCCCATGCCAGAAAGCCTAAAGGGTTTAGTGGAGGTCAAGTTGCATTATTCGCAAGCTTCAATATTGGGGGGAGGGGGTTAGAAAACTTACAAACTTACACATGTTGATGATTTAATCAGATGCATCATTGTAACAACCAAAATCTTGAACCCCGTTGTTCGATCACACCACAGCAATCTATTGAGTCATATTTGATGCATTTCCTTGCCAATCTTATTTCATAACCAAAAGATGTAGGCCTAAGTCAGTGCAGACAAGAGCAACATCTGCAGACTGCATCCCACAGGCCTTTTGCTTGCTTATTATACATCCCGGTTTCTTGTTTTGTCCTTTAATCAACCCACTTCGAGGTTTGCGTGTTTCTACAAATTACCTCTAAATGTAGCCCAACACTGGCCCTACATTGGCTGGCAACATAATATGGCCCAGGTTACTCCACAAATTTGTCTTTGCTATAATTATATACCTATTCCAAAAACAATGATGTTGGTCTGAAGTACTGCACTTCCATGCACTTCCATGTACTTCCATACACTTCAATGCCCCTCCATGCACTCCCATGCACTTCCATACACTTCCATGCACTTCCATGCACTTCCATACACTTCAATGCACCTCCATGCACTTCCATGCACTTCCATGCACTTCCATACACTTCAATGCACCTCCATGCACTTCCACGCACTTCCATACACTTCAATGCCCCTCCATGCACTCCCATGCACTCCCATACACTTCCATGCACTTCCATGCACTTCCATACACTTCAATGCACCTCCATGCACTTCCATGCACTTCCATGCACTCCCATGCACTTCCATACACTTCAATGCACTTCCATGCACTTCAATGCACTTCCGTGCACTTCCGTGCACTTCCACTCCCCAACCTACTCACTTGCCACTAAAATGAAAATAGTTTATTTTATAAGATAAATTAAAATACCTTATTCGAACTTGTTTTAACGTAAACTTAATGACCTTTCAATAATACAGAACCTACTTAGCTTAAAAAATGTCAAAAGTTCCAATTTTTTTGTATATCCAGTATTCATTTTCGATACAAGAACTATAATAAACCGTGCTTTTCCTTTGAATTTACCATAGTTTTGAAATGTTGAGGTAAGAAGTTGGGCTGTCTAAATGAGTTGTTTTAAGAGAGTATGTGTGGGGTTACAAAAAGGCATCCCATTTGAAAACGATCAAAGATTTTTAATTGAAATTAAGTCAGACGGCTTGGCAAGGTTTTTTTCTTCATAAAATTCGCAATTTCTTTTACCACACAAAATGACAATCCACTTGAGCAACACATTACTATCAGAGCTATTTATATACATTCAATGGTTCTTAAGAATAGTAACTGTTCATCAAGGTTTTTCTTTTGTGGGTCAGGCTTCAAGGCAGGTGATTTACATGACATGTGTCATGAACTAATTAATGTCATGAGATAAGAAGTATGAAGGATACCTAATTATTTAATTACCCACATAATGACGATAATTGTCAGAACAATGAGTGAGCTTATGAGTAAATATCAGTTCAGGCTAATGACTAAACATATTGCAAATGTATGCAATGTCTTCTGATAGTGTGTCACTGTGTCCTTCTGTGAATAATGTCATCAGCTTGTTAGATTCATGTAAAACTGTATCTATAGAGCAGTATACAGTGTATTATATCTGACAGAGTGAAACATTACACAGACAGTTTGTTGTAGTAGTTTACAGTCCGATCTGACTACATACAATCATGACACGTTGAAATAAACATTGTCGTATGGACTAAAGACAGATACAGTTAGGCAAATAATGACTCGGTCTGTGATTAAAAAAAAAAGTTTGCAAACACTCAAGATCACACTGTGTGACCATGTCCCTTACAAATTGAACAAGACGACACAGGGGACATTGCTCAGTCAGTAGGTGGCGAGTGTAGCCGCAACGAGGTACTAGCTGGAATTGTTGAGACATGGCCTCATAGGCCAACATACATTGGACGATAATAATTTTGGGACTAGGCCTATAAGCATTGATGCCAGATAGGTTCATGGTTATAAGGGTTTCTGACAGTTTTCTTATAAGATCCAAAAATGATGGATAAGCAGATAAGGAAGTCGTGAAGATGAACATTCTTGTTAGGGGTGGCTCACGCACCACTGGCAGATCTTTCATTTTGGAAAGTTCTGTCAATTCATGAACTCTTCCTTTCTTCGATTCATGAGAGAGCTTTTTTTTTTATTCATGAGAGAGATGTAGACATAGATGTGTTGGATGTGTTTGAGAATGCAGGTTTTAAAGGAGAACGGCAGACATATTTAGGCATATGTCTCATAAAGAACGGGAAATTAAACCCTATATATGTACATGTATGTCATGTGGTCAAACTTGCAGAATACTGGATGAAAACTCCCCCGACTAAAGCATGAAGCCTTGAAAAGGCATTCATGCAATTACAATGATATATGATTGTGTTACAGTGGTCGGAATAGGCTATATCATTTGAGCGGGTCTCTCAGTTGCAAGGCCCGAAGGGTTGAAGCCCTTGAAGCCGGCATTCAGCGGGCCCTCAGAGGCGCGCGAAGCCAGAGTTTCAAATGCTTTAAAAACAAATTCTAGGCATCTTAAAGTCCTGTTTTATCTCAGGAAATAAGTTTTTGTAGTTGTATATAAATAACAAGTGGTTGTCGCATGCTGATTAATTTGCTGCTTCAAGTCTATTCCCCCATAAAATTCAATATTGGGGGGGGGGGGGTTTGTTCAGAACCCCCTCTGTGTCCTTCTGAAAAGTGTATTTGAGGGGGTGAAAGGAGCATGGGGGGGGGGCTCAAAACTCCCTTTTTCGAACACATGTAAACACATTGATAAAAATTGTCAGTTCCCAGACAGCGTATTATTGTGCCAGGGTCTGAAGGGAGCCAACAACAAAGCTTCAAGAAACTAAAGCATTTTTCAAAATAATCCATTGAAAAATAAACCTGGAGTTCCTGTTTTTGAAAACACCAACTACGTAGATTGTGCTATGATCATTTCGTCATGTAAAAAAGCTATCTTCATTAACTTTTTGGGGCAGAACTATGGCAGTAATGTTCATAAAATTGTCAGAACTTCTTCAACTAAACTTCATACAAATCATTCGGTTTGAATTATCCGCGCGGGTATTGTCTCTGCGGGAATTGATGCATACACTTAAAAGAGCATCATCTTTGCCATTTTTTACCTGAAATCGCCCAATTAGTCGACAAGTGACGACTTATTTTGTAAGATTTTTGGATGGCAATAGAAACCATTTGAGTGGAGGTTGAGCTATTTTGATAAAAAAATTTTTTGGAAAGGGGGACTTATATTTGTTGAACTCTATGTAAAGCAATTCGCTTCTGTCTTCACTGTAAAATTGTGAGAGTCACACGTCAATGGTGGATGACAATTTCAATAAAAGCATTGTTACAAGAGACGTTTGTGTCTCCCCAAATAAAAACAATTAATGCAAAATTTAAGCCTTCAATCATAGGCATAACGGTAGAAACTTTTTGGGGGCGAGCGACATTTGCCCAAATTCAAGATCCAGATTTCATACCATTTCAAAAGGCATATCTTGTGAACGAAGGTTCCTGAATAATATATACTGGATTCTCTGCCAAAATTTTTTAGCATTCTTGCCCGAATTTTCACCAAATTTGGGGGAGGGGGTAGTCCTGCCCCCTCCCCTCATTGTCAAATGGTTTTGGTTAATCCTGTATCAATCTCATTTCGGCAGAGATCTGACTTTGAGTGCCACCTGGTGTCAACAGATGTAGCCAGGGCCTGATCTCAGAGTGAAGACTTTCACCAGCCTGAGCTTCGCAGTGACTACAATTTTACAACGTTCTCTCCCAGAGAGTCTGCAGTTAGGCCAGGCAATCCGGAAATCCAGTCCGGTGAAAATGAGAACTGCATGCTGCTGACACCCGGCACAAAGTCAGTTTTAAATGCTGCAGCACTGCTGCTCCCAAGAACAGTTCCAATTTCATTGCACATTCAAAAAGTTTCCATTTAACATTGAGGTAAGCCAGAGTCAAGACTCAGGAATCCTATCCTCTAAGGAAGTATACAAGGCAATCAGCATACACAGAAACAGCCCCAGTTTCTTCCAGACAAAAGTTGTGCGAGTTCCTCACACTCAGTTTCTGTGGACCGCTCGCTGGAGCTTGCGGAATTGCACACTAGCCACTAGGCGGCAACACATGTCAGTGTAAGTTCTGTCAAGGCTGGAAATAGCACTGGCAATCAAACAGCGGTCAACTTGTAGACAGCAGAACTCCCTTATGTCTCAATGCTACCGGCTCTAAGCTTTATTTCAGCTTGTATGAGCAACCACCAGAAGCGGATTACACAAGAAGAGAAGGCTAGAGTCCATCCAAGGTACTCTGTTCTCAAGGGTGGTCTTTTACCTCATGTGATCGACAATTGATGTCCGAGAATGGGAATTGAACCCACTACTTCAGAGGTCACACTAACAAGTTCTCTAAACCATTAGACCGCAGGTGACTCCTGAAACAGCCTTTCCGAAAAGCAAACATGCGAAGAACTCTCCTTAAATGAAGGGACACTCATTGGCATGTGAAAAATCTTCCACCATACCAATTTTCAACTAAAGATGAAAGTTTCTTCCAAGACCTAAGAGCACAATTAGTTTGAGACAGTACTATCACCAATACAGTCAACACATAAAGAAGTTGAAGCAGAGCCTTTAGAGACGACAGATGCAGCCTTTTCAGCCAAGTTCTTGGCTCTCACGATGGTCGACGGATGAGATGGAAGAGAGAGCCGGAGTCCTCCACATGTTACACATTTACCCTATAACGGCGCTATATGAGGTAACTTGAGGTATCTTTCACTTGCCCAGCATAGACACTGATACGCAGGGCCACCATTTTAATGGCTCATCCAAACAGAATCCAGCTGGGAGTTAGTGCTTGAAGGTGCACTGAAAATATAGGGTTCCCCACCCAGGGTTCTAACTGACTGACAAGCCAGTCTGCTGTTAAAGAAGGCGAGCGAGCGAGGCTGCAGACTGATGAAATTCAAGTCGAATTGGATATCAAATTGGCTTCTAGGCCACTGGGCATGGGACTGCTGTCCCTAAAGTCCGCGCTGTTGCCAATCAGGTCCACGCCCAGCAGAACTCAGCGGAACTGAGCTGGGTTGCTTCAAAAATGCATGTATGCGAGGACGTGAAATAGAACACCAGCAATGAAATGTAGCCTGCTCGCTAACGCTCGCAACTAAAAGCTGGAATCTGCTGGATGCTGTAGCCTGAGGTTCTAACCCATCCATGCAAGGACCTTGAGCGGAGCAGGCCTGAACCATTTTTTTATAACCACTCAGCCACCCAGCAGCCACCAAAACCATTATCAGGTCACCTATAGTAAAAATCAAATGAGACGAGGAATCCATGACACAATTTTCTTGATGTGATAATATAGGACCTTCCAAAAAGAGAAATGAACTGCAGATGTCCAGCTATTGCATACTGTTCATGAATGTCCATGAATAACTTGTTCCCCATTGAACCAGGGACATTCAGCGGAGCAGATAACTCCCAACTATTTTGAGGAATTTCAGCGTCTCCTAAACCAACTTTTTTTACAACAATCACAATTGTTTGCAAATTAAAGGAAATGACACTTATGAACCCTCACTGACACATGACAAAAACAACTTTTGTATGTAGAGCTTGGAAATTGTTCCCTTTATTGTAGTGGTTACTGCATTGTACAGTACTACATGTCAAGCATTTTGCGAGTCGCATGTTTATTATTTTTTCTAATGGTCCCTATCCCACCTCCTTGCTATGTCAAATCCCACCCAATTTTCACAATATATGGAAACATTTTCTCCCCAATTGTATCCATCAAATACAAATTCAAGTCATACACAACTGCAACAAAGATGCATTACGCAAGTCACGTCCAACCGATCCACAGAACTTGCGTGTCAGGGCACTAAAAAATCAAATCCATAATGCCCCAAACTAAATGCTGCATTTGAGATCTATTCAAGACAATAATTCACCAACTGAACAGACAAATGCTGATAAATTGCCTACAAGCATTAACAAACAATTCATTCCCTACACAAACAATCACAACTCCTCTTACTCAGCCTTCGGGGTCTACATGGGTCAAAATCAACGAGGTCAACAACATGGCTCTTCTATAAATTAAAGTTACATTGGGACACATACGTTATCCCTTTAACCGACACTTAAACAGAATTTGCCTTTACAAGTGAAGTCACTTATTCGATATATCTAGAACTAATAATGTTATTCAGTAAAAAAAGTGATAAGTAACGTCTTCAATGCAGATTACGTAACACGACCAGCATGAAGATGATGTGACATAAAATTACATATCCCCAAAAAGTAAAACTTACCCGGACAAGTTACAATTAAAGTTTCTTTCATATTCTCCATTTGAAGGTCTATCCTATTTCAGGACCCTTGTACACCCCAAACTTTCTTAAATCCTAATTGTATAATACCTAATTGTAAGATTTAAATTAAACAAGTATTTCTAACCACAATCTTAACAGCAAATGTAACTTGTAAGGGATAACAGTATGCAGGAGCAACAGCACAAAAAGTAACTGTCATGACAAAATCACGAGGATAAACAGTCAACATCTCTCATGCCAATGGTGGCATATTGGCCACTGCAGAATTTGCCACATTCAACAAATGTATACAACATTTGGCAACATGATAATATATTATCAAACCACTGTCAAAATATACAAAATAAGCAACGTGAAAAATTGCAAACAAAAAAGAGAAATATTTAAAATTAACAAGAAATTCTACAAACTCGTTTAAGCACAATTACGGCACACACAATTAAATTATTTATATTCAAATCAACATTTCACCGGACATGTACAAATTACTAGTGTACAGTAGTAGTATTGGCATGATATAAGGCTTTTTACATATTGTATATGGGGACAATACACTGTAAACGATCTTCAATAGCATAAATTAAACATTAGTGATAGGTCATCGGTGGTATTATATACAATAGAGAGCCTAAGGTGGGAATTTAAAGACATCCCCGAAACAAATTATTACCGGACATATTCAAAATAAAGAAAACGCAAAGTTGATGTCATATTAAAGAGCTTTCAGTTCTTTCGTTCATGGATATATTTAATTGAATATCATACTGCAGTTTGTTTTACACTAATATTGTAACATTTTGTAACCATATACCTAAGTGTATCATTAACTGATTAGAATACTTTAGAACTTAGTTTTAAATTATTTAAGTACAAATTGTTCCATACAAAGATTATCAATAGTTCTCCATTGAAACTTTTGCCTTAAGAAAACAAAGCTTGTGAGTTAGGCGCCTCCCTGATTACAATGTTAAACGCGGACTAAATAAATATGTGAATATATATTACAATGTACTTGGGGGTCTCTATCACTAGTTAGGAGTATTCTGTCTCACTAGATTTGCAACTAACTACATTTGATTGCTTGCAATTTTTGCTCGAGGTGCAGATACATACAGAATATATTTCATGCCTCCTTTCAAAACAATGATTAGTAATATTTACCCTAAAAAAAAATTACATTTCAAAAATGGAATAAAGAAATTAACAAATGAAAGGAATGTTTATTATTCCATTCACAGCGTACTTAACAGTAAAACCTTCATTTAGAATGGTTTAATTGTAAAACATAAATTTGTGTAACAATATTTTCTTCAGCATAATACTGTCAACTGTAGTAAGAACGTAGTTTGGAATAAAAAGCCAAAAACCCGATACAATAATGTATCAAACAATTATCGAAATCATAACAGAAATTTGGAAAAAGTCAATTAAGCAATTTACGTACAAATCCCATATCGCAGAAACCTTGTCAATTTCCAGTTTCAGAATTACACCATAATCGTACACAATACGTAAAAACTTCTTGACACATTCTGCAATATATTATTTCTGACAATTGTAAATTCACCGGTAATACAAGACTGTCAGCTGAGATAATCACAAGCTAGCAGGTGTGGTCACCCGAAGGCATTCGTTATACACGTACATACTGCCAAGAAGTCCTCTACAAGAATCTACGAGGCGCAGCTGCAACTGCCGTTCAGAACTAAACTGCACAAATCAGTGAGTCTGTGAGCAACGAAAATCTTTCGCCAGACGGGAAAGGCTTGGCAACAGTGATTGTCACAAGGACGAATAACATTACTTCATAACATGATATGATTACTTCATATATAATATAGATATATATATATATATAGATATACAAATGGCGCATAAAAATGGTGGCAGTTCAACTGTTTAACTGGACTTTTCATGGTGATTTCCATTGGTAAGGCTGTGGTTGCTGTAACCGTTACTTAACCCGTTTGTAGCTTTGGTGTGGACGCCGTTCTCTCTGGAGGCTCCGTTTTCTTTGGCGGCCTTCTCTTTACGTTCCTTGGTTTTTAAGTACGACTGGATGTAGAAATTGGAAAAGAGGGTGAACATGATCACCATGTAAACTCCCAACACTCCTTTGCCCCAGAAAGGGAAGTCGCAAGGGGTCACTATCACATAGGTTGTGTGGATGAAAGTTATGACAAATTGGATCTGAAAATTAATAAAGAAAATAAAAAAGTTAACACAACACACTCCAAGTTAGAAAATGAATTTCGTTATTCTGAGCTGGGTCCATGAAAGGGTCCTAGACTTCCAGTTGGCACTTTTCCAAAGACACCCAGATTTGGGAAGGATACCCAACTTTTAACAAATATTTCCTCACTTTATCGTCCTTCTAATGCCCAGAAGATTACCATTTTTGATTAACAAGTTGACAAATAACATTTGCAAGTCGCTATTTTGCAATTTTATTTTCAAGCTCTTTCTCCTTCTCAAACTTAATAACGTGTCAATAAACAAACATTTTATTGACAGAACCTCGTATCATAAATGTAGAGAACAAATTAGCATGCTTAGTATGGCAATAACTCATCTTCTGTTTATCGTGAATGATAACATTGCACTAGGTCCACAAGTTAACTGCTTCCCTTATCAGCTGACCAGAGATCACATATAAGCAAAGAGCTCAGTACACATTTACTTGGGTGGTATTAAGGGAGGTCAAACAAAGAAATATTTAGATAACCCATTTCCTGATTCTTGCAAAATTGAGACAGAGGTTGTCAAAATTAAGGTGTATATATAAGGTGTATTTAATGTACTAAATGTATCGTGCATAATGGATATTACAAAAGTTACATCGAAGTTAATACATGTACTTACGAGCTGCATTTTTGTGAGGTATTTTTTCCACCATAACTTTCCACGCAAGGAGGGGATGGCAGCAAGGCCATAATAAGAGTACATGAAAACATGAACTAAGCTGTTGAGGCATGATCCAAACCAAGCTGCAATAAAGGAAAATAAATTCAGCTTATTTAGATTTACCACATGATGCAGGAACCAATCCTTGATAATTTATTTTATCAACCTTACACCAGAGGGCACACCAAGTTCATTCCAGTTGTTACAGAGCTATCTGGTGACAAAATAGAACACTAAGATGGTATATAAATGCTTGGGGTTTCCATAAGCTTCATTCTAAACTGCTTACAGATCAACATATCACCTACATTTTTCCTTTGTACGGATTGTAAGTGCACTGTCCCATTAATTGGTTATTACTGTCAAGATTATATACCAGGATTCATTTTTCAAGGACCTCCCACTTATCGGAACTACAATACCAGGAAGGACAATAATGGGGACATCATCCGACTTCAGTTTAATTTTTCAGATAATAAACTCAAAATTCAGAACAATACCACTACTCGCTACTTATCGACCCTTGCCTAGGCAGAAATTTGACTCAGCTGCATGTCTATAGTCTATACTTTGACAATCACGTGCAAATGCATTTGTCAAAGCATGAACACCACATAGGCGAGACAATTAATTGTTATGCATTTTCATCAAAGCTTAGCTGAGGACTGCACGTTTGAGAGTAACATGCGGCACATGTAAAACAATAAAGGCCCTGGCTTCTAAACAAGGAAATACGGCAGGTGAAAGACACTACATCAACCCTCTGTACTTACAGCATCCTCCCGGAATGAAGAGCACCACCCACCACCAGATATTGAACATGGAGGCGTGGTGGAACACATGCAGGAATGTAATCTGGGCTTCCTTTTTCCGAAGAACCATGAGAATCGTATCAATGAATTCAATGGCTTTGGAGAAGAAATACCACCACATGACGGCTGCAACCTGAAATAAGTGAACAAACTGATTTCTCAAGACATGGTCATGCTGTTTTTCCACAAAAAATGATTTATCAAAACACAGACATCATTGTACAGTTAATAAGAGTTTTCTAATTTATTGGTTCATTGGGCGACATAAGAGCAAAAATTTGAACTTACTCTTCTTGCTCCTGGATGTTTTCTGGTTTCATCATTATATGGTGCACATCCCATGGTAGTCACGCCCACTGCTTTCATACTAAACCACATCTGAAAGAGAAAATGCTCATGATTATGCCTATAACAATAATTACTTATCAACACCAATTGACAACAAATTATTCTGATTTTATCAAGACAATGTCCTTGATATCTTCACTAAAGGGAGTACGCATTCATGAACTAAATAATATTGAGAGTGAATCATTGATAACGCTAATTAAAATTGCAAAATTTTGTATTACGGACTCCCAAAACATTGTGGCAAATTTTGACACATCGATGAATCTAATCCATTAAGCGCATGGAGTATTTTATTATCTTTAAGACAATTTCATAGTTTTTTTGTAAACTTCATGAATTTTGGATTATTTGGAAGAATTGTAATTTCAATATTCGGTACAACAAGAAATTTTGACACAATGGTTCCTTGTAGTTGTAACAGGAGCAACAGAAATCATTCTTCAATTCACAAACAAGAAATTACAGAAAAAAAATATTTTATTGTTTGATACTGTTATGAAACCAAATTCAATCATTACATCAGATAAATTTGTATTGATCTCTGATCACAAGTCAATCTTGACCTTCAAAATATCTGGTTCAAATATGCAACTCAGCAAAAGAATGATATTGCGCACCTGTTCACCAACGTCCTACATTGTAACTACGGCAACAAATAAGCGCAAAGGGCTAGATAAAAGACATGAAAAACATTGCCAACCTTTACACCAACTAAAGACCATCATCAAGTTGCACGTGATGATACTCAATAAACACTTGACTACAGGGACTTTCATACTTTCTCTAGTCATGACAGTCCAAAAGGCAGGCAAGGAGGGTGCAGCTCTCCAAATCATGATTTTGTCACTCAGGGTGTCTGCAGCTTTTTTGAAACCAAATTTCAGGCTTTTTCCAGGCCAATTTTTCCAAAATTCCAGGCCAATTTGTTGATGAACTGACCAATTAACGACAAGATACACCCGGGGGGGTTACTCACTAAGAGAGGGTGTATATAGAGGTGCCGCTGGATGGTATTGGTTTTTTGGCCTTTTTGGATTAAAATGGTTTTATTTTTTTGACTATTCTGATTAATTTGGTTCTGGGTTTTGAAACCCCAACATGTTTGGTATCCTTAGAATAGGCTTGAAAAGAGGATTAAAAAGGTTTAATCACCATGAAGATTAAACTGGTTGCCAAAAATTTTATTGAAGGATTAAAATGGTTTGTGGTTTTGGCATATTTTCCGGATTAAAATGGTTTTGGTTTTCAAAATTGCCGTGGCGCATCCGTATGCAAAAGTCCGCGAAGTACCCCCCCCCGGGAAGATACACGCATTTTTTTCTGAACACCATATTTGTACTTTGGTCCTATCATAGCTGAAAATTGCCAAAAATTTAGCAGTCGACTATTTTTATTTCCATACAAACTAAATTCCAGGCTTTTCCAGGCCTTTTTTTCAAAATGCTGGTTTTCCCAGGCTTTTCAAGGCCTGGAAATTGAGAAACCAAATTCCAGGCTTTTCCAGGCTTTTCCAGGATTGGCAGACACCCTGTCACTAACGATGGTCATTTGATGATTTATAGAGAGTTAAATGGAGTCCACTATATATATGTTATAGATAGATATGGTAAGTGCAGCCCACTAAGTCCAGTTCCGGGTGTTCACAAGGGATGATTGACTAGATGGGAGAGAGAGAGAGAGAGAGAGAGAGAGAGAGTGCCAACATTGGGTGTGTTGTGAGGACAAATTGTTGCCTAAGACCAACATTATGAGGACGTTTGTGCATTGTGAGGACACAATGTGTGTCCTCACAACGACGTTGTCTAGTTTGAATATTTAGCTTTTGAAATGCCGAGAAAACTTGCATTGATATTGTGAGGACATGTCCCCACAATGCTTTGACCATATCTCAACGTTATAGGAGGTGGTGCCATCTATGATCTGACTTCTGAAACGTGTGACCCCCTAGTGGCCATATGAGAGGTCAATGTCCTCACAATATGATGACCTACTTATAAAATGTGTGTCCTCACAATGCGGATTACCTACTTGGGACCGCTTGAGGGTGTCACTGTTGCGGCTGCCAAGGAAGATCAATTCCTACTTCAGTGCAAGCTTATTGTCACGGATGTAAAGAAAAGAGGCACAAAAAAAGTTTTTATGTCATAAATTAATAAAAAATTATAGAGAAGGTTAGCAATGAGAAAGTGAAGTGTGAGAGTAATGGGGGGGGGGGTGACAGGGTGACAGAACACATGCAATGAAAAGAAATATCTTTTGTTTTCAAAAAAAAAAAAAAAAAAAAAAAAATAGAGTCCAACGTTTTTTGCAAAAATTTTGCACTAAAACCTCAATTGCTCGTAACCTAAAGGAGATATTGACGTCTGGTTTTGACCTTTTCTTTGCAATTTTGTACCTTCATCTATATTTGCCAAAATTTTAGCCGCATTTCAATCGGACAAGGCATGCCGATGACGTAAAGACATTTTTTCCAAAAAATTGGCACGGAAAAAGTTTTTAAGAAAATTATTTGTTGTTGCAGGAATGTGTTCTCCAGAGATTTCGACTGGGCAAAAAAAAAAATGAATGGAATAGCTTGAACGAATCCCCTACTTACACGTTTTTTCCCCGAAAAAAGGTCAAAAATGGGGGGTTAAAAAATTTTAAACTTAATGTGGGTTCATAAAACTAGCCATGCATGAAAATCCATTGGGAAAGGAGCATAGCTGCACTTTTTCCGTTCCGATAGTATAATTGACTGCGGAGCTATGAGGAAAAGAGTGAAAAACGTGCACTTTGCGTTCCCGCTTATCACCAAAAAACCGCAACGGGGAATCAGAGGAAATTTGGCACAAGCGGACTTTAGGTGTGTTACCAAGGCCCTGTAACATTTGGTGATTTTAGGTTGAACCGTTACGGAGATACCGATTTTTAAATACGGTATGCCGAAGAGCACCCTAGTGGCCAAAATTTAATTGGAGAATCTCAGGTAAAATGGTTAGAGATGTCACTAATGAGGACCCTTGGAGCAATCTCTCATAGGAAGAACAGCAGAATCCAGGCATTTATAAGGGCAAGAAATCCAAAAAACCTCCGTTTTGGCATTTTTCCAAGAAAAATTTTCATAATTAGACAAATCTGGTTAGAAGCCTGGGAATGGTGGCAAAAGGTGAGGTGCAGTTGGGCTCACGTGTCTATAAAAAAAAATTAATACCCTAAGAGGGAAACATTTTGAATGGCGGCCACTTTTCGAAAAGTAGCGCCGTTCGCTGATTAGAAAAATTGACCGATGAAAACTTTGGCAGAATTGCGAGGACATGGTTTGTCCTCACGACGTTATCTCTTCACTAGTTGAAATATTGATGAAAAGTTCATTACTGAGAAGAGATTGGGCAGCTAGGATGCTGTGCTATGATGGTCCAGCATTTCGGTGCGCCTAGGATGCTTGGAAGTACATGTCCTCACAAATTAGGTAAAAAGCTAACTGTCCGACAAAGCAGGTTGGTGTGGCATAGTAGAGACGTGCGAAAGAGAGTGCCGAGAGAAGGGAGAGAGGGGAGAGAGGAGAGAGCGAGGGGAGAGAATAGTAGAGACGTGCGAAAGAGAGTGCCGAGAGAAGGGAGAGAGGGGAGAGAGGAGAGAGCGAGGGGAGAGAATAGTAGAGAGAGAGAGAGAGAGAGAGAGAGAGAGAGAGAGAGTGGGAGACCTCAACATGTTACACATTTATTCCATGTGAGGGATTTTTTACTTGCTCAGCACAGACACTGAAACAAGGGGCCACCAATTCAACGTCTCATCCGAACAACATCCACCTAGGATTTCATTCATGAAATTTACAGGCCAACATTTATCCTACATGCGGGAAAAAACCACCCAGCATAGAGTTCTGACACTGACATAAGAGGGCCGTCAATTTAACATCTCAACTGATTGACATCAAGCGTGGATGTAGCTCATGAAGGTCAACCGATTGACCGTTCATTGACCAATATACCACTAAATAGGACCATTCAGATCCAAGGCCTTTCTGCAAAAATTACTCGGCATCACAGTAGTTATTACTAGTTATTACTTATTAGACTGGTTATGGGGAAATATGGCACAGGAGCTTCAACGTTGCACTGTTCAGTGTTGAACCTATAAATGCCGAATAATGCCATTACAAACTGGAGTGAGGAGATGGTGAAAGTTTACAACAGCCAGTCCTGACCCAATCAATGTCAGGAATGGTTTGAGGAGGTTTTTTACTCTAGACTTTGATCTGTATCACTGGCTCAGTCTGGCCATTAGATCAATTAAGTCAACTAATTCTAAAACCGGTTCTTTGAGAAAGATATTATCATTTAACATGTTTAAGTAAAGGAGCAAAAACAAGCAGAACTTATTTCAGACATACACTAAGTATAGTATGAGATATCGACCATAAGTGATGAGGTCATATAATCATAACATAGGAACCATAATAAGAACCGTGACCCCCTGCCTACTTGCTTTTCAAAGTGTGTCAACATAAAGTGCATGAATACTCTGCACCAAAAATAGGTCATCTTTTTCATAAATTGATACAAAGCAACCTGTAGGTCAGTGTAGGACCACTATCTGGGAGTAGGTAATGTGTTGAAGACCGGCAAGTTTTTCCACCAAAGTCCCAAGATTACCATGAGCATCCCATGTGCTTGGTCTGTGCTGAGTAATATAAGACCACATACTGACGTGCAGAAGTTAACTCAAATTACCAATTATGCTGCACTGCTGTATTATGATACTCATATACTTTTTAAATAATATATGACATTTTTTCAAGCTGGTTATTAGGTCAGTGTGTGAACTGAAAATTGGTAGCTCTGTTCATCAGCTGACTGGCCTGTCCCTTTTCTCATTTTCTGAAGACGTTAGACAGCGTCAGAGGACCAGCTTATGATAATGTAAAGTCAAACCATATCACCAACTTTTTTTGCTTCATAAAATTTAGTCACAGAGCCTATCATTTTTAAAAGGAACTTAATAATGTTAAAATACAGTAATCAGAAAAACTGTTTTTGGTTGAAAATTGGCACAGCCCTTCCTCAACACCTCTTAACAACAGCCCCAAAATTAAACAAGAATCCATGGATTCAAAACCGGCCTTTGGCGATTATATATTCGGGATTGAAATCATGAACAGGGGGATTTATATATTATTACATGCATTGTTTTGTATTGAGCAGTTATTGCCAGACTGATAGTGTTAGCTGCAAGCCATAATAACTTGGTGGGGAACCTCTTAGCAAATGCCTATACCATATTTCAGAATTTTAAGTGAACTACTTAAGTCACAGTGGGCACTTCAAAATATGGTATCCATTTTGGCAGCCATCTTGGAAATTTTCTTATAATTGATGAGGGAACCCCTAAGCAAATCCCCAAACCAAATAATAAAGTCGCAGTGGGCAATTCAAAGTGAACCCCTATACCAAATTGCATAAATCTAGGTGAAATACTAAAGTCACAGTGGGCAATTCAAAACAGCGTGGCCATTTCGGCAGCCATCTTGGATTTTTCCAAAAATTTCTGAGGGGAACCCCTAAGTGAATCCCTATACCAAATAGCATAAATCTAAGTGAAATACTAAAGTCACAATGGGCAATTCAGAACATCCATTTTGGCAGCCACCTTGGATTTTTCCAAATATTTTGAGGGGAACCCCTAAGTAAATCCCTGTACCAAGGTTCATAAATCTAAGTGCAATACCAAAGTCACAGTGGGTATTTTAAAATATGGTGGCCATTTTGGCAGCAATCTTGGATTTTTCCAATTTTTTTAGGGTAACCCCTAAGTGAATCCCTGTACCAAGTTTCATAAATCTAAGTGAAATACTATGGTCACAGTGGGCAATTCAAAATATGGTGGCCATTTTGGCAGCCATCTTGGGTTTTTCCAAAAAATTTTGACGGAGACCCCAAAGTGAATCCCTATCCCAAATTTTATAAATCCAAGTGAAATACTAACAGCCTTAAAACTCGATCTGACCTTTCACAAGGCATGGGGGCCGGTAAAAACTGGTTTACAGGACCGCCAGAATTTTTACAGGCCCGTTTATTTGTGGTGTCAAGCGTTTTTTTGCAACCTTTTCTGCAGACTACAATTAAAAAACCACTTTAGTTTACAGTATGTAAAACTGATATCCAAACAGAGTGGGCTGTTGCACTGTGAAAATGGCACTTCGTGAATCATCATATTGATGATTTGTCACGATAATTTTCCTCTAAGATCAGTCACATGACATATCAAATAGCCTTCTATTCATCATGACTAATCAACCAGCCTCTATGTTTCCCATGGATGTTAAATTTGGGAAGATGACACTTCATCAGTTATTATGACTCACAGTCACAGAGTGCCAAAATCTGTGGGAAGCAACACTCATTTTATGCATATCAAATTTACAGGCTGTAATGATAAAGTTTGTCAAAGTATACTGTCAGAATGAGAAATGCACTGAGGAAGGCCCTAGTCTCTTGGGGGAGTTAGTGGATGGGTGTTGATAGACATTGCTTGCAGGAATAATTTTGCAATGGTACATAACTACATCATAGCACTGTACAGAAAGCTGGTGAAGAAGTAGACAATGCCAAATGTTATACAAACATAATGATCTACTGAGCAACCATGCTTCATCTAGGCATGAACAATTATTTTAAAACACAAGTACTGAAATGGTTTGACTCTAACAGTGCTTTGGAATTATAACCAATCCTGACACAGGGGCACCTTCTCCAATGAGGCTCACAGGCCCACTGCTGGCTGCAGCTGTTCATTGCACCTGTAACCATGGTAACCCCTTACAGCGAACTGAATCCCCCATTCATAATGGGCAGGTCCATATTTGTCATTGGCCCCCATTGCTCACTGGGTTGCAGCACTGTGTTCAGAGGGGCAAGGAAAGTGGACAAGTTTACACATGGACAAGTGGACAAGTGGACAAGAGTCCCATTTCACCAAAAATCTGTTTAAGCCCTCCTCTATTACCGGCCTTTGGCCGGTAAAAAGTATAAAACCGAAGATGATCCAGATGAAATTGGGGGGGGGGGGGGGGGCAAAATAGCCTTGTGGCATACATATTCACAATATACTTATTAAGTTAGTATTACTGTTATTACTTATTATTCTTTAATTGTAAAATATTTGTAAATTTACTTCTCATCTTCTTACCTCAAGAACCATATAAACGGAGAGGGCCACTAGACCCAAGTTGTAGAAAACCATGAAATTCTGGAGCTTGAAGGGTTCCCTGTTCTTCATGAATCTTGGACCGAACTTGATGAAAGCCAAATAGAGTGCAGTCAGAATGATCACTCCTGTTGGGCTGTTGTCTATGAGGAGCCAGTCCCGTGAGTGTGGGTCTGAAAAATAATGATTCAAGATAATAAATGATGTTTTTGTAATTATTCCTGACTCAGTGCACCTAAATTTGTACACCACAACAACACTTCAATTTTTAAGTTTGTTATAGATTATAAGGGGTCGACTGACATGCTGTTTTTTAAAAATTAAACTATTGACTTCTGTTTTGCCTATTGATTTGTTAATCCTGTTGTAATTAATGCACACCGTCCTCTTTGAATTCTTATGGATAAAGGTGATATTCAGCATTGAATGGAATCAGCTGATAGAGCGTAGAGGCTAACGTGATATTTTTCAAAAATCACAAATTGAATGATGTTATAAGTAAAATGTATTTCAAAGGGGATTTTAAATTTCTGCTCAGAAAGTTCAAAAATCAAAATTATAAAATACATAATTCAATCTAGAATAGCTATAAACACAATCCGGCTATTTCCTGGTTGGAAAATGTAGGTACACAATGAAACCGAAATCTGTCAAAAGGACCATGAAATTTGGCCACAGACTAAGCTGCTAAGCAGTCTAAGAAAAAATTACCATCATGTTATGACAATTGCAATTCCATCTAAGTTCTGGCCCTGACCAGCTGCTCACAGGATGATTGAGTGTGTGGGGTTGATCAGTTGGGTATCAAAAGGAACTCTGATCTCTGTGCACCCATCCTCATCACACAGCAGCATGAATGTAGCAGGACATATTCTATCCCATTTCGCGAGGTACCTACAAAGTCATCAGCAGCTGATAGTGATGACAGTTTCCTAATTTATCTGGAGCCTTCGGGTTCTTTTCTTCATTATGTAATGGATAAGCCTGCCAAAATTTATAGAGCTAGTTGATACTGTCATACAACTTTATGCCAAGTTTGGAAGTGATAGAAGCAACAGTTACTTTTAAATAGCTTGTCAAAGATGATTTTGAGCACTGCTTCTAGTGCTTTTAAGTCATGGCTGGGCCATGAAACTTTGAGAAGGTCATGGGAGAGAGATGACAGTGCTGGGGTGAGTGTCATGTGGGGTTGAAGACATTGGTTGTCATGAGCAGATGGTAATTTCCTAATTTTCCTTGACTGATAAGGGACCTGCAATTGGTTTGTCAATCCCTAAACGGACGAAATAATCCTTAAATGGGTACAAATTCTGGAATTTTTCTCATTGTCATGGTCCAATGATCATCATTCACCTGGCGCCACCCCAGGTTTATTATAGTTTGGTAAAATAAGTTCATTTCATAGATATCGTCAATACTAAATCAAATCAATAATCTATTTATGAAATTTTTTATTCTATTCAGTGAAATTAAGCTCCATCAATCACTCTACAAAATGTGTCCAGATCCATCTGAGATAACCTTTTAGTTATTTGGACTTGACTGACACGCCAAGCCGCTTTTTAATAAGCTTAATTTTGCATTTAAAGATAAGCATGGTATGTATTGATAAAATATGTAGTACTTAATTAAAGAGCATGGTCATCTCTCACCAAGACTATGATCATGATTCCATGACCATGTAACAAACAAGATAATAAAGAATGTCAGTAACTCAAAAGTAAAAAAATTGTTCATTATTTAGTATCGATATACTTCATGTACACCGGTATGATGCGGTATCAATATATATAGAGAAGATTAAATTATATCTAGTTCTATTCTGAATGTCTCATATAGAAAAACAATTTTGTTTTTCACATATATATAAGTATAATCAGAGGTTATATCATGACTGAATTGGCATTCTTCCCGGTATCTACAATCGAGAACTGCAAGGGTAGAGGGAGGTTGCAGGTCGAGGGAGAGTGAGTTTGTGTTTTACGCCCCATCACCGCAGGTCGAGGGTGAAGATGCAAAGAAGGCTAAAAATACAGTCATATAATTCTATAAACCACAGGCCGAATTGGTTACATTTTCCCACTTCGACCCATGCCCCATTTTTTAACCAATATTTTACTAAAAAATCAAAATTGAATAACATTTTAGAAAACAAAGGCAATTCTTGTGACTGCTGGACTACACAGGTATTTCAGTGACCACCATGATCATGCATGTATAATAATAATAATTTGTATATATTTGCATAATGCAGTGAAGTGAGGCTTATTCATACAGTTTATACATTCATGGGTGCCAAAGGCTGTAGCCTGTGCATCCTCCCATGCAGTACCCTGCCTACACAGCAGCCCTCAGCCACTATTCCAGGCATTGAAATAGTTTGCTTTCTCAGCCAATCAGCTAACAGGATTCAAAAAACCCTAAGGGTATAATTTATGTGACCTTCAAATTTGAGGACAAGGAATCTTTATAGGGAGGTCATTTTTAATCTTTAAACTTGCTAACCACAAAAATAGCAACCCATTAATGGATAACAGATGGGCTATTTTGAGTATTAGAGAGAAGATAATGTGATAAACTCCCATTAAAAAGTAGTTTACACCAGTGCACGCGAAAGCAAATAGACTTTGGTCAGACATTTTGTCTGACGGAGAGAGAGTTTTGGTCAGACAATTTTCATTTTCATCAGACAAAAATTTCTTTTTTTGTGGCAGTTATTAATAAGTACTCTGCCTAACTTGCGACCGCCTGATACAATTAAATGTCCATGCAGAAAGCTGCATGAGTTTGGCTTAATTTAATAAGAGTTTCCCAGAAGTAGGCATTTATTTTGAATTAAAATTTCATTTTTCCGATTGATTCATTCCCATTTTATTTGCTACACATGTTAGATTCATGTATTCTCAATCTCATAACACAACTTTCTCAATGAAATTCTTTTGATTACTTATGTGTAGGTTTATTCAATTAACTTTTTCATGGCAGATGCAACTGAGATGCCAGCCAATGAAACAATGCACAATTGAATTTTTGGTGACAACTGCTGGCTATGCCATAATGGCTAATATGTTAGATGTTCTCTTTGTCATAAAAAAAACAAACTAGGTAATACTGTCCATTGCTGTATATAAAAGTTTCTCATAAATAGCTGCTGAGCAACTTAATTTTTTTGCTGGGCAGCTTTGAATTGTCTTATTCTTCTATAACTAGTGTTGTTGATTGTAATTAGCTCTAACACTTGGTCAGGTGTCCTGTACCTGTCCAAAATTGCAATTAGGTCAATTGCAATTTAATTACCTGCTATTTGGCTCACTTGAAACAACTCCAAATTGCTATTTACACTGCTTTGAAGACTTGCTGATTGTCCAACAGAGCCCTTGTACTACCCACAGCTATCACTGTCGGCTTTTTTGTCTGACATTGACATTAGACAGGTAGGACATTCGCAAAAATAGTCAGCAAAAGCCGATTGTCCGACGGTTTTTGCGCGCACTGGTTTACACCATTTTGAAAACAAAAGGAACGTCACATGCCAGGAATGACCAGGAGCTCATGAATATCCAATTTTTACCCCAAATAGTTACTTTTGCAGACTGTGTGGGCAGGGGTTAGGGGTTGTCTTGGCAGGGTGAGCCAGTGAAGCGAATGACATTTCTGTGATCCGAGCGGTTGGATGTATTATTATGGGTAATATCTTATAGATGACATTTTTATGATCAAGATGGAAAACTCAAGGAGTGCAGTTCCCATAAGTTTACACTGTACAAATTATCTACATAATTTCTAGCTGGTAAATAAATATCTTCAACTGATTCTGAAGTTTCTTGGATACAATCAGCTCTGTCAGAAATGTTCAAATTAAGGATCATCACGATCATAAACTTGAACAAGTTGAAGTATCATTTTAATTTTTAATGATTTCTTCTATTTTTCAGGATGGATGAGTGGGGCATTACGTCCTGTATTTATGCGCTTGATAGGCTAATTAGGACAGGAGAGGACACGGCAATGAAGTGAAAGATGATTGAAACAGCCGTCCAACATCGGCCCAGGTGACCCGGCAAGAGCTGGATTCGAACCCTGGAACCAGCGATTGGCAGTCCAGCACGCTACCACTAGACCAACCCTCCCCCTTTTTCTATTTTTCAGAGTTGAACTTACATACTACACTATTTATGAAAACACATGAATGAATACACTCACCTGCGCCTTTGAGAGATTCTAGGTACTGGTCATACATATTTGCTGCAAGTTGCGCCATCTTGAAAACCTGGAAGGAAATACAAATCTTATAATAACGTATAATATCGGTTTACGGGATTAGCATAAGTCAGCATACACAATGATACATCTGGCACAAGTCAACAAATGAAATGAAGACCACAAACTTTCATAATTGGTAGAGGCACTCCCACAGCCCAAATCAGCCAATACTTTCTGTGTGTTATTTACAAATTTTAATTCTTTAATTTAAATTGACAGTCAATGAAGTATACAATGAAAAGAGAAGTCTGTGCAAAACTCTGGAAAATACACTCTGGAAAATACACCAGTGTAGATTCAAGATTCTGGTTTGTGTTCTGTTGAGAACTAGGTACTACAACCTATCAAAGTATCTCTTAAACAGTATACATTATACCACATAACATCACAGGATCTCATAATCATGTGTAAATCATAATTGCTTAATTAGTAATTAATACATTGTGATCAGTCATTAACAACAATCATGCACCTCTCTTTAGCAGCAGACGGCCTAGCTCTTCCCAGTAATTGTCAGTCCTTGTCAGTTGTTCTCCCAGTCCAGATGTTTAAGTGACACCAAAGACCTGATTAAGATAAGAGGGGCAACTTGATAAGACTTGTCCTCCTAATGTCACTCTCTTGGCACTACCACATCTTTGAACTTTGCCCGCTAACACCTCTGCTGATCAGCCAAAGTCCTTAGCACTCGAGGTGTACATTCTATCTTGACGCAAAGCACTCGGTATCCAGTATATCAGCACACCAGCACACCGAGCGCAGATCAACAAATTTAAAAAGTGACTTCACTTCGCCCTCAGTACTTGGTCTTTGTCACATAAAAATACTCTAGATAATTGTTGTGCTAAAAATGATTATCATGATTATTTGCCAGTACACAAAGAACTCCATAACTAAAAGTTCCAAAATCAAGGAGTTCCACATGACCATTGTATGATTTGTATGATTACAACATATCACAATGATTACAGGGCTCAAGATTGGCAGTTGTCCTGAGCTTCCAAACCAAGAATTGAAATTCAAAGATATCTTTTTGGAGCAAATCATTAATGCTGTAAACTAAAATTAGAAAATATAATCTCCTTAAAAAATGTTTTGGCAGATTTCAATCCTGCATGCATAAAAATTATTATGAGTGCAAACAAGAACCCAGGGGTTCAAAATGGAGGTGGTGTAGTGTCTTACTGCATATCCCCCGAAAAAAGACTTTCCCTAAGTGGCGAGAACTAGGTGTTGTTTAAATTGTGTGCTAAATTTCAGAATTTTAAAATAAATCCGTTTCAAGCTGCAAAATGTGGCATAGGTGTTACGGAAAAAAAATTCATTCTCATTAATGAACTTTGAAAGAGCTTTAAAATGATACATAGAAACGTGTGTGACCTGCCAGGTAGCTCAACATCCTTTTACTGGACGGAGCTGTACATCCATTTTGGTGATTATCATATGAAAATGATATGAGAAGACCGGGAATCATAGACATACTCCTATAAACTAATAAATTAGTTGTTCCAATATGGAACACTGAATACAACAGTTTCTGACATCCATCAAAATCCAATGAGCTCTGACAAAACTCAGTTCCAACACAAAATTTTACACTAAACTATGTAGAAATATGGCTACAAAAGTAACTTCCCAATATGATTAGGTAAATATTGTTGAAGTTAACCAATTTATTCTTTACCATAAATTTTTGAGATACCAAAATTTGAGAAAAATATCAGAAATCCTCATTTTTCCCCAGTTTTTTTGTTTTTATGAAAATTCATAAGATTGGCTCTCCAAATGAGTTGAGTCATTTAAAGAGGTATAATTTAGACATCTAAATGAAAAATTTCTGCAATGTAGCTACGAAACTGACGGAATCATGGAGCATTGAAAAAATAAAATTTTTTTCACATTTTTGCTGAACTTACTGTTACTAAATTTTGTAAGAGCATTTTGACCCCCAAAAAGAACATTAAGGGTATTTAATGCATTTGATGGTAGAATTCCATGCCCATAGGTATAACCATTTCACAGTTCTGCTCTGGAAACGAACAATTTTTTTTTTTTAATTTTCAATATTTTACAAAAACTCTACCAATTGCTTTAACGTGAACACCATAATGCTCATACATGCTTTGAGACCCAGTCATGTGCCAAATATCATATATACAAGAGCAATAATTTAGGCACAGTGGCCAATACACACTGTGTGCAGCCGCCCCCAGTCGATCCAAGCAAGATATAAAAGGAAGTCACGTCCTAATTACAACATGCCTGGTATTCATTCCTATGCCAGATGCTTGCTCTATAATCAAGTTATCCACATCTCTTGACCCAAACATCTCCAAACAAAATAGCCAAGACAGGGCCCAAAAGACATTCTGAAAATGCTCAAATTTCAAATTTCCCGCCAAAACTGTCCATTTTGTCATTGTGATTGCATAAATGGAGATGTGTATTACACACCTCCATTAAAAATGAACCTCAAATTGGCCTAGGTCTCACCAGCACACGTATGGCAAACTCCAACAAAAATTTGAAATGTAGCTTTTTAATTACCTGCAATCACAGCTCCTTTGAATGAGTAAAAGTATAAATCCAAGTCCTTACAGTACTCCCCTTTCAAGTTCTGTCTTTACAGTTCTTCCCTTTCTGTCAACGAGTAATGGATATATTGGCTCATTTCTGTTGTTGGTAGTCATATGGAAATTGATCGAACAAGCATTAATTTAAGATCAATAAACTGCAAAAAAAATAGCACTATATATTCAGACTCTTAATGGGCTACCACACCCACGCCATAAACTGTATGTTGGAACTTGCAAGTTCAAGAATGCCGGTTCAAACATGACCATTTAACAGTGTGTTGAACAAAGTGTGCATTTAATGGCGAGAAGAGCTCTTAAGATGTGAGAACCTAGATACAAGAGCATTTTGCAAGAAATCATCAAGTACATTTACATTTAAGAAATTAACTATTTAAATTTTTTTGGTCACTGTCAAGCACAAATTGCCATGAACTAATCACTCATCATACATCACTGCTGACCTAACCAGTTAACGATTAAAATTATCCAATAACTAGTCATTATCCGATAACTGGTTAACAGTTAAAATTATCCAATAACTAGTTAACAGTTAAAATTATCCAATAACCAGTGTAAAACAGTTAAAACTATTCAATAACCTAATAAATATGGCATCAAGTAATTGATTACTACAGTGATTACTAGTGTCTGACCAACAGGCTTACTACCAGGCCCAATCCTCTAGCCTGAAGGCCATATCTTATACAGTATATACACTGTATTACAATAGAGAATCCCACCACAAACACAAATAATATTATGTATGCAATGTACACATGATTGTATTCACAACACATCAACATTGTCAAAACACAAATATTTGTCAGAGAATGAACATAATATTTTCCCAACTACAAATCTATTTTCCCATCTACAAATCTATCCTCAAGACCTCACCTTAACTGCCCAGCAAGCATAGCAGAATACAATTTCTTCAGATATCTGAGGTCACAATATTTCACACGTGTGAACTTGTTTCTCAAAGGTTACAGGCATAGAAGTACATAGAACGGACATGAGGCTGTTTGATGCCACCTCAAGATGAGGTCAACAAATCCGCCATATTGGAACTGCCCTGAGACATGACGTCACAATAGACTAATTATGATGTGACGTCATGCCATTGTTATAAGTGACATCACAGTTACTGGTGACGTCACGGTTCATTGTGCCAGTATTCAGGGCAGTTCCAAGATGGTGGATTTGGTTGCTTCATCTGCCAGAGCCTCATGTCCCTTCTATGTATTTCTATGGTTACAGGGGCCATGGACATGATGTGCGAGAGCACTCGTGAACTCATTCCATTTTGTATCCAACTGACACATTAATTGAACTCCTGAAGGCATATTGATTCCAGCTGTATACAGGTATACACAGCCAATTAGCCATGGTCCATGGACCTCTAATTAAAATCTTGATCATCATTGACAAAAAAAAGCTGTCATCATGAATTCATGATTTAAGTACAGATTTATGAGTAAGGTTCGGAATCAATGAGATATATATTGAAATGGACAGGTCAATACTGTAGTCAAACCAACAATGACTTACCCCTGGCATAATTTCAGTGCTTTTCCTAGCCATTAGCCACATTAGCATCAGTCCATGTGGCTAACGAAAATTGCATACTTTGCATGCAAATTAACCACACATCCATTACGACCTATAAATTTAATTCGAAATTTGCTTTGTGGCCAATTGCATTTTGGTCCAAGCCCAAGGAAAAGCACTGCATAATTATACTAAACACAAACAGCCAAATACTAAATAACTATAGACTGACACATTGATAGAACCAAGACAAATGGAGTTCTTTCAGTCTTCAATCAAGTGTGGCATGCACATCACATGGACAAGGCTACATCTCTATCTCTGCTCAACGCTGCTTAGCTGGGAATTGAAACACATCAGCCAAACGACTGCTCAATGACAATATCATGATACATCAGGTGCAGCAAGGTCAGCAGGGATTGCCCGAGAGAGGCGGTATTATTCTACACAGTCTAACAGCAAGACTAACACTGCCTATAGTATCTATACAGTCCATTTCCCAATGGCCACTATAAGCCCATGTGACTTACAAAGTTCTACATTAAAGTTAACCCTACCAGGGCTAACAACGCTTCACAGAGTTCAGAAACATTGGATTATGCAGCAGGTCAGCTGGACTCCACTTCAAAAATCAATATTCCTCTTATAAACAAGGGTCCATTTGACTTCGCTGTCTCAATTCTACGGAGTAAAAAATATAATTCAATATCCACAGCCAGACAAAACATTTCCCAAAATAAACATAATGCCACAAGCTGAATAGCAAAAGGATTATAACTTTTTATTTACTACATTATGACGTTATACAAAACGCAACATGTGTCAGTATTTCAATGCAAAATGCAGTTATGGATTAATTAGAGATAATCCACTTGCAGGGATATATGTACGTGTATAGTTGTTGGTTAAATTTTTGTTAAAGTTTTAAGTGTAAATCAGTTAGCATGCGCAAATAATAAATGCACTCCTATCACAAATTCACAATTGATAGCTTCCCACAAATCTCGACAAATCCAAACCCCCTCGATATTTCCAGAATGATATAACATATTTATAATATAACGTGTATAAGGAATCATTAAGGAACAGGCTCATCAGCCGCTCATGATGCCGCTCATCCACACAATTTCTCACTATTTTAAAATCTTTAAACTTAGATGTAAGTGATGTGTTTATCAAGATGATACTGATGAAATTAAATATAAAATGTCAAACTTATAATGAAGTGATAGGCTTCTAACCAGCCTCAGTTCCGTGCAAATTCATAAACAACACCTCCGATCCCTTTACTTCAGATTAGTTATATTTTAGTTTTCACATCAATACCTCGGTTTAACTTTTGTCTGGTAATTGTTTGTGCATCAGCTATAATACATACACATGTATCATAATCTACCCAAAACCAAATGAACAAAATAATATAAATTCAGACATTCCTAGAAATTATAGACCTGTTAAAAAAATATAATTAATTTTTATAAAAGCTAGATTGATTTAGTATCCAGTGTATGTACACAGATCACTACACAGTACATAGATCAATACACAGGGCTGAGCTGCTCAGTAAGACAGCAACATGATACACTAACATGATAGTAACATCAGCGGCAGGATGAATATATGTATACGTCTTGAAACCATGCCAAGTCTTAACCAAACCAACCAGTCACCCAATTATTATTTTCATGAACCAAGTTGTTTTCATGATATCTAGTAAGTAGTAATGAAACCATTTTCCACGACCACATTGTGACAGAGGTACCAGAACAAGTGCAAGAGGATGGGTCATCAGGGCTCCACAATAGGGTTTAGAACTGGTGGCCCAACGGACAACCATTTGTTAAAATGTGGTTGCCCAAAGACAAAACTTTGATGGCCTGAAGAATCCTAAATTACAGTTATACAAAATTATAAATTACTTAATTTGCAAGATCCGATCAATGGTGATATTCTTTTATAGGAAATTCTAAACTTGAAGCATTTTATAACTCCCAAAAGTCAGATTTGTAGTAGTGATGCACGGATAGTGAAAATAGCCGGATACCGGATAATCCGGCAACATCAACTGCCGGATACCGGATAGGAACCGGATAGTTGGAACCGGATAGTAAACATAGGAAATAGGAAGTTTTTCAGCATTCGCGCCGATTTTGCAGTCAATTTAAAGGAAAATTTTCTAAGAGCCGAGACATATTATGTCTGGCTGGGAGACTGAATCCTCTGATCGCTGATGGAATGTTTTCGTTACGTTCTGTAACTGAATTAAAATTTTGAAGATGGTTACATCATGTTTTTGACTCTGTTCTTGTAACTTTCTTTTATTTTTTATGAAAGTTTTTTTAGCTTTTCACTTATTTTTCAGCATCCCAGATATCCGGTTCTGACACCCTAATTCTGCCGGATACCGGATATCCTGCAAATTCCAATAACCGGCCGGAATCCGGATAACCGGCCAGAATCCGGATAACGTGCCGAATATCCCTGCATCCCTAATCAGTCAAGGAAATTACCATCTGCTCATGACAACCAATGTCTTCAGCCCCACATGACACTCACCCAAGCACTGTCATCTCTCTCTCATGACCTTCTCAAAGTGTCAAGGCCCAGCCATGACTTAAGCAGTACTCAAAATCATCTTTGACTGGCTATTTAAAAATAACTGGCGCTACTATTACTTCCAAACTTGGCATAAAGTTGTATCACAGTATCTACTAACTCCATAAATTTTGGCAGGCTTATCCATTACATAATGAGGGAAAGAACCCGAAGGCTCCAGAGAAATTAGGAAACTTGTCATCAGCTGCTGATGACAGTGCGGTACCTCGCGAAATCGGACAGAATATGTCCCCACTACTGTCATGCTGCTGTGTGATGAGGATGGGTATAAAGAGATCAGGCTTCCTTTTGATACCCATCTGATCAACCCCACACACTCAATCATCCTGTCAGGGCCATGACTTAGCGGCAATTGCAATTGTCATCATATGATGGTAATTTCCCAGACTGCTAATTTATAGCTCAGAAATTGCAACATAGGTAAGCACACTTAATTTTGTGATGATCTCACAAGTGAAATGACTTGACATCAGAAAAATTCACTCAATATTTGTCCAACATCGTCAAAAAACATTTCTAAAATATCACGAATTTGTGATAGGCAGTTATAATCAGACACCAGAAGCAAGTAAGTGAAGAAATTTCTTTTCTAGGTGGCCTGGTTGCTGAGAAATCTCCGAAAAAGTGAGTTTGCGATATATACTTGAATGTAGGATGCAGCTTTTTCACTTCCGATCCGATACCGATTGCGGTATTTTGTTGCCAATGCAACTGATTTCCGAAACCATTCCGATACCGATACCATTGATTAAATGGAGAGAAGTGCTACCGATCCGATACTGTGTTTTAGTGCTGGATCGGCACCGATACCGATCCTGAGTATCGGATCGGTACATCCCTACTTGAATGTGGGTGTAATCAGCTGCTAATGTTGGCACAAGAAACGCATCCACTGTATTGGATCGGAGGCACTGCTCCGTATAGTATTTTAACCATATAGTATATAACCAATGGCATTGGCGTCAGGACAAATTCCATCGTCAGCATCAGAAATTTAACAAACGGGTATAGCTACCAGGTATCAGTGCATCGGTGCATCAGGGATCTGTAGAACCAAATGTCACTGTCTCAGTGTGTCAGCTGAATAACTTCAATAAACACAGCAATACAAGGGGCAGGGGACACTGAATATACACTCATGACTGTATATGCATATGCTACCCGTACATTGTAATTGTACCTCCAATGCATAATAGTCAGTATTGACTGGACAGTGTATTATATGTATGTAGAATGTCAATGCCTACTGAGGCTACAAATTAGTGCAATGCATAATTCGTAAATGAAACCAACATGGAATGCACAAGGCCAACATAAACTACAAGTTACACAGGACTGTCATAAACCGGCGTGGGTGGGCAAGCTATACAAACCACCGGGCACTGCAAACACAAATCCACGCCCATGACCATGTGCACAAGAATTTGGCACCCTCTCACATGTGTGTCAAAATGGTCACGGCCATCAGTTCAAGGCACTTCATAGCAACTTCAGTCAGACTCTTACCTATATGCAGGTCACTGTCAACTTGTGAAGTCTCCAAAAAAGAAGCGATACCAATCAAATTCGTGGTATCCTTGAAGAATTCCTTCAAGATCTCACGCGCTCACTCATTCATCAGTTCATTGCCTGCAGCAGACTACTTCCGGGGCACCATAGGACGATCCCAGTTTCCACCAATCAGAGACAACTTGTGATCCGACCATCAACCAATCAGCGGCCTCATGTCACTTGTTTCTATCAGACGCACCCTACCGGCAACTCCATTTATTTCGCGCGTTTGTCGTGCCAGAGATCCACTCATGAACTCACCCACTGCCAGTGACATTGCAGTTGTGGCTGGGCTGTGAGTAGAGTCTGTCGTTTCTGAGACTCCGAGTATGGTTAAAAATAAAATAAAAATCATAGGGAGTAGGGACCCCTATATGTTAAATTTTATATTCTGCTATTCAAAAATATGTAAATGGCAAAGTCATGAAATTCGCACAGCGCTTAAAAATTTTTGTAGGACTTACAGAGGGGTGCATCCAGAAAATCCTGGATGGGTGTCTACGAATGGATATGCACTAAAAGACATCACAGTTTCACTTTTTTAACATTAAAATCTACAGGTCAAAGGACGGGGGGGGGGGGGGGGGGCTTAAAATTAACCCCTAACACCCCTCTGGATCTGCTACTAAACAGCGTTACCATAACTTTTATTTTCTTTCATATTCAATGTACGAAAGGCAGTTATGTAGTTGTTTTTCAATAAATTACAAAGACATCTATATGTAGAAAGACAGAGAGAAATTTTGTAGAATAGAAAGATGAAAAGAATAAAAAAATATAAATAGATATAATATAGATAATAGATAGATAGATAGATGTATTATATACAGATAGTGGATGGAGAGGAGACCAATATTGAGTTTTATTGACCGAAGCAGTGATATTAGTCGAGGCCATAGGCCGAGACCAATATTGCCTGCTAAGGCCAATAATATAGCAATATTTGATGGTTAGGAGTCCAATTATACTCTACATTGGACGACTTACCAAGTTACCATCCAATATATTCTCCATAAATGAAGCCACTTTTGAAACCATAGGTTTAACCAATTTGAATGAGCAGGAAAGCCACTTTGTGTTTCTTTATGCTACAATTTGTTTCATAATTCAACCTAATCCATTTCTCTTTCTTTTTTAATAGAATTATTATTATTGTTCATGCTGTTCTCCTAATTGTAATAACTCAATCTATGTATTAATTCAATATTATAATTATTGGACAAAATATGTCTATCAGACATATGACCCTTGATGTAACTTGTTCCTTTTTTATTGTTTGCATATGTAGGCCTATTCTTTTCATACATCCAGAGTAAAAGAATTGAATTGAAAGAATTGAATTGAATGTTCAGTTAAGGGTGGGTTTCGCCAAAACCAGTCAAGGAGCAGCATGAACCAAAAAAAAAAAAGAAACCTATTCCTCCAGGAAATAAGGTGGTGATTACCATTGCTGAATACAGGGGGTTTTTGGGAACAACATTTTGACCAAAATATGGAATGAATCAAATCTGTGAAAAATGCCCCGGCCCGGGGACTATCATGTCTGGATCACTGAATATTTACAACCAGTCTGTCCAATCTAATCATATTCATTTTGACTCAGTTGAGTTGGATTAACAACAAAAATATCATCATCCCAAGTCATACCATGACAAAATGGCCCATAACCTTTGCTAATTCATGAATACTTAATTAACTTAATCACAGTTTGAAATTGTTGCTTCTGTTTCACACAGTTACAAATGGAGAAATTGTGTATTGTTGAAAGGTGCTATCACAGTTCCGAAAATTCCATTGAATTATGTATTTTCAGAGTTCTGAAATGAAACTGTTTGAAAGTTTGCTTGTTTTACACTGTTTTTCTTAGTTGCCAGTAATCCTCTAAGTGTCCATAATCTGACTAAATCTGCCTGCAAAATGCTTATGACCTAATTAAGCAGCCAATCACAGAAGAGATTGGAAATAGCAGAAAGCCCTATCCATTTTAGCAGGGCTTGCGTGGGGAGGATGCAAAAATATTAGCATGCAGCACTGCAGCTATTGAGACCAGATTAAAACATGTGAAAGAATAATATGTAAATGGCACTGCTATGAAATCCGCGCAGCACTTCGAAGTTTTAGGACTCACAGTGCTACCATAACTTTTATTTCGTTTCTGTTCAAAAAATTAGGAAGACAGATATGTTGAAAGACAGGTAAATGTAGCATAAAATATAAAAAATATATAATAGATACAATGAAGATGTAGATAGATAGATGGATAGATAGATAGATAAATAGATGGATAGATAGATAGATAGATAGATAGATAGATAGATAGATAGATAGATAGATAGATAGATAATATTAAATAGATAAATAGGCCTAATATTGATAGATTGATCAATAATCATCTCAATGGTAAAAGGCAGACAATACTGAAGGTTGCCAAATTTAAGTCTAGGTTAGAGTGTTGACATTACATAATAGCATAATAGTAATAAACATAGGCTGCGCAGCAGCAAACCTTCAGCGAATAACACCTTTAGAAGATTACAATAATATCATAAAATTGGCGCGTTTACGAAATTGCTATTATAATAAGACCAAATGGGTATGGTGGTATTTTGAGATGTACTCCACGAGTTGAAGATATCCTGAGTCCTCTGTACCCACGAGTGCGTCAGCACGAGTGGGTACAGAGGACTCAGGATATCTTCACGAGTGGGAGTACATCTCAAAATACCACCATACAACCATTTGGTCTTATTTATACCCCATATTGTAACACAAAGAAAAGCTGAATTTCACTCTGATGATCAATACTCAACAGTGGCCTCAGCCAATCAGAGCACAGACAGCAGCTCAACTGATGATGTCACAATGTTGTGACGTCACCATGGCCATGATGTCACAATGGCAAACAATGCAATGACATCATCGACAATGATCAAACCATTGAGTATACAACAAACCATTGAGTATACAACGCAATACCACATGGGATATATCCACTGCTTTTTCATGTGGTATTGTAAACATTATGGGGTATTATGCAATAGCGGTCAAGTAGTGGCCTTCAATTATCTTTATTTGCCCGCTGCCCTGCCATCTTCCCATATGCTTGCCAGGATTTGTAAAATCAGGGAAAGGCCTTATTAGACTAATTTACGCATATTATGGTATAGTTTCATGCATGTACAAAGTACAGGTTATGATGTGTCGGTTGAAAACCAAAACATATAACACTGTTATAATTTTCTGAAGTTTTTCCAATGATTCATAAAGTGTTATATACACATGAAAAAGCACTGCTACATTGCATAGGTGATTTGTTTAGAAAATTGCATTACTGTATATGCAATAGTGAGCAAGTTTTGGCTCCGATATAAAAAAAAATTCTTTTAAATATTTTTTCTCAATATTACAAAAACTATAAAATAGCCATCTGTCAGACCTTGAAAAAGCACAACTAGACCATATAAGCCATATGTGTACCAAACTTCCCCTATGTCTATGAAATAGTGACCGGATGTTGGGCCAGAAACAAAAAATGAATTTTTAATATTTTTTCAATATTTCAAAAAGTATATAATATTTTCCATCAGACCTTTCAAAAGGCACAACTAGACCATATTGACCATATGTGTACCAAACTTTATCCATGTACATGCAATAGTGACCGAGTCTTAGCCCAAAAAACAAAAAAAAACATGTTTTTATATATATTTTTTCTCATTTTTTCAGAATGTATAGAATATCTGTCAATGAGACCATCAAAAGGCACAACTAGACCATATAGGCCACATGTGTACCAAATTTCATCCATGCACAAGCAATAATGACCTAGCCTTGGCCCGGAAACGAAAATTTTTTTTTTTATATTTTGTTAATTATTTCAAAAAGTATTCAAGATCTATTCACCAGACCATCAAAAGGCACAACTAGACCATACAGGCTAAATGTGTACCAAATTTCATCCACGTTCATTCAATAGAGGCTGAGTGCTGGGCCGGAAACGATCTATCCCCCCGCCGCCGGACCGGCGGACGGACAGCATTTTTACCCATGTGATTACAATACCTTCTTCGAACTTCGTTCGCTGAAGGTAAAAAACAATAACATGATTTGCATGCAGATTATTTGCTCACTGTTACATAATCATCGGTTTATACTGATTATGTAACTTTAATTTTGTCATGTTTCATTGTTGTCTGTTTTGAAATTAAAAGAATCACTTGCAATTGTTAATAATTTAATTTAGCTTGTACAGGCTAATAATTAACTATTCCATAAAAATTATAGGTGCAGGGAATATTACTAGAGAAAATCTGATTTTTAAGACACTTTTGAAGATTATGTTATTTTTTTTATACACAAAACTATATCATTGATAAGAAGCTCCCAGCTGACAATGCATGTGAAGTTCATGAGATAATCATGGCGGAAACTGGTGAACATGACATAACTGAGAGTTATCACGTGTTTTGGTTCACGTGAGAAAAACTTCCCACATTTTCACGTGATAACCACGTGATGAATGGCACCAGATTAACGCTTGACCATCTTCATCACATAACTGAGAGTCATCACATGTTTTTCTTCACGTGGTTAACTGGTGAAGAATGCCCCCAGAAATATAGATGGAGCCACCTGTACTAGAAAAGCAGCTGTGCACCGAGTATCGCATTAAGTTTACTCTGACTGAGTTTAAACTAATTAAACAAATGATTATGATTTCTAAATCTGGATTAATGCACAGTATATGGTGGAATGATGCTTATTAGCTCAAATAGGAGCACATATTGGATAATATGATAATGCTGCAGCATAGAAGACGGGACTTGTAACTACTCGATTGGTTGACAATATCCAAGCATTATTTGTTTGGGAATTTTTTTTTTGTGGAATTTTTTTTTTGGATAATTTTTTTTTTTTTCGGAAAAAATTGATTTTTTGGATGGATGATTTGTTTTTTTATGGAATTTTTTTTTTTTTCGGTAATTTTTTTTTTTTTCGGAAAAATTTTTTTTTTGGAAAATTTTTTTTTTCGGACATTTTTTTTTTGGGGGAATATCAAACAGAAGAAGAAGAAGAAGGTAGTCACGTTGTAGTCAGGCGTGAAGAGAAGCAAGTGCCAGGATCATATTATGGGATGTCTGAATCACTTTTTTTGATTGAACAATCTGGAGCACTCTACTCGCCTGATAGCCATAAGGGACGAGACACCTCGCTTCGCTCGGTGAGCCGGTGGCTCTGTCCCGTCTATTATCCCATATCTAGGCAAATTTTCTCCCCGATACTGTGTTTTTCCCTGGTCAATACAGAGGGAAAAACTCAGTATAGGAGAGCAAAAGCAGTATATGGTCACCTGACCTGTGGTCCTTTCGCTACGCAAATATTAATCTCAGGGGAGTCCCGACCCCGGGGGTAACTGAGTCACAGACTCACAGGAAACTCTGAGCAAAGCTGTAACCACCAGGCCTGTGCAAGTTAAAAAGCAGTAAAACCACCAGATGACGCTCCTGCTCGACAAGAAATTCATTTTCCAGTCTAATGCTCCACCTGGTTGATATTATTCAACTCACTGAAATTGGTGCAGTAATTTTTGGTCCTGTAAGTAGTAGTCCCCCCAAAACAGTCTTATTTCTCAACTGACATGCCAATAGTATAATATATCATTGAAAAATATCAAACAAGATGTCATGAAATGTTGTTGATTGCCATTAACAAAATTCCAATTCAGAATAGCTGTTAATCTGGTTATATCAGCATATTGCAACAGATGGGGACACCAGGCAAGGGGTACAGTTAGAGTGGTTTGTTTGCTCAGGAGGGCAAAGGCAAGCAAAGGAGGACAAAGTAGTGGACGTGCCAGGGTGTATAGGGGAGTGCAAGTGAGGGCATCAGCTCGGAAAATTTATTGGGTTGTACTGTACCTGATAATATTCTGTTATTTACAGACCTCGATCTTCATCAGATCTTTTGCGATATTTCAGAGAGCTCTTCCTGAGACTTCTCAGTAGGGGAGAGCGGGGCATAATGGGAACCTTAACTTTGAAGGTCCATCATGTCATTACCCAGCTGACAAAAGCTGATGATTAACTGAGAGTTATCACGTGAAATTGCCCTTCAGTTATCACATGGAAAACTGATAGGTTAATGCAAACGCTAACCACGTGATTTTGTCACCAGTTAACCAAGTGATTTTCTGGGGCATCTTCACCAGTTAACCATGTGATTTTCTGATGAATATTTTCACCAGTTAACCATGTGATTTTCCGGGGGCAATCTTCATCAGTTAACCGCATGATTTTCTGGGGGCAATCTTCACCAGTTAAACACGTGATTATCTCAGGGCAAACTTCACCACTTAACCATGTGATTTTCTGGTGAATATCTTCACCAGTTAACCACGTGATTTTCTGGGGGCAATCTTCACCAGTTAAACACATGATTTTCTGGTGAATATCTTCACCAGTTACCACGTGTTTTTCGGGGGACAATCTTCAGTTAACCACATGATTTCTGGGGGAATCTTCACCACTTAACCACTTGATTTTCTGGGGGTATCTTCACCACTTAACCACATGATTTTCTCAGTGGGGGTTATCTTCACCATCTCAGTGAGATGATCTCACCATGTGATTTCCCGGTGTAAACTTCCGATACATATATATATATCTACAAATGAATGTGTTTATCTGGGGAAAATCGTCATGTGATGGTCATCCTGTGAAAATTTTGGGGAGTTTTTTCATGTGAAAAAAAAACATACATGTGATAACTCTCAGTTATGTCATGAAGATGGTCAAGCGTTAATCTGGTGACATTCATCACGTGGTTATCCCGTGAAAATGTGGGAGTTTTTCTCACGGGGACAAAAACACGTGATAACTCTCAGTTATGTCATGTTCACCAGTGTCCTCCCAGTTTATCACATTAACTTCTCGTGCATTGTCAGCTGGGTACTATGCCAACAAAAATTATTATTTGTTGCTCATTGGTTTTGCATTAGGTTCTACTTTAAGCATAGAAAATCTTGTTTCACTCAATAAAATAGTGCTTGGATTATAAGCACTTTTATTTTTTGCGGGGCATGATGGGTACCTTGTTGGGGCATGATGGGCAGCTTCAAATGTTGGTAAATACGTACGGCATTACAGTGGTAAAACTGAAATAATTCCAATATTCCTAATAAAAAACTTACATGATAAATGGTAGTTATTGAACCAACTCAGCAAACCATAATCACTTTTTCGTCTAAAAAATGCAGGTAACAATCCAAAAACGTAAATTTAACATCATATAAAAAGGTCATTTGGCAATCAAATTATGTTCTTAATTATATACCTGACGTAGTAAATAAGATAATACCAATTGATATTGAAATAGGCAGTATTGTTCATTCTCGCCAATCTTCAACTATTGTATTGCAAGAAATACATATGATTAGTTCACATGGGGCATGATGGATCCAGGCCCATCATGCCCCAATCAAGAGACCCATCATGCCCCAAACTTCATTTTTCAAGAATGCCCTCAGACACCAGTTTCCAAGAATAAAGTCAAATCAAAGTATTTTTCATGCAAAATGTTGAGATATCTCTTTGTGAGAGTAAAAAAAGACAGCTGTTAAAATATCACATACACATAATCACAATGCACTTGGAAAATCGGGAAAAAAGTTGTTAGGGCTTCAAAATCCTAGAAAGGGCAATGTCTGCTAAAGTATTGGTATCTGGACCATGCAATTTTTTCTTCAATAAACTTTAAGGCTAGCAAAAGGTATTCTAAACAACAAACATCAGCTTCCTCCAGTGTTAAACTTTGGAGTTAAAGCCCAAACCCATCGTGCCTAAGACTGTCTTTGCTTTTGAAAAAACTTTGACAGATTGTCTCTTTGCAAAGTGTCATTGTTGCGGCTGGGAAAAAAGTGCATTCTTCAACTCATGCACAAATAAAATATCATGGATGTAGCAAAAAAAGGACACAAAAATGCTTTTTAAACCCCAGCAACTTCAAATCAAGAGACAGCCTACATATATACCTTTCTGTTGACATTTTGTATCTTGAACAAGATTTGCCATTAATTTAATAAATTTTTAGACAGGTAAATTATGGCAATGAAACACATTTTGTCGCTTTTTAAAATAAAGTTTCTTGGAGAAAAAAAAAACCTTCACTGGACAAATGCGGAAATCTGTTCTTCAAATAGTTTTACTGGGCACAAAATTATACGGTTGAATCAGCGTGAAGAATTTTCCTAGTTATGCATTTTCTCCCAAAAAGTGGAAAATAGCTTAAATAGGGGATGCAAATGTAGGGGGGTTTTTTCACATGAAGAAAAACACGTGATACTCTCAGTGTATGTCATGAAGATAACCACGTGATAATCTGGTGACATTCATCACGTGGTTATCCCATAGAAATATATATATACGGTTGAATCAGCGCGTGAAGAATTTTCCTAGTTATGCATTTTCTCCCAAAAAGTGGAAAATAGCTTAAATATAGCGGATGCAAATGTAGGGGGGTTTTTTCACATGAAGAAAAACACGTGATACTCTCAGTGTATGTCATGAAGATAACCACGTGATAATCTGGTGACATTCATCACGTGGTTATCCCATAGAAATAAATTTCTATGGTTATCCCGTGAAAATGGTGGGGAGTTTTTTCACTTGAAGACAAACACGTGATAACTCTCAGTTTAGTCATGAAGATGTCATGAAGATTACCTTGCTGATTTATCCCATCTCACCCGTTGTTTGTTCAAGAGGCTCCAGGGGCGCTGGTGTCGGACACCTTGTGGGCTGTGGACATGTTTTGGTCCCAGAGCTGACAAAATGGCGAACGAAAGAGATCAGCAAAATGTTGCTGGTACTTAAATGTGATATGATCCTTTGAGTTTCAGGCCTGTGATATGAATATTGACTTTGGATGAACCTAAACTTCTAGTCGAACTAATTATGTTATTCAGGTGAGTGAAATCGTGTCAGACTGGCCGAGAAGATCAAAGTTGTGGACTGCCCTGCAGCAGGTTGAGGAAAGCCATTTCGCAAGCTTGATGATTCAGTTTTGTTTGTGTGTGTTCCAATAAAGTTATCAGCCGGTGTGGTGTTATCAGCAAGTTAAATGTGTACTTCTTTGTTGGCTCTAATTGGACAAACAACTGAAGTCAGCATGTGGTCTTAATAAGTGGATCTGTAGTTCTGGTTCAGTTGATACAACCAAAGAAGTGGCATGTAGATCTCCTCACTTCAGCTTGTGTTGACTCAGTGACTGAGCAGAGTGTGTATTCTTAGCTGCCAAGTGCATTTACCTACTTATCAAGGGGTGTGGTCTCAAGCAGCAGCAGCAGCATCTTTAGGGTGTCATAGACATATCAAAACTTTACCACACATCAAAAGAATATGTGGTTTATTTCAGTCAATTGTTTACTGGTGTTACTAAGACTAGTCTGTGACTGCAATGTTAGTAACTTCATTGAGCTTCATTCATTCAACCATGTCAACATTGAATCAATATCAGTACATTATAGTCTGTACTATCGTCACTAATTTGTCAATACGGAGCACTAACCTTTTCAAAATTCAATGTTAAATATCATCATAGAGTGAAATGTATGTATCTTGTGACTGTCCATTCATTTTATATGACTTGCCACACATTGTAGTGTGTGATAAATAAGGTGTAATGTAGGATACCATGAATGGTGTAGCCGTGTAGAATTTATTATTATTTAGTTTATATGATGGATTTTGTTGATAATATGTAGTAATCGGCCATCAGGTGTTAACAGTCGTATATAATATTATACTTACGTATCATTGGCCTATGTACATCAGATATATATATGTTAGATATATATATATACAATGAGCACAGCTTGGCATATGACCCACAATGTAATAGTTGCTGCTAATCAATATCTTCTTGGCATGTTTGTATGTTGGGCTAAACTTTCATTTGCTATCGATTGTGATATGTTCATCAACATGATCAGAGATGCTTGTCCACGTTTTGGTTGTGTAGGCTTGAAGTGTTATAATTGTTCGATAAACATTTGCTATTGTCATCATAAACTAAAGGTCAATTAAAGTAAAAAATGTCATATATTTTCGTTTGTGTTGCAGGCAAAACGTTTAAAGATGACTGAGTTACAAGCTACAATTGAAGTTTTGGTTGAACTGAGTAAATTCTACAATGTGGATTTATTTCAAAGGGGGTAAGTAAACAATGCTAATATTTAGCAATGCTGAAAGTGGTTTTTGACATAAACAATGTAGATTTTATCCTGACTGTATAGGCCTATTCATGAATGTGATAAATTTTATGAAGCTTTCTCATAACCTTTTTAGCATTCCAAATATTTGTGTAATTTCCCATGGGCCTACGTTCTTTGTTGTTGCTAAAATTGTAACTTGTTATTATGCATTTCGGCCTATCTATAAAGTTTGACCAAGTGTAAACCTGTGATGAAGAATTCTGTTTGCATTGTTTTATCATCATGATCATGGCTTAATAGTAAATTGCTCTTAGTTTTGTTTTTTGACCAGTACATGACAAGTTTCTGGTATTTTTAAACGCTAAATATGACAAAGTATCCTTTATTTGCTGTCTGGGTGTATGCAAATATTTAGTGAGTGTGCAGCTGGTCTACTACAAATTGATTTTTTGTTTCAGCTTTTATCAAATTCGAACCTCATTGAAGACTCTGACCAAATCTCCAGTGAAGGTTGAGGTCAGCCTACCTCAAAATTCAGGTATGTCATATCACGCAATTGTTTTCTTTGCATTGTATGATTGTTTTCAAAATAAATTTTGTGCAAGAACAGATTGAATAGTCAAGCATTACATGATGTGTTTGAAGATTTTGGAAAAAAAAAAACACTGATGCATATTGTTGACTTTGAAGGATAAACTGACCGATCCTAAGCCAATTTGTGTGATTACTTTTGTACTTGCATTACAAGGCAAATTTTGGTTATTGCAGGAGGACGATTTATGTCAAGAAAGTGAGAAAAGCTGTAACTATAAGTCCATAATAGTTGCTGAGTCTGTTTCTAACAGACAAACAGCTTAGTGTTTTGGAAAAACATCTCTTCTTAAATTGTGTTTCTGCAGATGTTTCTTTATTCATTTTAATCCATATTACTAACATGTTTATTGTTTATCACACTTCATGTTATATAATTGATCTTGTTTGTTCTTCCAGAATGCCACCTTGTCTTTCCTGCCACAGTGATTAATGGAAATGCAGTCAGCAAAACCTTCCAGATTCTTTATCGGAACGAGGATGTTACCCTCAATGACATTGTGCTGTTCAAGGTCCATGCCTTGGTGGATGCCGTCAAGGTAATTCCTCAGATTTAATTTGAATTTATGTTTCAAATCAGTGAATAAGTCATTAGCTGTTATCGCTTGTCCTTGATTATTTGAAGCAAAAGGATCTTGAATATGTTATGGTTAGTTATGCAACTTCTGCTTGTTAATGGGAGGGGAGGAGGGGTTAGTTAGTTTGTTGCACTCTTGGCTTCCAAATGCTGGGTCCCGGGTTCTGATCCAGTAGGTCAGCTTGACCTATGTTTGACGGCAGTTTCAATCAGCTTTTGCCTCATTTCTGTGTCCTCCTCCTGTCTGAATTATCCTACCAAGAGCTACCAAGTGAATAAGGACCGGACATAAAACCCCAATCATTGATCTGCTTGGCGGTGGGACCTCCTTAATTTTAGCTTTTCATTTAGTAGGAGGATTGATGGTTGTTTACTTGGTTCAAGTCAAGATCCAATGAAATTTATGGGGATGCCTTGATGCAGCAAACATAACAAAGCTTCAATTTGCTTCTATTGATCTTTAATAACACCAACCTAACACCTAAACCTTATCAATAATGATATGTTGCAACTCAATTTACTCTCACTAATCATAATACTAACAATAAACATAAAATGATTTGCATGAAGTATTCCTCATTTGCAATTTCTTCTATGTCACTCAAGTCTTTCCAGCTGTTGTGATGATTTTAACAGTTCAAGTGAAGTGATATTTTCGAGTTTTGTAAACATAATTCATAGTTTCCCAACATCCCATCACAAGTATTTATTTGATTATGAGGGTGTGGTTATGCACTGATTTTCCTGGGCTTAGGCTTGGCCCAACATCAGTCGTGTTACTAAAGTTTAATCTCTGCATGGTTTGTGGCATTAGAACTTCCATCTCATACCTGTTATGACCTTTGACAGTCAAGCAGAGTCAGCTGTCTTTGATGTGAAATTCGGTTCTTTATTCTCCATTGATTATTAACAGTATACTCTATACTGTGTGCATTATTAATTAGCCGTCGTGATATGCCAGTCCCATACTGAGAATAGATCATACAGCCAAGATACAGGCATTAGATATGAAGGGAATATAATCTTCAGAGGTTTCCATCTACGGAACTAATTAGATTTCAAAAGAAATCTCGTTAATTGAGAGTTCTTAGCACTCGTTATGGGCTGAGCTGCTGGTGAGAGACCAATAATCATGTGATGATCTTGGGGAGGATCTGAGAGAAAGCTGTGCTGGTGGTGTTCATGCACTGAGCTTGCTGAGTTGCTATGCATGTTATACCCACACCTGGGTAAAGACGTTTTTATGAGCTTTTGTTTTCAAAATGGGGGATGTGCTGTTTCAGCCTGTTCATGACTTCGTGTGGAGCTTTTAACTTTGATGTTGATGCTTCGGTACACTGTAAAGAGGGTGTAGAAATCACTGGCAAAACTGTCTTTGCTTCTTTTCATAACATTGTCTATGTCACAGACTCACTGGTGACTCATTGGTAAGGCTATTTATGCAGAATGTAATCAAATGATGCTCCATTGCTCCTCTGATAGTTTTTACATCAGATGACTTCAGAAAAGCAATATGACTCAGTGAACTTTAAAACTATCCGACAGCAACTGTGTTAAAGGCACTGAAGGATTGCAGTGCTGGCACAATAATGGGTATTCTTGGAAAAAAAAAGGAGCATGAGTAATCCTCACAGAGCTGCAGAGTGCAGAGGTATGCTTGATTGTGACAAACATGGTGCAAATTAACTATTCAGGGAAAATGAATGCCATTATTCGGAATTTGAAATTTTAACCATCAGATTCTAGATGTTTACATGCAAATGATATGACATTCCTTGAAATGGATGTGTTGATATTACAAGACCCCATCAAAAATATTGTGTTGTGATAGATGCTGTAATTAATTTCATAAGGACAATAAAGTGACATAATAAGCTTCATCTGCGCATAACATTGTAGCTGTATGGTAAAAATGTTAAACAATATCTCTGATGCATAGATCTACTTAATCATATTACTGGCATTTACTGCACCAGGAAAATAAATATAAAAGTACACATGTACTGGTGCTGTGACTACATGCTGTCATGCAGTAAGTCCAATGGTATTGTATGGATAAAATATGCTTGTATACAATGTATTGGGATCGAAAATGACAAACTAGAATGAGCGCTCGTAGATCGCATACCTCGGTCTGCCTTTTTATTTAAGAGTCATGCTGAACGCAACTTTCTATCCATTATCAAAGAATAACAGAGGCATTAACAAAATATTTCAATTGCTTTAATTTTATTGAGAAACTATTTTATTTAAATGGGTTACAATATCAGAAAAACTGTTTTTCAAAGGGCCATTGATAGCTATCAATGGATATGCCAATCGAATCAATCAATCGATTAATCGATCAATCTATCAATCAATCAATCAATGTATCTATCTATCTATCTGTCTATCAATCTGTCTTTCTTTCTATCAATATCTAAATTTATCTACTCATCTTTCTGTCTGTTTATGTTTCTATCCATCCACCTGTCTGTTTTGTTTTTCTTTTTTCAAAGATTTAGTCTTTTTTTCTTCCTGCTCAGTAAGATGAATTGAAATGACCATAAACTGGAAGTGTATTTTCTATGCAATTGATATTGAAATTGATTTTATTTTGCCTTAAAAGAGATTACAGTGTAAAAACATGCATGTAGAAACATACATTAAAAGCAGGCTATAACTGACTGAAGGTTAAACGTAACAGCAAGAGAGTGACAGTGACAAAGGGATCCATTAATTGCACTTATGGTTTCACTGACCAACACCAATCAAGAAGCGATGACAATCAACAGAATCTGTAATTACAGTGTACTAGCTTAGATTCAATCAAGATTCATAATTGAATCAACATCAAACAGACTGTAATGTTGGAGCACAAATAACTGTAGCACTTAAGTGTATATCTTAACAGTGCATGCTGCGCGGTAGAGGCCGTTTTAGGAATTTCTTTAACTATAGCCCCAAAAAAGGTCCAATAGTCACCAAAATTTAATCAGGTATTGTGTAGTACAAATGAACACATCATGCCATAGGAAATGAAAATCCATTGAGTATTGTTGGCAGCAGACGATTAACAAACACACAAACCCACAAGCAGAGATCCCAGAAAATGCCCACCCCTACAATACTCTGCCTGCAGGCCGAGTAAATTATATTCTTCCCTAAACATAATATGAATGCCATGTCATTTGCAAGTATGGATGGCAGGATGCATACATGTGGGTTGCTAATAAAACTCAGCATGGGGATCAGCCAGGATTCAGCCTGGACGCATAGTGTGGATGCATAGCCTGGGGCGGGTCTATTTTTGTTGTTGCATATTTTGTATCACTCACAATTCTTCCTGTTGTTCTTAGGGCCATCAGACGGTCATGTTAAAACAATTAATCCATTTGTTAAGTGAAACCTCATTTTCACTCTTCCCAAGCTATTAGGCTACATGTAAATAAAAGTTATTCTCTGACGCAAATCTCAATCATAATATTAACTGTGACATACCCTACCAATTAAAAGCTTCAGTATGTTCACTGTTGGTTATTTTCAAAATGTGAGTCTAGGATCACATTCATGATTGTAATGATAATGTTCATAAATTGTAACAAAATGTTTAAGTTTTACAATACAGATGCGTAGAATGTGCAATAAAAGGTGCATAAAATATTGAATTTTTTTGATAAAATAGAAAATGTAACAAATAAAATTTTTTGGAAACAATCAAATTACAGTTTGTCAGCAGTCTCAATATGCTCAATCTAATCATCAATGGATTTTAAAAATGGGATATTGTGTATTTTGATGGGCATTGCAGTTTGCTATGAATTCATTTGTGGGCCTCAATGATCTGGGGGCACTGGGCCAGGGCTTGGGTGTTTATGAGGTTAGAGGAAGGTCAAAAGGTTATGAGTATTTGAATGTGAATATTAGCAGCTTATTCTTTCATAGGTGAATTGTTGCAATTAATCAACCAAAACGCAACAGGATAGAGTGACATTACAAACAAATGATATTTATAATTGCTTCCTCTGTGGAAGAATGTGTCATTTAGTCTTTCTGCTAATATATTATTAACTTCCTTGATCCTGTCCACAATTAAATGGTGGGGGGGGGGTAGGGGAGGTAAACGCAGTGGTGGTGTGTTGGGCTGCCAATTGCTGGATCCAGGGTTCGAGTCCAGCTCTTGCCGCGTCACCTGGGCCTATGTTGGACGGCCGTTTCAATCATCTTTCTCCTCATTGCCGTGTTCTCCTCCTGTCTTAATTAGCCTACCAAGTGCACAAATACAGGACGTAAAGCTCCAATCGTCAAAACCATTATTCAGTCTTGGACCTGACTTCCCAGTCCTTCGAGTAAAAACCAAAATGAGGGTAGGGTGTCTCAGGGGATGATGACTCATTGACTGTATGTAGTTCATTCAACTTCATTTGTGCCATGTCTGTGCCTGTGACTCTGGCTAGGAGTTGAATTGAGACTATTTTAGTCCATGCAGCTGTTCAGTCTGGTTGGGTGAAATGGAGATGCTAATATGATTTTTGTGCTAATGCTGTAGTGCCTAAAAAGCGTCATGTATACTTGATAGAGTCTGATAGACTTTGGCTGGGAGTAGAGCTTTTTGTGCATTACAGTAGACCAGTTGTTCTTTTTTGTGGCTTGAGTCGTTGACACTGTATTTGACTCACGGATCTTGTGTGCCAACGAAACCCAGCATAGCACTGTGTGGAGAGATCAGAGAGAGATATACCATGCAATTCTCCCATCAAGTATGGATTCATACAAGTTTTGTGTCTGTTAGTGGGTCATGTAGGGCAGCCCAGTTGTTTTACACCCTCTCACCCCATAACCACCCTCCCCCCCCATCTACAATCCCACTGTATACCCCCTGTGGATCTGTATACATTGTGAATTATGAACACCATTTCTCACTATTCTCAGTTTCAGCTTTTGTGCAGTGTTGTGCTGGTATTACAGAGTTATACCCACAGGTGTAAAAAGTGCATGTGCTGCATTATCCAATAATACAGGCAATAAACAAGCAATAGACATGATGTTCAGCCGATATTGGGGTGAGCAGAGTATCAAAATGTAGCCCACAAAGTTATTACTGCGCTTTCAGCCAATACGTGTGGGCATAAATCATGTCAATGGGGTGTGATAAACCGTGGTTGGTATCATCAGTTTTGTAGATGGGTGACCTCTCATGTCGGTCCTTAAGCTTCTTTAGTTTAGGTTTTGGTTAGTATCCTTTATGTTGAAAGAAATATAAAGTTAATGCTGCTAACTTCTGGAAGCCAGGTTTGATTCTCGGTCTGGGCAACCTTTGCTCCACGTTGTAGGTTTCATCTTGATAAATGTACAAACAAAATGCAGGATGTAAAGAGAAACGTTGCATGTGGGGATACAGGTTCTCATCGGAATCATTTCATAATGTAATTAAAACACAATTTTATAGCTGGTTGCATTTGGTATGGTGCACTGCTCATCGCAGGGATCACTGAGGTTGTTCCACAGGAGGTCATTGAAAATCATTAGGCCTATCTTAAATCCGACCCAAGCTTTGTATTTTTGGATTGCGATGAACTGACAACAATAATCCATCTTTACTCTTTAGCAGTTTCATGATTAAGAACATTTTAAAGAAGGGCATGGGAACGTTATGGTGCTCTGAAACATTTGAAAGCTTCAGTAAGTTGAAAATGATGAAGATGATATTGGACTCTGAGAGAAATGATAATGACACTGTTCTACCATGTAGTGCAGTTTTGTAACTTAAGATTCAATGTAGTGGTATATGCTGTGAGTTTGATACAAGTAATACTGACTCCTTTGCACCTGATACGACTATCTCAAACTTTTAGTCTCAGCAGTTCAGTCTGCTGGTGGCAAGTGTAAGACCCCACCTATTGGGTTAACGTCCACAACATGTTTCGGGCTCAGATTTAGAAATTGTGATTCATCACCGTATAATCCTTCTGAAATACCGTTGCGTATTATTGCAAGTGAGCCCGTGGCATTTTGATGTGGCTTAATATACGTTTGGGTTTGTTTCTTTGGTTGATAACAGACAGGTAGATGGGATAATGCGCTTAGAGAAGTAAGTGAAAGACTCCAGACTTACAGACCTGCTGTGTTGGAATTTCTAGTCGCATTCCCTGCAGGTTGCTGCCATACTACAGTATGCTAAGATTTTGCATTATGTATTGGCCTTAATGTTGTGTTTTGCCTCAGACTTCCACTCAAAGTTTATGAAGCAATAAGCTTCTTTTGCAAAAAATTATTTAGAGACAGCTATTTCTACTTCTGTATACTATACTACTAAAGTACCAGAGGCCGGTGTGAATATAGTATACTTAGCCATCCCTACTATATATATGATACTCATACTACTATTCTTCTGTAATCCAAGCAATACATCATAACCATGTATATATCTGGTGCTATAATTCGATGTTAGAATACTGGCAATGTTGAATGTACTGTACGTCATCCCTGCATTACATTGACCACCCTTGCTACGAGCAAGCTCCCTGCGATTTCAACTTCTCTCTACACTAAGCAGTTGAACTGTATCAAAGTAAGTTAATTCTGCTCCACAACTAATCTCTCAATATCCCCTGGGAGTGGTTGCTCATTGTAGGAAGGTGTCATTGTAAACTCAGTTGGTGGCGCTCTTCTCAATTTCCAGGGGGAGGGTTGGTCTAGTGGTAGCGTGCTGGACTGCCAATCGCTGGGTCCAGGGTTTGAATCCAGCTCTTGCCGGTTCCCTAGGCCTATGTTGGATGGCTGTTTCAATCATTCTTCGCCTTATTGCCATGTCCTCCTCCTGTCCTAATTAGCCAACCAAGTGCATAAATACAGGACGTAAAGCCCCAATCATCCATCCATCTCTTCTCAATTTCCAAGTATCATGTTCGATTCCAGATCTGGTCTGGTCATCCTTTGCCTTATCGCTCTGTCATCTCCGTATCCTTATTGTCCTATCAGAGTGTATAAGTGCAGGATATAAAGCCCTAATCATCCATCAATCTAAGGGAGGAGATGCTTGTCACTAGGATCATTGTACGGTGTTTTTCATAGCCTAAGAATGATGTCGCCTGATGAATTACCAAACTTATTTTTTAAATTAACTCATTGTTGCCTCTGTTGTGTGAACCTGCAATAAAATGCCAGTATGATTTAGTTGTGCACTGAAACCCTGTGTATATGACTTGTACATTTGATTGATGGAGCAATATGATTACCTTTAACACCCATTTCCCATTGCATTTCAGGCCGAGGAGTACCTTGATAACCTGGACCTTCAACTGGGAGTTGATTTGTGGTTCACTGAGGAGGAGTTTGGGTATGTGCATATTTTTCAATGTTAATTGCTTAGCACAATTTAAGAGGGCGATATTCTTATCTCTGATCTGAGTCTTATCAATACAAATATCCTCAGAAGTTGCCCTGATCCTGAACTTCCTGATCCATTGGACTTGAAAACATAGACTTGAATTTCTAGACAGTTTAGTTTTCCTGTTATTGTGAATTTAGGGTAGCTTAGTTGAAGTTACTTATGTTGTCACAATTTCTCATATATTTACTGTTACACAGATCTTCAATTGAATCTTTAATTTGAATTTTACGTCTTATACCTGTTTAAGTTCAGAAAATATGCTAATCATCATATGCTGCTTCTTTGCAATGGTCAATATCTTAGAGGTTCTGATCCCTGCCTTGGTGCTCTTTAGCTTTCCTCCACCTATGTCAGTTTGATATGTCAATATTATTGCTGTCAATCACTTGAGTTAATGTTTACCAACAAAGACAGAGATGTGTTGTCTATCACTGACCATCAGATATATTCTAAATGCGATTTCATGGCTCACTCGCCTTTGGTAAGCGGCTTATGATGATTTTATGGTCATTGTTTTTGTCAGGGACATCGTTGGTGATGCAACATGGGTCAAATCTCTTGGATTATGAGAATGACAATTATTATAACACTTCTGATTCATTAACCGAGAATATCGTAATTTCTGATCCATTGACCCTATTGTCATTTGTCGTAATGTGTCATATGACTTACAATATCACTCGTCATCTTTATGAAATCCCATTTTAATTGGATGGCTAATTAGATAGGTAGTTGAATGTGGCATTTCAAAAGTTGTTCAATGGCTGAAGATTAATTATGTCAATTAATAATGTTGACAGAGATAATGCTTATCTATCTTTGTTTATCTGTTGTTTACAGTAAGCCACTCAAGTTACCTGTAAAGTGATTATCCAATCAACTAAGACCTTGACATCTATCCATGTTATGATGTCAGATGATAGGAATATCATAATCAAAATATAATTTATTATGCATACATGTTGGATGATATTGTATTTCATGTTTCTTGGTTGGCGATTGTTTTGATTTTTGCAATTTATCGATTTGAATCATGATTTGGATAATCAAATCATGATTTTAATGCATTAAAAATCATGATTCAAATTGTATTGCAGTTAATAATTCCAATTGATATATTTCTGCTGAAGTTCTATTGGCAGTTCTTGGTCTTTTCGGTTTGAATAAAGTAAAAACACTTTTGCCTTATCAGTAACAAGTCTGCGATGTTTACACTAGATTAGGTGAATAAGCAGTAAAGAAAGTTCCAAGGTACGATGGAATTACATAGCATACAAAGCGCCTAGTGCTACGATATTATATATGCTGCAGCAATGAATCATATTGATTTGAGACACCTTGAGGAGTTGACGCTTCATTTCCTATTATAATTATTTATGGCCGTATTGATTGATATGAATATATCATTGCTTGTATTGTGTTTGCTGCTTTCCATGTATACTTTCTCAAATAAGGACCTGCCTCACCAATTGAGGGCCTTCTCCTGCTTGATTGATTGGGGGGAAGGGTTGGTCTAGTAGTAGCGTGCTGGACTGCCAATCGCTGGGTCCAGAGTTCAAATCCAGCTCTTGCCGGGTCACCTGGGCCTATGTTGGACAGCTGTTTCAATCATCCTTCACCTCATTGCTGTGTCCTCCTGTCCTAATTAACCTACCCAGTGCATAAATACAAGACATAAAACCCCAAACATCCATCCATCCATCTCCTGCTTGATTGATAGATTATTCATTTTATTGCTTATTGTAAAAAAACTAAACAAAAAAGTAAGTAGAACTATAAAAGAAATACGTTGAGCTAAGAAACTCCCTATGACCTTATGCCAATTAAGGGCCAACCTAAAGCTAAGTTGGATTACTGATAGATAGATGAGTTAGATATGGTAAGTGCAGCCCTCTAAGCCCAGTTCTGGGAGCTCACGAGGGTTGATTGATGAGACTGGAGAGAGCGCGGGAGTCCTCAACATGTTACACATTTATCCCCATGTGAGGGATCTTTTGCTTGCCCAGCACAGACACTGACACAAGGGGCAGCCAATTTAACGTCTCATCCGAACAACATCCAGCTGGGATTTTGCTCATGAAGGTTCACTGAATATTTCGGGTTCCCCACCCGGGGTTCGAACCCATGCAGGCAAAGACCTTCAGCAGAGCAGGCGGGCACCTTAAGCACTCTGACATGTGACTGTTTAAGGCGATAAATTAACAAATTGTGTCCATTAATGAATGTTGTATTTGTTGTCTTTGCAGTCCAGAGCAGCAGGAGAAATTCCAGTGTGTGAGCCAGCGCACTTTACGACTGCATCTCCACGTAGCCAAAGGTCTCCACCACCACGTTCCTGTCCTCTTCGACTACTTTCACCTCTCCACAATATGTATCACGGTTCACGCCACGCTTGTTGCCCTCCACCAGCCCTATATGAGGTAAGACTTGACTTCAAATTTGAAAATTGCCAACTTCATGGCTCATATGAAGCAATGTTTTGTCTTTATGGATTGTGTTCAATGTGTGCAGTGCTCAAACACTGATTTGAAAAATTTACCACAGAGACACACAAAAATTGGTTTGTAATTTAGCACAGCGTCATTTTAGGCGAGAACAATTCCAAGTGTATAAGGCAGTCTATTGAAAACATCCATTGCTAATCCTGAATTAATTTAAAAATAATTATGTTTACAAAAAAAATTGTTGATTTGGGTATGGAATCATAAAACAGTGTGAGTCGTGTTGTGTCTAAGATTCTCAAGTGTTTTTGCTTTGTCCCTTATCTGATTACCAAGAATTCTGATTCATTTTCAGAAAATATTTATCTAGTTATTGGAAAAAAAATCCTGTTGTTACATTTGAATAGCCTGTTAAACAGGAAGACAGTTAATGAAGCACCTTTCCAACACTGTGTACAATATGTATTTTCAGGGCATACTACCCGCCGTACGCCGTATTGTTTGTTTTCAAGTGCTGACATGCATCATACAGGTTTTCACTTGTCTATGCCATTTGACACAACTCAATTAACACAACAATGAACTGGCTAAATGGCATCATTATATCCATATTTGTGATGATAACACCGCCTTGGAATTTAATGTACTAGTCCTTCAAGGCTGTGGTATATTCAATAGATCAATCTTTCCCTACATAGGAAAAAGTTTGGTGTCATGACAACCTATCAATAATATTGAGTCTTTGCTTTAAGATAAAGGCTGTTTACTGTTTAGTAGTGTTAGAATCCAACTCTGTGAGTGATTTATAATAGATGTAATTCAATTGTACATTTCTGATACCCTGATGACTGTGAGTGTGATATGAAATGGTCTAAGGGAATGATCATCGCAAGAAGCTGGATAAGAAAAACAAATAGAAGTTAAATAAAATATTTATGTAAAGTAGAGACATTTTACCTGAATAAAAGTAGGCTCTCTTACCCAGTATACTGAAATGAATTAAAATGTACTCATATATACACAGGTCTATGTTTGCACTGTGCTGGTCTTTCATTTAATCTTCATTAATGTTTCAGTATGAATACCAAAGCTGGCTACACAAAGAGTTCCTCGACATTAGAGTCGGTCCTTTTTGGATCCAAGCCGTCCATTTCTACTGTAAGTGTTTTGTGATGCATTTTGTGCATGCTGCTTTGAGCCTTTGATGCTTAAGTTTTCGATTTAGTGGGATTTAAAAAAAATTATTTAAATTGAGAGACTTGCATATAATGTGACTTATTAATCATTGTTTATGCTCTTGCTATTTCTCAGTAATGATGGCAAATTTTGAGTAGATCTCTGAACGAAAGAATGCATGGGCCAAGTTAAGCAATAAGAAATTATAAAGCAGATAAAATTTTAATGCTTAAAGTTGTATGATTGTGATATTGTCAATCTGCTTGTCTCTGAATTGCCTAAAAATGGGTATCCTCAATAAATATCATTAAATCTTTTTTCATTATGGTGAGGTTGGGAAGTTCCAGTAGAGATTATAATCAAACCCATCTGAAGATTGAATGTTTTTTACTTTAATTGACTTCAGAACAACAAGTATGCAGTCCAGCGGAAGTTTGAGCAGGCTCAGATCATGCACCGCGCTATTTGCCAGATCCTTCTCTCTGCTTACGAGAGTTTGCAGTCTACGCTAGAGACATTTAATGCAAAACTACCGCCTAACCAGAGGCTGAAAATCGGTAAGTTTATTGAAAAGCTGTATCTTTAACCCTGGGGGGTCTTAAATTAGTCACAATGCAACTAGCCTATTGCTGATACTGATATTCTTCAGCTTTTAATCATGCCAAACTACACTATGCTCATCTTGCGCCTTAGCTTGTGCAGTCTATGTGTGTTACTACTTGACTTATTTTTAGCACAATTTTATTTTCTTCGCAAATTAGGCGATGCATACATAATAAGCGCGCATTGATGCTGTGTTGATTTTCAATTGCTTACACTAAGTTGTAGATTAGAACTCCACTCTATAGAATCTATATCATTAACCTCAGTACATTTACAATTTATTTCCAATTACATTAATTTAAAATACGCACCCTGATTTGAAATATATTTTTGTTCCATCAATATTGTTGCGTGATATTATTTTCCACTCCTTTGTTTGAACCATCACATATTGATTTTGCAGCTGACAATTCTACTTTGGCCCTTTTTGGAAATAGAAGTTTGGGTAATGCATGCAATATGTCTATTATTTAAAACGCTTCTTTTATTCTGTTAAAAGTTGCACTTTCGAGGTATTCTGCTATGTTGCGCAGTGTCGCTGTCACAGCTTTAGTCAATCTTTACCTAGCATGGAATGGATGTCCCAAAAAAGAAAAAAATATCCTGTGGGTTTATTATAAAGAATGTTAAGGTGTAAGGTTTTTGGTGAAAAGGTTTTGCATTGAGATAGCACTGTTGTCGTCTGACATTGTGTATAGAAATAAAAAGTGTGTGTTATACAATGTGTTATAATGTCCTCCCAAATAGTTATTGCTTCCATATTGCAAAGCGAGCTCATTCCTGACACCAGTATTAAAATGATGATCTTGGAAGTTCCGCCTGTATCATCAAAATCAAGTTATCAAGCGAAATGTTTTTTGTTGGGGGAGGGGCCCTTCCTATTGCTCATATGCATAATAGGTTGATGCTTCATTCAGGAATTTATGTATCGGTAAAATACATGGACATTAACTGAAGTGTTTAGCCGTAAATGCCGTAATGCAAGGGGTTTAGCAGCTTGCCTGACTTGAAACCCTGTTTTTCTTAATGGTCATTGTCGTTTGTTAACTAAATTCACCCTCCTATATGATTCCCTGTTGATCACTAAATCATTTCACTTATTTCCTCTTCTTTCCACCAGGATGCTCTGCCTTCCAAGGTAACTCTCCTGCAACCTTTTTATCACTCAATGCAAAATCATTGGATCAAATTTGATTGGATGTCACACCGTGTTCACCTAGGTTTAATTTCATGCATCATACACCAAGTTACGAATACAACTTAGGCTGGCACCCTGTAGTACAGGGGGTAACAATAAGTGCTCTCAATGTTGGCCTGCACTGGCCACTGCAACTGGTGCTTAAGCCCGACATAAATATCTAGTTTCTCGGATTGCCTGACCCAACAGATTTTTTGTCTACAAAGAAAAGGGAAAAAAAAAATTTTAATTTTAATTGACATTAAAATTATTAAGATCCAATTTTTTCCCCAATTTTGGCCGGCAATGGTCACTGCAACTGATGCTTAGGTCACACATAATACATTTCTAGCTTTTTGGACAAACCAGAGTTTCTGCCTACAAAAAAAGAGAAAATATCTGAGAAAGCTAAAGATCAATTATGTTTGTCCTCAACTGTCTTCCCAGTGATCACTTCTGTGTACTTAGCTGAACACAATTCATGTTAGAATCTCTCCCTTCTGATATACTCATATATTCCATGGAGTCGCCCAGTAGTTCCTTGATTGTAGTGTATAAGAGAGGTCAGCACCAGTGGTAGTGGAAAAGTGCGAGCCAGCCTTGCAACTACGATCCCTATGCTCCATGCGTGATGGGGCTTTGAAGACCAAAAGACAAAAAACTTTGGTGTGGTATTTTAAGACGACTTTGGTAACTCATAGTGGTTTTAGGTTTGTTTTGTTATTTCTCAGTGAAGGGTACGTGACTTTGTGTTGTCGTCTTAGGGTAGAACTTATTTCTGAGACTTTCGGTGTTGTGGTTCATCAACATGGGTGTTCTGGAGACTGTTATTAATTTCTGGACTACAGTGACTGTAACATGGTTTTCAATACTGGTGTTGTAGTTCAATGAATTTGCCTCTGTCTTAATGTGCTTAATGTCTCAATTATTTTCTGATTTGATACTGTTAATAAACCAAAGTTCAGCCTTACTCTTCGCAAAAACATGAATTTGTACTGACTGGTGGTGTCCTCTGGTGTATTTTGCAGAACACATCAACTGCCATGAGAAGCTCCGGTTGATGACATCTGTGATGGAGAAATTAGAATCGGAGGAAGAAATCTTACAAAGAGCAACAAGTGACATTGCCACTCTGTGTGCGGAAAATGTGATCCTTTGGTCTCAGTTCATTGAGATTGTCAATCAAGAGAAGATTACCTTTATGATGGCCAAGGAGCACCACAATATGAGGGTAAAGCATAAGGAGTGATCAATGTATTTATCAGAGTCTTTTAAGTGTTGCTATATGGTTACAAAAATTATGAAGTAAACATGTGATCTTACTATTTTCAATAGCTGTAAAAAATGCGTAAATTCTGTCTGTTAAATGATGAATTCAATAAACTGTTTTGTGTTAATACATCCCCTTTAGAGTGTAAGCCATGTGTAATTACTGAGTACACACTACACAGTACCCACCTTTCAATGTTGATGCTTTGATTCTGAACTGTCTGTTATTTTATCAATGTTATTTGTTTTCACACAGGTTAAGAGATTTGCAGAATGTTTCTTTACTTGCGAATCATCCCTGAATGCCGTGTTGTCGTGCTATGACCCTCAGTAAGTCTTCAGAAATTTAAAGAAATATTTTGATGAGTAAATTTGGAATAAGAATATGATATACGACAATGATAATATATTGATTGATGTTTTGGTTAAGCCGCCGATATATATTGAGGGCACATGCTGGTCGAAAAATGTGTGTATATTGTCCAGAAGAAACTGTTGCAGCTGGAGTTATGAAATTTTACACAGGTCTTCAGTGCACCAAATTATGACCCTCCGTGAAATTTTAAGTTCCCATGGTTACGGTTGCCATGGCAACAAAGAATTTTTAATGTTTTTAAGTATTCAGCCTTACAAAAAATTCATCTCAAGACTGAGCTATCAGAATAACCAGAACTCATTTATTTTCATTATTTGAGGTATTCGGATCCGCAATAAGACTATTTTCAAACTAAAAATATGTTTTTATAGGGTTTTTCTGGGTTCACGAACATGGGACTATGGAGCTTATTCACTATCTTTCAGATTCGAATCGCTGTCTCACGGCCTTAGATCCAAATACAGTTCTGAAAATAGCCTTATTGCGGAAGCAAACTTGTCAGTAAGCAGCATGCCAAAATTCATTACGATGCCTTCAGAGGTTTTTGAGATGAATTTTTTGTAAGCACTCAAAGTCACTCAAATTCGCAGTTTTCGGAAAATGACAAAAAAAGGAAATAAACTCTTAATAATTTTAACTGTAAAGGTAAGATTGGCAAGGTTGTTTACAGGGTTAGAATGGGAATTTTTGCCAAATGTCAGTGGCATTTGTTGTCTGGACATTTGTATTTATTGAAACTGTCAAAGTCAGAATTTTCTTTTTCTAAAAATATTTCACCATTTTTCGACCAGCATGTGCCCTTAAGTTACAAGCAAGCAGGCGTACATTTTAAGTTTAGATTGGTAGTTTACTATTCACTTTACAGAATTTGTGATCTTAATGAGGCCAGAAAATAAAAGCTGCGGATGAGGCAGTAATACACTGTCAAAAAGATAGCATATGTCACTACTACTTAGACTATTTGAGATCGCTACCACAAAAATTAATGGTTCTTAATTGGTTTTCAGAGTTCACAGTCATGTTGACCTGGTGAATTTAATTCGGGCGTCAAACTATAACCAAGGTCTGTTGCCACTGCCGGTCGAATGTCTAGAGAATGATGGGGATCACACAATGTTGCCCATCATTTTTGAGGACATTTATTGTGAAACACCCATCGCAAGGAAATGTAAGTGTGAGTTATTTTGAATATGTCTAAAAATATAATAAAAAAATATATATAATATTGATTTTTCCTTCAGTAGATAATGAAGTTGAAGTGATATTATGTATTAATATATTAATGGAAAGGGTATTAGCATATAAAAATGATGTAACCAAATATGTTCGTGCTGTGGTAATGTGACATCATGTATCGGTTCAATTGAAGAGTCCAACCAGGACTAAAAATTCATAACTAATTCTATTACGGAGATGCTGTATCATTCTGTTCTCCAAGATCCTATTTGTGTTTAAACCTCTATTGAACTTTTATAAATTCATTTTCAGTTACTCTTGCGCCATCAGAAGAAAGTGACAAGATGCGTTCTTCAGAAAGTCTTCCAGTTCGAAAAGGTAGCAAAAGTTCAGACAATTCTTCAGTGCACAGTGGTGATTCTGCTTCTCCCCATCAACACCGGCAAAAGTTGAAATTCATCAAGAACATTAAGCCAGAGGCATTCAGGCGGCCGTCATCGCTCATTGAGGGAAGTGGAGGAGCTGCATTAATTGGCGGCAGTGTCGCTCTGGACCAAAATCGCTGTGAATTAGTCGGTTATCGTAAGATAGGAGGGGATCAGGTGATTCCTCCTGCCCCTGTGTTTGAACTTGGGACGTTGAACAGAGATTTAACGGAAATGTTAGAGAGAGACATGGCCCTGTATGCTGCTGCTTCATTACCGAGTCTAATGCCGAGGGGACGAATGGGAATGTCGAACAGTGAGTCTATGCCCGAATTGCACAAAGGCCCGACCCTCCTAAGCCCGTCTCCGGATCAACCTCCAGAAGCTGCCAATAAATCGCTTGGGGCTGATAGAAATACACAATTAGCTCCTGATACTGGCCAGAGCGGAGCTGAACCAACGTCAGTGTCCGATTCTCCGTCAGATTCCAGCAGTCTGATGCATGTGGAGAATGGATATGTTAGCACCAACAGTGAAACTGAACACTGCTCACCCCTACAGGAAGAAAAGGCAGGTGTCGATTACAAACTGCTGGCTGACTCTATATCTCAGGCACTTGGGGAGCCCGAAAAGAAGGACCCCAAAAGCGCTAGTGATAGCAGTGGCCTCCCTCCTCTAGTCGTAACTTCGCAGCAACAAAATAACACAGGTCCCAAGCCCTCCAGTGACTGCTTCTCTTCTAAATCTCAAAGCCAGCCATGTGATAAACCCACTCCCACGGTCATTTTAGGCCAAGGGGGTGGCATTGGTGGCATTCCTTTGCTGGCTGACTCTCCCTCCTCTAAAGACACTGGCTTCGCCACTGGCAGTAACTCCCTCACTTCAGTCAACACGGACTCATCGTCTGTTCCTCCTCCGACGCAGCGCCAGACATCGAGTGACTCCCTCGTGGGAGAGAAACTGTCCTTTATGGAACTGATCAAGAAGGAGAACGAATTAGAGTCCAAAGCTCGTAGTTTATCCGCTCCCATGCAGCCCACTTCAGCCACGTCGTCTCAAGTCAGTCTTGGAAACGTCTCGTTGGAGAGTGATGATGCGAAAAAGAAAGACTCTGACAAACCCATCACCAACCAGCCTCGAAGAAGCTCATCTCTGACCATGTCTGCCTCCGTACCCGAGTTGTCTACTGTTCACAAGGAGCAGAAGCTAGTCTCTCCTGTAGGGGACAGCACCATTAAGTAAGTTCTGATTTGCAAAAATTTGAAAATCTAATGTCATCATATTTTTGCAGGCTTACCTGTAAGTTCTCAAAGAGTGTTTGAAATTATGTGTGTTGCTTAAACTAAATTAAATTTAGAAAACCAAGCATGGTCTGCTTGAAATTGGTCAAATATTTTCTGAAACTCGTATGTTATTCTGTTAGAATATTGTAAAATCCATGCGCAGTCTACCTAAGTACAAAAATGACTCTCTTTGCTTATTATAGGTCTTGGCTCTTTTAGAATATGAGGCTCAAATTTAAAGATACAAGCCAAATAAATAATATAAATAAACTTCCGCCAAAGTAAGAAATCATGGCTGATCTATCATTTGTTCCTTTGTGTCCATGTGATAGAGCTCTTTTTTTATCTGTCCTTGACACATTCCATAAATATACATACAATTTATCTTCAGACAAATTTCTCATTTCTATTCCTGTATTTCAGCTTTATCACTGCCAAGGAGAATCTTCGGAAACTTATGCGATACAGTGGACACATTTATAGGTAAATGATCCATTATTCTTCCCTGTATGCATTAGATTTTGAATGTTTATTTGTTACTGTTTAATTAGGTTCGATTTACTTTGATTGTTTGAAGTTTGTGTTTCCATCGTTATTGTTCCTGGTTAAGAACTTTTTGAATTGTTGTTTTGTTTTTCAACAGTGACTTTCCTAGCCAGGCGTCTAGCACTCCGTACTTTTGGCCTCCTGATAGTTTACCACCGGGCAGTGATGAAGGCATTCACTTGATCATTTGTGTTCATGGGTTGGATGGTAAGTAATGCCCAGTTTAGGAAATGAGGAACTGCTGCTTATAAGATGCTTGAAAGACCTATTAGCCAGTACTGGGCAGTGAAAAGATAATAAAATGTAGTTAGTTACAAAGAGGCAAATGGAGATTTCCATATTAAAATTGTAATATTGTTATGAATTTGTAACTTGACCAACTGGTATCAACGATTTGACAGGAGTCAAATATGACTATATCTCTTACCTAGTTTTATTCAGTTGGTGGTATTAAATCTATTGTAATGGCAAAACAATTCTTTTTTAGTAAAAAACATGATAACTCAAACAAATTTCTCCTCCCCTTCCAGGTAACTGTGCTGATTTGAGGTTGATCCGCACATACATGGAGATGGCAACTCCTGGTGGTCGTTTGGACTTCTTGATGTCTGAGAGAAATCAGGTCTGTAGAGCTTGAAGTTTGATGGTATTTAAAAAGTAGATAAAGACCTAATCCTTCTTCATGTGAGTCATGAAATTTGTTGATGATATTATAGAACACCGAGAGAAAGACCATGAATTTAACTGAGTACTGACTCCAGTCCACTTTCAGTAAATATTTATTGATCTATGTAATTATTCCCTCTTCAGTAACTTTAAAAATTTCCTGTTATTGCATGATGGAATCAATCAGATTGTTTGATGTTTTCCAGCCGGACACCTTTGCTGATTTTGAGATGATGACGGACAGATTAGTAGCGGAGATCATGTACCACGTGGAGATGTATGGCGTCAACCCAAGCAGAGTGTCTTTTGTGGGCCATTCGTTAGGAAACCTCATCATTAGATCAGCTTTAGGCCGGCCGGAGATGGCTCCACTCTTACCCAAGCTCTACACTTTCCTTTCTTTGTCTGGACCTCATCTAGGGACCCTGTACAACAGCAGTGGCCTCGTAAACATGGGTGAGTTGTTGTGTAGAAAAACTGTTGATTTAACATACTGTGAAGGTAGATCTTCAGTTGGGTATTTTCAGGATGAGATGAATTGTTTTTGTCTGTGTCTATTTTGGGCAAGTAAAAGATCCCACCTTTGTAAATTACATGTCTGTGGACTCCTCTCCTTCTCATGTCCGTACAGTCAACCCTTGCTACCTGCAAGAACTTGCCTGGGGGGGGGGGGAATGCACTGTTGTATATGTTTGTTTTTCAGAATTAATTGTTAAATACTAATTACTGTAGTAAGTCTTCTCTCATCATGTTATTTGCAGGAATGTGGTTTATGCAAAAATGGAAGAAATCTGGCTCCCTCCTGCAGCTTTCCATGAAAGACCACACAGATCCACGACAAACTTTCCTCTACAAACTTAGTACAAGACCTGGTAAGTGCTGTTGGATGTATATGATGTATCCAAAAATACAAATACATACAACCATCCCAGAACTTATCTTATTTACTATATGTACATTACCTAGTCCAGTGTCCCAACTGCACTTGTATACAGGTTGAAATGCTAGATTTTGTTATTATAAGCTTGAATCAACGGGATGATAATAATGAAGTAGTTTTAGTGCATATTCTATTGACTCATTTTCATATTCAATTAACTCATTTACCTCTGCAATATCATAAAAGTGAACCATAACCTGTTTCCTTTTTCGAGAAAAATGTCCTGGATTTCTTTTTATGAAAATTGATCCATCTTTTCTTTTATGGTCCATGTAAATTTGAGGTTAAACTGTTTCCCACCAGCTGTGTTGCCAATAATTGAATCAGCAGGTGAGTCCAGTCAGTTCAGGCATTGGGAAGCAACAATCTTAACAGAGATGCCTTGTGGAGAGGCAACTGCCCCATTAGTTGACATTCATAAGCAACATTCATGCAGGACATGATGTTATCCGGACTGTATGTTCAATTGTCTGTCCCCTTATGAAGCAGTGTCTGTAGTAGTCAAGCGGAAGGCCCTACACACTGTCATGGAGTAAATGTGTAACATGTTGCGGAACTTGCGGACGCCTCCTTCTCTTATCATCAGTCAACCTTTCTTTAGCAGCAAGGATTTGCTTCAAGGCCACAAAATCCTAATTTACTCCCAACTTCCTTGTAGGACTGTATTTTAACTAAATATTTAATTCATAATTGATGCGATTTGTTTCCTATTTCAGGAATGGAATTTTTCAAGAACATTTTATTAGTGGGGTCGATACAAGACAGATACGTCCCTTTCCACTCTACGAGGATAGAACTGTGCAAAGCAGCTGTCAAAGATACTTCAGGTTTAGGTGAGGTTTATGATTTTCTTTTCTCGTAATGATACAGATAACAGGCATTTACAATTGTACTCACTTAGCGGCAGCACATACACTGCACAGTCCCATTGGTGCTGGGGCATAACAATATTTGCAGACTGCTCATCATCTTAGAGCTCGTCTTCTGTATTAAACTAGGGGGAGGGTTGGTCTAGCGGTAGCGAACTAGGCTGTCAATCGCTGGGTTTAAGGTTCGTATCCAATCTCTGGCTTGGTCACTGGGGCTTATGTTGGCCAGCAGTTTCAATCATCCTTCGCCTCATTGCCGTGTCCTCCTCCTGTCCTAATTAGCCCACTAAGTGCATGAATACAGGATGTAAAGCCCTTATCAACCATACATCCATCCACCAGCATTTAGGGTTGTGCACGCAGACTGGCCTGCACACAATAATTTACAAACTGCTCATCATCTAGGAGCCCACTTTACTAAACTTTTCTGGTCATAATAGATACAACTGTATTGAGTTTCCTGTTCTGGTCTGAGAATACCTGCTCCAATGCTTTCTCAATTGGGAGCAGTGTTTCCCAAACCTGGAATTGTCAACCTTGCAGATAAATTGAATGTAAGAGAAGTGAGCTCTGAGACTAATGATAGAATAAGCTTGTGCAAAATGTTAGTAATGCCTGTGCACTGATGTACAGTGTACACCAGTGCACAGGCATTACTAACAGTGTACACTGTACACTGCTCACCCTTATCCAAAATGGACACTACGAGGAGGGAAGCTCTCCGTTCTCCCGTCCCCATGTCTCATTCATTCCTCAGCACTGGTCCAGGAACAAGAGAAAAGGGAATTATCACTGGTAATTTACCAGAGATGTCCACCATAGATCAAGTTTAAGAGTCAACTTGAAGGAGCTCCAGAGTCACAATTATCCTGTCCATGATACTGATGCATATTAAACCAATGAATAGTAATGAGACATTACTGATGCAAAAGACTGTGCTATAGATATGCTAAGTAGATACATCATGTATATGTAAGCGAAACAATAGGAAATGGTGATATGGTGATGATTGTCACATATATTTTGCAAATATGTACATATTAATTGCCTTTGCATTATGTCACAAGATTTATGGGTGCCATAAACAGGTTTAAACTGATTGTTTTTTACCCACATACGTTTTTTGAACGATTAGAACAATTAAAGTGATATGTGCACTTCAGAAATACAACATTGGAGCAGTTGAGAAAATTTATATTCCCTCAGTCTATTTAAAAAAAAGATATTCCATATGAATATTTTATCCACTTTTAAGAATTCAATGGACTTTTCTGACAAAAGAAGATTAACTTTTTACTGAGAAATTTTGTATTATTTTAATGAAAAAGGTGCAACTTTTCAGTGTGTGCAATAATATTGAAAATATGCACATACATGTATATATTGTATATTTAATAAGTATTGACTTTGAGCTACCTTGTAAATGTCAACATCCTACATAAAATGTTTAATCTGGGAAATTTGCCGGGGTGTCCCGGATTATGGGATTAAGTTTCGCTCCGATTTATTGACTTAACGTCAAAACGTGTTTGCTTTGTTGCAGGTGGTGTATATGCTGAAATGGTCAACAACATTCTGCAGCCTATCGTGTACAAAAATGACGTGAGGATTGTCAGGTTTGACGTATTTCATGCCTTGGCCAACACTGCCAACACCCTGATCGGACGGGCGGCTCACATAGCTGTGTTGGACTCTGAACTCTTCATTGAGAAATTCATTCTTGTTTCAGCCCTCAAATATTTCCAGTGATGCAATTAATAAATAAGTACTCTCAAATTATATCTATCTATTAAATTATTATCATGGCGCAATTATAAAGCCCTCAAATCACCACATACATCCGTTAAATGAGTTCCGATGCATGCTACATCGTGTACATGAAAGTAGTGCTTTCGAAGCACCGCATGAAAAGGCAGAATGCAATGCTTGTCACATGTTCACCACACAAATAGGCAGTGTACATATCGATTTGCAATATTTATTCTTCAGTGGCATCATCGTTTTATGCAATCTGTTAGATGCTCTTTTGTTTGCTATTAATTTACCACTGTTGCCTTCATTCTTGCTGGTTAGCCTCAATTTCTTGTAAGTTAATTTCTGATACAACTTTTAGATGTACTCGTTCTTTTCACCTGATGTAAACTCTCGGTGTGGCCTATCTGATGCTGAACCCCTATCTTTGTGGAATCCTAATTCTGCAAATCATAAAGTTATAAGTTTAAAATGACAAGGAGGTGCTCTTTACAACAGCATATCACTTTTATTGCTTCAGTACTTTTCACTGTTCTTGTTAAGATCATTTCTGCCAATGTTAGGTTAATACAATGTAATTGAATCGTGAAAAGATGATTTGTCTGAACTCTTAAAATGTAGCATACATTTTATTCTGTTTTCTCTAATATTACATATGTTATCTTGGTTAAAACTTTCATTGTATAATACCATTGATTGATAAATTAATAGTTAATTGCCCATGATGAATATTATATGAAAAAGTAACCTTAATTTCCTATTTTCTCTCTGCCCTGAAGTTATATCATTGCTGAAATATATGGGTTTTATGTCTTTTTGTGATTGCATAAATATTGTTTTTGGGTGTGTCACAGTTATGCAATTTAAGTCTTGCAAACTCAAATTCAAAGTTGGTTGATGGTGAGGTGATTTGCAAGACAAAGCAACTTAAGCTACATATTTTAAAAATATTGACTTTCCTGTCAATTAGCAGTTGGCTGATAGCAAACTTATGTCTCTGGGAAGTAATAAATTATACAATGGAATCATGTTATAAAGCGAGTGTACTGATTGAAGATTATGAAGCAGATGTAATACAATTATTCATCACTGATTTTATGCGAGCTACTAATCGCTCTATGTATATTTTGCGTAGTGATGCACAAAGGATTATTGGAGATGTTAATTGTTATCAGATTTATTCTCTCATGCTATGTTGAAATTGAGCATTTTTTTAACAATCATGTTATGATTGAAGTGAAGTCCCAATTTGTGTAATCTCAGTATTGGATCAGTTGTTAGCTTGCCACTTAGTGATGGGACAATATATTTGTTCCACATCTGAACTGCTAAAGAAAATGCTTGCGGCCAAATATGTGAAATCTGCAGGTGCCAGATTAGCAATTTGTAAATTTACTTCAGTTTGTGTATCTGTAAATTGCCTTTGGTAGAATTATTTCAGGGTCCAGTGTTACGACATGAGTTGAATAGTGCTGAGTTTTGCCTGTTTGCAGCTTGATGTATCTACTATGTATATTTTTGTTTTGTTGATTGAGAAATCTATGGCAGTCTGACTGGTCATTGTATATTAAACCGTTTTGTTCTCTTATCCTTTTTGACAATGTCAGACTTTGCTGCAGCGCTCCTATGTGTGATCCTATTTATGCGTGACACATGTGCTGGGGATTTTAGTTTAGATGTATGTTAAGGCATTTTAGTTGTTGAACTGTGCGAACAGTAACTGCGCAAATGCTGGGTTTTATTGATATTGTTTGTAAATCAAAAGGTGCAATCCATTTCTTGTTTAACCGATCACTACTACAATACCCTCCGTATCATGCTAAATCAAATTGCGTATGACGAAAAATGGGTAGTTGATGTAAATAATTAGGAAATCTGGTCATTGATTGGTGTACAATCCCTGTTTATTGTTCGGAGCCATTTACTGATGACAAAAATGTATTTATATGAATCATGATGATATTTGTCCATGCCAACTTATCTTGTTGACTTGTTGAGGAACTGACTGTTAACGTAACTGATAGTAATTAAAATCATCTGCTACTACAGGATATACTGTCTTTATGGGATGTAGTATATATTTTTCTGCAAAGACTTATATAAGATTTAACTGTGTCAATCATCCTTGTCGTTGTGTTGTGGAATTATATGATATTTGTGGTGCATAAACCTGATATCCTGTAATACCTGACATATACTGCATTACTCACTTCTTGGAGATGCTAATATCTATTAAATTAAAAAGATGCATGTGTGTAAATATATATTAACTACTCTCTCAATCTCAATAGCTGTCTCTTATTGATTTGTTCAAGCCATCCAGCCTCAATGGACAGCAATAAGCCCGGACATTGTCAATGTTTTTATGCAATAGCTATGTTTGTCACACATGTAAGTTATATAACTAAGCTCATGTCAATTTCATTGTTAAATTATTTGTAAGTTTCTTTGTAAATTTCTTTGTAAATTTCAAAGTCACAACCAAAAAGTGCAGCATTTCACTAAAAAAGAAGACTCGCAGAGGGATTCTACTCTCACAAAGGGAATCTCTTGGTTAAATATATATCTACATGGTCACATACTACACATTAATTACATACAATTACACATGAATGATGCATTTTAATTACACAAAGTGATGATTGTACTGAGTTGTGTGAAAGTCACCTGTGATAGTAAGATAATCCTACAAGTTTTCTGTTGGTTCAAACAAGCCAGGGAGTAAATTATTGTTATTTAAACATTATAATGGATATTATAATTAATTGATATTATAATGAATATTATAATGAATCTGATGTTAAATCCACACACATTTCATTGTCATCTAGCTATTCAGTGTTATCAAATTGTTAGTTGTTTTCAAATATTATAAAGCCAGTCCACAAAGGAATCTATTCGTTTGATTGTTCTTTAAAGTTCTTTGAAGATACACAAAAAGATTAGCTTCTGTGAGATCCTAGAACCCATTTCTCTTTGTGTGTCTAGTGCAACATGCAAAACAATGTGATTTGTTGAGTAAGCAAAGTTTTATTTGAAGTGGTCCTACACTTTGATCTAATAGGACATCATGATGTGTCCGGTACAAAATGCTGCTCTGCAGAAGTATCAAATTTTCATTTGATTTATTGAAAATATTATTAGATTTACTCCCATTACAATTTGTGATATTAAAATGCTACAACTCCTTAACCTCAGTAGCATGTGAATTTCATCAAATGTACGACTTTGGAGTGGTTCTGAGGTACATATGTGGTATTTCTTTCGAGTTTGGTCTCTTCTGAATTGTCCGGTTAAAATGCTTCACTATTTGTGCCAGGCGAGGGAGCTGGTACAACATTTCACTGGGGCTGCTCCATTTCATGTCTGCGCATACATGCATTTCTTTGAATTCCTGCACAGTTCTTCGGAGTTCTACCGGTCACAGACCTGATAGGCAGCTGTCCTGGTGCCCTGGATGTCAATTTGATTCCCTGTTTCATTTTAATTTCGCCAGTCTGCTCTCTTGCCTGCTTCAACTGGCTTGTAAGTCTGCCTGTGCACCACTTGCATAGCATGTGAATTTCATTGATGAATACAGCTGCAGTTCTTTTCAGAAATGGAAAATTTGTTGATCTGCAGTCAATTGCATTTCGATATTAAAATGCTGCACCGCATCGCTTTACGTAGCATGTGACTTCATCAAAATATGTTTTTTTGGGTTATTGGAGATGTTCCGCTTTCTGTGATTTATCAGTAGTCCTAAACCAATTCATTCTAGAGTTGGTGCTTGTAGATTGATTCCTGTAAAAATTTGAGTTAAAATGCTTTGCCTTGCGAAGTATGCGATTTCATCAAAATGTATAAGACGACTGGAGTGGAGATGGTTCTGCCACATGATTTGTCAGTATACATATTAATTGGTGCATAATATTATGGATTTGATCCTTTAAGCATGTCAGTTTCATCTAATTATGCTCTATCTTTTTAGTTTGGTATCTTCGGAATAAAATGCTTCTTCATATAAAGGATGTGAATTTCATCAAAATATATGTAAATGTTAATTGGAGAAAACCCGTGTAGCTTGAAGTTGCTTCATTGAGGTGGATTTGTGTGTTGCGTCGTCATTTCGCCCAGCATAAATGTAATCAGAAAAGGACCCAAAAAGTGCGGGGAGGGACCTTCGTAGTTAATTGGTGAAGTTGCAAAATATGTGAAGTTGCTAACCTGAGCATGGGGCTGCTTCTTGTATTTATGTCCCACTTCTTCGTGTATAGTTTGTAGACGAACCTCTGATGAGTATGTCATTCATTATGATGTCTCTGTTTCGCCAGGGAATGGCAAATTTGATTACAGAGATTGTTTGCAGCTTCTAAAATTTCTACTGACTTCAATCTGATTGCTTTATACACTACACTTAGAGCATAATGCCTCGCATGGAACTGAGCTTCTTAATCTTAGAGTCTCTTGTGTCTTGTAATTATTTGCAGTTGACCGGCTGTCTCTGTTCGGGACTGTCAAGTGGCAGCAGAATGCTGACAGTCCCTGGAAAATCGAATTGGGTCAACAATAATTTGATCTGTTTTGGACAGATCAGGTCGCACAACAGCTGTCCATATTACTATGCAAAACTACTTTTACAAAGCATGGTTGCTGGCAAAATCCAGTCCACTGCTTTGAATAATGAAAAGTTTGGAAATCATGAGACAAAAAGAAAGTTTTGAAACTTTAGCATACTGTGAAAGGGATGATTTTACTCATCAGAAGTTTGATGGTATTCAATCTACTTATGCCATTTAGTGCATGTTAAATTGTGGTCAGAAAAGGGTCCAAAAAGAATGCTTTCTCCCTTATTCATGTGTCCATACAAAGCCAATGTTTTTGCTTTGTGATATCAAAAATGCTCAATTGTATTTATTCTGTTACTTTATGGAGACTTATTAACTAGGACAACAATATAATTCACAATTTCATAAAAGCCGCGTTACACTCAGCAAAATGTCTTGTCCATGCCACAAGTGGCCCCCTCTTTACTAGCAATATATGTGAGCTACAATGTATACATCTTCCAAGATAAAAAATAGTTCCAACTTATTTTGGTATTTACAAGCTGTCTGCTTAAAATTGAAGCCAACCAAAGTCAGATTAGACACTTGCAGTGTTTTTGGAAATAAACTAGACCATCACTAAATGATGAAACTGTCCTGGTTTCTTCCACACTGTCCTGGTTTCTTCCAGAGATCGAAATTCTGTTGACCGCTCACAGGAGCTCGCGAATTTTGCACCCTAGGTGGCAGCAAATAGCGGTCAACTTGTAGACAGGTTGACCAGTATGTGAATCAAGTCCTCTTCCGCGTATCAGAGCTTGCATCTACAGTCAGTTTTTGTGTTGTGCATTTTTTCCAGTATATCAAACATGTTAATTGAATTGAATTTATTCAAGATTTGCTTATGAAATTTTATTTTAGAAACGGTTCGCAATGTTCCAATGTGTCTCTGTCAATTATCTTAATAAGTTTTTGGAGTCCCCGGTATGCGAAAATGTGGTCCAAACCCAAAAAGGGGATGTTGAACGATTGGTAACTTAGACTTCGGAGACATTACTGCTCAAAAGAATTCCAGGATCATCTATTTCACTTTCAGGCAATTTTTTTAGAGAGTAACAGAAACTTGGGTGACCCCCCGAAACCAACATTTTGTTTGATTGACAGTCTGCTACAGCCTCAACAGGGTGCATGAGCATAAACACAATCCTTGCATTTCATTGTGCAGTTTTTTGCAATGCTGAGGAGCCTGCTGGACAGTGCTGGTCGCAACTATAGGGGGATCCCATGTTGCTGTCTAACGAAGTCTCGTTTCTGTTCCAACGTGGTACATGGAGGGCCTGGTTATCACTTTTCAGGAGACACATTGTAAAGAATCTCCAAAACATGGCATCCAGCCTCCAGGTCTGGACAGTCCATCGCTACAATACATTCCTTTAAGCTTGCCTGCAGTCAACCAAGCAGTACACAGATGAGCATTATCTTGTGTGTACACAACAAAATAGTCTTCAACTGACCTTTTGTTAGGCGCCAGTATCAGATGCATAAGCTCCTACACTCCTATGCAACCCTCCATTGACAAAGCATACGTGACCAATGTGACCTTCCAGAGTTCTTTTCTGAAGCTTCATGTTTAAAATTGAAAACAAGAAGTGTTTGCTTTTTTTTTCCACCCAGACATGATGACCATAATTATCATTATGTCAGAGGTGACCTTCTTCCATCCGTAAACAATTTATGTAGAGGTCTTTGCGATGTTACACGATCATGCTCCCCGTCACCTGGCAACTCAAGTCTTGATGCACGGCAATACGGGGCAAGTGAAAGAGCGACAAGAATGAATCAAGCACATCAAAATTTGCTTTGTTCAGCTCAGCAAATTCAGCAGATATCACATTGATTTTGGGTCAACCAGGACATATAGTGTCTCGAGATGACAAAATTTTCAGGGTCTTTTGTTTTAGGTATCCCAGTTTTAATGAATTGGTCTGAAAGAGGCATACCTTTATTTTTTTAGCAGCCAGGTTAATTAAGAAGTATTTATATTCGCGCAACGAAACGGCCGAAGGCAAGAGAAGACTCAAAAATCTGTGCAGTGATGGTCTCAACATCAACAGTCCACAGTTCGGAATTAGGTCAAGTGGGTCCAGCTTCTTATCAATGATTTAGTTTCTTATTTAACAAAACATAACATATTAATCTTCAAAAGTGTCTTAAAAATTCAATTTTCTCTAATAATATATCTTGTACCAATAATTTTTATGGAATAGTTAATTATTGGCATTGACATGCTAAATCAAATTATTAACATGTGAATCATTTAATTTCAATCAGACAAGAAAACATAACAAAATTAAAGTTACATAATCTTATAAACTGATGATTATGTAACAGTGAACAGATAATCTACATGCAATGTTATTGTTCTTGTTTTACTATATATTTATACTATTAGTCTATTATGTAATGTCAACAATCTAACATAGACTTGACTTTGGCAGCTTTCAGTGCTGTCTGCCTTTTTACCATACAGCTGATTATCTATCAATCTTATGTATCTATTTAACATATCTATCTATCAATTTATCTATCTATCTGTCTGTCATTATATCTATCTATCTGTCTATCTATTTATCTCTCTATTTATCTATTTATCTATTATATTTTTTTGTCTAGTTTATCTTGCTATTCTACATTTTTCTCTGTCTATATAAGTCCTACAAAAACTTTTTAAAGTGCTGCGCGAATTTCATGGCAGTGCCATTTACATATTAATTATAACAAAAATAATTTTCAAAAGATAACTGTTAACCGATGCCATGTTCGCAGCTGGGTGTCAAGTTTTGTTTTAAACATGGAAATCTGTCAGTTATCTCGGCTTCTTGGTATGTGGTGTGCTTGGTTGCGATATCCTGACAATCAATTTTAAGCCAACTTGATTTTAAGTTTAACCTGACCGTGATAATCTCAAGCTGTGAAAAAGCAGGCTCTAACGGACTGCTTTTCAACACCCTTCGACAAACATTGCACAATGAATAAACAATAATTTTATGCTAGTTCTATATTTGCAATAGTCACACTTCAAAATATGAATAAGTGGGGAGGTCCTAGTTTTTCAGACAATTATCACCTGGTTGGCTGTGCATATCACTGTTTACAGTCAAAATATCAGGGCCTATGATATTGTAAAAAATACCACCCTTCAAGGGCAATATTTTTGAACAATGGTTATGACATCACCAGCATTTCAGCTGCCTGATGATGTCACAAACCAAGCAATGGCCAAAACAATAGGATTGTGACGTCACCTCCATTGTTGCGCCATGGTGACGTTACATTTTTGTGATGGCAGAAAATAGTCCCTCTTTATAACTGAAAATTTAGGGTAAAACCAGGTGATAAAAACAAAACAACCACGCGTCAGGGCACTTCGTACAATATCACTCACTGTTGTGTGAATTAATATCACTCTCGCCCTGCGGGCTCGAGTGATATTAATTCACACAACAGCTCGTGATATTGTTACTCAGTGACCCTGACTTGGGTTGTTTTGTTATAATACGTTGTGGGCTTTAAGATGTCGCCGATTCACGCGATTTAGGTCGAATTGACAAAACATATTTGCATTGTTAACTTAAAATCGTTGTCTAACTTAACAGTTAACACAGACAATTTGCAATTGACCAATCTCTGCTAAATTGTTAATCAATTGTAATGTCTATAGGGTCGTTCCTCTGGTACAACAATTTTCAACATGCAACGCTTTGTTTGCAAAGTACAAAGTAGCTCAAAATGAATGTAAACGTAGTACGTGGGCTCTCAAAATGTCTTTTATACATACCGGTATATTCCTCTTTATTGGTCTTACATTGCTTGGTTAATTATGCCTACAACTCATCAGTAGGCCTAAAGCATTGTTTTTATAGCCGTTAGCTTTCCACCTCCCTTTATTTGGCTTATAGGGTTTCTGTATTTTCTCTGTATATTGAGCTTATTGAAAATTTAGCAGTTGTGCACCAAAAATGTCATGATTTAAAAAAAAAACTACATTTAACATTTAAGGACACTCGTTTTTTTTTTCAAAGTCCGAATTTGTGTACACGAACTTTCTTGTGTGCATGAACTCGTCAAGTTCTCATCTTACCCTTCCTTTTTGTTGATTTTGTTATCTATTGGAAAACGGCTTAAGTCTGAAACTTATTGAGAAATTTAATCCGACATACATCTAGAAATGTTCTAGAAATGTCCTCGAAAATGTCTTGGTGTTCATCATATGCTAGAAGTACTGCCACATATCTCTCGATAAATGGTCTTGTCTAAGTTTTCTTTTCTGAATTCAATGCCTGAGTTCATTGCTGGGTAGTTTACTTTTCAGACCTTCAAGTGCATGGTTTTAGAATGTAATAATTCCTAAATATTCCACACGCTATTGGCTCATGTGATGGATTTAATTAATTTGATAAGTTCTTAAATTATTATTAAATTTTAGGTCGTTTTTGATACTTTTATGTCTTTCGGCTTATGTCCAGGGCAGGTCTTAACTTCGTATAGTCGGAAGGTCCCTCTGGCTTATAATTTTAAATTTTTAAAACAAGGACTTTTCAATTTCTTAATTAAATTTATTTTGTTGCTGACATCAATTCAGCTCGTAAGTTCTGCTTTGTATGCGAACTGAATTTGGAAAAGGAAGTCTTTGCAAAATGGTGAAATTATTTATAGCATGGATCTATAACTTATAACTATATGTTTATCGGCAGGCGATCTAAACTTTTTACATTACCGAAAATGAAACGACATGGCAACCTCTCCAATATTGCTTTAGGAGAGGAAGGTGTAGGCCTAGACTTAAGATTGTAAAAATCCACGAAAAATTATATTTATAGATTTTGTGAAACGTACTGAGTATATCAGTATCCCTGAAAACAATCTAATTTTAGTCATCGTTTAAATGACGATGAAATATTTCATGAGTTTCATGGTATTTGAAATTCCAATTCATTTAATAGCAATTTCATAGCCATATAAATGCCACATGAAGACACCAGTCCTGTGGCTGTGAATTGGTGATGTATGGGTATGGGCCATTAAGCCTGTCTGTGAAATTAATTCATGCTGCGCTAATTGAATTAGACGCTCTGTAAAGAAGTGCAATTATACTTTTTTGCCACCCATGTGATGATATGAATTGGGGGTAATTAGCTCGTCAAGTTATCCAGGTGTGAAAGCCTTTGGGCTGCCACTTGATATTGCACTGCTCCATTGATTATCATTTATTATATATGCAAAGGCTACATACACACAGTGTACTGGATTTTAGTCCACATCATTGTGGAATTTGTTACAGTTCTGTGTTGCCCTCATTGTTCAGTTGAAGCTATCAAGGCCAGTTGTATCTTCAGCCAAATTTGGCGCGTCACAGGGAAAGTACTGAACGTCGTGAGCTGCGTCAGCTGGGCTGTGATTGGCTGAGGCTGACTGGCTGGGCTAAAAATAGGCAGTGTTTACAGTGTATTGGACGTCGTGGATGTGGAGTGTGTGGATTGATAACCATTCCTGGGACTGACAGCTGTGTGTGCATGGTCAGGTGGTCCAGTTGAACTGACTGCTCTACAGTGGCGACACACTGATCCCTCTGACCCAGTAAAGAGAGCTGCCTGCTGGACAGATAAAGTCAGGCCTGCGCACTGCACTGTTGACACACAACACGCTAGCTCAGATACAAGAGCGAGGTCGGAGTGGCAACAACAACACACTGGAGTAGCAGGTTATTATGAGGCCGCTGGGCACGAATTGAGCAAGATCCAAGCCCCTTCATGTCCCACCCGGAGCACAGAAGTTATGGATCTACCTTCGATTCACCAGACTCCGTATGGAAGAAGCCAGTATTCGGCAGGAATGGCCACAGACACCCAGGACCGACTCACCACCAGTCAACATATGCTGGCAACAACTACCAAACTTCCTCGTCCGGCCACCACGGGGCCCATGCTCGGGGCTCCTGGCGCTACCCAGTCCGGCACGGTGGCCCTCCCAGGGGCAGGGGAGGGTGGGGCCCTCGGATGCCCCCGATGCATCGCCACCCCAGACCTCCTGGGCCACCCCCTGGACCCCCGGGTGGACCCTCTGGACCCGAGGTGAGACACACCCCCAGGCAGCACCCTGCAGCCCACCAACAACAGCAACAATTCCAAACTTCAGCTCATCAGAGTCACCACCATTCCACGAACTTCACTACTAACTCTTCTTCCAACTTCGATGATGCATCTTCTGTGATACTCGTTCCTAAAGCTTCTGTGAATGCAAGTATTGAGGTTTATTTCACTTCCAGCAGCAAAGGGCAGACTGAAGGCCCTCCTGGACCCCCGGGCGATGCTGCTCCCCCTGCAGAATATGAGGACAGGTCAGCCCCTCAGCCTTACTATGGTCATGCTGGACATACTGGACATGCGGGACACATGGATCATTATGGGGGTGCTATGGATGATGGCCCTCCTGAACATTTCACTACTGCTAACCATGCTAAAGATATCATCCCTCCCCCACCATGTGCTCCACCACCCCAGTGCAGGAACTTTCGGTCTGACCCTGTGGACAGAAATAACCCAGCCAGACTGACTGATCATAGTTGTGAGTCTGGCCCTGCTCCTCGGGCTGCTCTCTCCCCACCCCCATCCCACTCGTGGTCTTTCAGCAGCAAGGTTCCCAGTTCAAGTCATTACGTAACCAGCACCATTGGTGCCCATGTTGGAATCGGTGCTTCTGTGGACTTCGAAAGTCTTCGTAATATTTTCGGTGCCAAGGACCAAGACGAGAGGTATGGACCATATGATGGACCTCACGAGCCGCCCCAAGGGCCACCCCGAGGTCCTCAGGGGCCAGACAGTAGAGATGGATACAGCCAGGATCCTCAAGGGCCCTCTTATGGGTCACGTGACCATGCGGAGATTAGCCCTTACCCCAGTGACGCCACGAACGTTCAAGAAACCCCCCTGAAAGACTTAACTTTACCAAACGTGCTTCAACATGACCTAAGCAGGCTTATGGATTCTTCCGTCTTTCCTGACTTTAAGAAAGATAATGTAAAGGATCATTTTAAATCCAGTGACCTTGACCCTGAACCCCAGAGGTCCTCTGTGGTAGATCAGCTCCTGGCAAGTTTGAAAAAATCATCAGAATCCTCTGAATTGTTTGGGAAACTGCCAAAATCTCTGCATTCGCCTGCTGAAAGCTATGTGCTGTCACACAAGAAGGCCAATAACGAAGACAATGCAGGGAATGGTGACACAGAAGCTGAGTGTGCCAGAACGTATAGTGCCGAGAAAGAAATTGATGCCAAGAGTGAAAGTAAAAAGGCCAGTGATAGCAAAATTAGGCGTTTGGATGGCGGGGAATCGTTAAGTGGCAAAAGCTCTCACCTGCCAATTGAGAAGAGATCAGAAAGGACATCAGGAAGAGAGGGGAGGGGGGAGGCTGCTGGCAGCAACCTATTAGAAACTGATGCTCTACATCGTGTACATGGATGTGACACTTTACCTGAGACAGGTGAGGGGCTGGATAATCACGTGGATCGCTCATTGAAACATGGATTGAAGGTTATTGATGAAACTAAAGTGGAGAAGAAAAGCAGGAAGCATCTGCAAGAGCAACAACAACCACAAAGTGGGCGGGGTCAGGTCCATGGAACCAGCAATTCCAGGGAAAGAGGAGAATGCATTGGCCCGGAGTCTCAGTTGGCAAGTGCTGGCAAAGCCACAGGTGCTGATAAAAGAACTTTATACCCACATCCAGTACACATAGAATCAGCACCAGGCATTGCTTCAGTTTTACCTGAACCTCCAGAACGCACAGGTGAAATTGTGGGGCCACCTTTAAAGCTGCATCATCCACCGCAGAGACCAGTTACTGTTCGTCCTGTATTAGACCAACCCCCTGCAGGTGCTGTACCAAACCATCCCACAGGACCTGCATCACACCACCCCCCTGCAGGACCTTCACCATTCTCTGAAGCGCTCCCAGGACCCCACAGACCTTGTGCATCAACAGGTCGTCATGAAAACACGAGACCAGCACGTGACCCCTCTCCACACCAGAAGAGTCAAATGTTTAACAAGTTAGACAACCACCGTGGGACTGCAGCTCCAAGAGGTGGTCAGAAGGAAGACCACAGAAGTGGTCAGAAGGAAGACCACAGAAGTGGTCAGAAGGAAAATCATTTTGAAAGCAATAAAGACTTATCCAAGGATTTTACCACATCCACCAAAGACTTTAGTGCCAAGGAGTTACCTGTCAAGGACTCAGCTGTCAGGGAATTCCATGCAAAGGACTTAGTTGCCAAGGAATTCCAAGCAAAGGACTTACCTGCAAAGGAGTCAAATGCAAAGGACTTACCTGGGAATAAAGATGATTATTCTGATCTGTACAAAAAGTATTTGGAGAAAAGACAAACTTCAAGCTCTAAGTCAAAGAGCAAAAGGCACAAGGATAACAAAAGCAGCAAAGAAAAGGCTTATAGTTCTGAGGATAAATCTGTGAAGAAATCCAGCTGTAGCAAATCTAACTCTGTAGGTGATGAGAAGAAATTTAAGCAAGATAAAGATAGAAGTGGAGTGTCATTAAAGGAGCAACAAGACCACCGACAACCCAGTCAACAACAGAGTCATCTCACTCAACAACATAGTCATCACAGTCAACAACAGAGTCATCGCAGTCAACAACAAAGTCATCACAGTCAACTACAGAGTTATCACAGTCAACAACAACAGAGTCATCACAACCAACAACAGAATCATCACAGCCAACAACAGAGTCAAAATGTGGCTAATAGACACCCCCTGCAGAGTGGTCACTTTGGCTGGCAGGGTGTCCAAGTTCCTGGTTCTGCTGTTGATAGCCATCACCGTGTCCCTCCTGCTGCCTGTGATCCAGTGGACAAGGTCCCCCAAAAGGTCAGTCCATCATCAAATATTCAGGGGGTTAAACTGCCTCTTTTCAGTCTATTTAACGTGCTATTATTCATTCAGTGAAATACCAAAGGTCAACATTTAGGCTTCTATATAGGCTTCAAGCCCCTTATAAATAGTTTTCTGGCTAAAAAGACGTTGACGAGAAATATTTTACTATTTTGGGAAAGTATGTAGCACATTACAAACAATAAGAAACTCCTACAAAATTAATGGGAATCGTTATGGCATTTTGATGGCTGTGTTTTATGTGCTGTATCCCTGTTCTGTGTCTTTGAAGATAGCTATATATGTTGAATCATACATACAGGCATCAATGGTTTTAATGCATGATCAACTGATCAATCGGATACATCATTAAATTGTGTCTGCTGTGTATATATACAATTTAAGGATGCTGTACCCATATGAATATTGCAATGGCAGTTAGGGTTTTGCCCATCTAATTTTTAAATCATATTTATGGTTGGATAGCTTTCGTTATAATTTACTTAAATTCCTTTTACTGAACTTAAAATGTCAATACTTTTCAAGTCGTGATGTTCTGATGAGTGACGAAGCATGTTGTATTTCACAGGACTTGTCCTAAATTCTAACTGAGCACATATGTTTTGTCATGAAACTTTCAACACAACTTTAGAAACTCTTATTGATATAAGTATTATTGATGAAGTAGGTTTATAGTTTAGCAGATAGATAGATAGATATATAGATAGATAGATAGAATGATCTAGATAGATAGATAGATAGATAGATAGATAGATAGATAGATAGATAACTAACTGGACAAATCTTAATAGACTGATCGAAGGGCAGATGAATATAGACACAAACATAGGTACATAACAAGAAAAGGACAACAGATAGAGATATATCTGGATGAATTCTATTAAATAGATATTTTGATTTATAAAAAATAAGGCATATTGCATGTGTGTGGAGCTAGTAAAGAAGGTATAATTTAATATTAATGCGTAGAATACATTTCTTATGTGATAAAGATAACAAAAAAGTTTTAAGACAAAAATATGTATTATCAGTCGAGGCCATAGTGCAGTGAGAGAACAAATAGCAATATAATGTAGATTCTAGATCTACGTGATATTTGATGGAGTTGTTGAAAAAGTGCCCAAATGCAAATTTTGATAACCAGCTTCCGCTCAATTAAACCTACTTGTTTGCATTGTTGGGATTTTATGTGGGTTAGCCTGAGGCCCTGACTTGTGATGAATTGCAATGAAATGGTTGGGTATATGTCATGGTTTATTATGTGTGCCGTAATCCTCCATCCTCGTGTTTATAGGATTGTCAATGCAAAGTAGGCCTATATATTTATAGGATATATCCATTTGTGCGTCTATAAGAATGAAAGAATCACCCAGGCTGTGTCTGGTGGAATGACGTGCGTCATGTGACCTATGACATTACATAATTGTCACAGTTGACATGAACGATGTCATATGTCACCAGCTTGTGCACAATTGTGTGGCAGAGCTCTACATTGTGATGCACCTCTGAGCTGTTGGTCCATTTGATCATGAAGTTGAGAATATCTGAAAGTGTTTTTTTGTTTTTTGGAATGACGAACATTTTTCTCCCATGATTTTCCATCAAGACTTTCTGTCTGTCTTATGAGAAAGGATGCAATAATATCAAATTGTCAATTTACAGTGAAATTGATTCAAGTGAAAGTGAGATTATGACAATAAAATGCACAGACAGCAGAATTTAGCTGACTCCTGGATATGGTGAAAGTAAATAGGATTTGGCCAAAACCAGATTGGTTTTTATGTTATTTTAAAAAGTTTGATTACTAAATATGTGTGACTTATAACCAAAGATAAAAGGTGTACCTGAAAGTCACATTGTTTTTCTATAAATATGTTACCTTTTTGTACAATAATTGCTTTTGAAATATTCATATGCATGATTTGTTGTGATGAATTGCAATGAAATGTTCGACTTTTTAGAGTCATGTTTCAGTTGTTTTTCTGTGTTTTATGTACTTATCCTTTCATCCAGGACACTCCACTCTGGTCAATGGATAGTGAAATTTTATATGAAATTTTATGAGTTAGTTTTTAGGCACTCCTTGAGTCCTTTATGTATATGTAATACATTATACAGTATGCATAGTATTATGTATACGACATATAAGTCTGAATGAAAATAAATTGTATAGTTCTCATTAACTTTTAAACATATGCTGCAGGTGAAACAAGAAATTGTGCACTTGATGGGACTTTATTGGCTGATTTATTGTTTTTAAGATTATGAAGTAAATGTGAATGGGATGGATGACCAATCGATAAACAGCTGTTTCTGAGTTCTCCTAACACTTGATAGGTGGATCATCATACAGTATAGCCCCTATATATATGTATATACTGACCGTGTAAATGCAGTGGCAATAACAACATCATTATCAGAAACATGTCAATCGATCACATGTATACATTATATGCATCACATCATGACTGGCTGGTCTTATAGGTCTGCCTTTTATAGATCTACCTTTTATTTACATATATCATGATCAACATATTTTGCTGACTGAAGCACCTGATCGAATTCCCTATATATATATGTGTAGGCCTAGATAAGATTTGCATCCTGATCTAACTTCGAACTTGACACTGTAATTTTTAGTGTATCATATTTCTTATAACTGTAACATTATAGATGGTGAAATAGATACATCATTATCAAAAATTGTCAATCGATCACATACATCACAATGCCAGCTGTAGCCTCAGCCTGTAATTTGCCTAACTGTGACCTTTTAGAGACTGAAAAGCAGAAATCATTTTCAGAAACTGTTAATCGATAATATCCTACTTAATATTACAACAACAATGAGGTCAGATGTCATCCCAGGTCACCTTTTCAATGTGCCGGTATGCCACCTCTGCCACTTCTCTTTCCACCTCTCATACACATGTCTTCCTACTTTCTCCATACCTTTCATATTCACCACCTTTCAGCCACCTTCCACCTTCACATTCCCCCTCGATTCAACCACTCCATCAATCATTAGTTCCACTTTTTCCCATGTTTTGCTGGAGTGCTGCAGTCACTTTGGATCCTAAATCATAGATCATGCAGCAGCAAACCCTTCGTTTGCTTCCAGCCTATGAACTCACAATATCAATAAATCATGATAATACGCCTGTAATGCACACCAGTGCCGGACTATTCCAACAAGAAATAGCCCAATTAATCTTCTCACTTGCAACATCTTAATTACTCTTACTAAATAAAGGCATACTTCTTGGGCTACATGTGCTTCCTTCCCTTTTACAGGCCCTATGTCAAAAGTGACACTGGCAGCAGAAGTGCAATTAAGAAATGCAGTTATTAACCATAGCTATAATTGTGAAGCATACCAATTAATATTTATGAACAAGTTTACTTCCTCCATATTTAAATACTTTGCCTTTTAATTTTTACCCAACCCTGCTTCACTTCAGCAAAGATTTAGATTTAGATTATCTGGGTGCCCTGCTTCAGCAACGAAGTGTAATTCTGTCAATTGCCCTCTGAAAATTATAGATGCCAATTATCACCGGGATAAAAGCTACTTCTCTTCTAGGCTCCTATTTGTTGAACATTTCAATTTTCCATCCACAAAGACAACTTGCCTTATGTTAAACGCATGGTCAGCACACACATATCGTCCACTGTCAAAACTCAATAAATTTCACTTATAACTATTTTGGAAAAAGGTCTTCTCTACACATAGTGGAAATATGGTGCCCCGGCGGGCTTTTCTAGTATGACATAGTTGGGTATGTATATTGTTGTCTCAAATTGGCGCCGTTCCAATCATATCTTCTTCTAGGGTGTGATTTTAACTTGTGAAATTTTCGTGTTTTGCCACTCATTAAAACTTCCTCAGCCATGTATTCGTGGAGCTTCACGGGTTTCACACTTGCATTGGATTGATTCACCACTGAGTGTGGGTTTTGTTGTAACATGACAGTTACCAGTGACTGGTAACTGTCATGGTTATAATAAGCATTGCTGAACTGCACCTCAATGATAGATAAAGGCTTTTTTTTTGCAAAAGTTAAAATCTTGTATATTTAAAAGATTGGTCAGTACATGGCCATATAATTTTTGATTACCTTGTATACGGTCAGTATTGGACCACATTCACCACAAGAGGCAAATAATCATATTGTGATCAACACTCCTGCATAATGATTATAAATATGGACAACCAGTTTCAACCACGAAAATAAAAGACTATCTCCTTTCCGCAACTGATAAGGAATTTGCATTTCTGTTCTATTCTTGTCGTGTGGTATGCCTGTAATGGTGTAGGGAGACTTGGGATAAGATGATCCCTGTGATAAGTAATCATAAGTTGATCCCAGGTGTAACAGTAAGCTGATATCAGGGTTCACTTCTGAAGTACGCAAAATTAGTTTCATGGAGTGGACCTTTATAATTTCCAAACTACAATAATAATAATACAAATATGTAACATTTATTTCTAATACATACCGGTATCTTATTTAACACAGAATCGGATTTTGTAAAAATGGACCATATATCATTTTTTGAAGTATCAAGTTTCTTTGGGGATCGACTTGCCCCACTCTTTCCTAATATAGACAGTTTTGTGTCGGAAAGTAAATTTCATTGGTGGCCTTGCTAAGATCCAATAATTAGTTATGTAACTTAATATATATCCAGGTGATCCAGTTCAGGTCATTAGATATTTTGTAAATTGAATTAATGCTTGGCTTATGCATTAGCTTTTAATCATCCTAATAAAGTTGTCAATATAAATTAACCGTATTTATTCTAATGGGTTTTAGATAAGCCTGAATTACCAGCAACTTGGCATGTATTGATAATGTATAATGTATATACAAAGTATGTATGTTTATGGTGGTGTAAATTAGCATAGTCAGCATCGAAACTCAGTATATATATAATCATGTATAGAATCTACACATGTATACAGTATAGATTTGCAGTTGACGCTCTAAACAGTCAGGGAAATTATCACCAGCTGATGACAACCAATGTCCTCAGCCCCACATGACAATCACCATAGCACTGTCATCACCCTCCCATGACACTCTCACAGTGTCATGGCCTAGCCATGACTTTTGCAGTGCTCAAAATCATCTTTGACTGGCTATTTAGAAAGAACTACTGCAACTATCACTTCCAAACTTGGTATAAAGTTGTATCACAGTGTCAACTAACTCTATGAATTTTGGCAGACCTATCCATTACATAATGAGGAAAAGAACCCGAAGGCTCCAGAGAAATTAGGAAATTGTCATCAGCTGCTGATGACTTTGCAGTATTTCGTGAAATTGGATAGAATTAAGTCCCGCAACTGACATGCTGCTGTGTGGTGAGGATGGCTGCAAAGAGATCAGACTTTCTTCTGAGACCCAACTGATCAACCCCACAAACTCAATCATCCTGTCAGGGCCATGACTTGGCTGGAATTGCAATTGTCCTCATATGCTGGTAATTTCCCTGACTGCTAAATTAGACTTTTCCTTGAACTTTCTAATCTGACACTCAGTATGCCATTGTGAAATGCATATCCCTAATTAATTGTAGTTCTATATGTTTTGTGTGATGTACAAGGACACAAAATATTATTTTAGTTAAACCCGCAACTAGCTGGTTGTAGAAAATCAGTCTGAAATTTTGAATAAAAAATAACTTCATAAATTCTAATATCTCTGAAGTCATCTTATCTGGTCTTATAATGAATCATAATTTATGCTGAGACCCATCTCCTTCTTTGAAAAATGTAAAAAAAGGGGGAAAAAGAAAAAAGAAAGTGCATAGAAGACTTTTGAAAAATTGAGATATTTTTTCATGCTTGTTGGTCTCATGACGTTTTATGTGATGTTGCTCCACTTTTCTAAGGGGCCGACCAGACGATAGTTGGGGGGGGGGTTATGGACTTTACCCCCAGGACGAACTTTTTTTTTCCTTCGCGGCACGTCGTCGAACAATTTTTTTGCTTGCGAACGCGCGACACACTTTTTTATCGGAATTTTAACATTACGGTACCCTAGCTACAGGTGGAAACAAACTTTTTTTTTTTTTCTATGTGCTGAACAAACTTTTTTTTTCTGTGTCAAGTGGGAAACAATCTTTTTTTTTCACCAAATATCCATAGCCCCCCCCCAAAGATCATCTGGTCGGCCCCTAAGTACTGTTTTGTGACCTGTCCCATTGCTAGTTATGACGACATTGAATTTATAGATGTTCTTATATATGACAGTGTTCTTATTTATAATTGTCTGGGATGTTTGCTTTATGTTTGACTGTGAAATAAATATATCTCAGATATGGTTTGCTGATTGAATAATCAATAGAGGTTGAGTGCATTTATCCATTTGAATGCCCAGAGATAAATGATCAGTCCTAGACTGTTTTAGTTTGCTACTTATGCACCAAACAAACAATATACAAATAGATTTAGAAAAAAAATGAAGAAAAATAGAACAAAAAGACTTGGAAGATGCTTATTAATAATGTATGGTTATCTCTGTTGTTTCTTACATGCTTAGATACACCACGACATGATTGTATGCAAAATATGTTTAATAACAATCGGTCCGATTCGGTCGTGTTTCCTGAGACTCAGAATTTTCCCTGCCTCAAATATACTTACAAAACACATGTAAACAGGGTAGGCTATCTGGTTAAAAACCGGGCTAAAAAATACAGCATTTATCTCAAAATGTGTAATAACAATCATGCCGTTTAACTTTTGTATCATCCACTTTTTGTTGTTGGCTCGGTTGTTATATTGTAATTCTAAATGGAACCCTTTTCATGATTTTGCAGGGAGGATCTTCCAAAGACCAACAAAAATCGAGCAGCCATGACAAGCGTGATGTGAAGAAGTCCGGTCATAAAAGTCCATCTCAGGCCAAGGACCAGCAGGGCACTCACCATGTGAAGATTGCTGAGGAAAAGGCCCTCAAGAAATCATCCAAGTCTGCAAAATCATATTCTGCCAAAGACCGGTCCGATGCGGAAAGGAAAAGGGACAAGAAGCAAGGAAGGCACTCCTCTTCTGGGAAAGCTGAGAAAGTAGAAATAAAGGAAAGCATTGCAAATATTGGAAAAGCTTCCAAGCACAAAGATGTCTCAAGTAAATTGCCCAGTCATCCTGAAGCCGGTATGCCCCAGCTGGTTAAAGATGTCCTGAAGACTTTCAAGACCACCGATTCCCCTGGGAGGTCACCGGCAAAATCACCAGCAAAATCACCGGGGAAGTCACCAAGCAGAAATGATATTAAAATTGCTAGTATCGACAGCAAAGACAGAAGTGACCACAAAAGTGCCTCCAAACGACCAAGCGATAAATCCAAGAGTTCTCGCGAAAGGTCCTCATCGAAGCGAAGAAAGTTGGAAAATGATGAAAAGTTTAAGGAGTCTGAAAAGTTGCGTCTTGAAATACTATCCCATGAGGCTAAAAGTGGAAAGGAGACTCAAGCAGAACCTGAAAAGGACAAGGCCCAACAAGTCAGTCAGCAGAAAGTGCCAACCCCTGTTGACAGTGCAAAAGACATTGCAGAAAAAAGCAGCAAGAAATCCAGCAAGTCTAGTTCTTCCAAGGACACTTGCTTCAAACATGTTCAAGAATGGCTGCAGAAACATCTTCTGTTTGAAGGTGAGAGCCCTCCTAAAGACTATGAGCAGATTGACAGTTTGTTGAGTCCCATTCCTTCATCTGCGAGCCATGAAGATGAAGATCTGAAACCGGTTCTGACGGAGGAAGCCGTCACTGCTGTTGTTGAAGATGTGTGTTATAACCCCGAAGCAGACCAAGTCGACTGCTATAGTCCGAGCCAAGCCACTTCAAAGGCTGATACTTATGCCCCCGGGGTAGTAGAAGATGTACCTGCAGTGTCCGAAGTGTCTCAAGTTGCTTACGTTCCCACCCCTCTTGTTCAGTTGAAAGAAAGTGCCAAAATTGAATCGCCAAAAGCAGAAGTGAGTGTGTTTAAAGATGTTGAAAAGTACAAGACAAAAGACTCCCCGAAGCAAAGAGGGAAAGAAACTAAACGCGAAGACAAGCCTGAGAAGAGGTCATCTAGTAGAAGCCGGGAAAATTACCAGAAAGACATTCGAAAAGATGTTGTTTCATCTGAAAGCATTCCCCATAAAATACAAGGCGGTGTTGAGTATTGTAACCAGAATGAGGAGTCAAGAGATTCTACGAAGATTCCTAGCAAAATGGTTGCTGAGGATAGTTCTGTGAAGGCACAAGAAAAAGTGGAAGAGGTTCGACATTTCAAGAAGATCAGCCCAGTCAGTAAAATGTCCTCGTTGCCGAAGACAGCTGAGTTTGTAGAAAGGAAAGACAGTCCCCGGTCTACAGAAAGAGAAAGTTCCAGGAAGAAGGAGAAGAAGCGAGATAGGTCAAAGAAAGAAAAGACCCAAAAGGTGGAGAAAATTGTGAAAGAAGACAAAGTAGATGGGAAACATGAGGAACTGTTGAATAAGGAGGAAGAAAAACCGGAACAATTTGTTGTCTCGAAGGATAGAGACATTTCATTTGACAGTGGTGTGCAGATGCACGAGGGTGCGTCGAATGATCAACTCTACTCTCAACCTGAGCCACCGAAGGAAGAAAGCGCTATTGAACAGAATGTTACCGAAATACCTGAAGATTCACCTGATGCCAAGACTGATTCAACGAGCGCTTTAGGCGACATCAGCAAAATGAACATCAGCGAATCCGATGCGGATAGATTGTCCAGAGAAATTGATGCTAAGATTGCTGAGTTGCACAAAATGAAGGAAATGCTTGTGCAGTTCAGACAGCCAACGAGTAGGCCTTTGGAGAATGTGGTGAAGAAGAAGGTTGTGGTGTCCAAAGAAGAGAAGCCTCAGCAGCAAAGAGATCCTGTAGTCATGACTTTTGTCCATGATTCCTCCAACAATATAGAGCCACCTGTTGCTTCTTTGAGTGATTCTGAAAAGAAGGCGGCTCACACTAAAATCGGAGAAAACAAGATTATCGCTCCCTTCAAGACAAAGCAAGCAACCACAACCACTGAAGTATCAACGAAACAGAAGTTGGCTGATTTGGCCCCCATTAAAGCAAGTGGACCACATAGTGGTGTTGGTGGGGCCAGGAGTGAAGAAGCCAGCAATGCCTCCATCTGTGATAGTTGGTCTAAAAGTTGCCGTGTGCGGGGTGATTCCTTCAGCATCTTCTCATCGAAAAGTGCGGCTATTGGCAGCGACCATTTGAGTGGCGACACTCTTACCAGTCCAAGCATCCGAAGCGAATCTTGGAAGGGAAGTCCTCATACTGCAAGTAAGGGTGACCGAAATGTATTTGATGTGCTTACCAGCATCCATGATAGCGATGCTCTAACTGACACTGATTGTGATAAACCTGCTGTGATTATGTCCAAAGAGATTATTACTTTGCCCTCTGATGATGATGGCCCTGCCCCTGATGCTATGAGGTGCCTGGCATCTCCTCCTTCTGCTCAAATGGCTGTGATGAAAAACTGTGCAATTAAGGAACCTGCCAAAGATGTCAATTACAATGTGATAAGAGCGAGGACTCCCTCGGAATCCAGTCAGATGTCCTGGACTCCCAGCGAGGAGTTTTCAGACGCCAGCGATGAGAATGAGAGCTCGTCTGGTAGCTCTGGAAGATCTGCCAAAAAGAGACTGTGCTTAAAGAAATCAAAGCAGAACTTGAAATCCACAAAGCAGCACAAATCCAAGAGTGCAGCTCATTTAAAACATGGCAAGCACCCAAGGAACTCGCGGGAACGAAGCCAACGTAAACCACATTCGCATTCAAGTGCATCTGGTCGTGAGTCGGTTGCCAAGAGAGAGAGAAAAAGACTCCCCAGGAGAGGAAGTGGTGATGCATTTGTTGATTCGTCAAGCAGCTCAAGCGATGAGCCAGGCAGAGTGCACTTGTTACGGGATCATGCAGGCCGTGAAAGTGATCAGTCGAGCATTGCACACTCCAATATAGAGTATTCGAGAGATATTGACCCTGGTGATTTCCAGCCTGAAGACCTTCCTAACCAACCTGCACCGGTAGAAATTGATTCCCAAGATGTCAATAAAGCAAGAGCCGATAATGAATTGAATGAGTCTTATAGTGACTCTGGCCTTCAAAATCAGAAACTGGCCTCTGCAAGTGAACATGAAAGTGAGCTAATGTCAGGTGAAAAATACAGCTCTGATAATGGTTATTGCAAGGAAAACACTGTAGCTGCAGAGACTCATAATCCTGATAATGGGGAGGTTATTGATTGCTATGCAGTTGCCCGGACTGAAGACCGAAAAAGGAATTCACGCAATGAGGATTATGAGGATCAGTTGTACGGTGATGATGTGGTTAAATACGCCAGTGATAATTACCAGGACTGTCGGCAGAAAAATGGTTATGAGGACAAGGTGAATAATGACAACCAATCGGATGAGAAACTGAGCGAAATATTTGAAGAAGATGTGATGAGCAGTGCTGATGAGAAGGACAGCATCCAGGAAGAAAATGTAAATGATGCAAATGAAAAAGAGGACACTGTTCGTGAAGAAAGCGAAAATGAGTATCATGTGAATGAAAAAGAGGACACTGTTCGCGAAGAAAGTGAAAATGAGTATTATGCAAATGAAAAAGAGGACACTATTCAAGAAGAAAGTGAAAATGAGTTTCATGCAAATGAAAGAGAGGACACTGTTCACGAAGAAAGTGAAAACGAGTTTCATGCAAGTGAAAAAGAGGACACTATTCAAGAAGAAAGTGAAAATGAGTATCATCCAAATGAAAAAGAGGACACTGTTCATGAAGAAAGTGAAAATGAGTATCATCCAAATGAAAAAGAGGACACTGTTCATGAAGAAAGTGAAAATGAGTATCATCCAAATGAAAAAGAGGACACTCTTCAAGAAGAAAGTGAAAATGAGTATCATCCAAATGAAAAAGAGGACACTGTTCATGAAGAAAGTGAAAATGAGTATCACGAAAATGAAGAAGAATATCATGGAAATGAAGAAGAGGACAAGACTCCTGGCACTAGAAATGAAGGTGGTGGATTTGCTGATGCCCTTCACAGTGCATATTCCCAAGAGAGACATTTGAAAGAACAAAGTGACAATTATCAAGATGTCCAAGCTGACCTAGATGATAAATATGCGACATACTCCTCACCTGGCCATGCATCTGAGACACAATGTTCTTACAGTGAGTCTCATAGAGAATCGCCTCCTCCAGGTGACTACGAAAGTCCTTATGAAGAATCCACAAGACTTAGTGAGCATTCGGATGGTTGGAAACAAAGAGAGGATGAAACAGAGGGTTCGCCACAACATGTCTCGAGGAAAGATTATGTGGAAAGTCCATCAGATAGACTTTTCAAAAGTTACAGAGAAAGAGGCATCAGTCCACCCTCTCAAGATGTCACAGTGGACACAGTGCTCAGCCAAGAGGACTACATCAGTGACAATGCCCTCTTTGGACATGCCAGTGATCATGAGGAGAATGAAGATGGTGATATCAATAATTTGTATGCTGATTTGAGACTGACCACAGATGACGATGAGCTCCCGGACCACCATGTGGACGTCAGCATTGGCCATTGTTCAGATAGCGGTGCAATGGAAGAGCATGCATCCAGGGAGGATGAGTCATTAGACCTTCATTTTGGCAACCACAGAGCCAATCCGGAAAGCCTTGGACGTGCTCTGCCCTCCGAGTACACTAATGAACCAGCCCACCACAGCCCTGCACCTAAATCAGACGACGCTCATTTGCATAGTTCACCAGCTCAGGTCCAAAGTAATCCACTAAGCGTGTTACAGAAATGTCAAAATACTAATCTGATGTTTATGCATGCTGACGGTGCGCGTTTTGATGAGGGTCGCCATGCTGGAGACATGTTGCTGAATAGCCAAATGTGCAGTCGACCTGACACAGATTTAGTCCAACATACAATGGGACACAACAAACTCATGAAAAATGAGCCACTATTTCATCTGTCTAGTGGTTATGCCAAAGTAGCACATGAAGCAATAGGTCAGGCTGTTTCCTGTGCCCCAGGCGGTGATGACACGTCAAATAAAGCGGTCAATGAATCTGAAGGTCATGCGAGGTCAATGTTGCCATTCAAGACAACAAATGAGGATTCTAGAAAAGATGTCAAGAGCAGGCGCAGGAGCAGTCAGAAAGGAGGCAGTTGTGATGAGTCTGGTAGCAATGCAAATTCAACCTCTGGACGTCAGCAGAGTGTCTCCCATACAAAAACACCTGAGCGACCACATGAATTGCAAATGACGAACAATCCGGCTAAGTCTGAGAAAGTGCAAGAATGTGCAGATCTCTCTGGAGAGGACTTTGATGAAGAAATGAGAAAGATTGTAGCACATGCTGCAGCCTTTTGTAGCCCTAAATCAAAGTACAGAGAAATGCCAGTCCCAAAGGTTTTACCTGAAGTGCAACCTAATTATGTATTGAGCCATGGCTTTACCAGCTACAAGGACCAAATGATACCCAGTGATAGACATTTAGACGTTTGTAATGACGATGGCCCAAGTCTAACAAGAGAACATGTACAAACAAGTCCTCCTAGATGTGTGTCGCCTGTCAAAGATTCCTGCAGTGATGCCTATAGGAATGAAAAAGTTCTGAAGAGAGATTTGAGCAGCAACACTAGTATTGAGTGTGACTATAACGAAGAACCAAATGATGAAAGGGGACAGGTAGATGGAGGAAGACAACAGGTAGAAGAGGCGGAAGCAGACCTGATATCTCCTCCTATGGCCGCAGGCAGTCCTAGTGATTCAGGTGAAATGTGGCAACATGCTCATGCCAATGATGAATCTTGCAATGAACTTCAAAAGGATGATCACCAAAGACCTTTTGCCGACAGCAGCCAAGCGCTTGCTGCTTCATCCAATTTCTCGGCCCAGGAGTTTTCAGAATCAGAAAATGAAAGTGAAGACCGCCACAGCTATGAGATAGTGGCTTTTAACAAGAGAAATGTAGCCACAAGTCTGAATTACAGGGCTGAAAAGGTCCAACAAGCAGCCCTAATGGAGTCCCCACAACCACCATCTGAAAGTGATGCTAGTGTCCACTTGCCACAAACATTAGAAGAGCGGCCATTGACTGACCACAATGGCTCATATAGACAAGCCGCAAAAGAGGAGGCTGCGGATAATGACCTGCCATTGCCAGGGTGTGGAGGAGAAAGCCCTGCAACTCAACAGGCCAATTGTGGTGACGCTGAAGATTCGCGTCCTCAAATGACCACCGCCGCAGTTGCTGCTGCAGCTGACCGCATTTGTCCTGATGGTCAGTTGTCCTCGCCTGCCTCTCCTGTGCCAGACGAGTGTGGTGTTACCGAAATTAATGAAATACAAGATTCTGATAACAGGCAGAACTCTCCGTTACACGAAAAAGATACAGTGTCTGCTGAAAATGAAATTGGCGCTCTTATATCCAATGAAGATGAAGTAAACGTGAGCTGCAAGAAAAAAGCCAGCCACAAGAAAAAAGTGAAAGCAGAAGCAAAGCGACGCGCCAGTGAAGTGAGCAAGTGTTCGTCTCGAAAGAGGAGCGTCTCGTCCAGTAGTTCGAGTTCCTCATCTTCCTCTTCATCATCCTCGTCAGGCTCTAGCAGTTCTGGTTCAAGTTCCTCCAGTGGCAGTTCCAGCAGTTCAAGTTCAAGTAGTTCCAGTGACTCGAGTGATGATGAGGAAAAGAAGAAGAAGGGCAAACCTGTGTCTAAGAGGAGAAGGTCGTCTCATGATGCCACAACAACCAAAACAAAGGTCCATAAGGAAAGTCACAAGGGAAACCGCAGAGAAAGCCACGAGGAAAGGCACAAGGAAAGACATAATGAAGGTCACAAGGAAAGTCACAAGGAAAGCCAGAAGGAAAGTCATGAAGGAAGGCATAAGGAAAACCACAAAGAAAGTCACGAGGAAAGGCACAAGGAGAGACACAAGGTAGGCCACAGGGAAAGCCATGATGAAAGACACAAGGAAAGACATAAGGAAGGTCACAAGGAAAGTCACAAGGAAAGTCACAAGGGAAGTCACAAGGAAAGTCATAAGGAAAGACCTAGGGAAAGCCACAAGGAAAGACACCAGGAAAGTCACAAGGAAAGTCATAAGGAAAGACCTAGGGAAAGCCACAAGGAAAGACACCAGGAAAGTCACAAGGAGAACCATGAGGAAAGCAACAATGAAATCCAGAGGGAAAAGCATGAAGATAGCCATAATGAAAGTGCTTTACATCAAAATGAAGCTGATATGGACCATTTTGAAAACCCTGACCGCGAACCTTCAGAGAGTCAAGACTGTGACTCAGTGAGACAAGACATCCACAGCCTTGTATCCGCTAATTCATTTGATGATGCTGAGAATGACAACAGGACATTGTCTAAGGATGATGGTGAAGAGAGTATGAGCACAAGTATGTCCTATTCTCTGACGATGCAGACTGACAGTCAAATTGACCCTGAAGACATTCATGTTGAAGGAAACGTAAATAATCAAGATGACCGAGTTAGTGTTTCTTCAAGAAATCATGAACCACCTGTTGCTATGGAGAGCGAGGCTGAAAGTCAAATGGAAGTTTGCAGGTCACCAAAGATAAGCACAGAAAGAGAAAAGGAAACATGCCCTGAGGAAACTAGCACTGGAATTGTAGCTGTTGAAACAGAGACAAGAAAAGAAGTATCTGATGTCAAAGGGACAGGAGTGGACAATGCTAAAGTTGCACATGAAAAATATGGTGTGGCGAAGGATGACCTTGATGTAGCAACTGCGTTGTTAGAATCTAAATCTGCAACAACGAATGAGACAAATGAGATTACCGCCTGCGATATTGCAGAGGAGAAAGGCACAATTAACGAAGTAACAAATAACTCAGATAATGCTGAGAAAGTGACTGGTGATGCTGATAACAAGGCTGGAGACAAAGGTGAACAAATAGTCATGGACAAGTCATATGTCACTGCCGAAGACCATACGAGTGGCACAGGTGCAGCTGAGGTTGGAAAAAAAGCTGTCCCTGAGGTCCGGAAGAAGATTCAGCTAAAGTTGACCACCTCGCGTAAGGTGATATCCCAGCTCTACGATGACCTCCAGGATCATGAGAGTAACTTCAAGCCGTCGTATGAAAGTGACTTGGAAGATGAACATGCTAAGGATGACAAGCAGCCTGATGACCTGTGGTTAAGAGGTGAAGTTAATCCTGAAGCTGAAGGACCAAAAGGTTCGAAGGCCAGGAAGGAGCGAAAAAGTTCTTCAAGCAGCACCAACAGCAGTAGTAGCAATAGCAGCAGCAGCGGAAGTAGCTCAAGTGGCAGCAGCAGCAGTAGCAGCAGTTCTGACAGCAGCGAAGATGAGGATAATGAAAAACCCAAGAAGGACGCAAGAGCAAAGCCTAAGAATGGAGAATCAAGTCAAGTCGGGCACAGAGATGAACACAGACGGAAAGAGAATCATGATGCAAAGAAGGAGAGGATGCCAAGTGGTTCAGACAAATCCCGAAGAACTGAGCGACCCAATGAAGGAAGTTCTAGGAGATCTGATAAAGACAGAAAATCAGGGAGTTCAAGAAGTGACAGTCGTGGGAAGGACCACTCCTCCAGATCAAACTCAAAAGAAGAAGAAAGACGGTCTGGTTCTAGACCTAGTTCAAGAAATGAAGTTACTGAATCTCTTCGTACATTCCAGAAGACTTCATCCAGGGACTCAGGTAGTCCGAGAGAGCGAGATTTGAGAAGAAGTGACTCTGCGAAGAAATTTCCATCTTTGGATGTCACCGACGAGGAGATTCTACAAATCAATAATGAGAGCAGTACAAGGAGAACTTCCAAGGAAAGGGATCGCAAAGGTCACTCTCGGAGTGTTCCTAAAGATGGTGATTCGGACAGTCGCGACTCCTTTACTTCTCACAATCGGTCTGGAGGAAAAGATGTAAGAGATCCAGCCTCAGGAAGGTCAAGAGAAAACCGACATGATGGAAGGAGTGAGAAAGACAGAAGTGGTGCTCTCAAGAGATGTCGAAGTCCCTCCGATGAAGATGACAAGTCAAGGTCGTCCAAGAAAAGTTCCAGAGATGAGGAAAGGTCACTGAAAAGGAAGAGAGAGGATGAAAAGGAAGAAGCAAAGAGAAAATGGAGAGAAGAGGCAGAGAGGTCAAATAAAAGGAATCGAGGAGATGACAGAGGAGAAAATGAAAGGTTACGGAGGAAAGAAGTTGAAAGTGAACGAGTCAGAAGTAAAGATGGAAATGAAAGGTCGAGGAGGAAAGAAGAGGAAAATGAAAGGTCAAGGAATAAAGAAAGTGAGAGGTCAAAAAGAAAGGAACCGGATGATCGAGTGAAGAGGAAAGAAGAAGACAATGATAGATCAAGAAGAAAAGAAGAAGACAATGATAAATCGAGAAGAAAAGAGGAAGACAATGACAGATCAAGAAGAAAAGAAGAAGACAATGACAGATCAAGAAGAAAAGAAGAAGCAAGTGGAAGGTCATCAAGGCGGAAAGAAGAAGAGAATGACAGATCTAAAAGATATCAAAAAGATGGTGCTCAGAACAGAGGTGGTCGTTATGATGAAAGTCATGGAAAAAGTTCATTGAGAAATAGAACTGATGAGAGACCAACAGGCCAGAGAGGATACAGGGATGATGGCAGGAGGAGGGACGATGTTGATCCCAGACTGGAGGTAGGTCCATAAAGTTCAGATCTGTCATAACAAAAACATAAAATTGTTTCTTCTCAAAACTTTTTCTATTATGCAACTTGTGATTATACAACTTTACTTAAAAGTTCCATGTTTTTTTGCTTATAAACTTACAAAGTTCTGATCAGTCATGATGAAGCAAGAAATTGTTTCTTCTCGAAATATGCATATTCTAAAGGTTAATTGTTTAGGTTATGCAACTTAACAAGATGTGTAGTGTGGCAACAATCTGCTATATGGAGGCATATCAAACAAAAATCATAATCTGTGATTATTTGTGTTGCAGGTAAAACGTGGGAAGTATGATAACTCAACAGGTGGATCGAGACATTTTGGAAGCAGGTGTGTGTTTTTGTCGTTGCATGTTGTGTCAGATTATGATGTGATTTCCGTCCGCCTATTGCGTTCTTTGTCATGAAATGGCAACCATTATTATCAATATTCTATTATATTCTATGATGCTTCAAATATGGCATTTCATGATGTTGACATATGCCATGAATTATTAGTGTAGTTATCAAGATAATAGAATCATGTTTTATTAGTGTATGACGAACAGTCCAGCTAAGTCTGAGAAAGTGCGAGAACGTGCAGATCTCTCTGGAGAGGACTTTGATGAAGAAATGAGAAAGATTGTAGTTTAAAAAAATCTAATTTTGTTTTTATTTTTTCAACAGTAGGACCCAGTATTGCCTCTATGTCAAGAACCTTGATGACGATGTGACTGACAGGGACCTGGAGCAGTTCTTTGCCAAGCAATTCCGGTCTGTGAGCACTGCCAAAGGTGAGGATGCAATGATTGCCTTGTGATTTATGCTTTACATGCCCTTATAATGTTATGCAAGAATTCAGTCAGTCGGCTAGACCGTTGGATAGACAGTTGGCTGGACCGCTGATAGATAGTGGTATAGATAGTCAGTTGGCTAGACTGTCAGATAAGTTAGTTGGCTAGACAGTCAGATAGAGAGTTGGCTAGAGAACCAGTCAGATAGATTATCGTATAGATAGTTCGATATACACTCAAATGGACAGTCAGATAACCAACCTGCAGGAACATCAGATAGACTTAACTGTCAGCTAGACAGCTGGCTGGACAGGCAGTTAGATAATCAACCAGTCAATGTACCTGTTTACTAGATTATATTGTTGATTTTGAAGATTATAGATGTTGTCATAGGTTTCTTTGTTTAAAGAGGAGAAAAAGAGCAAAACTGATTGATTTATGTTTGCCAAAGTCAAATTCAATGATTGTGTACCTTTTGCTGGGAGATGTTAAAAAACCTGCATAACAGTTGGATGGTTCTGTGTGGCGTTAGAATTGTTGAATTATTAATTTACTTCCCTTGTACCTTTCCAGGCCACACAGTAATTTTTTACATGCTTGGTGATTGAGCTAAATGTGTAACAAACAATACAACTTTTGCAGATCAATTCCATTTTATTGAGCTCATCGTCTCGCAAAGCCATACAATTGCACTTATAGTCAAACGATGCTAATGGATGATGACAAAAGGCAGAATATATCATAATATGGTTAGCTACATTGTTGTTTATTTGCATTGCCTTGTCAATTAGATGGTCTCCTGGCAATATGATAGTGAGTTTGTGAAATGAAGATACATGTAGTAAAGCACGCATATGTCACTAAATGTCCACTGAAGAATATGATATGGTACTTGAAAGTTTAAATTGTCACAACCAATTTTTCCAGACCGAAGATGATCTAGGTGACATTTTGAGAAATTGATATGCAAATCACACTCCAGTCTGTTTGAAATGGCAAATCCAAGTTCATCTGACAAAAGACGTGTGTGATACCTGTAAATAACTGAAGATACGTTCCAAAGATGGACTCTTTTTGTCGCTATCAGTGCCTGTATAGGATAGGAGATAGGATAGGATTGGATAATACTTTATTGCATCACAAATCAACATCATAAAATTTGTGTCACATACAATCTGCGGTATATTAAATTGTAAAACCCGTATATGTATATTGCAATCAAAGCGGAGGAAAGAAGCGAGTGATTCTTTGAGTGGTCCGAGTGACATCGTATACCTAGGTAGAAGCATTTGATGACTCGTTTCTTCAGCTGTAAGAGGGACCAGGAGGGTGCTACGTACCCTATACTTACCGTGTTGCAAGCGCATATCAGTGAATGAGTCCTGTAGATCACTCTCCAGTGATGTCGCATCATGACTCACATGTATACTGGCATGTCTCTCAGTGTTTTACTTATGACTCCTTTCAACTTCTCATTTCCATGTAAAAGGTAGGACATACATGCACAGCATCGGTGACATCACTCATATTTCTTTGGCTGTAAATGTGGAATAATTTATATAACTGGTTGTTAATTTGAGTGCCTTATGGTAAAATAGTTGTAATAGCGTTGCCATGCCATCATTTTACAACCTTTTGTGGTAGTTTTATCATGATAATTTATTATTAGTGCTTAGGCTATTATGGTTGGTCATTATGTACAATTTTACTCATATAAATATTATTCATTGCCAGCAGATTTTATCACTTTCATATGTAGGAAGTAATAACAAATATCATACAATTGATTGGTTTTATAGTACAATGTCATACAATGTGCCATTATGGATTGCCATCATCGTGTTATTATTGGTTGATATGACTGTGGTATGTAGGCCACCTACACATATTTATGGATCTATCTACTCTGTGTGTGCCTGTCCTCACAGGTGCACATATTGCATGACAGAACTGCTAAACAGGCGGTCTAGCTCCGGCCTAATCCTTATAATATCAGTATATTATGCAGCATTACATATAACCTTGGTTAAGTGGTTTTGTATTATACCTGTAGATGTTGCAGTCAAATTTCATCTGTCACTTAAAATGATTTTGTGTGTGTCAGCTTCAAGGTAAAAGCTATGGCATAGGAGTTCACTAACAGTCTCGCACAGCTAGACTAAGTTCAGGCTTCTAGATTGGTTTGATAATATTTTGAAACAAGATAAAAAGAAATGAATATATTTTGCATACAGTCTATTGAGCTTTATGACTTCTGAGAGCAATTGTTGTCCAATCGAATTTGCCCTTTGTCTTTACATTCTCCAGAAGGCTTTTATAGAGAATGTAGAACTGAAAAAAAACAAACAATTCAACATTTCAAATATTTATGTGAAGAATCCAAACAAAAACTTATCATGTAATCCGATCTGCGAAACTTCATAAAGATTTTGGAATATTTTGCCTTAGAAAAAAAAAGAGTCATTTGAAAACTATTCCCAGGTGTTGTTGACAATTCTTATGCGTCGCCCTGAATAATTCAAAGGTGTGATAGTTGTCTAAGACATAAGAAATGCTTTATAAAACACTTAATGTAATTCTAGTGCCATCTAGTATCGTTACCATTATGGCGCATTGGAAATAATAAACTGGAAAATGAGTTGCATATGTTATTTATGTAATTACTTTAATATGAAGAAAATTTTATGATACATTGTTTGATTCGTTTTGTCTTTTGTCTATTTTTCAGTGGTGATAAACAGCAGAGGCAGGTCCAAGGGCTGGGGCTATGTCAAGTTCTATGACGAAACTGAACAGCAGAGGGCACTAATAGAAGCCCAACACAGCGCCTCCTTGGGGAAGAATCCCATCCTACTCAGTCTCCACAGATCTTCAGCGTGAGTTTTTGGTAGATGACCTGCACCGACGGGACACTTAGATTTTGAATGCTTTCCATTGTAGGAAATGTGCATGTTAATGTGTGTAAAAAGTGCAATCGTAGCTCAAAAGACTTTGTGTGAGTGAACTATCAAAAAAGTTGTTATTTTGGAAGTAAAATGTTATTTGAGCTTCTGGAATTGATATTATGAAAAAATATTATGATTGAGACAAATTAATTAAATCGAAACTTTAAATTTTTTCTTTTTGAAAGTTTGGCATTCATTTTATTTTATTTTTAAAGTGACCTCACACTGTGTCTAGTTGTAGCCTGCAAAGTATATATATATCTATGTGATGTGCTCTTGTTTTGCTTGACTTGCTATGTAGAATTATGCCTGTTATTAAGAATTATTTAGGCTCAATGCAATAGGCCAGGCATGCTTTAAACTTTTCCTTTTTCTTAGCTGCCTAGCTTGATATGAATGTTTCTGTCATAAGCTGCTTTTCATATATTTCGCTAATTTATTCCCTTTTCCACATTCCCCCTTTTTGGTAAATAGATGGTGCATCTTGTAACACCTTGGATGTGTTGTCTGTATGTAGGATTAAGTGCTTTTGTAATTTTAAGCGTATATATGTTGGAACTCAAGGGGCACTTGGGTTATTTTGTGCATGCTGGCTCCACCTAAGCTAAGGTTGTAGTAAGCTTGCTATGTAGAACTAAGTGAGATCTTACTTTCAGCTGGTGAAATGTTTCACTTTCATCTGAGAATTGTCACTTTGTTTGAAATTTTATTACAGATTTCTAATATAGTTAAGATGTACTCTAATGTTTCGAAGTATGCATGATTGGCTACCTTTAAGATATTTGGAGGTTAAGTTTGCATTATGGTAGACTGACAATCTCATTTTATATTACATATTTTTGGACTTAATTAATATTGCCATTTTCACTGGTTTGCACTTCTTCATAAGTTAGCACTTCTTCATAAGTTAGCACTTCTTCATAAGTTAGCACCTGACTCTTATTCTCAATTCTCAAATTTTCTGATCCCGTTTGAAATTAACTGTTTGTCCCACGTTTACATGTTTGTCATATATATACACACTCTGTGTTGTAGCAATGTGTCTTCGGAATTGCACAGATCGACAGCGCACTCTGGTGTTAATTTACTGCAACAACAGTCTCTCCGCCACCAGGAGCCGCCACCTTCGTTGCCACCTACGTTCCCGCCTCCTATTTGGAACTTCCCACCCCCTACGATCCCGCCGAGTTTTGTCCCTCCACTCACTCAGGTGTGCTGCCCTCTTCAGATTTGCAATTTTAAAATCTTTAGCTATTGTAATCACTATAATGCACATATTTTGTTGTAAATGAGTTAGTTTAATTTCACTCTCGATATTAATTCGCACTTACTTGCAGTGCTTTGCTGTAATTTCCCTCGCTCTGTGGCTGTAATTAACATTTAACCATAACATGATCATTTATTTTATTTATTATATATATTTATAGGTGATTGCTGCATTAAGAAAGTGTGTAATAGAGTTATTAGGTTGTATAGGTCTATGTTGCACTTTTGAACTAATTTCTTGTCAAATTAATTTCATTTGAATTGAAGCATATGTTCCTGTTGGAAATTAACTGTCATATATCTTGTGTGATTTGGCTATTGCTGTGGTTTGAATATGACATTTGATTTCCTCAGGTGCATTCATGATGGTGTAAAACCTCTTCATTACTCAGGCCCACCAAAACTAGTACTGTGCTGCTCAAACATAACTGAAACATTTGATGATTTGCCATTTGGTCAATGCTAAACATCTTGACCAAACTGCTTATGGGATAATGGGAGTGGATAGATTCGCAACTGATGAGTTGATAATGTAATACAATGTTAAGTAGGATATTTTAGACAAATTGCTTTCTTTGCTGTACTGTAGAGTTAATGTATGGGTCAAATTCTAGTATAAGCATATTAAGCAAGTGAAACGCAATCACAATGTATTTCAATTGGCAGGGAGGTTCCCTTACTCAAACAAGATTTATCCCAAGGGTAACCTCTAGAGCAAAGAAAATTGGCTGCCAATTATTTCCCACATGCCTCAAATATCTTTATTTATGGTATGACAATATTATGTTTTCATCTCAGTGGAGGGGAATTCATGCTCAGAAGCAGTTTGGTAGGGAATATTTAGCATTGTCCCAATGGGATAACATCGCATGCTTTGCTTATTCTCCAGCAGCACAGTATAATCAACTCTATCATCATGTTTATTGACTGGAGTTAAATCACATCTTCAATATTTTGTCCATGCTCCTTGCAGATCTTCCAGCCCCCAGTTATAGGAATTGCTGAAACTCAGGATTACTTTTCTGAAGAAGAGGGTTAGTAAAATTATTCATATTTTCTGTGGAGGTATTATACAATATTTGTATTTTTTTCACTCTCAATGATTGTGCATATGCCAGATTCATTTGTAAACATTGTGATATGCCTTAAAAGCAATCAGAGAAGTCATGTACTTTTAAAATACATCTTAATATAGAGATGAACATAGAATAATCACAGTCTCTCAAATACTTTCTAGATGTAACTGAGTGAAAGTTACCTTTTTGGAGTTCGGGATTTTAGCTACAGGTGCTTTCGTCTGCCTCACACAGACTCGTCAGCTGACTGAACTGGGACCTCTTGAGTCACAGCTCCCCTGGTGGATTGGTCAGCTGAAGAAGTCTGTGTGACGCAGACGAAAGCTCCTGTAGCTAAAATCTCCAACTTCAAAAAGGTAAATTTCACTCATATGGGTTGCAACAGAGTTCAGTAACAACAGTTATCATCATACTTTTCAGATCCTGAACTAAACATTGATGTTAAGACTTCCAATGCCGAATTCATGTGCCAAAATGAAGTGAGTATATATAAAATCAGTTGGTGTTTCCTGCCCTCTTCTTAGTCTTCTGCGACGAGTAGGCCTATGCCAAAAAAATTGTGTTTGACTTTTTTTCCAGTGTTGATTCCGGGCGGGCTTTGTCATGTTATGGACAAAGATTCAATTTGTAGTATTTGTTGAAAACGAGCATTTTCTAAGCACATCACAGGGGGAGGGTGGGTCTAGTGGTAGCATGCTGGGCTGCCAATCGCTTGGTCCTCGGTTCGAATAAAATAAAGTTTTTCAAGTCATTAATGTGTGAAGAGGTAAATTACGTTTATATCTATATGTATCATCTTTGTTTTATTTGGAAATTAATTTTGGCAATTTTGTCTTTCAGGAATTATACGATGCCCTGGGTTTAACTCGCTTTAACTTGACTCAAGAAATGTTCGAACAGGCAACCATATTGGATTTGCTCGACTAGTCATTGCAGCTACATGTGATCTCAACAATCCGCCTTTTGATGACGTCTCGTCACGATGATGTCATCGCACAATACCTTACGTCGTGGCCTCACAACGTTCTGCGTTATTTGTTACACTCTTTGTAAATGTTGCTTAATATGTTGTTACGTTTTGAAATAAATTGTTATACAATTTCTACCTTTCACAATATGTTTATATGTTGAATATGTTAAATTGGTGGTTGGGTTTTGAATTCATTGCATTCAATACACGGGTTCATGTATAATTTTGGGTGATGGGATGCGAAAATTTCCCATGTACGAAGTATTACGATGTCCCTTGTAGTGGACAAAAAAAAAGATGCCTCATAATCCTGCATGTTAAAAATTGCCATGTGTAATATATTTTATTGACAATTTGAAAGAGATAAATTGTGAATGTTTCATGCATTCAATGGACAGTTGGACACTGTTGGCAAAAAAGCCAGAGAGACTGGTCGGCTGACAACGAAACATTTTGAGTATTGATACGGATTCTTGGAATCGCCTTGGATAACCTCATATAACCTGCAATTTGTGTACACGTTTAAGTCCCTGACAATGATATTAGAATTGTTTTATTTTTTTGCATCTGCAGTCTAACTTGTGTTTGTTTTATCAATGTTAAACATTACATGTGCTAATTTGTGTTTCCCCGCTGAGGTAGTGGGGTGTTGCAGCAGCTGCACAATGTTCGCCGAGCTTAAATATTTTGTTATAACCAAAGTTGTTCATTTGATTTGGTCTTTAAGGTTTACTGACTAATTAAATGTTAAATCTTTTACAAATCGGTATTTATTTCTTTTTTTGGAGAAGTAATTATGAATGATGGCTGGTTAGAATAATAATAGGTAGGCTGGACAGAAAGGTGACAAGCTCTACTTCATTTTCCTGTTGAAAATTTGACTCGTAATTACAAGCAAACAGGTGAAAGTTCAGCTTGTTCAAATACTTAATTTCCTAAAAGTATGGGCCAATCAGATAACAATATTGAAACAATATTGAAGGTCTGCCAGTAACGTTGCTGTGAGAATGTCTCTGTAGTTTCATTTTCTGGTGCCAGGGGTATTTGCCTCATGCATTGGCAACTTAGCGCCATCTTGGGAGAAGCACCTTTTGCTCATGAAAATTTCTTTTGGCCACAATGTAAAATGTTAGCAGAATAGCAAAGACATTATATAAGGACGAGATTGAAATATCCAGGCTAAATAAGAAGTTTTTCTTTAGCCTAAATTGGCTTCCAATGAAGTTGAAAGAGGAAGAATGAACAATAAAGTGCAGGGCTGCATTGACCGCATCCGTCTAATGATGAAGTTCCCATTTGGCTGCAAATACTTTTGGCCAACCTTGCTGTGTACAAGGACTATGAACATTCACCGTTCAATTGTCATATCGAATGCAATATTCCATGATTATTCCTCCATCTGAGTTGTCACAAAGACATACAATTTTGATTTTGGCCCTACTGTTTGCAACGTCACATTTGGCCTTTATATATATATATAGACCTAGCTACAACAAGAAAAGGATTTCTGGGAAAAACAGGGACTAATGCATTGATATATTTTAAAATGTGTTTGAGGATTGACCGCTTGATTACTTGTAGGCCTAGTATTAATGAAAAATATTGGTGGTCTGCCAGCAACATTGTTGCGAGAATGTCTCTATAGCGGGCGTTAGTGGAACTCTCCTTTTTCCAGCTCTCCTGTGTTGACGAGCAGAATAAAACTATTTCCGGAAATGGCAGCTTGTTCCCGGAAATAGTTTTATTCTGCTCGTCAACACAGGAGAGCTGGAAAAAGGAGAGTTCCACTATCACGGCCTATAGTTTCATTTTTTGGTGCCAGAGGTGTTTGCTTCATACAGTGGCAACTTGGCGCCATCTTGGGAGAAGCACCTTTTGCTCATGCAACGTTCTTTCGGCCTTTATGAAATAAAAAAATAATTCACAGCCCTAATAAGTCCCGGGAAATACGTGGAACAGGAAAAATTTCATCCATAGGGTAGGCTGCGATCGATCAAAGCCCGGGGATCAAAGACTATCAGGGTCTGCCTGCAATGTTGTTTTGAGAATTTCTCTGTAGTTTGATATTTTGATGCTTCAATTAACATATTCAATACTATTCATGTACTGGCAAGGGTGACATCTTGGAAGAAGCAGCCCAGCTAACAATGCACATGAAGTTCACGTGATAAACACGGGGGGAATGGTGAACGTGATATAACTGAGAGTTATCACGTGTTTTTCTTCATGTGAAAAAACTCCCCAACATTTTCACAGAATAACCATGTGATGAATGTCACCAGATTGACGCTTGAACATCTTCATGACATAACTATAAGAGTCTTCATGTGTTTTCCTTCACTTGAAAAAACTCCCCAACATTTTCACAGGATAACCACGTGATGAACTGCACCAGATTATCACTTGACTATCTTCATGACATAACCGAGAGTTGTCATATGTTTTTCTTCACGTGAAAAAACTCCCCAACATTTTCATGGGATGACCATCACATGATGATTTTCCCCAGATAAACACATGCATTTGTAGCCATGGCATGTATCGGAAGTTTACACCAGGAAATCACATGGTTAGGTGGTGAAGATAACCCCCAGAAAATCATGTGGTTAACTGGTGAAGATATCCTTAAGAAAATCACGTAGTTAATTGGTGAAGATTGCCCCCAGAAATATAGATTGAGCCTCCTGTATTTTAAACACAGCTGTTTACCGTGTTCCGCACTAAGTTTACTTTAACTGAGTTTAAACTAATTAAACAATTTAAATGATTATGATTTATAAAGCTGAATTAACACACAGTATATGGTGGAATGATGCTTATTAGCTCAAAAAGGAGTACATTTGATATTATTACAAAAGACTAGTTATCCAAAATGTGAATCATGTGTATGACTACAATCCTTGATTCTGGCAACCCTTAAGAACGCTGAAAAGAGACTCACTGCATCACACTGGTTGTGACAAATTTTCAGCAAGTTCTTGTGGCTTTTACTTCAGCCCCACAGCTACTGAAAGTCCAAGATATTGCTTGAAACAGTCTAAGTTGACTGGCTTGATGTTGAGCCAAGTTAACCGGTGGGAGATGTTGCCTCTTCTCAAATAATTTTAATTGGTGATGATATTCACCAGAAAATCACGTGGTTAACTGGTGAAGATTGCCCCAGAAAATCACGTGGTTAACTGGTGAAGATTGCCCCCATAAAATCACATGGTTAACTAGTGAAGATTGCCCCCAAGAAAATCACATGATTACTGGCGAAGATATTCACCGGAAAATCATGTGGTTAACTGGTGAAGATTTCCCCCCTGAAAATCATTTGGTTAACTGGTGACAAAATCACGTGGTTAGCGTTTGCAATAACCAATCAGTTTTCCATGTGATATGCCACCACTGAGGTTTTCACCTCAGAGGTGTCCTCTTCCTTTGGGAAGCGCACCTGCTTACTTATGCACCTGCCTGTATCTATTATCCAGTTTGGATCATATGGTTGCCCATTCACCTGCCTCAAATAGTCTCATTTAAGTTAAGTAATATGATTTAATATGTAATATTGTTTGCTAAGTATCATTCATTGTATCATTGTATAAAGTATTATTGTGTAAATTGTTAAGAGAACTAGAATAATAGCAATGGGGTAAAACTCACCCCATGGTTTCTATAGCAACGGTTACCCTGGTGTCTTTGCGCAGCCGCAAAGCACCCTAACGTGTCGGGCTCCTATTGGCCCATGGGTATCACCCCATCACACGTTACCCCATCCAGGAACCGCAGTCAGACGGAGAAGCGGGTGGACTGCTCACTATCTATGCATGCATGGTGAGGCCAGTCTTCTGCTTTATGAAGACTGGCCTCCGGATTATTCACTGTAACCATTAATTGGATTATTGTGGAGTTGTAGTCATGACTGTAATTATACATTAAAAGCAGTGAACCACAAGTGGATATTGAGTTATAATTGGTCAATAGGGTAGGTATCAGGTGGGATCAGAGAGGAGTAAGGTCCCGTGCCTTCACTAGCCAAGGATGAAGAAGAGAACATTCCCCTGTACGTGTCAAGAACTGAACAGCTATGAAGGGCTGAAAAAGCTTACGAGTGACAGATAACTGAGGGGCAATTTCTCGTGATAACTCAGTTAACCATCAGTTTTTGTCAGCTGGGAGCCCACATTGGTGCGATGGGGCGTAAAACACAAACTCACTCACTCACTCACTCACTCTTGGAAGAAGCACCTTTTGCCATGGAACGTTCTCTTGGCTACAATATTACATAATTCATTCCAGACTTACAAATCCAGTGCATAAGTGGAACAGGAGAAATGACCATCTATAGGCAGGCCCCGATTGATGAGAAGCTATCTGGGTTAGCATTTTAAAAATATAGGTGACAGGAAATTGAGCCCATTTACACTTTTTATGATATATATATTATTCTAAATTCTTCAGTAGTAAGATTGGCTGGCATTTAATGGTGTTCACTATAAAAATTAAATGAAATATTTTGGATAAATACACCCAGACAATCTGCTGAAGTGGATAAATGGGGAGTGCTGCCTTGAAATTAATAATATTGAACTTCTGATGAAGTTGGAAGAAACTACAGGACAAAAAAAAAGAATTAAATACCCATTTGTCTACAGGTCTGCAAACACTTTATTTTTTGCAAATAACACAGTTTTGTGATTTTTGACCTTATAGGGTCAAAACTAGATTTGATTAAATCATAGAGAAATGCCATAAATTATATTTTAAAAAGACGCAGACATACAATTGTGATTTTTGCCCTGCTGCGCACTATATTCGGCCGTGATATATTCGACAAGAAAGGATTTTGCAGAAAGCCATATCCTGATAAAGGAGTCTTACACTGGATTCAATATGTTTTTGATTCGCTATTCATGATGTAGCCAAACAGCGAAGGTCCCATCAAAATGTAAATGAAATGAATCTGCAAATGTCAAATACACAAGGACAGCATGTTCCAAGAATCTGCCTTATGTCATGGTTACCAGAGCACTATCGATGGCTACAATTTATGTGTGACACATGCAGATGTCATTCAAGATAAATGTAAATGTCTAGAGATCCACAGCTCTTTTAAAAGGCACGGATACACCTATAGACACATATATAAGAAATGCATGAGGGGCATGGAAGCATAAATGTCATGGTTAATCAGGTGGTGTTCTGTCAAGGGAAGCCTGAGATGTAGCCATGTAGTAGGCCTAGTAATTATATGATGTTGTGTGGTAATGTATTGAAAAAAAAAAAAAGTAGATATACATATATGTCTTGGTTTTGTTTTTATTGTTAGAAACTCAGGAGGAAATTTCCGAGATGTGGAAGTCCGTAAATCATTATTACAAGAAACTGCTGCTAAGCTTGCTGTATCCGTCACACTGCATTCACGAGAGTTTATCCGAGATTGATCGTTAGCATTAGCACCAGACCGTGCACCCAACCACACTGCCATGTCCCTCAGCATTTGTGAATTGCATGGTTGCAGTTCTGAAATGACCAGTGAAAATTATATCGATATCTTATCACACAAGCTTACTTTGAATTGTTAATTAAATTTGACTGGATGATTGTTTTGTAGATTTTTGAATATTTTCAAAAAGGTAACTGGCACTAAGTTCAATTGCAAGTTTTTTAACCATCGATACATCGGATGAAAGATTCAAGAGCATTGCAAAGTCTCAGTACCTTGATTATTCAGCATGTTAGATAGATTCCCGATGCCAAGACAGATAGTTGGAAAAGTACATTGTATGTGTGCCTAAATTTACTGATAACATATATATATATATATAGCTGGACAACTAATTAACTTTAAATAAAAGATTGTGATATTTCCAAAAACAAAGTAGTAGCAATGACCTACTTGGCACTGAGTTGCATTTTGGCAGCATGTCAGTCGACATTACCATTTGTCATTACCCGGCTGACCTTGGAGTCACAGCCATCGCCAATTTATTGATTGCCAATCCATGGCTTGTGTTGGACTCTTGTCTTGCATCGTTCTCATGAGATTGAGGCTTGGTCATCATCATCCATCATGATTCATGAATAATCTTTGATTGCCAAATGTCTCAGGCAATTTCACCCGAATTCATGAATGCATTGTGATGTTGAGGTATTTCTTCATTTTGCAGCCTTCGAAAAAATGTTCTTTTTGTCTTTGTCTTTTCTCAGGCTGTACTTCAGAATCGTATTAGAAAATATTTGAATATTGAGCACCACAAAAGCAGCTTGCTTAGGCCTAATACATTACAATATATGTTTCCTGGATTGCAATCAAAATGTTCATGAATATAATTATTGTGTATTTCATTTATGATTTATGATAGTGTCTGCTCAATTTACTAGCCATGGCAGCGGTCTAAAATTGCGCATGTTATATTTTTTAATTCGATGCAACTGAGGCGATATGAAGCCTGTGCATAGATATGCAACACGACCAATGGTATACCTCATGATACCATAGAGCTTATAGATCCATGGTGATACGAAGATTGACAGATGGCATTGGTGACCCGGTAAACCATCTCTGAAGCGCCCCCTTTCATCGGTTCCACGAACAACAGGATGTTACTCATTTCAAGCAGAGGGAATAAAATGACTGTTGCTGTTGCCATTGAAAATCAAATCCAACATCAAATAGATGCAACTTGCAAGCTACAACTTGTCACCTAAACAAGAATCGAGAGTTCATTAACATTATTCTTACTTTTGTGGTATTCATTTTAATTAAGGAAAGATAAAATCCAATTATCAAACAAATCCATCGAGAATTCTGCACATTTTCATTAACATCATTCTTTCTCTCTGGTTACAATTCATTTTCACTTTGATTATTTCGGTTAACAAATTTGACAGGAAGCAAAGCATGGACTTAGATGATTCTAAGATGCAGGTATGACTTTTTGCCATTCACTCTAAAAAATGTGGGGACAAAATTGGTTTTTTAGATTCAAAATGGTTTTTTGAAAAACCAAATTTCAATGCAAAACCAACATGGATTTTACCCATGATGCACAATTATGATAACCCTGAGCACATAATAAGAGTGAAAGCTGATGTTCCAGTCTCTGTAGAGCTACAGTCATTTGATAAGGTGTCGGAAAGATGAATATTTAAGGGTTCACCGATCTTTTTAGATGTCGATGTTACAGGAAAATACACATGGAATGAAATTAAGAGGAGAATCTGAGCTTTCCAAAATTGCTTGTGTCATTCATGTAGCTTTATTAGAACCGGAGATAGAGCAATGCACTGTGGCACTGTGCATCACTGTGGCACTGTGCATCACTGTGGCACTGTGCATCACTGTGGCACTGTGCATCACTGTGGCACTGTGCATCACTGTGGCACAATGACAGGCTGCACCACAGTGGCATTGTGCACCACAGTGGCAGTGTGCAAAACAGTGTCGGTGTGCAACACAGTGGCAGTGTGCAGAACAGTGGCAGTTGGTTTTGCATTGAAATTTGGTTTTTCAAAAAACCATTTTGAATCTAAAAAACCAATTTTTTGTCTGAATTTTTTTAGAGTGCAGGTATGACTTTTTGCCATTGTCTAACGAGCACGTAATGAGCAGGTACCAAAATACTCCCTTGTGATCAGAACCAGAAAGGTTTTTTCCCCTGGAACTTCCTTCATGTGATAATACAATTGAAGCTGCTGTAATGAATGTCAATGCCCGGAAAATGTGTGATATTGAATTTGCCAAGAAGGTCAGATGAGATAGCATGCATGTACATTGTACAATGTCAATGTGCAGCAAATGGTGGCAGATGGCTGTACGAGTTGTACATCATGGAATGCTCAGTGCAATAGAATTGATAAGGCTTCTTCATTAGCAGTTCTTGGGGAGTTTCAGCCTATCTAAAGTATTCCGTTATTTTGACTGACTATAGGCCTATATGCTTCTCAAATTTGTATTACATATTTAGTAGCTTTAATACTGCCGAATATTAAAATGGTCCACTTTGCGAGAGCATCCCTCAGATTCCCTCTGCAGTCATGATCTTCTGCTGGGAAACTCAATTCCAATAGGTGTTAGTTTTTCTCAGGCAGCCACATGATTACGCGCCATTGTTGTCATTTTGGGGATCAGCAGCCATTTTGTACCATTGTGAGGGCAGTGGATTGGAGGCTTGTATTCGGATCTCGAGGTCCATAATATAGTTTAATCAGCTTGACAACACTGGATTAGCCCAACCGAGTCTACTTCTGTATCTAATCCATGGATCCCGCTACTTTTACGAGACATATCAGTGATAAATCTGGATATTTCGCCCGTCAGGCTGACTCCTGCCACATTTTTCCGACTTCGCCGGGCCATAACTGAAGATATACGCTGTCAATCGACTGAATAATGATTGAAATCCAGGGTAAACATTTCATTTAAGACTCGGTGATGCAAATCCTTGGCGTTTTAATGGATTTATGGGTGTTCTGGAGCTCGGAAAACTCGGCCCCATTGACATTTTTCAGGCCTAATGGCGGCAGATGTTTCCGGAAATAGTTCTAATATATATGCCGGGGACGCCAGAGAGCTGGAAAAAAGAGAGTTCCACTAACAGGCCCTAATTTCGAGAATTTCGAGATGGATAGGGAAACTCACCAAAGGAGGAGATTTTTATTCATATATATATATGCTAGTTTTAAAATAAAATGGGGGAAATTAACTTCAATATGTAAACAAGAGTCAACAATTACAATGAAGATATTTCAAAGGAGATATATTGAGGATTGTGGCAGAGAGCCATGCGACAAAGCGGCGAAAACCATTTTGGGAAAATGTTGTGACGGTTCGCCCCCCCCTCCCGGAAAAATCCTGGCTACGCCACTGATTTAATTGAGGTGGGACTGGAGAGATGGAAGCCATCGGTTCAAAACATCTTTTGCCAGTGTGGATGTCTTTAATATGTTGGCATGAAATTGTCAGAAGTTGTGAAAAATGTCGTCCTATAAAAGTGAGAAAGTCCTAAATCTCGAGTTGAATTACTGTATATATGATGGTGCATTCTCTCAAGGGATTCTTCTCATTGCCCCTACCATCTGGTGCTTATAACAAGAGGTTCTTTATGGACCAACACCAGACACACATGCTCCTTCAAGGGCTGACAGAGAAAACAACAGAACTGAAACTGAAACTGCAGGTGGCAAATATGATTATAGACTGAAGAATTGATTGAAATTTGACACCAGCTTCGTTAAACAGAGACAGGAAGAGAGATCTGTGTGAGTGCATGTTCTGAAAGTGTAAATACATTATTATTAAAGGTGGAACTTTCTTCGGACTTCTTGAATTGATTTATTATACACTTGAAGTGCTACCAAAATAACTGTGTATAAACCCGAAAGCTCAAGAAGTAGCTTCGATTTGCCATAAGGTACCAGTGTCATCAACCAACAAGAATATTTTGGTTTTAAGCTTGTTGTTTGGCTGTCAGTTTCTGAGTTTCATTATCGGGATTCCAATGATGTTACAGTCGACGAAAAATGAGTACTTACATTCAGCTGCTATTGGACTTAAATGACAACAGACCCTATCCATGGCATTGAAATGAACTATCAATTCGTCATTGATAACTTGTGTGCTCATTGATACTGAGTTGGTGACTTGTTTTGACAGCATTGAAAGTATTGGATATGACCTCACAAATTGATTGTGAGTCATAGATAATAACATGACCAGGATATGGACATAACCTCACAAGGAACATATCTCAATTCTGTAAGCATTTGGCATTCCTCGAATATAACAAAGAAAAACGTATGTTTCAACCTCAGAATGCCATTGGAACAACAAGGATTAAATGAAGTTGCATTTCCTTTCATGTTGCTCTTCTGGATTCCAAAAAATAATTATTTCCTTTCTATTCTCAGGCCAAGAGTGTTGAGTTAAGTGAAACTGACTCCTCTAATTATAGAAGCTGACTCCTCTTTTGTTTGTGTGTAGCTGAGTCCCTGATTCTGCTTCCTGGTTACATTATTGTGACACTGGATATAGGTGGCAAATGAGGTCAACCCTGTATTAATTGCTGTGACATATTCTTAAGAGTAATTACGTGTAAGAGGCACAAGAGATACGCAATTATAAAGATTTTGTATATATATATTTGAGGATGTATGTACGTTGAAGATATTTAACTATCGACCCAGATTTAGCGATTATATACATGCAGTTGATGAATGCAGAAGACATGGATATGTTGCAAATCTTTATCATTATTAGTAAGATTATAAGGATGTTTTTGAAAAGCAGGATACAGTGTATGCATTGATCAATGCAAAGGATGAATATGGAGAAAAAAATTGATCAAAATCAACTATAGAGAACACACGTAGAAGACCAAGATTAAAATTCAACTGGGAATTATCAAATAAGTGCCCCCACAAGAATTTCGACTTCAATCCTTTGCATGAACCCCCTCCCCCCTTTCTACATATAATTATATACCTTAAAATTTAATCTAGCCTTTGCAGTGGTTTGTCAATATATATATATATATATATAGGTTTTTATTGACTGAAACAACGGTCACATTTGACCAAAAAGTCAGTTACAAGAAATAGCAATATACAGGTTAAAAAACAAGAACAGAAACTGGTTCTAATACTAACACACTAAAAATATAAAAGTCTAAAGCTACTTCTACACAAGTAAATAAAACATTAATCACAGTAGCAATGATATATTTTAAAATCACACTATGCCAGATATACTGGCAATATTTAGCACTGAGGCGGCTCAAGCTACTTCCACATATTGAGATAAAACATTAAATCACAGCAGCAATAATACATTTAAATCACAACAGGCCAGATCTACAGGTGAAATTTAGCACTGAGATGGTACAGAACCATAGTACGTACATAGCACCAAAATATACAAATTTATGAGGGATGAAATCATAGAGAAATGAAGTCAATAGAAAAATGTTCAGGTTGATGAATATAATATTTACAAAATTTACTAAAAGGTGACACACAGTTAGATAAATATGCTATTTACAAAAGGTATGACAGCAACATAAATATGCATAAAGATGATATATACAAGGCATATATTTACAAACAATTTATTGCCAGCAAACCACACGTGAAAACAATGTGTCAGTGCCATTAACCACCCTGACCTTGTGGGCTGATTTAATTAATTATAACTTACATTAAGCACTGTTATCAGTTTTTATGACAATGTTTAAGAATTTACCTAATGCAGAATTTATTTCAGATGATTTATTTGCTAGTATTCTAATAAACTGAGCTTGAGGACTTAAAACGGAGAAGTTTTCTATCGTTTTGGCTGCCGTGTCAAACAGTACGGCTCTGTTGTCTTTCCAAAAATCACAAATCATAAGACAGTGAAATTCATCCTCTACAAGTCCTGTTGTACATCTTTTACATAATCTTTCATCAGCGGGTACGTAGGGGCGTTTGTGTCTCCCCAGCTCTATCTTTAAATTGTGAGAGCTTAGCCTGAATCTGGCTACACTGCGATACACATACATTGGTAAGTTAAAATTTAAATATGGTTCAATGCGTAAGTCTGTTTTAAATAGTTTATATGTTCTTAATTTTGGGTTTTTATCACTATTGTTTATGTCAGCCAACATATCTTCCCCTGCTTTTTTATATACCAAAGATGCTATTTTACTGGGTTTCATTTCTGAATCACTAATTCCATAAGCAATGAGAACTTGGTGTATTCTAGACAACCAACAAGGTAACTTTTTGTGGTTCAGAGCCACTTGGATTTCATAACATTTACGAAGTAGTTTTGGACAGTTCTCAATTTTTAATCTATGCCAGTAGTTAATTGCAGATATTTGTTGTCTATAGATTAATGGGAATCTGCCAGTATCTGCTAAAATTGCTACAGTTGAAGTCTGACTTCTGACCCCAAGAAGATTTTTGAGAAATTTAAGTTGTATTTTTTCCAAAGAATCAATTTGCTTATTTGGGAACCAGATTTCACTGTTATATTCTAGAATAGGCACTATGTGGGTTTCGAACATTTTAAGACTAAGTTTTGGTGAGAGATATCCAACGGTAGATTTTACTCTCTCTTTCAAGGCATGCATTGCTTTTTGGGCTTGTGATGCCAAGTGTTCATACATCAAACTGTGAGTGTTTCTTTTATTGCTAATTATATGCCCTAGATACTTATATGAATCTACAACTTCGAGTTGCTCATCATCAACCGAAAACTGCTGCTGTGTATTCTCAGATTTATGTCTAACTCTAGGCTGTATTATCATCACTTTACTCTTTTGTGAGTTTATAATTAAGTGCCATTTTCTGCAGTAAGTTGCCAAGTTATCTAATAGGATTTGCATACCTGTAGCACTTTCTGATATACATAGCCTACATAAAAAAAGTTTTTCAATGAAATGGAAAGTAAGACTTTACCTTTTAGATTAGGCTAGGCCTATATATTATACTCAAAATGAGCTAGTTCACTATTTTGTGAGCCCTTTTGCTGCTCATTCTGCCACGGGCAATCCCTGATTATTTCCAATTACACTGAGGATTTACATTTTTAAAATAAAGGTGTTTTATAATTTGATAAATTTCTTGAAAACCTCCCAATAATCAATATGTTTCTTTTTACTAGAATTTTGTCAACTTTTGTGAAATGAAGCATTGTATTATATTCTAATTCTAATTATACTGTGTGAGCTTGTGTGTAATCAAGTTATAAGGTATATAGCCTATGAATAGCACTGTCTGCAACTGCAATCCACATCTTACAATCCACATCTGATCTATATCGAAGACAATTTCATAAAATAGAGTTGTATAGCCCTATATACGTTATAGATCCATGGTCATAACAAACTTTAATACATCCTCTTTCTTGAAACTATTCAAATTTTTGAGAGTCCCACAACTGCTCTGTATGCCTATATCCGCCATTTTTGTATGATCTTTGACTATCAATGCCAAACTCTCTTCTCCGTAAAATGGTTAAAATATATGTATATAAAATACTCACAGTACCTGTCGTGTCTCGAGAATGTGTATTTTCGTGTGTCGAACTTTAAATTATAATTTGGCATCACATTAGTGACATATTAGGTAATAAAATGAGCCATGTCATTGAAGTTGTGAACTATCAGAGCTCAACTTGTGTGTTGTGTGACAAAACCATTTCTAATTTTTATCTGATTGCCATTGGTAAAATCACAAAAAATATGTATGTTCTTGTAGCCAACAATGTATACTTTAAACTGGCATTAATGAAATGTGTATTTATGGCTGTATTATTGCGAAATGAAGAAGTAAATAACACATTTAAGTTGAAAAATCAGACACTTTGTGGAACAACTCAAAATATCTCTAAAGCATCTCTTTCAAATTTAACAAAACTTCGCCAGGATACAGCTGTAAATGTTCGAAGGAGATTGTAGCAAGTTTCATTGTCATGGGTGAAATAGCAAGCGAGCTATTGGCGATTTTACACAACTAAAAAACACAATTTTAGCACAACCTTGATATTCTGTGGTTGGGGAGCTGTTTGGCGGGCTGTGCTGCCTCTAAGGTCCGCGCTCAGTTGGGTTGTCCCAGATTTCGCCATCTGCTCACATTGAGTAAAAGACACCATCTCACATGAAGTCCATCTTGCTGCAGGTACTCCCCAAGGCTCAGTTCTAAGCCCAATTCTTTTCAACATGTATGTCAATGACATACCGTTCCCCAATACCGGTCCAGTCCATATTTCCCAATATGCAGATGACTTAGCTCTCTGGACAGTAAACCGTGGTAAACGTCCCTACACAAAAATTCAAAGTCATCTCCGTAAATCCCTATACCAACTAGAACAATGGTGCTCCAAGTGGCGCATCAAAATCAATGCCTCCAAATCACAACTAGTATTATTTCCTAACAATCTCAATAAATCACCCCCAACCTTCGCCCTCTTTGACACCCCCATTCTCCCATGTAAAGAAGCCAAGATTCTTGGACTCCTCATCAACCCCTCCCTCTCCCTACTTAATCACTGTATCCTTAAAAAACAAACTGCGGTCAACCGCCTAAATCTCCTCCGCTGCCTGAGAGGCACCGACTGGGGCACTAACATCCCTACCCTCCTTCATCTCTATAAAACTTTTATCAGGCCAATCTTAGAAACAGGCTATGTTGCTACAGCAGCTGCCTCTGAACCTGCCAAAAACCATCTCGCCATAGCTGAAGCTAAGGCCCTAAGGATTGCGCTTAAGCAGTTCTACATTCCTGGCCAACGCCGTACCACCAACCAAGCCCTCTACACAATGGCCAATCTCGAACACATCTCCTCGAGAATAGACACCCTCAAAAGGAAAGCTCTTGACCGCTACAAAGACTCCCCTCTTCTAGTAGATCTATACAATGCTAATAAGGCTATTAGAGCTCTCCCATACCCGGTCTCCTATCCCCATTCTCACTATCCTACAACCTAAAACAACAAAAAATAACCTGCCTTAGGCACCCAGTACGGTTGTCGAACCACTGTGGTAGTAACGTGCACCTACTGCCCCTCAAGGTCAAAACATAAGAAAACACATAAACTCTCTTCCAATAAACAAACTTAATCACATACAAAATCTGACCAACCACCAACATAAAAACACACACAGTCTGGTCTTCAAGCCACTGTGATTATTGCAATTACTCCTACTGTTTCATCATATACATGTTTTTCTTTTCAGATCCCCTCAATTTTATACCCTTATACTTATTACACTCACAGTACAAAAAATTGACGCGTTCCGAACCCAGTACGGTAGTCAAACCACTGGTGTAATAACTGGCACATCACTCTGCCAGCACAGGGTCAAAACATAAACCACCATCTTCTCAAAAAACAACACTACACCATCCACTTAAAGGTATCAAAGGAGGGTGCTTAAAAGCCTTTTAAAGCTCATCCTCTGGAGACTCCTATCATTCACTAACCCAAAACCAAACATAAAAACTCTCCCTTACCACTTTTAACCATCATACCCCACATCCCATACCTAACAAATTCAGGACTTGTGGTCCCTGGAGGGAGTCATATCTATAGATCGTACTAAAACGCATGGATACCTCTTGAATCCACCCACATGTTCCTCTCATCAATTATACTCACCACCCTACCCTCCCTCTCCACAAAACATCACATCCACTCCATAAATCCTGTAGTTTTAAACATCCACCCCGGCGTTCTTCCTCTTCTAGGTTAAAATCAATTTTCCACCCTGCGACGCTGACAAGACCACTAAACAATTGTAATCTTTTCCAGATCCTCCCAGACAACACATGGATGCCTTCCCAGGCCTTCTCACCCCCCTCACCCTTACCCACCTCCACTCCACTCCGACATAACATTTCCTGGATTGCCACAGCTCCCTCTCTCGAGGAAGGGCCATCCCATCAAAATATTCCAAAAGCTTGTAGGGCGAAAAATCGCCAATCAAGCTTGGGCCTTCGGCCCTAAATTTACACTCTTACTTTACTTTCTGCTCACATTCAACTCCTGGATTTCCAAGGAACAAATTCATTCTACTACCAGTTCCAGCGGATTCTATTTCTATCCAGAATTCATCATGTCTGATGCACCAGCTTCACCTAATCCGGCTCCTGCCAAGACAGCAGCTCCCAAGAAGAAGGCACCAGCCAAGAAAGCCGAGCATCCTCCAGTTGCCTCCATGGTTCCTGATGCCATTAAAGCTCTTGGAGAAAAGAAGGGATCTTCTCTCGCTGCCATCAAGAAGCACATCTCAGCCAACTACAAGGTTGACATTGATAGACTGGCTCCATTCATCAGGAAGTTCTTGAAGAAAGCAGTGACTGATGGCAAGCTTCTCCAAACCAAGGGATCTGGAGCTTCTGGGTCTTTCAAGATCAACAAAGCAGTCAAGGAAGACAAGCCCAAGAAGCCAGCTGCTAAGAAACCAGCTGCCAAGGCCAAGAAACCCAAGTCTCCTGCCAAGAAGAAGCCAGCTACCAAGAAAGCCAAGACCCCCGAGAAGAGCAAGCCTGCGGCTGCCAAGAAAGCCACTCCCAAGAAAGCCAAGAAGCCAGCTGCCAAAAAGACCCCCAAGAAGGCTGCTGCCAAGAAACCAGCAAAGAAGCCTGCTGCCAAGAAACCAGCAGCCAAGAAAGCCGCCAAGAAGTAAAAAGTGAACATGTTTCTTAAATCTACTTGACAACAAACCTTAGGCCCTTTTAAGGGCCACCAAATCCTCCCAGAAGGACAGGCCATGTACCCATCTTATGTTGACAATTGATAAGGTTTAAAATTTAAATGAACTATCATTTGCTTGATTAGTCATTATCAAGTGAAGGCCATTTGACTTGATTTTAGAGTGAAAATCAGATGCATAATCCCTTCGTTCTGCTGTCACCAACAGTGAGCCTGGTATCATTAAATCAAATGACAGACTGTAAGCATGGATAAATTCATTGAGGAACGAGCAGTAACTTTTACTCTGTGCAACTGACATGAGTTTTTATTAATTTGACTATGTGAGGGCTTAGACATCGGTATACAGTTGTGTAAGTATTTCCCCTTAGGATGAAAAAGTGTCGTTGTTAAGTTTACTAGATGAAAGTATTCAGTATCTACTTTCTATGTTTGTATTTGTGCCCTTCATTTGTGAAATTATTAACATTTGTGGAAATATCTAAGATGAATAAGGAAGTTAGGAAGCTCGGTTTGAATTTATGTATTGATGCATTCTCACGAGAGCTTCTTTCTGTTGCCCCTGCCTTCTGTTGCAAATAATGTAGGCCTAAACGTCCTTTTATACCAAATCCAACAAGCGCCACCAAGCCCATGCATGACAAATATGATTATCTATAGACTTGTAAAATTTATTTAAATTTGACACCAGCTTAGTTAACATGGAAATTGACACATCCCTTATTACAGAACCACCAGAAGAGCTGTGTATCTCACTCTCCCATTCCACAATTCTTTGCAGAAATGATATATTTTAACTCTCTTGCAACCCGAATACAGGAATCTCTTTTTAAAAGTTACGTAACTGCAAAGTTTATAATGTCCTCTTTATCAATACTGTCTGATACATTGGGTGGTACTATATCTTTCTATGTCTTTATCCAGCAAGCACTGTCCTGCAAAGCTATTGGTAAATGGTGTTAGGCATCTGATGTCAATTAAATCTTTCACAATGTCTGAAGAAATGATTGAACTGATGTCCTGGTCCTTTGTGTTGTTGGCTATCAATTTCCTAATGGGGATTCTAATGATGTGGACTATAACATAAAATTACATAAATGGAGAAAATAGAAGGACATGGTAACAACTTTGAAGACACAGTCATCAGGACATCCTGTTGGTATGACATTGGACCAACAAGGATAAAAGAAGTTGACTTTCCTTTCATACTACTGATCAGGGTTCCTGAAAGTAATTATTGTAGAGAATGAGTAAAACTGACTCCTCTTATTAGAAGCTGACTATTCTTTTGTTCGTGTGAACCTGAGTCCCTATTCAACTTCCTATAGTATGCAGTTGAAAGAGGTCATTGGACACTGCTATAGTTCAAATGAGATCGTTCCTATACAAATTACAAATACTGTTGAGATTTAGTAATTACAGTATACAAGAGCTATGTAATCATTAACTTCAAGTATATGAATGGGTAGGAATGTTGAAAATGTTTAATTACCGGTATTTAGCAGTTACAGTTGATGTCAAATATTTGCATACAGGCGGACAAGAAATAGTTAAAGCTGCCCAATCAAAAAGACAACAGTGCCCCTATAGGCCTATATCATACTTATTAGCATGTAGATAGCAGCATATTTGCTGATTGTTGTGATTTAAGGCAATTAAGTGCTGCCAATTAAGAGTATTGATTTTTTTTGTAGCACAGCTGCATTCACATTGAGTGCTTCAAAACTGTTTTACTTTAAAATAAAATAAAAGTATTAAAAAAAAAAGACATGGGATAAAAAGGTTATACCATGGGTTGCGGCAGTATATCCCTGGTATAGTCACCCTCGACCCCGTATATCCCTCGACCCTTCGGGTCTCGGGATATACTGGATCTTGGGTGACTATACCAGGGATATACTGCCGCAACCCATGGTAATACCTCATAATATACACTCCAGGACCATGGTGGTATTATGCAGTATGTTATGTCTGTAACTGATAAATCTTCAATAGTTCTATCCTATTTCACAGAAAAAGAGTCTCAAATCCATAATCCTCAGAGTTCTGTTGAAAAGAAATTGAACATTGTGTCCATACAATTGAAGCCCAGGACACAATCTTTCACATTTTCCGTCAATCACCATGAGATCATCCAAACAGTATGGAGAAGATAAAAAGAGGCAAATTATAAGAAGGCAAAATATTGGGTGTCATAGGGAGCCATTGGGAAGCATTTTATGTTGCTGTTTTCTCGGTGCATCACATAGTAGGTCATTTTAACACCCGAAACTTCATCGGTGCACTGCGGAGAACTGGAAGAAGAGCCAAACTGAGGGCCTCTGACAACAGATCAATCATCAGAATGGTAAAACAGAATCCAAGGGTGACTAAAAATGGAATATGCAATGATCTAGGGGTGTCTGGGGTGAAGGTGTCCACTAGCACATAGTATACAGTTATCGCTCAGCACCGAGTGCAATATAAGTTTTTACGGCACCGAGGTGATGTGCAATAACTGTTATAGCATATGGTTTATTTGGCAAATGCTTAGAAAAGGACTGGGATTTTGATGTCCAAACTCTTTTTGTGTTTCTTTTGACCTGCGCATTTAAAATGTACCTCATCAGATAAACTATTTCACTCACAAGAAAAATGTTCACATTTTTGAAATCCAAAAATTATATACTTTATGATGGATTTAATTTTCGATTTAAAAAAGAAATAACTTTCTAGCAGACTTTAGACCTCTAAACACAAAAAAATCAACATAAAATCGGCAAAAATGCTGTTTTTCGGCCACTTAATGCTTTATTCTGATCTTCCTATCTGCTTCCCTTGCCGTGCAGTGCAATTTTTTGTAAAATTGAAAAACACAATCTTGTTGGCAGCTCGTGGCTGCAGCAGCATCAAAATATGGTGCTTCCTCTCAGGTCCGTCTGATCTTTACCGTGTTAAAATGAGCGTGCAATAACATGCGTGCAATATCGTAGAATATTGCACGACTGTCGGCCAATGAGAAGCGAGTATTTCGGCTTGCCATATGATATATGCGGATATTGCATGGAAGATGACTTGGTGATGCAAAGATGGAAAGAGGCCAGAGGTGCAAAAAATTACCATGTGAACATTGTCAACTATATGCCAACTATTACAAGAGCTGTTTATATAGGTGTCCACATGCCCAAGGGGAGACTTGACTCACTGTACAATTTTTGTCTCATAGCAATGACTTCTTTCTACCCTTGCATCTTCGGAGACCTCCTCCACATAATGTCCACATCTATGTGCCAATCGACAACTGAGCATGTCCAGAAGGTAATAACAAATGGCGGAGATTTCGAAATTTCTCTGCTTCAAATTTTCAAGGCTAGTTTTTGCTCTGAGCTATGTTGGGTCCACGGATCAGACATTGTTTTTATGAATCCACAATTTATTAGAAATTTTTTTATGCGTGTCTGATCAGTGAACATTATGTAGCCCACTTTTGGATCAAATTTTACCATGAATGATAAGGACAGTTTTCATACAGGGTGGTAAAAAAAAAACAACTTTACACTTATGAATAATTTTTTGGATGACGCTCATTGTAACAATTGCTTATTTTTCAATGCAAAAACAACTTGTATGGCAAAGAATAACTCTTTTATTCCTTCGTAGGTCCTTTTGGACTGATGACTTTTCTGCACTGGGCCTAAATGATGCAGAGGTGTCAAAAATGTAACTTTGTGTCTGTTTTTCCCATACAGGTACAATTTTCATTAAAAATATCAAAATTTGTGTAATTAGCATATAAATTAATGTATAAGCATGTTGAGTACATCAAACATACAAGATAATTTTATTGTATTTTTATACTACATGCATCCTCTATATCACCAGACGATATGGATAAGAATATTTATAGATCACATGTTAACGTGCTTGCACCCACAAAACCTGAACCATTTTTTATTTCCAAGATACACGAAATATTTTTAAAATTGTTTCTCCTGGGTGTGTAGTACCGGGCCGAGCTCACGTTTGCTTTGGCATAAACTAAATATAACATATGAAAATTTTATGATTGATATGATGAAATGTATTGACTTAAAAAATCGGAATCTGAAATCAGGTTGCAATGTTTATTTAGTCATGATACATTACTTGTTTTAGTTTTTGTATTGAGTAAAACAGATAGCACTGCGTTAATGGTCCTCCTTAGTCCGACAAAGGCTGACTCAAAACGAAGCTAGAGAGACACGCCAGCATTTTTCGGTCTAGGTCCTCCTCATAATCAGTCCACATCAATTTTGCACATTAAGGGGGTGACCATTTAATTTCCGGAGGGGTGGAGGGGTTGGAGTTTTGAGTGTTCCTTGGTGGGAAAATTATTTACTTCTTGGAAACGAAGGCAGTAGGCCCCCATGGATAATAAATGCCCCCCCCCCCAATAACCCTAAGTTCAGTTCATGCTAAATTAATAGAACTTATTATTCTCCAATCACCAGATATCAGTGAAAACCAGTTCGGATTCCGAGAAGGAAGAGGGACCACATTTGCTACGTCTCTTCTCCATGATGTCGCATCATACTCATCCCAGAAAGGTTCTCCTGTATGTGTATGCTCTCTTGATGCGGAGAAGTGCTTCGATAGTATTTGGCACGACGCACTATTATTCAAACTTTTCCCTGTACTGGAACTGCAACATTGGCTGTTTATCTGCAGATGGTACAAGTCGTCAATTGCCACAGTGCGACGGAATGATGGTCACAGTTTTACATTTCCCATGAAGAGAGGAATGCGACAAGGCAGCGTATTATCACCTACCCTCTTCAACATATTCCTTGATGAACTCCTGTTGAGACTGCAAGATGTTCCAAGCGGCGTTAGAGTCTACGATGCCCTCCTGAACTCAGTTGCCTATGCAGACGATGTCACTGTATTTAGTTCTACAGTCACTGGCTTACAGCAATTAATTGACACGTGCTATGCCTATTCTCAACAGTATCGATTCAAGTTCAGCGAAAGGAAGTCCAGGTGCCTTGTCATGGGAAGGCCCATGTTGAAAATGAAGCCTACATGGAGGTTGGGGGAAACCCTGATGAATACTGAAGTTGACTTGGAGATACTAGGAGTGACATTCAATGAAAGTATTTCTTACATGGGCCATGTCAATAAGAGAGTAACATCCTGCAGGAGACGGATCCTCGGACTTACTACAATAGGGATGTCCTACCCTGGTCTATCAGCTGATGTGAAGTCCTACCTTTGGAAAGCAGTGGGTGCTCCCACCATGATGTATGGTATGGACAGTGTAGCCCTAAATGCAAAGGAACTGAACTTACTTAAGACGACCCAGGGAAACATCATCAAAAGGGCCATGGGATTTAGCAAGAGGTCCCATCACTCTAGTCTCCTGAAAGCTCTGCACATACCACCAGTGACAGATTTACTCAGTAAGAGTACTGCTGGCCTTCTACACAGAGTCTTTCGTGTCAGCTCACCAGCCAGGCTACTTCAAAGTAGAGCACTAGCAGATTTGATTATCAATGGTAGAATAACCAAGAATGCACTCCTTGCAAGAGTTATTAGAGCAGGCCACTCTGCTGTTAAACTTTTAACTAGTCCTTCAAAAATTGTTAATCCCTCTACATGTAGTCAAGATGGTGTCAGTGACTCTTTACGTAATTTATTACTGCATGATAACCATGTCAAACCATATTCTGATGAACACTTCCTTGCTAGTCTATTATTGAAATGCTTTTAAGTCACCAAAGTTGTATTGATCACTCTATGATTTTACTCTTTGTTATACGTGTATATATTTTACCTGCTCTTACATTGTTTTACACCCTTACATTTTTTTCGTCCTTACATGTATGTTTTATTATTTCCCATATGGGAGTTTAAATAAAGGAATAAAAAAATTCATTTGTGCATCTGACTTAAGTATGACATCAGTCGAAGGTCAATCAAAAACCTGGCTGAAGGACAATGTTTATTCGACATAATTCCTTGCCATCGTCGTCAGGTCCTCAGTCTGATAACAGTAGAAGATCAATCAGACACCTGTTATCACAATTTCAAGTCTATACTTATCCTGATGAGTTTAAGTATGCTGAAGGTACTGCTATTTTTTTTTTTAACTAATCCTTTGGACAAAAGTAATTTATTTATAGGCCTATCAGTTTTTTTAACTATAATCTCTAAGATAGTAGAATGTATTTATTGTGATTAGCTAATGTCATATTTTAGTAATATTGATGCTGGTGATGTTATAGGATGTGTGGCTATAGACTTATCTAAGGCCTTTGCTCTATACCTCACTATCTGTTACTAGCTAAACTGCACTCATATGGTTTGTCTATAGATCTTGTGAGGAGTTACTTGTCAAGTGGGAGACAGAGAGTAGCTGAGAGTTAAAGTTAATGGAGTAAAAGAGTGAATGGAGATATTTAGAAAGAGGGATGCCCCAAGGTTCGATTTGGGACCCCATATTGTTTAATATATTTATTAATGATTTTATATGGATGTTAAAAGATAAATGTAGCATATATAATTACGCAGATGACAACACACTTGTATACCACCATAAAGACCCATCGATTGTTAAATCATCTTTAGAAAATGCTTGTGAAGTCCATGGTATTGTCAAGAAAAGGTTTGAAGCTGGATTTTAAAGTAGCAGACTGTGACGTCATTGGTACTGACTGTATTAAATTACTTGGTGTGTCACTTGATAAAGACTTGTGATTCTCTGAACATAGTCTAGTCAATATGTGAAATGACCTAGAAAAAATTGCAACAAAAATGGTTCCAGTGCGGGCATTTGGTCCCTAAATATGTCAAGAAAGTCATACTAAAAAAGTCATGGAAAATCCAAGTGGTGGAACACCCCCAAATAAGCATAAATCCAAGATGGCTGCCATAAAAATCAGGTTTTTTGCAAATAACTCAGAAACTATTAGATATGCACCCATATATGTATGAAACTTGATACAAACTTGGGTATTGTGGACATTTTGACATTATTCCCATGTCTCTATCTCTAATAGTTCTCAAGATATAGCATATTCAAATATCTCTCATTTTAGCAAAAAAAGCTGTTAAGAGGCTGTGCCTGTAAAAATCATGCGGGGGTGGCAATGTGGTCCGTGGCGGATCAAAATGATATTGGCATGGATCGTAGTATCAACTAAGTTAGAAAACCTATTGGCGAAATTTCGGGTCAAAAACGTTTATTTTTGGATTGACAGCCCTTCAAAGTTTTACCCCCCTCGGCCTCAAAAGGAGTATTTTACATTAAAATGATAGTAAAAACACACCTTGTTTGGACCTCCACAGCTCTGGTTCGCCGGGGAGTGGCACAATAGCGATAACACATATGTTTTCTTATAACTTGAAACTTGCGAAAATATGAAATTAACTCTGGGACCTCTTCACCCCATATATATATGAGCTTATTCGTATATGTATAAAATGCAACTTTTTTGGTCACTTTTGGGGCTTATTTAAATAATGACGCTATCTACCGGAAACATCCCAAACATACTATTTCTGCCTTTCTCATGTTTAAATTCAAGTTAATCTTTTTAAATGAAGTGCCAGCTTAACTTTGGAATTCAATTCATATGCAAAATGTCTTCCTAGATGGCCACCATGGTCAATGTTGTGATGCCGAGTAGGCAGTAAATCAGCAAAAAAAGCCAATTTTTCTCCGAAAATGACCAAAAGTGCCACTCATTTTAAATGACAGAAGTCAACAAGGTCTAAATTATCTGACCATGGTGGAAGTACCACAATAGTAACTCCAAGAGTGCTATAAACAATGAAATTTAATTTTGTGTATTACAGGTTGCCATGGCAACAATGGTTTTTGTCTGGTTTTCTTACAGCACAAAATTACCAAACAAAACAGAGTTTGTGGTCACACAAACTCATTTTTGTGCGTAAAACCAAACACAGATATGGGTAATAAAATGTTTATTAAAATATGATTTGATTTATACATTTGGAACACAATAGGAATTGGTATAGAAACTTGAGTATTTATAACATATGTGAGGAAAATGAATAAACGAGTGCACTGAAATATGAAAAAGAGACAAGTAGAGTAGCGCGGGGCATGCAGCCCCCCTTAACTTCGAGATGCGGTTTGACCTTCTTTTTGTGGTCAATTATTTGAATGCTTATGCTGTCAGGAAGCGATCACTTGACTCTACTTATAACTAGTGAAACGAATGTCTACCAATTTTAATAAAGGAGTTACGGCCCTTTTCGTAAAAAAATTAAAATGGCCTTCTTACCCCACCCATCGGGCAAGAAGCCCCCCTATTATAATCCTATGGCAATTTTTTTTGCGTGCGCATTCAGCTTGAAAGTTATTTCTTGGGGTTCTTCTATCATTTTTAAGGCATTCTATTCACTTTTTCTGAATTTCAAAATTTTTCTGTTCATACATTCATTTTTTAATATTTTTTGCCCTTTTTCAATTTCGGCCAAAATTTTTTCTATTTCAATTATCTATTCTATCAAGATTTAAGGTAAAGTAAACATTATTAAATGGTTCCGGAAGCAGCTTCGAGGCCTCAGTGAAGGGGGCCCCATGCCCCATACCATGTGGGGCCTCTCGCCCCAAACCCACATATTTTAATTTGACCTCTACATTTTGAGCTAAAATGCAAAAAACATGATCCAAATCATATTTATGTGATGGTCATAAAGGGAAGCAATGCAGATATCCATTATACTTTTTAAAATTTCCAAAGTTATTTCTGACAACCACTTTCAAAGAAATAATCAAAGTTACAAAAACCATGCACCTTTTTTTGTTTCTTTAATTACGACTATGGTTTGGTGCTGAATGCCTTGAAAATTTGTGACATCACCTAAAAAGCCTCTAGCTTCAATCCTATCAATAAGAAAAAGCACCAAAAATGTAAGTTTAGATATAACCCTGGGGGGGCTTCTCACCTAACCCGGGCTTCTTGCCCCGACCCACTCTACATTGAATACCAAAAGTTGAGGAAAAATGAATGTAAGCATAACAGGATTCTGAAGAACAATGATGAATTGATGATCATGAAAGTCCGTTTGATATCGTCTTTTATGTGGTAAATGGGGAGACAGCAGGCCCAATCAGGGTAAGACATATGATTGAGGTGGGCTGGGCGGGAAAAGATAAAAATACAGAACATGTTTGTGCTCCAATTGAATGTGAGAGACTGGGGAGCTGAGGGGTTCACACAGAGATCAGCAGGATGATGTCACTGTAAAAGTGATGGTTGAAATTTGGTTTTCCACACAAAAATGAGTTTGTGTGACCACAAACTCTGTTTTTTGTGCGTAAAACCAAACACAGATATGGGTAATAAAATGTTTATTAAAATATGATTTGATTTATACATTTGGAACACAATAGGAATTGGTATAGAAACTTGAGTATTTATAACATATGTGAGGAAAATTAATAAACGAGTGCACTGAAATATGAAAAAGAGACAAGTACATTGAATACCAAAAGTTGAGGAAAAATGAATGTAAGCATAACAGGATTCTGAAGAACAATGATGAATTGATGATCATGAAAGTCTGTTTGATATCGTCTTTTATGTGGTAAATGAGGAGACAGCAGGCCCAAAGACCAGGAACTGGCAAGTGACTGGGCTGTCTCCCAAGAAGAGATGGAAGAAGAAGAGAGCAGCTTCCTACCAGGCCAGTTTGCACTGAACCAGGGTATCTGCAGGAGAGTGGCCAGTTTGCACTGAGCCAAACTATAGGCAGGGTATGTGAAGAATGTATCCAGTTTGCACTGAACCATAATAGCTGTGTATGCGGGTATGTGGTCAGTTTGCACTGAACCAAAACTATAGGCAGGGTATATAAAGAATGTATCCAGTTTGCACTGAACCATAAATAGCTCGGAAGGGATATGTGGTCAGTTTGCACTGAACCAAAAGCATAGGCAGAGTATGTAAAGAATGTATCCAGTTTGCACTGAACCATAATAGCTGGGTATGCGGGTATGTGGTCAGTTTGCACTGAACCAAACTCTAGGCAGGATATGGGAAGAATGTATCCAGTTTGCACTGAACCATAAATAGCTGGTAAGGGGTATGTGGTCAGTTTGCACTGAACCAAACTATAGGCAGGGTATGTAAAGAATGTATCCAGTTTGCACTGAATCATAAAAGCTGGGTATGCACAGGATGTAACCAGTTTGCACTGAACCAAAAACCAAAACAATGAGAAGGGTATCTGAAGGGCGGCGTCAGCTTGCGCTGAACCTATTAATAGGTAGGTTTGTGAATGATGTAGTCAGTTTGCACTGAACTAAAAGAGCATGCGGAGCATGAAGAGGACGGGTCAGCTTGCACTGACCCATAATAAATAACCAGATATCCATGAACTTGGCACTGACTTTGTTTGGCTGAGCCTTGTTGGAAACCCATGGAGGAAATCGTGAATCTTGTAGGATTGACAGCTGCATTGTTGTAGTGTTTTGTCATGGAGGATGAGGAAGCAGCCAGTTTGCACTGAACGATTTGCCTCTGATTGTGTTATTGTTGTTTTATTATGAAATGGAGCAAGCAGTTTGCACTGACTTGTCTGTGTGTGCTGCTTCGAAGCAGTTTTCACTGAAGAATTCATTTTATGTTTTTGGTGAATGGGTATGTGGAAATGGTATAGCAAACAGTTGTCTCAGCGAGACAGCTAAATCTGAGGACTAAATAAGGGTAATCAGGTGAGATGAAACTGAGGATGCAAACTGAGAGTGCCTGATATTGGGTGGCTAATATAGTGTTTGGCACGAAGAGACAGATAAAGTAGCGCAGAATCTATGCATTGGTCTAATTAGATAATTTCAGAATATTTGACTAAAATATATATCTGCATAAGCAGTGAGAAACTGAGAGTATATGGCTGGCTAATTTTATCTGAGCAGCAGAGAAAAAATATGGAATTGATAGCACTGACCATCAATTGCAAGAAATGTGCAATGGACCTTGCAAGTTTCCACTGAGCTAAGTCAAGTAGCACAAAGATAGATAGATCAAAAGATAAAGTTGTATGAGAAGATCATCTGAGAATGTCTCAGTGAAGGTAATCAGTAGAGATGTACATCTGCGAAGCGAGAAAAGAAATTGAGGAAACATAACATTGACTGGCTAAGTTGCCGAAGCCAATTGAGAAAATAATGGAACTGACGGCAGCTTGCACTGACCCTCAGCTTCGAGAAAAGACCTTGCCAGTTTGCACTGGGCTAAGTCAAGAAGCACAAAGATAGATAGGTTGAAAGATATAGTTGTATGAGAAGATAAGCTTGACATAAAGGACACCCAACATGTCAGTTTGCACTGAGCTATGTCAGGTATGAGCCAGGTAAGAAAATTAAGAAACTGGCGGCAGCTTGCGCTGACCGCCAATTGGAATTAATAGGCAAGAACTTGCCAGTTTGCACTGAGCTAAATCAGATATATGCTTGTTAAGAAAAATGGGAAACTGATGGCAGCTTGCACTGACCACCAATTGCCAGTTTTGCACTGAGCTAAGTCTGTGTAGCATAAAGATAGCAGCAGTAGGATAGAGGGACAGATAAAGTGGTCAAGATAAAGAACAGTCTGAGAATAGAATCTGAGAATGTCTCAGTAAATATAATAAGTAAAGAGCTGCGCAGAGACTCTGAGAGTAAAAATATATGTATAATATATTGAGAGAAATATGTGGAGATTGAACTCCATCCGAGAAAATAATAGAAAGATAGGAAATATCTCCATAAGGTAAAATATTTGGAGATAAATCGAGAAAATTGTAGAAAATGTAAGACAAAAGAATGAGAGGTTCAGATTGAACAAAGTACGTCAGAGCAAAGTAGGACAGAATGTAGTAAGATATGTAACTGTAAAATCTGAGAAATCAGATATGAGAGAGGAAATGACCTATATGAAGGAAAATAATGTATTTGAGAGTTGACTAGCCAGAGTGCCCTAAGCCAGGTAAGTAAACCTCTTTTTATTATTTTTATTTATTTATATACTTATTTAAGCATGCATGCTGTGACAGTTTGCACTGACCGCCAGCAGGATGGCCCGCTTGCACGAAGCCAATTGCATGGCCAACTTGCACTGAGCCAAAGGCTTCATGTGTGAATGTTTTCCCTTATTTTTTATATTTTTATCTATTTATTTATTTATTTTATTAATAATGGAAGAAAGAATGATTGGAGTAGTAGAAGTTGGTAGAAACAGAAATGTAAAATGAACATGGATATAAATTGAATATTGAAAATTTAAAAAAAACCAACAAACTACATGATATAGAATGAATTGTGAAAATGACATTTGTGGTATCTTATATCCCACTAAAGTGGATGGTCAAACAATAGCTGGAAAATCTAACTCCTCCCTTCCTCGACTATGGGATTGTTTGGTTCAAACAATAGCAAATTTTATGAGATCCATAATATTTCTGCATATTCAAGATGGCTGCCATCGGCCATATTGCTTTGCAGAGCCGATTTGTGCATTTTTACTATGTTTCAGGGATAACAACTTCAATGTTGCTTCATCTCTGATAATTTTGGGAAGCAGATTTATTTCTTTACATATATTTTTGATTTTGAATGATCCTGGGGTAGAAAAACCAAAATGGCCGAATGGCGGCCATATTTGATAGTCTCGCCATTTTGTCATTATTACGCATTTGGGTCATAAAGTTGTGCGATGCATCAATTTATGGTGATTTAAGGGTGCTAAGTTCAATTTTGCAATTTATTTTAACATCTAGTGGCATTTAAAGCCCCAAAAAGACGATCACACATTGTAGTCATATTGATAAGGCTCATACTTGAATCTTTATACAGCTGCACACAGTGCACAGGTCAGAATGTTATGTAATACAACTTGCTTCAGTGGTGATTTTAGGAAGCAGAGTTAATTTTTGCAACTGAATTTATCATGAAGTTGCATCGAGCCCAAAAAAAGTAACAGCTCTTTGCTAAATTTGGATAGTTGATTCATCTTTTCTGTAATTGCGGTTTTGTGGGCCACAAAGTGACCAATTCCTTTTTCAGGCATTTGATCTTACCACTCTGTGGTGGCAATGGCGGCCATTTTCGGTTAAGGGCTGTCTTGCTATTCTGCACCTTTATTTGGTCTAAATAGCTTCACAGCTAATATTTATTGTTCAAACCATATCGAGGATAAATAAATTTTGATTCTATTTGATTTTAACGCAATAGTAGGCCCAATTGATGTATTCTTTAACCTGTAATTCAAACATTATTAGTCCCCAGTTACTTCTATTTTGCGTGTATTTGTATGACTAACCATGGGTATCATTTAATTGTGTAATAATAGCGAAGATAAAATATGTAATATAATATATTAATTATAGCCAAGATAAAATGTGTAATAATATATATTCCCTTTCTGAATTGAAAAATTTGAAGAGCTTTGGAGAGAGTACAGGATGGTGACGTGAAATTTTTTAATTTTTATTATGGAAATGGAAGACTTAACCAATTCACAATAAATTCATATCAATAGGGCTGAGAAACAAAAGAATAAAGATTGTTATGACACATTTTGGCTCTTATTATCTCTTGTTTCTCAACATGGTCACCCAAAATTAAAGGTGCTTCGAAAATTCTAAAAAAAAGTTCTCATGTTTTGAGACAGTCCTCCATAAGGGGATGACAACACTCCGGTGGGAGAACTTTTTGATTGACTTGCAAAATAATTTTTCCATTCTCTTTCATCAAGGCTTGCTGAGAGTCAGAATTTTTACAGATCACACATCAGCGGATCTAACTTTTCTGAACAATTGCATTATCTTGGCTCATATGTGAAGCAGTGTGATGGGACCCCATATAAATGTTCAGGCCTCTGTGCAAACCTTCTATGATAAAGTTTGGTAACTTCTTGAGTCTTGAAATCCATGTTTTACAAATTTCATACAAGTCGTCTTAACTAGGCTTACTTTTTTTTTCTCAATGCAGCTTGACCTAGAATCTTCATGTTGCACAAGAAAAATGAGACTAAAAATATGTTTTTTAATGGTCCAACGTGCTCCGCAGTTGGGGCACATTGGACCGCTATGTGGGGTACGTTGGACTACGGAATAAAAGTCCAGCAAAGTCGAAGAAAATAATAAACACCTCATTTTATTCACAGAGCACCACACACAAGTTTTTGTGTCATTGCAGAATGATTATAACCGAAAAATATTTGCTCAGATGATAATATTAAGTCTTACAATGTATTTCAGCTTGAAGGGCTGGAAGATTAGCCAACTTATCTGATTTCACAGAATATTGTACATGATTCAACTGGATGCCTGATTAATGTCAGAAATTACACTGCTGGAGTTTTGTTGATTATTAATTTTCAGTCAATCTAGTTTACAATGGTCCAACTTGCCCTGGCCATGCTGGTCCAAACTTCCTTGTCTCAACCGGCTATAGAAAAGTCAGTGCCTCAATGACAAGGTGGAGTAAACTTAACTATTCAGTATTCACACGGGTTTTGCCTCAATGATTTAGAATTTTCTAGGAAAGAGGAGAAGATTCCGCTGATTCCAAAAAATCGCCACAAAAATCTCATCAATAGTGCACCTTAAAATGTATCATCATTGTTCCTAGAAATCACCTGATAGGAGGCGAAGCAGCAAAACTTACTTCGTCAATTTTCAAACTGTTGAATGTTGGTGATGAACTCAAAAAGCCTAAAAAAGGCTCTTTTCCATGGGCAATATACAAGGCTGCCTGGGCGATGCTAGAGACTACCTGGGCGATGCCAGGGTGATGCCACAGGCTGCGGCTGGGCGATGCTACTTTAACATTGAATAAATGGAATTACCCACAACAATCTGTAGTCTTTAAATAATAATGTAACGGTCCAAGAATGGCTTATATTATGCTGTAATGTGACTTCCTGGTACCTATGGATCTTCTTTGTTGACACAAAACCACTGCCATGACAACTTAGCATCAGTGTCATTCATGTTTCTCTCAAGATTTAGTGACATGAGATCCGTACATTGCTGGGTGATAATTTGATTGAAGTCTCACTGATATTAATCTTGTATAAATTTATGATTTTCCTTGGTTAATACAAAGATAGATGGATAGCGAAGTACATACAGCCATTTAATTGCAGTTTTTGGCATTTGCGACAGTTGCTTGATGAGATAGGAGACTTCTCAACATACATGTAACACATTTATCACATTTGAGGGATCTCTTACTTGACCGGTGTAGACACTGAGGTAAGGGCTGCCAATTTAATGTCTCATCCAAGTGATATCCAGGTTAGCTGGGGTCTTGCTCTTGCTCTTGAGTGTCCACATATAAAATTTTGTACTATCAGTCTGAGTCTGAATTAAGTTAAACAATATATGCATAGCATTCTCTGAAAGTCGGACAAAGCATAATAAATCTTCAAATCAATAGTGCTCCATACATTGAATAAGTATTGAAGATAATAGATAAATAGATAGATATTCAATACAACAGCCAGTGTTCATCTATTTGTTGCCCCCCCCCCTATTTTAAGCCAAAATTGGGGTAGGCAGGGAACCCCCCCCCTTTCAAGCCAAGATTGTGGTAGGCAGGCATGGTCATTCAGTCCCGAGATGAAGATCCTCCTTTTGAACTGACTTAGGCCTTTCGGGCCACACAGCTGGACGTCCCCCTTTTCAAAATTCCTCGATCTGCCCCTTTGACCAGATGACCACACCATGAAACATGGCTGCCAGCTATCATACTTTTTTTCTGGGATGTAGGTGCAACTGAACAAAGTCCACCCTAAAATCGCCACACTCTTCTAGAGTTCATTAATCAATGTATCTGGAAAGTTTCTGACTTATAAAGATGTATAATGACACAAGGACAAGCCTATCCAACATGGCTACAATCTGTAGTCTTCCTTTTTGAGCTTTAGATGATACTGAATGTTGAAATAACTGCCAAAAATTAACTTAGCACGCTTGGATCACCATGAATTGATGCATCACACCACTTTATGACCCGAAAAGCGGATTAACGACAAAATAGCAAGACTATCCAATATGGCCGCAATCTGGCCATTTTGGTTTTTCTACCCCAGGATCATTCAAGATCAAAAATATATGTAAAGAAATAAATCTGCTTCCCAAAATTATTAGAAATGATGCAACATTGAAGTTGTTATCCCTGAAACATATTAGTAAAAAATCAAAAATATACTTGAATCAGCTCTGTAAAGCAATTTGGCCGATGGCAGCCATCTTGAATATGCAGAAATATTATGGATCTCATAAAATTTGCTATTGTTTGAACCAAACAACCCCATAGTTGAGGAAGGGAGGAGTTGGGTTGTCCAGCTATTGTTTGATCTCCTACTTTGTCAGGATATAAGATGCAATAATTGCCATTTGAAAGGTAATTTTCAATGATCAGGCTGTATGCTGTAAGTCAAAGAGACAATGACAATGGTTGCCATGGCAACCTGTAATACACAAAATTGAATTTCATTGTTTATAACATTCTTGAGAATTACTATTATGGTACTTCCACCATGGTCAGATAATTTGGACCTTGTTGACTTCTGTCATTTAAAATGAGTGGCACTTTTGGTCATTTTCGGAGAAAAATTGGCTTTTTTTGCTGATTTACTGCCTACTCGGCATCACAACATTGACCATGGTGGCCATCTTGGAAGACATTTTGCATATGAATTGAATTCCAAAGTTAAGCTGGCACTTCATTTAAAAAGATTAACTTGAATTTAAACATGAGAAAGGCAGAAATAGTATGTTTGGGATGTTTCCGGTAGATAGCGTCATTTTTTAAATAAGCCCCAAAAGTGACCAAAAAAGTTGCATTTTATACATATGCGAATAAGCTCATATATATATGGGTTGAAGAGGTGCCAGAGTTAATTTCATATTTTTGCAAATTTCAAGTTATAAGAAAACAAAATGTGTTATCGCTATTGTGCCACTCCCCGGTGAACCAGAGCTATGGGGGTCCAAATAAGGTGTGTTTTTACTATCATTTTAATGTAAAATACTCCTTTTGAGGCCGAGGGGGGTAAAACTTTGAAGGGCTGTCAATCCAAAAATAAACGTTTTTGACCCGAAATTTCGCCACTAGGTTTTCTAACTTTGTTGATACTATGATCCATGCCAATATCATTTTGATCCGCCACGGACCACGTTTCAGCTGCATAGGGCTTCTGCATGATTTTTACAGGCACAGCCTCTTAATCGCCAATAATGTCATTTGTGAGCCTTGATTCTGAATACTTGAAGTACGACTTTTACCTTACCTATTATGGATACAAAAGGAATAAATTTTGTTTAATTTAAGACCTCAGTCATGTCTCTACCTCTCTTCAATCCCCTACTATGCCATATTTTGCATTTGAAAGTCTTCCATCGGAATTGCATTTATTTGCTAAAATTTTAATTTTTTATGAACGAAAGTGCTCATTTTGGGTCTGAGGTGTAAGAAATATATTAACTTTGGAATTCAGCCAATTCTGAGTAACATGTGTAAAGCTAGACATGATTTAACTTAAAAATTATTGATGATCACCCAGAGAATCTGACCTAGACAAATATTTCCATACCGCATATTATCGATTCACATCAAGAGCGTCAATCAGTGCCCAGGACTTCAAAAGTTTACCGGCAATTTGTGAAGCAACTATTTACTTCCCTGAGACATATGGCATATCATTTTAAAGCTCTCAGAGAGATCTGTCATCTAACTATCATGTGAGAATCACATCTGTAACCAGTGATGTAGTCGAGGCCGGGATATCAGAGACTGAGGAATCAGCCTCCAAGACCGAGACCCAGGCCATTAAAATGTAGGCCCGGAGGCCGGCCTCGAGGACCTCAAACACTGGCCCAAAGACACCCGAGACCGAGGCGAGACCAAGGCAAGACCAAGGATTTGGAGCCGAGACGGAGTCAAGGCTGAGGTCATCAAAACATGGCTCCGAGGCCGGCCTTGAGACCTTCAGCTGAGACTCTAACCCTTACAGAAGTTTGAAAATGGCAAAATTGATCTAATTTGCAAAACATGAGTGAAAGCCTGTTCATTGGTTAGCTTTTGGAGTGTGTCCGGCTTAATCACTGAATTCTATGTAAACTCAGTATGTTTTTAAGTTAATATAGCTGGCAATTTAATTAGAAGTAGGGTCCTAACAATACATTTTGCATTTAGATATCTAAATTATTAGCTCATTTTGAGAAAAGTACAAAAACTGAAAAAATTACAGATTTTGGACATTTTTTTTCTTAATTTTTGGTAATGACTAAATGATAAACTTGGACAGTTATTAAAATTAAACATATTAGGAAGCAACGTTTATGACCTTTCTGATGTTGAATGCAAATTTTTGCATTGATATGGCAAGTTTAAAATGCACAGAATATGAAAATACCCATTTCTTCAGCATTTTCCCTCTATTGTTATGCTCAGCTATTGAATGTGAATATATGAGAGTGCTGCTTTGCATATATTTGTCATATCACCATGTTCAAATTTATGGTATTGCAACAAATAAAGGTTGCCAAAATATAACACAAGTCTTACTCTCCAATCATGTTTCAGTCAATTTTGCACGTTGTTTCATAAAATTTTCCTGCTGCTTTCCTTAATTATAGATTTATACAATATTATTAATCAAAATGTGATGAGACATATTTACACTATAAATATTTATAAATACAATGAAGGGTCTGCTGCTGTGCAGCCTATTTTTTTCTGCTTTTAAAAACCTTACCATTTGCATAGAGCTATATTCAGAAACATTTTAGTACAGAAACTCATGACGTACGTCACTTTGTGCTTGAAACTCATTGCACATTATATAGCCCAGCCTGAGATAAATCAGCTTCTACTTCGAAGGTAATTCTACTCTGGATCTAATTAAGATGCGGAGTTCTTGGCAAAAAATTAATATCTAAAAGTCTAAAAACTACTGATGAAGCCGTTCCAACTAAATTATACTACTTTTACTGAAACCATGCAAGAGGTTCTGTTAGTCTATGGATAACCCTTTACTTCTGACTATTACCATATTAAACATTTTCATTTTTTCAGTTTGTAATGTGGTTCCTTCAATACCTTGGCTTCTAAGCTTTTTGTTATCAATTTATTTGTCAAGAAGGAGACTAGTCCGTCATTTCGTCCCAAAATTTCACTTTGTTTATTGTGATTCTTTGCAAGCCCTGATTTTTCCTGAAATCTTACTTTGGAAAGCTGCATATATACGTATATATGGAATTGTCACTTTCAAATTTTTTAAACTTATATTAACTTAAATAAACTTAATTTACACTGAATTCGATGAATGAGCAGGACACACTCAAAAAGCTTGCCCAGGAACATGCCTTCACTTATGTCACGTGAATTAGGTCGATTTCGCAATTTTGCACACTTCCGTTGGGGTTAGAGGCTCAGTTGAAGGTCTCGTGGCCATTCTCAGAACCATATTTATATGACCTCAGCCGTGGCTAGGTCTCAGTGCCAAATCTTTGGCCTCGCCAAGGTTCGGGTGTCTTTGGGCCAGTGTTTGAGGTCCTCGAGGCCGGCCTCGGGGCTACATTTTGATGGCCTGGGTCTCGGTCTTGGAGGCTGATTCCTCAGTCTCTGATATCCCGGCCTCGACTACATCACTGGTTACAGGTGTGATTCTCACATGATAGATAGATAACAGATCTCTCTGAGAGCTTTAAAATGATATGCCATATGTCTCAGGGAAGTAAATAGTTGCTTAACAAATTGCCGGTAAACTTTTGAAGTCCTGGGCACTGATTGACGCTCTTGATGTGAATCGATGATAATATGCGGTATGGAAATATTTGCCTAGGTCATATTCTCTGGGTGATCATCAATAATTTAAGTTAAATCATGTCTAGCTTTATACATGTACATGTTACTCAGAATCTTTCTTACACATCAGACCCAAAATGAGCACTTTCGTTCATAAAAAATTAAAATTTTAGCAAATAAATGCAATTCCAAGGGAAGACTACCAAATGCAAAATATGACATAGTAGGGGATTGAAGAGAGGTAGAGACATGACTGAGGTCTTAAATTAAACAAAATTTATTCCTTTTGTATCCATAATAGGTAAGGTAAAAGTCGTAATTCAAGTATTCAGAATCAAGGCTCACAAACGACATTTTTGGCGATTTACAGCTTTTTTTGCTAAAATGAGAGATATTTGAATATGCTATATCTTGAGAACTATTAGAGATAGAGACATGGGAATAGTGTCAAAATGTCCAAATTACCCAAGTTTATATTCAAGTTTCATAGACATATTGGGTGCATATCTAATAGTTTCTGAGTTATTTGCAAAAAACCTGATATTCATGGCGGCCATCTTGGATTTATGCTAATTTAGGGATGTTCCACCATTTGGATTTTCCATGACTTTTAGTATGTCTTTCTTGACATATTTAGGGACCAAATGCCACTGGAACCATTTCTGTTGCAATTTGTACGGGGTTGCACCCAATATCTTCATATAATGACTAGACTAACATGTCAAACAACTAACTGTGAAGAGTGCTAAGCAGGTCAATGCACTCTCCAGATTAAGCAACGTACTCAACTCAGATAGCAAACTAAAACTTGTGAATGCATTGATTTTTTCAAATTTCAGGTATTTTAATTCTGTACATACTTTCATTGCAGTGTGTGAGATGTTAGAAAAATGGAAAAGATTTTAGAAAGGGCCCTGAGATATGTATTTAAAGATTTTGCTCAAAACTATTATGGCCTTTTGTCTAGAGCAAATTTAGAAACTCTGTTCCTGATGAGACTAAGGGACATATTATTGAATGTGAACAAGATACGCTTAAACTGTTTGCCTCCTATCAGCTCTGACTTTTTTCAAGAAAAGAGAAATGTTTATAATACTCATAATGACTTTTTATTGTTACCAAACTACAACAATGTTATGTATGGCTTTAGATCATTTAGATTCCATGGTGCTATGATTTACAACAAACTTCCCAATGATTTTAAACACTCTAACCTTGAAGATTTAAGAAAGGTTTTAAAAGACTAGAAGCCATCTTGCCAATGTGTTGCTTGCATTTTATGTACTCTTCGATTTTATGCTCTTACTTAAATGTCGTTGTAGGCCTATAGATTTTAATCATTTTATTAATTTCATACTGTATATGTACATTGTGATTCATCTTTTTAGTCGATCAAAAGCAATTTTTGCTTGTGTTGTATTGTTTCTTTTACTCGACTATAGATTAAGTTTTACTTACTTACTTACTTAATGCTAGACATCCTCAACCAAAATGCTTCTGGAAGCATGAATTCTCATCCGATGAGAGGAAAACATATTGGGTCATAAGGCCGATATGTGAAGCATGTAGGACAACAACGGCTGTAGTTGGAGTTACGAGGTACGGGTCAAAGTCTTTGATAAGTAAGTGAAACACAGGCCCAATGTTATTTCATAGGGAAGGGTGGTTCACTTACTTATCAAAGACTTTGACCCATACCTAACTCCGACTACAGCAAAGAACATAGGCTGCCATTGTTATCCTACATGCCTCACATATTGGCCTTTATGACCCAATATGTTTTCTTGTCATCGGATGAGAATTCATGCTTCCAGAGGAATTTTGGTTGAGGTTGTTTAGCATTTATGCATTGCTTGCAATGGTACAATATCATGCGTTTCACTTACTTACAGGCAGCACTATACCCTGGGTCCCCAGCAGTGGTGAAGTGTCAAAGTTTCCAAATTGTCAGGAAATGCAACAGTATTTGATGTATATTCAGGATCAATAGTATGCTAATTATGCACACCAGGACATCACGAAGATTTTGAGGGTAGGTAAACTGTTACACTTGTTTGCTTGACATGAGCTTCATAGTTATTTTTGGAGAATTAACAGTCCAGATTTGAAATAAGAGATAGCAAACATTAGCAGCTTCTACTATCACATTTTAAACTTTTTTGATTAGTTTATATATTAATTTGAATATCTTGACACAATTATGATGACGTCATATGAGATTTCTCCCTTTTTAAAAAATGTTTAATTAGAATATTTTAAACATATTTTTCATCCTTACCTAATTTCCCCTTCATGATTGGTCAATCTGAATATACATCATTTAAAAAATCTTCTGATATATATTACAGATTTTTAATTGTTCGTTTGTCAAGAAGTCACAATACAATCGGTTGCCACAGAGGGAAGTTGAAGTTTACTCTGGATCAAAGATGTCAACAAATCATTGTCACAATAAGATACTGCCGATGTTACAGCAGCTGGCTCTCTTGGTAACAGCCTTTTTCTTCATGTTTCTGATGTTTTTGGCACTTGATATTTCTCAACTGGATTTTTCACGATTTGATTTTTCTCAAATACAACAACAACAACCACAACAACAGCAACAAATTGAAATGCGAGATAATGGTCGTCAAGATTTTTTGAAAGGTAATCGAAATTCATATTGTATACGTATATAGGCCTGTAATATATATGTATTTGTATTTTACGGGAACATTACAGGGGCGGATCCAGAAAATTGCAAATGAAAATGTACTAAAAATGTTGCGATTCAATTTTTTTAAACATTGAAATCTTTTCAGCCAGTGGCCAAGATTAGTGGTGGTGCGCTCACGAGTGATTTCAAAAAAAAGTTGTGAGCTTGTGATGTGTGTCTATATTATTAACAAGGGTATGAATGATAGGCCATATTGGAAGATTTGTTTATAAAATTTAGTGTGCTGATTATTATCTATATAAGGCATGACCCACCTTAAAAACGAATTGAACACCATCCTTGTGTATTTCTGCAATGATTTCATCCACTTATGGGTGCCAGCTTCATTGTTATAAACAGATATCCTGCTGTTGAAGGAGACAGTCAACTCATTTACCATTTCATTTAGGGCCATTAGACTCAATGAACCACTCCATGCATCAATGATTTTGCAGCAAAATAAACAAATGCTGTGATTGGATGATAAATGATTTGTCCAAAATAATCAATTACTTGGTTGCAAATCATTCAGGAATTGTTGTAAAATTATTTCATGCCTGGTGATATGTTTGTTATAATTGTCTGCCTAATTTTAAGCAAAATTTAAGCAACACACTTGTCAAATGACAAAAAAGGCCAAACCTGATGATCACTTCCAAACCAAGTGATCACTGTCATCAACAAAATCAGTAATTAGAATAATATTACACTTGGAAAAAATGATTAGATAACAAACAACACTGATTTTGCACAACATAATGCTAGCTGACATTCCATGGCTTCACTTCATGCACTGCACTGAAATATGGTCCTGGTAGCCTGAAGACCTCTCTAGTTGCTGGAAGATGTTTCTAAAAAACAGGTTCATGAGTGCTTCTTTTGGTCAATGGTAATATTTATGACATTAATTTTAGGTCAGCATGCTGAAATTCTCCTCTTAATTTTTATTTCATTACTCTGCATGGTTGTGAGACGATTGGCCTTTTTTTTCCATTTTTGCTCCTGAGTTAGCAAAGAATAGATACTTTTGACTTTTTTTGAGTTTCCAATCTGCATGATCAGATAATTAACCTTTGATAATGTGCAGGCCACCCAGAGAATCTACCCTACACAAATCTCTCTGAAAGTCAATATTTCCATAAATTTAGGTCATGAGCGTCATATCCAATCAGCGTGCAGTATCTCTCCCAACTTCAAATATTTACCGGCAATTTCCGAAACGAGTTTTTGGACTACGGACATGCAACGGCTATCATTTTAAAGCTCTCAGAGAGAGATCTATCTAACAAGCTAAACATCACATGTCTAAGGTTTCGGGAAGTATCTAAATCAGCGAAATCGGCCTCATTTGCATAACATGTGTGAAAGCCTGTTCCTTGGCCAGAGATGTGGGCCTGTCTGCTTTATTCACTGAAGGCTTTGCTGAAGTGGTGCAGGCATGTATTATTGTATATCTGGTGTATTTTGTAAAATCATAAACATTCACTCAGATTACATACTTCATTCTTCTGTCACAGAAATTTCACCAACATGGCAACCTACCAGGGTTGGAGTGTTGGAATTGTAGTAAAATAGAATTTTGGGTGGTCAGTATATTGCAGGAAGACATGCAGTCAATCAGGGGCGTCAGTTTCATTTTAAAGTGGTGGGGCAAATAGTGATCACACCATCGTGGAAGATGTGAGGAAAAAAAAAAAATTTGTTTGATCCAGAAACAAATATACTTTGGCCAAACCTACACTGACGCCACTGCAGTCAATATGCTTGACATACAAATGGAGTGACACACCACACATATTTCCACCAGAGGCAGCACCTCACAGTAACATTTTCAGAGTGATAGGCCCATATCTGTTTCCCCCTGACACTTCTTGCACTTTAACACATGACATTTGTAAATGAATGGGAAGCTTTTAAGTTTCTCCTGGATCACTTTACAGTCTTTACTTACTGTCAACTGAGTCTTAGAAAAATGTCATGGTCTCTAAAAGTTTGGAAGAGGAGATTTTTTAAAATTTCTAAATGGAGCTTTTCCTTTTGTCATGTTTTTCTTTATTGCTTGTAATAATTCAAATTTGCAAGACCTTGTAATAGCAATTCTCTTTATCACATAAATGTAGTCACAGTAATGCAATTGATCCATTGCAATGCAGCTGTGGATTGTAATTATGTTTCTCACCAGGTGCTGTCATGTCTAGAAGTGATTGACCCCCTGTTGCTAAAATTCAGAATTAAATTTTGTCCTTGGCTGTTGTTTTGATTATCACTGGCAGCCATTGTTGGCTGAGGCTAAAGACCCTATACAGCTGTGTTAGCTTTGGAAAGAGGTGGTTTTCATTAAAATACAGAGATGACAGCAACCTTTGGCCTGCCCCATACAACAAGGCAGTTGCATGGAGCAAGAAAAACATCAGGTATGACTTTGTCAATTCTTTCAAATGTGTCAATTTTAGGATAAACCAGCCCCTGAAAGTAGGTGAAATGCTAGTTTCATACTCTGTATATCTACTCATCACAAGCTCATCACAAACAAAAGGTGACTCCACTCGTGGGTGCGCTGGGCTTTAAGTCTGTGGGACACGCATTTGATTTATGGCCTTGCAACAAGTTTATTTCACCCAATGCTAAAAGTGCACCTCACTTCATTACCGAGAGAAACTTTATTTGATTGTTATGTACACAATTTAGTCAAGTATTGCTATGCAGTGGAATCAAACCCTGGACCTCAAAATTACAAAGGAAAAAAAATCTTCACACCAATACATGTGCATCATAACATTGTGTAATCATTAATCGAGATTTAAGAGCACAGCAGGAATTGGATCATATGATTTAACTGGTTTACGCGCATTTGAGAACAGCAGAAGAAGGTGGAATGTTCTCTTGAGGCCTCCATTTCCTGCCTTGCGTGATATCAGCCTTTTTAAAACGAAGTGTCAAATTAGAGACTTGCGTCATGACAAGTTAGTAAAATGTTGATATCAGTTGCAGGCCAGCATTTACAGGCATCCCACAGAAAGCTGTCCTGCTGCTCAAATCCAATTTTGTTTGCAAAATTTTCCAGAAGGTGTTGTACAAAGCTGGATTAAGCAAATTTATTTTGCTACAGACATTTTTCTGTGTACTGCTTTCGTGGATCTAATTCTGCTACCCCTTTTGGGGGCCCCAGACCAGATGTTTTAAGTCATGTGGTTAGCTCCACTCTGCTTCTTGAAACAAGTCATGGTTGCAGCAAACACCATAAACTCCAGTTTCTCAGTGGAATTTTAACTTTAACTCATCTAAAAAGGTATTTTTAAGGGACAAATTGAAACATGTTTGATAAAAGTGAATATCTAATAATGTTTAGAATTCAGACATAGCAAAATAAAAAGGAAGAGATCTCATTTCAGGTTAAAAAGAGCCATTTAAGTACATATGGTTAGATTTTACAGCTGTAGCTGCTTGGCTGGTACTGCTTATGGGGTACTGCTAGTAGGGATGCTTCTCATTTATTTTCTGAATTTCAAAGGAACATGTAACCTTTGTCTGTATATCACCATTTAATATCGACATCTGATGATTTTAAAATATATATATATTATAAACGTAGCTCCGTAGCATGATAGTTAGCGTGTCTGCCCTATGCTCAATGGATGCAGGTTCAAACCTCGTTCTGGACATGTCCAGAGATAATCACATTAATAATTGGTATAATTGGTATGATTGTCGTTCAGTATGGTGAGCGCCGTTGAGCAGATGTATTTGGAATGGGCATTTAATAAATTCATACTATATCATTATTATTGTTATTAAAAATATTAATTTGTTTTTATTCTCTTCAGAATCGATTCCCCCACCAATTGCTGGACACACAGAGGAGGAATATTCATCTCGAAGCACGATCAATTGTCTGTATTACTCTAGATTGAATCATTTGATGTTTAAATGACATTTGAATAGAGTACACTGCAAAAAATTCCCGTTAAGTTTTACAGTTAAATTAACTGGCAACTTTGTTCCAGGTCTAAGAACTGTAAAAGTACTAATAAACCTGAACAGGACAATGAACCGTAAAATGCAGATTGGTACATTGAACTGTAATTTTGCAGATTCAACAAAGTGATATTACGGTATAATGTACATATATAAAACAGTTTATTTAAAGTATATTTTACAGTTATATCAACTGTCAAACATAGAATGTAAAGAATGCAAGGAGCTGCATAATCTACTGTAAAAATACGGATAGTATGTGTTATTTTTACTTATTGCACAAGTGTGAAACAACAGACTAAGCATGTGATTTAACTGTCGCATAGCTGTAGGGATGTACCGAAGCTGGAATCAGCTGAGAGAGTGAGAGAGCCACTGACTCCAGACTCGGCCTTGCACATCTCTTGCTTGACAGCAGGGAAGTAAGTCCATCAATTATACCCAGCAATTAATTCACACACGTTTGCTCACAAACTATAAAATTGATGGATATTTTCCAAGAGAACCAGGTGTCAAGTTTATCGAAGTAGGGGAGACCGGGGTTAGTTGAATCGCCAATTTTTTGTCGCGTTCTACTGAGCTTATGGTAGTAGATACAGGTACAATATTTTAGCAAGTGCTAGCTACAGTATTCACCTCAACATTCCATGGAACAACTTTGTTTAAAATATTGACAAGTTCTCACTATGAGCTTGAAAGTACCACAAGACCAAGTGATTCAACTAACCCCAGGGCCGGGGTTAGTTGAAACACTGCATGGGGTTAGTTGAATCATTGAGAATAAACTAGCAAAAATCATATTTACTGATAAAAAATTGTTATGTAAACATTTATAATACAACAACTGATTCCTAAATAGCAATTAGTTTTAACATCAGGAATTATGTATTTCAGAATTTAATACAAAACGTACAAAAAGCAGTAATATCAAACTTGAAGGAACATTTTAAAATCTTTGGAAATGATGAGATGGTTGTGCAGTATGAAAAGTAATTCAGACAGTGATGTTAACTGAGAAGTAAGATCTTTGTAAGGAGACAAGTCAATGGGGAAATGGCTTTTTGGATGTTGTCTCTTTCCTGCATTGTATTAAGGTGTGAATGCTTCATTACAATGTCAGCAAATGGACGGTTTGACAGCTGGTAATAACTCGGTTATTGAACTGACCAGTGCAAAAGCCTCTCTTTTTCAGATTTAAGACACTGATATTGTATAAATAAATAATATACTGTTGCCAGAAGAATATAACACTCTTGGGCTACTGTTCAACATTATCGTTTAGCAATTAAGGCTTCTTCAAGGGCCTCCTGGGTATTTCAGCAGGCACTCATCCTATTTCCTTTTTTCTGATGTATGTTATTTCAGCAAAAAACACCAATAGGATCAAACTATACAATGCAGTAATGATTATTTACTTTGCTGTTAATAACGAGACTATGCAAAAGTATGCATAGCATTGATAGAGCGTTTCAACTAACCCCATGGAAAATGATTCAACTAGCCCCAACCCACCATGTGGTTTAGGTCACCCATTATAGCACTTTGATGAAAGGCTTACCAAAAAATGTCTTTGCCTGTTGATTTATAATACCAAAGGCTACCAACTTGTCGTAAAAAATGTTGCAGTAAATAGTTCAAGTAGCATACAGGTCAAAATTATTTCAATTCAAAATATTTACTTCAGGAGCACAAAAATCAACTTTACAGCCTAGTGAAGTACACATTTCGAAATATGGCTCATGTAGGAAGTGATGTCATGCCTTGACAAATAAATAATCTGCCAGAAGTCAAATTTGGGTAAAAAAATTCAACCCCAGGGAATAAGAGCGAATATTCAACTAACCCCGCGATTCAACTAGCCCCGGTGTCCCCTATGTTGTATTGATGCAGACTGCGCCTGGGTTATTTTGGTTTTAATAGTGTCATTCTTTAGATCACATCATAAGACTCACACAAATGTCAATGTCATATATAAATATAACAACTTTTGCATAATGACAGCATCTTTAAGATCATATGAATGAGGATGTTCCCTTACCTTCAGATAAGTTATAAATTAAGTTTGATTAACAGCTGTGTAAAGCATATGTTATAGATGGCACCACATGTTCCGTGTTTGAAGTCCATGCAATCTCTCGTTTATAGTTCCTAATCTGACTAGGTGTATTGATTGTTTGGCCAATTCAAATGTTTTGTCTGCATATTACAAGTTGCCAGTAAATTAACGGTTGAAGTAATTGTTCATTAACGTGAACTGAATGTTAAATGACATGTTGCAGTAAATTTATCTTTGAGCCATTTTGTAACTGACAAAGAACTGTAAATTCACAGACAAAGTCTGTTTTAAAATAATACTGATAAAATAACAATAAATTTACGGTTCTTTTAGCCAGAAAAACACGGTCATTTCTTACAGTGTACGAAACTATGTGATATGATGTCATGTGACATAATTGTTATTACAGCCTATAAACTTGATATACAAGAAATGAGTCAATGTGTGTTGCTTCATACAGGTTTTGGTACTATATATACTAGGGTGTTTCAGTTGCCCCCAATATTTTCCGATCCAGCTTGACCTTGGTCTGGTATTGCAGTTTACATAGTAAAAGTCACATGTAAAATTTTTGCCCATTCTATAAATACCTACCTTTACCAGAATTCACTTGAAGTTTATAATGTAATTCCCCATTGGCGAACATGCAAATTCTCAAGATATTTCAAAAACCAATGAAGAAATTGATTTTTTTTTCTCAATCCACAGTTCCTGAGTACGTTTTGGGAGGGAAATTCAAATCTGGTGTAATTTTTGTATAACCCCATTTGCCAAGCTGCCAGGAGCTGTCAAATTTGTGAAAATATGCATAAAATAGCAGAATTTTAGGAAATTTGACACTTCCTAGCTCATTAGGAAGACCTGCTATAAAATAGCTGATACCAGATTTGAATTGCCCTCCCAAAACTTACTCAGAAACTATGGATTGAAGAAAGAATATTTATTCCTTCATTGATTTTTGCAATATCTTCAGGATTTGCAAGTTCGCCAATGGGGAATTACATTATAAACTTCAAGTGAATTCTGGTAAAGGTAGGTATTTATAGAATGGGCCAAAATTTTACATGTGACTTTTACTATGTAAACTGCAGTACCAGACCAAGGTCAAGCAGGATCGGAAAATATTGGGGGCACCTGAAACACCCTAATATATACATGTGGTAAGCGATGAAGTGCCATCTTCTCAACATTCAACATGAGAATCTTAGAGGCTGTTAGTATGATCAAGAGAAGGTCATTTGATTTGCCAGGGCTTTGGAGTCAGAGTCGGGAGTCGTGGAGTCGGAGGTTTTTGGGTGGATTCGGAGTCAGAGTCGGAGTCAAACTTTGACTCCACACTGAAAAAAAGGATTGTCTGACAACAGACAATAATTATCTAATATGTGTCCGATCAAGCGAGTGTCTAAGCTAGACAATCGAATTGTTCAAAATGACAAAGAACAATAATTATCTAATATGTGTCCGATCAAGCGAGTGTCTAAGCTAGACAATCGAATTGTTCAAAATGACAAAGAACTTGTTTGTTTCATTCAGTTGATTGTTTGAACCAGACAATCAATTGAATGAAACAAACAAGTTCTTTCAAAACAAATATTCATGTACAAAATCCAATGAAAACTTTGTAGAATTATTTTTTCTCCCTGGTTAACCAAATAATATTTATGTGCATGAATGCCGATAGGCGGAGTTGGGAGTCATAATTCAGGAGACCCAAGGAGTCGGAGTCGGAGTTGCTTTTTCAGAAAACCAAAGGAGTCAGGAGTCGGAGTCGGTTCACTTACAAGTCTTACAACCGGACTCCAAAGCCCTGTTTGTCGCAACTGATTTTGGAGTACAAGTCAGATCCATGATCCTTTCGTTTGCCTGTCACCAACAAGCAGGATTAATCTGCTTAAATAAAATTGACAGTGAAAGTATTTGGTATGGTCATGACAAATCATCAGTATGATGATTATAGCAGTGCCATTTGCACTGTGCAACAGTCCACTCTTTTTGCATATATTGAAGTTTACAGGCTGTAAATCAAATTGACAAAAAGGGAATTGAGTATAATCCTGACAATTCATCAGTATGATGATTTACTAAGTGCCATTTTCACAGTGCAACAGTCCACACTGTTTGCATTCGAGTTTTTAAGCTGTAAACTAGAATGTATCTTGTTGTACACATGCTTTCAGATTTGTCCCCGGATGAGATAAAAAGACAAGCACTGTCTTTCAGAGGAAAGAAACATTTCTTCTACAACAAAGTCAGCAAGTGTGGAAGCACAAGTACTTCTGAATTGCTTAAACAGTTATCTAACTTGACCATCTTTAAGGATCCTTACGCAGTCGAGGGACGCACAGGTTACACGCACATCGATGATGCAGTGAGAATTTTGATTTTGGAACACTTATGAAGTGATTTTATGAAAGCAGACCTGTTTCAGGGACCATTTAGTCAAAAATTTATACCTCCTTGAGACTTTGAGTCCCTTAAGTACTGTGCCCCCCTGAGTGTATGCATGTTTATGAAGTTTTTCTTTGGAAAAACTCCCATCCCTCCCCTAGGTGCAAGACCGTAGTAATAAATTCTGAACGGTCCCTTATTAATTCATTGAAGTTCTGCCTTGCTGTTTCTGCAGTGGAATCAAACCTGGCTCACAGCGTGTGAAAGTTGAGAGTGCCACCTACTGAGTTTTTATATATATACGGGGCACTTGTTAGATATTGGGGGCACGCGACATGCTAAAATATTTGATGCCAAATCAAACGATACCATGATGAAAAAAAGCAGAACGCTCCGACTCCACTCCCAGAAATCTAATGCTTGCCCCCTTAAGCCTCCCTCCCCACCATCAATTTATCTCAGATCTATACTTCACCTATCTTCTTTTTTCAGCGTGAAATGACCACCAAGTACTTCCATACAGAAAAACCTTCCATGCTTATAGTTCATTCTCCTGTAGTCAATTTCACAAGGTAATACTCCTTGCACTAAAAAAAGGTTTGAGTGAAACAGACAAAAAGAACATTGACTGGTGTCCGTCCAATTTTTTTTTAAAATTCAGACAAAAGCTCAGTGTATTTTTGAAAATTGGTTGATCAATAACATAAAAAATGATCATGATTGACTATTTGCTTGGCTGGTTCGCAAACAGATCTTGTCTGATATGCACAAAATTTGGAAGGACACCAGCAAACATTTGTTTTGTCTGTTTTACACAAGCCTTTTTTTCAGTGGCTCAATTATTATGATTATTGATCACGTCAAACTGACTTTGATTTCTATGGTTAATTTTTCCATTTGCAGCCTAAGATGCCCAAATAATTGTTATCAAGGGATTAAATTGATTTTGAAATCATCGAAACATGATGTGACACATGATACTCTGTAAATTCTGAAATTCTGAGTCAGCTCAAATGATTGAGTGAGACGGTTGCACAATTTGTTTGAGCCATGATAGCTTGCTGTTTTGAGGTATGATAATCTTTATGCTGTTATAACTTGCAAACAACATGCTATCTTGGCTCAAAGGAATTGTGCAACCATCTCACTCAATCAATTAAGCTAACTCAAAATTTACAGTGTATCTAGTGTTGCAGACCGGAACAAATCACCCCCTCCTTTCCAGAACTGCCCAGTCCAGTGGGAGGTGGTCGGGTATACCAATACATGCTTGTTTCCGATTTATGCAAAATTATCGCAGATCGTCAGAAAAGGTCAGATAATAAAGCTATGAAAAAATGAAGAAATTATTTATGGTCAATAACTTTATGGACTATGGTTGAGTCAAACGCCGACAACTTCTAGACCGGTATTTTAGAACTGAGTGTGGTCCGTTACTGAAGAGGTGGAGGTACTTGACTGTACAAGTGCAAAGCTGTCCAATGCTGTCCACTCAGAACGCTAATGATATCTATATGTATTGCCACAAAATTTAACTCAGATATGCCTTGCCTCTTTGACTTGCAGAGATGGCTTGGTGAATCCAGTCTACCTCAACATGGTGAGAGAGCCTTACAGCAGATTTGTATCCTGGTACAACTTTGTTCAAGTTTATCAACCACAGCACATTCCCAAGGACTTGGTGAGTTGTTTTCTTGTAAGAAATAAACCGATTGCAATCAATTTGCTCTGATGCATGCAGCAAAGCAAGTAATGTGACCTGCTCCTCAAAAATGCGTCGAAAGTAGTCGTTCTAGATTTCCTACAAATTAGCGAAATGTATTAAAAGACACATTTTGGTGTTTTTGACTGTTGGTACCAAGTTCTTGCAGGAGGAATTTTCTTTGAATATTTAAAATAATTTTTAGCAGAAACCAATTTCAACTTATTTAATTTGGTGTCATTCTTGATTTTTTAAGTCTTTCCTGAAATTTTGACGTTTCGTATAATTAATGTGAGGGGGTGCTGTTTCTTTGGATACAATTGACATCTCAACATATGAGGCATCATTTTAAAGCCTAATTCCATCAGAGTCAAGTCATATTTACATGTACAACTATTTACGGAAGGAGGACGACTTTGAACTCATTTTGGTGGAGCATGTCACAAATATTTAAAAAAATTGTGATATCTATGAACAAGCAACAAGTTATACTTCTGCACCTCAAAGACCGGTGATAGTCTAATTCAATGTGGTGCCATCTTGTATGACATTAGATGGGACAGACCATCTTGCCTACAGTCCCATCTTGCCCTGTCTTCCCCTTCATGCATAAAGCATAAAACGTATTCGCCACACCACAAAAAAATTGATGTTGATGAAAGATTTGGTCTGAAAAAGGGGAGCGAAATTGTATTTAAAACATTTCTTATTAAAATGTTTGTGCAGCTATTACCTTTGATTAACATTCTTTCTTTCCATGTAATAATTAAAATTAATTGAAGTTACTACAATATTTAAAATTAAATTTATTTCTTTCCTCGTAATTTTTGTAATTAATAAAGTAATTAAAATCAGTTAAAGTCAGTTCTTCCTCATACATGTAATTATTATGATTCGACCTGTTGGAGAGTCATTTTGTTTTTTTTCATTTGCAGAATCTTAATGACTGCGTTCAAAACAACAATACGATCTGTGGGTCTTTCTGCCCAAACACTGGCGACATTTTGATTGAAATTGATAGCGCACTTACTTATTTCACTTACACACTTATTCCTTTTGAGAAAAATGAATCCCAAAGAGTAGCGCTTTGTGGGTAAGTGTATTTTCTATACCACTATTATATATTTTTAAGAAAAGCATGAATAAGATATTTATTCCTGCCAATGCCACAAGTTACTCAATTTTCAGCGGGCATTGTTCGGGATGTTCCCGGATGTTGAGAGAAGAAGCACGAATGCACGACGCTCCGTGAAAACGAAGTTTTACTAGTGGTTTTTATGAACAAGCACCAAAATATTTGGACTATAGTTATCCTTAAGGACACTATCAACCGACTGGCAGGAAACGACAATTTTGACAAAAATTGGACATTACAAAAAACGATCGTGGTCATCCTGAACCCAGCGCGAAAATTCAAAATGGCCGAATGACCAACCACGCGGCGGGAGAAGAAAAAATTCTAATTTGACTGCTAAGAACCACAGCTGCTGAAGACCTACTGAAGTACCTGACACTCGGGAAAAAGAAATAACCAAGGTACTATATCTTCCCTACTTGAAGTTGATGACAACAGATTTTTCCTGGCATTCCAAATTTCTCACATAGTCTTAAGCACAAATTACCTAATATAGTCTTAAGAACTACAAATCATCAGCCATCTATATTGCAGATGTGCACATCAATCCTGGTACTAACGGATTCCCGGGGGAAATATTTGGACACAGAACTCCAGAAAAAATTTCCACCAGATGCTTCCAGTCCAGAGATAATAATTCGATCAACCGGAGGTGCCACCCTCGAAAAAATAATAGAGCAATTACTGTGCGAAAGACAACAAAACACCTCTAGTAATAGTAGCAGCCGGAATTTGCAACCTCACCAGTCTCATCGGACCTCGAGGCCAGAAACTGTTGATTTATACCACAGATACCAATGAGAGGCAAGCAAAATTGGCCAATATCAGAAACGCCATAGAGAGGATAAAACAAGAAGTGGAACACGTCATCTTCTGCACCATCCCACCAGCGGGACTAATTAAACATTTCCAAAAAAGGAACCCAAAGGTAGTAACCCCAAGATACATCTATGATGAACAAGAAGCCCTCCTCGAGGACATCACAGAAATAAATGAATACATAACTGCAACCAACGATAGCGCTGGAAGACGAACGATTGACTGGGCAAGATACTGCTACAACAGATCCCTCAAGAGACGTAGAAGTGGCACTACTAGAACTAAGAAGACCAGCTTCTCAGAGGCAAAACTCCCTGATGGAATACACTTTGACGATATACTAAAGAGCAGCTGCCACGGAAGACTTGCATTGATAGCCAAAGAAGAGTACGAGTCATTAAAAACCGAAGAAAATCTGCTATCCCCCCCACATGACTCCAACGACGATCCTCAACCAGGACCTACGAACAACGATGATCCACAACCAGGACCCAGTAGCTCCGCTACAGTAACAATCCAGGAAAATTCTGACAGTGAAGACTACCTCGACCTGAACACGTCTCAGGAGTCAACAGCCTCTGAAGAAGAGTGGAATTTCAAAAGGATAAGAAGTGTCTGCTTCAAATTATAAATGAAATTCACCAGTCCAGAAAATTATGTCAAATATGCAATTGTAAATCTTAAGTAATTCAAAAGTCACAGGCAGCAAGGCGGCTCGTGACTATATGTACCCTCTTATAAATATATTGTTGTCAGAGCAATTGATGGAGCATATAACTTTTGTGTAGTGATTGTCTTCTCCTTCCATGATCGAACATATGTAAATAAAAGCACAGGCAGCAAGGCGGCTCGTGACTACACATAATTCTGTAAATAACATATTGTGTGCGTGATTGTTAACAATTACCCTTGTGTCCATATAAAAAAATTCCTTAAACACAGGCAGCAAGGCGGCTCGTGACCCAATATTCACATATCTAGAAAAAACTAAATAAAATTAAATAAAATTAAAAAAAATTAAACAAAATTAAATAAACCTGTAAATAACACATTGTGTGCGCGATTGATAACCATTACCCTTGTACAACATACTATAGTGCTATGTAACAAATTGAATATGTAAAATTGTACGTAAAAAGGAAAAAATCACAGGCAGCAAGGCGGCTCGTGGTAATTTCTTTGCCAAGTGGCTCAAGTCAAAACCGACAGATGCCAAATATGAACTGATCTTTAAATTCTGTATAGTGACTGTCTTCTTCCATGATTTACCACATGTAAATAAAAGCACAGGCAGCAAGGCGGCTCGTGACTACACAAATTTCTGTAAAAAACATATTGTGAATGTGATTGATAACCCTCTGACCAAAGCCCTGGACGAAGGCAAACATATAGAATCAATATATATAGATATACTTAAGCGTCGTTACTGTCTCCCACAGAAGACTCATTCACAAAATCTCCAAGTATGGCATAATGGGCGAAACGTGAGTGTCTCCTTCCATGACTTACCATATGTAAATAAAAGCACAGGCAGCAAGGCGGCTCGTGACTAACCATTACTATAAAAATTTCTGAAACACAGGCAGCAAGGCGACTCGTGACGCTATATTCACATATCCTAAAAGACTAAAGAAAATTAAATAAAAGTAAATAAAATTAAACAATCCTGTAAATAACATACTGTGTCCGCGTTTGATAGCTATCACCCTTGTACAACATACTATAGTGCTATGTAACAAAGTGTATATGTAAAATTGTACGTAAAAAAACAAAAAAACAAAAAAAAAAACACAGGCAGCAAGGCGGCTCGTGGAGATTTCTTTGTCAAGTGGCTATCAAGTGAAAAGTGACAGATGCCAAATATGAACTGATGTCCAACTTTTGTATAGCGATTGTTTTCTTTCATGATTTACCATATGCAAATAAAAGCACAGGCAGCAAGGCGGCTCGTGACTACACAAAACTCAGTTAATAATATATTGTGTGCGTGATTTATAACCATTACCCTTGTGTCCATATAAAAATTCCAAAAACACAAGCAGCAAGGCGGCTCGTGACCTTATATTCACATATCTTAAAAAATAAATAAATAAAATTAAATAAAACACAGGCAGCAAGGCGGCTCGTGACCCTATATCCACATATCTTAAAATATAAATAAAAATAAATTAAATTAAATAAAACTAAATAAAATTAAATAAAATTAATTAAACACAGGCAGCAAGGCGGCTCGTGACCCTATATCCACATATCTTAAAAAATAAATAAAAATAAATAAAATTAAATAAAACTAAATAAAATTAAATAAAAATTAAACAAAACTAGTATTCAACCTTTAAAAAGGTTAGGCAATGATTCGACCTCAAATATATGAGTAAAACAAATTATATGAGACTATGTCGGACTATTATGGTAGAGACCCTGTAAGCTGAAGTTTCTACTTATATTATGTCGTAAAGTAGACACACTTAGCCCATGCAAAATTTGAAGAAAATTTCCATGTCAATCACAAGATATAGCCATTTACCCCTTTTGGGGGTTACTACCTAAAACCGAAACTGTTCATCCAGTAACATCCATTAAGTACAAGCCTAGATCCAACATAAACTTGACATTCCATTTTAAACAACCAAATTCCTCAAAATACGTATTTACCCCCCTTTGACCTTGATTACGAGGGTAAATTATCCTATATTGTAACATTTTCTCTTTCAACATGTGCCTGAGTCAATATCCCATACGTGTGCAAAATTTGAAGTAAATCGTCCATGTCAGTCACAAGTTATAGTCATTTACCCCTTTTGGGGGTAATTATTAAAAACCGAAACTTTTCATCCCGTAACATCCATACGAATAACCTAGACCAAACGTGCAACTAATATTCCATTTTAAACAACCAAGTTCTTCAAAATATGTATTTACCCCCTTAGAACTTGATTACGAGGGTAAATCACCCTATTCTGTGAATTTTTTCCTTTTAGCATGTGTCTGAGTCAATGTCACAAACGTGTGCAAAATTTGAAGTAAATCGTCCATGTCAATCACAAGTTATAGTCATTTACCCCTTTTGGGGGTAATTACCCAAAACAGAAAGTTTTCATCCAGTAAAATCCAACCGGATAGCAGTAGACCAAACATACAGCTGATATTCCATTTTGAACAACATAACTCCTCAAAATATATATTCACCCCTTTTGGCATTGATTACGAGGGTAAATACCCTATATTGGCAATACTGTTAAAATTATTTGTTTAATATGTGCCTGAGTCAATATCCCAAACGTGTGCAAAATTTGAAGTAAATCGTCCATGTCAATCACAAGTTATAGACATTTACCCCTTTTGGGGGTAATTACCCAAAACAGAAACTTTTCATCCAGTAAAATCCAACCGGATACCCGTAGACCAAACATACAGCTGATATTCCATTTTGAACAACATAACTCCTCAAAATATATATTCACCCCTTTTGGCATTGATTACGAGGGTAAATACCCTATGTTGGCGATACTGTTAAATTTATTCGTTTAATATGTGCCTGAGTCAAATTCCCAAACGTGTGCAAAATTTGAAGAAAATCGTCCAGGTCAATCACAAGTTATAGACATTTACCCCTTTTTGGGGGGTAATTACCAAGCTTCGGGCAACAAGGATTACATAATACAGAAACCATTAATATATTACCAGACTATCATTGAAATCCTTTCATTAAAACCAAAGTTTTACAATGTTTTCACTCTTGGGGCAAAACACCCTATTTTCAACACCCCATTACATAGTTACCCCTTCACATAATCAAAATATAAAATATCACTTACCTTGAATGGTTAGTCAGGCTACCTATCAGTGAAAGAACTGAGTTTCTAGCTTGCTTAGTTTTTCTGGAAACCTGTGCAAACCTGTTTTAGTCAAATTGGGGTAATTACCCCCTTACCCTCATTGCACAAAAACAATTATGGGTTACAAATGTTGGGATACATGTTTATATATATATTCCAAAGTTTCAAATTGATTCTTGTAATATTAAAAAAGTTATTCCACTTTTAAGTTTTCCAATTTTTGACTTTGAGATGACCTGTGACCTTGAGTTCAAGGTCAAGGTCAACCATCTTCTCCCAAAATGAAGTACTAACCATGGACTATATATGTACCAAGTTTCAAGTCTCTAGCACAAAAACCTACTGGCCAAGAAAAAAATAATAATAATAATAACAATAAAATCAAAGAAAACAAGATGATTCTCCCGATAGGTCGAATCATAATCAAATAAAATTACTTGTCTGATCCCTACCAAGTAAAGTTACAGGCAGCAAGGCGGCATGTGACTATACCAATCCCCAGGTCTAAATCACAGGCAGCAAGGCGGCTCGTGATAACGGAATACTAAACCAACCCAAGCTATAGGTAGCAAGGTGGCTTTGTCTACGAAAATACAAAAAATGAGTGCATCAGCCAAGGCCCGTGCAAGAGCAAAATGTAAAATTTGTAAGATACAAGTACAAGACTCAGACCAAGGGATTTCATGTGATGTTTGCCTAATGTGGTGGCACGCAACAAAATGTCTCAAATACTCAACAGAGAAATACGAACTGCTATCCGGTGACAACGTTGGATGGTATTGTGATGGATGCAAAGGCCCAGCTAAGGTGCTCAAAAACCAAATGGTAACCATTCAAGAAAAACTGGATGCACTAGAAGACAGAATGAAAACTCTAGAAACTTCTAAAATTACTCGTGAAGGTGCCATTGAGGTAGTCCAAGAAGAACTGAAAAGCGTCGAGACGACCGAACACATAAAGAAAGTGGCACAAGAAGAAATAGCAGCAAGTGTACCCATGGCAGCCAGCAATCGCACCGAGGAACAAAACAAGTTCGATCTGATGAAGAGAATACGTGGCTATGCGAGCGACATGCACGAATGCGAAAAGAGGGAATCAAACTTGGTATTCCATAAGGTAGACGAAATGGAAAACGGAACAAACGAAGAAAAAGCACAAGCAGATAAGGGAACAATATTGGAAATTTGCCAAACCATCAACAAAGACCTAACAATGGAGGACATCACCGATACTATTAGACTCGGAAAAATCAGTGAAGACAAACCCAGACCCTTGCTTGTCAAATATAAGGAAAAGAGAGATGCAAAATTCATCCTGGAAAATGCCAAGAAACTCAAAGGAACCAAATGGGTAGCAACCATCGGTCAAGATCTCCCAAAAAATGTAAGGAAATTTAGAAACAAACTAATAACAGCCGCAAAAGAAAACTGCGAAGAGGAACCCGAGGATTTTTTATTCAGAATTATTGGAGAACCGGGCAGGGAGAAAGTGATAACAATACCGAAGAAGAAGAAAGGAGAAGTCAACCCACAAGGACGTCCTACCTAGCAACAAACAACACAACCCCGACTAACAAAGTCACAACGGGCAAGAAGAAAGACGGACGGCTCAAGAAAAATAATTTAACTATATGGTACACAAACGCCGATTGTCTCTACATAACAAACTGGAAGAACTAACATCACGAATCGAACACACACAAACTACTCCTGATATCATCGCAGTTGTCGAGACAAAGCCGAAAAGCCAAAGATTCACCTATGCCGAAGCGGAACTCAACATCACAGGATACAAGGCAGTACACAAAAATCTAGAAAACAGACGAGGCAGAGGATTGGTAATCTATATTAGCCAGAGTATCAATGCAAATGAAATAACGTGTAACTCTAATTTTGAAGAATATATCGCCATCGAAATCAAACTAGCCAAAGGTGACACATTAAAGATTTGCTTGATATACCGTAGTCCTAACTCTGATAATCTAAACAATGACAAACTCCTGGATTTTGTTGAAGAAATATATGGGTCCAGCCAATCCCAAGTTCTTATACTAGGAGATTTTAATCTGCCTAACATTGACTGGGCAAATGGCCTAGTGAGGGGATCAAGCGAATCACTTGAGCACCAGTTCTTGGAAAAAATACAAGATTGTTTCTGGAATCAGAAGGTTACAGAACCTACAAGAAAACGAGGCCAAGACAACCCGTCCCTGCTCGATCTGGTAATCACAAATGAGGAGAACTCCATTGAAGATATAGTTCAAGAGAGCCCACTCGGAGCCAGTGACCACTCACTCTTATGTTTTGAAAACAAAACCCACGTCGACAACAGCAAGACATGGACAAAAAAATACTTCCTAAAAAGGGCGGATTGGACCGGCATGAAAAGTTGGCTGACAATCAACTGGACAGCATCATTCAGAGAAGCAACGAACGTGAATGAAATGTGGGACATCTTTGAAGCCAAAATGAAGACAGCTCAAGACAAGTTCATACCAAACAAGATGATGGATCAAGCAAACAGGAAATGGGCAGTCCCGGCGGAACGAAATATACAAACCAGCATTAGAAAGAAGCACAGAATGTGGACAAGATACCTAGAAACAAGACATCCTGACAGATTGAAAGAATACAAAAGAGCAAGGAACAAAGTAAGGAAACTAACTAGAATCAACAAGAAAAAACTGGAATCAGACATTGCAAAGAGCGTCAAAGAAAATCCGAAACAATTCTGGAAATACGTGAACTCCAAATCCAAGACGAAACCACACATCCCTGACTTAGAAGTAACAGTAGAAGGAAACCCTAAAATGGCGACAACAGATAAAGATAAAGCAGATGCACTGGCAGACTTCTTCAGTAAAGTCCTAACGAAGGAACCTTCTGACGATTTCTCCGGTTTGGAATACAACCACATCACAACGAAAATTGAAAATACCAACGTCACCAAAGAAAAGACACTGAAGAAACTGAAAAATCTGAAGAATGACAAATCCCCCGGAGCGGACAACCTTCACCCAACAGTATTAAAGGAGACGGCCAACCAGATAGTCGAACCACTACTTACGATATTCAGGACATCACTTCAAGATGGCATGGTACCCCAGGCATGGAAAACGGGTATGATCTGTGCAATACATAAGAAATGCCCGAGAAAACACTGCGAAAACTACAGACCCATTAGCCTAACATCAATTATCTGTAAGATACTAGAATCCATAATCCGTGACGACATACTTGAATATATGCTTAAACATAAATACTTCTCAGAACACCAATTCGGATTCCTACCTGGCCGCTCAACAGTACTACAACTCCTCAACATAATAGACGAATGGACCAAAGCCCTGGACGAAGGCAAGCATATAGAATCAATATATATAGATATACAGAAAGCGTTCGACACTGTCCCCCACAGAAGACTCATTCATAAAATCTCCAAGTACGGCATATTGGGCGAAACAATGAACTGGATTGCTGATTTCCTAAACAACAGAACCCAATTTGTACAACTAAACGGCAGTTTCTCCAAAACCAAACAGGTGACTAGTGGAGTCCCCCAGGGCTCTGTGCTGGGTCCGGTCCTGTTCGCAGTTTACATTAATGATCTTCCCGACAACATCACCTCCAAAATACTAATGTTCGCAGACGACACCAAGATATACAAAATATATGACTCTACACCCGATAACTCACTCCAAACTGATTTAGACAAGCTCCAAACCTGGTCAGAAAAATGGATGTTAAAATACCACCCAGATAAATGCAAACAACTACACATTCACCGTCCTACTCAGACAACTGTACTCCCGCCGAGACACTTGTACACATCATCAGGAAATGTCCGCACTCCCGTCCAAGTCAGCGTTGTTACAGAAGAAAACGACTTGGGAATCACCTTCGATCACCACCTAAACTTCAAACAACATATAACAAATGTCACCAACAAAGCAAGCCAACTAATGGGAATTATACGAAGAACCTTTACCAACCTGACTCCAGAAGTATTTCTCCCCCTATATAAATCCCTTATGAGAACTAGATTGGAATATGGACAATCAGTCTGGAGCCCGTACCTGTCTTCGGAAATTAAACGACTGGAATCTGTCCAACGCCGAGCTACTAAAAGAATAAATGGATTCCAACATCTAGAATACAAGGATCGGCTGATGAAACTAAAACTACCATCCCTCATGTACAGACGGCAGCTGGTGCTTCCGCGAGCAACGGACCAAAGAAGAGGCCACAGCCAAAAACTGTTTAAGCAGAGAACACTGCGTCTGGACATGAGGAAACACAGTTTTGCAATCAGAATAGTAAATAAGTGGAACAGTCTCCCTCAGTCAGTTATAGACGCTAACTCAATAAATAGTTTTAAAAATCGACTAGACAACCACCTCACAAACGAAAAGTATCAATATCTTGACTAAACAAATTCGACAGGCAGCAAGGCGGCAAATCGAGTAAAACAGCGACAGGCAGCAAGGCGGCCAGTCGTGATCATATTTTGATACATTTGTATATTTTCTTTCTTTACCAATCTCAAATTTTAAAAATCGGTAGTACAGCTAGAAATTATAGGCTGGCAGCAAGGCGGCTAGTCCTGTACTGAACAATTTTATGCACAAATTACTTAGAATTGACTCCTAAGCAGAACAACCACACTTACAACTATATAAACCTTTGCGACAGGCAGCAAGGCGGCCAGTCGACCAATATTTAATCGAGTAATTAAATGTAAACCTTTCTAAGTACAAAAATGACAGGCAGCAAGGCGGCACTGTACATAGCTGCACCTTTCATCACCACGGGAACAAAGAATAAAACACCCGAGCTGGACAAAGAGGACCGTCAGGAGCTGCGTCCATGAATCTACTTATTACTTACATATTGTGATGTCAATATGACGTTACATTGAATTATTGAATTATAACTTTGGTTGGACATCAAAATCTGTCGTGAATGCAACATCATATTGGAGTTACATTCAGATGGGCATCTAGATGCCCGAAGCACGGCATCAGTAGAAGGCCAGTCAAGAACCTTGGTGAAGGACAACGTTTATGCGACATAATTCCTTGGCATCATTGTGAGCTCCCTTTCTGTCCTCAGTCCGACGTCATTAGAAGATCTGTCAACGGACTACAGCATGCTGACTTGACCATTGACTTCTGTGTGTGGGGAAACAATAACGTCACAATGACTTTATATTTAAGCCAAGGTCAGTGGCAACCTAAAATAACCAAAATACAGCACCAGACTGACATCACAATGCCCCTGGGTTGCTTCGTGCACATGTGTTGCAATATGTGTATCCAAGACACAACTGGCTAACTGAAACCTTTTGAATCCAATTGGGCTGTATCAGTTGCCAAGGAAAAATTAGGAATAATTTCAAACTTGCAAAGTTTTCGAAACTTTTTGCAGCGTATGCAGCAATGACATTGATGACAATGTGAAAATTGTGACTACTTGTTCACCCTATACACGTAACAATATAGTTGGCCCATACATAAGAAATCTCATGCAAAAACTTTGATTGGATTTTTGGTTTGTTTGCCATATCATTTCAATTTGGGTTTGTGGAAATATTGTGTTACTATATTGCCATGAATGTTACAGGTTTTTGGGAAAACCAAAACTTCAATATGAAAAACCATTCAGTATTTAAAAAAAATGTTTTTTTCATAAACATTTAGGCTATTTAATAGTGTATATGACAGAATGAATTATTTGAAATCACTTTGTGTTTCAGAGAAGCAATGTTGAATTTGGCTAAAAGAAATATTCACAAATATTTCGCAGTGGTTGGGTACACAGAAAATTATGTTCAATTCCTTCAAGTGATGGAAGCCATCTATCCAGATATCTTCCGAGGAGTGAAAAGCAAATTTCTCGCTCAACGTTAGTATGACTTTAACCTGCTCTGCTCAGGGTCAAGGTAGGGGCGTAAACTGGTTACCATATAAAAGTTTGGAATTCATGACTAAATTACAATGAAACTTTCACTTCATGTAGTTTTGTTGATTGAAGCTTCTAAACAGGGCTTTGGAGTCGGGTAGTAAGTGAACTGACTCCGACTCCCGACTCCTTTGGCTTTCTGAAAAGCGACTCCGACTCCTTAGGTCTCCTAAATTCCGACTCCGACTCCGACTCCCGACTCCGCTAATCGGGATTATTTCACACAAATATTACATGATTAACAGGGGCAAGAAGTGCTTCAACAAATTTTTCATTGGCTTTTGTTCTTGAATACTTGTTCAGGAAGATTTGCTTAAAATTCAAGATACATTTCACGCTGTTGTAATTGGGTTTTTGTAAATTATATTAATTATTTTTAAGGAGTCAGTAGTCACCAAATTAATTTCGATTCCCACTCCTCCTGAAAATCAAAGTTTGACTCCGACTCTGACTCCGACTCCACCCAAAAACCTCCGACTCCACGACTCCAACTCCCGACTCCAACTCCAAAGCCCTGCTTCTAAAGTTAACCGGTAATAGGGAGAAGGCCATTCATTTGAGATTCCGTAAATTTAAATAATTGTTTTGTCATGTTGATTAAAACAATTGTCGGAAACAGAGACATGGAGTTCATTGTTACGAAAAGAAATCATCATTATAATTATATATTTAATTTTCAGACAGCCAACTGATCAAGGTCAACAGTGTCGAATCCAGAAAAGAGAAGACTTATATCAACATACCAACTAATAGCACCAGAGAGATTTTGATGAAGAGGCTGAGATATGATTATGAACTGTACTATTTTGTCAAAGCAAGATTTGATCAACTCTACAAACAGCTAATACCTGAATCACAGCAAAACTGAACAAAGACTGAAATTAATTATTATAATTCTAGTCTGACCGGACGCTTTTGTCTGTATATATCTTTCAACGTAAGAACATAATTATGACTGCACTTTGCTTAGTGTTCTGCTGGGCCTTATATGAAGCATAATTTGTCCATTATTATTTTGTCTGAGTTATGATAAAAATAAATAAATGAATTATTTATAGTTTGATATATGGGTTTATCAACTTTGGATGGCACCAGAGTAACTTAAATCAGCATTATTCATCAATTGACAAACCACTCGAACAAGGAATATGAAACTAAGGTTATTCACCTCGGGAGAGGAAATATATGATTTGTCAAGCGAGGACTATAACCAGAGCTGTGATAATCACATATTTAGGATCCAATGGTGAATAACTGGCTTATAACAAGAGACAAACACTCAAACAGGTTAACATGGAAGGATACGTGGACAATTAAGAAAATGGGATTTATCGAAATGAAATACAGGCTAGTGATCAGCTGACAGAGGTATCAAACGGTATATAACATAAATAACCAAATGTCAGTCTGCCATAATATGTAAATGGCACGGCCATGAAATTCGCGCAGCACTTAAAAAGTTTTTGTAGTACTTAATTATGGTGTTATCATAACATACATTTTTATTTCATATTCCATGTACGAAATCATTTTTATTTCATATTCCATGTACGAAAGGCAGTTATGTAACTGTTTCAAAAATGAGAAAGACAGATATACACATATATAGAAAGGCAGAGAGAAGTGTAGACTAGAAAGATAAAATAGATCAAAAATATAAAAGACAGATAAATATACAGATAAAAAAAAGAGATAGATGATAAATTTTAAATATGATTTTAGACAATCAGCTAAATAGTAAAAAGGCAGACAACTCTGAAGGCTTCCAAATGTTAGATTGTTGATATTACATAATAGTAATACAAAAACAATATTTATTTAACATAATTTGCTTGTAGATTAATTGCTCATTGTTACATAATCATCAGTTTGCAAAGATTATGTTACTTTAATTTTGTTATAGTAACAAGTAACAAGTAGTTTCTGGATGCAGGTCCCGAGGGTCCTCTATATCCAGATCAAAATATAGTTTTGTGTGTTCCGGAGTGGTGTGATGATTATTTACAATGGAGTGGGTGATGATAGTATGTACAATATTTACAGTCTGTATGTACATATTTACATATTTACATAGCTCCTTTTGTTCACAAGTTAGTTAGCAGTAGACAATGACAGGGTTTTCTACAGTTATAACAGTCTGGTATCCAATTTGTTGGATATTTCTTAGTTATACAGACCGCCTTGCTGCCCAGCATGGGTTGTGGTGTATATCGTTATGAATATGGCTAATTAGTTGTCTACGGGCCGCCTTGCTGCCGTGCGTAGTTTGGTTGGAATTTTCCATACGATACACTGGCCGCATAGCTGCCTGTATGTTGTATGTGTGTTAGTTGGCTTTATATGATTTTATTCTTCAAATTTATATATTTCCTCATGCCAGAATCTGTCAATACGATTTTTGAAGGAATTTAAGGTTTTTGCCTCCACAACCTCAGATGGTGGAGAGTTCCATGTGTCGACTATTCTATTTGTGAAGCTATATTTTCGAAGGTCAAGGCTGAGAGTACGTTTCTTATAGAGCTTGTAGCAGTGTCCTCTCCTTGCATCTTGGGCCAAGGGGAGATCTAGCTTTACTTCCTCGTCGTACAGGTCGTGAGTTAGTTTGTACACTTCAATCATGTCACCCCTTTTGCGCCGGTGTGCCAATGTTGGTAGCTTCAGTTTCTGGAGTCTCTCAGTGTAGCTCAGGTTTTTAAATCCATTGACCTGCTTTGTCGCATTTCTTTGTACTCTTTCTAGGCGGTTTATCTCCGATTTTAGATGTGGGCTCCATACTGATTGGGCATACTCTAGCCTTGATCTGACTAGGCTGATGTAGAGTGGCCTGAAAATTTGTGGGGATAGCTCTATGAATGATCTTCGTATGATGCCCATCATTTGCGATGCTTTCTTTGTGATTTCGTTTATGTGATGTTTGAAATTAAGGTGGGAGTCAAAGATCACACCTATACATCTTTTTCTTGTTGAACTGAGGGCAAATTGACATCACACCTTGTGTTATCCACATATGAGTACAGATGGCGAGTGGGCAGGCTTGTCGTGACACTGGGCTTCTCCTGACTGCAGGTTATCTGGCAGGTCATTCATATACAGAGTAGTGGGCCCAAAACTGACCCTTGTGGGACACCGCTGGTGACTGGCTTCAGCGAAGAAGTTTCTCCATTTATACCGACAAACTGATATCTGTTCTCTAGGAAGTCTTCTATCCACTTGAGTAAGTTGCCTTTGAGGCCATACATGGTGAGCTTGTGGATAAGCCTTTTATGAGGCACAGTGTCGAAAGCCTTTTGTATGTCCATGTAGATGGATTCAATGTTCTTTCCATTGTCTAGAGCTTCAGTCCATTCATCTATCAGTTTGAGCAGTTGTAGTACGGTTGATTTTGATGGCAAAAATCTGAATTGTTTTTTGGAGAAGTAACTGTGTTTTTTCATGTAGTCCATAATGGCATCTCTGATAATTCCCTCCATTACTTTGCAGACTATTGAGGTCAGACTGATTGGTCTGTAGTTCCCGCAGCATTTTTTTGACCCTTTCTTTTGAATAGCTCTGATATGGCCTATTTTCCAAGCCTTTGGGACAGTCTTTGTTTGCAGTGACATGCTGAAGATGATATTGAGGGCTATTGCAAGTTCATTGGCTGCTTCCTTCAGTACTTTTGGGAAAATGTTATCTGGACCTGGTGATTTTTCAGTCTTGAGAGATTTCAGCTTTTTGACAATGTCACTTTCTTTAATTTCTATGTTGTCAAGGATAGTGGGAACAGGTCTGTCGGAGAGTGGCTCGTAGTTGTCATCTTCGTCTGCGATGAGTACTCGACTGAAAAATTTACTTAACATTTCAGCTTTTTCTTTGTCCGTGGTGGCTTGCATGACCCTTTCTCCATTTACTTCCTCAAGGTCCGGGATTTTAGAGTGGACTTTCGATTTCGAGTTGACATAGTTCCAGAATCTTTTTGGTTGGGTTTTGATATCCTTAGCTATGGAAATTTCCGTTTGTCGTCTGGCTCTCCTTGTGATATTTCTGACTTTGTTCCTCATTTGCTTGTAGCTGCGTAGTTTCTCCACTTGGTCTGTCTCCATATATCTTGTCCATAGTCGGTGTTTTTTCTTGACTTTTGCTACTAGATCACCAGCTAGTGGTACAGCCCATTTCTTGTTGCCTTTCTGTACCATTCTGTTCGGGATCAATTTTTCTTGCGCTGCAGTGACAGCATTTTCAAAGGTGGCCCACATGGTATCGACATCAGTTTGTTGTCCGGTTGGCTGGAGGATCTGTTTCCAGTTTAGTGCCAATTCATCCCTAAGTTTGTTGCAGTCTGTTTTATTCTGGTAGAATTTCTTTGTTGTTGCCTTTGGAAGATCGACGTAGCAGTTGAAGTCGAATGTTAATAGACTGTGATCGCTGTTTCCAAGCGGGCTGTCGTATTTGATGGCATCGATATGGTCGCTGTTATTGGTAATTACCAAGTCTAGTAGAGACGACGTATTCTGGCCCCTTTTTCTTGTGGGTTGGTCCACCACTTGTGACCAGAAGCAGTCATGTTATGTTTTCTTGTTGTCTGTTTTGAAATGAAATGAATCATGTGTTAATAATTAGATTTAGCTTGTCAAGGTTAAAATCAACTATTCCATAAAAATTATTGGTACAAGATATATAACTGGAGAAAATTTAATTTTTAAGACACTTTTGAAGATGTATATGTAATGTTTTGTTTTAAAATACGAAACGAAATCATTGATAAGAGGCTGGCCCTACTTGACCTAATTCCCTGCTATGGACTGTTGATGTTGAGACCATCACTGCATAGATATTTGAGTCCTCTCTTGTGCTCAATTCGCTTTGCGAAACAGCCTTCGGCCGTTTCGCTGCGCGAATATTATAATTGTAAAATGCAACTTCAGCACAAGCTAATCAATTTTTTGAAATCCTTTTCCTGCAGGGAGATACTCAGTTTCTCATATTTGTACTCATTCGTCAATCCTGATGAAATTTTCATTTGATTTTCCACTGGAGATGTAATTTAATCCTCAAATAATATTTTTTTCACAGTATGTTCGATTACTTTAGACCAAGGAAGACAGAGAGTCAGACAAAAGGTAATGAAGAAAATGTTATAAAATACATATAAAATTACAAGAGAAAAGACAACAAATTGTCTGGTGCATTACAAAGTGTTGAGAACCTGACCTGGAAAAGGGCAGAGGAAGTAATCCAAAACAAACCAGAGTCAGGTGTAAGACTTTGGACTCACAGGCGATGTTACTACAGGGGAACAAGAAGTGCAACGAAATGACCATGTGGTTTGTTGCTCAAGTAGTCTTGTGACAAGCAATTTTTCAATGCCCCAGTGAACACTGAGTGTAAATAACTCCAAAGCTGAAGACCTTAATTCATACGTGTTTGGAGCAACACCTTTTTTGTAGATAATGGATGGATATACAAGTTGGCTACCAAAAAAATTCCCTGGGGAGGGGGGCTTGGAGGTTTCTGTAATAAATAATTTCATGTCCAGTTTTGGTGAAATAAATAAATTCTTTCTGGGCAGTCTTGAAATAAATAATTTATGGTGGGGTATTTCTTCTAAAAGGTGCTTGGTTTAGAAACAAATATTTTTTCTACCGGCACTTTTACTGTGAAAAATATCATGTCTCATTTAGGAAAACTCTGAGCCCTCCCCTTGGAATCTAATGGTCTCCACCTGAAGTATATATTGAAGGACACCACTCATCATAGTTGTCAATTGCATCCCCTTCATGGGACAAATCTCAAAAGATTTAGGAATTTAGAGAAGTGTTATTTTACAAGAGCACACAAAAATAGTACACAACCATTTCCTAATTTATGTGTACAACAACTTTGTCTTATGTTTTACCAAATGCATTTTTCCCTGATCATAATTCATTTTAAGTTGAAGGAATATTTTTTCGAAATGAAGTTTAATTACTTATCCCTCTTGCCCAGTAATAACAGTATGAATAGGCGGTGACCTCAGTTGATAGTGCCCTTTGTTTCCAAGCGATGGGTCCCAGGTTTGATCCCAGCTCTGGGCAAGGCAACTGGACTTTCCTGGGACAGTAGTTTCAAATATCCTTCACCTCACTGCTGTGTGACATACCCTAATTTCTTACAAGAGTAAATACAGGATATAGCTCCAATCATTCTGACTGGAACCTTCATTCATTCACTCACCCATACATGGAAGTTTTGCATCTTGGTAAACCACAAGCAGACTTTTCTTGGGGGTAAGGGGGGAGGGGGGTTCCGCAACTTCCGCTAGTTAAAAATTAGGGAACACTGAAATTATGGCTGCAAAGGCTAACCATTCAGCAATATCACCAATTATTTAATTAAATGTATATATCATTTCAAGTCATTAGTTCCCAAGATATATCAATTTGAATGATAAGATACAAAAAAATAGATGCCCCCCCTCCATAAACATCTGTCAGGTGTATGCAGTGTGTATCAATTGCTGATGACAGTTGCTTCTAAGCATAACATAATTATTTCATTATTGTATAAGAAGGTGTTGTCTCAAATTCATAGGAATACTCTTGAAGTGTGATACACAGAATTTGTTCAGCCAAGTTTGAAAATTTGTGACGTGGCAAAGCCACTTGAGCACCAAATACATTGTCATTTCATTGCACTTCTTGTTCCCCTGTAGTAAGGCCTCTAAGGGGCTCCTGCCCAAATGTGCGACCAATCTGACAACCATACAGTGGTAATCACAAAATGACCGGCGGCTGGTCATAATAAGTTATTTTTTGTTGATAATGTCGTTATATTTTATGTTGGAGCATTTTGCATAAAGAGTAAGATAAATTATATTAAAAGCCACACTATTCGAAGAGAAACATGAGAAATATTAATCTTTTTGAGAGATTTGAATAATTCACTCTGATTATTATTATATGTTCAAAATTTGGTGGTTTATTTGAAGTTTTTCTTATGATGTGCCAGTGCCTCGATGTTGTTGTCGGAACATTTGCACTGTGAAGAAGACATAGCCCAGAAACCACTCCAAAGATAATTAGATATAGCCAAAAAGCCACACCAACCTATTAAAAAGTAGATATGAGTAATATCGATGCTTTGATATTTTTAATGATCTCCTAGAGCTTTTGCCAGTAAGTGTTGCATTTAAAAGAAAATAATTTTGCAATATGCAATATATAATTATTATGGATTCCCACTTGAGGCTTGTAGAGACTCTTATACGCTTTGTCCATTATGGGAAAGAAGCTGAGAGAGCGCTGTTGGTTGAATCAGGTTTGTGGAAGCTGGTCAATGGCTGCTTGAGAGGCTGATGGCTATTTCTCTGCACTTGCTTCAGAGACCACATCAATTTCCCACTTGTTCCTGTGAGTCCTCTCTGCTTCCGTCTTGGTATATTTCAGACTGTCAGCAAAAATATGGTGGGATTTCCATGACCTGTGGAAGTTGAGGGCTTTTACTTTGCTACTGGTGTTGGTCCTGATGGAGGTTAGATTATTACTTTCAAGCATAAAATGTATCCCCTGTAACACACTTATATATAAGAGAAGTAACTAGGTGTTGGATGTTGCAATGTACATGACCAGGCAACAAAATGCAACAGAAAAAAGTTTCAAACAGTCAACTTCAAAAAGAAGAGAAGAAAATTGTTGTTAAAAAATTCTGCATAATTTACCTTACATAGTTCCTGACAAATATCACGGCTGTCTTGAGCTAGCAAATGTAATGTTGGATATTAGGCATTGATCATAATAAAAAAAAAGATCCCACTGCAACATTTTGAGGTGTGGATCACTGACCCATTATCTCTTAAGATTAATTTAGATGCGGAGCTAATTCCCGCTTGCAAGGTGTTTCAGAGCTGTGGTGACATTTGAAAGATTTATACAAATGATCCAGCTCGCTTCCCTTTAAATATATTTTCCCTCAGGGCATTAGAATCTAAAGCAGCTAGAGAAATCAGAGAAGCCCAATATAGGACATACATATTTGTTCTGCCCACTCGAGGATATAAATTGGAGTAAACTGGTTTTCTTCCAACTGCATGCATGGTATCTCTTCTGCATGTTAAGCACTTGGTCGGTCCAGTTGACACTGTTGGTACTGTAGTACTTTTTTGATAAAATCTGCCCTTTCTCGAGGCATCCAAATTTGGACGTGTAAGATCTGACACAAACACGCGCCTGGACGTGGAAAAACGTGCACGTGCGTAGATTTAGGATGCGTGCATATGCTGTCCAGCGGAATCCGATGCGTACATATATTTTCCAGCTCATGTGTGGATATACGCATGTTTTCTAGTGCCTGAGTGGATATGTTTTACAGCGTATGTCTGTAGGTTTTGAATAAGTGGACATGCTTCTCAGCACACATTAAGACAATTTTTATACCCAGCAGGCCTATTAGAATAAGTTACTAAATACAACTAGGGGTTTTGAGTGCTCTGTGTTTCTTGTACAGACGAATGCTCTGCGTTTCATGTACACAACTGCTCTCTGTTTCATGTCTACAACTGTTCTGTATTCCATATACATGAGCACACATACGCGAGGTCATGAAACTGAGATTTGGCATTGAAACACGTTTAAATTGTCACAAGTGTGCAAACAATGGTGTATGTAGACCATTGAGCAATGGTGGGACAAATAAAGAATTAATTATCTAATAAAAATTGTTGTTGAAAGGAAATGCGGGAAGGTAATTTCTGCAACTGAAGACCATTGAGGATGCTGATAGATTGAAACTTTGCTGATATGACTTACAGCAACACAGTAAGCAACATTCTGTGGCATTATTGACATAAAACTTTTATATATAGGGCAAAATAATAGGTCTAATATAGCTCAAATCTGGCCTATATACAATTAACCACGCAAAAACAATACCACTGATGTAGTCTAGTTACTGGGGACAAAGTTGGAAGGCTACAAACTTGCTCATTACTGTACTATTGGTCTGAAGCAAACAGTCACATGTGTTTGTCACACTCCGCACACTATATTTGGGCAAAACATATTTTACACATATGCCATGGTCACAGAAATTAATGATATGGTCTTTCCATCAACAATTGTCCCAGCAAATGATCTAAAACATTTCCTTCAGGGCCTATGCCCCGTATCAGAATTTAAATATGAGTGTGATAAACCAAAAAACTTAAAATTGATATAACTCAAAATTATCCCAACAGAATTTTTTAGTTTTTGTCTTAAAATGTTCTCCCGACCTTGCTCTACAGCCACATACTATTCGTCTTCTCGCTTATTTTTTCCAATCTTAAAGTTTGCTCAGGGGCACTGTGCTTACCTTGAAGAGCATTTTCTGCATTGTGGTTTGATAAGTCAGCAGCAATATATATCGCCTAATTGTCTTATTGAAATGTACTTTTCCAGTTCTGTGTTAATTTTATATCCTTCTTTCCGCTCAAAACTAGATATCTCTGTCAAGTGACATATATATTATATGTATATATACATAAATGTTTGGACAAGTTGGACTAATTACTTACTGTACTGAAAATTCATGGAATTGGCCATCTTATTGAAATGCCTTGGAATATCAGAAAGTCATATATGTGTCACACAGCATTTGAATGCCTTCTTTTGTCCTTTTACTAATTTACTGCATGCAATCCTTCCATTCATTGAACTTTTGTTACTATCCTTTAGAAGATTCTGAATAAAATAAAAATACATTTTTTTGTTGAATATTGCTGTCAATCTTATCTTGGAACATTCGCATTAAGAATAAGATAAATTATATTAAAAAGGCACACTATTTGAAGAGAAGATATGAGTAATATTAATCTTTTTGAGAGATTTGAATAATTCATTCTGACCTGCCATAGCTCGGAGATTTATTGCCAGGAAGTATTGGGTTTGCATAAAAAAATAATCTTGCAATATGGATGCAATTGAGAGGGCAGAGGAGACTCTGACATTTTGTCTGTAATGAGAAAGAAGCTGAGAGAGCACTCTAAGCTGAATAAGATCTGTGGAAGCTGGTCAATGGTTGCATAAGAGGATGATGGCTGCGACTGCTCTGCCCTTTCAAAATGACTTCACAGACCACGTCAATTCCCCATCCATTCCTGAGATGATCCCCTCTGGGTACTATCAGACTATAAGCAAAATATGGTTTAATGTCTAGTGCTCTATAGAGGAAGAGGGCTTTTATATTGTCAGTGATGTTAGAGGTTACATTCCAACATAGAAATTAACCCTTGAGTTGACAAGTTCTTACCTTCTGAGTAGATTGCTCTCTGAAGCTATGTTGGAGCAGACATGTATGTAATTGATATAACTGCAATATTTTGAGATGAGAATCACAACTGCCACCTTAACTCTAATCATCAACTTAGATGCAGAGCTAATTTCTGGTTGCAAGATCTTTCAGAGCTATGGTGACATTTCAAATATTTATGCAAACTAACTTTCCTATAGGTGTCCTTTCCTTATAGGCTTTTAGAATGTAAAGCAGCCAGAGATATCTGATAAGCCCAAAAACACAAGTCCTGATTTATTTATTGTACTTCCATTGCCCACTTCTGGCTGGATATCATTCAAGTCTTCCGCACTGCAAGTGAGGTGATCACTTTCTGCTGTCAGTCACTGGGACGCACTGCAGATTGTATGCATCTTGTGATATCGCTCATTCCTTATTAGTCTTTGCATATGCATGAAAAGGGTTAAATGATGTTACTGTGGAAAACCATATTATCTTTAAGAGATGCAACTTTAAAGACACATCAGCAGAACCCCAGAATGACATTGGATCATGGAGGACTAATTGAAACTGGGTTAGCTTCCATACTGCATAGTGATTATTTCCTTTCTATTCACTGAGGAGGGCATGCGGAGAATAAGTGAAACTTACTCATCTAAGTAGAAATCAAAGTAGAAATGGGGTTGTCCCTTTGCGACATATTCTTTAGGATTTAGTAGTCACATGTACATGTATTCATGAGATATGTTATTATTAATATGATGAATAATGAGGATATTTGATTTTCCAGAATGGAAAATGAGCTGTTAAATTATATGTGCA